>OW026298.1:17761443-20161443 GCA_932273695.1 Apotomis betuletana | reverse complement strand
CGTTTCCCGCTACAAGTACATGCCGGTCGCCTCATGCATGCGGACTATTCAGTGGCTGACACGCTCTGTCTCGGAACGCACGTACCTATACGATTTTCGCGCGCGTCTCGCTCACGATTTACGTCGCAAGTGAACGTTCCGCATTCATCTGTTGATACCAGTGCTATATTATAATAGTGTTTAAATGAGTAAAAAGACAGCGAAAAGATATTGTATCGCAGCGGGTTGTAGGAAAAATGATCGAAATTGGAATCACGCGTTTTTCGCTCTCCCAACATGTCCGAAGGATGCTGAAAGGTAAGAAAATGAACATAATTTATAATAATTAGTTACTGATTAATAATAAAAAACATATCACAGGTGTATCTACTTCCATATTTAACACTGCTCATACTCATAACAATTTTAATTGTTAAGTACTCATGTAATTTTGAATTGATTATTTGCTGCTATTTGTCAATTCAAATTCTAGTAAAATACGTAAGTCTACTACTAAATCAACAATCATAGAGGTTTTTATAATAATATTTGATATAACGTTTGTAAAATTACCAGTAATGAATAGTTTGATAGGTACATAAGTATATAAAATATATAATAATGAGTTACAATAAATATATTGGAAGAGATCCCTAATTAGGGATAACTTCGCCTTTGTACATGTTTTATTTGTTATTAGCGACCCGCCCCGGCTTCGCATGGTGCGTCCGTGCGTATTTTTAAAGATCTAAGCATACATAGGGGCAGACAGACAGCAAGAAACGACTTTGTTTTATACTAGGTATGTAGTGATGAATATTTATGCATAAATAAATAAATATCGGACAACTAAGCAAAAACAAAATGAAGCTCAAGAAGGCTTGTGTTATGGATACTAGACGACGATATACGTACTTATAGATAAATACATAGGTACTTAAATACTTAGAACAACCATGACCCAAGCACAAATATTCGAGTATATATAACCAGTTGTTGTGTACAATAAAGTGTTTACATACATAGTGTAATTTCATTCAAAAAATAAAATAGAACTGAGCAACTGAATAAATAAATAAATGCACCGTCGCAGTTCGTAGGGCTAGGTTGATCCTACCAGCTCCGTGTCTCTGTGCATGGTCTAGCATCTAGCAAGCCGGCAACATAGTCCAAGAGCAGCGTTCAAGATTTATCTAGTAATATTACTCATATAATATAATTGTCTCACGTTTCTATGAATGTGTATAATAAATAATCATGTTTATGTTAAGCCATTCTCATAGACTACAATACCCGCCCCACCACGCCGTACTGCATGTTAAGGTAACGCATTCGTTGCATAATTTTATTAAATTATATTATATTATATTAAAATGTTTAAAAATAAAGCTAAAATGTTTTGCGGCCTGGTGGTGGATGCAATTCGTCCAAATTCTGAGATTGATTATTTTATAGTTAAATAATGAAATAATAAATATAATGTATGAAGAATATAAATATATTGCTCTCCATATTGCATGCAAGAAATAAATGGGAAATACATTTTTATTTTTAGTCGTTGACAGCCCTCGCTCTCGGCGACGCGGCAAGCGAGCCAATTCATTTTCACCGTTGGCACGCAGCTTTAACGTTCCGTTTAGCTTGAGCTGGGGACGACGACTTTAGAAGGGCCATAAATCATATTTTCGGCTAAAAAAAGCGGCTTTTGTAAAGATCAAAGTAGTGTGCCTTCTGTACTTGTACTATTATCTATTCTGTGGTATTAGTTACGGATTATAATTAGCAGCAATTGTAGTGGTACGGAACCCTCGCTGCGCATTTATTCGCACTGGGCCGGATTTTCTTAAAAATTAACATCGAAATAGTCGCAGAGGCGCAAAACTGGAACAGCACTTACATAAAACCTTTGCGGTCAAGCCGAAGCTTTGTGTTTTTTTACTCCGCCATTAACGGCAGTTTCCGTGTACTAAAATGCGATGCACCCCACAAAGTATGGTCGTGAAATCCGGTCGATTCCAGCATTTAGTCATTACTAGCGACCCACGGCGGCGAGCTTCGCACGGGTGCAATGCTGATAAATTATGCATGTATTATACATATAAACCTTCCTCTTGAATCACTCTATCTATTTAAAAAAACCCGCATTAAAATCCGTCGCGTAGTTTTAAATATTTAAGCATACAAGGGACATAGGGACAGAGAAAGCGACTTTGTTTTATACTATGTAGTGATAGTGATGATATAAACGTTGTCCTTCTAATACTTATGTAAACTAAATGAAAAATATAAAACACCCCCAACACAAGCAGCTGGTCACTATGAGACCCTGTTTTAATGTGTGATATAGAAAATGCTACTAAAACTGAACATAAAAACAAAATTTGGAATTCCTAGCTTCAATATTTGATGAGTGCCAGTCGCTCGTTCCTCTAAAAGCTGAATGTTTTGGAGACGAAAGCGTCGATTTTCATCAAACAAAGCTAAGAACCATCTCGAAAAACCAGACTTTCGATTAAAAAAAACCGCACTCTGTCCACCCGTATGAGCGCTACGATACCACAGACAGACACGCAAATACACAGATACACATTACACATGTTAAATTTATAACACACCTCTTTTTTCGTCGTGGTTAAAAATATTATAAACATTGTATATACCTAATAAATAGCTCACTAAAGATTTTTCGTTTTACCAATACAAGGCCCGATAAAGAAACAAAAGGAATGTATACATACTTTTTTTTTCCAATGCACTGTTAAATAAACGTGCATCACAGTATATGTTATACTACTCCACCAAGTTCTCACACATACAATTAAATTAGTTACGTGGTACAGACACAGACTTGGAGATGTGAGATGTTAGTACTATATGTAATCTGTATTTTTCGATATTTTTATGATGCGCTTGATCCATGTGGCACGTTTATTCCGACTGACCTTAATGATATACAAGTTGCACTTTATAAGTGAAATCTAAATAGTATTTGAGGGTAAATAGCATATCACTAAAGTAGACATAAAATGGTGAGATTACGAACAGATCCGTCGAATTTAGTGCGAGGATTTCAGGATTATTGTTTCCACCGTATTCTCGTTATACTGTTACTAGTTATTGGCTGAGAGCTAAGCATCTGGCGGGAGAATTGTGCATTTAAAATTAATGGAATCTTAGAGAACCGGCTTTTCGCGTAGATTAGATCTGCAATAAACAGAGTCGAGGATAGCGGCACCGGATGGGTTTCTCCAGACCTATTCCTGGAATTAATTTTATATCCACCGACAGTATATTTTTCTTGATTGCATTTCAATTTTAAATGTGTTATAAATAACTATAAAACATTTTCTTACGAATCTACCAAGGTCGAATTAAGGCTGTATTGCGAGCAAGAGACGACGGTATACTAATGTATATCTATAACAAGTTAAGTTTCTATAATATTATGAAATGAAATGAAATGAAATGAAATGAAATGAAATAATTTATTCAGTAAGTAGGCCACAGGGGCACTTTTACAAGTCAGATTGTGAATCTACCGGCATTTCGCAAGAGGAGACCGCTGTTGAGAAGAAAGCCGAAAGAAACTCAACAGTAAGTCATTTTTTCGTAAATAATACTTAAAACAATTACATAATACATTTGTGTTATAACTAATTACACTGGTACACGTAAAGGAGATGTATAGATACTCCAAATCAATGTTAATTAGGAACATTAAAATGAAAATTTCTGTACACAACATTAAAATAAAAAAATTAAGTAAGAGTAGCTGTCCCAAGTGCACTCGAACGCTGAACCTACTAATTTCAGTAGCTTTAGAAATACAGGAAATGTTACGAACTTAACCAATAGCCGAAACCAATTTCAATATCTTGGCTCATTAATAACAAAGGGAAGTAGCGAACCTGAAACACGCAGATGAATTGGCATGGCCAAGACAGCAGTGACCCAGCTTAGCAAAGTTTGGAGGGACACCGTAATATAACCAACTGTGCCAAAATACACCTGTATACCTCTAGCACAACTGTAACACGCGACTCCTTCTCGCGCGAGAAATATTACCTATCTCTATCTTCGCTGTACTGTGAGAGAGTGACGGCCGAGCTATGTCGCGCGACAAGAGTCGCGAAGCGTAGTTTTGCTACACGGGCTGGTCCGAGCCCTAGACTTTTCCATTGCTTTATACGGCGCAGAAACATGGACCTTTAAAGTATTGCACGCAGAAATATAATAATTTGGAACGCCTGATGGTAACAGGTAAGAAGGAGTTACGATGCTCAGCAGTGAGGGAACGATTGAATAGAGAGAGAATAATACGAACTTAGGACAAAACAATTTAATCCTGTCTGATCCAAACTAATAAAATATATAGAAGTACTTAAATATATAGAAAGCATCTAAGATTCAGGACCAAATACGTAGGTTAGGTAATTAGTCAAATATTAGCCCGGGACTCAAACCCGTTCGGCCACCAACTTCATTAAGTGTTTCGTCATATTTATATTCACTTTTTTAAACTATTTATTTTCTTTTTATCTATTATAAATGGTTATTGGAACGCTTCATCAAAAGTTAATTACGTAGATGTAATACGCTTTATAGAAATTGCCTAAACATCACGTTTATGGAAATACGTCATCATAATTGAATTAATTCGAACTCTTTTGGTCTTACTTTAGCTCAGGCAAGTGCAATAATTCAAATAATGTGGATAATATGCGCCTACTCAACTCACGTCTCATAGATCTCATCTCATCTCAATCATTTATATAATTTATCAAATAACGGAGAAGAAAAGTCTGAACCTAATTGTATTGCGTTAGCATAAGGAAATAGACTTTCTCCTTACGATCAAAATAACAGAATTCAGGGTTTTCTTGCTATCGAGTTATCCTAGCCATCTCTTGGATGATTCTAGGACAAAGCGGCAAATGAAAGTGATTTATATAAATGATATCTACTGTAGCTAAAGCAACGCGGTCACACACTTCCGTGGCGGTACATTAACTGCGCAGGATCCGCCACTACGTAGCGTGTTACGCACTTGATTCAAATAAGTGATGTAAAGATGTAAGTTGTCAAGCATTATATTATAAATTATAATAACAAGAGTGCAACTTAATCATTCATGACATTATTATTATCCAACATACGTCAATGTTATCGCGATGAATTGATGAAGATGATAATTATCAATCACGAAGCTGTGTATGGAGATAATTACTAGCAAATAATAATACCCATTAAAAGTAAACTCTCGGGCTCTGATTGTTTGAAAAATATGTTTCTGTAAAAAATCTTTTGCTATCGCACTATGCCCGATAACCAAGCTACAGAACGCTGCATAATCCTCCATAAGCTCCATAATTAATGTAATTGCTTTGTTTGTAAAACGTACCATATGATAAAATTTATATTTTTAAGTGACTAATATCACAAAGTTTAATCTAAACTGGTGAGTCTTGAAATCATTCATTGTAGTTTCATTTACAAAGCAACTAGCAGGTAGTAAGCATAGTTTTTTTTAAATAAATTTTATTCATTAAGATCGCTTCTGGCACATGGCTTGACAATAATAATTCTGTATCAAGATTAATTTGTTTGATACATAAAGGGGAGGTATAGGGTCATTACCGTTTAACTGTTCTGCCGCGCGAGAAATCCTCCCATAAAGCTTTAATGTTACTAAGCAACCGTGAACAAACACTCGGCGTGTCGATGTAGCGGCATCCTTTGTGCTAGGACCGAGTATAGTACAGTCAACGGTAACAACTTGGGTCAACCTTTCAAGGATGCTTCATGGCATAGAAGATTCTACATGGGATACTGGTTCCCAAAGTGTACAAGCACCAAGCATCATTATATGGGGCTAGAAGTGCTAGAACCTCGTACGTGTGTAGTCGACGACAAAAACTGGAATTGACGTTACAACCGATTTAAAGTAATATATAAACGTTGCTTCGTATATTGTTCAAGTATCTGGTACCTACATAAACCTCCACTCTAAAAAGTGAAGATTTTTGTTTCAGTTAACTACTCGTATACAAAGTTAAATATAATAGCAAGATTTTATTACACAAATCTAAGGAAATTGTGATATCATAAATAAAAATAAAATAAAGAAACGGCGTGCCGTCCATAGAAGTCTATCGTACTTCACAGATAAATAGGGACAAGCTTCCACAAACCGACCTAGTCCCAATCTAAGGATATATATATTACAGGCAAAAACATTTGTCATAAAGAGCTACCTACGTATCTAAACAAAGACAAACGCCCTAAAACTTTATAGCGGATGCCTATCAAACTTCGAATATTGCTCATATAGCGAGGCAATAAAAATACCTCACGTCAAATCTCCGGGGCAATTATTCATTTGAAATGCCATCGGGCCCGTTTTGCCCTAACTACCCTCTTTCGCTATAATCGAGCACCATGCAAATTAGGCCGGCGGGGAGAACGTACAGGTGAACTATGCTTATGAATTTAATGCGGGTGTACATTTCAGTCGCGTTAGCGTTCCTCGGCTATGCCTAATAAATATGTAAATAGCCCTTATTCGAGTAGGCATTCCGATATCACTAATACAACACAATTTATTTGTATCATTTAAAATCGTTTAGAGATGTCGGTCATTATAAAATCTAGTGTAAAATCACTAGTACAATTTTAAGCTCATACCGTGCCCCATGTTTTTTTTAAGATTACATTTATCCTATAAATAAATGTGGAGTGAGGCTGAACGGAAACCGTCCTTACGATCTACAAAGGTTCAGTGTTGGCGGATGTTAATTCCGTAACATTACATTCTCACCGTTCGGCCACGGCTTCGGCCTTAGCGGCGAGCGGCAACGGTGCGCGGTACGTGTATCTCGCTCACTCGCATGACGATCGCGCTCGTATCTCTCGCTTAACCGCTCGCCGCGCCGCATGCCGCCGAAAGTCGTGGCATGTCCTTCATTCTTACTGTAGCATGCGTGCTACGGTTGCTACGCCGTAGTTGATAAATTGATAATGTTTGTAGTACGTAATAGAGGAATACTATAAAATAAATATAAAGGAGGACTATTGCCACTTGCGCGATCTATTGGCCATGTTGGAATATGGTTGATTATGTAATAAATAATCTTACAGTGCAGTGCGCATCGCTAAAGTACGATGCGGGCATATTTTATTCAGAATTGTTTCTGTCTACTATGTCCTTTAAAACACACTCCCGTGTGTAGGGGTGGCTACAAGATACGCGTTGGTAAAAAAGGCATTTATGTAGTTAATAGGGTCCCAATTCACAGTATTTTTTTTTATTTTTTTTATGTCATAGGGGGCAAACGAGCAAACGTATCGCCTGATGGAAAGCGATTACCGTCGCCCATAAACACCTGCAACACCAGAGGAGTCACAAATAATATTTACTCCAATATATATATATATATAATATTTACGACTATGGTTTACGAACTTATTAGTACGCCCGCAGAATGCCGCATACCGAATTACAAAGTCCTACAGAAAGCAGGAAATTGAACATATTTCAATAATATTATTTTGAAAGATCGGAAGCATGATTATAATGACAAAGGTTCGACAGGGATTCGGAGCTGAATATGGTGCTCAACCAAATTCCAACTTTAATCTTGTCGGGTTTAATATGATTCGGCGACGGGTTTTCCGTGAGCGGGGGCATTTACAACTTTATTAACATATCCGTCTCTCTCCCACGATAGCGGTTTCGTTATAAATCGGCGTAAACTTGCTTTATGTCTTTTGACGCTTCCCTTCCCGTTATATCTTAAATTGTGATGTAATTCTGCAGGCGGCACACGTTGCTATCACTCACAATAAAACCTCTCGTTTTACCTGTTTGGGTGAACGGCCAAGGAAGAAACAAACTTAGCGGTAGCGACGGGATGTATCAATAACAAGATTTTTACGATTTCTTTGTTTCAATGTGACTCGTTTACCTAATAATAAAATACGAAGACGTAAAGTAACTTTCAACGTACAATACAATTTGGGTTTTAACCGTATGCGTGGGGCCTAATTCGTCTGTCCACAACATATTGCCATGTGAGCGGTTAATCGGTTGTATCATATCACAAACACGGCCGTTATACTAGATCTGTTTTAACTATGAAAGTTGCATCAAGTGACACTAAGAAGTTGTCATTTAAAGATACATAAATAGTCCCAAAAATCTTCATATTTCGGACTGATGTCAATTATTTAGGAACGTTGACTGTTTGGTCTGAGTTCGTGGGTCAATTTCAACAAGACGCATTTTGTGTATCATTTCGGTGTGTATCTTTATTTTTGATTATTTTTAAGTTTTTTAAATGTGAAGAGATTCTTTAGACTATATTATTAAACATATGTAAAAGGGACCCTGAAATCTGAAATAGTTTTCGAGATATTCGAGATCGAATATGAAACACACAACGGAATGATAAATGTACAGCCACCAGGATGATAAAATAAGTGCACCGCAATGAAATTTCATACACTGGGATGAAAGAAAAGTGGCATATTATGAAAGTAATTTTACTTTTTATATTCGTAATATATATTATAATATAAAGATATATCTTAGTATGGTATTAAAAACAAAATAAAAAAATATTATTATTTCAACAATATAATATGAAAAGTGAAGCTACTTTTGATGTCATTCCGGTGCTTTCCTCATTTTGGTGGGGTTTAAAGTCATTTTACTACACCGGAAACACCGGAATGAGAGTGGTGGAATGAGAAACACGACATATTTTTATTTCTTAAAAAAAAGTAAGCCCTATAGTCTAAAACTAATTCAACTCTTGTAATGGCGAGTGTACTTTACCTGATATATATAAATTTCAAACCACGCAGTTAAAAAATAAAGAAGCTATAACAAACTCCGGAATGACATTTTTTTGGTCCCCTGTCCACCGCGATGAAATATTCACGTTTATACAAGCCAACGTATTGCCACTATACACAGCGCCGCAGTTTGACTAATTCTTTGAAGTGCGCGGGAGACGGGGGGCATACTTGATCAAATTTGGGAAATAAATCGGTTCGAAACATTGTCGACGGTAATGAGAAGATTTCTCGGGACAAACGTATATGCACTTATTCAAGGGTATACAAAGGAGATATATAACGGGTAATGTGCTTTTCTCGTTACCTATTTATATGGTAATAGATTTTCTTTGTCATGCATAGTATTTGACTTACCCTGCATTTACCTTGATGAGAAATTTGGTCTAAATATATATTTTTTTTATTATTATATATATATGTATTAATATTTAAATTTTAGCTGTTGCCCGAGGTAGACAATGGCGGGCTGTTTCCAAAAAAAAATGGTACTTTATTATTCAACCTTTCTGCACCTGCGTTTTCAGTCTTGCCATCAAAAAATACTGCTTGGGAAATTGACCCTCGTGTACGAAATTCAGAAAGCAATAATAATATCTAAGTGGCGTAAAAATGTCTCAATAAGCAATCTTCCTCCAGGTTAAAACAGAAAAATAACTAGGATTTTTGTATTTGTAAAAATATAAGATCTTTCACGTTAAATTTCTGCGAGGCGTGGCACTATAAATATTATAATAATTACTCAGTCAGCAAAATATATTGGAAAAGAAAACAAATAAAACGTTTTTACTACATTTCAAGGAACTTAACCCATTTATCCAACGGGCTGGAACGCCTAACAAAAAGTTTGTTTGCATCAAAATTAAAGCTTCAGTCTATAGGTTAGGGTAACCTATCGCGAACACTAAAATCATTGACCGAATTTAATGTGTCCTAAACCATTCGAAGTACAATCATTTGTCCGATGACAGGTTTAAAATTTTTTTTTTCACTATTTTACGTTTCGTAAAAGTATCGAAATTCTTTTCCCGTTTCATTCACTTACCCCCGTGCCTATGCGTATTTTATTTGGTAGCCCATTTTTTATTTATCCGATGACACTTTTGGCATTGTATACGTTTATAAAAATGTTCAGTTTACATTCTAACCATATCCCAAGTTCTTTTTCGGCAGAGGTACTTTTCCCTATAATATTATTTACTTTACTAATTGCTGAGCTAAATTATTACAAATAACAAATACATAGTTGGGGTGTATCAATTGCGGCCTGTCATCATGACACATATTTTTTGGTTTACTAATGTTTGACCAAAAAACGTTTGACAAATGATCATTTAACCAAACAACATTTTAACAAATATTCATTTGGCAAACGAGACATTTGACAAAAGTATCATATTACAAAAAGTCACTTAGCAAATGATTATTTTACAAACACTACACTTGACAAATGAGCTATATAACAAAATATCATTTAGCAAAATGTTTTTGACGTGACAACGTCTAATAAATTGATGAACGCCGGCCGCACATACGAAAAACATGACGTCATTGTAGTGAAACTATGACGTAATTGTAGCAATACTTTGTAGCGCCGTGGACATGACGTCATTGTAGTGAAACTATGACGTAATTGTAGCAATACTTTGTAGCGCCGTGGACATGACGTCATTGTAGTAATACACAAGCCTACGTCATCATGCTGTTCACAGATTCTCAAACTTTAAAAAGTGGAAAGAGGGAAGAGGGAAGAGGGAAGAGGGAAGAGGGAAGAGGGAAGAGGGAAGAGGGAAGAGGGAAGAGGGAAGAGGGAAGAGGGAAGAGGGAAGAGGGAAGAGGGAAGAGGGAAGAGGGGAGAGGGGAGAGGGGAGAGGGGAGAGGGAAGAGGGAAGAGGGAAGAGGGAAGAGGGAAGAGGGAAGAGGGAAGAGGGAAGAGGGAAGAGGGAAGAGGGAAGAGGGAAGAGGGAAGAGGGAAGAGGGAAGAGGGAAGAGGGAAGAGGGAAGAGGGAAGAGGGAAGAGGGAAGAGGGAAGAGGGAAGAGGGAAGAGGGAAGAGGGAAGAGGGAAGAGGGAAGAGGGAAGAGGGAAGAGGGAAGAGGGAAGAGGGAAGAGGGAAGAGGGAAGAGGGAAGAGGGCAGAGGGAAGAGGGAAGAGGGAAGAGGGAAGAGGGAAGAGGGAAGAGGGAAGAGGGAAGAGGGAAGAGGGAAGAGGGAAGAGGGAAGAGGGAAGAGGGAAGAGGGAAGAGGGAAGAGGGAAGAGGGAAGAGGGAAGAGGGAAGAGGGAAGAGGGAAGAGGGAAGAGGGAAGAGGGAAGAGGGAAGAGGGAAGAGGGAAGAGGGAAGAGGGAAGAGGGAAGAGGGAAGAGGGAAGAGGGAAGAGGGAAGAGGGAAGAGGGAAGAGGGAAGAGGGAAGAGGGAAGAGGGAAGAGGGAAGAGGGAAGAGGGAAGAGGGACAATTTACTTTCCATAATTTCCAGTGTAATTAGATGGTTATTACCAGGAGCGCATAGAGCTGGTGTTAAATCTATGTGCCTTACAATATATTTTTTATACAAAATCTCCAGTATAACATTATGCGTACCAGGGGCGCATAGAATGATAGAGGTCGAGACTACGTCAATACGAGTCTTATAAGTCTGTGGCATTGCAAAAATTAATGCCGTGCTACCAGGAGTGTATAACCCCTTAAAGGTTAATTTATAATTATATATTATTTCATGAAAACTAATAATTAATGTTAGTGATGGGCTGTTATTACTAGGGGTACATAAGACAAATATTTTCAACCGTATTATGTTTTGTGATTCAACAACAAGTTTGTAAACTACGTTGGTGAGGTTGCCACTACTAGGAAAACATAAAGTCGCCTTAAGTTGTGTTACTTTTGTTACTATAGTGGACTTTGTCTTAATTATCATTATTATCAAGTGTTTATACTGGTTTTCAATTAAGTTACAGCAACATAAGTCTATAGGAGGTATTAGATAGATTATGTAGTGGCAACTTACCATTTTTTTCTATATAAGCAAATTACGTTCTACGTTAAAAGGAACAACCATCGACTTGACTTTCGCAAGACACATTACAGCAGAAACACTTTCATATTTCTCCTATCATCGTCCTATCCTCAACAAAATCACTCAAATAGGAATTAGTTAAGTTTAAGTTTACATGTACAATGTTTTAGTAAACAAAGTATATTTCTATAGTTAAAATTTGTGCAATTCTTATTTTCATTCAATTCCTTGTTCCTATTGTGCAATTTAATAATATTCATATCAATAAATATTCTACCGAGAATAAGACGTTGTCACGTAAAATCTTCCTTCGCCCGTAAAACCGACTTTACAGGCAACCATTTTTTTCATAAAAAGTACTTATTTTTCAAACATTATGATTTAGTCTGTAATCTGTAGTTGGGTAATCTATTCCGCTACTATCTTAGAATTTATCCACTATGCTCTACAATCTGTATAGAGCAAATTGTACATTTTCCTCAAGTTTGCTCTACGAGTTTTACGGATAGAGCAAATTGAACTTTTTTATTTATTTTTTTTGGTTCTGGCACTTCGCCGATCGCTGCCGCAGTACGCTCGCTGCGCTCGCGCGGCTCGCGCGCTGTTGTGGTCGCAGTTCTAACATAACCTAACCCATTAATGAATATATCCACTATGCTCTACGATCTACAATAGTAAAAATAGTAGAGCAAATTGGAGAAACAAAGTTAGATTTGCTCTAAAAAAAAACAAACGAAACACTTGTCAAATAATACATTGTACCAGACGTTTTTAGACCAAGAGTAGTTTTATCTAATAACTCAGTTGCTAAATGATCATTTTGTCAAATGTAAATTTAACATCTGATCATTTGGTGAAGTGAGTCATTTGTAAAATGACTTGTTGTAAAATGATCAATTGGCGAAACGTTATTTTGTAAAACGATGTTTGTAAAGTGTAATTTTGTAAAATGACTTTTGGTCAAACGATAGGACACCATATTTTTTACATTACTATCGTATAGAACACGCTAATACTTAAATGTTATTTTGTCGACAAGGTCACAAACATTATACCCATTATACATTACACGGGATACAATAATATGCCAAAGCTATAAAGTCCATTAAAAAAGAAGCCGTGTAGTTAAAAAACCGAATAGTTACATCGGATAATCGAAATCAAAGTCATTAAATAAAAGTCGAATGATTAATAAACCGAAACGTTACATTGGATAACTGATATTACGGACAATATAAGAGATTTAAGTAAAAGTTTAATTTGTTGAATGATTAAACTGAAACAATGAATACCTAAACGTAAGAATTCCTAATGATTTTTCGGACAAACGAAAATTGGACTAACATTTTTAGTGTATCAGATAGGTAATCGGTTAGATATACTTTGGGTCTCTTTTGCAGCCTGACTTCATCACAGCTAGCTGAGTGATTACTTTAAAAAAATAAACGTGCATTAATTGTTCAGATTCATCAGATTCTGTTACTAAGTACCTACATGACCTTTGCATAAATAAATGTAATACATACTTATGCTACCTCTAAGAAAAAAACTGTACAAAACTGCTATCGGACGCTATAGAGCGAAGGTACATTTAGGTATTGATTATTTTTCATTCCAGCAACCCTACCCTCTTGAACACATCACCCAATTTTCGCAATACATCTATTGAATTGATTATACTCTTTTACAAAACCAAAACAGCCATTCACACACATCGCTTCAATGCTAGTCCCGGAGAATGACTACGGAAAACGAAACGTGATTTCAATTTTCCCTACATTTATCATAAGAAAGAGGGAAGGCGAGGGGGCGGGACGGGGGCAATTTAAGCCACTTGACGCGGATTTGACGCGAAGTGCTTTCACATTGGCGGCTAAACTGGTGGCTTACTGAATCACCCATCATTTGCCTTTGATGAGGCAAAATTCGCGATTGCTGATATTTACAGTAGCTTCGCCTGTATCGCGATTCCATAACGATGTAAACGAAATACATGTTATATTTTTATTGAAAATTAGATCACATGTTTATAAATCAGAAGATGGCTTATTGCGCAGTCGTAGTCGTTCTTATACTTATTAAGAAATACATTAATGTCGATGTAGACATTCTATTATTATATATACGTTACAATGAAATTAAATACAAATCTGATATAGCTACAAAAAGCTAAAAGATAAACTTTGTCTCTTTACAAAATAGGAAAGAGATGAATATCGACAAATAGAAGCTCTGACCTGAAGCAAACACCCGAAAATAGATTGTTAACCAAGGGTAGAAAGTGACCCATTGCACCCGAGATATTTCTGGCGCTCGAACGAAGTGAGAGCGCCAATAGTTCGAGGGTGAAATGGGTAATTTCACCCGAGGTAAACACTCTACTTTTCATTTCGACTGCGAGGAAAATAAAATACTACACGCACATGTCATGAGTGTGTTAAATTTATGTCCATGTCATTTTAAACCAATAATTAATAAAAGACACGGTATTTATATTTAATCTCGTGTTCCCGCTTTTTCTATTCCAAACTTTCATTATTATTATTTTTAATAAAATAAAAATTATATACATACCGCCAACATTTAAAAAGAAACAAATCCAATGGTTTCTATTTTGTTTTTTATCTAAATGTACGATTCTATCAATAAATCAGGGACAGAATTATATGTATGTATTATGAATATAATCAAATATAATGCATATTTATATTTAATAATTAGATGTAAATAAATTAAGCTTGCATATATCTAACTTTTGGAGACATTTTTTCAATGGCCACTTACCACGGCCGACTAGATTGTACCTAATTGAGTTGGTCACGACGTGCATCTAGATGGCACTTATCATTGACTCCGTGGCAATAAAAAAAAAAATACTTTCCACCCTAGGGATGGAAAAGCTATTTTCCACCCGGCTATCTATTCATGAAAATGACACTTTCCGAACAGGAGAGATGAAAAATCTATTAGAAGGCTGGATGTTGCGTTTAATTTACCACACACTAGGCCATACGTGGGATTTTCTGCATAATATATCTCACTTCCTAGCCAAAGCAAGACGTAAAATTTTAATAATCTACGGGCGGTACCGTAACATCGGGGTACTTTGACCTTACAAGGTAACTTTGTCCACCAAAAAAACCATTGTATTGAATTAATTAATTCTTTAAAACACCATCACGTGATTCAACTGTCTCTGTATAAGCGTTAGGTGTCGTTTTAAATAAAATAGTTTTTCATGGGTGGACAAAGTAACCTTGTAGTGTCAAAGTACCCCCATGTTACGGTAATTCGTAAAGCCCCCGATCGAACATTTAATTCGAACACCTGCGATCTAGGACATTCACGAATTCACCGCCCTAGGTATGTAATGTACTATTACGCCCATTGCATAGCTATGTATTTCTTCTTCTTCGCGGTCGTTACAGTATAAATATCGTAACAAATATGGTCGGCCTTAAAATCATGTTTTATTATGCAAGTTACACGAGAGAGCCATAACAAAACAATGTACAACTTGGTCGGCAGTTTGAGAACGAAACGCGAATGCTCGACTAACAACACCATATTTATTGATAAATATCCCGGCTTTTTTATACACTCCACTTTACACAAGCGTGAAATGAAAAACTAGCGCAAACATTTTTGCCCGCGCGTTGGGGTCGAAGCGAATATTAATTAACAGAATGCAACATAACACGCGCGTTCGTCATACGGGGGATTTCCGAGTTCGATTATGATATTTTTTTATTAAGAAATACTGTGGGTATTTATCCTGTCGATATTTTTTACATTGCGTTGTAATTGGACCTGTCTTTATTTACCTACTTTAAACACACCAGTTACCCAGTGTATACAGTTTAGTATCTGTAATACGTTGTAAGTAGTAGGTAGTTCATTAATGGAATCCTTATTCTTGTGTGAAAGTATCTGCAAGTGAAAGGCATGCGCATTTACACAAAGGATGGCACCGTTCGTACCAAGTACTTTATAAGAAAGTTTAAATGTATCTCAAACAATAGTTTCTCTCGACCGGAGCTACAAACGCCAACAGACAGATTGAATTCTCGCTACGTAACGTTAAATAAATAAGTTAGGATCTCTCAGCGAAAGTTTACTGAGCATACGGATGCCACTAAATTTTTGAGAGCTCCACGTAAGTAACATGAAAGGTGTAGGGTTCGCGCATAATATATATCCTCTCCCGCTGATCCGGCACAAGTGAACGTAGTTTTCCGCTCTTCCTCTCCAATCCCTTTTGTATCGCGATTATTTTAATACACCACCTTTATGAAATTCAAATGAGGCCTCGAGAGAGTTGGGACCCTTCGACCGCTCTTTTTATATTTATTTATTTCCGAAGCAAGAATGGCAATGCTAAGTTACGTGATTTATTGTGGAGCGGGCCGCCGCAGGCTCGTTTGTATTGCAATATTGTCCGCGAAGTTACACGGCAGGACCAACAATGCCGAGTTGACCGATAGTTTTATTTCGGACAATTGCCCGGCTTACGCGTCTCTCCCTTCCACTGTTAATTACCGCGATTCCTCGCTAACATTTTTTCTATTCATTTCGGTAAATCCAATGAATCATGGTAGACTGACTCGGACATCGATCGCGCCAGTTTATATGACGCAAATCTGTGGTGGTATAGAGGCTATCAAGTCAATTTGTTACATACATTTCGTTTTGTTTGCTTTCATCGAATTCACTGTAAACGAGTTACACAGATCGTAATGTGTGTTATCGGAGACCATTTTTTTTTTTTTTACTCATGTCCGTGGGTCACCTCAATGCGTAAATTTAAACGTAACAAGCTTTTACATTTGAATCGATTGCAATTATTACAACACCAATTTAAATTACTACTATTTTGTACGCATATCCTGATCTGAATCCACGGAAGATTAGCGTCGTGGTGCTCACAAAATGTAATTGGTTTGCAAAAGACATATTTCGTATTCTTCTTTATCATCTTCTATTATCTGGATGCCAAAAAACGAAAATGTAAGATCTTGGATTTATAAATGACAATGAAAGAAAAAGTCTTAGAAGAATTGTTCGAGACATATTAAATCTCTACATAGGAGTACTGCACGGAGTATCGAACTGAGTATGTAACTGTTGAAATGAGTTCATTATCTTATTTTTATCCTATTAGTTTATAACCATCTTATTAAATTACTTCATTATCTACTTATATCAACTACCTACTACCGGTTTGCTTCGTGATTTTGTTGCCATTTTCGGTCTTTAGTGTCATTAACCACTCCATTCACTTTAGCTACCATATATTTAAATATAAATAAAAATAAATAAATATTAAGGGACAATCATACACAAATCGACCTAGTCCCAAACTAAGCAAAGCTTGTACTATGGGTACTAGACGACGATATACATAATATATAAATACATATATAGATAACATCCATGACCCAAGAACAAATATTTTGCACAAATATTTGCCCCGGCCGGGATTCGAACCCGGGACCGCCGACTCAGTAGGCAGGTGTCTACAAACCGAGCCAAACGCGTCGTCAATTTAAGTATTCAATCATGCAAACTTACCAAAGTTGTTACATTCAGGGTATAATATATGCAGTTTAACATGGAAGCAGTCCAAACCGGCTCGATTTCATTAGACCACTTTAGCTCCCAATAGTTTAAGTTAGGTTTAATTAGATCATATTACGTTTCTTACTTAAGATTTAGTTATATTAGTGTTTTTTCTTTAATAAACGACATAAATATTACATTGGACATGCAGCCAGTCAGAAAAGAAGCCAACTCAGTTAACAGAGCAGATGTCAAAATTGTGTTTGCTTTACACTTAGCTTGGTTGGCGAGTTTGAGGTCATAGCACCCATTGCGATTCGGCGCCGCGGTCGGGAGAACCTTTACGAGTTGCACGTGCGCCACACTCATTTTAGACGAAATAGTATTACTGAGAAACAAGATTGAGCAGTAAATTTTGTATGGCCCAATCTAATCAAGCTGGACAATACAATCATAAAGCAGAGACGTCAATATATGGATCCTCACAATCGTCTTGGAAATAGCCAGTACTCATAACATTTGCGCTTGTTTGTGACGATTATTTGTGTGGAGCTACATAGATGGTGTTTAGGATTGCATTGAGGACTGAAGATTTTTATGACGATTTGTTTCATACTTATTAAATGTAGTAGCTTTAAATATTACCAATGTTCATGTAACAGTATTTATGTGTTGTTTATTTTGTCATCAAAGCAACTGCTACTTTTATTTGGTATTTGGTGATATTAGGCTACCTACGACGTTGTGACAGACAATGGGCCAGTTTACTTTTATAGCCATTTATTGCGGCCATCCCTCGCCTTATGAATCGACACCCCGCAAAACTAGTAAAGTGTTTTTGGAACTTCACGCAGACTTGCCTTATCGTAACCAAACTTTCGTGTTTTGTCCTTGTCGCGTGTGTGGTCAGTGCATCGCGCCGTCTCATCGGGACTCTCGCAAGGCGATCCCCGGCCCTTTGCAAATTGAAATCGCAAAGGGTTCGCAACGATGCCCGTCGATAAACATTGAGTAAAGCGAGACGTATCATTGTTCTCTGTATATTTTAATTATTAAACTTGCCTCGGGACGCTTTGGATGCGAAGGGCCATTAATGGAGGAGGTCTTTCGTTCGTTTAATTGAAGGAAATCGTCAGTTTGTATTATTTTACTTTTGTTTTCATACGGTTCCTGCTTTGAAGCAATGTTTGTATACAGTGTACGTGGTTTTTTATATTATTCTTTGTGATCTTATGGGCGGTTCAGCGGCGGTTGATACATGTTTGTGCTGGCGATATTAGTTAGCATGTCTCAGAGTGGCTCTAAATATTTTATGCAGTTTGTGAACTAAGAATTCATTCTTCCGCCATGATTTTATTTTAATTATTATCTCCTTTATTTATTAAAATAAATAAAAAGGTTAGAATTATTATTAGTAGGTAACGTTTTTTTTTTTTCAGTTGTTTCAATTTAGGGAACATTTCTTAGGCACAGGTGTGCACTGCCTCTTTCATATCTATGTAAAAACGAGCAACAAAAACATGCGCAATTGCGCATTCGAAATTCGATTTTCGATTTTTGCTTGCCATGACTTAAAGTATAAGCATTATACCGATTGAAAGTCCTATTGATTCTTCATTGTTCCAATCGAATATAGAAGCTGTACACACCTGGGCGCAAAGCGCTAGTCTGTCCCTTAATGAGGAAAAATGCTCAGTCATGATCATGACGTATTCACGTGCAAGGCGCCGTCCCATAAACCAAATTGTACTCGATGGATGGAGGCACTAAAACGGGTCTAGCTTACCAATTACCCTGTAATGTTTATCCGTTAGTGCTAATGTAATGAATAAATAAATCATAAAAGCCTAAAAATCCTTCTTTGAACTTCTTAACCGTAAATGTAACGTAATGGCCATGCGAATATCTATGCACGTTGTCGCGCGGTTGACAACGACATTCAGTAAGATTAAAGACGAGCTAATTATATTGTGCGTCGTTTTGTAAATAGGTATCCCGGCTAAGCGAATCACTTACAAATTGCCCCTACCAATGCGGCGCTAATGCTGATCCTTTTAATCACGATTAAACTCACGCCCTGGCTCTCATTTACCGTAGCCTTTAAGCATTTATATTGTAAGTAAAAATATCCTACAAACCATTATTTTATACGAACACAAATTTGCGTTCTAGTTTTGTATTTATTAAGTACAATGTTTTAATTATTATATTTTTCTTACAGTCTTTGGTAAGTTATTTAGACGCCCGTGTTGGTTTTCTAATCTGTAATAATCAGAGATTCAGCTTGAATATGGCCGTATAGGGTAAATTTCAAGTCGTGCACCCATAAATTTATAAATAGCTTTTTGGCAAGCAGATCACTATATAGATAATCAATACAGTTACTATGTGAAAATAATACGGTTTGCCTTGATAATCGTTATTAACAGTTCTGTTATCCCTGTATTAAAAGTGTTTGTTTGTCTAGCTCATTCGGCGTGATGTGAAATAATGACCTTTCTCCATGGAAAAGTGATTTTCAATACAATTTTAGAATATTCTAATAGTAGGTACCTATAGAGTGTTGTACTTTTATTTGGCTGATCATTCAGTCACCCGTAAATATTACCAAAGCATTGCGTACGTAATAAAATTTGCTTTCTAAAAATAACATAAATGCTTATGCTGTGACTATGGAGTATAAAAAGGAGGAGCGGAATCTTTCATAGCAGAATATTTGAAAAATATCCAACGGTAAGCAGTAAATAAAAGTTCTAATGCTGTCCACAATAGCGCTAAAGTAGCAAGAAAGTATGAAACAATTCCAAGTTTTAGAAGGAGTGAACTGTGTCGAATTGTGAATTTTAATATTTTAGGTGACCAGTGTAATTCCTACTTAGTTCCTTTAAGTATATACAGAAAAAAATCATAATTAAGTTTAAAAATATATATATACCTAAGCAAACCGTTGCTAAGTAACGGAACATCAGCCATAGTAGCGCCACCAATTTATCGCCTTTCGGCGAACACTTTTGGATGTATGAAGATTCCACTATTCCCTTTTACACTTCATAGCTACAACACAGACAGCAGTCTAATAAGCAACAGCTTGACACATCTATCAGAAATCCATTTCAGCTTTGTCTATGAGTGCTATTCAGCCTTAGGCGTAATAACGTTATCTTTTTCATTGATATGACTAAAGTACAAAATGACAAGAGCGAGCAATGTCTTTAATTTAACCTTTTGTCGTCAGCTCGAATAGCAAACTATTTAATGACTACAGATGGAGAGGGTAATATTAATATACATTGCTTATTTGGCGATATATTAAAACTCATTTGAATTAGCGGCCTAATTCTTACAAGTCAGAATTGCAGGGAGTCAGTGTAGGAGTGTATCTTACTCATTTACCACAGATAAACAGACTGACCCATGCGAGTCTCCAAATAATTCGATTATTTGAATGAAGTGGTTCACGTGGTCGTGTCAAACGAACGAATCAACTGCAGTTAACCTAGTCTCAGGATATCGAGTGCTTTGATAGCGGCTGTTCGCGTGTTCTGAAATGCAAATAGACTATCTTTACGCTGTGCATCGATCCGGTTTAAGTTCATATTTTCTTTGAGATCGCAAATAGGCGTATCCGATTATAATATCATATTCAAAGCAATCTTATACAGCAAAGTGTCGTGTCTTGGGACGGAATAAATAGATAGCAATACTATACTTAAGAAGAGGCAAAGAGAAATGAAAGACGTACAAAGCTATTAAAAATGGACACATGGATGCTATGTTTACCTTATGTGTCATTAGTAAACATGTTATTTACATCATTAACTTTAAATTACATAGGTATTTGAAAAAAAATAGGATAGAGTAGGCATAAGCTTATATTTTCAAATAGGTACAGAGAAACCAAAATATAATTGTTACCTACTTTTCTTCCGCAAGGACGAAGTTTGTAGGCAGTATGTTCCTAAAAATTAGGTACGTTATGATTTGATTACGTACGAAATTTGACATAAGCCAGTTATAAAATTGTCAGCTACTTCTGATGCTGACCCCCCTACTATTATATTGAGGGCACTCAAACTTCTCCTGACCGTATGATGTGGCGAGTACTTTGTCCCCGCTACTCATACATACACAACCTACACTCTACAGTGTAAGTTAGGACCAACACATCTATGTTTACACAGTTTTTCCACTTTGTTTTACTAGTAAAATATTTTAACTCTACGCAACGTGACGTCAAACGATAAACGTGATGTATTTATAACACAGATTGGAGTTTGAAGTGTTTATGTATTCTGCAGATTCTGCTGTATTTCTATTCAATACGACGGCTGATATTATTCTAGTGAGAATTGCAGTCAGGATATATTTAATAAAATGTGTTTAATATAGGTAGAAATCTCTACTAGGTACCTATACTCACGCGGACGGTAAATATTCAGCGACATACCTATATTGCTATTTTACAGAGGTATTCCTAATATATTTTTTCTTGATAGTATAGATACGTTATTTGGATTCTGATTCTATGATTAGGTTATTTTGCCGTCGTATAGTTTTTTAGGTATCATATACAATAGAAAAAAACCGGCCAAGAGCATGTCGGGCCACGCTCAGTGTAGGGTACCGTAGTTGCTCATCCTTCATAATAGACTTAAGTAGGTAACGAGAAAGATTTCAAGCTTTATAAAAAGGTCGTAAACGCCAAAGTAACTGTAATTACTTATTACTGGAAGTCAACTTACGTCGTTTTAAGAAAATTATGAAATTTTGCGATAACTCAAAAACTGCTCAACCGATTTTGTTCAATATAGTTTTCATTCAAAGTACTTATAGTACTATAAGGCCTCATGTTCATGAATTTTTCCATAATTTTTTGACTCGTGTTGAAAAGTTAGAAGGGGCGGGGACACTATTTTTTTTATTTTCGGAGTGAATATTTACAAAACTGCTGACTTTATCAAAAAACAATGTTTGGAGACCCCTATTATTTTCAAAAGACCTATTCAACGACAACCCACACACAAGTGTTGAAACGAAAAAAAAAATCACCCCCTTTAGGTGTCCGAGGTACCCGAAAAAAAAACGAGGTTCCGTAGCCAAATGGCAAAAAACGGAACCCTTATAGATTCGTCATGTCTGACGTCCGTCTGTCCGTCCGTATGTCACAGCCATTTTTTTCCGAAACTATAAGAGCTATACTGTTGAAACTTGGTAGGTAGATGTAATTCTGTGAACCGCATTAAGATTTTGATGCAAAAATAAAAAAATAATAATAAATATTGGGGGCTCCCCATACTTAGAACTGAAACTCAAAATTTTTTTTTTCATCAAACACATACGTGTGGTGTGTATCTATGGATAGGTCTTCAAAAATGATATCGAGATTTCTAAAATATTTTTTTTCTAAACCGAATAGTTTGCGTGACAGACGCTTCCAAAGTGGAAAAAAGTTGGTCCCCTCCCTCTAACTTCTAAAATAAGAAAATGAAAAATCTAAAAAAAACATATGATGTACATTACTATAAAAACTACCAACGAAAATTGTTTTGAACGAGATCTAGTAAGTAGTTTTTTTTAATACCTAACTTTGCACCTAATTTATATGGGGCGCTATACATACCAGGTGCAAACTTAACTTAACCACTTAGGGATGGAAAGTGTTTGTACGGAACCCTCGGTGCGCGAGTCCGACTCGCACTTGGCCAGTTTTTATTTTACCGTTTTGTCGGCGTGATACATACCCATACTCATACCAAATTTCAGCTCTCTAATACTAATGAAATGATCACGGAGCTAAGCCGCGGACGGACAGACAGACAGACAGACGGACAGACGGAGATGGCGAAACTATAAGGGTTCCTAGTTGACTACGGAACCCTAACAAGTAGTCCTGACATTGATAGTTTTTTTTTATCCGCGTTACAAATTCCTTGTAGTCCAAAGTAATGTTGTGTAGTGTGTACCTTCGGACTTTTAACAAACGTCACTTTAAGGACTTTAAAAAATTATATTTAAAAAACGTATAATATAAAAAAATATATAATGTGAATACCTTTCGAAAACTGAATGTTCCCAATCAAAGTTAGGTGATGATACAACCAGCTAATAAAATACTAATTAATAGAACGTTATTCTGTTTCAAGTATATTTGGTGAACCATGCAATCGACAGGCTGTCCTTCCATCTCGTGGACAAACATATCGGGTGAACCCACAAAAATTTCATTTCGAATTTTTTCCCGGGAATGGTAACATTTTCTTGGGTTTAAAATAATCGATCGAATAAAGACCGTTTGTTACATTTAGTTATGTTGTTTTATAATTATAACATTCTTATCTATAAACTAATGTATACTAATCAAAATACTTTATAATAATAAATGATTATTTTAATGAAATACTAGGAAGGCTTCTACCAATTTCTGCCAAATCCATTCGCGTTGGGAAGAATACCGTCATTACCCTTTTTTGCTTTACCGTAATTGAGTAAAATCATCATAAAACAATGTATGACGATATGTTGAATCCTCACAGGCACATACATATTGCATACAATACACAAGTGGTTATATAAGTACACACGAACAAAAAAAAGATACCTAGTTATCAATTTATTGACCCCTACTTAAGTTACCTTTTTGAACATATCTTTCAACGTACAGATATTCATTTTACAGTTTTATAATAAATTTATGAAACTAGCAATATCTATTTATTTTTAATGTGAGTAGTGGGTACACACCACATTTTTTCGCCTGTGTACGCAATTTTTTTTTCATTGTATCACTGGTTCAGTTTTGTAATACTTTATTTAAGAGGCCTTATTCCTTTTAAAATGCAGGTGGTTTTAGACATTTTTCTCTATGATCAAACATGTTTCTTAACATATTATTGATGTTACTACCTAGGACAGAGCTATTGGGATTTGATGGTATATATTTAAAACCTACAGTGTGAATTTTTCATTGATAATTTTTGTTTCAAAAACTACTCGAAAATGACAAAATTCACGCGGAAAATTAGTTTTTCTTTTCAAATTATTTTTGACTGCACGCAATGAAAGCATGAAATAGCTATGTTACTACCTAGAACTCAGTGAAAAATATTATTCACTTCAAAAAGTTGGTTGAAATAATCAATATATTTGTCATAATATGAAAACATTTAAAGGAATAAGGCCTCTTAACTGGGGTTTATAAAGATAGGTATATTATATAACATATAAGTATCTGTACGTAATAGCTGCAAGCCGATACACAGCAACACTCGATCTACAATTTACGTGAGGATTAGTGTTAGTTTCCAAGGCGGCTGATGCATGATCTCTGTTCCGTTAATCACACAATATAAGTGTCAACACGCTGATTAGCCGCTTAGAATGCTTCTCACGTTACTCCCCAATGTGTTCCTCTCGTTGCCTTGATAAGCTACCCACTATGTATCCCGATACATGTGTATATATGCCTTATGTTAACAAGCGATAATCAAATACAGAGCCTGATAGGTAAATCGTATAAGGGTAATTCAATTTTAGACTTGCCCTCTTTTCATCCACTGCGTTTTCAACTCCTGACAAAAAAATTGACGTCGTTTTTTTCATTGTAACTCAATATTCGATGTAAATCATTAAAACATCCTGTGTAATATAAATCGACGATCCTATCAGGTTCTCGCGAAATACAGAATCATACCTTACGGAGATGCCACGAAAATGCACGGGCAGCAGCGGTGTAGGTATGTGTGTGTGTCTCCCTCACTCGTTATGCTGCGCTCGGATCTCTCGCTCAACCGCTTGCCGTGCCGCTGGTCGCGCAAAGTCGTTGCTCTACGTTAGGCTACCTGTCCACTGGAGTGGACTAAAAGTGTGTTAGGTAATATGGACCATTCACATTTTTGGGCTTCACAAAGACGCAGTCAGACTGTTTTTCTTTTATTTCTATCCGCTCCTCTTCTGCGTATTTGTGCCTATTCTGTGCCTTATTTGCACGTAACACCAGTAGTATGGGCGTGAATTCCATTAGCGTTTTAAGGAGAGCTATAAAATAGCCTGTGACCGTTTTGGATATGATTCTGCTATAATGATGTACCTACATATTTATAGATCCATTTGAACACCCACGCAGCATTGCCCGACCCCATCCGTGTTTACTCGGAAAATTAAGCTAAGGAATAATCATTTACATAAATTTATAACGGAACTTCTAATGTTAAAAATATATTTTTCTGAGGACTATACATAAGTTTTAAACATCACAACTGATTCGATTGACCCATAACTCTCACCAAATATTTATAATCAAAATATTTGTTTGTCCGTTCAGTTTTAAATTCATTATAATTTTAATATCCAATTTTTATGCATCTATGTATATTTTTAAATTATATTAGCAGACTCGATTAATATAATTATAACTAGTTTTTTTAACTATCTGTATTCATGTGCAAACCATACCTAAACATTGAGTTCAAATTGAGCACAAATTCAATCGCGGATCCTGATCAATTAATAATTATAGAGAATTCGGCGTATAAAAACGTTCACGTGTTCTATGAAACTGTTGCAGAAGTTGCGTTGAGTGTTAATTAAAACACGCATACCTCCACAAAAGAACAATCAATGAAATATATTAAAGGAAAAGTTAAATTTCACTAAATAAATTATAAACTGATGGTCTTCGCAATTTTACTGTGACATAAACATTTTCAACCAACTTCTCGAAGTGAATAATACTTTTCCCCGAGTTCTATGTAGTAACATAGCTATTTCATGCAGTCATTGCGTGCAGTCGAAAATAAGTTGGAAAAAAGAATTTTCTTTGTGAATTATAAATATATTTATTTATTTAATTCTGTCAATTTCGAGTAGTTTTTGAAAAAAATAACAATGAAAAATTCATATTCATTCAAATTCATATCCTTTATTACATACTATCTCAATTACAAAAGTTCTTAAAAATATACATATGTATCACATGGACCCTGCAAGGGTATTGTAAAACTTAGCCTGCTTAAGGGCTTGTGCACAAATCACGCAAGGTTTTTTCGGCTACTTTTTGACAATGCTGTACACATTTTCTTTTGTTATGAGACTTATGAGTATTGATTACAACGGGATCCATTAATCTGAAAATATTGCGGCCTCTTACGTAAAAATCTAAAAAATAATTATTATAAACATTGGTACCTACAGAGATGGTCAACCATTGACCACATAACATTGAAACGTTAGGACGAAGCATCATCTGTCATGCCCGCAGCGTATTCTAAGGAAAGTGACTGGATGTATTTGCCGCGCGACAAGCGTAGTTGTGGTAAGATAATGCTGGCATTGCTGGCCCTGCACCTATCTTGCCGCGACTTCGCTTGTCGCGTGACTCTAGCGTCAACCTTGGTCTCATTTGCTTAATGGTACGGTATCACACGGAAACTAACAGGTAGTATTTGTCGCGTGACGTTGTCGCACGTCCCAGTATGCTAGATGCACTGTTGAAAATTGCCAGTGCAGTCACAAACGTCAAAAGTTCATCCGATACGTCACGAACAAAACGTCGTCGCACGCTGATGTATGAAGCCAATTAACACTTTTACATCTTCATGCACCGACACGTGACTGTTTTTTTATTCAATACGTAACTACAAAATGGAACAAAACAATAAGCAAGGACCAATTCAAATCGTTTTATTTGTCCTTTTTTATTTTCGTAGAAATTTAACAATAACTTTCAATATTTTTTATCATTAGAATAAAAAGCAATCCGTCCTTATTAATTGGCTGTAATTTGAACCGAATAAAGAAAGTTAAGTGGAAGGTATACTTACCCTTATAATATATAATCTCCTTATGAGTTTTATCATATTTTTCTATTTGTACATTATACAGTGTGTAGGTTGATATATCTACAGACCTCGTTCCATTCTATTGCCGGATTTTATTGACATTTTTAATTGAGAAAATTTCAATATTCACTGTTTTTTATATTTTTCTTGGGGCTACTAATTATTTTATTATTTATGTATCAAAATTTACTAATTCTAAAATGTAGTTACTCCAAAACTATGACACAATGGAAAGGTTACTTTACTCTGGTGTCTAATTTAAAAGAAACGAATGACGTTGTGCTTGACATTATTGACAGCTTCTTTGGTTTTACGTAAAGGTCGAAGAGTACAACTGCAAAGTTGTCAAAGATTTATTTCTTTACATACAGAAAAAGAAATTTAATTTATTTTTTAGGGTGTACACGAGGCAAAGCTCCGTCGATCTCTATTCACCTCATTTAATCGTTATGGAAATAATCGAATTCTAATTGTTATGCAGATCCGTGTAATTGTTACATTAATGTGTGTATCCAGCGAAGCAATTCGGTTTACCCTCATGATGGATCATCCCAATGCGTTAGCTTGTCAAACCCGATCAATCAATAAGACACATGTAAACTAATGAAATCATGCTTTGGCTTGGAAGTATGTACCCAGTGCTATTAAGTATTCTGTGCTTGGAAGTCTCACGTTTTGGGTTTGGGGTCGACACGAATCGAGCATGTATAGGTAATGGTATCTTTACCAACATTTCAGACGCCACGCCGGGAAAGCAAACTTCTTTTGTTTCAATATAATTTTTTGACACAACATCATAGCGTTCAGCCATTTAAAACAAACATTAGCGTTATGACATTTAGCCCCTGCGCCCATAACAAAAAAAAAATAATAAGCGATGTTTGCAGTTATAATAAAATACAGACTTACTCGTACACATCACTTTTTAAACATGCAAACAAATACATAACCTTTATATTAATTTTTAAACAATTCAAACTAATTTTAAACCTAACTACATATATATATATTCTTATATCTGATTTTTGTTTTGTCTAATCTGATCAGATGGAGGGTGTATGGAAATCTTAAAAAAAAAAATTCACCTCACCAGGTCAAACATGGCGATCTTGCCGTCAGAAAACAGTGAACAAAATGCGATTTTGTTTCGAGCGTGAGTAGAAAGTAGCTTTTTAATTTTTTCAATTTTTTACCACGAATTGTCATTTCTCAGCCAAAGGTTAGTTATAAAATTCAAATCGTTCGAATTTCGGTGTACTATGTCTCTTCCATATCTATATGAAAAAGAGAGTGATAAGAACATATCAATACGAAATTCGATTTTCGAATCCGACTTCGAATAAGAACACGTTCCAATACGCGTCATACCATAAAATTAAAAAAAAAAATACCCGAAGAAGTTTTAATTACAACGTCACAACATATTGTTTTTAACGACCAAATGTTTAAATCATTGTATCTTTTATATAAATCAAATAGATTATTGTTTAAATAAGATAAGATTTTTCAACTTTATACTGTAAATACCCGTACCATTAATTTATGATTTCACCAATTTATCATAGACGCAGTTTCGAAACGTACTTTAAAAAATATCTAGTTCAAATTATTATTTTCTTTTGTATTTATTTAGTTTGGTGCCTTACGAGTAAAAATATCAATAAAACTATAAACTAAATCTCGTAATAATAAATAAACAAGTAATGTATCTGCTAAATCTTCAAATTTGATCAAATAATGACAACCGTGGTGGTTGTGACGGACTGCTGGTACAGTGTTGGAACGTATAATTTAAATTTAATTATATTTGTATTCCATTTTAAGCAGCAAGCAGCTGGTTTCTATTTTCTAATTAATAATATCATTGAAATCAGCAACAAAGACTATAACCTGATGGTGGTAAAATTTTGGGAAACATGTTTATAAATTTACAACGTTACTTGTTCTGAAACAAAACATTTTCCTACATTATTTTTTTTATTGCAAGTAAGTTGTTTTCAAAATGTACTTGATAACCATTGTTTTTGTAAAGTCGGCAATAAAGCTTTGCATGATGCATAATATGGTATCATCTACTTACCTAATTTGATGATGGAAACCTAACGCATACCCATCGAGTTTGAACTCATTAAATTCGTTATCGAAGTGCAATTGACATTTGCGCAAAAAAGTACAGCTAGACCAAAATAAAATAAATCATAAATGAACTAGTAATCAATATAGGTATTGTTCACTCCAAATAAGTTGCCCGTAAATATTCCTACCGCGAATTTCTTCGCTACAGGGGTTATAATGCGTTAATAAATAAAAAAAAAGACTATGACCAGGACATAATACAACATGATTGAGTAAAGAACACACCTTCCGTATATGACGTCTCATAGAAATGAGAGTCTATATTACCTACCTTAATTTAGCCGGTTGTACATTTTTATACATGTTTTTATTTTCAATTTCATCAAAGACTGAAAATTCACATAGCACAAAGTGGTACCACTGATCCTTAAAAATCATAATTTATTCGTACTTCCAGATGTTTCCTACCATATTTGGATAGAAACACTACAAAAAATTAATGTCTAAATATTGGTGAAGACGGCTTCGAAGTCTTCTTATTTATTTATTATTTATTTATTTATTATACATGAATAAAAAACAAGTTTTGCCTATGAGTTTGCTAAACTAGGATCCTAACAGACACGCCGTTAAAAGAAGCTATTAAGGTGGAGGAATCGAAACGAGCCAATAATAAAAAGAAGTAGAATTCTACTGGAACAAATAGTACCAAAGACGTTAGATAAAGATACATCTTAGTCTGATAAGCTTAAAACAATACCCTGGTGCCAAAAAAAATATATTTTAGAGGATGAAATATTATCTCTTATGCATTTCAAAAGCTCACAAATTCCGATGACGAATCTGGTCTTTATTTTCAAAAATTTTAAATATAAAATGATGATTCAGATAACTCTGCTAGCAAAGAATGTATTAAATGATGTTGTTATTGATTATTGATTATTTTCCATAAAGAAAATTAGGTTTTTCTTAAGAATGTAAAGTGTCAAACGATGATTAGGATACTGTTGCTGACAATGGAGGCTTTTTAAAGTCCCATAATTACATTTGAAATTCTGCTAAGAATATTACATTTCAAGAGGAAAAAAAGTAATTATGATATTTATGCAGAGCAACGTATAACTACATGTTGATTAATTGTATGTTGTTAATTGTGTTATTTTAGAAGTTTATTCTGTTTAAAAGAATGTTGTTGATTATTATCCATAGGTACGTTACCGTCCATAGGTACGTTCTTGGAGTCCATAGGTACAAACAGTAGATGTACCTATGGACAAAATGAGTATTTTTTTTTAAATGCTTTTATCCGCCATCTCCGGATAGCTAGCGTAGAAGACATATGTGGACTTTAAAGATTGTTTAACTGTGATTAAAACAAAATATATAATTTATTGGTAATACGCGTAGTTTTTGTCTTACAACTGATTAAATGTCAAATTCTGGAAAGTGTCCACAGGTACAGCACTTGCCCCTACATCAGGCCTCGGCAGAAATGTAAATTCAAGGATTCGTATTCATTGTAAATCATAGGTACTCATCCATGAACTGACTTTTCCCGGTCTCTACAGTAATGGACTATTTCGTGGCTATATGTCATCCTCCGGCCTATTTACATCAATCATATTGTCAGCGTCATTAATTAAGGGTTTTCTATACTATGCTCATGTTTATCTGGTACCTACGTTTAGTATAAACAAAAATAGTAGGCTATTTTTTAAAACCCGACGAGTCCCGATGACATGGGGTTTGCAGGCGTCGGGTACCCGGCATTAATCATCTTCAGTCAGCTTGTAGGTATTCGGGACCGCGGCTATGGTCTCGCCTCTCTTTTATCTTTTAATTATTATGTTACACGAAATATTTCATAAGGCAATCGATTAAAACATTATTTTACATAAAAAAAGGATTTTTTATTCCGAACAATAATTATGACATGACATTTTAGAAGCGCTCGTGAATGAGAACCGCGGAAAGGAAACGATTATCATATCTATACAGGGTGACCAATTCAAATGGGTATCGAAAAGTCAGGTACTCGTATGAATTTAGCGAAATCTGTTCCAAGGAACCACGGCGTCGATTTTAGATTGAATAGTAATGCATTAATATTTTTTTTTAATTCATTATATAATAACGAGAATGTAATCTGATAAAAAATACTGTAAGTGTTCGTATGTCCTATTTGTTATTCTAGTTAATTCCAATTGTGAGTATCAGGTTATGTATGAGATTAAATAAAAAGAGTTTTTATTTACCAACTAATAATCAACGCCACGGTTTCTAAGAACAGATTTCCTTATCTTGGCTCAGGACTGACCCATTTGGATTGATCGCCCTGTATAATTCAATAAAAGATTAGATTACAGTGTGTAGGTGTAGTGTGTAGGTACAGTGTACGCTAATGTAAATGTTATTAATGTTCTTATTGCTTTCCAATTTTAAGAACAACGTTCAGTAATTTAATGAATAGAAACAGCTAAGTATACGTTTTAATTCGTATTATACTCGACTGACGTAATTAAATGAGCACAATGAAATGAGATAAGGTTGTCGGCCAGTGACGGTTCAGTATATATATATATTTTTCATCTTGCCTGGTTGTAGAGAGTAATTAAGTAAATTGTTTTTTTCTCTTATAGCACCCATCAAACTAAGCTAAGTACTGAATTTCGAATTCTATTTACAGTGACACCTTCTATTATATTCCTTCCTGAAGTAAATAATTATAAGTATCTTTTAAATAGCAGTATCGCGAAGTGATGTCGAATTTTATTATTCAAATTATTTGCAAATATGTGCGTAAGAGCATGTCGGGCCACGCTCAGTGTAGGGTTCCGTAGTAGCTCATCCTTCACAATAGACGGGCTTAAAACAGGTTTTAAGTTACAAGAAAGATTTCAAGCTCTATAAAAAGGTCGTAAGCGTCAAAGTAACTGTAATTACTTATTACCTTCTGGAAGTCAACTTACGTTCTTTTAAAGAAAATTGTGAAATTTTGTGATAACTCAAAAACGGCTCGACTGATTTTGTTCAATATAGTTTTCATTGAAAGTACTTTTATTGCCTCATTTTCATGAATTTTTTCATAATTTTTAACCCGTGGTTAAAAAGTTAGAGGGGGGGACGCTATTTTTTTTATTTATAGAGCGAATATTTACAAAACTGCTGAGTTTATCAAAAAATAATGTATCGATACCCCTATTATTTTTAAAAGACCTATTCAACGACACCCCACACAATAGTGTTGAAACGAAAAAAAAAATTCACCCCCATTTTAGGTGTTCGAGAGGTACCCGAAAAAAAATTATTCTTTAGTTTTTATTTTACCATTTTGTCGGCGTGATACATACTCATACCAAATTTCAGCTTTCTAGTACTAATGATCACGGAGCTAAGCCGCGGACGGTCGGACAAACGGACAGACGGACAGCCGGACAGACGGACATGGCGAAACTGTAAGGGTTCCTAGTTGACTACGGAACCCAAAAAAAAGCGTTATGTTTTATGTTGGTACACCTTGTTCATCTTTAAATGCCATGCACAAAATAATTGGGTAAAATGTTAACGCCTTTCATCGTAATAAAGTATCGTAATATTTAATTATATCAATTATGTAAACATATTGCATAATCACTTTCAGTAAAAATACTTTGTATAAAAGTATAAAAAGCGGTGTCAGAAAACGAACAAAATGTGAAATAATGGTGACGCGTCACATTACAGTCGGGCTTAACGATCACCGCTATCACCAAATGAAGGGGTTCCTCATGCCATGAATATGCAAATACGACAGTTGTGCCGACGATTTCCTCTTATAGATTAACGGTTTTACGTCATTACTTTATGTACCTACTTGTTGATTTAACGCTCACCTATCACGGACTAGTAGAATTGGTAAAAAACTGTCGTGGGTGAGAATGTACTTTAGGATTGTTCTACAACAGGCTCTGTGCAATGACTTTTTAGTATCAAGGTTTCATATTTAAATATTTGCAACTGAACTTATAAAATATCTACATATATTTTTATTATTTACACACTTAACATACTACAGGGTGAACGATATGAAGTGTTACCAAATTCACACATGGCCATATCTGACAAAATTCTTAGTAAAAAAAAATTGCATTTGTTTTTTTTTGTCAATTCGTTTCTGGGCCAGGACAGTTTTTTTCTACTAATTAGATAGAAAGAGCTCGTGATTCTGAGTAGAAAATACCCAAAATATCGAAAATTTAAAAAGTAAGTGGGGTGTACAACTTTAGAAAAAATGGCCCTTCTATCTGGGCAATTTTGGAGAGCAACGTGAGGACAAGAAAGCATGCCAGTATGAATACACTGAAGAAAGCGATCGTACGTAATTGGCACAACATACCGCAAAACCACATTCGTGCAGCGTGTCATTTTTCGACCATCTGAAGGCCATAGTCAAGGCAGGTGGTTATATTGAGTTAAAATATATTAATTTAAAGAAAAAATGTTACCTATATTTTCTAATTATACTTATTCGTAATAATAAATAAACTTTGTAGCAACCAAAAAAATTGTAGCCTTTTGAAATTGGTAACACTTCATATCGTTTGCCCTACAAGTTGCATATTACGCTATTGGCAATATTTATTCGGATCCTATCCTTGGATTCTATTCCAGTTAAAGTTGGAAGTATTTCAATATGATGGATTTTCCGCTACTGTATATTGCACGCATGCCTGTCTCCATAAACGTCTGAGCTATTTCCATCGAAACATACTCGCTTTACGTCCTTATAATGAATTACACGTCAAACACGGAGGTCGGACAGTCGATGTGTTAAAGCCCGACCACAAATACAGGGTGACTTCAAATTAGTAAATACAAAATTCGTTTTTGCACACGTCATCCCTAATGTAAGCCCCTGTACTAAGTCTCATGCTTCTAAAATAATCAAAAGTATCTTATTTTTAAGTTTTAAAGTATCCCGTCTTTTTAGGCTTGGCGCGGTTACCCTACCACAATGATTTAAAACAGAGAGGTTTAAATTACTTCAAATCACTACTGTCCTCTTTGGTTATCAAATAACGACGAGTGACAGATACGAAAGTTAGTTACTTATTGAATTTGCAGTAACAATTAGGTAATCACACATTGGGACTTTAATCATTTTGTTTTGTTAGAAAATTAACGTTAGTTAAAGATAGCTAATTTAAAGAATTGACTTAATGTCATACATTATTTATGATAACTGAGCCACAATCAAGTGTTTATATATAGTTCCTGTGAAATTCCGCAACATGGCGCATCCTCATATACAGGATGATTTCTAATTGGTAATTACCTATTACAATTGTTCGCAATGATTTTATGATTGCTTGTCAACAATGTCAATGTCATTCGTGGTGGCTGGCTTGCGTTTCTTTGAAAGACAAATATTTATATTTAAACAAATATTATGTTTTAGGACTATACTGACAGTTGCAAAATTGTTGGCAAATTTGGCAATATAGTCTTATAAATAGCGCCCTCTTGACATCGTCATATATTGGTATCATATAGTGGTAAGGTTGTAATAAAAATCGATTCAACCACTTGACTATCACTGGTATTTAATTTACTGGATTTTTATAAAACACTGTTACTTAGTTTTTAGTATTTTTTAGTTCACATAGATTTATAATACAATATTCTCTTTACAAAAGCAGTTAAAATAGTCATTTAATGTAGGTTATTCCAATGCGGTTATTATAGGCAATAGCACTGATACCTACTAAATGTATTTTCCTAACTCAAAATTTGTTTTTCCAGGTAAACGCGTTTGCAGAGGCGGGGTTTAAACTGTTATTCGACCCAAACGATACAGGTATTAGCTACCCACGTTTACAAGCTTTTTAATAATTACTGTATTTACAATATTTATGTCTGTGAAATTGACAATATTTTAGCGTACAAACATAGTTTTATACTTAAAAGGACAAAGAAATCTAATTAATGTTTATACATTGTTTTATCAAAACCTCTTTCAGGTGGTAGCGAATCGTGAGTTACTTACCAAATAAAAAATAGATTTAACACTTTAGTAGCTGACCCTTTTCCCGGTTACCCGGATAAACCTGGATAAGGCAGATAGGTACGCCGATAACGTGCCTGCCAGAACCTCTAAGAATAGAAAAATAATCTGTTTTCTCCCACAAGGGGATTGGAAGCGGGAATATATTATTTCACTAAAACGAACTTATTAAAATATAAACAAAACAAATACACGTCCATAGATATTCTTTACGGAGATGGATTGATTAGTACAGAACAGGAATGTTTAGAAGAACACGAAAGTAGAAAATTGTTACTAACTCTAAAAATAACTTCGTAAACGCTAAGGTTGAAGGCAAACGCAGAAAAGAAGGCTAAGAATAGGTTACACTAAACAAATAAAAATATATGGTAGATGTAGTGTCGTATCAAGGAAGTGACTATATGCACAGGGTTATTTTGATAGAGTCAGCTACATATTTCATATCATTACTACCTACACTGAAAGGAGTTTAACTTCGTCTAATTATGTCTTAAAATCGTCATAAATTTATTATAAGTATATTTACTTAAAAAATACAAGGCAGCATAGGTACCGTACCGTGAAAACTGCACGTGCCGTATCTTGTGTGCGCATTTTCAAATTCGATGCCGTTATTGCTAATTTTAGTTTGATGATTGATAATATAAGAGTATTTGTTTCATAATTATTATGATGCATCTACATGTAAACAATAAGCAGTTGAGTTAACACAAATTCAACGAAGTCCTTAAAACGTTATAGAGAATACAGGGTATTAAAAAAAAATATTTTATGCAACTGTTGCGAAACTACTCCTGTTGGGTGGTTATTTGGGTTATTTAACGGGATTGATTAGGTATATAAAAAAATGTTTATTGGGGACTAGAGCAATGTTTTCCGATGTTTCAAATGACCAGTTCGTATGACATGCAGTTAAAATATCTACGCAAAAAAAACATCATACCTATTCAAACATTCTAATTTTAAAATTAATATATATTAATTATATATTATTTAGTGTAGTTACAATAATTATTATATTTCGAACTTTCAAATTGTGTTAAATTTAAAATGATAAAGATCACGTATCACGATCACAAAAGGTTTAATAAGATAAAAAACACAGTATTATTGGAAAACGCGCACGATATGACGAACTATTTTGCTCTAAGTGAAATAGCAGGTTAGTATTTTGTTCTTAAACCTTTTTGCGATGGTAAAACTGTGGCAGATACCATAGTCGTTTTGCCGCTACTGTACATTGATTTGTATGAAGAGCGTCAAATTGGAGTTCCATTTACGAGAAATCAATAAGTGAGCGCGACTAATCCGAGCGTAGATTAAAAATAGTGGAAATGGAATGAAAAGTCCGACAACTCAGGCATCTCGTAGCTGGCTCACCTTTTCGCATTCAGCCATTACAAGACCGTTATTCCAATGCGGTTATTATAAAGCCTTTATAATAGATACTTGAGAAGCTGTAAGAAAAGAGACAAGCATTTTCTGCAGAGATTGTAAACCGCAACTCTCGCTTGTCACACAACGAATAGCTGCACGTAATTAACATCGAAATCGTTCACGTGTTCACTACCCAAACGTGTCATGTTATCCTGTTATAGATGCATTCTATAGTTTTAGATCTATCTTTATATTCGTGATTTCGTGTACACGTGTCTATCCTCGAGCTAGAAATACGTCCCATGTTCGCCGAACTACGTTGGTGTTTTCATATAAGAAGACATCTTGTCCAATGCCTGCGGGGCTAGCATAGCTTGATGCGACTTCGCTTGTCGCGTGACTCAACGTCTCCTGTCTTACTCGCACAGTATTGATAGGAAAGTGACAGGTAGTATTTGTTGTGCTGTTGTTATCGGATCTACTTAATCATTGCTCAATAACTCTTCATTGTGCTTTGTGAGACGATTAATGAACTTAAACTCAAGGTGTAATAAATTCAGTGTTTAACTTTTGGCACCTTTTGGGAGATCCATAATTGAGCAATTGATAGCTATAAAGCATTCATCTTCATTCTTATTGCATTTTAAAACTTAGCATGACAGTGCCTTTCTCCAATGTATCCTAGTATGCTTATGCGACTATTCTGCCGCAATTATTAACTTACGGTATTGTTACAAGGTTTTCATCGCTGACAACGTATCGAACGCTAGTGAAGCGCCAAAATTTCGAGTTCTTAAGTAACTTTTACTTTTTTATGATTTCATGTTAGAGGTTATTCATACTTTATTAGAAAGCGCAACTGTGTCCACGTAACCCTACTTTTTTCTTTAGTGTAATCGGACAGTAAGTCCCATAACCACCTACATAAATTGGTCAAAATCCGGTCAGCTTGTTAATGTGATGATCCCAAAGCCGCAAATATATCCCCACTAGAGATTGGCGCTCATGGGTAAATACCTGATGAAGACCGGGTAAATACCCAATCTACTACTACTACTGCCCCGTAGATTGAGTATTTACCCGGTATGTATCGGGTATTCACCCATAAGCGCCCATCTCTAATCCCCACCGATAAATAGCCTTGTGCCCAATGGCCATATGAAATCCATCGATTCAAGAGCTGTTCTCATACGATATTGATTTTAAAATACATACCTACAATTTTTTTTACAGATCGACCTAGTCCCAAACTAAGCAAAGCTTGTACTATGGATACTAGACAACGATATACATAATATATAAATACATAAGTAGCTGCACTACAAACCGAGCAAACCGCGTCGTCAAAATACGGCATGCATTGTCAGGAGGTTACTCTCTCCTGCAGCCTTGCCCATCGGTAGCTTAGGCCATGCCTCGGTACCGGTGGCACTCTAGGTCAGGTTCTTTAATTTCATTTATTTTATTGCCATTAGGAAAAACCATGCATGCAAATCATTTTAAATTACAAATACACACAATCAAAAATTAAAATAAAATACCACAATCAAAAATGCAATAATAAAATTCCATAGTAAAATAAATTCACATAGTCAAATAACAATAAGTATGTATACAATAATAATATCAAAGAAGAATACAGTAACTAAGCCTGAACAACAGTCAAAACACTCAAAATACATTGTCAAGAGGTCAAAAATAATAAAAAAATCTGTTAATTTAAATAATTCTTCAATCTAAAACACAAGTAACAATAATAAGTTAAATAGTTTTCCAAAGTAATCGTGTAGGCTGTAAAAGGGCCTTTGTATTAAATATGATTTGAGTTTCTTTGTAAATAATCTCAGTTTTACGGACTGTTTAATGTTTTCGTTAAGATTGTTGTTTAATTGCCAAGTATCCTGTTATAACGTGTTTATGTTTTGTAAATTACTTTTTAAATACATATTCTGATTAACCTAGCCTAAGATTAAAAACCGGCCAGGAGCATGTCGGGCCACGCTCAGTGTAGGGTTGCGTAGTTGCCCATCCTTCACAATAGACGAAAATTACGAGAAATATTTTAATTACGAGAAAGATTTCAAGCTCTAAAAAAGGTCGTAAACGCCAAAGTAGCATTAATTACTTATTACCTTCTGGAATTTATCGATTATACGCGCCAGATTGAGCGAAATGTTTTAATATAGTATGGCACAACCAATTTGTGTAACGTTCGAAGTGTAGGGACACCGCGCAGCACTTACGTCATTTTAAAGAAAATTATGATTTTTTGCAATAACTCAAAAACAGCTCGACCAAATTTATTCAATATAGTTTTTATTGATAGTACTTATAAGGCCTCATTTTCATGAATTTTTCCATAATTTTTTGACCCGTGGTTGAAAAAATAGAGGGGGGGGGACACTACTTTTTTTATTTTCGGAGCGAATATTTACAAAACAGCTGCCTTTATCAAAAAATCATGTTCGGATATCCCTATTATTTTTAAAAGACCTATTCAACGACACACCACACACTAGTGCTAGAATGAAAAAAAACACCCCCACTAAGTGTAAGTAAGAAAGATCCCGAAAAAAAAATTTTTTAGTTTTTATTTTACCGTTTTGTCGGCGTGATACATACACATACTCATACCAAATTTCAGCTTTCTAGTAAGGTGCTTTGGGGTAAAGTCGAAAATGGGGATAAGTCGAAAATCACACATATCTACTAAACTGGGAACAATTACTACGCTTGCAACGCTTGTCAAGACGCCATGTTTATCTGCTCCCCCGCTTCAGTTCACTTCGTGTCGCTAGTCGTGAGCGCACGTGTGTTGCGGTCGATTAAATAAAAATAGGGCGATTTACTGCCTTATGAGGACTTTTGAAATTACCCCATACCACATAACTCGGGAACCTGCTAAGTTAAATCATAGTTCGTTTGTTTTTACGTTACATTGTAATTTTTGTCGTAATAATGAGTACAGCATAACGGTCTATCTGTAGTTTTAAAAAAGCAATCGAATTTATCCCACGGGAAAAAATGTACTTTTGAAATAACCCCAAACTAAGTTTTCCAGTCCATTATCAGAGTTAGACTAATGTTTTCTTCATAAATGAGTTATTGAATTCTCTAAATGCAAAATTCCAGATTATTAAACATATAAAAGAAACATTATTTTATAAAAAACAATGATGACGATGACTGATCATAGCGCGGGGGAAATTCGAAAATAATTTGTGATTTAAATAAAATAAAAAATGTTCTTTACCGTAAATCAGCGGGATTTTTTGAGGGGGTAAATTAGAACTAAAATGAAATATGATTCTTAAACTCATATCGCATAAAAACCATTTCTACAAACCTTCGAAATTACCCAACTTGCTTTCGAAATTACCCACCCCTTAAAAAATGGTATTCAAAATATTTTATTTTTTTATTTACATTTACTTCCAAATTCAAGCAACTTATTACAACGCTATTTTCACAAAGCGTTGATGAATATATCCAATTTCGTAAAGATCTCATTACTTGGAAGGAATACTTCTTAGGTTCTTACTTACGAGCCCAATACTCTACACTCGCCTAAAAATATGTCGAATATACCCCAAAGCACCTTACTAATGATCATGGAGCTAAGCCGCGGACGGACAGACAGACAGACGGACATGGCGAAACTATAAGGGTTACTAGTTGACTACGAAACCCTAAAAACCATAAAAACATAATTATCGATGACCCTTTTACCACCTCTAACCACTCCTAAAATGTTCCAAAAATGGTTAGATTGCTCACTGCCGCGTAGGGCACTAATGCCCTATCACATTGTCAGGAACACGCGCCTCATTTGCCGCAGGTCCGAGAAGATAAACAAAGCAATGAAGCGCTTAATGGTTACTATTAACCACTAGAAACGGTGATAAAAATATATTAGGTCTCTTTCCTGGACGGTGGACGGGAGCCACGGGGTCGAGCGGGCCCGCTCTCACACATGCCTGTTATTCGGTTTAGTACCGGCTTACCTATAGCCGTTCAATCCTTTCTAAATTCAACAACAAAAGAACTCCATGTAAATGCTCGTTCCTGCTAATGTATCCATACATTTATGACTTTGATAAGCACAAGTTGAATCGATAATCTATTAGACTTGCCTATTGTCAGAAAATTTAAACACCAAGATTTAAAGCGGAATATTTGAATTTAAGCACCGAGATTTAAAGCGGAATATTTGAATTTTAGCTACCGAAGTATTTACTTTTCAATACGACTTTTACTCTATTCATATAAAAAAAATCAATTTATAGCACTTGGAGCGGGTTCACCAGGGCCTGAATGCTCTACGCTGTGAAATCTGACAGGTGACGGGAGGCGGCCACAATGGCCACATCGTCCTTATCGCCGAAGGGGAAATAAATGAGAATACTTTTTCTGCCTTGAAAGCCATTCACTTTAAGTTTAATGCGTCCTTTAAAGTACGTATGTTGCAGTAAACTATCACCAGTTTCAAACAGGATTCGGCCACAGAAAAACATTTTTCCACGATCCGTGCCACCATGTACCTTGTTATTTGGATGATATGTCGCAGTATCGTTAGGATTCTACGTGATTTACCGCAGCAAATCACGAGACAGCTTCTTTTTAAGTTCGTACGGCAGAAAAAATCCGCGATAGCGTGAAAGGGAGCCGTTTTGTTGGTTCGTGCTGGGATTTGCGGCTAAGCCACCAGTTTACCGAGACCTGTCGCCTGCGACCGCCCGTCCATAGGTTTCTACGCTGCGCAGTAACCCGTCGAGAGGTCAACATGTTTGGACAAATATAAATTTAGAAAATAATATAGGAAACTAGAAATGAAAGCTGTATTAAAGATATCATAACACGATACCACATACATTTTACTAAATTTTTTCTACGGTCTAGAGTTATTCACCATTATTAGCCGTAGCCAATCATCGTCTATGCGTTCATGTGTTATCGAATAGTAAGCGTGTTTAAATAGTATAACTTACTCAGTGGGCCTAGCGAGGTTATATAAATGTATAACTTATATGTATTTATTAATGACAAAGCTTCTGTCACTTTTTGTCTGTGACAGATGCTTTGCCACTTATTTATCGTGTGATAAACGTACTTGGCGTCAAACGATCACAGTGTTCTGTATCAGTACATAAGGTAAAACTTAAAACAATGAATAAAATTTGCTTTCGTCTGGATTATTTTGCTCCGGAAAAATATTGTTTTGCTCCGGTTGGAACTCCTCGAGCAATGGCGTTGCATTTTGAACGAAGGATGAAATTGTACTGCTCTATCAAAAGGTGAAATAACTATTTTGACTCGGTGAAAGGCTAGCTTTTACAAACAGTGACCTACATTCGGTACTAAAAATTAAAGATAATTTAAGGTTATTGCTAATAGGATATGAGGTGATAGATAGGTGTTGATAAATAGGATAAATAAATAGAAATATTTTGAGTAAGATTGGTTGAAGCATTGGATTGGTGATCATTAACTTACTAGGATTACGACATCATCTGAGTAGATTACAAGCAATTTATGTTGCACACTTACTGAAAATATCCTGAATAAGAAAAAAAAGGTTATTTGCACTTCAAGTTACATTCATGCTTTAAATTAAAACTAATAAAGTAATTAGAACACTCTACAAGTAGGATAACAAGAGTATCACTAAAGCAACAAAAGATAAATAAAGATACACAAGTGTGCACATGGTTCAATCATCCATTGACCAGGGGCGTTGTTAGATTATAATGTAGTTCCTCATCAAAGGGGTTAGATGACGGTGCAAAGTTCGCAGAGCCCACAATTCTAGAATATACTATAGGAAGAGGGATGTCCAAATGGAAAATCCAATTACTAATGGACACTCCAGCCGTAAGCCGATATACAAAATCACCGATGCAATGCAGAGATTTAAAAATGTTGGGATTCGTAAATCGAAATTTGCAGAAAGAAATGCATTGAAAATCAATTAAATCAAAATATGAGGAAAACTCAATGAATTGATTAGCATTTGCGAAAAATATGCTATCGCTCACGGGCTCGTGTACAATGCGAAGAAGACAGTGTATATGGTATTTAGGGCTCCGGGCATGGAAGCCCCGGATATATCACTTCCGGTCTTGTTAAACGGGGCTCCAGTCAGCAGAGTCAGCCAGTTCAAATATCTAGGCCACTATTTGTCTGACAACTTCAAGGACGATGTGGATGTCGAGCGGGAACGCAGGGCGCTGGCGGTTCGAGCGAACATGCTGGCTCGCAGATTCGCTCGGTGTACGGCTGCAGTCAAAATAACTCTTTTTAGAGCATACTGCACGTCGCTGTACTCGGGTGCTCTGTGGGTGAACTGTTCGCAACGGTCGCTCAGCTCTCTGCGCGTCCAATATAATAACGCCTTCAGGGCGCTGTTGGGACTGCCACGATTCTGCAGCGCGTCCGCCATGTTTGCTGAAGCTCGAGTGGACAGTTTTTCTGCTGTACTGCGTAAAAAGATGGCATCTCTTTTGATCAGAATACGTGGCAGCTCAAACAGCCTCCTGAAGACCATTGCTTTAAGAGGTGAGTGCTCAATAATGCAACACTTAATTAAAAATACAATGTCGTTAGCTAAGTTTGAATACTAACATAGTTATAAGTAAAATACTAACAAAATGTGGATCTCGTTGTCTGAATAAATAAAATTTATTATTATTATTATTAAAACTTAAATAAGTAAATTTTATATTGTAGGAATATTGGGGACAGGAATTCCTATTCTGACGAACTATTTTAGTTCTTAACTTTGACAGTTTGAAATGTGCTCAATTCGCTACCTTACCGAAGTAACTAACGGTTTCGAAGTTCCATATTTCCTTTCTCATTGAGATAAATAGCTAAACTCGATAGGCGTAAAATTTAAAATGGTGAGTACTACTACAGTATGTGAAATAAGACAAAATATGTGATATAATGCTATTTTTCCTGTGCAATAACTGCTATAAGACAGTGCAAAAGGATCAATGTTATTGAGCCGCATTATGTCCTTTAAAATATTAACTTGTCAAAATCGCTTGATGCATCTCCAATAGAAAAACTCTGTATACGTTCCTGATAAGGCCGTGGATAGACGATGTCAATATTTCGTTGTATTGGTGCCATGACCTTATAAAATACGTTCGAAACCACACTTAGCAAATAATTCCCACAAAAAATAATAATTAATATTAACATTTATTATGTAAACATACTATTAAATTTAAATACGGATAACACTCCCATCATCGTATACATATAACGACGCTTAGTTTTCGTTTACGCTAGAGGTCGTTATCTTCCTGAGGACGCGGCTTCGTGAGCTTGCATTTAAGCAGGGTAGCATTCACAAGCGTTTTAAAGGTACCTAGTACATACTTAAAGTAAACTGCACATAACGGCCAATTTACCTCATCTATGTGGAAGTTCGGCTACCCTGGTAGATTGTAGTTATAGATATCGCATTAAAAATCACACCGCTGCTTTAAATACGGTTCATTAAACGTGTGCGTCACGTAGTCATTTTCAAACATCTGACTGCGAGCGGCGGTGTGGTCGATCTATTTTAATAAATCGAATTTTAGAGTAAATTAAGAGGATATTACGAAAATATAGTATGTACATATTTTCTGCATAAAATTTCACAATTCAATAAAAAACAACATAATGCCATCACACTGTTTTAACATCGTTACAGTCTCATCATGCCCGAACGAGCTGGACCCTGTTTGATAATTATTATTTTTTATACACCGCCTATGATGGTTGCGTTTATCACAATAAATAAGTGACAAAGCATGTGTCACCCACACTCATTTTATCAAAACGTGACGGAGGATACCTAACAATGGTTATAAGTAAGAGAGTTTTTACCTGACTACACTTAACATAGAGGGCTGTGTTATGCCTTCTTCGTCCTCACGGAACGACTTAGGTACCTGCCAGTAATACACAAATAATGTAACAAAAATTCCATTTAGGTGTTACGAACTGAATCCGTAGCCGCGAAATATCAGTAGACTGTTTTTGAATGCGGTCATTGAAATGGGAAAAAGCAAGATATGATCCCGTCAGCTTATAACCTCACCACAATTTCACTGTTATAAATGTAATGGTTGGGCGCAGCTGTTTCGCGAATTATGTGCCCTATATAACCTATATTGCGCAATTCGGTCCACTAAGCTTCTCGTTTTAGTATTCCTGGAGAGTGTGAAGTGAAAAGTTATAATACCCTCTTGTTTGCATCACTGTAATCTTGTAAACGATACCTATCAATTTCCTATACAGGTATAGCTAAATTTTCAACGGTAGGGAATTTAATGATAGCTCTAATCAGCAACTTTTTTCGAAATGTCGAAAATGATCCCTAAGTATGAAGTATTTATGAGACTGTGACGTCATAAAAATCTGTGCCCTCATTACTTTTTGTTCAATTGAAAATAGTATACCTATCGTCCAAAATTTTGTGGTAGGGTCATTATTCCCTGTAGTTTTGAATATGTGATGAGTGTTTTAATAAGACAACTTATTTTATTCTACCACTACAGTCACATACAATACTTTTTGCTTCCTAGGTTCATGTAACTGAAATCTGCTTTTTTAATTATACCTATGGCAATCGCGTCTAATATCAATAATTCGGTTTAAAGATCTTTATTTTCTCAAAAAGAATAACATTAATTCACTTACATGAGAAAACAAAACATAATAATGTACTAAAATAAACTGAAGTGAGCTAAGTAATACGGATATAATTATAATAGCTAGTGAGCAACAATAACAAACAACTGTTAGGGTAGACGTAAAATGCATGCGGTATTATACACAACATTAATTAATTAACATTAACAAATAATTACTGTTAGAACTCATAATCGTCATAAATTTAAGAGTCAAACTCTTGGCGGTGTGCAGTTGTTTCCATCCATAGCCCAACTCCTTGATATCCATATACCTACGACTGTCAGGACTGAATATGAATAATAACTCGAACACTGTACCCATGTAAAAATACACATCAGAAAAATATCTTAGAATTCCACTTAGAAAATGTTTTCAATTTGTAGATGAAAGTAGGCCAGGCTTTCGACCTTTTTTGTTAGTCATGTCATGAAAACATTTTGACCGGGCGACCGCATAGGTTGGGGAGTTGTGCAACCGAGTCATTGTGGCTAAAACCGTTATCCACAGGTTTTGTGAAAAGGGTTACGGAAAGTGTCGCGTCTTTTCAACGTATGTAACAGCCAATATTCAATTCGTTGACTAGTTTATTTTACTGTAGAGTGCTTGCCATACTCGCATATATTTTTGGCATTTAAAGATTACGGGTACCATGTTTTGCCTTGGTGGAACACATAATGTAGGTATCATCTTACAGCGGTGTAAGGTCTTAATGTTTTATATTATATTATTTACACTTAACGGGCTACGGGAAACACGTAACTTCAATGGTTTCCTTATCATAATAGTCTTGAAACCGACCTTAGTCCATACATGAACCCTGGCCTGAACGCCTATACATACATACTAGACCTAGTAAAATAGACGCCTCTTAGGGAACAGAGCTCCGAGCAATTCCCGTGGTCCTACCCTACTGCAAGCCTTGCTAATAATATTTTTATTTACCACATTTCACAACGCAACTTCAAAAAGGCTTCTTTGACTTAGATTTTGTCCTAAGTATATCTATCAGCGACAGACTTCCACTGTTAAACAAGTGAACATAGCCTCCCTTATAGGTTACCACAAAGTGCGGTCTCGTGATGCATACCGCAACCATCGACTCCCCGCGACCCTCACTCGGTCATCCGACCACCTAGTTGGGGGCAATGTCCTATATATGTGTCAGTGCATCTGGAAAGGTACCTTGTTTCAGGTATTGAGTTATGCATAGTTCCAAAAAGTAGATTAAATTTGCTATCAATACGAAAAAGAATAATGACTGTAGGTGGAACCACTATTTTTATATACATTTTTGAATTTTCGACTTCCGGAATGCACAAGTTGAGAAAATTGCATTTAAAGTTTAAAGTGGCAAAAAACACACTTCTACTTCGAAGTTACATAGTGAAGGGTATAATCATAATCTTTGAATGTTAAAGAATTATAATAAAGGTGAATTGTCTAAAAATACATGTTAATTATTCTGATTTCTTAGGTTGAACATGCCAGGGTGGAAGAAACACGAAAGTGTTAATTATACCCAATTCATAAAATAACGAGATTAAAACTGTTAGTTTCTCATCATAGTTACATATTCTATTGCATTTTGGGACAATTGAATGGAAGAAAACTCCATAATCATACAGAAATTTAATAATTACCGCATTTTTAACAGTTACAAAAAAGATCACTTATAATATTAAAAACCAACAAAATAATTTGTATATTCATGCTATATCACAAGATCAAATGGTATTTAGCGTGGTGTACCACAATGGTATAATAGAAATGGTGTTAAAGCAGTTTTTTTTAACAATAAAGTTTAGTGACTCGGTCGAAACTTTTGTATGGAAACGTAACTAGGGTACCTTGTCACGACATTTACTAAACTTTAGTAACTTAAACTCGAAGATCACTATTTTAGAACCTATAATGCAAGAAATATCTGTAACAAAATGTTATTTAGGATAATTATAGCGGAAATCAATGTATTCTTATTTATAAAAACTTCTGTTTTAGTCGTGTAAGACATCAAGTTTAGCATTTTACTAAACTGGGTACCTTGTCACGCTAAGTCATTATCTTACATAAATGGAGTAGGTAACTAGAAAAAATAACTCAATTGTGTACATAACTGCACCTAATTTATGATTTATCAGTCTTTCAATCAATATTACTACTTATATACGTCAAACATTCCCCTTCCCCGCCCCATCCCCCGGCCCCTCGGCACCTTCACCTTCAGCACCTTTCCAGCCTCTAATCTAAGTAATGGCAAACGTATTAAATTAAAATAAATAGTTATTTCATACAAGAGTCATGCAAGTTGAATGTTTTCTTATAAAAAACATTAAGTTTTCTTTTTGTTCAAAAAATTATTTTGCTATAGACCGATCCTATACCTTATCTTAGAAAGAGGTAGTTGACTACCCGCGATGGAAATATTGACAAAATTATTCAAAATTAAAAGGCTTTTAAGACATGGCGTGACAAGGTACCCTGACTACTAAACTTTATAGTCGGAGAAATATACTAAAAAAACATAATTTTACTGATATTCTTGTACACACGTGTTCCTTAGGATATAAATAACCCAATTATAACACAAACCCATTTTGGCACTTTTTCACCAGCTTCCACAAAAACTCATGTAACTCGGTAACTAGATGTCGTGACTAGGTACCTTTCCAGATGCACTGACACATATGATAATCATATTAACTTTAAGATTAATTATAATATCCAAGGATAGGATACAAATGAAAACTACCAAAAGTGTATTACACAGCGAAAATAATACTACATTTACACTGCAAAAATAATACTATGTATTTATTTATTTTAGTTCCGATTATTATAATATTTGAAACTTCTGTATTACACTGCATAAATAATACTATATATTTAGTTTAGTTCCGATTATTATAATATTTGGAACTTCTAAGTCCTAGTTCCAAATATCAGTGATGTAAAATGATAAAAAACGCGTATTTTTTTGTAAACAATTTAGAAAACAATTTTTTAAACAACTACATAGAAAGATTAATCAATTGCTAAAAGTGGCAGGTTATTGTTATGTTCTAAAACCATTTGCAATTGTAGGTATGTGTGGTATCTTTCACACACAATACACAGATATGATAGATTTTTTGCTTCTATTGTATTTTGATAATTGAATTTAAAACCAAGCTTGAACTAAACTACGAGTATTACATTGGTTCACATTAAATGTACGGTGAAAAAGGCAAACGGCGCGGGAAGAATTGCTTTTTACGGATCGGCTAACATTCCGCAGGTCCTCGCGGGGTGAACACGGGGGTGACGGGAGGCTACGCAGAAATGAATTGTTTTCTGCCCGCCGTGAGGTTACATTACGTTATTGCGTACCTTTGTGGCTTTTTAAGTGTGTTTATAGGATTTGGCCCCAGTATGACTGAGGCGGATTCAGTGGCGCAGAAAATATTCGGTCGTTCTGAAAAAATGGACGATTGAAATTGCTTCATCGTAATACGATTGTGAAAGCGACGTATCAAATATAATGTTGAATCTTTGATACGTACTTCATAATCAAAATTTCATTTGCGTCAGTAGGCTAAATGATAGATCAGGGCTAATGCACCCCAGACGCAATGGTACTAAAACTTAACTTAAAACAGGTTAAATATAAGTAAGATGCCTGATTTATATAATACTAGCTTTTGCCCGCGACTACGTACGCGTGGAACTTGATAAAAGGGATTATTAAAAGCGCCTAAGCAAATGTAGGAGCAATTGTGCTTTTGGTCTAATAATTACATTTCCTACAGGGTCACCGCACCCTAACAGAAATTTTCACTCACTTTTCAATCTTTTTAGGTATAATTTCCAGGATGAAAACTATCCTATGTCCTTCCTCGGATCTTAAACTATCTCTATGCCAAATTTCATCAAAATCGATTAAGCGGTTTAAGCGTGAAGAGGTAACAGACAGATAGACACACTTTCGCATTTATAATATTAGTATGGCTTTGACATTTCAAGTGTTTAATTGCCCCCAGTGGACAAAGAAACTATGCACATAGATAGGTACATACCTGAAAAAATAATCAAGTATAAAGTAGGTAAAGGAAGCCTGCTATTTCAATTACCGCTCGCCTGCGTGATATACCGGCAGACACAGTAATTTAATTTTGCTGGTTAAATCAAGGAATTATTCGGAAAAAGTGGAGGAAACTCATAAAGCTATTACTTACCTTGTTGAAAACAGCTGACGAAGCGTCTACAGATTCGAGACTGAGCACAAAATTAATTTTCAAAACGGGCTTATGGGATGACGACAGAGTATTCCTTGCCAGTGATATAAATTAATACCACCAAAAATTTGCAATATATCGGAAGACATAAAGCAACAAGTTGTGCTATACCTTTAAAATCTAAGTCTGTACTATAATAATTTTAGTAAATGAAGTATTATTTACGATTGAAAACGTGCACACAATTTTATAACTCTCAAAACATCACCCTATTAAAAACTGAGATTTCTAAGTTCATATGAATAATATTTACTTCGCATAAATAAATTTCTTTTTCGCTCCACGTGCGCTCCACCTTATGACACAAAATGAAACAAGCTCTCAATTTAATTAAGAAAACTGAGACCAACGGTTCTAATGACCTATGTGCTATGGAACTAAAAGAGTATACAGTTTACATATTTAATTATTATACTATGTCAACGAACCGTCTGAAATATATCACCGCGATATAGCCGATATCTATACTATTATAAAATTCTGGATTTGTACTGAAAATCAGTTTTCTATAGGGATCATGATTTTCAGGAAAAATCTTAATAGCGTGATGCAGGATCATGTCAGCCTGGCGCCATCTGTTTGCATAATTTCATTTGTCCTCTCATCACGCCGTAATAGAATACTTTTTATCCGTTTTTGCCTAGTAGTATAATAATGCTTATCAAATTGTCCTCAGGCTGACTAAAACGACTACCTATATCGTCCCCTATACGTATTTTCAATTGCGGAAAACAATGCTGCATAACATCAATGAATATAAAAATGACAATGACCCCTTAAGTGGTCCCACTCAATTTGTTAACACTTACAGACGGTAAAATATAAACCGTGGGTAAATAATTAAGATGTTTTCGAGGGCCCTTTTATTTTTGCTTTACTGTTGCTTCTAACGACGCGGAGATAATTTCATCAAATACTTATAAACTCGCAAATAAACGTTTTTTATGCTCAAAAAGTATTTGTACTTCACGGACCGTCAAATAGTTTTAGTCCTCTAGCGGGTTGGCCTGGTTTAGTGCCTGAACAAGCAAAGTTAGTCCACGAACGAACATTTTTCTGTTTACTGCAACGCAACGCTGTTTTTATAAAGTCCTGTTTCGTGGTATTTTATTTCAGTTTTCTTCTAGTTTAAGGATACTTAAATTAAATTACAAGCAAATAAGTTTTCCTATAGGTGCGATAGCTTTGTGATCGTGAGAGTAGCTTTTTAAACTGAATGTTTTATTTGCCTGTTTTCATCAATCAACTGTAGTAAGTAACACTGACTTAACTTTTATGTTAAAATATGTTTCAGATACAAATCTTTAAGTTCAACTAAAAGGTTTATTGGTCAAACCAACGGTTGGGCATAATAGGCGCGCGTTATGTTGTGTGTGTGATATTGCAAATAATTCCCGGGCACTTGTTTGTTGCGAAGTATTTCATCGACCTTAAAAAGGAATTCTCTGAGCGTTTTTATTAAACATTCTCTACCTGCATACCAAATATGTAGCTCATGTTTTTACGTACATAATATAATTGAAATATCTTTACAACGATGATATTTTACTGAAAGTCCCTGAATATAAAAATAATTTTAAGGTGAGTACCTACCTAGAGAAAAAAAAATGGGAGGACAAAAATCCATCTAAAAATTCTCAAATTGCCTAAAGAATTAACTAGTATTTGGTATGTGATCTGGTATCATCATTATGACCGCTATTTTGTTACAATCCGTTTGCCAGTCGGCTACTAGTTAGGCTATTAAAAGCAAATATTTTATTTTGAGAGATATCCTTAACGGGAAATATGATTATTAAAAGTATAAATAAATATGGATCATACTTTTTCTTCAATGTCATAACTTATAAGTCACGTTTTTCTTCGTGTTTTCTGAATTTCTAAGCGTACCTATACTACTTATAAGTACAAATTATAGTTATTTCAGTTTTGCACTTTTTCTACAAAGCAGGGTAAGTAAGTAACATGTGTAAGAACACACAGATTCTTAAAATAACTATATATTATTCTGTGTTATTTTAGATATATTCACCCATGAGTCAATCAATTGTCACTATTGTTACGCCAACTTGTGGCCATCAAACAATTTTAGAAACTATTCCAACTTTTTATTTCGGGAATAATTATTTTTGGTATTTACTCACCTTAGTATTTTTTTAGCCTGTTCTTGTTTATAGATAAGTGAATGTATTTGGATAGATTATGGCGTCAAAACTGTCAAACATAATTTTGATAATTTTTGACAAGAGTTGATGATGAAGATGCCAGAATTCTTGAATGATAGATTTTAACCACTTTTCATACTTTTGTATGAATGAAGCTGCCCACTTTGTAAGTAATAATCTATAATACACACAATACAATTTTATGATAGAAATAAATACTATGCGGTAGGTCAAAATAAGCTTTGTTACATTACTTGTCAAATTTCATAGTTCTAGGTCATCGGGAAGTACCCTATCATTTTGAATCTCTTGAGAGTGTCGAAATGTACGTTTTTTGCAACATAAACGGCCGTATCTTTTTTTCACGTTAACGTAGAAGTTTGATTTTTTCACAGCTTCAAGGGACCGTAGACTTGAGTATATGGTGTAATTTCAACTCGATACCTCCACGCGTTCTTGAGATAAAGGGTCTTGACAGACAGATAGACGGGCGGACAACAAATTGATCCTATAAGGGTTCCGTTTTTTCCGATTGACTTTCTACGTATTTATTGAAGACATAAGGCAATGATAAAGATTTTATCATTTAACAAAATACTAGTCTTTGTAAGACTAAGAAGCGCGGATAATCGTAGTGATTCGCCTTCGGGATGTTACGGGGAACAAGATATCTCGGAGGAACCTTATATAAGGCACTAACTAGAGCCGTAGTTGTCTATCGGCGCCTGAGGCGTACAGAGCCCGCATTACCGCATCGTGTTATGTTCTACTAACAATGTGCATTCTCATTAGTTAACTCCGAGCTCCGGGCATAAAGAAATTCTATCGTGACTTGTTTACTCTGTAGTACTAGTGGAGAAATTAGTACATTACATACCTAGGGAGGTGAATTCGTGAATCCCGACGTCCCAGATCGCAGGTGTTTGTGGCCCAAACTGGTGAGGGCCATGAATATGGCTTTACGAGATTACGCCCGTGGTTTGCCTAAAGTTTTTCGTGTTGCCTTGGCAAGTATCTAGTGAGTATCGGACAGAAAATTCGACTTACCTACGACCTAGGGTGACGTAAATATAATAATGCAGTAAGAATATATATAACTTTGATAATGTTGTAACCTGAATGCGAAGGAATTTTCATTGGTTGAATCAGCTTCTTGTTTACATACCTAACTACTTAATGCCATATTGTAAAAGTCAAATATTTGCAAATTTAAGATATATAGTTACAAACTTTTTTTACAATCGTATTAAACATGAAATACATCTGACTTCAAATTTTAAAGTAACCATCTCAATTCATATGTGCCGGGTTCATGAGAAAAGTGTATATTTTATTACCTCGCCTCCTTTTAAACTGAATGTAAGTAATTAAGGTTTTTAAATCTACTCTTGTATTTATCAGCTTTTCACGCATGCACGAAATAAAACTTACTAAATTTGAATGATGGCGTGCGGCGGTAACCGAACGGAGCCGATGGCGCGCGGCGGTAACTGAACGTAGCCGATGGCGCGCGGCGGTGACCGAACGGAGCCGCTTACGCGCGACGACAGCCGAGCACCTCCGTCCGCGTCCGCAAGCGCCCGATCGGCCGGCAGCGGCGCCAATAACATTCGAATATGGGATCTGACTGTCGCAAAGAAGCTCTACATTCGTTTGGCAACTATTTAGATGCGCTTGAGCGCGCGCTGACTCCGCCCGGTCGGTGGGAATAAAATAAAGCACCTTAGTAAGAGTGTATTGTACGTGATGGTAATTCTCGACTTGATTTTTTACGTTGAGTTTAAAAAGTTTTGTCATTTATCATGAAAATGGGACGGCAGTATAACATTCGCGTGTCACCGCCGTTATACGAAGTCTCTTTCTAAAACCCGAATCTCATTTTCAGTGATCACAGACTATATGCGAGTATGCTGCAAAAATGCCACGAAGGCAGCAATGTGTGACAGTAACCTCGTTATCTAATTTACCTATACAGCCCGGAATCTTCTCAGTATATCTCTCCACTAGGCTTAAACCAGTACAACCTTCAACAAACATTATTATTTTAACGTTACATTACTGGCACTTTGCCGAAAACTCAACTAAGCGCTTGTCGGCCCATGATGTATCTGGTTGCCAAAACCTTACTACACTATATTCTGTATTATTATCATTAACAATACAAGAAATATTTATCTCTAATTGATTCTTAGCTTTTTGTTACAAGATTAATAGAAAAAAATAAGTGTAGTAATGGGTACAAGTGGACAAAATTAAGCAAGAATTCTTGATCACCGACACTGCTCAAAAATTTGGTCATAGATGACCTAAATCCAGTACAAAAAGCTGCTTATAGTTGTATATTTTCAAGCTGTCTGTACATTTATGAGCCTCGCAAACATGACAACAATGTATCACGTAACGATAACAGGTCGTATCTATACATGAATTTCATATTAAGATGTGACATTTTAGAAAATATATCAGTATAATTTTCTTGGTGTGCTTAACCGACAATTAGACCAATCAAAACTGTGCGCTGCATGTGAAATTAAATTGAACAATATTCGTCATTTATGAGGTATATTTTTCCTTAAACGCATAATATCTGCAAACCTCGCGCAAGCGTTTTTGTCTTTTTAAGTAATAAAAGGGCTCGTATTTAATCTTCTAAAAATTATCATTTCATCTTTTACGTAGAAAAACTTAATTTGTTTATTATAGTAAATTATGGCGCGTAACACTATTAACAAATTTAAAGAAAAAAATAAATTTATACTTAGGTATAACATGAATTATTAATTGATAAATTTTCTTTTTGTAAATATTGTTGTTTTTTTCATACACCAGTCATATCGTAATGTACTGTTGAATTTCCTCGCATTAGCCGTCAAATGAGCTATGTTAAGTCTTGCCCGTAGGTAAGTGCAATAGATGGACCCGTATTATAGGGAGGCTTTCGAGATAGCTCGTCCATCTATTGCTTATTTTCCAGCCACTACAACAGTGTACTATAGCAAACTATCCATGTCTATGAATGAAATATATATATAGTATAGGAATTAATACAAATTCGATCCTAATTGAAAGGGAAAGGAAAGCGAGTCAGTCTATGTTGTTTGAAGGCTTTTTAGGTACCTATTAATCGAGGAAAGTAAAATTAAAGGTCCGTATTTTGTCACGACGCTCCCTAGGCGGGGAGTAGTTCTTAATTCATTCCTGAGCCTCCGCTACATTAGTCTGCGTCTTTTCGCCCTCGCGCTCAGTCGTACATAATATATCAACAGCTGTTTTCTCGTAAAATTTACGTTTATTTTTTGTTACAGGTAAAACTCTATTGCTGTGCAGATTAAACTCATACATTTACATACACATATAAAAGGTATACTTATTTGATTTTTGTGTAGCTACTTACAAAGTTAACACTTACCAATATCGGCAAAGAGCCTGAAATTAACAATATTGAAACTTTAAAATAGATGGTCTCCTACTGATCGGGAATATTGCGATGTGATGGCACATGTATATATTTTTTTTAATTCCGGGGTCGTGATTCCAATAAAATCCTAAGAACTTAGTGTCCGTTACAAGTGAATAGGCATAAAACATTTCAGAACAATAAAATAGCAGACTTTTAGACATAGTTAGAAATTGCAGTATTTTATTCCGAATACTTAATAAACACTATTTTTCATTTAGTATATGAGCAAAATAATTAAAAGTTATATTTGTAATAATTAAAAACACTCACCGTTCGTACTACCTTATACACACACAACTATGGTTGAAGTTTATTTATTTTTTAATTGTATTTCGAATAACCAATCAGAATGCGCTTTTTAAAATATATTGGGTTTAGGTCTCAATTTAAAATTTCGTATCACAGCAACCAGGTTTTTGATTTAAAATAAAAAATAAACAACGTTGGACTAGTAGTTCTATTTAAATATTCGTACAACATTCCAATTAATTTATTAAATTTTGATGAAATAAATAGCTTTTTTGGATGTTAAATTCTTTTTTATTGTCCACACAATATAAAATGCTCGAAGTTTATTTATTTCATGGCTGGATAAGATAATTGCTTTGCCCTGTTACGCATTTGATACGCTATGCAAAGTGGAGTATTAATTATTCAAATTACTTTTCAGCCCTATAGAGTCGAAATGAGATAAACAATGACCAACTTTCAGGATATGAGAAATGAAAATACCATTGATCCATGCAAAGCCATTTTTGTACGGTGCTGGGTTCTACAAAGTGAAATCAATAGTCCTTCTGTTAATCTTACTTATGAAATTTGAACATATGGAATGTTAGAAGTGTTTGCTGCATAGAGGAACAGTGTGAAACACAGCGGAATAGATGAAGCGCGCTTGGGAAACGACATTTATATTAAAGGTACACGGGCAACTGTCTGATGCGTTGGCTCAAGTTTTAAACTGAACACATTCTGTCGGTGCGCGTGAATGTTATATGGCTTTCCACTGTCACTTTTTAAATCTTTATGCGACATTTATAAGCCGTCGGCTTATAAGGCCCATTACAGTATAAATGGTTTTATTTTTACCGAGAAAAAAAAATGTCTCAGATTTAAGGTACCTAAGTACATATTTTCCGCATTTCACCCACCTATCAACATCACTCTTATAGATATGACAAACAAAATTAAAGGACATTGAAAACGACACTATTATCTTTAAAATAAAAAAAAATATTACACAATGAGCACAAATTGCACACAATCACACCAAACTTTATTATACAGATAGTTTTTTTGCTTAAATGTTAGATTGTATGTGTTATAAATGAGTATGATTTTTCTTTTCTATGCAATACTCACAGTAATATGAGATATAATGGCAATCGGTTTTTTCTTTTATGGCTGTTTTCCAAACAGTTTTCCTTTGCAACACTTTCATGTTCATCACGGAATTAAAAATAGAATTCAATAAAAATAAATTAAATGTATACAAAATTTCCTTCAAAATCTACTTCAAAATTAAGTTTAAAGATTTCACCCGAACAAGCATAGTTACATGGTATGTAACATAGGGGTGTAACGAATGTTGATTTTTGGACATTCGCGAATGCGAATGCGAATATTTGACTCTGACATTCGCGAATGCGAATGCGAATGCGAATGCGAATATTGCCTATTTTTTCAGTAAAAAAAATCAAACAGAACAAAGAGCAAAGAAACTAGCTTGAAAAATGTTAGTTTCTTGGAAAATTTATACAATTTCATTAACACTTATATTCCTGATCTAAAAACGTAAAGAGATTGTCTGATGAACCCACTTTAAGTAATACATTAACAACAAAAACTTAAAAAGATAAAACTATAAATTCCTGAACAGAAATAGTTACATACATTATTAATATCACTTCTAAATAACTGAAATAGGACTGGGCCGGATAAATCTCGTGCATGTCAGAGGATTTGGGGGTTAAAGTGACTACTGACTACCACTTGGGTTCCATCAAATAGAGTGCGGCGTCCCGGCGGACCTCGACGGAGAAGGCGAGAGGTCCCGAATGTCTTCCATGAGAACTAACCCAAGACCGGGACACGTGTAAAAATTAGAGAGAGGCCTTTGTCCAACATCAGCAGTGGAACACCGCACCCTCTTAAATAAAATGGATAACATAACCAGTAAAATTCAAATTATTGAAAATTCAAATTACATTCGTAGCATAGTTATTTGGGCATATTTAAACCCATACAAATATGACTCACGTTTAGCAGTCTTAATTTATTTCTTTTGTTTATTCATTATTGAGGCCAAAAATTTATGAAAAATATGCGGATAATATTCGCAGATATTCTTGCGAATACGAATGCGAATGCGAATATTCGTTACACCCCTATTACATTGCAAGTTAAATAAAAGCTTTTAAAATAAGTAAGAACAACTCGAAATTATAGCATTTTGAGCAAAAAAATATCAATGCACCACCACTTTTTTTAGAATATTATCTTTCGTAAAATTTCCTTGGGCCGTATACGCTGTCGCCGTTCGTCTACACCGCACAGCAAGGTACCTATATTCGTAGTAGAGCAATGGGGACGCGCGACGCCGGAAATCGGTTCGGGGGAGGAAAACGTAAAAACGCCTTTGTCTTCGCCCTGTCAGTTTATTAAACTCCTGAGCTAAGACGCTTAATTATCTGCCGTGAATCAGTATAATTTAAGCCTAAAGAACCGTTAGGTAAAGTGTATTTAGGGTATCACAACTCCATTCTTTGTCATCTGCAATGATTCGCCAAATTTTCGTTTGATCAGTAGATTTTTTTTACCTAATTTAGAAACTGTTTGAATTTTTTCTCTTTTTTGAAATGGAACAATGAAAAAAAGATCCACAAAAATTAGGTATAAAACAAATAATTTAATTATTTAAATCTAATAGAATAAAATCAAAAATCCGAAAACTATGTGCTTAAAATTAGAAAAAAAAAGTCCTTGTAAATTACGTTGTTTCATTTTATAGACATTTTAGCTTACTACTCATTTTTTTAGCACTCATTTTTTATACAGCTACATATCTCTAAATAGTCTAAGATACGAATGAGAAACAACCTTCACCCATCTGTTTAAGGGCCTTATCACACTTGCGATTTGCGAGTGTATTTTCTATACAAATAAGCGACGCGGCGAACACGCTGCGCGATCGCCTTCATACAAAATACGCTCGCAAATCGCAAGTGTGATAAGGCCCTTATGGATGAAAAGTAATTTATGTCAAAAGTACTCACCTATTGAACCTTTGATACAAAGATGAAAGCAAATAATGAGATATTACTAGGGCTTCCAATCCCGGGATTAAATGTAGGGTAAAGACACCAGTAGCCAGCCTTTTAACGAAAGTTCCGATTTCAAACTCCTCTAATTTTTAACTGCATCGACCAAATGACGAGTATATTTTTTTTATTGGTCAATAATAGAAAAAAAATGTTTTGAGGAGAAATGCTCAATTGTTGCTTAAAGGCGCAGTAAATAAAGAAAAACAAAAAAGGCTTTTCCCCAGTAGTCAGGCCACGGACGGCCTTAAGTCGGCCTTTGGGTACCTAGTTCTCAGCCGTTACATTGGCTGCAAATTAACAAGAAGAAATATCATAAAAATAATATAATTACTTATGGATGTACTCCTACATTTATGATTCTTAACTGATTTACAGTCTTATACTTTATAATAAAATATTTAGTATGGCACCATTGCAAACGATACTTTTTTGGGTAAACAATTTATTGTGCGCCTTCGAGAAATATTTAAATTAAGCAATTTGAACCCAGGAGTGCTTAAATTGACTCGGCTTCAGAACTTAGCTGACTAATGGTTATTGACCCATTAGTCGGCCACTTCAAAAAGAACATTTAAATGAGGCTGACTACTGGGTTTTCTTTGTAATCGAGTTTAACATGTAGTCACTAAACTGAATATTTAAATATCGTGCACTTAATGATGTAACTTTTATTCTGAAATAAAAAATCAACCAAAATCCAGAAGTCGGCCGCCCACGGCTGTTTTTCATTAAAAAAGTAGGTCCCAATCCCAATAAGTAGTCAGCCGCCTCAAAACACTACTTCTGTTCTGTGTGGAGAAACATCGGTTATTGTACTAAATTAGACTCGTCAACTATTATAACATATTCAAAAGAACACATTTGTAAAACACTTGGAATTGGAAGCTTTAGACATTACATGTTTGATACATTTATGTTACAAAACCTATGTTACAAAAAATGTCGCGAATGGCTTTCTACAAATATTACTGGCCAAACTAAATTAAATAAAATAATTACAACCGATCATTTTATTAAACCATGCACAGTAACGAATAAATTGAATAATAATAATAAATCGAGAATGCATGTATTAAACAAATGGGTTCAAATAACTATGTAGTTCCGATATAAATAGACAACCCAACGTTTATAAGTATTCTATAGGCTCGTATTAGGTTTTTTCCTATGGTGAATTGTTGATCAAAGTATTTTTTTTTTACGTAGCTTGGCATGGATTTATTTATTTATTTTTTATAGTTTACATGAATATGGGTGAAGGTCGTTTCTAATTGGTATCATTAATTATACTATACGTGCCACTCGTTTTTTTTAAAGTAAAGTGACAAAGCGCTCGGATCCCGTCTACTCTATAAATATTAGTTAAGAGGCCTTATTCCTTTTAAAATATTGTTTAAGTAATTTTTCGCTAATATTAAACATGTTTGTTAACATATTATTGATGTTACTACCTAGGACAGAGCTATTGGGATTTGATGGTATATATTTAAAACCTACAGTGTGAATTTTTCATTGATAATATTTGTTTCAAAAACTACTCGAAAATGACAAAATTCACGCGGAAAATAAGTTTTTTTTTATCAAATTATTTTTGACTGCACGCAATGAAAGCATGAAATACTATGTTACTACCTAGAACTCGGGGAAAAGTATTATTCACTTCAAAAAGTTGGTTGAAATTATCAATATATTTGTCAAAATATGAAAAATATAAATTTTAAAAGGAATAAGGCCTCCTAAGTATGACGTAACCGTGGATGCTATTTTAAAGCAGTCGATTTGACTTTTAATTGAAGTAGTTGAAAAGCGTCAGACTCAATTTACGGCTCGATTTGGAATATTCTCCGTTATTAGTTTGCAGAGTTACGGCGCGATATTAATAATTTAAAAACATTGGAGCAATTGACGCGACATTTTTTAATGTAAGTTTGTTTTTCAATTTTTTAAGGTTTTGTTCCTTTTTCTTTCAGAATCTTTAATCGTAACCTTTTAATGGCTCTTGAAGTATTTTATTATAGATAAAAGCTACTGTCATACAATATACCTAATAGTATTTTCCAATACTAGGAAAAGTCTATACCTACGACAGAGATGCGGATAAATTCTAGTGATTAATAATTTCAAATATAAAACTGCCTATAAGTAAAAAAAAACTTGTTGATTATTTGAGCGTTTAAATTTAAACCATCTTATTACTCTGTTAGGTATATCAGCCAATGCATATGATATTAATTTTAAATGCCGCGACTTATACAAGACAATCGAAAATGGCGCCACAGTTAATAAGACGGTTAAAACGTTTAAATAACTACCTTACTAGTACATCTACGTCGCTTCTACGTCGGTCTATTTATTATACTTAAGTGTTATTCGACAGTTAGTGGTCTGTGGACAGTTACTACCAAGTAGAAGACAAGTAGCCTAGCAACATACTTAGTTTGACACTCTGCTACGCGATTTCCAATAGGAAATGTATTTGCACTGCTCGCGCCGTCTCCCCAATAGCTTTACAAATTCTTTTCCATAGTAACTACATCATCTATGTATGCAGAATCTAACTGTAGCGTGGATAGGACAATTTATAAACAGTAGCGGCAAAAAATCTATATTATATTCCAATATTTTAATTTTACGATTCAAGCATCCAAGTGATTCAAGTGAAAATTGCTTAAATTGTATTAGATAACAAATATAACTTCCAAATAGGACTGAATGTGAAATGATAAAAATACTCGTATTTTTTTTAAAGGCGCACAATGTCGATGACTTTAATTGAAATAACTATTCGGATAGAAAATTGACGTTTTAATTGGTCAAAGAATGGCAGATAGAAAGTTTTAAAACACAATAGGTACTATGTATTAAATCTTAATCGATTACAATTTTAATTGTGGCATCGTTCGTTCGAAATACACAGATATGATAGATTATATTGCCGCTACTGTAGTACATTTTTAAAAAGGTTTCAGTAAAAGTAAGTATGTTGGGCGGATGTTGACGGTAAAGAAAATTGCACTTAGCCTACTTAAAACCTTGCAATACGGCCCACACGTTAGCACTTTAGTACCGTTATCTGCATGGCGTTCGCTTTACAACTGTTTTGCAGATGCAAAGTTTAGGTAGTCGAAATCATTGTTCAATCATTTTGCTTTTTATTTTTACACCTCTTTTTTATTTTACTGTAGTGTAACATGCTGATATGGGTCTCATTACCTGCAATAAATAATGTTTATTATCATTAATTTATTATTGTACTGATTTTTAATTAAATTATCGACATAATGGGCATTAGTGTCAAACTTGTTCTGTAGTAACATATATCTATCGGTGCAGGTGTCTGCATATTTTACGTTTTACAGAAATTAAAATTAGTCACGAATGTTGAATAAAATATGTACTTTACCTTAATTATAATTATAAAATAAGTTTTAAAAATCACTACATTTAATTCATCCACTTCCGCAAAGTTAAACTTTACTGTATTTTAACAAAAGCACCTACTTAAATATGTATTATACTGTAAATTAAGTTTGAGGCTTCTGGCCACAGTCTTTAACAACTTAAATTAAATCAAAGTGGAACTCCTGTCACACGAAATTACGAACACCTTAAGTCGGCCGCTCAACAATAGGTTGGGCTTCAAAGTGCTCAACTCAATCCCTAAGCATCTTCGGTAATGCCTAACTTAGAGCGTTCGTCGAACACAAGAACGCTCAAGTGTAATTAATTTCATACTGCGCGTCTATTGGGTACTTTCCTAGCACGAATTCCCGTTTCTGTCCAGGATGAATTTAAAAGTGTTGAGACGGTTTCATCCCAGACATACATATAACGGTTTGCTTTCATTTTCACGAAAAAAGTTTACAAATACCTAATCATTTCACAATCATGTTGTAACGGAACTGCTCTAGTGGGCCAATGGTTTTATGACGTGAAGCGCCATCTAGTGATTTATTGGGAGTCTATTGTAAAGAATCGGCGTCTACGCTGCCTTACCTTACAACGCCATCTCGTAATTCATTGATGAATTAAGTATTGATGGGGTTGCTGGAGCGTGGATTAAGTTTAAATCTTTCACGCTAGAGGGCGCTGTGATAAACAAACATAAAACAAAATTGGGTTTATTAAATATTTTAATATAATTAAAAGGCCGCATGCTGTATTGGTCTCGACGCTAGTAGGTAATTGTGTTGGAAAGCTCAGTTGTTGTAAGATTGCATGCCGAGGTCCTGGGAGTGATGGTTGCATGGACTGAAACAGGAAAAGAATTAAAATAAATTAAGTTGTCGTCGATGACTTCGGGTCTCAGCGAGTTGGATTATATCTTTGTTGTTGCAACTATATTACACTCTCACTGTAGGATGTTCACTAATATATTTATATACTTATATATATATATATATTTGTATCAGAAAAGGAATGAAATTTGGGAGATCAATTGAAGTTACTGGAGTAGTCGCTACAACTAGGAAAATTATAATTAAGATTTTATTGATTTGCTAGGAATTCATGAATGCATGGTTGTATATCATTGGTGTTATACTAAGCAAATAAGTATATACCATGGAAGTTCACAATGCTATGCTGGGAATTATCTTGATTAATATTTTATTATCAGGAACGGTTATATATAATAAGAACTGGTGTCAATTTATGAGAAAATGAGCGATGATGTTATGTGAAATGGATTTATAAGAAACAAGAAGTAATGTACTTACACTTCAATATCCTTGGGTGATGAAATGGCCTGGACACTGCTTCTCTCTCATGCACGATTTTGATGGGTAATGTCTTGCATGTTTTCCACTATTTGTGTGATGTAAGTAACTGGGAAGGTTTAAGCTAAGTGAAATGCCTTAGTCTATAATTATGGGTACACTGTTGTATAAATATTTCCTGTTCACAATCACTTAGCAAAAGAGTTGCACTTGACCAGGAGAGGTTATTATTTACACATTTGATTTGCGTATGCTTGAATACATAACTTGAATAGATATTTGCGTTGGGAAGTAGGTTGAAGAACACTATTTATGTTTTAAAACTACAATTATTATGTTAATGTGGTCTTGTCAGGTGATGGAAGATGTCAGTGACGTTTTGGGAGAAATTGCGTTTAAGACACGTTCTTATTATCTTACAAGGATTGGGAACTTTTAAAATGTTCGAATTTGAAAGACAACTGTGTTCGGATTAATAATTAATCCATAGTAATAAAGATAAATTTAAATTTGGTTTAATTTGCCGCCAATATCATTGGCTACAGTAGCGACCAACGACGAGTAGCAGAACTAAAGTATATCTACCTATAAGTCTATAGATATCTTTTACTTGTGGGAGCTGTATATAATATCAACCAATGAGGGGCTTGGAATTCATTGAAACATAAAACACATGTACACAAAAATAGTTCCGCTATCCGACGCAGTGGCGCTTATTTGAGGATTTTTATCGAGAATGTTCCAAAGGTGGTAGCTCGAGGAAAACGATGGATATATAAGGCGACGTACGGGAAGCCTAGGGAGTCAGGCTGGATTAAACGTGCGCGACGGCGAAGCTCTGCTCGAGCGATCACTGGTGAGTCGATAGGCCACACGTTGGCTCAAATAGTTTGGTGAAGTCAGCTGTTCGGGAAATCAGCTGACATGGTAGTTTGCAAAATGTTCCGTGATTGTAAGGCGCGACCCCTAGGAATATAAATAGTTTCTATTCGTTGCAAATAAAGGTAATTAGTGGCATTATCAGTGCGTATTTGGTGAGTGCTTATGATACGATACAGTGATGTGTGGTTCTGTGTGATGGTAGTGAAGTGGCCTTGTTTGGATTGTTTGCTTGCAATAATCCTTATTGCAAGAGGGGTAAGCTCTATTGACTTTTAACGGTTAGAATTTTAAGAGAGTGTCCATTCCGCCAGATTGCTAGGTTCCCTTTTTCATTTTGGTATTTATATTATTGCCATTGAGAATCGAAGCATATGAGTAATCAGTGCTCTTACAATAAGTATTCCTGATACTGACTCAGACTAAGATTTCAGGGTAAAGTAAGGTAATTCACTCTGCTTCGATTTTGGCCTACTATAGTGCAGGCATTTTGATAATGTGTGTTACAAAATTGGTAAAATAAACTATGTCTGTCAAAAGCCTTGTTAATAATTTCACTTTCTACACACTTTACCTACTGACTGAACATGTCCGACACATATATAGTGGTATTGGTATTGGTACACAGATTTGTCTCTGTTTAAAAATAGCTACAGAGGCAGGTCTGTCTTGAAGGTATAAGGTATGTGGTACACTCTCTCCTTCGAAGCAATGTCAATGAACAGAATGATTCAACTTGGTGAAATATACTACCTTGGTAGTCGTTTGGTTGTCTGTTCCAGATTGACATTAGAGGCTCATCTGATATGGCGACTGGTTTGCAAAGACCCTTGTGTCATACAATAGTACCAGGATCGAAGCGTATTGCTGGTCAAAGGAGTCCTCTATAGAGCAATTCCGGAGATCGGCTATAAGCTTTAATACTAGGAAGGCTCGGGCTGTGCACTGTTGTGTCTAAAACCATCTACTAAAGACTTGGAGTTTTCTCTGACGAGGGAGAAGGTTGGCGACTATCGACTTTGCAGAGACCCTTTGTCAATCGACTATAAGTCTTAATTCGGGGCGACGACTAAACCCATATTTGATCCAAGTTGAATATGACTTTTAATATTTAGAAATGCTGAAGGAAAGAGTTCTGGTATGGGTAAAGGTTTTACAAAGGTAAAATATCCTACCCTTCCTTCTGACTCTCCTGACACAGTCTGATATTTTTATCATAAGAGAAACGGCTGGTTTCATTGTTATATCAAACATTATCATCACCCAACCATGTTGTGTTAATCCATTGCTATGGTCTGGTATTACTTATGTGTCATTTCTCAGTTGTGATTCTCTTATGAGATGGATGATCTGTCTATATACCTAATAATAGCTGAAACAGACACTACCAGTATTTTCATACTGCGTTTACAAGCGACCATTATGGCAGAATATATTTATTTGGTTTATTAGCCATTATATTGACATAACTTGGTGGCGAGATATTAACATGAGGATATGGCTGAGTCCATCTCCTGTTTTACTTATCCAACTCAGCTGTCTGGTTGTGTAATTTACTGCTTTGGTCTTGTACTCCTTTTAGTGTCTATGTATCAGTTGCATGTCTCCTGGGACAGATTATCTATCTATACATTTAATAACTGAAAGAGACACTAGCAATGTTTTTATATTGCATTAACATATGACCATTATGGCAGAATATATTTATTTGGTTTATTAGCCATTATATTGACATGACTGGGTGGTGAGGAATCTCTATCAATAACTTATAATGGAATTAGCTGTTTGTTGTAGCATTCCAAATATGTGTCTTCCCTTAATCCTGTCAAGGACGGATTTATTTGTTGGACGAATCTGACTTGGGACAGCGGGGTGGGGCTGTCCTTTCCTAAACAAAAAACCCCTTTAGTTATATATTTATGTATTATATTAAACACTAAACAGCCATACACTATCCACATTCCTACTGGGTCATTTGGAAAAATGTTAGAACAGAGACATTGCATCATATAAATAAATATTTCAACCTTTATTTATTATTTGTTTATTAATCAAATAACTAACACTACTTCTCGTCCAAGATATATATTTAGATTCATTAACCTTCATTATTGCTTCTGCGAATAATTATTAAATAATATTGACTTGTCCTAAATAAACTGCTAATGTCGTCTGATTTGTATCCTTACCGCAGAGAATCTGGTTATTATAACACACAACTGGATCCTTTAACCCACTAGACATGATCACAATCTATTATTAATTAAGGCCAAAACATAATCAAATTACTATATCAATTACTGAATTCTGGTATGGAATCCGGTAAGGTGACTGATCCTTGCTCCATTCGCTTCTTCCAGTCGAAGTCTTTACAATGTCATATTACAAACTCTTCATGAACGAATATCGCTCGGCTCGTGCTCTTGTCGATATCATACTTATAAACCTAACCTAACCTAATCTAACGTGTTATTAACCCAAGCTAACCTACGTATTCGTGGCTTCTGTTATTCTCATTACAATAAGAACTTTAAAAAAATATAATTTTATTCATTAAATGTTCTCGTTCTTCTACATGGCACTGGCAGTCAGATTTTAGATAATTAATTAAATAGAATATACATCAAACAATGCATTTTTATTAAAAGTTACATGGCTCAAAGTTGATTTTCCAATTCAAGTTTTTGTGAAATGAATAGTTTGTCAAGTGATGATTTGTGATGTGATGATTTGTCAAGTTTATAATTAGTGTAATAAACAGTTTGTGAACAAAATGTATTTTATTTGTGATACTTTTTTTACATTCCGTATGATTTTCTAATGGGGCTTCTAATTGGCCATATTTTACTGCAATTTGTGGCCAGCAACTATGGCCGTCCTTCTTTGATACCCTACGCTAGAGCAAGATGCAAATATTGGCCGGCCACAAATTGCAGCAAAACATGGCCCGTTTAGAAGCCCCTTAACAGTTTTATCGAGATACTATGTCAGCGCAATACGTAACGTGTGAAAAAATTATAAATCCCTTAAAATATTATACAAGTGACTTTTGGCAACTAAAATGTGTTTAAAACTATGAAAAGTAATGTCAGTTTGAATTTATAATAGATTCGTCCAACTCGAGGTGTGTTAGAAAATGTTCATACCCATTAGTACCTACCTACTCAATATACTCTGACTAAAAAAAATCACGCACTTGTATGTTATTGAAGTTCAAACCCCTTCGCGTATTGGGCTTGGGCTATGTTAGCTCGATTGGAAAATCACTTAATTTATATAATCTTGACCAACTTGTTCTGGTAAATCTTTTTTTGAATCGACTGATGTTCATTTTATATTGATAATCGTTATAAATATATTTTTCTCAAACATCCAACGAAATGTCGTTCTTATGGTCGTGGTAATAGAACGCGAAATACGTCTTTGTATAGCACTTGTTGAAGATTCATTCTAATTTCAAATTAGAGGTCAATAAAGGAATTTCTAAAACATTATGGCCGTGGCCAACAAAGAGATCGTCTTTTGTTTCAGTCATAGATATAATAGACAATAGATAGGGCGTTGATGACGTCACAGCGTACGGAGCATAAACGTCAAGATGGGCTGTATCTGTCAAATGCGGCTATAAATGTCAAATTATTATGCTACCATATTAAGTAAACGAGTAAGCATGCGATGATGACAACTCTGACAATCCTTTTCCACTTAGTCGCATTATAACGTCTGTTTTGTTGCGATAAATAAACATTATTAATATTTGTGTTTTTAAATGAAAAAGAAGTGTGAAAGTGCGTGCAAAACTTAGAAAATGTCGTGCATTGTGCGCTGATGCAATTCGCATTCTGGGAGAAAAGAAAACTTGGGTGAAAATATAAGTTTTCATTAGTAAGTAATTCAGTATCGTTTTTTCAGCAAATGCACCAGAAATTATGTTAATATTAAAACTATAAGCTTAGAAGTAGGATTATTATTGCACGCAAATGATATCTAAGTAGGCTACAATTAAAATAAACATAGAAATCGTGAAAAAAACAATTATGTTAATTTTTGTCGTGAGGTTACTAGTGACATAGAAAAAGTTATCGATATTTTGCCATTCTTTGAATCAAGGTTACTTTGGTCAGGTGTATATTTAAAAAAGTCAATGACGTTTCGGTGGACATTGTTGATAGCTTATTTTTTTCGTGAATAGGCCGAAGACGACAACTCTGTCTGAGCATAGTTGTAGATTTCGGTTATTTTATGTATTTTGTTATATTTGTTTACGTACATACAAAAGATTAAATTCAAATAAATATTTTAGTGTGTCCACGACGCAAAGCTCTCTAGATATCTTTATTAATTTTCATCTGTTAGAAATATGAAATGTTGTCAATCGTATGTTTAATCAGCAAGGTGAGAGAAGGGAAGACTGTTAAATAAATGTATTATAAATTTATAACAATTTCAATTGTTTTTTGGTTCATTCCGTTAGTTTGCATACTAATTTTCTAATAACCACAGTCTAGTTCCATCGTGAGACGTAACCAATATACTAAATTTCAGCTCGATCGGTGCCCAGAAGAGTCAATTTTAATCTACTTTTCCTTTTTACACTTACACGATCAGACAAAAAAAAAACAATTGCCCAAAAACCTACAGAGTTCGCCAGCCGTGCAGTGCATAATTGATTATAAATAGGTACTTTTCGTCCATTTTGAATATGGGTGAATGTCGAAGGAATTATTTGTATTGTATGATAACGTCGTATCTGTTATTAAGTAATCAGTGCTTTGACTTGGCTTTTTATTGAATCTTCAGCCAAAACAGCAGTCAAGTGGCCTAGAATCCTTTTCAAAGCGAGACTCAATTTAATCGCAATCTTGCAATCTTGTTCTTTTTTTATAATGCTCTGTTTTTCATCTTTGCACGAATATAATAATAATAACGGTCTTATAGTGAAGAGTCACGACAAACATCTTAAGAGATTCTCGCTAGATGGCTGGATCAAGGGCCAGATACAGAAGGCGGTACTCCTGGACACGGTGCGCATCCGTCAGGAGGTTCCTCTCTCTGCAGCCTAGCCTGGGCCCAATTAAAATTATAATGTATTAATATTTGGTAATAACTTTGTATTTTTGTGTATTTTACTTATTATATAAATTTATTGTAAAAATACTTAACCTAAGATATTTAATGGATATACGATCTATCTATCTAAGTGAAACCAAAGCTACAGACATAAAAATTTACTTAAAAAATCCGTGTCAATGTTTTTTTTTTCATATAAAATTCAATATAAAGCCTTAAATTTAAAGACGTTATATTTTTGAACTAAGCATTAAATCAATCCAAGTTAAAGATGGTTATTTTTTTAATAAGTTGATAAAGTTATCAACTTGATAACTTTATCAACTATATAATTGTAGTTTTATCGATATCGTACCGATATCGATAAATTTGTTCGGGCATCACTAGAACGAAAAATTTGACACATGGGCTTGTACATTTTTTTAAAAGACGTAACTGACAAATATACTGTCATCTCGTTTTTTCTTGCAGGAACTTGACGTGCTTTACAGAGATAGCAATATTGTCGTAGGTTTCTACTAAGTAACACGCTCTCTATTAACTATTCCTTACTCAAGGTTTCAGTGGGGTTTATTTCATTTACTAATAATCTATGGCATACTGACAATTAAAAAAAAAACTTAGCTTGTGCATGTTTATTTACGTTTTATTTCTTATATTTTACTGGATCATTCAATTAGATATTCAAAAGGATAAACAAGGAATCACGTTTATTGTAAAAAAATAAAACAATGTCTAATTATTAAGGTGTTGTCATTTTTTAATAAATAGGATCATCTTAACATTTGGTGGCAAATGCTTAAGCTTAAAAAAAAATTGTAAAAAAAAAGTAAAAAGTTGCCGGGAATAGTAAAAGTAATAATATATAATTTGAACATTTGTATTATTTCCTTGGATTTATTTGAGAAAAGCCTATACAAGCCTCGGCGCGAACAGGAATTGTCGGCCTCGTATCTCTAGATGGCCTCGTTATTACTACTCGGCCAACAATTCCCTATTTCGCGGCCTCTGCAGTAATGTACTATAAGTGCAAGTATTCAGATGAATAACGTTTTACGAAAAGCATTAACAAATTTATGGAGCAGAATGCGTCACAGCGAAGCTGACTATAATAGTGACAATGAAGATGTCGCTGGCGCGAGCCGGAACGCGGAGGGAATAACTTGCTTTATTACACTGCACCGATCGCGAACTTTATTGTTTCAACTATGCACCGGTACACAACGGCCAACTTCAATATTGCCTGACAAACAATCTATTTGAATATTTTTCCAACACGCAAAGAATGGAAACTGCTTGCGTTTATATTTTACCTTTATTGTGGCAAGTTTGTTTACCTATTTACAGCGAATTTGATTATCGATTGGAAATTAGGACAGGAGGTCTACATGTATTAACTATTTATTTATTTATTTATTTTGCAATTTTACTACCATTTTTTCTGTAAAACTGGGATTGCTAGAAAATGAAATCGCAACACTTCTTGATTTCACAGACGATCATGTTCGAATATAGGAAAGGTATTTTGTCAAGTAGTTACATTACACGAAATACAATTTTGTACCCGTTTTATCTTTGATACAACATTCAACTTTATATACAGGGTGGAACAATTCGAGGAACTTTTAAGCAAACAGGGAATTGTTCAGACTGAGTAGTTAATTTTTCACCAATGAATTATGTCAATATTTCAATCCATTTTTGCACGAATATAATAATAATAACGGTCTTATAGTGAAGAGTCACGACAAACATCTTAAGAGATTCTCGCTAGATGGCTGGATCAAGGGCCAGATACAGAAGGCGGTACTCCTGGACACGGTGCGCATCCGTCAGGAGGTTCCTCTCTCTGCAGCCTAGCCTGGGCCCAATTAAAATTATAATGTATTAATATTTGGTAATAACTTTGTATTTTTGTGTATTTTACTTATTATATAAATTTATTGTAAAAATACTTAACCTAAGATATTTAATGGATATACGATCTATCTATCTAAGTGAAACCAAAGCTACAGACATAAAAATTTACTTAAAAAATCCGTGTCAATGTTTTTTTTTTCATATAAAATTCAATATAAAGCCTTAAATTTAAAGACGTTATATTTTTGAACTAAGCATTAAATCAATCCAAGTTAAAGATGGTTATTTTTTTAATAAGTTGATAAAGTTATCAACTTGATAACTTTATCAACTATATAATTGTAGTTTTATCGATATCGTACCGATATCGATAAATTTGTTCGGGCATCACTAGAACGAAAAATTTGACACATGGGCTTGTACATTTTTTTAAAAGACGTAACTGACAAATATACTGTCATCTCGTTTTTTCTTGCAGGAACTTGACGTGCTTTACAGAGATAGCAATATTGTCGTAGGTTTCTACTAAGTAACACGCTCTCTATTAACTATTCCTTACTCAAGGTTTCAGTGGGGTTTATTTCATTTACTAATAATCTATGGCATACTGACAATTAAAAAAAAAACTTAGCTTGTGCATGTTTATTTACGTTTTATTTCTTATATTTTACTGGATCATTCAATTAGATATTCAAAAGGATAAACAAGGAATCACGTTTATTGTAAAAAAATAAAACAATGTCTAATTATTAAGGTGTTGTCATTTTTTAATAAATAGGATCATCTTAACATTTGGTGGCAAATGCTTAAGCTTAAAAAAAAATTGTAAAAAAAAAGTAAAAAGTTGCCGGGAATAGTAAAAGTAATAATATATAATTTGAACATTTGTATTATTTCCTTGGATTTATTTGAGAAAAGCCTATACAAGCCTCGGCGCGAACAGGAATTGTCGGCCTCGTATCTCTAGATGGCCTCGTTATTACTACTCGGCCAACAATTCCCTATTTCGCGGCCTCTGCAGTAATGTACTATAAGTGCAAGTATTCAGATGAATAACGTTTTACGAAAAGCATTAACAAATTTATGGAGCAGAATGCGTCACAGCGAAGCTGACTATAATAGTGACAATGAAGATGTCGCTGGCGCGAGCCGGAACGCGGAGGGAATAACTTGCTTTATTACACTGCACCGATCGCGAACTTTATTGTTTCAACTATGCACCGGTACACAACGGCCAACTTCAATATTGCCTGACAAACAATCTATTTGAATATTTTTCCAACACGCAAAGAATGGAAACTGCTTGCGTTTATATTTTACCTTTATTGTGGCAAGTTTGTTTACCTATTTACAGCGAATTTGATTATCGATTGGAAATTAGGACAGGAGGTCTACATGTATTAACTATTTATTTATTTATTTATTTTGCAATTTTACTACCATTTTTTCTGTAAAACTGGGATTGCTAGAAAATGAAATCGCAACACTTCTTGATTTCACAGACGATCATGTTCGAATATAGGAAAGGTATTTTGTCAAGTAGTTACATTACACGAAATACAATTTTGTACCCGTTTTATCTTTGATACAACATTCAACTTTATATACAGGGTGGAACAATTCGAGGAACTTTTAAGCAAACAGGGAATTGTTCAGACTGAGTAGTTAATTTTTCACCAATGAATTATGTCAATATTTCAATCCATTTTTGAGATACAGTTTGTTAAACATTTGTATAAAAATCGGCACATATCAACCCTAGCATCTATTGAACATCGCTTAAGTTAGACAGTGTCAACTTAAAATATAAATAAAACCTTTGAATTAGTAGGGTTGTCACTGATATTAAAATATTTTATTTAGATGACTTTTTTTTTACTTTTAAATCCAGCTTTACAATTATAGTAGGTCGATTGTAGATCTCTCAGATAACACTATCCTGTCAGCCCAGTATTTAGAAATGTTCCACCCTGTATAGTAAAAAATAAATAAAGTGATATATGTTGGAACATAGGGTTTTATGTAAACCCATACAAACTCGTTTGTATAATAATAGAATAAGTTTTTCTATGACAGTTTGTTTTTCTATGTTTCTTATGTCGGCCCATAGTCAGTCTCAATAAATTACTTGAACAGAGTACATGCTTTTTATCTGGTGATCCCGAAACCTTCCATCAATATAAACTTGCCCCTAATTTTTTTTACAATAAAGAGCATAATTATCTGTTTTTTTTTCATGGTACTTGGACCCCTCCAAGACACTGCGAGTTAAGCAATCAGTTTTATAATGACTGCTCTCTTTGGGTTACCGTTTTTAGGGTTCCGTACCCAAAGGGTAAAAAATGGGACCCTATTACTAAGACCCCGCCGTCCGTCTGTCACCAGGCTGTATATCATGAACCGTGATAGCTAGACAGCAAATGATGCATTTCTGTTTCCGCTATTACATCAACTATAATAAGTATTTAAATGGGGCTCCCATACAACAAACGTGATCAGTTTCGTTACCTTTGCACCTCATTTGTATGCGGTGCCATACACACAGGTGCGAACTTAACTTAACTCGGACAGTTTAAGATGGGAAGTGTTTGGAACGACGGAACCCTCGGTGCGCTAGTTCAACTCGCACTTGGCCGGTTTTTTTACACATCTCGTAAACTAAGCACGGATGACATGCATCGTTGAGTCTGACGTAATCTTGTTGGGTTTACTGTGATGTCTTTGGGGCTTTTGGCCTCGCAGTGTGAGTGAATCATGTCCTCGCATCACAAACCAACATTATCTCAGAGTGCAAATTCGTACACGTTTACGCAACTCAACGATTTCACTCATTTTCTTATTGTGCTTCCTATTTAGTAGACTCTCAATGGCATTCTGGTACCTGGTTGTTATCGTCCAGTAAGTATTAAATTCAAGTAGTATTTACGAGTTCTTACCTACAGTAGGCTCGCGTGTTTTCTATTTAAGCGGATATTACTTTAAAATAAGCTTTTAGGACTGTTTTGTGTTTTATAATTTTAATTAGTAACACTGGGTAACCATTTTTTAAGAAACATTTACTGAGAACTAGTTAGCTACTCGTATATACATATATATGCTACAGATACAATCACATTCGTGTGGAGATAAAACAATATTTATTTCTATCTATTGCGCTCAATGCACGACTGCAAGTGTCATATGGAGTAAATTTTAACTTTAAGTAACATAATCTTAATCTATAAAACTATCATTACCTATTATTATTTCTTTCTCATTTTCGAGTCTCGGGCTCATATACCTATAAGTCCCGGTATTTTGGAAGGCTTGCGTGGGGATATGGGTCCAACACGTAAAGGCCCCTTGGAGAAATTTGCTGTGGCTATTGCCCTGCTGGGACCCGTTCCTGATCATATAAATAAGATGAGACATCCATAACCAGGTCCCAGCAGGTGATTGAACTATTTCATTGATACGAAAAAGAAAAACCGGGCTATTAAAATGGTGTTTCGATGGACTATTTATTTGGGCTATTGCAATAGAAAAATATCACACGCCGTAACCATCAATGTGACTGTTACCTCTGGCGGTTGGTGAATCGCCCTTCACTAGGTGGGCCCCGTAATGCCATCGTGCCGACGACCGGAAGCAACACAAGCGTGAGGGCTCAGGGGTGTCGAGAGGTGTGCTGCGCTTTCTCCGAAGTTACTCGCGGCGTGATGCCCTTTAACACTTCCACCCCTGGAGCATATAGCTCTTCCTCTCTGGACGGCCAATGAAGGCAAGCCAGAGCTGAAAGTCCTATGGGTACTCTTGGACTTCCACTCCGGCCGATGAAGGCACACCGGAGACGAGGTCCCTGACCGACTCTCAGGAGATCTCGGGTCCGTGGGGTCGTCACTCCCCAACAGCTCGCCACAAGCTGTCCTGCCGGCTTATTATTATTATTATTGCTGTGAGCCCATGATGTCCCACTGCTGGGCAAAGGCCTCCCCCACTCTTCTTCCATTGTTCTATTAACAATTAAAATAAAATATTTTAGCAGATTTTAGCTAGGTCCATATTATTAACATATGTGGGAAAAAATATCCTCTGGGATAACAAAAAAACATAATTTCTACAATCGTAAACCTGAACTAATATCACGGCCATAAACTAAGTAAGTAGTCGGTACCGAAAAGCATTAAAGTATGGCCGGTAGCAAAGGTGGTCCGGCTACCTTGGGCTTGCGGTGGAACCCCAAATACCTAGGGACTAAGGGATTATCAGGCCGACAACGCACGCACACTCCCCTAACAACAAAAGTAAACAAGACACCTATATAATATTTAACAATTTCCCAGCCGCTGTAAATCCTCCTTCTTTGCGGAGTGAATACGCCGTTTCCAATAATCCCATGATCCTTATTTACTAGCGGAGGCTCGCAGGCCGCGGCCTAAGCCGTGCGAACATTCGCAACTAGTACAAATGTATATATATAAATATATGCGACTTCCACGTGACTGAGCCGTGTCATATTATAATTATACACATTGGACTACGATTGCTATGATCTGCAGTTTCGGTGTTATATTAACATTATCTAACTTTTATTTTATGCAAAATTTCAGATTTCTAAGATTAAATATTTAGTTTGGCGTTGACTGACATAAAAAGCTGTGTTTTAAATCGGCTGATACCGGTTCTGTTTTTAAATACATTAAGAATTATATATATATTATGTTTATATTTGAGTTAAATAATTGACAAGCAATGTTGTACTGAAAATTACAACAAATATTGTTTAGTGGAAAATGGACTAAAGTATTATGTTACTTTGATGTTTATTTTAAATTCATCGTAGCACTTTGGCAATTGATACCAGCGGTGTTAACAAATTGGCAATATTTTATCATTACCCGGGCGATGTGGCAAACAAAGCCATTCGTTATAGTTACCGGGTACCTATACTTCTCTCTGTAATCTTACTAATAGTATTACCGATGTTATTACGAAATAGTAGGCATAGGTAACATATTACAAGTTAAATTTAAAGTTAATTTTCTTATGTCAAAGGATTAAAATAGTAGGTTTATAAATTACTAAACAACGGGTTAAATACGACGTGTCAAATAACATCCGTCCGAAATACACAACTATTACTTTAGCGACGTGCTCTGCTTAATTAATACTTAATAGGCTTCTACAAAACTAAATATAAAGTTAATGTATAACTATAGTAGCTTAGCTCTTAAATTATGATGATAACTATGGTAAATGCAAGAGCTCATGTGTTTTTTAAAGTGATTAAACTGAAACATTATTATTTAAAATATGTTTTAATTACCAAATAACACTGTCCTCCCGAACAAAGGGGTAACGATTATCATATTTTACGCCGACAGCAAAATATACAGTTTTATGCATGGCAATGCAATCCTAGCAATAAGTATGCAAATTAAAGTACAAACAATTTTATTGTAACTCGTCGGTGAATTTCTATGTATAAGTGTGTCTCTACGCCAAAACATGAAACTAAATGACATTTTGTTAATTGCCTTGATTTCAAATATCTAAAGTAAACGAGTAGTACACGTATAGTGTTGATTTCTCGGATTTACAAGTATGTCCTTAAACAAATTCCAAGTGCATCTCATGAATCTCGTCTCTACACAAATAATATATTGTATACAAAATCTAAGAAACCACTTTTCTAAAAGCACGTTTATTTTTCATCGCTTATTTCCTTTAAACAAAACAGCATCGTTTAATTTATTAAACTGGCGAAATTAATATTATTCACGAAAGCTTCATGACTGATGACCGGAGGTAAATAAGAAACAGCAAGGCGTATAGTATAATCGATGCTCTCTTAAACGACAGATGCTACAAACGGGTACTATCAATCTGCTCCCCTGTCTCCCCCTTCCACCCCAGGGCCGAATTGTTATTCACGTCCCATTACCTCAATTTTTTAGAGTCGAGGTGTCTGAAAAGAAACCCTTTCACTTATTGTGTCTCATCTCTGAATAGGTGGAGGGCCATCGTGAAATTAAATTTCTTTAGATAAATTTATTTTCATCCCGTTTATTACCTTAATGAATTTTTTGCTTCTTGAGATGGAAACGCCTAAGAAGCAAAATGCCTAGATTCAAACATTACAATCTTAAATAAGTTATATGTTTTAAATAATCGACGTGACATTCGACTCAACATAATCATCACTTCCACACATTATTCGAAGTTAAAACCAATCGCATTGTCATTTGCAGCAACCCTCGTATATATTTAAGTTAAGCTAAAGTCAAATAACTGAAACAAACAATAAATTTAAGCTACACACGGACGCATGAAATGGAAAAACGCGACAAGAATGTGTCTAGAATCGATTAAAGTACACCGCACACGTACGCCAATCGAGCAAACATGGAGGAGTCGATGGGCCGATCCGGGTGCGTGAGTCACGCACGCCCGCCGCGCTATAATTCAATAAGGCGATCCCGAGAAGGAGTAGAATCCAACACTTCTCCACGACGCAACCAGATTAAATAAAGTTAATCACCCGCTCTGGCTATTCTATTGTTTTGTTATAATTTAAGAATAAAACTGTAACGACTGATACTTTGGTTATGAATGTGGAGAATTAGAATACTACCTACTTGAAGATTAACGGGTGTTATAAAACTTAAATTCTGAAGATGAAATTTATTGTTTCAGCTGCCTATTTTACTCTGTAGTTATTTTTTTGTTACTGTAATGTATGAAATGGTCAACGCGAGAAAAGAAAGGAAACGTTCATACTATAAGATTGACGGGAGTTGTTAAAGTTGAATTCTTTCATCATTCATAAAAAGTTTCAAGCGCATTTAGTTATAGGATAGATTGAGATAAATTTATAATTAAAATGCGGATTCTTCTTCTTTCGTGTCGAGGTTCCTCAAATATTTGTTGCCCAAAGGCAGCAGCGTCGACAGCCCTGACCGTCGCATCCCTCAGGTCAAAAAGCGAACAGGAATGTGGGCATGCCGGACACACCAGCAGATGCGCCATCGTTTGTGGTGCTGAGTTACAGACGCATTGAGTTGACTGGTCCCTAAGCAGATCCCATCGAGCCATGCTTTCGCTTTCCGTACAGCGGCCAACTTCGGACCTGAGCCGGTTAAGTGTCCTCCAGATTGGCCATGGTTCGTTTTGGCCAGGCGGTAATTGCTCCAAGGCTGGCACATATCCATCAGCTGGGCAATGCAGATTAATAAATATTTAAAAGTAGTATTGGCTAGGTCGTGGGTATTTAATATGTACAGTACATGTAACCGTATCATTTCAATATATTACTTAAACCATTAATTAATATTAATTTGCAATCTTACTATGTATGATTTTTATACAGCAGATGGATTTATGTTTGAAAACAAACTGAAAAATTTGATTATCTTTATTTAAATAATTATGCCAATTAGGCATAAAAATTAAAATAAGTAGATATTAAAGTATGTATTTATAGTAATAATAATAATAAAAACCTAGCCTAAGTACAAAAATGAATAAAGGGAATAATAATAATAACTAAACTCGCACATGATTGCATTAAACTAAAGGATGTTTATGTTTGTTACTTACAATTAACTTATTCTTGCTATTTGAAAATTAATAACTCAGTTTAAAACCCTCAAACTACATCAAATAAATATTTTATTAACATAAGCAAGCAAAGAGCAACAACACAGCTACAGAGCTGTGCAATTTCTCCCATCACAATACAATGGGACGGGTAGCTGAACAAAGCTTCATTATGCGTTTAGCTCATTAAATAAATTAATGAATACGACGAAAGGGTTTTCGGCACGCGCCTCTTTGATGAGCCTCATCATACTGATAGGGCCACATTTCGAAGCTGGCCCTCTGCTGCGTAGCCGGGCCCTCTTTGACGATATTTAATCTCCAATTTACTATATCTCGGCTGTTCCACGGACATACACCAATTTTGATATCCCAGCAGCATTAAGTGAAATTAGCAAATATTTGAAACAAATTATATTGGAGCGTTTTTTTTTCAATGGCTTGAGCAGGATTCTAACACGCATCTCCATCGGCTCTCCAGGCCAATTCCTATACCCGAGCCATTAATAAAGAAAAAAAAGAGTGTAATATGTCATTTACTGTTTACTTAATACTTAGTCAATCTCACTCATTAGAACTAAGTACGTCACGAGCTTGGCTGGCAGGACCCGTCGTAGAAGAAGTAGGCACCCTGGCCTGAACTTAGGTTTCTTTTTCATGACATAGCGTCTCCGTATCACTCACGCTATACAGAACGAAAAGAGACAGGTAATACTTATAGCGGCTGCAATATAGCTGCGTGCCGCAGAGCTAACAAAATGAACATTCATCGCAACGTAATGCCGTCTTCGTATAAGTTGAGAATGAGTGAGGTTGACGAAATGTTGTTGATTAATATGCAGGTTGCTAGTAAGGTACTTTTTCAATCCTCGTCTACAATATAAAATACCTGCTAAATTAGGATAAGTAGCCACGACTAAGCCTATCCCGTGACAAAGCGTCCTCGTCTCACTCACACTATACGCAAGGCGAAAATAAAGGTAGCGTGATAGAGTCGCGTTGCGCTATTACGGTATAAAAATTAATGAAGATTAATCGCAGCGTACCTAAATAGTAATGCAGTCTTCGTAGAAGTTAGAGTTGAGTGAGGTCGACGGAACGGTTGTTGATTAATATGCAGATTGCTAGTTAGTGCCGGCCTGGAGTTCAGCTGTAGTTCAGCGGTGTCATATTGTATGATTAACCCAGACATCCCATCCCGGCGGGCCCGCGGTACGACAACTTCTCAAAACTTGCCAAGAAAAACTTGAGGACGTACACGTCAGCTGACAATATGGACGGTAAATTTCCTTTTGTAGTCCCACATAAGCGCCCAATTTATTATTTAATTATATCACTTTCGTATTCAATTCTAAATCTTAGCAATTCAACAGTTCAGTTTATCTTTAAACACATGTGGCCAGTAGACAACATTAACACAGATTAGTCAATCTTGCATAAATACATTCTGAGACTCATATTTTATACCTATGTTTCGCAAAATGCTTTGTCACTTATCTATCGCATATCAAACGTAACCATTATAGGGCCGCTGGGGTATATTATACGCTGAAGCAAGTTTGTAGTAAGTTTCTTCAAGAGCACTAATGCCTCTAATTACATACATTGGCGATTCAGTAAGATCCCAGATAGAACCCGTATCCATATAGAAGCTTTGGTACTGGGGCCTTATCAATAAAACTGCAATTTAGTCAGACGTTACTATGCGCGATGTAACATTAAAATTTGAATAACAGAAGCCAAAAGCTGCATTGCACAAAATAGAGCAACTAGCAAATAAAACAAAACTTTTCTGTTCCAAAATGTGAAGTGACAAAATGCACAGTTTAAGCCCGGGCGGTGCAATAAATGTAGTATCCTCTCTGCGGACACCGCGGAGGCCGCTTTATATATCTGCGCACACTTGCTCAGTATGCAATTTATCGTATGCCATACACTTTGTATGATTTTTATGGCAGTATGCCTTGACACGCTCCAAGTTAGCTTTATACTGGGAGTTGCCTGTAATAGGAGCAATGAATTCTACTCATTAAACTAAACAACATTTTGTAATGTGTTAATTAAATACTTGTAAAATAATGTTTATATTAAGAAACAATGTATTGCAAGCTATTTAATAATGAGTATTGAAAATACTGTTTTATTTGTTAGAAATCATGAACATCTGAAAACTGCCTTTTTATTTGGAGAAACAAATGTATTATCGTTTGTAGAGTACAATCCACGTTTTAATGTATTGCTCCTCTTACAGGCAACACCCGGTATTACGTAAATAGTGTAAATCTAACTCATCATCCTCCTAGCCTTTGTCCCATTTTTTGAGAATGAATTCTCAATCGGGGTCGGCTACCTAAATCCCAAGATGTGGCGTAGGCACTAGTTTTTACGAAAGCGACTGCCATCTGACCTTCCAACCCAGAGGGGAAACTAGGCCTTATTGGGCTTAGGTGGTTTCCTCACGATGTTTTCCTTCACCGAAAAGCGAGTGGTAAATAACAAAAGACATTCCGTACATAAGTTCCGAAAAACTCATTGGTACGGGCCGGGTTCGAACCCGCGACCTCCGGATTGAAAGTCGCATGCCCTAACCACAGATAACCACAAATACTGTAAATCTAACTATCGATAAATAAATGAACGCATCAGTTGATTGACAGCCCGCATGTTGTCGTCTCTGCACAACATCGTCTTCAAATAGATGTCATGTCATATATATAATATGACATATATAGGCCTCATTTGGGGTCCCTTGCCAAATGGCAAAAATCGGAACCCTTATAGATTCGTCATGTCTCTCTGTCCGTCTGTCCGTCTGTCCGTCTGTCCGTCTGTCCGTCCGTATGTCACAGCCATTCTGTGAACCGCATTAAGATTTTGATGCAAAAATAAAATAATAATAATAAATATTGGGGGCTCCCCATACTTAGAACTGAAACTCAAAAAATTTTTTTTCATCAAACACATACGTGTGGGGTATCTATGGATAGGTCTTCAAAAATGATATCGAAGTTTCTAAAATATTTTTTTTCTAAAGTTTGCGTGACAGACGCTTCCAAAGTGGAAAAAAGTTGGTCCCCCCCCCCTCTAACTTCTAAAATAAGAAAATGAAAAATCTAAAAAAAACATATGATGTACATTACTATAAAAACGACCAACGAAAATTGTTTTGAACGAGATCTAGTAAGTAGTTTTTTTTTAATACCTAACTTTGCACCTAATTTATATGGGGCGCTATACATACCAGGTGCAAACTTAACTTAACCACTTAGGGATGAAAGTGTTTGTACGGAACCCTCGGTGCGCGAGTCCAACTCGCACTTGGCCGGTTTTTTAGATTTAGGTTAGTTAACATGTATGTATTTAGGTTAATGATAGTTTTAAGGTGATTTGTATGTTTTGTTTTATTTTAAAATTTGTTTTATTTTGTAATTTGATGTTGACATTTTGTACGGTTTTTTAATAAATATAATAAAAAGTATATTAATATGAATGTACATAACTACCTATAGTATACTCTAGTCGATTTTAAAATGGTACTTCATTAACAGGTCAAACTACATACAACCGGCATGGAACTTATATAAAATACAACATTCAAACGGCATCACTAATCATTTCAACTTGCTTTTAGTTTAGTTTCAAATATTTTAAAGTACATTAACAATAGTAATAGTTACGTTACTCTGTGTTTTCAAATGGTTCACTTAATGGACTTCTTTTTTTACTGCTTCTTCTTTCTTCTTGTCTTTTATGGTTTGGGGTCAGAGCACACAGCAATCCTTCTCGATGCGCGCCGTACCGAGTAGCTGCCATCTGATCCCTGCTCCAGTCATAAGTCACGAGAGACTTGGCTGTAACTTGAGACGGCTACCAGCGAGGCTAGCGTCTGGGAATCAGGGACTTCCCTTGTCGCCTGCCTTGCTCGCACAGTATTAAAAGAAAAGTGACAGAGTCGCGTGTCAAAGTTATGCTAGACACTAATACAGGACAGTGATAATGAAATCGACATCCCACATCGCGATCACCTCATGTGTCAAGACAAGAGAGATATATGTACAGTAAAGGAAATTGAAACGCGTATGTTTTTAACTCTTACTGTCATTGTGGCAAGAGCGAAAATGGTACGTGTATCAATATCCTTGACTGTATTTGCTGGCTCTTTTCGACCTTTACGAGGTTCTCATCATACGGGATGGTGATGTCGTCGAGTACCTAGGGACTGGCCGGCGCTTAGATATTATACAAAGAAGATATCGGCACGAATCCGTCACGTCACTTGGGATCGGCCCCGAGCCGGTTGGCCGGGTCGCCCTAATTCCACGTTTTATTGGCGCTGGCGTCGCATACCATCACCAACTCGCTTGTTGCGTTGCTGTCACTAATGAATGCATTCAAATAAAATACCTACTCTTTTAAACTCTTTAGGGTCCCGTAAAATATTTCCATTACAGCGTTATCCTCTCTGTCTACCTAAGGAATGTCGACAAAATTTAAAAATTTCAATCTCTCTCTTTTTGTTTATTATGTAGGGGGGTCATTGGATAGGTAATCCAGTCGCATGAGCTCTGTCTTCCTCTACAGGTATAAGATCTTTAAAATATCTTTATACTCATTATTGGACCACCTCACTCATAAATTTAATCCTTCAATATTGACGCCGCAGTTGCTTCAGTGGTAGTACACCTAAGGCGACGGTCGTGGGTTGGCATCCCGGCAAGGATAATGTTTAGGTGAATAACTTGAATATTTGTTCCGAGGTAATTTTATGTAGGTACCTATTGAAGTATATATTTCTCTATATAAATATATCGTCGTCTAGGTGCCCATAACGTAAGCCTACTAGAGTTTCTGTGGGACTAGATAAATGTGTATGAAGTTAACCTATTTTTATCAAATTATTATTATAGGTACCCTGTAATATGAATAACGCAATTTTATAAACCGTTCAAGAACCGAATCGTTTATGACACATAAATCATGCAAGATTGACTAATGTGTGTATCAGCCTATAACGTTTGAATGTGTGAAATTGGATTTTGCCGTGGCTAACGCAAATTCTCCAAATCGCCCCAGGGAACGTGGAGCAACATGGTCGGAATATCTACACAGGATATTATGTACAGAATCAAGATAGACTAGACTATCCTACAACACACTGTGTTGTAACATGCACAAAAATATGGCAGCAACAAGCCTTAACCGAAAATGAGGACAGCAGACTAGGTTTACATTAACTGCTCCTAAGGTTGAACTTTACAAAGTAAATGTACCTATATAACAAAAAATATACATTAAATAGAGCTTAAATGCTTTACAAACACCATCAAATTCGTATCTCGTTCGTATTCTCGACCAGTCAACGTGACCTTTACGAAATAATGTATGGTAGAAAAGCAATTAACAAACGTTATTTTATTCGCACCAACTTTTGATAAAAATAATAATAATAAGAAAATATATTCAATACGTGTCAGAAAAATAATCAAATAAACAACCCACATGAGAGGACAAAGGAAATTATACCCAACAGAACGCGCCAGACTGGCATGAAGCCGCGCGCCCATACGAAACAAAAGACGATCCTGCATCACGCTACTAAGATTTTTCCTGAAACCACGACCCCCTCCATAGAAAACGGATTTTGAATACAAACCTAGAATTTTATATTTTATTTTGGATGAGAACAATCGAGGCCTCCGAATGGCGACTGCATTAGCATTCCGAGACACCTGCACCGAGTAACACCGCGTAAGTAAAAACTCATGTACCACTCACATCCTGCGCCGGCCGATCGGCAAAAATGGGGAATCTCCTCGAAAAATTCGAATTTTGCACGCTCGTAAACTTGAGTGTGCCTCCCTCCAAGCATACGACAGGATACTCAAAACTTACATGTTGCTTTAAAAATTATTGCTCTTTCCCCAAAAGTATATATGCTCCTTAAATGTAAAAATGTGGCTGTAGTACACAGCTAGCTGTATCTACAATGAAGATATTACGGCAGGACGATTTTTTTTCCTCAACTACGACAAAGCAGGGTTTAGGTGGATTAGCGTATCATCCTTGTCGAATTAGCAGATAGGTACCTACTAATATAGTAAATATAACGTAACGGTATGAAGAAAATGTAAAAGAATGAGATAAGTAATTGGGAACTGGCAACAAAATACATTATACGAATTAAATTATCTTTACGAATCAGTTGTCCGTTATTATCACTGTGTTTAAAACACTACTAACTTCAGAAATGAAAGTGTAAAGTGGGTCAGAGAGTGAGTTAAGGTACTGAACCTGAGTACTGAACGTTAAAAACGCTCCATACAAAATGACACTTGTGGTGTCACAATCGCGTGTATGAGCTACACATTTTATAATGTAGTTTTTAAAATAATGCGTTTAAGTGTAGCTGTCATACATTTATGTCTACGTTTTTGTGTGAAGAATTTGAAACTTATTAGTTTTACTGAAAATCATAATAAATAAAAAATCATACGTTTTTTGAAGTAGAATTTAGTACCTTTATACCTATTTACTGTGAGAATATATTTTTTGAGATAACGTAGCGTTTAAGAACGATTTAAAGAGTTTAAAAGAATTATGAATTCCAACTTCATGCAAGTTCCCTACACGCTTCAACATAACGATGGCAGTTGGTAGACAAAGAAACAATGGAAGAGTTCCAATACGACAAACCATACCATGAAATCCGTTTTCAACGGAGGCGGAACAGCCTCCAGGCTGTTAGCATTCGCGCTACATCGCTTTTCAAAGCGTTAAATACCGGGTGGGGATTTTTTAAAACACTGTGTCAATCTTTCGTGTTCAGTGAAATGGAACTAATGCTACTGTTATGCAGTTTATAGGCAGGGGTACTCGTAGTATGTTTTACTTTAGGAATAACAAGATGTTTTGATGCGATTATATCTAACGTAGCACAAGACATACATAGTGAGAGTTATAATTTTAACCCTTTTAAAAATCTCTCGGTATAGTTGGGTAAAAAAAACTTAAATGTCTCTATCGGATCTGTCGAGGGTTTTTCGTAATGTGCCTCTGGTTTAATCATTTACATACAAATGTTCGAAATATTTACAAGAAATGGTTTCACCGTGAAATTTACAATTATGCATTGTATAACTTCATATTAGATTTTTTGTTTTTCAGATAAATGCATAATTATAGGCTTTTCTTAGATAGGTACCTAAGTATGTTTATATTTAAATAAATGTTAAATGATAAGACGGATCTATCTACAGCAATATAAAAATGTACAGTGAGAACATAATCTTAGAACAACGGTGATTGATTACAAAATGTTTAAACAAACAAGCATAAAAGAATCCAGCCGTCGTAATGCATTACGACAGTCATCAAACAAGAAACAACATTAAAGCTAAAAATGCGTGCACCGACCGTAATACGTTGCGCAGCGGCTGACACATTGTATCGCGTACCTATCGGTATTAAATTACAGAATGATCTCCGCACAGATTGTACTCGTAGCTCGCAATAACAACAAATTTTCCATTTCCGATCAAATGTAACGGCTCCTGGAGCATCACACGTCGGCGCCTGAGTCGCGGATGCCATTCCGACGGCGTACAACGAAATTAGGTTACCATTTCCCTCGTATTGGTTGAGCTTGCTCTAAAATTCCATTCCGATTTCGAGGATAATTCTTGAGAACTCGACGCTGCGCCGTATTGACGTACCAAAATGTGACAGACTTCTGACATTCGACGCCGTTGTAGCCATTTTAACATAGCTCCCGAAATGTAAAGGTTTTATTTATTTATTTGATAACTGAGATAAGATTTAAAACGGATTTCGAAGTTTTCAAAGAATATTCTGGGAAGGTTCTGAAGAGTTAATGTTTCTTATTTACAGGTTATCTTAGACAATATAATTTAGCTATATTAAATACTAGAAGGTGCCACCTCGGCGCAACCTCGTACGCGTATTTTTTTATACAAATAGTCGGGTAAAAAGTATCCTATAACCATCTTTGGATGTACATCTATCCCTGTAGGTACCGACAGTGATTACAATTTGTCCAGCCGCTTCGGCATGTTGAGAGGACAAAGGAAATGATGAAAACAGATGGCGGCAAATGACGATCCTGCATCACGCTATAAAGATTTTTCCTGAAGTCATGACCACTCCATAGAAAACTGATTCTCAATAAAAATCTAGAATACAAATGAAAAGGAAGAATGGATGAAAAAACATGCTGCACAGACCCCAATTAGATGGGATAGCGACAACATAATGATTATGATGATATAAGTAGGCATACAAAAAAAAACGATTACCTTACGAAACTCAATTTTTCCGACCGAGAAAATGGTGTGGTTATACGATTAAATAAGCGTGGGTGGAGAATCGCACTGTAGTGATATTCACTTTTCTTATATTATAAAATAATAGTAAAAACTATTCCATTAAATTTTCAAAATGTTTAGTGTATTATATAGCCAATAAATTTGATTTTTATTTTTTAATTTTGGCCAATAATACATCATAATATATCTTAAAAAGATTCCAATTTACCTAAGTAATAAAAGGTAAAACTAAATAGGACATTAAATAAATTTGATTTTGGTTTTTTAATTTTGGTCATTAATACATCAGAATATATCTTAAAAAGATTCAAATTTACCTAAGTAATAAAAGGTAAAACTAAATAGGACATTAAATTGTATTATTAAATTTAATTATTATAAACCAGCAGTGTGCCACAATTAAATTTTGGATTAGTACTAACTATATTCAAATTCGGAGGCCTTGAATAAAGCTAACCTGTATCAATAAAATTCTCTTACACATATATTGATTTTAACTTACACGATGTTCACACATTATCACAACACCGGACTTAATAGCGTTCAAAAAGTGTTTATTTAATTACCTCGACGTTTCCAACGTGATGTTGATTTCCTTTGACCAGACAGACCATAAACGAACGTCATGTTACACATTATAATAATGCTCGTACATAATTATCTTTAACTTTCCTACAAGATGGACAAAATTAAGTCAATGTTAAATCTAACTTCGAGAATGGTCCATTAAATATAACAAACACGCAGTCAAGGCATTAAACGTGGGCTGGATGAAGTTTAGCACTAATCTAGACGCAGATGCTCAAAGCGGATCAAACCGCTAGTTATAAGTGTAAGCAAGATGTTTGCGCAGGTATACGGACTCTGTATTCATTGGTTTTGAACCCACATCAGAGTAAAGTTGACGCAGTCGGGCCTTAATTACACAGAGGGTCGGTCCTTTTTCGGTACCTTAGTAAAGACCATCAGAAAGTTTGTAACCGCTAACGTCGGAATTTATATCGCAAAAAGCCTTCAGTGTGAGTTGGAACCCATGAAAACGGATTCGGCGCAATTATGTCCACATAGCATAACAACCGACATCTCGTATCCAATATCCCGTTAGGCGTCTCCTTTAACACTTTGCACGCCGATCACGAGAACCACTCGGTACGCATTTTTTCTCTAATTCGCCGGCCATTTTAATGACTGCCATGTCTAGCTCGCCGATGACGAGTACAACTCGTGACACTTTTTTTCTTAGAGTCGCGGATAACGAATAGTACTCGTGATCAGATTTCATACTGTTTGTATTAAAATATCGAACACAGTTCGTGATCCGCTTAATAGCAACGTGTAGAAGAACGTTTAAGCTACCCGCACACATACAATTTATTAACGTGAGGGTTGGGGGAACGGCATGACGATGCGTCGCCCGCGCTGCCTCGTCAGTGCGCTGCGCGGGCTACCTAACAAGTCCATGTTAGAGTTTTTATTTTTTCATAAAACAAGTTCTTTTCAGCGACAGTTTTAAATTAAAATAAATATTATAAACACATTGTTTTATTTTTATCATTATAAAATACTAAAACACCTCTTAAATAAAAAAGAAATTATTCCTGTATCTACGCTAATTATTATTTTATAAATCTTACAATATCATCGAAAATCGCCGGCGAACCATAGGTGGCGCCGTAAAAAATGCGCGGCGTTCTTGGGAAAAAGAGCATCACGGGTGGTGCTCGTGATCAGCTGTTGGAGCGCGGTACCGATTATAACTTACGGCGTGCAAAGTGTTAAATATCACTGGCTAATCTTGAACGTTTCGGCTTGGTGGTAAACAATTAGAGCGCGATAATGCCTTTTTTTAAATAGCGCGATAATGCCTTGATAAAAACGCCATTCCTTATCACTTTATGTATCAAAAGTCTTTGCAGCCTTATGAGAATATACGTATTTATATACTTTGAACGAATCCTTGGCCTAGGAACGCACATATTTATGCTTATCATACAAACTTACCTACTCCTGCCGGAAATCAAACTCAGAACCACAACTTTTAATACACTAGAAGTATTAATACGAAAGCATAAATACAAAGTATTGATCCACGACATGTTTCTTACCACCACCATCTTGGTAAATATTTGTTTCAATGGTAAAAGATACTTTTGATGTTTCCTTATTTAATTACGTTCGAAGGCGGGCACCGTACCTGAAATATTTTTCAGGCGCCCATGGGACGCATTGATCAAAATGAAAACCACCTGCCATTTTAAAAATGTATTTTCTTTTATAATAATAAGAACGGATTTCCTGGTACCAATACGAAAAACTTTTCTATTAAAGGAGGACCACAGTATTTATTAAGGTTTTTAAATTAACTCGCAATGTTTGTATAAGAAAATTAACGGGTTTGATTCCTAGAATCACATTTAACGGAAATAAATATACTACCAACTGATTGTACCTTTCAAAATCCTCGTTCAGAAATTGCCTATTTTTAGTCTTAAAGAACGGCTTTCACTAAAATATACGAGCCTCATTTTATGCCTTGATCTATTGTTACAGACTAATATATATAAATACTAAGTCAAAATTAGATCATAATTTGAACCGTTTACTTTCGTTTACCATTTAATTCAGAATTCAAACTGCTAATACTGTGAACTACTAATAGTGTGAAAAGGCTTTTAATAAGCGTATGCATTTGCTACTCACTTGTTACAACATGAACCGCCTATGTATGTTAATACATGGTAATCTCCCGAGAGCAGCACGGCCAACTAGCCATACTCAATGTAAGCGCTTTGACGCTAATGCCATTACGTTTAAGCGTACATCACTACATAACGAACTCCGATAGGGCGTTTATTATAGTAATCGCTGTAATCAGTGCAGTGCACAAAATGAGAGCTAACTAACTTACCGATTAAGAGTAATTAGAGTGACAAAGGAACTTTGACGGTAATCTTGTTTGGATGGATAAAAAAGAGAGAGGCAACTACTAGACGTCGCGCTGAAACATTACACACATCTTTTATTCCCTCGTGTGTTTTCAATGGTGAAATACAAAATGAGGTTTTTAGGTATAGTTTACAAAATTTATATGAAACTTGTAGAAAAAATATTTGGACGAATATTTTAAGTGCTGCAGTCAGAAATTTGCCGCGTTCAAATCAAATTTAATTATGATTTCCTCATTGACAAAAAATCTTTGAAATAGTTTCCCTGAAACTCTTATAATAGGGTAGAAAACCTATACGCGAAATATATTATAGCAGTTATCTCAAATGTTTGGTGTTAATATACTTTAGTTTTTTTTTCTACATTTACATATTCTACGCTTTTTTTATTGTAATTCAATATTATGTAACGCGTTAGTGCAATGGTGCGTATTGTTAGGAAATTATGCTGTCATGAAAATAAATGATACTTAATAAATATCAGAGGACAATCTTACACCAATTAAATAATTATTTTATTGTTCACTAATTTTGTGATTAGTGTGCGCATGCCTTTACAGTATTCAATTTTGGGAATACGTCTCACGCACGTACCCCCCGTCACTTCAGATAGATCGCGGGATCCATCAGATGATGCTGTTGGTTATCAATCATGTTCACTCGATGCAGGAAATACATACGCTACGTTTATTGGTCCTGATAGCAGATGTTCAGATTTTGTTTTGTCTGCTTTATAAAAGGCGAGCGAAAAACGAACTAAAATGTCAGTTGACGGCTGTCAGCCTATAGAGAAACGAAACCCCTATAAAAGGTTATAGCTTTTTAAAATACCTGCTTTGAAGCGACAAAATCTAGGCAATGTTTATTCATACCTTCAACCAGACGACGAATCGTTATGTCGTGGTTTGTTTTTTTAAATATAGTAGGAGAAACACTAATAGAAACGCGTATTAATATTCGTCTTTATTTGTTGACAGCTCGACGGTAGCATAATGTTGCATTATCGCTGAAACCCAAATAATAATGATAAATTTCAGTCCAAACATGATACCAACAAATGGTTGAAAAATCACCAATTTGTAATTTTTCTACATAGGTACAATGCAAACAAATACCGCAAATTAAATGAAAGCTTGTAAACTCTCCATTGACCTTTAATTCGACCTAAGTTTTTAATTACCTAATAAATTGCAAACCTCGGTCTTACCTCATCTAAGTTACGCTATGATTCAAGGTGAAGCCTAAATAGTGCCTGTTCACTCTCGAGTTGAATTAATCCTGGTAACACTTTTCAAAGAAAAAGTTTCTTATTTTTTAATAAATTCTGAACACGGGTAATAAACATGTTGGTTGAATATAGCAATTCATTTGTATTCGACGTATAACCCTGCCAAACGATTAAATAAATAAATTTATTTATTTTGATAATACATAGTTTTAGATGACAACAATACAATACAAGTACTCTTTATTACACACCTCATAAAATATACAGGAGAAATACAACGCAAGAAATTACAATTAAAGGAGAACTTGAAAAAAATATTTTGTTATTAGGCGTCAACATATGATAGAATTATAATTATAACTAAACCCCATTTATATTACATTGGGTAGCGAACCGATTAAGGGTTAGCACCCGTGCTAAGTCAAAAAAAGATCACCTTGATTAAGTTTGCGTACGATCCCTGTACAAGGCAAGAAATCACGTTTTCATCTTTACATATTAACAAAAATTCCAAATTATTGAAATTTTCATCCATTCCCCATTCATGCTGGACGCTGTAAACTCTTGATATTACTAATTGCTAATTACAAATGCATGCCATAGCTCTTTAAGACAGACACACAAATAGACACACTATTGACATAGCTGACAAACGGTAATAGAGAGCTGTCCAGGACGCAAGCATGATGACAATCTCCAATAGCCGCCTGTGACGTGTTAATTCCAATTTCCATCGGTCATATATACTCTTTAGCATTAATGGCGGCTTAATCAGCCGTAAGATCAACCGGCCGCACTGAGAGTGACGGAGGAGAGGAGTCAAAGGCTAGTTCATCCTAGACACAAAGGTCTAATTACCGAGTTGACTGAACTCCGTACGCATTAGCGTACTTGGATTCAATAGTCACTTTATGGGTGGCATGTTTGCCTGATCCACGCTTCTTATATTTATGTCCATGTCAAGTTTACAAAAAAATGTAAAAGGAATGTAGTTTTTACCGATTTTTTTAAGTATTAAAGAATTAAAACATGTTTGTAACTGTATTGTGGAGACCGGCCAAGTGCGAGTCTGACTCGCGCACCAAGGGCTCCGAGCAAATTATTATCCCATCTTAACTGGCCGGGTTATGTTAAGTTTGCACCTGGTATGTGTCGCGCTGAGTACAAATGAGGTGTAAAGTTAACGCGACCGGGTTCTCAAAATATGATTTTTGAAAAGGACTATATTTTAGATGATTTAATTACAAATATATTTGTAGTATGAAACGGTAGTACTTGTCAAATTTCATAGTTCTTGGTCAACGGAGAATATCCTACAAATTTTGATTATCTTAAACGGCCGTAGGTATCTGTTTTTTACGTTAATTCAGATGTTTGATTTTTTTCACAGATTCAAGGGACTGTTTTGACTTGAATATATGGTTTCAATTTTTACTCGATACCTCCACGCGTCCTCGAGATAAAGGGTCTTTACTGACGGACGGACGGACGGCCAACAAAGTAATCTTATAAGGGTTCTGTTTCTTTATTTTGACGTACGGAACCCTAAAAACGTTGTTGATTTTTCGAAAATCAATGTAATTGATGCTTTTGTGATTGCAACCCCCAAAAATATTCAATACATATTGTTATTGAACAAGATGGATAGTTCACACAATTGCTATCATCTCCATAAGGCTATTAAAATGTTAGTATGAAACACATTCATAATATAGGTATTATAGACCTCCTTTGGCCCCAGCCAAAATGATATTGACGATTCGGCTAGCGTAACGAACCGCACTGATCCTAAACCTACACTACAAAGGAGGTTTTATCAGCAGAAAATAATTTCATTACCATATTATATGTTTTCTGTGTATATAAGTTACATGCCAAGCTCAGATGTTTCCAGTTTTATACTTCGAAATGCCTTCGGCTCTAATCTCATACAAGGTAAATTGGTCTCAAGAATGATAATGCCTACTGTAATTATACTGTAAATAACCTACCTACCTATTACTCGGATACCTTTTACTTTAATATACCTTCTTGTCAAGTTAACTCGCCCCGTGTGCCGTGACATCGCCAGTACTCGCGGCCCCGGCCCTTCTAGGCTAGGTCTCACCCGAACCCCACCGCCGCATCAGAACGTCACCATTTGCATTTTATTGCCAAAGTTTCCGGCCGCAGAACGCCTATTTTTATGGTAAACTTATTCAAATGCACGGCGACGTCATAAATCGGGTAAAGGGGTATTCTGGCATGGAATCAGAAAAGTTTTCGAGTAGGTACGTTATTTAACGTGGCCTGCTGTACCTTAAACAATATGGTATTTATTAATTTCCATTTAGAACACCTTGAATTATTTTATTGTTACTTAAAATGCTGTCTTAAACCTTCACTAAAATTCATGGTAGTTACTCATCATAGGTGACTCAGCCTCTCTCTTCCGTCATCGTGGCTGAACACCCAAAAAGATTTTTTATTTATCTAAATGTGAATTTATGCCAAACATATTATTGGTGTTGATGATATACGTTAGTTTTGAGTTGGATGATATCCAAATATAATCAAAAGATTATCATTAGAAAATGATTTTCGGAATTATGAAAATACGGATTAATGATGCTTTCGGACAAATGATCATCGGATTAATGTAGTGTACCCTGATCGTGGGCTAAAGCGAGGACAGCCCAGTATGACGTAACGTGGACAACCGTAGGCAATTTCAATATTTTATTTACTTTTCTCAACTAAGTTCGAAAATACTTATAAGATCGAGAAATCATCATCGCTGACTTTCCTTCCTTAAGTATTCGTGGTGCGCCAAGGAGCTCAACCAAATTGTATATACGTCAAACCAAATAAAAGCATCGTCGACTTTTCCTAAGAGAATAAAATCAATTTCCTTCTACTGGAAATTTCATTTATCGACCACCTGCGCGCCGGTGCTCGATCAAGCGATGAACAGTACAATAGAAACCACGTTATAATACCATACAAGTCTTTTTTAAATTAGTCTCGCCTAACCCTACTTATTATTTGACCTCCGAAGTACAATACTGAGATTACCTAAGGTATATCTTTGGGTATTCAGCAATTTTCCTTCTTATAAGCTCTTTGTGAATCGCGGTTTACAACGAAGACCCCACAAGCACAGATTGCGCGGTCGTCGTTTGCTTTGTATTGACGTGACGCAGTGTCTAAGTTCAAATACGCCGCCTGATATGATAAATATATTGTAGAGGTCGTATGCTCTGTTAATTACTGGATTAATTTGTAATAATTTAACGTTGCATTAGCTAGTTGTTAGTTGCTTGTTTGTTGCTAATACAGTACTAAGTTAATGACTTACATGTCCAGTTAATGAGTACAGTCAGCATCAAATGTAGTTGACAATTTTAGTATCCTATTTGATACAAGGTAGTAGAAAAAATGACAGCAAATTTTTATACTGACCGTACCATGTCTTTTATTTTTCTCAGATATGTAGTTACCTAATTATGAAAAGAGTTTATATATTATATAAGCCATCAAGAAAATTCAAATGTTTAAAAATATATATTAAAGAAAACATTTAAACTTTGGGATGCCCTTAAGAAAGACGCATGAGGTAACATAATATGGAAAACATATTAATTACACGATTAACTATATTAATTTACACAATAAATATTCACTTACAATAAACCATTTAGTCTCGTGATGTCAACATGCAAGATTACGAATAAGTCAAATCTGATGTAAACCCGAAGTTACTAAATACCAACAGTTTAAATTACAATGAAGACGGTTAACGTCTATAAGACGTATAGTTATGCATTCGTGATAAATGATTTACCGGTGGACTATAACTGTCATGTCAAACTTTGGTTTGCCACGAACTCCTGCCGTCAAACTACGCATCGTGGAGGTTATAACTGTCAAAGTTATTATTGCTCGATGCTTTCCTAACAAAACGTTCAAGGAGCTCAAACTTAGTTTATTCAATAACGAAATGAATTTAATTAAAGTTAGTAGAACATTGATCTTTTAAACGGAATCTGATCGGTAACGACACAAAAGCTTGCTCGAGACTTGTTCCCGGCGGGGTATTATTATCTTAACTTTCTAGATCGATGATTTACCCTATTGTGCCCGTATATTGGGCATTTTGGGGCTTCCAACAGTTCGCAAAAACATATACTGACTTTGTAATATGTTCTTTAGTAGGTATAAAATAATAATCAACATGAGTTAGTGTTTGCACGATATGAGATATAATTAAATTCTCAACAAATGGGTCGTATACATTCACCATATCACACTTGTAGAAAGTCCACGATCCTTTTAGAAATATAAAATGTAAACACAAATAACGAACCTAACCTAGAGCGCCGTTGGCAGCGGGACGGGACATCAAGCATAAATGGTTGGGGCTGCAGAAAGGAGAACATCTTGACGATGCGCACCGTGTCTAGGGAGTAATCTAACCCTCGATGCAGCCATCTAGTGAGAGTTTCATAACTACTCATAAGGTGGAGGTCGACATTATTTGCTTTAAAACCATCCGCCGAAACGTAATGTTTATTTTACACTTACTTCTCCTGTAGGCACAAATTTCGCTCTTCATTATCTTTATGGAGTTCAACGCATGGACGTGACGAATGTCTCCCCGTGCGGTACAACATTACTTATATCCCGTCGTTCATCTAGTACTTCAAAAGTGAGAAATAAAACAAAGAAACGCTGGGGAACATTATCGACATGGATGGGAACTTCGAAGGCTTTCAGTGCTGGTCCGCTGGGAGTTTAGTAGGCAAATATATTCCGCTGAACGAGCCGGGACGGTGCCCGCGCCAGCGAGTGCTTAGCGCTCCCGTCTTTGTGTTCAAAATTGTTATGACATAAATGGGTCATTGTCAGATTTAGGTGCGCGTCTTTCCGGTGGACATTGGCAAAATTAAGGATCCCAGGGCCTAATTCTCTGATTAAATGCCTGTGAGAATAAATAACGTTCCCTGTTCTATAATCCGATGTAATAGCAACATAACCTAGATTCATAAAAGCTCTTAACTTTTGACCACCGAAGCGACAAATTTTGTTTTTAGAACTGACAATGGCCCAAATTATTTGGGTACACTGTAATTTATAGATTAAAATAGTTCTTCGTTCGACAGTTGATAAGGCGTTTTTAAGGTATTTATATTATAGCAGGCGCGGATTCATGCTCCTCGTACCATCTCATTTTGTTATTATGATAATATTTAAGTAAATAAAATAACTAAAGTCTTAGAAGGCAATTTATGAAGTTTGAAAAAATACAGACAAAGTACGAGTAGCACTCGCGCGCGACACGTTCCGTCTCATAAAATAAAAAACAAACAAAAAACACATTGAATTTTTAATATGTATGTGCTTTTATAGTGGCAATAGTAATACTGTATTCAAGTGCTACCATTCAACTTCTAGAGCAAGAGAATTTTAAATTCCTAAAACGCAAGTTTTTGTTGTTACAGCAGCATAGTAAGTAATACACATTATGCGAAAATTTCAATTCTTTACCTATTACGGTTAGAAAGATACAAGTATGTGACAGACACACAGACAGCGGAGGCTCAGTATTATTAGGATCCCGTTAGTACCCTTTGGGTACGGAACCCTAAAAATGGCAATTTCAGTATTTTATAATAGAGATGTATGATCACGGTACTAATACAGTATTTGAAGCATCCGGAATCGATTTTTTTTATATATGTTTAAATAATGTTAATAATAAAAGATTGTTAAGACTTCCTCCTGCGCAAACGAAGTTAGAGTACCTTCTATCCAGAAATACATACCTATTAAGACTTAGGTAAATCAGATATTGAAAAAAACATGTAGGGACAGAAAGTAGTTTTCAACTTATAGAGGTTCATTGTTCCTGGCCGATTTGATTTAGAAAACTTCGATTTTACTCTTTTTTTCACATTTAAAACAACTAATGACGTATTTTATGCATTGCTGAACTAGACAAGTCTCTTGGATACATTTTCGGCAAGATGCAACGGATCTAACTGTTAAAATACTTAAACATAATCAATTGAAGTTTTAGACACCAATTATCAATCAATATTTTTAATTAAGTAAGGGTAAGGGTATATGAGTATATATATATTTATGTACCTATATGTAAATGCATCAATCAACCTAAAGAAATCTACTGCTGAAATTAAATAGGTACCTATGTCCCACAGACTTTCAAAATGAACCCCGTATGAAAATAATGCATCCGCATGCCTTCTCCATCCATCGAATGTCTGTATAATTACGAGTATTTTTCTGCCAGTTAGAGTAGAAATATAATCAAAAAGTAACACTGCATAGAATAGAAATAAATACTCGAAGGGAAATAACCCACTTTTACCTATTCATATGAGTAAAATAGCACGCTGTGTTTCTTTTTCGTTATACGAAAAATTGCTTGCAACTAAAAGTTGATGAAATGTCGTCGCCGCGACCGTCCGGCCCCTGTCAGCTGCCGGCATGATTGAGGTAAAGTTCCGAAGAAGTAATTGAGACATTTCACCCAAAACCTTCAAATACAATAAAACAGAAAAAAGCTTTTACACATACCTACTGCAAAGGGGGAGATTATGATAGACATAGTGGTGCCCATTTTGGGTTTGACGGCCCTCTTTACAGCAAAAGTCCATTTAGCTAGACGGGACGCACTTCCAGGCTTATGATATATGCTAACCTTTGACTCGTGGGGCATTAATTTTCAATTCCACGCGGCCTTGGCTTTGACGATGACGGATGTAATAAGTAGTATTCTTAAGTTAACTCGGAATCGCACACCGAGAGTTACCTGCCATGAAAAAGTCCGTTTTGACCTTCGCTTAACTCATTTTTATAATCGGTTGTTGCTGTTGTTGTTAGACTTTCAATTAGAACTAAATTCAGACCTTTGACGTTTATTTTTCGATATATATGACAATTTTACTACTAACTAATGTCAATTTGCATTCCAAAATTGTCAGCTGCTGACTGTACTCTTTTCGTGATCATGTGCGTTATATGACAAATAAATCGTGTGTGCTTACTCCCATCTTTAATAATGTCTATGTGAAAGCTTAAGCATATTATCACCAGGAACAGTTAGAGTTACTCGTTTTAGTTTTCCGTACTGACAGCCACATTGTCTAGGAGTAATATATCGATAACCACTACGATGAGTACAGCATCCTGCGACGCAGGAAGTTTTAACAAGATGCGCCATCTTGCCCCGATGCACTCAGTAAGGGTAGCAATTATCTACATAAATGTTACCTTTACCCTGCTCCTGTTTCGTAGGGCGCCACCCTCGCCCTAACGTCTGTTTATGTAACCTGCCTTGAGGCTCTAGTAAAACAAAGTGCAGGTGAATTTTAGACCCTCCACTTATAATTCAGTGAATAAAGGATTTTGACCTTACAAACGGTCCGGTAGTTTTGAATTTTTGATATGTTGTCTAGGATGGTTAGGCAGTGTTTAAAATGCAAAATGCACAATTCCCCCCCCCTCCGCGCCCGCCGCCATATTGAAAAAACCGGCACTCTCTTCATATTATTGCTCATATCTTCCTTTAGGAGCATTTTAGCTAGAAGAAAGCTTCAACAATGTTATAGAGAGTAAAATTTACTACATTTTCCATTTTATATTTTGTATCTAGGACAGATAGTTACGGAGATATGCACATTTAAAAAAACTTAAGAAATTGCAATTTCCAACTCAAAAACAAAGTTCTGGATTATATCTTCGTTAAGGAGCATTTTAGCTAGAACAGTGCTTGGGCAATTTTGTAGAGAATTAAATTTACTATAATTTACATTTCAAATTTTGTTTCTAGGACAGATAATTACGGAGATATGTAAAAAATAAAGTCACATTTTCCGAAAATGTATGTCAAAATGGACATGAGTTTTATAAGCAATTATATTTCCTACATGTTATAATTTGTCCTAGACTAGTCCGTAACTGAATGACAGCGATCTAAACCAAGAATTTTGAGAAATTTTCGGAAAATTCGACTTTTCCTGTTTTTTAAATGTGCATATCTCCGTAACTGAGCGTCCTTGAAACAAAATTTGAAGTGTAAATTATAGTAAATTTAATTCTCTAAAACATTGCCCAAGCTTTGTCGTAGCTAAAATGCTCCTAAGCGAAGATATAATCCAGAAGTTTGTTTTTCAGTAGGAAATTGCGATTTTTTACGTTTTTTTAAATGTGGATATCTCCGTAATATCTGTCCTAGAAAAAGAATATAAAATGTAAAATGTAGTAAATTTAACTCTCTATAACATTGTTGAAGCTTTCTTCTAGCTAAAATGCTCCTAAAGGAAGATATGAGCAAAAATATGAAGAAAGTGCCGGTTTTTTCAATATGGCGGCGGGCGCGGAGGGGGGGGAATTGTGCATTTTGCATTTTAAACACTGCCTAACCATCCTAGACAACATATCAAAAATTCAAAACTACCGGACCGTTTGTAAGGTCACACATAGTACTTTAGTCTCTATTCACCGTATTATTATAAAAAAATATATATCTGATAGTTGATTGTTATTAAAACTTTTACATCAAATGTTACCTGTTATAATTATAATATAACTAAAGTTGAATAAGTACCCATTTTAGGGATGTAATCTATTTTAAATTGGGCAAGTGCGAGTCCGACTCGCGCATGAAGGGTTCCGTACCATAATCTATAACAAGTTTGTTGTATGGGACCCTCCCTTAAATATTTGTTTTATTTATTTTTAGTATTTGTTGTTATAGCGGCAATAGAAATACATCATCTGTGAAATTTTCAACTGTCTAGATATCACCGTTCTTGAGATACAGCCTGGTTACAAACGGACGGATGGACGGATGGACGGACGGACGGACGGACGGACAGACGGACGGACAGCGAAGTCTAAGTAATAGGGCCCCGTTTTTACCCTTTGGGTACGGAACCCAAAAAAAGGGAAAACAAAGAAAGAGTAGGTAAATAAAAACTTAAGCTAAATACTAAGTAACAACTATGTACAAAAAAGTTAAATAAACTAAAACAAATAAAAGAAATTGCTCCCCTGCGGCATGGTACCAAACCAAATATGCTAGCAGCATTTCCTCGCTGAACAGCTGCTGCGAGGAAGCTGCTCTTAGGTCCCCTGGTGAGCTCCTTATGAAGGTTGCGGGCGCTGGGACCCCATTGAATTCAGGGCCGAGATCACCATAATACCTATTTATTTTCTACGACACTCAATTGCATATCGTTGGTTGTTTTTTTTTGTGTGAATAGGGTCCTCAGAAACTACTAGGAAATGTCCTTACAAAAAATATATTTAATCAATATTCCTTTAAAAGACACAAAATCCTAAAGATGACATTCGGATCTTGACAACCATGTGCTACCACGACCAATTTTTATCTACGGATTACTATGAAACGCCGACGTACTATATACGGCGGGAAGATCCGAATACCATCTTAAAAGTTGGAAAGCGATGGTCATTATTGCTTAGAATAGGTTATTACTGTATGCAGACATTTGTTACTGTTTGAACCAAGTTTAAAGCGTACATGAGACATCATCCCTATAAAAGCAAAGTGAACAGACGGCCCGGCTCGACTAAGGTCGGACTATCAATCGCTTTAATCGGTTTTTTGACACGGACTAGGCGCTCAGGCGACGCTTGGCGTGGCTGTGTGGTTACTTAGTCACGTTTACGGCTAGGCGTTAAATGCAAATACTGCTAACTATTTCAGTTTCTTGGTTCATGCACTTTGTAAAATTTTACCCGTAACTACAATGTATGTTAGGGATATCATCTACTTAGGGATATCGATTTTTGTGATTTTTAGGACAGATTATATGGTTTGACTTGATATTTAGGTGGCTTTTTGATCTGTGAAGCTCGCGAGTCTGTTTCGAAATGGCAGAAATAGGCTTTTTTTTCGATTTAAACCCCCAGATCAAAAAGGTGAATCGACAAAAACATCCATATAAATAGAACTTGCTCTCAATTCTTCTCAAGAATCAGGTAAGAAATGCGACCTGTAGGCGAGAACAGCTGGACAAATAATTTTTAGCCAAGCTGAAAAAGAGACGCTTCGCTTGTTTCGCTTGCTCGGTCAATCAATATGAGGCATAATTCCTCCAATTGTACAATGAGCCAGTTAAAGTAAGTTAATATGAAACTTATTACTCATCACTGTTTTTAATTTTTATATTCTTGTCCCCAGGCGCGATGTGGCGATTAGCGCCACTAGTGACGCGACTGCTGATCGTGTCACTGGTGGCGCTCGTGTTCGCGGAGGGCGCGGACAGCACCTCGGTGGCCACGCTGACGCGGCCCGCCCCCCGGCCCACGGCGCCCGTGCCGCGCAAGCAGCGCACCCGCAAGCGAAGGACCACCACCACCACCACGACTCTGGAGCCGGATGAGGACGAGGATGACGTCACTACGCAGCCGACAACCACCACTGTTGACCCCAGGATGTTCGACCACAGTAAGTTAATTTTATCAGCGCAGTGTAACTCGACCTAGGTGCGGCTCGTTCGTAAGTCTTTAGTTTAAAATTCAAAACCTTATAGCAAGTTTGTCTCAAGGATTATATTGGACGATATTTCTGCAACAATACCACAATCATAGTAGCAACACTAAAATGGTAAACACTACAGAAAAATCTCTGGATGTATTTTACCGGGAGATGTATTGTGGGTATAATGTACCGTTCCGAGAGCGAAGCGCCAATACAAAGTAACATCTTGTAGCATCAAAATTAGATATCTAACACTGGAAAGCATTTCATTCTTTATTTTTGAAAATAAGATGTCCCACAAAATCCGGTTGAGACTGGGTGGAAACCAGCACTGCACGCGACTGTCTCGACCTGAAAGTGATTGATCAATATGTAAGTCATGCTTAATATTATGACCAACTAGAATGAGAACTGATGTCCACAAACCACTACTTCTACTACATATTGCTATGGTTGTTCACTTTTTTAATACTCGGAATATCAACGTACTTATATTATACAGGAGGTTAATCCAAATGGATCGGTATGATGAAGTCAGAAATAATAAGCGATTGCGAATCTGCTTTTAGGAACCATGGCGTTGATTTTAGATTAATTAAAAATAGCATTTTTTTTCTCGTATACATACCTAACTGTTATTATGTGAGCTTTGGTATGTCTCAGAGTGTAAAACAAATTCTATACAGTTTTTATCAAATCTAAAATCGACGCCATTGTTCCTAAGAACAGATTTCTCTATCTCTTACAGTTTCTGACTTCTCTTGATCACCCGGTATATACCTGGCCTTAATTCTTATTACAATAAAAAAAACATTCTGAGAAATCACCAAATTTCTATCTTAGTAGTTATCTTCACAATTCTGGAACTTTCTGATATACTAGTACATTATTTTATTAGCTTTAAACCAAAGTGTTCAATACCGGGAAACTGAAATATTTCTACTACAATTTGCCTTAAATATTAGCTGAAGAATAAGCACATGTAGTGACGAGATTTCGCATAGATGTCAAAGTCGGGCTCTTTAGGCCCTCCATATTCGCATCGCGACAGCCCTTATTTGTTATATTTAATATTACCTGCGCCACGGGAGGTTTCCGCCATAAATCGTGGTATAATTAGGGGCTCGTTAACTCGTACGTGTCTGCCTCATTAACTGATTAATCCCCAGCAGCCCCGCTCCGCAAAAAATATAATTATTTCCAACAGTATCGGAAGATACAACGTGGGAACGCTGCCAGCCTTCTGGCGCCTATTTCATAATTTTGATAATAACAAGACTGGCTCACTGCGTACCGCGTGTCGCGATAACTACCGATCGTTTTATAGTGCACCTTGGTAGTTGGTGCACTGTTGCGCCTTCCAGTTTTTGTTCGTGAAATCCAGCGTGGCGACGATACGTCCCGTAACTGATACTAGACCGCGTTTTAGGGAACAACCAATAAAATTGTGTCGGCTAATTTTTTTGATGACTTTTTCGAAGATTAATAAAATGAATAACCTTCTGCAATGCATCCATAGGTTTAGTTTCGCGGCTTTCCTGTAGACATATGGAAAGTTAAGGTTTCCAGGACTTAATAGCGTCCTAGACAAAATCCTACAAAATAAAAACGTATCATTAAAATACAATACAAAAATACATACTTATATGTTTTTCATTATGTCTGAGACTCACGGGAGTTCTCCATGTTAAAACGTAACTTTACAAAAGTGTCACTCAAAGAGTGAAATTTCCTATTATATCCTGAATGAATCCTTTCTTTACGGCTACGGAACTCTACACGGAGAGTCGTCTGTCAACGGCCGTTTTTTTTTTATGTTCACCACCTTTTGAGAAAAACTCTTAATCCATCTTTGCACCGGCAAACCAGAGGGTTTACTTATACTTAGAGAAAAACTGGTATTTTATTTAAGTAGATAGTTAATTCTTGTTTTTATCCTAGCTGGCAATAACTAACTTAGTAGACGTTAATTACAATCTTGAGTTAATAACCTGAGAAAAGTTTTTCTATCATATAACATCTTCCATAAGGCATAGAGTAGAATACTTAGTTCATAGAATGTTCAAATACACGTGCATTTAAAAATATTATATCCAAAGTTTCTTATTCTAGGTACTTGTAGGTGATCCGTAGTATAAAACTGACCTTTATAATTTACAACATTATTTTAGCAAGTAGGCCTATGATGGTCACATTTATTATATGATAAGTAAATAAAATAACGTCTGTCAGTTCTGTGATTTATATAAATGAGTTCGAGAGTGACGCATGTTTTATCGTTTATTTATCGCATGATAAATGTTACCATCATACGGACAGGCCACGCTTTCGCGCGACCAGCGACCATACTGCCGTGCTAAGGTAAAAGGCGACCTTTTTGTATGGAGCGCCATACCAAAAGGTGACCTCTTACCTCACACGGCAGCATAGAAGTCAGTGAGACACCGCGATCGGACCTACCACTCCCACATATGGCCGCCGCTCGCCGCTCCGCTAGTCGTGGCCGGACAGATAGGCACCAGAGTATCTGCCGCCAGTTGGTATGAAAATCAGATCCCGTTTTTAAGTAAAAAAAAAAATTCAAAGTTTTGTCAGTAGGTAAACATACAAAATGGGATCATAAATGAGGGGAATTACAGCCCAACAAGTTACTTTTCGTAAATCACTATATCGCGGATTTGAGTGGTATAGGGACCTTATTCGTGAATCCGTTTGAGAGATCGCAAAACGTCAAAACTCTATTAGATTAATAGTGATAGCCTTTGAACTGTCATTAAAATGCTATGAGCGTCAAGTGACATATCTCATCTCAATTTTGGAAATACAAAGGCGATAATAATTGTCAAAAATTCTATTCATGCATATGAATTTATATTTTGAACGAAACTACACGGTCAAGTTAAAGTATGCGCCTGCTATTTATGCCGTCACATACAAAGGAAACGCAAATTAAGCGCGACTGGATTGACGAGGTGGCGATGTTCTAGGGATATCGCCACTTGTCCAGTAGGGACACGTCAAAAGTGACGGATGGCGATGAAATGGAGAGATCTCCTTTATCTCTCTAAAATTGGTCGAATTACCCCCCCTGGTTTCCTTCACTTGCACGGAGTACCTATTCTGTACGTGATAGTAATGATAGTCATTGAATGTCACTGATATAAACAAAGGGCTAAATTTTCAACAAATTTTAATTCATTTTGAAACACAAACACACACAAATGAAAGCCAAAAAAATATTTGGCTTTGTGCTGTGCAAGAAAAGTTCTTCACAATACATATATTTACTTATTTCAAAAGAACAGGAATATTGAATAGTAATCCGACGAACGATGTTTTGTAATTGCTTTTTTATATATACTGACATTTTATAATGCATAATGTACTACATATAAAGCAGTATTAGCGTTACTCTCCCAGGGTTCAATCACAACTTGCCAGGCTATAATTATGAGGATGGAACACAAGTCTCAGTTTCAGTGCGCCTTTTATTAAGTTTAACTTGCTTCCGGCGAATGTAGACGAATTAATATTTGAATTTACAGTACCTACTATTTACCTGTTTTGCATTTCCGACTGCAGATGCTTGCTTTGAAGGGATCTTTAAACACTCATCAAAATGTATTTAACCAGAAAAGCTAACTGAGCTAAGTACTTAGTATCTTAGCTCTATTTATAAATTCCTAGTAACGGAAATTCCTAGTAGAGGAAGAAAATTATATTACCATTAAAATAATTCCTGTTTATTATGTCTTACCTACTTTTGCCGCAACAACCTCAAAGAGGTTTGTTTTATTGTTGGAACAAAATACTTTTAAGAAAACTGCAACGTGTTTGATAGAATTAGAAGTTGGAAGTCTATTTTCAAACGGTCGAGTTTTGAGAAACGCGCGTCTATTATTTATGCACAGAATAGTTCACAGCAGACTTTATCTGATCAGCCCATTACATTTTCGAGTATTTAACTACGGGAGACGCCTTTGCCGTGTCTTTCCAAATATAAAAGTCTGCCTAAACCTGAGGGGGCCGAGCTAAAACACATATAAGCAATCTGCACACAAATGCAAAACTCTCTCATATGCACCCACACTAAGACAATACGACAACATTACAATTTAATCGTCACACACTCACGCACACTTCAAAACACTACATATGACTAAAAAGTAGTCGACAGTCTTCATAATTACTGTTTACACAACGTTCAGTATCGGATGAAGTCCTTGCATCAAACAAAAAGCCTATGAAATAGGTATAAGTAGGTATCCCATCTTTGTGGAAACTAAACGTAGTGGAACGCAAAATAGTATAGTGAACCCGTCGAAATTTGCCCTAACGGGTAAATGTCTCCGCGGTTTTAAGTATATTTTGAAATAGGATAAGTCTTAAGCTAAATTTAAATGTTTGCTAATGAATAAAAAATTCCAACATTTTTGTTTTCTTTATGCTTTTAGGTAAATGGGGACATTTACCCGCTAAGGCATAATTGCACGGTTTCACGGTACTGACCTATGTCCAAATGCAATCAAAAATGTACAGCTGTTTTTGATGATGACTGTACGACGCCCATATATCCCTTTTCACTCATTTACCTTACTGTAATTGTGCGACAAGTTAGGTCTAGCGTAACTCGGCAGACGAGGGCAACTAAATTCTCTACAACATTAAGTTAGGGAATACTTCTGCCATACCACGCGATATCTCGAAATTAATTATGAAATAGGTACTTAAGCAATTTTTGCGCTTATTATTTAAAGGAGAACTCCAATATGCATCTAACCGTCTCGGTATTAAATTCTATTTCAAAAATATCTAACGCTAAATGTACTACCAAATTCATTATGAAAAAATATTATTGTATGGTATTTATTCCTGGAAATAAATAATAGCTAGACTTTGTAGGCGGGCATTGTGGGTAGGTGATCGGTCCAAAGTGATACCAAGATATGTAAGGCTGGACGTATGGTGGAGTTTTTGGCCGCAAAAGCAAACATTAACCTCTCTGTTTGATCGGTGGAATGCTGTAACCTCTGCATCAGAAGGTATCAGAAAGAGTCCGCATTTAGGGTAATATTGGTTCAAGGCGTCAATCATATTGCGTGAGCACAGCCTCTCCAGTTCAAAATGCTTCCCTTGGATCAGTTAGAGTAACTTATGGCATTCAGTAATGGACATGTTGAAAAGTAAGAGCGCCTGGACTTAGCCTTGATGTAGGCCAGTTTTTCAAGAGTATACAGCGTGTATATTTGATATAACCGTAAATTGAAGCCATACGTAGATTTTAGTTCTATAATCTGATATTGATAACAATTATTAATTTAGCGTTACTAACTGCAAAAGCGTAATTAATTTTTGAAAATTTTCTGAGCAGCAATGTATGGCGTACACTTATTAAAGGTTATTATTACTAGTGACAGTTGTGACATCACGATGTTAAGTGTCATGTGTGTCAACAAACAACAACAAACAAATACATTGCGTGCTGAATTATATTATATGGGAAAAAAGTTAGATTTTTTAAATAATTTTTCGGATCAATATATCATATGTGCCTACTAAGACCCCGTAAAGTTTGCGGTTATAACAAATATACACGCTTTATATTTATATACATAATTTATCGTCAGCAAGCCAGTAATGATACGGGGCCCCATAATCATTTCTAGAAGTCGGAGGATTTTTGCATCCACAAAAGCAGCTACTGTCTTCAGCCCTCCCGTGAAAATATCTGTTAACCATCGTTCAGATCGCTTACCCATATGGGTAAGGAATTTTTGGTTTATATCATCCAAATAAGCAGCTTTTCCGTTCTTAGTATCCCTGAGGGTGGACCACATAATAATATGAAAAATTTCAAACGCTATACAACAAACAGATATGCTTGGGTACAGTTCTCAAGTAACCAATACAGTTAACAATATTTACCTATCATGGTTCCTCGTACTTGTCCAATGAGTGTTTTTTAGTCAAGATGCTCACTCTAGGGAATTTCTCACTCGAGCACCTAAGTTAACAATCATTTACATTGAATGACCGTCTGAATGAAAGAAAATATGCCTTTAGTGAGCAGTATGTGATTAAGGATTTTCTTAGAACTCAGCGCTGTTTATTTTATTTGTTATGAAAGTAGAAACGCAGAGATATAATCCGAAAAATTGATATCATATAGTATTAAGGTATACTTCGTCGTATTTTCCATGAAATAAAATTTGCAAAATAAGTTAAGCTGAAATCAGCTGTAAGTTCGGCAATTCATGGAAGATGGTAACTACATTCCAGGTCAGCAACCTGTGTACCAAAATCCCTAACGTAATTGAAAAATGCCATATATTGGCTCAAAAACTTGGCTCTTAACATATACTATACATACATTGTGATGTATTTAGGTATGGTGTTTTTCCTCTGTAGCTCCGTACGCGCTTTCCCACTCAAAGTAAAACAGCTATCCTTCAAATTAACATAACTAGTGTTCCCTCAAATTAACAAAACAGAATCATTTGTTGATTGTCTTTTTTACGGTAATGACTTTGTGTCTGAATCCCTTTAATTAACATAACTAGTTTTCCCCCAAATTAACGAAACAGAATCATTTGTTGATTGTCTTTTTTTACGATAATGGCTTTGTATTTGATTATTATGGTAATAAGGACAAAATTTGTGTATCGCATAAACGTATACTTTCATAACTGATTGTATACCTATCATTATTCAAAACGTTTAGGTAAGTACTTTAAAATGTAGAATCTGAAAGATTCTCCTGTAATTTATTTAAAGTGTAGTTCCATTTCGTTTCGTTAGTTAACCGGTGCCTGCACCTAAACGGGAGAATTTATATCATTTCCAAAGTTAAAGCTGCCCTGCTCTTCATTGGAAAGTTTAATACAGTTTTACGGCAACGATTTAATTAAAGAGAGCTTTTTTTTCATTCCCTAGTCGTTTGATACCCTGCAGCCGGGACTTGTTCAAGATTGTTTTATAAATTATCCAGATTGTGTCGTGTATTTTTCAAATTTATTATAAAAAGATAAATTTGTAACAACGCAATATTCATTATGACCTAAAAACTAGATCATCACATGTTTACTAGCCTTAAAGTTTTAGAAAAAATATCTAACGTAGGTATCCACTGCTTGATAATATTGACATTGATACTGATGTATGTATCTGATGCCGAGGAGAGATAGTTATTTTTATATTTTTTTTAGGCATATGTATTATTTAGCTAGTTATTTTTTAGTATAAGTATTTTATTGTAGTTATTGTCATTACCCTTATTCTTGAATATATATAACAAATTAAAAATAGCTTTGAATCTTATCAGTAATCTAATTCTAATAGTCTAATTGCATACGTGGCTTAAATTGCTGTAACCAGATTTTCGTGAGCTTTCAGCAGACCTGAGGAATGTGCGTAGCATAAGTACGTGTTTTATCTCCTGGAGTAAAACACTGGAGGTCATCGTGCGCTGGTTCTTTCGCCTCCCTTCGCAGCTTCGGGGAGAGGGCGTCATTTCACGCCTCTTGAACGCGTATCGAACCAATATTAGGTTTATTAGATAGATGGGCCCGGCGTGAAAAGCGATTTTTCATTTTTTTTTCGACTTATCTTCAGAGGCTTGTTTTTAACCGTGTAGGTTATTAAAATAACATTGAAGCGTAAACAATATTGTGATTTTCCAAAACGTGTTAGGGGCATGATATGGAACATTATGTTCACATCACTTCACTAAGGATGTATAGAATACACGACACTTCTCTAAATGTAGTTTGAAGGGCCTAGTGTCAAGTTGCTTAATTTAAGTTAAATAAATGAGAATGTTGCGGAAAACCAGCCCGCGATAACCTATAAATGAAAATGTCGTTAAAAGCTAACTGCAAGCTAATAATGAATAAATGGGATTAAGAGGCCTTATTACTTTTCTTTTTTAGGGTTCCGTACCCAAAGGGTAAAAACGGGACCCTATTACTGAGACTTCGCTGTCCGTCCGTCCGTCCGTCCGTCCGTCCGTCCGTCCGTCCGTCCGTCCGTCCGTCCGTCCGTCCGTCCGTCCGTCTGTCGCCAGGCTGTATCTCAACAACGGTGATAGCTAGACAGTTGAAATTTTCACAGATGATGTATTTCTATTGCCGCTATAACAACAAAATATAGTAAGAATAAAATAAAATAAATATTTAAGGGGGGCTCCCAACTTGTTATAGATTATATATATGTATAGGTACGGAACGATTCATGCGCGAGTCGGGCTCGCACTTGCCCAATTTTTTTCTTATTACGACAAATGTATTGATGATTTCAACCAACTTTTTGAAGTAGGTAAATACAACTTTTCTCTGAGTTCTAGAAAGTAACATAACTATTCCATACTTTCATTGCGTGCAGTGGAAAATAAGTTAAAAGAACAAGTTTCCTGGGTAAATTTTGTCGAATTCGAATATTTTTTTAAACAAAAATATCAATAAAATAATCAAAATGTAGGCTTCAAATGTATACCAATAAATTGCAACATTGTTGTAATATTGATAATATGTTGAGAAACATGTTTGATCATGATCATAGAGAATAATGTCTAAAACAATCAGCGTTTTTGAGTGGATAAGGAGCCATAATACACACACATTTATGTTTTTTGGCATTAAGATTTTTCAAAAGGTATTAGGTAGTGTATTTTGAAATCTCATCTCTACTTGGGTCGCCTGTGGCCTGCCACAATGTGATACGTACTCGTAAACGAGTGAGAGAATGATAGATTTAATCATTACTCTATCACGAGCTAAACACCACCACCGTAGCACTGTATGAGATGTATGAAGATACCTCATTTGAATTTCGTAGAATCCATTACATCGCGATTCTATAACATGTTTTTTTTTACATATATACAAAGATCTAAGATAATATTTTGTAAGTATAAGAAATATTATTATTACCAACTGGGTTTGATTAGATAAACGTAGAAGTTCGTAGAATACAATAAATACTTATATTTAGATATTCGGAAAAGCAACTACGTCTGAACCCGTTCATTACTTGTAAAAAGTTTATCTCTGGTACGAAATAATACATAGGTATATATTTATTTACTACTTCACGATGCTTTAAAACATTTTGTCTATAATTGAGATAACTTTGAACTCTCCAAGATTGTTGGAGTGTTTATAGTGTCTAACTTTTCTCTTCAATAATCTGCAAAGCAGTAAAGATACTTTGTTTGACTTTAATATGTTGAAGCTTAAACAATAAGTTCCCATATTTGGAATATTTAAAATATGAATATAAGAAATATTCATATTTTTATCAAGTATTGAATAGATACATAAATCCCATATTAATTGCTATGTACGTAGATACAAATCCGCACTAATAAACGAAAACATTTCGAAAAAAATAATTATGTACATACCTAGAAAAAATATCACTACTTAATGTTTTGAACTAAAATTAGTTATAATTTTTACTTCATACTTTATATACTGACATTGGCTCTATTTTTATATAAGTTCTATGCAAGAAATAAGTTATGTACAATTTTATACCATTTAAGATTACGTCATATTTTAAAAAGGTAATGCTTTTTAAAACGACCGTTTTTGCTTTTTATTTTTTCTTAGTCTTCCGTCTTACTTTTATCACATCAGCTTTTAAAAAACCAGCAGGATCCTCTTGTTCTCAAGGGTCCTTTAGATGGCACAAATCAAAAGAAATATCACTAGCACCAAGTTGAAATTTTAAACATTATTTTAACAGGTTCTTGGCATGCTGCCACTCGGACGTGGTAAGTACGACGGATGTTGTTTTCAAGTACCAGTCGGATATCTCACATTTGGCAAACCCGTTGGTGTTATTCATTCATGTTATTAGATACTTAAATAGTTACTTCTTAAACATAGGTATTTTCAATGTTTGTTTGTTAAAAAAATAAATGAAAGAGTAGAAGGGACGATACTATTGAAATAATGCAAAGATTATTTGTAGGATTCATATACAGGATAAACAAGAGTGACTAAAGTTAGTTTTTCCCCCGTTCATAACCGAACAGACCTATACTTGGGTACATATTTTACATTTCAATTAAACTATTCCTACATAACAGGTTACAAATACAGCTTTTATACTATGAGTCCCTCGAAAAGCGCGACCTTATACGACTCTTGTACATACGAGACTTCTATCTCCTCTCCCTAAGAGATTCTTTTCAGTGAACGCATCGCATCAAACACAAAAATCAGAAGTTCGTAAAGGGTTCGCTAATAAAAGGAAGATGTTAAATACATAGGAACAAAGTATCTATTGAATATTCCTTCAAGTTGAAAGGCTTTCAACGTATATTCAACTCGGCTAGCGCCTAGCTGCGCTGCGGCAAGTTTTGCGTACCTACTGCATGCATTATTATTTAGCAAGTTAGCGGCCTTAGTCTCTATAAGAGAGCTATTCTAGTTAACCTTAGATCAAATTAATGATTATAAATAGTGACGACTAACACTATGCTCTTGTGTAAGACATAGAGATAAAGTATCTATTGAATAGTCCTTCAACTTATATTTAACTAGCCTAGCGGCGGGCCGAGCGTACCGGCAAGTTTGGCATACCTACTGCATTATGATATAGCAAGTTAGCGGCCTTAGTCTTAAGAGAGCTATTCAAATTAATGATTATAAGGAGTAACTCGACTGTCACTTTGCACGTGTATAATTCATGGGAAGAAGTTCTGTTGAATAGTACTTCAACGTATATTTAACTAGCCTAGCAGCTGGCCGAGCGCAGCGGCGAGTTTCGCATACCTACTGCATTATGATATAGCAAGTTAGCCTTAGTCTCTATAAGAGAGCTATTTAAGATAATCTTAAATCAAATTAATGATTATAAGGAGTAACTCAACTAACACTATGCACGTGCATAAGACGTAAAAATGAAATGTCTGTTGAATACAACGTATATTTAACTAGCCTAGCGGCTGGCCGAGGGCGGCGTCGAGGTTCGCAAACTGCATTATTATTTTAGCAAGTTAGCTGCCTTTGTCTCCGCACTCTGCTTCAATGCAAAGTCACCCGATACTTAATAGATTTAATCGCGTTCAAGAAATCACATTCAATGCAAAATTGATACGATACTTAGCCTAGCTACTTTGTCTAATTGGTTTCCAAACTTTAGATACAAGGATTTAAAGTCTTGTTCAAAATGAATTTCATTGCCTAAATGTAAAACGTTTGTATACCGGGTGTGGATTAAACAGGAATAATAAACTTTCTTCAAAAAAGTCACGTTGCCACACTTCAAGAGTGTGAATCCTGTAATTGACTGAAAGACGAACGGACCACAGATAATAATATTACTATTATATTTTCTAGTGACAAGTGTAATGTAGCAGTGTTCAATTTTTTTTACAAGTCTCGTAATGAAACTTTGAAGCATAAATAACAAGGAACAGAGAGGTCAGTTTAGTTCAGTAAATAACGTACTCTAAAATTCTGATTTACGAGAGAGGGATGAAAGATTTAGTGCTAGCCCGAGGCAATCGTGCTGCTCTCGCACTCCAATAAAAATTGAACTAATTGCCTGGAATCTATTTAAACTTTCGAACAAAAATATCAATCGGGTAATGGAATGGATTTACCCCGAACAAAGCGATGTTTGATATGCAAATGAACACGAGCGTTATGTTTGCTAAAACACCATGCGTAAATTCTCAATCATACATTTACATATTAAGAAAAATACATTTGTTTGTAGAACCTTATTGTAATCATTACTTTTATTTAAATGAACAAAGGACGTTTTAGGGTTCCGTACCCAAAGGATAAAAACGAGAGCCTTTTACTAAGACTCTACTGTCCGTCTGTTTACCTGTATATGCCCAGGCTGTATCTCATGAACCATGCTAGCTATACAGTTGAAATTGTCACAGTTGATGTGTTTCTGTTGCCGCTGTACATCAAATACTTAAACGAAATAAAACAAATATTTAATTGGGGCTCGCATACAACAAATGTGATTTCTTTGCCGTTTATTTTACATATAGGTATGATTGTACGGAACCTTAGAACTTAGTGCGCGAGATCAACTCGCACTTGGCCGATTTTAAGTATCTTTTTGAAAAGTGGTGATATCGAGTAGGGTTTTATACTTTATTCTCTTTTATCCAGCCTTAACTAGATTCAAACGTGACGGATGATGGAATGATAAGGGATTATTCGCAGCTTGTGATCATGCCCCTTCTGTCGTGTTCACTAAAAACCATTTGAGCAGTGAGATACTCGAATAACTGTCTATTTTTGTTTTTTATTAAAAACAAATACACTTATTTAATATAATAAGAAAGAGATGAATACTACTCATTGAGAGTTCGTGGCCTAATTGGGCAGTAGGTATCTATAGATATACCGGGTGATCATCCAAATGGGTCAACAGGGAGGAGTTCGAAACTATAGGTAAGAATTAGGGAAATCTGTTCTTAGGAACCATGGCGTCGATTTTAGATTTACTAAAAACTGCATTTTTTTTGTAAAACTAGTTATCACTATCCAAATGCAAGTATTTTTTTCATAATTAGCAGTTTCAGTTCGCAAGGCGGATTTTTTCTACAAAAACTAAAAACTCAAATAACTCGATAACCATCAAATTTAGACCCCTAGTTTACTGGGCTAAAATTATCGCAAATGGGCTCTAGTATAACCCCCTTCAAGGAATAGGTCGAATTTCCAAACACCCTGTATAACCCGTTCAAAACCGCTGTAAAGAATGTTACAAAACGGCATGCGATTACTTAAAGAATTTTAAAAAGGTTCGATTCCCGGTTATGTATATTAAGATCTATAAAAAAAAATTAATGCAAAATCAACGCCATGGTTCCCAAGAACTTCCTATCTCTTATAGTTTTCGTTTTCTCTTTACTAACACATTTGGATTGATACCCTGTATAGATAAATACTAGCCACAAAGCACCTATAAACATTCTCATCTAATTGAGTTATTAATCATCAGAGAACACACGTGAGTGGTGCGACCCGCGACCACGACCGGATACCTCCGCTTCAAAACGATTCAACAAAGAGCTGAAATTAAATTTACGTGGCGCAAAGAAAAAACTAGTTACAAGAGAAAATTGGTGGAGACAGTGACAAATTGGTCCCGCAAGAGGAGAATATTTTTCGCTCATTCTAACCGACGCGTGGACCTATCCTTTATTCCGCTCTCCCCGTGCGTGCATACGGGCCCGTAAAACACAATGTACTCGAATAATTACTGTCGCTGAACATTATAATAAATGTGTTGTTTTCGGCTATTTTCATATTCCGCGCGTTGAGGACCAAACGCGAATGATTTGGGAACTTTTACTTAATGAAGTATCGTTTATTGTTCGTGTGCCACACTTTGCGACGCTTTGTTGAGGTCGATTGTTAGTATCTAATCATTATGATCCAGATTTGCATGTTTAAGTTGAGAGATTTTATAAACATAACGTATATAGTATTAATTATTTATTTATAACTCAAGGTACCTTCGCAAACTTCGTACACGTGGAAGAAAAATTGTGTTATTACTTTTTGCGTCTCCGTAGTGGATTAAAAAGTATCCTGTAACCATTTGTAGAAGTTTAACAACTTGTGCACCACACATAGCCGAAATCGGTCCAACCGTTTAGCCGTGATGAAGACACCAAGACACATACATACAACAAAAAATAAAAACCCCCAATAGCCTATTTTACACTTTTTTTTTTTAAATACCTTCTATGTAGACATATTTAATTTTTACAATAGGTATTAATAGGTACCTACTCAAAGAAAAAAAGCTACTTGAACCAAATTTATTTGAAAAATTACATAGGTACCTAGGTACTCTAAGAACTATTAATGTGATTCGTAAATTTAATTTTTAACAACAATCATAAGCGTATATGATATTTCCTTCAGAAATAACAAACACGCATACTTTGTTTCAAAAATTCATTTGATGAGTATAGTTAGACTGAAGAAAAAAAAGTCGGATTTACTATGTGATTTGTACCTTTGAGATATGGAGTGTCACTAACAAAATAAAAATCAAACGCGCAATTATTATAACGCGGGTTCGATTTTTATTAAGCATTCATACAACTTACAGGTATCATACACAGTTAACTTTATTGACGAAAACAAAATGAAAGGTAGCATACAGTGATAGAAATAAGGTTGTTAACCTAGCCTCCACAGTTGAGAGAATCGAACTTTGTGAACGGTTCAGTTGCTCTTTGTTTCCAGAACACCTCTGCTCAACTCGGCACAAGTGGCACCAGACTTTTATTTTGTTTATGACATCGTGAACTATTAAATACGAACAACGAAATAGCAGCTCATTTTTATGGTGACGTAATCAAACCGGGCAGCCGTGTACATAGTTTTATAGTTTCGCTATGTCAGTCTGTCCATATAACAGATATTTTATGAATCGTGAAACTTACAAATATGAAATAGATTCAAACTTATTGATTACAAATATTAAATAAATACCTACATAATTATTGGTAATTCGGGGTAACCAATGGAAAAGTTAACTAAAACCTTGTAAGTTCAATATAATGTTATTATTTCGATATTATTAAAATATACATTTAAATACACACTTGTACGTTTTCGTATCTTCGTTATTCTCGTAAAGGCACATTACGAGTTGCTATGGTACCTTAAATTGTGAGCGTTCAAACTCTCAACGAAGTTCAGGCGAGCGAAACTAAGTTAATGGAGTAGAATATAACTTAGTGCGACCAGCGGCATAGGGAACTTAATATAGGCATTAATTACGGGCGATACCTCGCTAGTAGCTGTCTCGCCAGTGCAGGTAGCTACACGAGCCGACGATCGCGATCTCTAGAAATGAGGCATGCACATTGTTCGTTAACGATATGTTTTCAACTACTTGAAAACGGGCATTTTCTAGTACTAACTTCGTTCACATAAGCCTCCTTTTTTCTTTTCCGTCGGGTATAAAATAAGTATTTATTGGAGATCCGACTATCCTATTACCAAGACAAACAAATAAATTATATGATATATTTATACTACCAAAAGTGTTTAAAATCCGTCCAGCCGATCTGATGTGATGAGGCGGAATAGTACATTACTACAAAGGCCGGGAAGTGAGGGGTTGCCGGCTGAATACATATATACGGATAGGTATGAGGCTGGCAACCCCATTTCTCGCCGAGGTATGCATAGTGCTTTTCTCAAACACGCAATGAAATAAAAAAAACTTCTAAAAATCATAAAAATATTTCTATAGATATTATAAGTAAGCTACCAAAAACTATAACTAACACGTAATTAACACTATTTCTTTGTCGGTATTTTCGTCAGTATTTTCGTCGAAACTCATATTGAATTATGAATACTAAAATTAACAACGCACAACAAAACTCATAAAACAGTTACAGACAAAATATTTCAAGTTTCCCTCCGAAATGATTAAAAAAAATCCTACGCGTTTTTATGGTTTGACTAGACAATTTTATCGCTAATATTTAGATGAAATATTTTCAATTTATATTTTTAAAATTAATAGAATTAGTTAATTATGTGTTATTTCTTAAGTTGATCAAAAGATACCAAATCGCTATTTTTTTTTTAATAAGCATGGTGGCAGAGTTTCATAGATAACCAAAAAGTAAATGTTGCTTTGTTTTTTTTTTAATGGCTGATCGACATGATACCCTGTCACAAACTTATGTGGAATAGAAATTAAAAAAGAGCATGTTGCCGGCCTAGGCCTCCAATTTTGTATGAAATTCCATTAACGAGCCTCTCGTCAAGCTGCATCGGAAACGTCATACTTCGCAGCCTTTTGTAAGGAACATAACATCAATATTTGATTGCATGTTTGAGAAAAGATATTTCCGCAGATGGGTCATTGTCAGTTCAAAAAACAAAATTTGTCCCTTGGTGGTCAAAAGTTAAGAGCTTGTATGAATCTAGGTTATGTTGCTATTACATCGGATTATAGAAGAGGGAACGTTCTTTATTCTCACAGGCATTTAATCAGAAAATTAGGGCCTGGAATCCTTAATTTCGCAAATGTCCACCGGAAAGACGCGCACCTAAATCTGACAATGACCCAGATAGGGGTTGTAGACATAGGAAACAAAAGAAAACTATATGAAACAAATAAACATGTAGCTTCGCGTATGTAGGTTGTATGTAAGTACCTATTAATATTTTGATTCTAATGGTTATATGTGTGGTACGTGTACGTTCATTCAATCATCGTTTCTAAACACAATTTCTAGATTACACATAATCGTTAGTTTCAATCATATTTCTATGCATAGAACGTCACTGGGTCTTAGAGGTCTTACTCTATGTCTCATTTGTTTTGGAATGGCAGTAAGGCAACTTTAACTTTGCATATATTAGATGGGTCAGGGTCTTAATTCGAAGTGAAATTGCGATTTCCTCTATTTAGCAATTCCTCAGCTTGTTATTCGAACTACATTCACTGACACGGAGAATTGACATTTTAAAAGTGAATGGCTTAATATGGGTGAAGACCAAAAAGTTTGCAACGTTAACTCACCCTTAACTCACTCAATAATAACTCAATAATATTTGTGTCAAAGTCTCCATTGTGCGACGACAGTTAACCTTTCAATAACGTACCTTAATGTTCTATTTTAAGGTTCCTTATTGTATCGTTATTTTTTGTCGCACAACGGAACTTTCTCAATTGTTTTTAATTCCTCGCTAACTACGACTTAATTTCATCCAACTTTTTGGTCCTGACCCATATACTGAAACTTAGACATATCACACGTGCATGTCTTTCGCACTGTAGCAATATTAGACGCTATCATGAACTTATTCTTATCAAGATTAAGTATATTCAGAAAAAATATAAAAAAAGGGTTACTTTGAACAGAGCACATCGGTATACACAAATATAGTGGCGAAATATCTAAAAATCTCTGACACATATTTTTGGACGCGTCGAATTTGGCCCCGAAGCGACTTATACATGAACAGGCGAGTGACCGTCAACATCATAGCGTGGACGAATAGCTGTGCAAACAAACTGTGAAGTCGTCACTACGGCGGTGTTCACACTGGCCACGCGCTACGCAGCGGGGCGGCTGAATTAACACTGTATACAAATTATTCCGTTTGTATTGACAATACACACATGACTTTAATTACTGCAACGCTTAGAACTTGCTGTTTTTTCATAGCGACTATAGTAAGAAAAAATTACGCGGTTGAAGTTCCGGGCACCATCTAGTAGACTATACGCCACGCCACACTGATAAAGTCATCGCCACTTAGATATGACCCGTAAGCTCTTAGTTAGGTCAAATAGAGTACTTATTTACTTGAAAGACACGTATATTTTATTTAAGACGACGGGTAATGCGAAACTAGCGCCACTTTCGATTTTTTTTTTTTTTTTTTTTTTTTTTTTTTTTTTTTTTTTTTTTTTTCTTATACCTTCATAATCTGATATTTTTTTAGAAATAGCTGAAGTCTAGGAGCTAGCAAAACACCTTATGACGCGCCTACACTGGACACAGGAGCCATCGCCGGCGGCGCATAGAGCAGAGGCAACCGACGTGCGCCGAGCGGGGTGCAGCGATGACGTAGGGCGCGTCATGAGCAACGGTGCTCCGGGCGGCTATATAAGCCGCCCGCTCTCAGTACAGGCAGGCAGTCGTCTCAAGGCAACGCTAAATGCCTTGGTGGAGAGAGTCAAGGACGAGATCCGGAGACACGCTGCAGAATCGTGGGAGGAGCACCTAAGGACCGTCGACGGTGACATGCCCTCGGTGCACCGCCTCTGCCGAAGCCTCGGCATGACGGCTGTTCCTGCCACTCACCCCCTGCATGACGAACAAGGCCACCCCAAGTACAAAGCGGAGGACAGGGCGGAGTTATTCGCCAACTGCTTGGAGGCCCAGTTCCAGCCGAACCCGACAACAGATGTGGAGCACGTCGAAGCAGTCGAGAGACGCCTTAGAGATTTCCTCGCAGCACCGATTGAGGCGGAAGAAGACCCGATCTTCTTTTCACCCGGCCAGGTGAAGCGAGCACTACTGCGGACCAAGCCAAGAAAGGCACCGGGCGCCGATGCAATCCCGAACAAGGCGCTCCACCACCTACCGCCGCGCGCAATCGTGGCGGTAGCGCGCTTGTTCACTGGGATCCTGCGCTCGGGACACTTCCCCACACCGTGGAAGCTTGGCCGGGTGATAATGCTGCATAAACCAGGGAAAAGCTTAAACAAGCCGGAGAGCTACCGCCCAATCACTCTCCTTAGCAACATCTCTAAGGTGTTCGAACGACTGCTGCTGGCCCAACTCCAGCCCCACATCGAGCCCAGACCCGAACAGTACGGGTTCCGCGCTGGACACTCCACAACGCTCCAATTATCCAGGGTGCTGCACCACATGGCAACCGCCATGAACAACAAGTCGGTCACAGTTGCAGCATTCCTGGATATGGAAAAGGCGTTTGATAGGGTATGGCACGAGGGCCTACTCTTCAAACTGTCCCAATCACCGGCTCCTCGACGTGTCACACGCGTCGTAGCATCCTTCCTGGAAGGAAGGACCTTCCAGGTGGCGGTTGAAGACGCCACCTCTACGGTACGCCCGATTCTTGCCGGCGTCCCCCAAGGAAGCTGCCTCTCTCCAGCCTGCTATGCCCACTACACCGACGATATACCGGTGGAGGGCGACGTCAAGCTGGGGCTATACGCGGACGACGCGGCGTTCTTCGCAACGTCCGTCAACCCAAAATACGCAGCCAAGAAACTCCAGCGACAGCTTGACGTCCTTCCCGACTGGCTCTCCCGATGGCGACTGTCGGTGAACGTGGGCAAGACGCAGGCCATCATCACTGGGAGAGGAAAACTGCCACCGCTTCTTCGGATGTCCGGCCAAGATATCCAGTGGTCCCACACGGCCCGATATCTGGGGGTAACCATCGACCGAGGCCTCACGATGGCGAAACATGTCGACGAGACGGTGCGGCGAACAAGAGCAGCAGCTACAAGACTTCGCCCAGTCCTTGCCAGCAGCCTTCCCTTGCGTACCAAGCTTGGGATTTATAAGACGTACCTGCGGTCCCGCCTGACCTACGCGGCACCCGCATGGTACGCTCTTACATCCGAATCCAACAAGAAGAGGCTGCGTGCGCAGGAGTCCCAGTCCCTGCGCACCATCGTCTCGGCTCCGCGCTATATGCGGAACGAGACGATCTTCCGCGACCTAAAATGGCAAGGGCTGGACGCCTTCATCGGGCAGTTGGCAGGAGCCATGTTCCGCCGCGCCGACAACTCCGGCATCCCCTCCTTGGAAGGGATAGCCCCGCTGCACGCCCGACCACCGGACGGAAGGGGCCGGGCTCTGCCTCGAGAGCTCGTGCCCCTCGACTGAGACTACTGCCTGCTTCGCCAGGCATTCAAATGCCAAGATAGGCAAATCTTGACCACAAGCCGCTGAGAGGCCAACGCGCTGTCTCCATCGTCAGCTGAAGACAGCCACTAGAACCCGAAGAATCATCCCTTCTCCAAGCCAGAATACCCGTCCGTAGTAGCGGACGGAGTCAGATGCCGCCATAGAGGGCCCCGCCCTGGAATGGCCACCCCACATGCCCGCGAGGGTATGTGAGAGAGTACCACACGGTACAGGCAGGCAGTCGCTTGCTAACGTTCGGATAGTGCGGATCTTCCCGGTGATCTTTAACTATCGAACAGTAGCAGGTGCCTTCCCCTCCCGGTGGGTGCGGTGCGTTTTCTACGCATTTTGTAGCACACGGGGGTCCTCCGGCCTGGACTAGGAGCGGTGCGGCACGACGCATTAACAGCTCTAGACGGGTATCCACTCTAGGGACAAGAGCGGTGTGTTTCACCCTACGCGCTAGCTCTGACCTAGATCCTGGAGTCTAACTCACGTGAGCGGTGTGTTTACTACGCATTAGCTCTGTGGTTAAGTCTCGTCCCCCTCCGAAGCTACAGTACCGGTTAGTCCGTTCCTTCGGGAACCCGGCGTCAATCACGTAGAGGCCCGCGTGCCTGTAGAACTGCGTTAAGACTCTAGTTAGGTCTTAGTATAGAGGCCCGCGTGCCTGTAGAACACTAAGTTAGGTCGTTAGGACATTAGTTAGGTTTTGTTATAAATAAACGGCATAAAAGCCCGATTTGTTAAGTGTAAAACTCGTGTTCTTATTCACTCACCTCTCCCTTACACTATCCCCACTGAGCTAGTTCAGGAAACCTTCCAAAGTCTAGACTAGACGGCCGAAGGATATGCGATTGTGGCTAAACCCCACATCACATTTGGCGCCCAACTAAATAGCTCACGGAAGAGTCTTAAACTCGGGATAAATAGGGAATAGGATAGAGGTTGAGTCCTAGAGTCACCGGTTGTTTTGATAGTTATATAATAGTTTAAATTTCGTGCCGCATCCACGAACCGGTCCGTGTTTAAATATAGAATCCAGTAGAATACCGACGATCGTGCAGACTCCGCGATCTACCTAGATTAGCTAGAAGCACTAGGTTCCGTTTTTATCGTGTAATTGTTAATTCCGTTTCACCGTATTACCGTAGTATCGACGTAGTGAGTCATAAATTTACCGTTTCATTTTTCTGTTGGGGATAAAATTAATATTTAGTTAGAATTACCTAAAAATTCTAGACTTAGGTTTTAAACGTACCACCGGGAGTATCAGCATCACTCGCATCAATTAAACAGCATCGTGACACCGAGTAGTCCGGGTAGAGTTAGGTAACCTAGAATAGGGGTTACGTCCAGTACCAACACGCCAGCATTCCGCACATTATAAACCGTTCATCGTCCACCGCTCGCGCTTCATATCCGTCGGACCAGGGAATATCGCAAAGCCTGCACATGCCCACCTCGTGGATTTACCAACTGAAAAAAGAGGAGTTAATAGACGCGGCTACGCAGAGAAATATAGGTACGGAAGGCCTAACCGTTGAACAAATAAGAAAACTGGTAGCGGCGAGCGTAAAAGAAGCCGAGGAATTCCAGACGCCGAGTAAAAGAGAGACAAAAGAAATGTCAGAAACCGGGAATGAGAGGAACTCGCTTAGGGACAGTAGAGTGTCCAAGTTAGTAAAGGAGTGGAGTATCTCATTTAAAGCCACCGACGACGCGGTAGAATTTTTAGAAAGTTTTGAGGAACTGATTGAGGCGAATGACGTAACGTGGGATGAAATTTTACTCCTTCTACTGAGAATCCTGCAAGGAAAAGCACTGCTCTGGTATAGAAATAATGTAAAATCCTGGAAGACATGGGATGATTTCTTAGAGCTCTTCAAACTGTATTTTTTTCCGTGTAATTATGAGGAGGATCTAATAGTCGAAATAATCGCCCGGAAGCAAAAGTACCGGGAGAAGTTCGTGGAATACGTCACCGATTTGCAGACGCTCATAAGGCGGTATGGCAAGCTGTCGGAGCCCGAAATTTTACACCGGATACACGAGAACATGTTGCGTGAATACAAGCTGTATATTCAAAAACAAGATTACCGCAACTTAGCCGGACTTTTGAAGTTGGCCACAGAATACGAAGGTATAATGGCATCATCGAACGAACCTTCGATTTGGAACGAAGAGCGCGATGAACCGGGACATTATACAAGAGCCGGGGAAGACTGGCAACCGCGAGGGACCGGGCATAACCGAGCGGGATCAAGTGGCACACAAGTTAAGGGTAATCGGAGCAATTTCGCCAATACAATGGAAGTAAAGCCGCAACCTGTTAAGATTCACCCAAGATATGACATGGAAACCTGTTGCTGGTCATGTGGAAAACCGGGACATGATACGAGATCATGTCGAGGAGGAAAAAAGCTTTTCTGCAGTAAATGTGGCAGACTAGGAGTCCTCACCAGGAATTGTTGCAAAAAGGAAACATGGGGGAAGCGAGAGTCGTTAGGGTCGGCAAACGAACAATACAGGGAAGATAACCGGTCGTTCATCGAAGCTATGATCATGGGAGAGCGATACATGTGTTTGATAGACACGGGTTCGACAAATACATACGTGAACGAAGAGGTATACGCGAAATGCGTACAGAACGGAGCCGTGACAGCCGAAAAACCGCGAAATGTAGCTCTCGCCGATGGATCGATGTCCCAGATAGCGAAAAGCGCGCTGGTTAGCATAGAAGCTAAACAATCCAGGATTAAACACTGGGTTCGAGTATTACCCACAGTGACGAATATCATCATAGGCATGGACGTTTTGCGCCGTATTGGGATGAAGATAGTCTGGCATAGCGAACAGCAAGATCAAGTGGCAAGCACTACAGAAGGCCAAGTTCGCGAGGAGTCGTCTCCGGTACACGACAACAATCCGAGCAGCGAAAACCGGAAGAACACAGAATTAACCGACAGCCAGAAAGTGCAACTCAAAGCTGCGATAAATGAAGAATTCGGCATAGGTGAGAATAGCCCGAAAGGCAATACCGGGGTTCAAAATAAGGTTAAATTAAAATATACAGAACCGGCAAAACAAAAATATTTTAAGAATCCGAAACAGAAATTGGATAGTCCGTATACGTCACCGACCGCCTTAATAAGGAAACAAAACGGGAAGTTTAGCCCCTATTCCAAAAACTGCAACCGGGAACGAAGCAACAGGATGCCAGGAACCGTGACATCGACGCGCATAACCGAAAACCGTAAAAAAGGAAACCAGTATTTACCAGAAAATAATTTTGCAAGAAACGCATCCGTACAGGAGTCAACTAAGTACACACCGGCATCTTTATTATATAGAAGAAAGTCACAACAACCGGGCGATAGGAATATTTTTACCACGCCACAACGAAAAGAAGTGAAAATTTTTAATAAGAGACACGGAATACTACGACGGCAGCAAAGCAAATCATCCGAAGCGCAAAAGAACCACGACAATAAACGGAGAAGATATTGGACACCGGAAATAGACCTAGTCCAACCGGATAGTAGTAAACGGTTCAGCGCAAAACCCGCACCGAATTATAAAGGTCCATTTAAAATACCGCACAGGAAGTCACCGGATATATATATACACTTCAACCAGGTAACGGAAATAAACCACCGACGACCGCTCACCTTAAATACCTAATACCGATCCAGCAATAATTAAATACGCACTAATATAATAGTAAGCTTGAGGAAGAGAAAAAGCGAATAATATAATCAACTAATCACCTCATTAGTGCTATGAACGACGACACGAGTGTCAGTTATAAAAACCATCAATGGATGGATAGAAAAAACAATAGTTAGCCGATACAGGTGCGCGCATAAAAACGGCAGGTATCGAGATAAGATACATCGGAGGCGTTAAGAGTATCATAAAATAATAAAACTCGGCGTAGTAGGCCGAGCGCTCCAAGAGCGCAAGGGAAAAGGTTAACCGGTAATACGCGGCGAAAGAAAGAGAACGATATACGATCGAACGCTCCGCGCATACCTATGAATCATACATAACGCAGCGAGCGCAAGCGCACGTGTGCGCAGCGGCCGGAGGCCAGCGCCGTACTGACGAGTTGACAACGCAGAACCGGCTAGGTAGCTAATACGCGTAACTTCGCTCGGAACCGCCGCGCGCGCAATGTATGGAGTATACAAATAATTGTAGAAAAGAATCTACCGGCGCGGCGGATGACTGGAGACAAAAATGATACCCGGATGGGATGAACGCCCATATAGATCAACAGCTTTATTTAATTAAAATCCGTATGTCATTATTAATATGAGCCCGTGCGCAACGTAACCGATAATGTAATGACATATATAAATAAAAAAAATAAAAAAATTGTAATATATATTAGGAGTGTATTAAAAATATACATATTAAAAAGTAATAAATACCTAAAATAAGTATTAAGAAACCGGATAAATAAATATAAATATATTCATATGAAAATATACCGTAATAAAACCGCAATACCCGTAGCTGTCCAGAAAATTATTAAAAAAAAAGGGGAACGAGATCTCAGTTTAATAATAAATAGATAAAATCAGGTCTAGATCAGTCAGTCAAGTACATTTATTTTAATAATTGAGAATAGTAAAATAACCGATTGTTTTAAAAAAGGGTATAAAACAAGGGACCACGTAGATCGTCCCTAATCCGGAATAGACCCCGTCCCGGCTCTCCCACTTTTACGAGCATATTTATTTACAGTGATTTCTCCCCAGGTCGAAATCTCCGGAGGAGAGAGGGGTATATGACGCGCCTACACTGGACACAGGAGCCATCGCCGGCGGCGCATAGAGCAGAGGCAACCGACGTGCGCCGAGCGGGGTGCAGCGATGACGTAGGGCGCGTCATGAGCAACGGTGCTCCGGGCGGCTATATAAGCCGCCCGCTCTCAGTACAGGCAGGCAGTCGCTTGCTAACGTTCGGATAGTGCGGATCTTCCCGGTGATCTTTAACTATCGAACAGTAGCAGGTGCCTTCCCCTCCCGGTGGGTGCGGTGCGTTTTCTACGCATTTTGTAGCACACGGGGGTCCTCCGGCCTGGACTAGGAGCGGTGCGGCACGACGCATTAACAGCTCTAGACGGGTATCCACTCTAGGGACAAGAGCGGTGTGTTTCACCCTACGCGCTAGCTCTGACCTAGATCCTGGAGTCTAACTCACGTGAGCGGTGTGTTTACTACGCATTAGCTCTGTGGTTAAGTCTCGTCCCCCTCCGAAGCTACAGTACCGGTTAGTCCGTTCCTTCGGGAACCCGGCGTCAATCACGTAGAGGCCCGCGTGCCTGTAGAACTGCGTTAAGACTCTAGTTAGGTCTTAGTATAGAGGCCCGCGTGCCTGTAGAACACTAAGTTAGGTCGTTAGGACATTAGTTAGGTTTTGTTATAAATAAACGGCATAAAAGCCCGATTTGTTAAGTGTAAAACTCGTGTTCTTATTCACTCACCTCTCCCTTACACTATCCCCACTGAGCTAGTTCAGGAAACCTTCCAAAGTCTAGACTAGACGGCCGAAGGATATGCGATTGTGGCTAAACCCCACATCACAACCTTTAAAACTTACAAATTACTATATACAATTTGTTCACTGTAGTTTACCTTACAAAACTTGTTCACGTCAAAAGCGGCCACAATAGTTTTAGGCAAGTTTTTAGAGACAACTAAAGAACAAGAAATTGTGTATAATGATTTAATGAACACTAAAGGTGTTTTTCCAGCTCCTAATATCTTGCAATTACTGAAAATTGATCTGGTTTGGAAGATATAATAAAAATTCGTAAGTGGCGCTAGTTTCGCACTACCCGTCCCCTTAATTACATTTTATTGAATACTTATTAGTCTGATTATAACGGGGACGAACTAGGCACGGCTGGATACGTGACAATGTGTACGGGAAATGTTCTCGAGAACGTGTTTTCCCTATACAAATCCGTTGGCCAATGTAAATACCGCCTACGAAACGGATTTCATTCCGATTCATTACCATCTGTAGGGGCCGTGCCCTACGGAGGGAGGCTATACACCATACTGCGACGGGTATCAGTAGTTACATTAACAATTACACTTAAGTTTAATTCACGTAGTCAACTCAAATAATGCGGGCGGAAACCGTAAACAAAACAATTACAGTCCTAAGAAGGGTAGTTACGATCCCCCTTCGCAAGTTTCTTGCTTCGGTCCTCAAGTAATGTGACTCTTTGACGATAAATTACAGAACTCTGTGCAGCTCCGGTACAACGCTGAGTACAGTGATAAGCTATCTTAGCACTAAGTCGATTTTACTTAAACAATCGTGAATATTTCGTCGAGAAAATGTAGCTGTAATCTTTTTATAAGTTGAATGGGATTTGCCTTGACACATCGTCATCGTTTGACGACGCGGTTGGCGCAGTGGTTAAGCAACTGCCTACTGAGCCAACGGTCCTGGGTTCGAATCCCGGCAAGGGCAAATATTTGTGTGATGAACTCGAATATTTGTGCCTGGGTCATGGATGTTATTTGTATTTGTATTTATCTGTATAAGTATGTTTATCATCGTCTAGTGTCCATAACACAAGCCTACTAGAGCTTACTGTGGGACTAGATTGATTTGTGTGAGGTTGTGCCATATTTATATTAATATATTTATATTTATATCGTATCCTGAACGATTATTGCCACGGTGACTGGAAACTAGCTGATGGCTTTAAACTATGTGAAGAAGTTGGAAATAATGGGGTCTGATCCACTAATGCCCGTTGTCATCCAACTCGGGGACGACTCACTGTAGCGTGTAGCCGCTTCAGGTATCTGGGGAGCACTTTAACATCCAAGTGTCACCTTGATCACTAAATTAACAGCAGAATCGGAAATCTGCCTTCGGGAAGCGTCGTTTCAATGTGGCCTTTGACTATAGGCATTCCCGAGGATGACATTTATGCCGCCTGCGGTGATGCAAGCGCATCTTGAAGATGCTATGTGAGTGTGACATACAGTTCAGATATTTAAATGGGAATAATGCAATAAGTACTTACCTCACCAATTGACATGGACATGGGCATAAAGCCGATAGAGCTATGTATCAGTCATCAAACAGTCATTACATGACCGATGTACTCGTATATCGATTGTTGCTCGAAAATATCATCAAATATCATCATTAACGCTTGGTTGTGATACCAATTTTAGATTGAAAATTGACGCGCGGAGCCAGTAACATTGCACACACGTACATAGCTTAATTTTATAATGTTATGTTTTGTTTCTAGTCTCTAGTTGAGTGTTAAAGTATTCCATTATAATTTACGACGTTAAGTATGCAAACAACTTTCTGTAGAGGCGATGGAAAAGCAATAAATTTCTTATTCCATCGAAGCGTGAGCGCGGTCAACCGCGATTCCTGTCACGACTGGCGTAGCGTTACAGCACCTCCGATATAGTGCGGCTACGACGCGTAGCATGTCTACGAGACTACGACTCCTGTTAGCTATGTCCCCACTGGAGCGTTTTCACTTTTCATCTTATGTTTTCCTTATCAGACAGCTATAGTGTCTCGCTTTGGTCGTACAAAAATAGGTGAGAGAACAATAGACGCCAGCGCAAATGAACATGAAAGCGCATTATTTATTTATTTATTATAGCCACAGGCTTTCAAAGGGAAGACTTCAATCAGAAATAACACCCTTATGCTATGCAAAGTACAGCAGGCATACGATAGTTGCGTGTATCGCACAGTATCTAGACTGGGTGGGGCTTGTAACAAGCAGCTTTAAATTGAAACACATATTCTACTATTCAAACTGAACAACATTGGTTCAGAAACAAAAAAAAAGGAAAGAAAATCTTTAGCAACAGCTTTTATATAAATTCTCAATAGTAAATGGAGATATTTCCGAAATTCATTTAGTCTCCTGCCAAAGGAAACCTTCTGATCATTAAATGCCGTATATTACACTAATATGTCGTGAACACCGCCCACTAAGTCTTAGTGAATATTAACTGTCTAGCAATATATTGCTTCTTTGAATAACATCATTATTTTACAAGTAATTATCTAATACATGTAGTGTAGCTAAATTAAATTTCTTAGGAACTCTAAATAACCTTGACGTGTACTAACTATGGCCTCTGGTTTTCTCTACCATTTAAGTAGGCTGGATTTTACCAAACTTTTATTCCAGGAATTACGCTTACCGAGAGGATAGTAATGTCATAACTCTATTTTCGTTTGACATTACTATCCGCTCTCGATTCGAGAATGCCGTTTGAGAGATCGCAAAACGTCAAAACTCTACTAGACTATAACAGTGATATCGCCTTTGAACTGTCATTAAAATGCGGTAAGCTTCAAGTGACATATCTCATCTCAATTTTGGAAATACGAAGGCGATAATGATTGTAAAAAATGCTACTCCATATTCATGCATATGAATTTCTGTTGTGAACGAAACGTAACTGACTAATTTCACGCACTACACGGTCAAGTTTAAGTATGCGCCTGTTATTTATGCCGTCACATACAAAGGAAACGCAAATTAAGCGCGACTGAATTGACGAAGTTGCGATGCTCTAGGGATAGCGCCACTTGTCAAGTAGGGACACGTCAAAAGTGACGGATAGCGATGAAATGGAGAGATCTCCATCATCTCTCTAAAATTGGTCGAATTACCCCCTGCGGTCATTCGAGTGTCAGTCGCCAAACGTTATATCGCCATTAGATAACAGTAATCTCTCAGGTATCTCACCTTTGAACTGATATTAAAACACAATGAGCTGCAAGTGACATATCTCATCTCAATTTTGGAAATACAAAGGCGATAATGATTGTCAAAAATGATATTTCTTCACATGTATTGATGTCAAATTTGTCAAGTCTTACGATGCCGACGCTGCTCGCAAACACTCGCTGTCACCAAGACAAAGAACGGTCGTTTGTTGCTCTCACTATGACAAGTTACATGCGATACAGCTTTCTTCAGGCTTATACGGATGTGTCTTACTTTAAGCTGATATGTTAACAGTGAGCACGCAACGTCATTTTTTTTCTATTAGTAGTATTACCACATAAACGAATTAAAGTAAAAACTTACAAGCGTTTCAGCCATACTAACATTGAGTAATGTTTCACTTATTATTTTAATTGCAAAAAGCATTTCGTAAAAATCATATTTTCGGCATTTTTCCAAAATCGAACTTCTTGTATCGAGATTGTAAATATATATTTATGGGCCATATCAGGTAAAGTGGAGCAACTAAGTTGTGCCAATATAAAAAAAAATATCACGACGCCCCGATAACATCAGTTCAAACGTATTGAAAGGATTCTTGAATAATTGCTATATTGATCCTAGATGAGCGATTGACACAAATAATGCCTATTCTTTTCTATTCTATAAATGAGTGTCCCACTACTAGCATCTGTGCTCTGGAAGCATTCGGCAAGAAGGGGCAATGAACCCCTTGATGTCTGTCAGACTCCCAGCTCTCGGTGCCACGTCATTAATTTCTACCTAATGTCTGAAACGGGCGAGACGACGTTACCGACCACATTTTGTGTTCACAGATACGCTAATAAAATCTCTAGATGTACTTCATAAGTTCTTTGCGCCTGAGTACTGAGTAAAAGTGCATCGTTCGGTTATATTTGTCGCCAACGCTATTTGATTCGATTCGAGTACAGGCCAGTCGTAAAAATGCTTCATAGGAGACAAAAGTGCATATTTTCATGATGTTCAAGAGTGTGAGCTCAAGAGTTAATACTTATTGTACCAAACTTTAGTTAATCGGCTGCATTTCTAGTAGGTATATCATCAGAAAACGCACTTGTCATACGACAAAGTGACAAGCAAGATACAATGATCCTACTGACCTTAGTAATTTTATTCTTCAAACGATACGACGAACGGCGTTATATCGTGTCAGAGGTCAGACTTATTTTAGGTGAACTACGTTAGGTCCACATATTTGGCAAAACTTTAATTGTCCGAACCGCTTTTGGCATAACAGACTTGGTAATCTGTTTTCGACGAATGTTAATGTGGCAGAAACATTATTTGATATAATTTGTGACATTCGGAAAGTGTGTTAGACTGAAATTAAATTCGGATAAGGTAAGGGGTAATACTATCACCGGGAAGACTGCCACACAGTCCAATAACTTACTAACTTACCCCACCTTACCTTACCTTAATATTTATAATGCCGATTATATTTACGAATAACTTTATTTAGCTTCACTGTATTCGGCATATTATCGATTGTCCAAAACATTACTTGGCATACTATGCTTTGATTGCTTAGCATATTTTTGGCAAATGCACAAAGTAAATGTGTAAACGGATCACTAATTGTAAGTTAGGTTAGGTTAGAACTGTGACCTTAACCAAAACTAACTGTTACCTGGAAAAACGGGTAGGTTGGAGTTACGACCAAAAATGAAATAAAATAAAATATGCGAATAACAAGGTTTGCGTATATTATTCAAATATGGCAAAGGTACGGTATGCACATTATGCATAGAATTTAACAACATTTCTACAAACATAAATCATCGATTTGTAAAATGAACTTTATCTGTTTGTCTTAATTAATACTTTTATGAAATTATTGACACGAAGTCCGGAACCGGCTGCCCCTCCATTGGTATGTTTTTTTTTATTCATCGCAGTGGAGCATGCCTGTTTGTTCAACGTGTTTGTCGAAGGATACGCGGAAAATATGAATATAGAAAAAAGAAAACTAAAACTCATTGAAAAAGCAAAACGAAACACGATTGCAATCTTCATTGTTATTTGAACAAATCTAGTATAAATGCCTTTTGTTTCCGAAACTAGGGTTCCCTGCTGTGGTGAGCATTTCTCGTCATGGCTATTATCTTTTTATTTATTTGAGTATTTATTTACATTTGGAAATGTGTATATCGTCGTTTAATAAGTATCCACAACTCAATATTTTTTTAGATTGCGACCAAATTAATTTGTGTGAAATCATCTGTTACAGCACTTTCATTCCCGTGGACAAATTATGGCATTAGATCTAGCTTATTTGCTTTACCGTAATCGAAAAAAAGTATATGGCTAATAAAAAAATATCGCAATACGTGATAACTTGATAACGCCGCGGATGCATAAGAAAAATCGGTCCAGTGTCTTTCAAATTACTTATTTTTTGTAAAATATCTTTAATCACTTTATTATACAGACGTTTCATTAATTCGTATAACGAGTTAGCAAAATCAGTACTACTACGTTGTACTTACCTCAGTTATATAAATGTTACCGCGCCATATGAATTTCCATATGTCATAACTCACGAATTGTAAATAAGAGCATTCCGACCAAACAGTGATCAACTTTTTACCGTGCAGGCTGAAAACGTACGGACCAATTTGTGACAGTCCGGATCCCGCGTGCTGGATCTAACATAGCTTCACATTTTTGGCGTTTTGCGCGGAACAAAGTCCCGCTTCAATGAAAAATCGTTTAACAATTTTCATCAAAAATAGCTATGGCTGTCTGCAAAAAGTGAAGTCAGTTATTCCGAAATGTCAATAACGTTATCGCGCCGTGTTAATAAAATGTTAGAGTGGCATAGGTGGATGTAGTTGATAAAATTATTATTTTAGTTATCAGACTAATTTCTGCTTTTTTAACCGAGTTCATTTATATTGTGTTTTCTACTTTTAGTTAATGCCTATTTTAAAATGTATAATATTAAAACATACAAAACGCTCATTAGTTTCTTTCATAGTACTTTGTAGACAAAGTAAGTATATTTTTTTTTAAAACTGCACATTTGTAAATAAATCATAAATAATATGGTGTTTATTAAAAGTACTTAAAACAGTTTCCCAACGGTAAAGTTAAGTTTGTCGCTCAGTACAGTTTATCTTTTCATAGTTCATATGGAACCCTGGGTGCGCGAGTCCGACGTACACTTGACCGGCTTTTTTTAAGATGAGGCTTTTGCCTTCAAAAGCCTCATCTTAAAAAAAGCCGGACGGATGAAGTGATCCCTTGATCACTTCATTTTAAATAACAAAACATCGAAACTTAAATCATTAGGAATAATTTTCAGCTATTCCTTTTTCTGTATATCCGGGAAACAGAACTGACACGTTAAACACTTCTCCGAATGTGTGAGAGTTGCTCCGCGCTTATAATCTCCATCCACAAGCGCAACTCACACCTAACCCCTGTTATATACTCACAATAACACATTTATCTGCCAGTGGCAACTCGCAAAGTTGGGCAAACGTGTGAAGTTAGTATACCTGCTTCGATGACGATTGCATAACCGTAGCCAGTCGCTATTGATGTCTCCGACAGGCTTTTATGTAATTATGTGCATAAAATATACCTAAATAGAAACGGTCTTACTGGTACCATAACAGGTACAAACATCTTAGTAGATTGGCGTGAAATATAATATCTGGGCAAGCCAGGAACGATTTAGCTTACTTTTTATTTCTAAAGTGGATGGAAATCGGATTCTATGGAGCTACTACTCTACTACTACACGGATTCCGCGCCACTGAAACATACATCTATTTACACTTTTACAAAATCCAGCCAAATGCATTACACAATCTCAAACTGTGTAAGTGTAGGTATAATTAGCAAGTCATAAAGACCACCAACTGACCATTTTTTGCTTAGTAAAAATGGTTATGCTATCTGATATTTTCTACTTGTAAGAAAAGCTCAAACGATGACTTTCTAGTTCTGATCTATGCTATTGTAAGACACTACTAAATATCAGTAATCTATTGAGAGAGATGATTATTTCAGGAAAAATCTTAACAGCGCAATTCATCATCGCGGCGCTAGTCTTACAGCACCAACTGCTGGTCTTTTTTCTGTCCTCTGTCATGCCAAAAAGGGCTGGACAGATTTTAACCGATTTGGGAACAGGGATAGCTGGAAATCCAGAGATGGCTATGGGATACTTTTTACCCGACTGCGGTACAATAACGGTGCACGAAGTTAGTGTTAATTATAATATCATATTAGAAATGCGACGGATTATTTATGCGGATTATTATTACGGATATAATATGATAATATGGATTGATACAAAGATTAAATAGCACAGTGTCATTCATATTTAGTAACGTATGTACATCAATATTTAAACTTTACAGTGGAAATGTATTCAGCCTGAGAATAAAAATGAGATTATCCAGTTGTATATATTCTTGCTCGATAAAACAGGTTTAAGTACGCAATCAGTTCATCAATTTCTAACGGATATACCTTGCTTTTTGTTTTGATTTAGAGGACAAAAAAGATACAGACATAATAATGTAAAGTTAAAGAATTTGATATTCCTTCAACATTTTATTTGGCAACGCAACACGTACGAAGTTCAGAGGTCGTTCTAGCTACTGCGGTTCCGATGCGGTACCGCCACAAAATTTATGTACCGCTGAGCGTGCAAGTCTAGTCCTGTACTAAGGCTCAGGATGTGGAAACAGAAACAGATTCCAATTTCGCGTGGCGGCCCGTCCACTGCCTCTTGCGTGCCGGGCCCGCCCTTCACACTCGCTACCCGCCCAGAATTGTAACGACAATTGCTGCGAACACTACATTCCTAAAGTGTTTTGGGTAGGCATAGATTCCTTGGGGGAGGGTTACCCCGCTCAAATATTAAGTTTCGTAAGAATTTTAAATTAGAGCATTAGGCGCGGCGTCTCGGCTAAATTTAATATTAATAATGTTATCCGAGCGAACTCGGTGGAAGGCTGAAAACAATGAATTTTTAATAGTTATTCTCTTCTGCGGCGGACAATTAATATAATGAGCTACAAAGGCAAGTTTAGCCTACCCCAACCGGGCCACGGTAAATTGGCGTTAATTCTCTATTAGATTTTCTCGAGATTGCTGTGCTTAAATGATGTAACCGTTTCCGTTGAAGATTATCAAGAAAATTATTCCATCGATCTCCTTAAATTTGTGATGAAATTCATGTATCATTAAGAAGGCAAAGTTCAAATTACGTACCACCCTCATACCTACGTAGGTAACTAATATATTCCAGGTTTCTCATTATACGAAATCATTTAGAACGTTGTTAAGAGTTACGAATTTGTTATTAAGGGTATATTGTGTGCGCGTACTTTAATCAAATAAAGTAGATACTCTTATTGATCGCGATTATTAGTAAAGGGTATTTAAAGCTGCTTTACTCGTCTCGTGCGGTAAACAACAGCTTGGTGCATGTAAGTATTTAAAGGATGCACATGTATTGTGTTCAGCGTGGTTTTATGTAGACTGTGCGTGGTTGCTCCACTTGAGCGCAGTCTCAGAGTTGTCTGTTTGTTTTGTAAGCCAATCGCGTCGGTATAGGCAGAAGGATTATCATGTTATAATTAAAATCACATCGGAACAGGGGTCTAACCTTGTTTGTCTTCGTAATAAATTGTTTGTTTTTCTCACGCCCGTTTCACATCATTTGTTCGTGTGTAATTCATCACGCTCGCGGCGACATTGTGGATTAGGCGGCAATGTGAGCATCGCACACATATTTGTAAGATTAAGCTTTTACATAAAATAACGCTACTTATTCATAACCATGCCTGGTGGTATTTCAATGATTCCGTTACGCTGTTTTTGTTCCTTTTGTGTAATAATAAGTAAGAAGAAATAGTTAAGTTTATTAATAAGTAGTTGAAACTATAATTAAATTGTCTCAAAATTTATATACGCAGCGACTATAAAATTCATTTGCGCAAGACTGATGCCGCAAGTTAGAGTATCATTAAAATATCAATCACGTTGAGGCAACAATTTCAAAATATTTAAGTAGATATCTAATTAAAGAAATAATGCAAACAAACAACGTTTTGTCGTTACGAATCTCGTACACGATTACAGAGAGGTAGGAGTAAGGAAAACGTAAGCATGTCTACATATGTCAGAATTATGCCGTCCACAAAACCGAATTTGAATTTTTCCTTTGTGCTTAACCGACGTGTATTGTATTTTCGTTTTATTAAAAGCAGGAAAATAAACAAAAATTTGGGGCTCTCTCCCCTCGCCCACGCTCTCCGACCGCCACGCATATTCACAGGGTGGATGTATACGTTCTTTGTAACTTCGCCCTGTGGCGTACATACCCTGCTTCACCTAATTGAGGGCCAAAGGAAAAGTTTAATGAAATAAAAGTTTCGTAGTGTCACTCAAATAAAATGTGGACATGGCAAGGTAATGTGCCGTGGTACGTGACACTCTATTACCTGTGTCATTTATAGATTATCGATGGAGATGAAAAAAGTTTAGTCATTGTCTGCATTACAAAACTTATTTTCGCACACCCCAAGTAAGCATCAAAATGCTTGTAATTAGGTAGAGTAGTATCATCACAATTGTAAAAGTTCTAGATTTGTATTGAGAATCAGGTACCTAATTCGAGAATGAAGAAATTGAGTGATCGCCAAACGTCAAATATCTATTAGATAACAGTTATGTATATATGTAAACACTTTATTGCACATAAAACAATATCGACAAAAACTCAAAAACAATACATGTGTACAAGGGCGAACTTATCCCTGTAAGGGATTTCTTCCAGTTAACCAGTTTGAGCAAATGAAACAAAAAACTAGACATTGAAGTGATAGACAAACGAACAAACTAAAACGTGCAAATATACTAAATGTAAGTATAACCTTTAGATAAATAAATATACATATACCTAATTACAAACGTATATATTGTATTAAACATTAACTAATAAATATAAATAATATAATGATAATAAATATTCAGTCTTATTAGCATTGAACTATAATATTAATAGACGAGATCAATGATTGAAAGCCATAACTTTTTCAAATTTTCCTTAAATGATGCCACGGATTGTGATTGCCTCACTGACACCGGTAACGAGTTCCACAACATCAGGGAAAAAACTGTGAAAGATTTACTATATGTGCGCGACTTATTGGGTGGAAAGGCAAGAGAGAGATTACGGGCAAACAGGGCCCATCAACTGTTTAAACCAACAAAACGTAATTCCGACGGGAACAAAGCATGGGACGCGATGCGCGCCTCTGAACTTAATTCTAACTTATATCTAACAGCACTAACCTTACATTGGACCGATCCCGCCCAATTCCAGCAAAGGTGAGTTAGTGTAGGATGTGTTAAATGTGTGTGTGAATGTGATTTGCTGGCGCCAAAAAGTCGTCCCGGGTCCGCACCGCCAGTCCGTTCAAACCACAATTTTCACGTCAATCACGAACCAAAATACAGCCAAAATTTATCGAGGTGCCTTAGGCAAAACAAATCACTCGATTCCAACAAATTATATATGGAAAATAAGCGGACAAACATGTGGCTTTCCAAAACGCTCACAAATCAAGTCTCAAGCCACATGCAAGTGCAAGTGAAGTAATTAACCTACAAAATCGAGTGTCAAAAGTGACAGCTCGGATGCGTTCAGTTTTATGCAAGGTAAGGTCGGGTCCGAACAACTCGAGTGCAGGCGGTGACCACTTCCAGCCGCCATATAGGTATAAATCTTTCGGAAAGGTAGATAGGTGAAACCGGTTTAAACAACACATATAGAGCAATGACAGGACATGCACATCCCTACGACGACGGATCAGAAGCCAGCCCAGCTGCGAACGGAACTAATACAGACATTTTGCAGACGTTCCAGCTTGTCAAACAGCTCCTCTGTAAGGTCGAGGAATGCAATGTCACCATAATCGAGGATAGGGAGTAAAAGAGAACGGGTGAGAGATAATTTAGTTTGAAGTGGAAGGAAATTCTGTAAACGCCTTAGAGAGTGGAGTAAAGCAAATAATTTCCTGCTGACCTCTGAAATGTGCGCTGACCACGAGAGTGTCTGGTCCATGATGATGCCCAGATTTTTGACAGTAGAGGAGAGGGGAATTGTATTTCCGTCAAAAATAATGTCTGGTACCACCAGGTTTGACAGTTTGGAGACGAAGTGCGGGCTACCAAAGACAATTGCTTGCGATTTCTTTGCATTAATTTTCAAACCAAAATTTGAAGCCTACGCTCGAATGGATTCCAAATCTCCGTTAATTTTTCCAACCACCGAAGAAAAATTATCTATGCTGGCCGCAACATAAATTTGCAAATCATCTGCATAAATATGATAGCTGGATTTTAATGACTTAGTAATGCCATCAATAAAAATGGAGAACAGAAGTGGTGAGAGAACACCTCCCTGAGGGACACCAGCGGAAAGATTGCACCACTCTGAGACTTAGTCGTCAACTCTGACATGCTGGCGCCTTCCAAAGAGGTACTCCCTGAACCACGCTAAAGCGGTATGAGAGAAATTAAGCGAACAAAGGATTCCTAAAATGATTTCGAAGTCTACGGAATTGAAAGCACTACTAAAGTCTAATAAAACAAAAAGAGTCAGCTTCTTGTTTCCAATACTAAACTGAATGTCATCCCTGACTTTGACTAAAGTAGTAACAGTGCTATGCCCAGGATGGAAACCAGATTGAAAAGGGTTGAACATGTTGTGCCTATTGAGATGTGATAGGAGGCGACGATTAACAAAATGTTCAATGACCTTGGACAGCACGGGGAGAATGTAAATTGGGCAGTACTGGGACAAGTTGATAGGGTTTGGGGTTTTAGGAAGTGTGATGACGAGAAGAAAAAGAGTAATTAATTATGTCTAAGCTTAAGCTATCTTCACCGACAACCTTCGTTTTAATTTTCTTTAAGATAGCAAGAACCTCTTGCGGAGAGATGCTACCAAGCTCAAAAGTAGATGAGTCGGAGTGTTTGGTATTGGCAAGAAAAGAAAGAGTTTGTTGTTTGACAGAAGTATTGAGAGTAACCGGTGAGGTGCTGAAATATTGATTGACGGCGTCTAGGTCAAGAACACCGGTAGAAGATTGGGAAGCTTTACCCACTCCAAGTGCTTTCAAAAATTTCCAATTGCTTAGCCGGAGGGCAATCAACGACAGACTCGTGAATATATCGGCGTCTCGCATCCCGGCAAGCTCTGTTGCAGCGGTTACGCAATGATATGTAACTTAGACGATTCTCCTCCGAAGGAATGGGATCTAAGTTTGATGCGAGCCTTATTCCAGTTATATCGCCATTGAACTGTTATTTAAATGCGATGAGCTTAAAAGTGACATATCTCATCTCAATTTTGGAAATACGAAGGCGATAATGATTTTCAAAAATGTTATTCATGCATATGAATTTCTGTTTTGACCGAAACTTAACGGACTAATTTCACGCACTACGCGGTCAATTTAAAGTATACGCCTGTTATTTATGCCGTCACATACAAAGGAAACGAAAATTTAGCGCGTCCGAACTGACGAAGTTGCGATGTTCTAGGGATATCGCCACTTGACAAGTAGGCACGCGTCAAAAGTGACGGATGGCGATGAAATGGAGAGATCTCCATCATCTCGCTAAAATTGGTCGAATACGCCCCTAGTTTTCTATAGGGCTCATGATTTCAGGAATATTCTAATGGCGCGATGCAGGACTGCCTTTTGTTTTGCATGGACGCGCGGTGCCATGCCAGTCTGGCGCCATCTGTTGGTCAGAATTTCTTTTTCCTCTCATCACGCAATTATATTTTATTTGTACAAGTTTTGATACGGAGGTAGTTGGATAGTCAAAGGTTCTTTTAACTCCACTACGGTATTTTCTTTTTTACGTAATGAAGTACCCACTGTATTTATTCTAAAACAGTATAATGACAGATCGATTCGGCGACTGCACTCCCTTTCTCGCCCGCCCGGATCCTCTCACTTTGGGCTCCTAATTGCACTTAACTCATGCAACCACGTTAGTTAACATTTGCAATAGAGTATCATACACTGACTCATTCATATAATTCTAGCAGGGGCTTAATTTCACAAACGATGTATACGTATGTTCCTTGATTTTTGCTATTCGAATTTAACTATGTGAGATTGACAATCGGTACAAGAATTAAAGGATAAGTATCATGTGAGTAAGTTATGAAACTAGGTACTCTAATTTTTAGGGTTTCGTACCTAAAGGGTAAAAGCGGGACCCTATTACTAAGCCTCCACTGTCCGTCTGTCACTAGGCTGTATCTCATGAACTGTGATAGCTAGACAGTTAAAATTTTCGCAGATGATGTATTTCTGTTGCCACTATAACAGCAAATACTAAAAAACAGAATAAAATAAATATTTAAGGGGGCTTCCATAATACAACAACCGTGATCGGTTGCGTTAACTTTGCATCTCATTTGTATCCGGGGTCATTCATACCAGGTGCAACTTAACTTTACCCGGCCAGTTATGATGGGATAAGTATCTGTACGGAACCCTCGGTCCCCGAGTCAGACTCGCACTTGGCCGGTTTTTATTATTCTCTGGTAGAATACATTTCCTCAGTAAATTAATGTAATTAGTTTAAACATTATGTCCAATGTTAAGTACCTAATAGATCTGACATTGTGCCATTTGATATTTGTATCGTTTACTACACAATACATATGTATTATGCTAGAACATGCTCTCTTTTAGCTTTTTTCTTTCCTGTAGTCGAGAAAAATACACCAAAATCATTTTTACATAGATATTTAAATGTAAAAAAGCACGCCGCTAAAGTAGACATACATATCTTTGTTTATTTGAAAACGTGTACTTACAAACGAATGACACGTCTACATCGAATCTTTTGTCAGTAAAACATGTTACTTACCGAAAAAAGCGGTAGTAAACGTTAAACAACGGTTCATTACAAATGGAATGTCTGCGATCCGTAGTTTTTGCAGAGCCGGCCGCCGGGGAAAGACACATTCGTTAATTAAAGAAAAACAAAGCATGGACTCTCAAAGCGCCGAACACTGCGACAGTGAGGTACTTTCTTATAACAAAAAATTACTCCAGTAAAGTAATTACGGTCTAATTAAACGTCACATCATCACTACATAGTATAAAACAAAGTCGCCTTCTCTGTCTGTCCCTATGTAGGTATGCTTATATCTTATAACTACGCAACGGATTTCGATGCGGGTTGTTTTAAATAGATAGAGTGATTCAAGAGGAAGGTTTATAATTACGAGTATGTATAATACATGCATAATATATCAGCATTGCACCCGTGCGAACCTGGGGCGAGTCGCTAGTTTTATACAATATAATAAGTTAGCGATATGTTATTATTTATGTAGGTAGTTTATATTATTAAAAGTAAATAGGTAGGCATTTGAATTAGTTATGGTAACTATTCTCTAAAAGCTTCTAAAAAGCGCCAGTCAACAACAAATACGGTACTAGATTACAGGTCAAATCAGTTACCTTTATGATAATGTTAAGGCTCCTCACTCTAAAAAATTGGTAGGTCCTATCAATATCTCGATAGTCGTAATCAAGCATCATGATTCCACACGAGCCTAACAAGTACTTAGGCACATCAAATAAGGTAATACTATTGCTATGTATAAATAACTGACTGAACCAATTAAGATCTTGTTCAATATTTACATAAAAAATTGGGCAAGTGCGAGTCCGACTCGCGCATGAAGGCATCCGTGCCATAATCTTTAACAAGTTTCTTGTATGGGAGCCCCCCTTAAATATTTATTTTATTTTATTTTTAGTATTTTTTGTTATAGCGGCAATAGAAATACATCATCTGTGAAAATTTCAACTGTCTAGCTATCACCGTTCTTGAGATACAGCCTGGTGACAGACGGACGGACGGACAGCGAAGTCTCAGTAATAGGGTCCCGTTTTTACCCTTTATACGTAAAAGATGGAATCAACATACGTTACATAATTATGCCAACAAATTACTAGTAGGTAGATTAGTTCAATCACAGATACACTTATTGTTTTAAATAATCAGCTTTCTTTGATCGTAATTAATGTAATTAACTTAGCGTCAATTAAGAGAAAACTACTCTTAGTTGGTCTTCATTTTTTAGTGTTATCCGTTCAAAAATGCTGAATTTTTTTAGACATTTTTCTCTATGATCATTGATCAAACATGTTTTATAACATATTATCAATGCTACGTAGCTATAACAGGGCTTTTGAGATTTATTAGTATATATTTGAAACCTACAGTTTGACCTTTTCATTAATAATTTTTGATTCAAAAACTACTCGAACTTGATAAAAATCACGCAGAAAACCGTTTTTTTTGAACTTGTGTTCGACTGCACGCAATGAAAGCATGAAGTAAGCTATATTACTATCTAGAAATCAGAGAAAAGTATTATTCACTTCAAAAGGGTGGTTGAAATTATCAATTTTGTCATAATATGAAAAAAAAAGAATTTTAAAAGGAATAAGGCCCCTTAAAAACGATCCGTTGCGTGAAACGACGCTTTAACCCCGTTTTTTCTTGTGCAGCGGAGCTGGGCACGTGCGAGGCGCCGCTGGGAATGGAGAGCGGCATGATCTCCAACGAGTCGCTCTCATCCAGCTCAAACTATGACCAGAGCGTCTCTCCACTCAGCTCTAGGTGAGTACTCGAATACCTACACTTTTATAGATTACGGCGTGCCCGCGATTGCGAGCCAAGCTAGTTACGGCGAGGGTAATGATGGCTAGCAAAACCGAACTTGCTCATAAACGCCTGATAGAATGGCGCAGGGAAGCAGACCACAGTTGTTATTGCATATTTATAAAGTCTACACAATACCAACAGTCACTTTTATATCTTTGTTATACATGAATAAAAGATAAAAATACTTCTTAAGACTAATTACAACATAGTTTAGTGTCTTAGCACGATATCTATCACATACCTACTTCCTTGTGGCCCTTAAACCTTTTTTAACGTACTAGCTCACTGACCATTAAGGACTTGTACCTTCCATCATCCGCTCAGCATAATGAGATCTCATATCCCAACATGATGACAATGGGTGGTCCCTCAGGAGTTAAATTTTACTCTTAAAAAAAATGAGAATATGTCTACGATGGCAGAATGATCGCGTAACATACATATAAAAAAAATAGAAACAACATACAGTCGAATTAAGAATCTCCTCTATTTTTGAAGTCGGTTGAAATATTGCTACGTATGAAAAATCGACGATTTCAGCTATGTTAATTATGATGGTTGAAACACTGTTAGAGATCACAGCACAATTTAGAAAATAGTGAAACCTTTATTTTATTTAGATTGTGCAATGTAGACAGATTATATAAAATATGATAACTCCACACTAACAGAGTGACAGTACACCTCTCAGAAACGTTGCTCGCGAAAACAATGGCAATTGTTTAACCCACTGAACATGCCGACGACGTATAACAAATCACATTTCAAACACAAATTAACGTCCAACGCAGCTGGCCATGGCGGCCATCTCTAAAATGTAGGCTAATACATTTTTAAGATTTCATCACAATGCGTGTAGAAAACGGTTATTGCGTATTTAACTGGGCATTGTTATACAACAATAGAGTGTCATGATACGGCCAAGTTGTAACAATTATTGTGAATCCCGCCACCGCAGCCGAGTAAAACACTCGCGATTAGCTCAAACAATTAACAGGGGGTCTCACATCCGAGCTCGAGCCCGCATAAGCCGCTGCGAGACAACAACGGGAGCGCGACGCTCGTTTGAGAAATTCACTAACACAAAATTAAATTTTCATATGAATTCGGAGTGAGCGAGAACCTAAAAAGCCTTTCGGAGGCCGGCGCCCCAAAGATAACAAGATGTAAGTACGGCCGGATGCCGAAACGTTATCATCTGAAACACTTTACATAGGGTCGGAGGCGATTTAGCGAATGCTACGTTAATTCAGCGTTTAGCTCGCTTTGTCCCCACTATACTGATGAGATTGCACTCAAGATAGGTATTCAAATTAAACGGCCGGTGGACGGAGCCCGAAGCCTCGCAAACGAAGCACGGGCACATTCAGACAATTTGCTCAGACCATAACACTAATTTTATTTGGTTATGCGCAAACGTATCTTTTGCGACAGCTCCGCTATTATGTTAACAAATAAAACAGTTTATTTGCTCCCGCTTAGTGCACGGCGACAGCCGCTATTAAGTGCGCTAGACTCGCGCATGCTCAGTACTGTTAAGTGATATTTAATTAGGCTATCAGAATTAATATGTACTAATTCATAACGATGCAGTTAGTATGTCTAGCGCCGCGCCGGGATGAGACGCTATAAAAGCATAAAGCGATTATGTCTAATATATTGTCGATGTGCGTTCCGTTACGGTTGAAATGAGGGTTATTCATTATCGCTATTACAATTATAATAAAAAAAATATATTCAAATAGCCATTTGAACTTATATCGGTCATATTAAACATAAATTGATATTTATTTTTATTCAAGGTACATTAAGTGCCCTTGACAAGTTTGTCATTCAAAGCTAGACATATCGCTGGAATCGGCATATAGGTAATGGTAATATTTAAGACAAATGTCCTTATAAACGTCGAAGGCGATTGATAGAAGACAAATCTCTTACTATTGGATTGAGCTTTCTAATTAAAGCGCTCTCAATATTTATTGCATTCAGTGCCTTCTGCTGATTTGTTTTGAATTATGTATGTATAGCAAGTAAATCCAATTTCAACGCTAACGAGGCTGTCTACTTCTCTAGTGCTTTCTAGTGATATTTATTTTGCAGTCGTCTTTGAAAATATACAAGCCTCGCCTTTAGGTCACTTATTGAAGCATTTAAATCCGATGCCCTACTTTGATGCTGTATTTTTAAATGCAATACGTTACTATTTTAGGAAAATATGACATAATACGCATATTTTTCCAATGCCGTATATTGTTTCATATAGCCTAGCTATAAGCCTTAAGCTGAGATCACTGGAAGGAAAGGGGGGAGGCCTTTGCCAAGCAGTGGGATATTACGGGCTCAATATAATATAATAATGTATTGTTTCATAAACTATAAACATCAATATCCTGCTCTATATCAAATGCCTATAAGTACAGTGCGTGAACTGTACCTAAGAATGCGATTCGCGTTTTATACCGGTCACGCTCGTTCCTACGCGATCCAAATAAGAACCTCTCAGTTTTCTTCCAAACCCGAATCGCAATCTAAGAACTTACAGACTGTAAATCTAACCGCGTATCACGAAGTAGTAAAATATTGTTGCCATACAGACACCACAAGAGCCTTCCCCATCGGACCGACGCGCACATATCATCATTATAAACTATTACGGCTTATGTTCATCAAACTATCTCTGTGCTCCCAATAGGGTTACCATAACTTTGCCATGTCACCGCAAACTACAGATAACGGGACAGTTGAAGAGTAATTAGAATGTGCTATTTTTTTTAACCTGTGACTAAATTCTGCGTTTTTCGCGATATCACCGCTACCCCCGGGGCTTATTTTGGTTCACATTTACGTACAGCCAATTAAACAACGTATCGTCCATTCATGAGTACGTTAAGGAATCTAAATGAATGAAATTTATATTTTACTTGGATATGAACCCTTTCGAATGCAGACATCGCTACGGGTGCTACGCCGTAGCTCGTCTGTGCTGTCCGCTATAATAATAATAATAATGTTTTATTTATCTGCTCACAAAGGATATACAATTTCACAATTACACAGTAGTTACACAGTTGAATGATTGTGTATTCCTTTGTGAGAGACTGGTGTCTGAACTAGGCGTGAGCCTGTATTACAGATCACCAGGCTCTCAACCCGGGAAAACATGGGAGTATACAATTACATACTTTGGTCGGGCACATGTCATATACCTATTAACATATCTTTCTAATACAACAAAAAGAAAAGAGAAAAGGAAATAAGCTAAAAGTTTGACATGCAATGGAATTAGTATGCTGATTATTATTTACATAGGTACAGAAATGATAGATGAACCTAATATTTGCGAATGCTCGAGCTCGTGTATTGTGTCAAGTGAGTAATTGTGTCACTACTTTTAGTAGAAATCTAATAGATCTTCTATCTCATTATAGGTAAGCGTGAGTAACCAAGTTGTAATTTTGTGCTTGCATTCTCTTTGTGTTAGTGTGTATATATTGGTTATTCTATTTATTCTGTTGTACAACTTAGGGTTAAGAAAGTCGAAATGACGCCCAGAAAGCGTAAGACGAAAATTGTTACCGACACAGACATTGTCCATACGACGCCTATTCTTCCCATAATCTATGTCAAAAGTTAGAGTTTTGTGTTTTTTAACTATAATTTGTCGAATAAACAGACTACGTACTGTTAAAACTTTACTCTCCACATAAAGGTCAACAGTACTCTCCACATCTAGCCGTACACCACGTAGCCCCATTTTAAGTCCAGCCATGGGCCTTAAATGGATAAAACCCGGGTGCACACAGTTCTGACACTATCCAACATGCCTATATAAGGCGTCGTTTTCTTTTACTTACCTGGCGCAAAGAGCACATTTTTATCGCCCGGTCTCGACGAGTGTTTACATACGGGGTTTACAATATACACAATATGTTGAGTACACTCAGCGTCATACAGTTAGCACTCAAAATGGCTAAATAAGTATATGGCAACACATCCTTACTACTTTGTAAATAAAGATCTGTTACGATCTCTTAGGTTACTTTGGTCACTACTAACTATTTGATGCTGACTTTACACCCCATTATATCTTCCCCAGAATACGGACCGAGCTACGAGGCGGTGCGTGGTGTCCTAACGGCCTCATCTCGCCGCGCAGTCGGGAGTACCTCGAGGTAGACCTCCAGGACGAGTTTCTGGTGACTGCCACAGAGTCCCAGGGCCGGTTCGCCAACTCCGTGGGCGTCGAGTTTGTGGAGAGCTACTCCGTCGAATACTACCGCAGGGCGCTCAACCGATGGGTGAAATACAAAGATTTCAACGGAAGCAGAGTAAGTACCGTTGAATTTTCTATACATATTTCTTAAATATCAATTCCTTTATAGTAATGTCCTAGTTAGTGTCCCAGTAATCAACACTGCTCAATAAGTAGGCTCTTCTTGACCTCCATTCATAGCCATAAAGGGTAAAATGGGGGGTCAGGATATTGGATTTCAGCAGTCGAACAATAAAATGCTTTAATTTTGTGTTTCAATAAAATTTAATACAATATTTAGCTTAGATTTTGGGATTAGCACAAGAAAATCCAAACTAATTGTGGTTGATATCATTTCCTATCCAAAAATAGCCCGGAAAATATAAATAAACAAAAATATAGACAAATCACATGTATTTATTCACAACGGGCGAATCTTACGTTCGATGTTAAAACCTTGCAGGCCAAATATTTATTAGCTAATTTATATCAAATAAGCAAACTCTGATTAATATCCAATATGATTTAAACAGTTAGGTATTCAGCTAGCTAGTTTTTAATAACAGGACAAAATGATTAAAATAGTTAGGTAAGTTAGCGGGTAAATGTGGAAGTTTTTGATCTCGGTTCGCAAAGACACCGAGCTCAACTTACATGGAATTAAGTAGTCCCTCAGCGGAGGAAACTTTACACTAGCTGTCGCTGCCTAATGAGACACGTGTGTTACATCCAGCATCCGCGGACGCGGAATGGGATCTCAGGGCCATATATGATAAAATCCACATACGAGTGTCACTGGATGATTATCGACATAGGTACAAAATAATTATACAATTTGGCCAAATTTTAGGTCGTCGTAGGTATACGAAAATTTGTTAGTCGTAATTTTATTCTACCAAGGAAAGTCATGTCTGAAGACACGCCCTTTGGATTTTATTAGTTTTATTCTGTAGTTGCAATTAGCTCGTGCGGTAAATGATATTACATTTCAAGGAAACAAATTTTAGGAGAATGTTTTTGATAGACTGATGTTCGTATTGCAGCCACATATAAATATTTAAGTAATTAATTAAACACTTTCTTAAACTAGATCCTTAACAGTTATCATCGTAATAGATAAAACAAATGTGTCAAAATGTTGAATAGGGTGCGTATAATAATGTTTGATCGTCACGTTTTGTTGTAGCTGATCCCCGGAAACGTCAACACGTACACGCCTCGCAAAACGATACTGGAGGCCCCGTTCGTCGCATCGAAAGTCCGCTTTTTCCCCTTCGCAGCCCACCCCAGGACGGCGTGCATGAGGGTCGAGCTTTACGGGTGTCTGTGGAAACGTAGGTACAACAGTTACACAAGGTTTTCAGCTGGCGACGTCCCGGGACCCATTGCGAGCGACGCGAACGAGCTGCTGCGAGCGTACCTATTTGCCTACTTTAATGCTAACCGTGTCTTTTTGTACTATATATACATTGTTTACTTATTCTATTATCGCATTGCGAGTTATCACCGCCTGTAGGCGGCATATTAAATGAGTTCTTTGTTTCTCCAGAGGATCTTGTTGCGTATTCTGCACCGAAAGGCGGCGATATGCAGGCAATGACAGGCGGAGCGCGCTTTGAAGACTTGGCGTACGATGGTGTCCAACGAGATGGAAAACTCTTGGATGGGCTCGGGCAGATGACAGATTCGCTGCTTGGGCCCAACGATTTCGAACAACCCGATCCTTTAGACACCCAAGGTAAACATTATATCTGTTACGATATTGGACTCAAAATATGTGTTTAAAATATGTCGTCTATCAAAATATGTGATTAAAATATGTGATTACCAAAGTACAGTACGATTAAAATCAGTTAACACTTCGGCCAACCTCGGTAATTGTCGTGAATCCCTCATCTCTCACATAGAGTTATCAATTTACAGATATGACCGATTTACAAAATTCTTTTCGTATTTGATAGGGTATACTTCCGAGATGGTCCCATGTAAATTTTATCAAAATCGGTCAAGCAGTTTATGAAATATCAACAAAAATCGGTTGAAATCGGTTTTTTAAATTTTTTATTTGGTGATTATTATTAATTATTAATCCGACGTAATATCGTAGGTACTACTTACATCAAACAGTAAAATATTGACTTAAATATATGTTTTTTATATATTGTATACCTACAAGAATATGTTAAAATTCATGTCGCTTCTGCATAATAAATTTCTTAGGTCTACCGGTTAGTAATGTCATCTTGGCAGGTGCTATACATTGCGTTTATGATACCTACTTCAAATTGAATGCTACCTAAAAGAAATCGCGGTAATGTATTTCGTGTCATTTTCGTCTCCGGATTTAGGCGATGATACCCGAGAAAAGCCGAAGTGTTAACTGATTTTAATCGTACTGTATTTTGATCGTCTTTTTATATTTTTGTTGTTGTTTCAATTTTCATCTGTGATTTTACCATGAACGCCGGTTTGCGGTTTAAGGTCTAAGGCAAAGCGTGATGTAAATTACATCATGTAATATCAATTAAATATGTATGATACTAACATCACACATTCTGCAGGTACTCGTTGGGTCGGATGGAACAAATCTATGCAAGTGGACGACGAAGTTGAGCTCACATTCAATTTTAGTACTACACGGCTGTTCTATAACGTGGACATCCACTCCAATAATATGTTTACAAAGGATGTTCAGGTACTTCATCACGTACATACAATCACTTAGGTATACCTACATAACAGTTAAGTATCTAAATCTCAATATCAATCGTTTGAATTAATATAAGTACCTAAACTCAATGCCGATAAGTTTGAATAATACAACTGAGCTGTATTCTAAGCAGGCTTCGTTCTGAATGCGTAAAATCGTCAATTGAATTATATACCTACAGTTAAAATAATAGGCAATACTGTATATATCTATAAATATCTTCAGTCCTTGACAGCAACAGATATCGGCCCCTATATTTTACAAGTTAATGCTTATAATACTTATATTGAAATTAAAGTAACGTATGGTTATCTCTCTTGTACAGCTATTCAAGGAGGCAGAAGTGTACTTCTCCTTGGAAGGCGAGCGTTGGCAAGAGGAGTACATATCGCACGAGCCCAAGCAAGACCGCGTATCGGAGCACGCGCGTGTCATACACGTGCCGCTAAACAACCGCACCGCCAGGCACGTCATGCTGCGCCTTAAGTTCCAGCACGAGTGGATCCTCATCAGTGAGATCACCTTCAAGTCAGGTCAGTTCCAGCAGAAGTAAAACTATCTTAGTTAACGTCGCTTTATACGATTTCATATTTTCTATTTTTATACTTTATATTTTTTATGAATGGTATAGTACGTAAGTGCGCAAGCGACTCCATCAGATGTTCTTGTAAAGGTTATGAAAAGTTCGAATTTTGGTCACAAAACCGATTTTATTCTTTGCGATTGCATAGCATCGTTAACTAAAAAATATTACATAATATACATTATTATATCATTTTATTATTCTAAAGAGAAATCAACAATATAAAGAGTATCTTTAATATAAAGAGTTTATTAAATAATTTAACCGCACATTCTAGAATAGATCTGAGATGCCCGGAGACCTGCGCAGTCGTCATGAACGTCTCGGGACGTGGAAAGTTAGAGCTCTCATATAGCTAACCCATTACACCCGTCACAAAGGCTTTACTCGCCTTAGGATTCCGTAGTCAAACTATGTAGGAGCTCTCATTTATAGTTCCGCTTGGTCCTTCAGTCTATATGACAAAGTTCCCGACATATACAAAGCTGGAATATTGTAAATTAATCGGATACGCACACAGGAACAAAATAGACAGACGTTAATAAATTAAGTAGTTAACATTGTTGGACACGTAAATAATTTCCTTGATCTGGCACAGAGGATTCCATTTCCTTAATTCGAAGTAAATAAATCATTCCAAACGGCAGATAATTTATTTACATTTCATTTTCGACTCATTTTACGGCATCCCAATCAACGCTCCATTCCGGGAATAAACATCGTCTGAATCCAAAACAGTTTACTGAATCAAATGTTTTATACAAATAAATAAATCGGGCAAATAATTTGGGTGCGAAAAAAGTGAGCAGGAAGATTCATAAGCACGATTGGGTGATTTTTCGCGCGAACAAAAAGAGGGCCGCCCCGGAGGGCATAGGACGCTCAGGCACGCTAATAGATCCATTACTCCTCATCGGGCTCCCTTATCTGTTCCGAGCACTCGCGAGCCTCCGGCTATTTCACAAATTTTATCTTTCTCTAATTAATCCACAGCTCTTTTGAGAGAATCGCCTCTTAAGTGATAAATCGCCTCGCGCTAAACGAAGAACTTGCAATTAAAGCAAATCTTTGATCTCGATTATTTTGTTTTCCCCAATTAAGCATAACTGGAACGCTAACTCGTTGACTGCGGTTAGCGGAAGGGATGTGTGTTGTTTTGTCACAAGCGGTCGATTAACGCAATGTTTGAAGAAACATATAATCACGAATGTCATATCATAAAATATGTAATGAGCTTACTTGCTTCTTTGATAGAAGCTTTTCTAAACTTTACTATTAATAACTTTAAACTCTATTCTATATCAAATTGACATGATTCATCAAATTGTCATACCGATTTCATTCATATCGATCTGATAGATTAATTTCTATGATGGCCGAAGCCCTTATAACGCTAGTTAGGTATCATGTCTGCATCTCACTCACTAACTCACTATCGATATAATACTTATTGGCTATACTATCCTATTCATTGCTTGTTTAAAAACCGACTCCCGAGATGTCAAAAGCTAAGCTGTGTTCAACTTTGACCTCCAGCCCGTTTGCCCTAACCCATGAACGTCACTGCGCTTAACTGATCAACCGACAACACTAAAGTTCATGTCTTGTAGTTACTCATGTCTCATCGGTGCACGACACGTATATGTATATGCTGTAATACTAGATTTGAAAACAAAAATATACCAATCTAAAGCAGATTGTAAGTTTCAACGTTTTTGTATAAGCCAGATATTCAGTTGATCCGGGGATGGAGTTAAAGGCTCAGCGCTAGATAATATACTTAGAAGACCTTATTTAATAAAACCGTCAAAATGGTAAATAATGTAATTAAAATGATTACAAGGAAAACCGAATGAAAAAATGAAAATTATTTTAAAATAAACATGTAAATACCCGTTTTAATATGTTTATTTTTTCATTTGAAAATGTGGAGAAATAAAGTAATATTTATTTATGTCGATGACATTTAGATGTTGACAGTAACATCGATATATTGTTATGTCGATAAAATATTTTGCTACGTCACTTTCGTATAGGTGCCCCGAGTTATCCTAGGTATGCTTATAACTAATATGGAATTCGCGGCTTAAACTTTTTCTTTTATTATGATGAGCATGTCAGCTTCAGCGTACAATATAACATCATTCAAGAAATTGTTGATGTGGAATGTGTCTATTGAGAAATTAGGCATGTGACGTGATGCACGTTAAAAGGCTCGGTAGGTTAAAGAAAACGATCTACTTTACCGTATTTTTGTATGTCTTTTTCTCTTTTTTGTTATACATTAGCTGTTATACAAATTCGTACACGCAAGTTCAAGTATCTACAAGTTTCGGTTTTTATGAGAAACAATCCTAAGATAGACGAACAGGCGTACGTACGGGTACCCAGACACCCCAAATACTAGGGTACGGTTGCCACTCTTTGACGACGAGACTGGTGGCAATTTAAATTAAAGTAAAAGGCTAAGGATTCGATACAAATTAATACTAAATGTTTGTTGGGTTAGTGGTAAATTGGTAATATATAACTTAAATACGTATACATCACCACCGGCGAGCTTCGAATCCGTAGTCACCATCGGTAACTGAATAAAAAAGTCGCTCTTCAAGAAAAAAATCTCTGCCGTCGTCACAGCATTCTATGTACATTGTGCGAGGTTCTAGTAGAAAATATGTGAGTTCTGGCGCGAGTGCACACGAGAATTTTTCTATTAGTCTGGTAGCCGTAATGTGCGGCTGCATTATTCGGTTTGCGGCGGCGAGTAGAAACAATAATAAACATAGCTGCTGCTCTCTGCAAGTTTTTGACGTTATTAAATGAAATTGTAAACTAGCATAGTAATGTACCTACGCTTTGTCTTTTCCGTACCTGGTAATGTGTGAGCAATTGATTAGGAACGACGGCGCGTTCTTTAACTATTACATAAAACTGGTGATTAGAATTTATACCTGGAATGGTCGCGAATGAGAAAAACAAATAGTTGCCTAATTATTTTATTACATTTTTCTCAGTCAACCTTCACAACGGTAATTGGAAAGTTGCCGAAATGTCAGAAAGGCTCAAATAAGGAACATACGCGATATAATCCGTTAAAATTGCTTAATTTAAATATGTGACAGTTACGGAAACGAAGGAAATATTAAGTGATTCGAAAGTTATGATATTACGTTTTTCTCTGATAATTCTCGATTGCAATATTCTCGTCTATATTATTCGTATACAGTTAGTTACCTACAAATAAAGCTATCTGTCTAAGTACTTAGTTCACATTTAGTTCACTCAGTTATTCCTGACTTAACGCATCTATTTTTAGTCCGGAGTCCTGACAACCAAACGTATTGCGAGAAGGAAAACACCGCCTCTGTCTTAAACTAAGACAATGCGGAGAAATGAATAGGTGTCGAGAGCAGAACTAATTGTTGGGCTACAATGGCTGGGCTTAGCCGGGGGCCGCCGGAGCAGTGCTGATGGAGTTCTGCCGCGCCGTGACTCGCGGTATTTATTGACTGCGACTTACGATCACAAAGGATGCTTATTGCACTAGATAGAGCAGTGATTCGGAACCTGTGGTCCGCGAGCCCCTGGTATTTTATTTATTTATAATTGTTAAATGGTTTTTAGTCTATAGACTAAAGACCATTTAAAATAAAAGTTTTTGGGTGAATATAAAAAAATATATATGGAAACATCAGACCAAGCACCGAAACATGTACTGCTTACATTACATACCTCTCTGTGAAAAGGCATTCTCTTCTCTTGTGTTTTATGTTATTTACACTTTAGTGAGCTACTTTTACAAATTTCATAAGTGGTTCACACTCGCGTACAAAATGTCAGGAATGGCGCAACATATTTCGATCTCGTATGGAGTTCTACAACAGTTATAGCTGTTCGTATAGCTGCGCTGTGCTGCAGACCAGCACCTTTAGCACAACTGTGACACGCGAATCTTTATCCCTTTCTATACAGTATCGTGAGAGAGTGACAGCTGATGCTATGTAGCGCGGCATGAGTCGCAAGCTATAGTTGTGCTAGACGGGCAGCACCTTTAGCACACCTGTGACACGCGAATCTTTATCCCTTTCTATACAGTATCGTGAGAGAGTGACAGCTGATGCTATGTAGCGCGGCATGAGTCGCAAGCTATAGTTGTGCTAGACGGGCAGCACCTTTAGCACAACTGTGACACGCGAATCTTTATCCCTTTCTATACAGTATCGTGAGAGAGTGACAGCTGATACTATGTAGCGCGGCATGAGTCGCAAGCTATAGTTGTGCTAGACGGGCAGCACCTTTAGCACAACTGGGACACGCGAGTCTTTATCCCTTTCTATACAGTATCGTGAGAGAGTGACAGCTGATGCTATGTAGCGCGGCATGAGTCGCAAGCTATAGTTGTGCTAGACGGGCAGCACCTTTAGTACGACTGTGACACGCTAGTCTTTATCTCGCGCGAGATATATTACTCATTTGTTTTTGTACAGTACTGCGAGAGAGTGACAGGTGACGCTAAGTCGCGCGACAAGAATCGCGAAGCATGTTGTGTTAGACAAGCTGTCCACACGATTTCGGAACATTCGGAAACAGTATTTTTTATATACTGCTGAGTAATGTAATGAGCGAGTAAGCGCCTTCTGCTCCCCGTACTAGTTTATATAAACTGTATCTCGGTGGAACAGGATTCACCATTCTCATCTGTATGCGTTAAATTACACTGTATTAATCACTGCGAAAATGATATTAACTATATCAACTAATTATTAAACGCTCGGGTTAGTAAACAAATTAATAGATTTTATTTTTGCTATTGTTTGGTTGATATTAAACGGTTGAGACGGGTATGGACCTAGTATCGGTGACATAATACAGTTTGTCTTTACTATTCAAAATTTAATTTACATTTATATACATAAGATAAATGTAAAATAAATTCAGCGAATGTAGGATTGTCTCGAAAACTATAGCAAAACTGGGTCTGAACTTGATCTGAGGTGCGCGGCGCGGCATGGCAGGCTGCCAGTGCTATATAATAGCGGTTGGGAGGTGCCAAGAGTCGTTTTATACTGTGCTAATTCCCAATTGTACGTACTTACTGCCAACTACTTCTTATTTACTACCCATCAATAGGCTTCTTCTTAAGCAGGAACCCTGTCTTCTACAGTAAATCAGTAATAAAATATCAATGAGTTGATACCAGATTAAACCAATAATTATAATAATATCACAAAAGTCCAAATGACAAGTTCGAGCAATATCTTTACCATATCTTTCAAATATTATATGCTGTCCGATGCCGTGATAAAGCCGAGACATTATTGAATAGAAGCACCAAGCTAGGACAAATCTATGATTTATTTTTATTATGGTTATCCTAAATCGTAGGTACTCCGTGTCGACGTAGAACAAAATATTTAAGTTGGGATATCTACAATATAACACTGCCAACAATATGCCTCCATTTTTTTCTGCTTGTATCAATAGCAACCACTATTTTTCCTCCTGACATGCTTATTCGTCCAAATAAATAAGAGGCCTTATAACTTAAAAAAAAAAATGTTTTTCTCTCTCTTACAAACGTACTGATAATATACCTAACCAACTTTATGAAGTGAATGATACTTTTCCCCGAGTTATAGGTAAGCAACATAGCTATTTCATGCTTTCATTGCGTGCTATCGAAAAACAAATTTCCGCTTGAATTTTGTCAATTTCGAGTAGTTTTAGAAACAAAAATTATCAATGAAAAATTCAAACTATACTTTTGAAATATATACCAATAGATCCCAATAGCTCTGTTCTAGATAGTAACATCAATAATATGTTAAGAAACATGTTTTATCATAGAGATAAATGTCTAAAACAATCAGCATTTTAAAAAGAATAAGGCCTCTTAATGAGTTTGATAACTTTGTACGTTTGTCAACAGTACCGACTGTGGTGAACGCTTCAGCGGAATTCCTGGACGAATACTATCGCACCGATATGCCTCCGTCTTCCCGTAAAAAGCGAAACTCTTCCTTGCGCGTGAGCGTCGGGCTGGCTTGCGGCGCGCTCGTCGGCGGAGGCGCTTTCATCGCCGCCACCGTGGTGCTACTGGCCAAGAGAACCAGGCGTAGAATTCCTAACATGCTGAAGAAACCATTCTGCCCGTCCTTGAGGAATACGAACTCCAATTCGAGGAACAACCGACGCACCCCCCGGCTTGCACTGGCACTCGCTAATTGCCCACCGATCCATATGTTGAGGTAAGTACAGCAAAATAGTAATTATTTGGGTAAAGGTTTTATTATACAGCGCTGAAATCTCAGGTAGATGTCTCATGTTTTTTGAAAGCGTTGAATAAATAAGATTATAAAAACTTATTTTGTGGTTATCAATGTTATATTTTTGAGACGGTACATAAGTAATGCAAATTCAGTAATGAGCCCTACAACGCAATGGTGGAGAGTTTAAGTAACAGGCCAATCGGCCTTTTATCGCACCATACAAAAAAAACGCCAGTTTCGGTCCCGGGGCGAAAGTGTTAACAAAAAAGCTAGTGTTATTTAATAAGTTCCTAAGCCTATGTGATAATGTTACATACCTATTTAATCCCTGTTTCTAATGTTAAATAAAGTGTACAATACGCTTTGCAATATTTTTCGGTTCGAGTGTTTCAAAACAGCCGTTTTGGATGCATAAAAGGCTATTGTGATACGTCACATCAAAACATAAACACAGATAGTGATGCATGCTTCCTTTTGTACAGACCTGCAGTCGTCGATGAGGATTATAGGGAACCCTACAATATATGGAGGGAGACCCTCGGCCGCCGCGACAAGCACGACGTACATGATCAAAACGAATATAACGGTGAGTTTTATCTGAGCTTATTTGTCTACCTTGTTTATTTCATTTTCCCTTTCATGTACAATTCAGACAAATATGTGCAGGTATATAGGTATATGATACGGATTATAACAAATGTTATGCATGGTTTTATAAAACATCATATTATGTAGAAACGTTGAGGATTTATTTTGGAACTGATTTTTGAGGTTTGTTTTGATCATACAGAGCGGTTTGATCACCGAGGTAATTTATTATTTATGCTTATGGATTATTGGATATCCTAATGCCAACAATAGCGAGGGGCTCTGGAGGGATAGTTGCATTGTTGAATGATTAATACGACCCCGCAACTGAGCCGCACAAGTGTAATAATGTCGGTAAATGTTTTTTTCCGTAATGGGGTCTGACCCTAATTGTAAACAGTGGCTACGAAAATGAAAACTTTTTAAATTAGTAACAAGGGTTACACCCTACATTTTAGGTCCAACTGATATACTGAAGCGATCTTGGAATGTAAAATACAATTTTATTGTACTGATATTATTTAGAGTTACGAAAAATATAAAATGTCTTGCCTTCCATTTTAATGTGTAGTTCTAATTCGTCGTTTTAGAGAAAAAATATTGATACAAAAATAAGCAATTAGCCTATTCGATAGTTAAAGCCATAACCCGCTGATTTTACTGTCTTGCCCCAGGTCGTGCTCGCGCTAGTTAGCTCGGCGCGACACTCACCCGCGCCCTCGACTGCACTCGTGGCTTTTCGAGTGCACTTGCCCCTAGATCGTTACTTTCCCCAGCTATTCGCCGACCAAGTAGCGAGCAGAGTTTGTTAATGGAAACCAAATGTCCTAATGATCTTCATAACGACCCCGTTATTTATCACTGTTTTATGCCACCATATCTGATTATTAGACTTGACGGCGGTTTTACATCGTTATTCAATGCAACAAACTCTACGTCATTTCGTGATTAATAAGTCCACTTTCATGAAACTAGATTGTAAAATAATCATAAATATTATATCAACCATTCCCCGTAAAGTGTATATTATGACAAAAGCGTTGGAAACTAATTAAAAGTAGAAATTCAAAAGATTGTGGCAAGAACCCATTAACGGAGCTTATTCATCCTTTTTTTATTAATTTAGTCTTGTAGCAACGTGATTAAGTTTTCTGAACTTATTTGTCCTAGTGCAGTAAAATATTAGGTACTATAAAAAGGTTAAGGAAAATCTTGTATATTTGCGAGAAAAGTTTTGGTCGGTTCCTAGCGATTCATCAATTGCCTGGTGCACTGGAAAACCTGGCAGCACAGACATGATATTAGGGCCCTTGTAAAACTAAAATAGAGGGGCGAGCTCGTTACGACGGGCGGACGTCCGGTCGGAAGGGCAGCCATTGTTCAGGCGCCATATTGAAAAGATGATGCGCCCTCAGAGCAGGATAATGGGGCTAGCGGCGTGGGCTAGCCTGCTATCTTCGACGGACGGAATACATTGTTAGAGAAAATAGCCAACATGTTAGAATATCGATGGATCCGCAGCGCCAGTCTGTGCGAGAATAAATATAAGCTACCTTTACGGTAACACTACGTATCAACACCATTCTGGGATCTGGAATGGATATTTTGAACCCCGGCTGAGTGCTAAATTTTATTCAGCAATGGAAAATGAACTAAGTTATTTTCATTATTTTTTCTGAAGAAATAGTATTAGATTATTTATTCAGAATATGATACTGTCATAAAATAACCGTATAAAAATTGACACGTCATATTCCTTATAAACTATTTCAGAAGTAAGTGCATGATTACCTATCCCTAGCAGTTTTAGTATGTGTACATACCTATACTTATATCTAATAAACCTACCATCATTTAAAAAAATCTATAGCTTCAGATTTCAAGAAAAAAATTGTTTTAATGGAAAAATTCCTTCCAGAGTGAACAGTAGAAATTGTGGACTGATTCTTGAACGCAATCGTAACTAGGAAATTAAACCGGTAACAATTATCACATCAAGAAAATACCCTCTCATAAACCTGCAAGTTCTGTTTATTATGTTCGAGATACTGGTGTCACATTTGTGCTGATGTTGATTAACCACAGTCGTCAAAGCTCCTTCTGCTTCACTGAGCACCTTAGATTAAAATCTCATGGCAAACCGATATACATGTACCTAAACAAATAGACTGTGTTTGATCTGTATCTTGCACAAACTAATACGGATGCATGCGATTCCTTGGATGTCATGCGAATTATTTACATGAATGAACCAATGTTTCTTACATATATATTTCCTTTATATGCAGAAATCTGCGAAGATCCCGAATTCCCACGCCCCTACATGATGAAACGCCCTGACCCGCACGAGAGCTTCTACGCCGCCACCGATATCATACACCATGTGAGTTTTTTCCACCTCTTTGATTGCATGACTCGAAACATTCCAGCAAACGAGAATCGAGCACAATACGGCAATGTTGCGTCGAATTCCGAAACTACTGGCTAGAATTTTCAGTTACGAAACTACACAACTAACTCAGGTGTAATTATCGAACTTTTGCAACTGCTAAATTTGTTGTAAACGAATGCAAACAAACTCCGCTCACCTATATAATTAAATGTAGAAATTAAATTCTGTTAGCAAATAATTGAACACATTTTCAATTATCTAACATTGTACTCGTAACAGATAGCTTAACGTGTCTTTTGCAACTGAACTTTAAACGGCATAAGTGTAGGTACTTATCTGCTTTATATGGAATTTAAATTTATTCAGAAATGATGCACAGACAGGTTTAGAGAGCTGTGTGCAGCAAAGCGAACAAAGACTGCAGCAACAGCTGTAAACATGATGTGCTCTAGAGCTTAAAGTATTGTGTACATTTATACAATCATGCAGGATGCAATTCATACACACGTATAGGTACTTTACAAAGTACTGGGAACGAGACCATATGCGCTATTCAACTCACTCAGTTCATAGTTCTCGTTTAATAATCAGAACTGTGCTCGAATTTGAAAACCCGTAGCACCAATTACTAAACACATTAAAGCAGCATCGTTATTCTGTAACACGATTTCGAAGAGCGATATGCAAAATGCAGGACTGGCGAAGCTTGGCCCCGCGAGGACGCGCCGGCCAGATTCAATAACCGACGAAGCCCTTGTTTTATTGGAAATAGAATTTGCATAATATTAAACCCTACAGCTTCCGATATTTCCCGATGGATGCATTTTTTTATCGAATCAAACAATCAGTGCAACAGGTTAAGCTTTCTTTTAATTTCATGCTCGAGACTCGTTACATCGTCGTTGATTCACTTATATTCAGTCAATATGCCCACGCCTTCCATGGCAAAGTAAAACAATATAATATATCTTCGTGTAAATGAAAACTAAGGAAAATATGATTATAACTTGCAACAAGTTTAGGATATAAACTTTTAAAAATTCTATCCTGAAGATCCCATTTCTTTGTAGACATTTTTACGGCCCAGCCACGGCTTCGGCGAGCGGCAGCCGAGCGCGGCGTCCCGCTCGCTCCTATGGCCACCCGCTCGCCGCTCCGCTGGTCGCGCGAAATCGTGGCTGGCCCGTTATTATTGTATTATACCTACTGATATTTAATCATGTACTGACTTATTAAACTATCATCACACAAGTTAGGGGGTTCGTTCATATTTTGAAAAATATATTGATAATAAATTTATGAAACATGTAATGTCTCATTTTTGTTTAATGTGGGTACACCACAATTTTTATTTAAACTAAGAATACAAAGATCAAAGCTTAAAGAAAAATTGAAAAAGGAGCTACTTGGTGGAAGGGACCGGGAATCGAACCCGGTACCTCTGGATTACCGGTCCAGCGCGTTAGCCACTTCGCGAGCGAAGCCTTTTTCAATTTTTCTTTAAGCTTTTATCTTTGTATTCTTAGTTTAAATATATTGATAATTTCAAATAACTTTTTGAACTGAATAATACTTTTCCCCGAGTTCTAGGTAGGTATAGCTATTTCATGCTTTCATTGCGTGCAGTCGAAAATGAGTTGATAAAACTAATTTTCCGCGTAAATTTTGGCAATTTCGAGTAGTTTTTGAAACATTAATAAATCCCAATAGTCCTCTTCTAGGTAATAACATCAATAATATGTTAAGAAACATGTTCAATCATAGACAAAAATATCTAAAATGATCAGCATTTAAAAGGAATAAGGCCTCCTAAGTTTTCTTTATTTTATTTGTATGCTTGAATACCCGTGTATATCGAAATTAATTCGTGTCTACGTTGTCAACTATTCAATTAATTCCATTACAATGATGTCAATTCATCATTCAATGCAATAGAAAACTTTTAATAAGATAAAAATGCCACTTTTCAATGTTTCTTATAAAATAAAATAAAAATATACCATGTGATCGAAGTACCGAAGACTATTATAGGAAATACAAACGTGTAAATTGCAACATTGCTCATATTGTAGTATACTAATTCACCGGTGGATCCCGCCCGTGATTTCCCTAGGGACCATCGCATTGTGACGCCGCGGGGAGTGGCAAACCTGCTCATCGTTAATTTGTAATGAGCACTGTTATTTAACACGTTATTTGTTTGGTACTGAATTTCTGTGTGAGCTTATTAATATTAATAAACAAGTTAGGTATATTCGGGTGGATCTCCGGGCGTTTGAACCGCGTGGTTCAAGTGTTATTGTGTGTGTTCTCTCGATTTTGAGGAGCAGCGACCGGAAAAGCAAGTTGATATAATTGCGATCAGACTAGAATCAGCCTGGCAAGTGCCTCTCGGCTCCATTAAAACTTAACTTTAACCTAAACCTAACCTAACCTAAGCATCATCCATTGTAACAATATTTTTTGAGATAATTATGAAAAAAAAAGCGCCGCCATAAATATTCACAAATTTCACGATTAATTTGGCGACGCTATTTCGAACCGTACGTAGGTTATTTGTATTGTATTGTTATTTGGTAATCTAGTTCCAGTGCAGCGTATGTATCAAATAGGAATCCGTCTACCGCTTAGATTAGTTAGTTTTGTTACACCTACCATGTTAGCGCCTATAGAGACGATTGATAGAGGTCGGAGTCATTATAGTTGTTAATAGAATCTATTCATTGAGCATTATGAAGGTGGTGAAACGGACAGGTACAATATCGGATTAAGCTCTATGCAAACGGTTCTCAAAGTGTGCTCCGGACAAGCTTGCGGATCCGTAAAATCTTAAAGAATTCTCTGTCTCTAACATCATATCAACCTGACAAATCCTGCATCTAGTATATATTTTATAAATACTTAATAGTAAAAAAATACAATTAACAGAGGACCTCTTTATTAAAATCGGTAACTTTTTTTTAAGCAATTACCAGTAATTTCAGACAATCCTTATAATCAGAAAAATATACCAATTATTATTTGTATGTTCCTTTGATATAATTAAGTCCTAATTATTCGTTTTTCAATAAGTAGCATAAATTTGGGTACACCTGTTCCGTCGCCGTGTCAGTATCAGCATGTAAATTTTTCAATTTTTCCATTGTCAAAAGTTTGAGAATGACTGCTCTAGACAAGCTAGTGCAGTAATTACATTCACATAATCGGGTCGAACTCACACGCGCCGCAAGCAGTGCGTGCAATATCTAAGTTTACGTGATAACAACTGACATAAATGCAATCTAGAGGAAGCGGGCCGGAAATTAATGGTAACTGCTTCAGGCACGGGTAGACGGTTTGATGAATATACTGGTCGTATCCATTATTAGGAATCAATATCGAAACAATGTCACGTGTCAACGACATGGAAATCTATAAAATTATATATTTTTACTAAAGCCGTAACGTCTGCTAACGTAAACCAAATGTTTACAATGAAGCGAAAAACTGAAAAATTTAACGGAACAGGCAGGATTCGAACCTACGTCTCCAACAGCTTTCCGGGCCAACACGGGTGACCTGCCAACTGGACCACCGAACCTGATGCCAGAGTTATTGAATTTTGCAACCAGTTGCTTCGACATGCCTTAGGGTGGCATCGTAGCGCCATCTACCGTAAAGATTCAGACTTTATAATCGGCACCATCGTCTCAAATTATGTTGAGAATCGATAGTAACGATGTGCTACACCCAAACAAATTATTTTTATTAAAGCAAGTCTGTTAAAGTAAACCAAATGTTTTTAATGAAGCGGATTTTTTTATTTTTTATAAAATTATTGTATTTCATTGTACAACATTGAATCATAGATAATGTTACCCTACCCCATTTCATTAGAATTGATGACTGGTGGGATTTACAAATATATTGTATCTGACAGCTGCAGGCATGTAAAAACAAACATTGGTTTTACCGTGTAAGTATATTTGAAGTCAGTTTTTTTAAGAGATTCATAGTCGAAGAAGATAATGCTGTCGCTCGCGTCCATTCGCTTATGAATATGGAGATTAATAGAAAAATTACGTAACCATTAATTCCAAATCAGACCCGTGTTGGTAAGAAATACGAGTATGATCATCTTTGATCGCACTGCGTGTACTTTTGTCTCGAGTAGGCCTTCAAAGACAGCACTTTGAACATTGAAACTACAAAGACCGGGGGACGCCAGCTTTGTGGCAAGTGACGTCAATGAGATTAAATCATGTCTGACCCCTCTAGGAGATGCTCTGTTGGGATTAATTAAGAATATTCATTTAAATTTATAGTTTGTTTTTAATATACACATGAGAACAAAGAATAATAGGTATTGTCAATTTAATTAAATTGTGTTAAATTAATTCATTCAACCTTCCTTCAAAACAGTATTGTTGAATCATGCAATGATCATGACGTCGTGGTTGGCGCGGTTTGTACCTAGTGCACCTGTCTACTGAGATTTGTCAAAGGTTGTCTGATATTTATTATTTTATTTATCATGTACCCCTCGGACTGGTGGACTGATACGGACTGATGTAAAATTAATATTTTTAACACTAGTGAGCTTTAGACCTTGCGATCTTTTGCGAAATGGCTGAAACATGTTTTTTTTTTATGATTTCGTCTTCTCTAGTTGTCTGTTCAAACGGTGACTATCGTACTTTTAATCAGCCTGATATCACTCTGGACTGATTAACGACGATGATTAGAACTGTTTTAATCTAGGCGTATCGTTTTATAGATGTGTAGGTATCTAGAAGTAAAAATAATTAAGTATGTAAAACACATTAAACACCTAAGAAACACATATTCATGTTTCCCAGGGGCACTACCAATTAAGATAAGAGAGTCGTCTACCTATAAGAGCCAATGGAAAATATATTAAAATAATATAAACGTTACTAGGCGTAAACATCAATTTGTCATTAAATTGCAATTATTTCAATAGATACGATACCGTTTTCTGTCTAAGATATTGGACTGTTCAGTTAAATTCCGTTTCAAAGAATTCGTAAAATCATGAATTATCTCACTTGCTTGTAAAATAAAGTCGTGTTGTAAAACCCCGCTTTTAAATTAACACGCGCCGCTCAGTCAGACATTATTCCGTGATAATATGCAGACAACAACACAAACACAAGTCCGCAAACAAGTGGAAACCACTCCCCACTAACGTTTGCCGAACATTACAGGATACCATAAACGGAGAATATCAACAATTACTTTGAGCAAAATCAGTGGGCTGAAAGTGAGCCGTGATACTTGACTACGCCGTGCTATTTGACTAAGCGCACCTAACTCGATACAATGGGCAAAGTTAGACATTAGGCATATTGTTCCCTAACGGCTATGTAAATAAACAAGAGGATCTTCTTCAACTAATTAAAGGTACGATATATGGCCCACTGAGCATTGAGGTGTTGACTGGCTTTAACTCGAGTGTTTCGCCTGCGGTTACAATAATAGGTACCTATTAATATGTAGATAGTAACTATAGAACATTACTGACATTAGGCATTACGCGGTCCAAGAATATGGAGCTGTGATAGAACAATCCTCTTGATTAAGTAATAACTAATACTGGTTCTCTTAATTATGGGCGCGTATGTTTTAGGTTTCTTACCGCAGAACTCCATAGATATGAATATATATATTTTTTATTTGTTTGAAAGCTTGAACTGCCTAATGATGTGATCAAATTTGAACTCCTCAATTGTTATTGACACATGACGACATAAAGCAATGGTTTTATGTTGCTCTGACCAACTCCCTCAACTGCTTGCTGCGGCAAGGGAATATTGCTTCTATTGTTGCAATTGACAACGTTTCAAATTGTCAAATAGTGTTTAGTTTAAACTAATTTCATTGGGTACTTTATTTTCACAAACCCCAAAACTATAATTTTTATTTGGTAATACAGAAAATCTAAAAATAATGGTAAAAGCAGCGTCGTCTAAAAATCAGGACTCAAATGACGTCACCTTGTAGAAAATTTGACAGTCGCAACTTACAAAAATAACAGTGTTACAATTTCCATACAAAAACCGTCTTATTAATGGTCTGGCTGTGTGATTATCTGTGCTGTGATTTTATAATCGTAAATTGGGATATTTTCGAATAGTTAAAATGTATATTTAATTTCTTATCCTTTCTTTTATATTATCGGAAAATAGCCCAATTAAAAAAGAATGTTGTAAATTCGAGGAGCATTAAACGACATTGACAAGTTGAAATTAAAAGATAAAAAGAGCACCTATTATTGCGAGGGTAGCGGGGAGATTCAGGTACATTATAATGGCTCAGTAGGTAATTGCAGCTAAAGAGCGGGGTCCTGTGTAATGAACGGAGCGAGCTGCAGTTATAAATCCCACTCTCGCCCGGCCTCCCCGCCGGCTTATCCGACTGCTGCCATATTCTAGCGTTACATTTAATGACAAATGACTGAAATATCGTCACTACATGCCTATTTTAGCGATGTGCTTTTTAAAATCTACACTATGAGTTAATCTGATCGTACTTAGTTGTGCATTGATTCGTGAAATCATGAAATTCAAATAAAGCCTCTATATTTTTATGATTTGGCCAGTCTTTTTACAATGCCTAATGAACAATTGAACAAATCAACCTATCTGTCGATATCCCCAGTTAAGAATTGATTCATGAGGTTTCTTAGGTACCCAGGTTTTCTAGAGCTACAGCAAACTGTCCTGAAATAGCTCGAACATTTGTGCACGCGACTCCGTTAAGTCGAGACTGATGAGTTAAAAAAAAACGTAACAACTCTAATCGAATAACAAGTACTGACCACAATCGATACATTACTTGTACAGTCAGCTGACAGAAGTAGCTAGGCAGAATAACATGCTCACAATAATGGTCAGGTACAGCCCTTATTCTCTTTATAAAAGAGTCCGCGTGTATCTCATTGTAAGCACTTGGCCTGCGTAGCAACTTCTGCTACGACTGTATAATATACAAAAACTAATATGTATAGCTTTTAAATAAGCATGAGAATGTGAACGAAATATATTAGTGGATGTGATTATACAATACATGTCTAAAATTAATAGATTTTTAAGTTTGATATGATAGGAGTAACAAAAAAATATATCAATTTATCGTTTTCTATAATCCTGTTAGGCTTATGATAATAAAATATTAACTTTATATTGTAAATAACAAGGCTAGTTTTGCAATGATCCGAGGTGGACAAAGAAGCGCTGGGGTGAAACAAATATCAATATCGATTAAATGACCCGTTATTAGTAGAGTCGATTACTGATGATCGCAATTACTACCGGCTATAATAACATATCGTTATATGTTCGATAAGATCGTTCCATATCGACTTAGCCATTAGTGCAATTTGTTTCACTTCAATATTTTTATTTAATGAGCTTATCTTCACAATTTTCCATTTAACATAAAATATTAAAGGAGCACTTAAATTTTAAATACTTAATGATATGGTGAGCCTAATATAGTACATGGTACATCTGATACTTTTGGGGGCTATAAGGAAGAGTTAGAACCCTATATGAGTTAGTCCAATCAGTGATAGTTATTTTTTTATATTTCAGGGTTCAAACTCTTCCTCGTGGAACCCTTTTGTCACCTCCTGAAGTTCCTACATCGTTATTATAAACATCCTGTATGTATAAAGAGAAATAAATATTTTCTATTTGGACACAGCACCTCACAAGAGTAATAATTAATACCTAAATATATTTTTCAAAAATTTACTGTGTTTTCTAAGCATAGAAATTGTATATTAATAGACGGAACAATATGATTTTGTCATAAATGTTCTTATAATAATCATTGCTTCGGTTTTGAAACTAATATAAATTAACTCAGTTTAAAATAAGTTAGAAATATTTACGAAATAAAGTCACGGTTGACATGAATGTCTGAAAATGTCTGAAAATAACAAAATTAAATTGTAAATGGCTCTCACCGTAGAAGAAGTTATGCAGGTTGTAATCAGCTTCAAACTAGATCGCAAGGAAAACTTTATGTCGTGTATGCCAGTAATAAACCAGTTGTCGTATTAGCCGGTCGTATCATTAGCTCCCGAATACTTCACTGGCTGACGAGTTTGTTAACTTACCCGCGAGTAAAAAAAAAACAAGTACAAAATGTCGTTTTTAGGAAATCTAACGGTTTTCGACCATAAAATAAGTGACTGGTCGATTTTTAAAGGAAAGTTAACCAAATTTTTCACGCTGAACTGTATCGAGGACGAAAACAGAAGTGCAGTGTTAATAACTCATGTATCGGATGAAACGTATCGGTTGTTGCGTAATCTCGTATACCCAGCTGATATCGAGACACGAAGTTACGAACAATTGGTGAATGTACTCGAAACGCATTTTAAGCCCAAGCAGTGTTCATTTGTCGAGAAGGCGAAATTTTATGGTGCTGTAAGGAACCCAGGAGAAAGTTTAGGGGAGTGGGCGGCGCGGTTAAGGGGTCTCGCGAGTTACTGCGATTTCGGCGCCGCTCTGGAGATGGTTCTTCGTGACCGTTTCGTCCTCGGCCTGGGCGCTGGACCCGAGCGGGGTAAGCTGTTCGAACAGGACTGTAGCACCTTGACTTTTACAAAGGCGCTGGAAATTGCGGAGCAGGCCCAAAGTGCGCGAGAAGCAAGACATATGGTGTCAGGCGCTGATATGGTGGTGAAGCAGGAACCGGTGTACCGCGTAGGCGGCGACGGCAGGGCGAGCGACGTGCCCGGCCGCCGGCCCGCCGGCCGCGCGTATCCCGCCTCCGGCTCTAAATATCAGCGCGATAGTGATAATGTTTCTCGTTGTTCCGTATGTGGTATGAAAAATCATAATGGTGATAAGTGTCGTTACAAAGGTTTCCGGTGTCAAAAATGTGGTGAAAAAGGACACTTGAAGAAAGTATGTAGGGTTCGGGTAAATAATTTGGATGCTCAAGATGGCGCGGAACCAACATGCCAGGACTGTAAAGAATGCGAATTTTTTAATCTAAGGTACGAAAACTATGCTCCTTTAACCGTTACTGTGAATATTAATAAGAAGGATGTTTGCATGGAGTTGGATTCCGGTTCTGGAATTTCGGTTATCTCAGAGAATTTGTATGTAAAACAATTTTCAAAACTACCCTTAGTAAAGAGTTGTATTAAATTATGCGTGTATAACGGACACAAAATCACTCCCCGTGGATATTTTACAGTTGATGTCACATATGATGGAATGACAAATAATATTAAAATATATGTCATAGAGAATGGTGGGCCACCGCTTTTGGGGCGTGATTTTATGTCCAAATTTGGGTTGACAATATGTTCTATCCAAAATAATAGCTTATCAGTGCATAATAACAATAATGATGTAAAACGCCTAATGGATGAGTATGCTGAATTATGGAAGGATGGCTTAGGTACATTTAATAAATTTAAGATAAAATTAAGTCTCAAAGAAAATGCCGAACCGAAGTTTTTTAAGGCTCGTAGTATTCCATTTGCAATAAAAACTAAGGTAGAAGACGAAATTGATCGCTTGACTAAGCTAGGTATATTAATACCAGTAAAATTTTCAAATTACGCTACGCCTATTGTTCCCGTTTTAAAGGCTAACGGAAAAGTTCGGATCGCAGGAGACTATTCGGTTACCTTGAATAAAGACATGCATATAGATCGATATCCCATGCCTCGTATTGAGGAAGTCTTTGCAAAAATAGGGGGTGGTCAGTCATACACTAAAATTGATCTCAGTGATGCGTATAACCAGTTTCCGATTGATGAGGAATCACAGGAACTCACCACCATCAACACATCGCGCGGTCTCCTGAAATATTCCCGGCTTGTCTATGGTTTGGCAAACGCACCAGCTGTTTTTCAAAGAACGATGGAAACCCTGTTAGCCGGTATTGACGGCGTTTCGTGCTGGATTGACGATGTGTGTATTACGGGTAACACCAGGGAGCAACACATGTCTAGGCTGCGCGAGGTACTAAAAAGGTTACGGGACGCAGGCTTGCGATTAAAAAAAGATAAGTGTGAATTTTTTCGTCCGAGTGTCACGTACCTAGGTTACGTAATAGACAAGTACGGTATAAAAACCTGTCCAAAAAAGACTGAAGCAATTTTAAAGTCACCTAGGCCTCAAAATGTTCTGGATGTAAAAAGGTTTTTGGGGGTCATAAACTACTATCGTAATTTTATTCCGAACGCGGCTTCCATACTAAGCCCATTGCACGATTTACTTCGTAAAGATGCTCCCTGGGTGTGGGATGATAGGCATGAGCGTGCTCATAACGCAATTAAACGAGAATTATCATCCGATAGGGTGCTGACTCATTTCGACCCCGCGGCGCGTCTTGTGCTGTCCGTTGACGCGGGGCCAGGTGGGCTCGGTGCCTGGCTTGCGCAAGGTAGCGAAGGTCACGAGCGTCCTCTGGCTTACGCATCGAGATCTTTGTCGGCAAGCGAAAAGAATTATAGTCAAATTCATAAGGAATCAGCAGCTATAGTATTTGGTGTTAAACATTTCCACCAGTATCTTTATGGACGTGATACACCGTTTATTCTCAAGACTGACCATCGCCCATTATTAGCGATTTTTGGTAAAAAAAATGGAATTCCTATAATGGCAGCCTCGCGTTTACAGCGTTATGCAATTTTCCTGTCCGCGTACAACTATAGTATTCAGTACATAACAAGTGAAAAAAATACGATAGCGGATTACTTCTCAAGGTCACCTGTTGAATCAACTGAAATCGAGCAGGATTTTAGTAAAGAGGGGTCTTATTTGAATTTTATCACGGACGACACATTACCGGTATTATTTAAAGACATACGAGAAGCCACCCTTAATGACAAAGTATTGCAAACGGTCTCTAAATACATACGTTACGGGTGGCCGCGTAAGATAAAATGCAAAAATATTATACCCTTCTACAACTGCAGAAATGATCTAGATGTAGAAGACGGTTGCATTTTACGCGGGCACAGAATTGTTATTCCACAGATATTTAGAGAGCGACTCATTAGGGAATTGCATAAGGGTCACTTTGGCGTAGTAAAAACCAAGAATTTGGCGCGCGGTAAATTTTGGTTCCCGGGAATAGATGGTGAGATCGAACGCGCGGTGTTATCATGCAGCACGTGCAGCGCGCTGCGAGACGCGCCTCCGCGCGCCCCGCCGCGCGCCTGGCCGCGAGCCGCCGGGCCCTGGGAACGACTTCATATCGATTATGCTCAGATAGCTCAAAAGGTTTTCCTTATCGTAGTAGACAGCTACAGTAAATGGGTGGAATGCCTGTACATGAATGATTTGTCCACGAAGTCGCTCATAACAAAATTGGAAATGTTATTCTACACTTTTGGTCTTCCGGTATTGATTGTGTCCGATAACGATCCCAAAATAAGTAACGAGGAATTTGGCAAATTTTGTGTATCTAACGGGATAAAACATTTGACGTCTCCTATTTACCATCCTTGCAGCAATGGACAGGCGGAAATATCTGTAAAACTGTGTAAAAAAATGTTAAAATGTATATTATCGAACAACGCTAACGCCACAATCCAAGAAATAAATAAACAGTTAGCGAGTTTTTTGTTTGAATATCGGAGCGCACCACACTGCAGCACGGGTGACTCACCGTCCAAGTTGATGTTTTCTCGTGATCTGCGCACGAAACTGGATTTAATTAAACCGCATCAAAAATGTAACAAACCTAACTGTGGCGTCGGCGTTGCCGATTGTAGAATGTTTGAGGTTGGTGAGGATGTTTGGGTGCGTTGTTTCGTTTCCCAAAAACCTGTATGGATATTAGGGAGAATCATAAATAAATTAGGTAATCGGATGTTTTCAGTTTTCGTAGATGGCCAAGGGTTATGTAATCGGCATATTGACCAATTAAGGCGTTATTACAAATCGGTTAGAGCCGATGATAACTGTCCAGTTTTACCTACGACAAAGCCCCAACCATCAAATACTGAACCGCCTCGTATGAGTTGCACCCAGACAAATCCGACAGAGCTGGATTCAGCAACACCTCAACCATTATCTACAAATTTACCACACAATAACAATGACGAGTATTTTGAATGCGAAGATAATACAGCTGCTGATTCCAGTATTTTGGGCGGAGATGGACGGGAGAAAATTAACTCCGCGTCCGCGCCGGCACAACCCGAGCAGAATGTAAACGCGGAAGGAGTACCGCAAGCGCGACACTCACACGCCGATACAGAAACCGCCGATCGTGCAGATACAATGGTAGGCGAATTGCCTACCAATAATGATAACGCGCGGAGGTGTGAGTCTGGCGCTCGCCGCATTAACTTGCGCCCTAGAGATAAGTCAATTAGTTATAAGACTTAGCTGGTATGTTCTTTGATTTTAATCGTTTATAATTTATTTGTCATCAGGTTCCCAGAATAGTGTGGGAGGAGTGTCGTGTATGCCAGTAATAAACCAGTTGTCGTATTAGCCGGTCGTATCATTAGCTCCCGAATACTTCACTTTATTTTATCACAGTTCCATTCAACTTGGAACACCTAATTTCTAGATAAGAATAAACAAATAACCGAGTACGGTTCATTACGTCACTACTCACTGTTAAAGTTCTCAGAAACTCTTAGGTAACAATTGTTTACGATAAGTACGTAAGTAGGACTAGTTTAAGGGGGATCGCCTGTGTTTAAAATCGGAGTTCCGATTCCGAATACCCAGCGCGTTCGATTTCCGAAGCCATTTCCCGTTTCAGAATACCGAGAAACTCTGAAACGCAGGACACGCCGGGCTAGCCTTGCTGCGACTTCGCATCTTCCGTCCTAGTCGCAGGGTGAAAGACAGGCAATATTTTTTGCGTGACATGTCTAGAGTATATGTCATACTATGTATAGAGTAACATGACATGGTTGTGCTAGAGGTGCTGAATGAAATGTTGCTACTCGTAGGCTTACCTAACTTACTGATAAAAATAAGGTGCGTGCAAAACGTGCAGCTGAAATCACCTCACATTTTTACGACACAGTTTCTTGTATTTTTGTTTAGAATCTTACATATACATTTTACAACTACGTAAAACAAAAAAATGGCGCATTTTGTAAATCCAAGTTTTTTAAGAATCTAAATCGGTACTTACTAAAAAAAACTGAGTATAATTTCAAAACCTAACTAGTATGCAGCCTGTCCAAAATAGCCACTCCAAAACAATATCAGCTGAAGCTCAGTGGTGATATTACTATAAGTTCCAAAAGTGGCCAAAATCGCCATCTACACTAATTGCACCTACAGAAACTCTACATCCATATAGAAAAACAAAACAAAGTGCTGATATTTGTAATTGGTTTGCAAAATGAATGTATCTTCTTCTTCTTCATATTTAAGTTTGTCATGGGAAGCTTTACATAATTAAAATAAACATCTAAAAATGTCTATACACAACCGGCTATATAACTACTAGAGGTGTATTAACATTAACTAGAAAAAAATTACCTACCCACATTGCAATTTGAGCCCATGTATGGCGTCATGGCGCTATTTGCGAGATGGAGTACAAACCAGGATGAATGGGAAATTGGAACATTCTAGAGTGAAATATTGAATCATGTGTGATCGAGCACCTGTGCCATTAAGGCAACCTAAGGAACAAGCCATTGTGAACGAAAATATCCACTTTTCTGTTTGGTAACGGATACGGAGAGCGATTTTTTAGTGTTTGGTACCAAAATTGATGCACGTATCGATACAGCTGTCCATACTTCAAAGCACAATAGCAAGCCAAAACATGGAATGTTACGACAGCGTCAAGTGTTTGTGTATATCACTGAATTATCCAAATATATTTCCTGTTTCAATATTCCTTAATTGCAGGAGAAATCTGGAATAGGAATCATTTAATATATTTTCACCGAAATGTGTTTTGGTTATTTGAGTCAGTCAGGCTAGTTCATTAAGTTGTTTTTTATTCATTCAATTTAATAGTATATTACTGCCGAGGCAGGGAAAAGTCAGTTCGTGGATGAGTATGATTTTGAAGGACGAGGCGTAGCCGAGTCCTTCAATAATACGAATCTGCGAATTGACATTCCCGCCGAGGCTTGTATAGTGCTTTTCTCCAAATATGCTTGGAAATAAACACCAATCTACATTTTAATTTAATATATCAGTACCATGAAGTTCATTTGGTACTTATTTTTTTTAGGAATAGGAATAAAAATTCGGGTCCGAATCATATGTATGATTTAAAACAAAATATGTTAATAAGAATTAAATATATATGAAAACACAATAACAAAAAATATGCACATAGGTAATTATTAATTTATGTTAAATTAACAACTTCTGAACACACGGTTTTTTTTTAGAAACCATACTATATTTATCATTCGCAGAAGATCATAAGTTCAAAATAACTTTTATATTGATTTGGACACAATCATTTCTGTTTTATTTTTTATTTGTTTACGTTTGGTACACTTATTAATTTTCAACTCACTCATTAAATACCATCATCACTCATTAAAACTTTCTTGAGAAATCTCTTATAAATAACTAAGAATCATGAAAATAAATTAACCGCATATAAGATTATTATTTAAATTGTTTGTCCGTTATTCGAAATTTGTCGTCTTTTAAAATACATTGACAGTAGCAGAGCAGAAAAATGTTCAGTGCAAGAACTAAACGCAGAGAACAATTAAAAAGTTTATAATAGTGTTTATTTTTTAAATTTAGTGGACAATTGGCTGTATGGTGAATTATCAAAGTCTTTGAAAAAATTAAAAGTAAAAATGCAGTAACCGGCCAAATTAAGAGTACCCCCATTTGTATGAGATGTCATAAACGGAAGGTGTGTTTTTTACTTAATCGTCTTATTTAAATAATATTGATTTCCCGGCTAAGGCCAATAATATATATTTTTTTTAATTTGTATTAACGCCTTCTTAAAATAACGAACGATTTCGCGGTCCAGTTTTACTACATTAATGGGAACATTTCCAAGCAAGTTGGAGAAAATATTTCTATACGACCATTCTATTGTAAACAAGAGTCCGCAAAGTCAATAAATACTTATGCAGCGCATCACTTACATGGATGTTCTTTGCCTAGACGCCACATTTTTATCGCCCTTGATTTAATAGGGAATTCCGAAAAAACATCCACCATCTGCGGTTACCATTTTTCTTTATTCTTTAGTTAGTAATCCCGCGCATCCTAGAATCGAATACTTCTGAGAATGGAAAAATAGAGTGATCCGTACGTTTTCTAACGGCTAGTGCCACTTCGTCCAAGATATGAGATTAAGAAAGTAGCAAGCTTATGCAAAATGTAACCTATGGCGAGTTTAGAAGATGAACTTGAACACGAACTAAACATGAGACTTGATTAAATTTCACCCGCGCCCGTAAAGTATTAATATGAGTCTTCCCGACCGCGCTCGTAAACAGCGCCCTCTAATTTGTTTACCGCGAGCAGGTGTCGCGGGCTTGCTCACCGAATGCTCCTTCACTCTAATTCCGTAGAGAATTTTCAGCGTGTTGTCCTCTTGTATAAACATTGGAGATGGCCGGTTTAAAATCATTTTACAACGTTATTAGACGTACAAATCGTACAATTTAACACGTTCAATGCCTCATAGCATATCTATTATGCATTTAGTTCCAAATTATCCGTATCTAGTATATAGCTGGCCGCTAACAAGCTTTTATTTTTTTTATAGTGTCTCTATTTAAACCCTAGGGACTAAAAATACCTCTTTAGCCTCGCAAAGCGAGGCTAAATAAAATGACGTATTTTATGAGCAGGTGAAGTGAATTATCATCTGAGTCTACAAAGAAGTTGACAAACATCGCGGCATTTAGATCTGTCTGTTTCAGAACTCTCAATGAAAAAACTTTTGATGAAAATGTATTTTTTTATTGAAATGGGTAAGCATTGCAGTAACGCAAATAATATAATGTATTGGCCGTACCAAACTCATAGCAAAGTCCATTTAACTTCGCTTGCATCGCTAAATATTGCGCTTTCTTTTTTAGGTTTGCTTCGAGCAGACTTTCCGCACTAATGTTCGACAATAAATATTAGACCTATACATATTTTAGTTCACTTTGCTCCTGAAAAATTATCTACACGAAGCATTATTTGGCTATTCAGGCTCATCCGAGAATTAATTTAGGCATCTTTACCGATATACGCTAGCTTGATACCTTATCGAAGCAAAGCCTTATTGCTACAGTAGTCGGGTGTTAAATCTGAGAAATTTAATCATCCTGAAAATTATTAGCGTCTATATTTCTCCAAAACCACGGGCTTATATTTTGGTTTATTTTCTTCAAAATAAATCATGTATGAGTTGATAATACCCAGTAGGTACCTACCTTATGCAACTGTTATATAACGAGGGGGCTTATAACATGAGTGCGGTTAATTAACACCAATTATAACGGGCTTATCGCGATATTTCTTATTTACCTTGATATCCTAACGTTACTGGTGAATCAGCGAGATGTTATTGGAGATGCTCAAAAGTCTAAAAGGAAAGCTTTATACGTGTCTTATGTATCTTTGAATAAACATTTAAAATGTGGACGTACTACAGTGATAGGGCTCGGGGGCTTATACAGAGCCACCAGTAATAGTTATTTGGCAACTCAAATGTTGCCTAATATCTATTACGGGTGGCTCTGTTAGCTATAGAACTCGCGCCTTTGTTTTTAAATGGATGTTTTTTTTTTTACGTTCCGACCCCCGAATATTTCAGCTATTTTAAAAAACTTCGAAATGCTGAATCGACAAAAGCATTCTATATACTTCATCAAACCTACTCGATAAATTTCATGAGTCGGTTGAGAATTGTGTCCTGTAGGCGAAACCAACCCAGTCGGAAATTCGAACGTCCGGACATACGAAGGAAATTTTGGTGGAGCTGAAATATAGATGCTTCCCTCTCTTGGCCAATTATCAGGAAAAGAAATTATGTACAGATCTTAATCCTTTTCCTAATTTTACCATAGTTACATAATTAAAACTCCATTACTCAAACGTTCACCACAGAACATACATAAATAGTTAATTACAGCGTCGCATTACTCGGGAACGCGAACAAAAGAAAGAAAAACAACGTACATAAAAGCTCGAGTCTGAGACTCAGGTGTTTCCAAGTCTGGCCTCCATTTCTCAAAGTGAATCCACGTTGCGGGCCGTATTTTATAATGACACGGGGAGTTTGTGCTCCGACGTATGCTCGTTGCCCACTCAAGGATTAAGGAACAGGGATGCTATCATTTTTTCTCGGGTAATAATAAATCGCCACTCAAAGAGACTTTCCTGCCCCCTTATTGTATACTTACGCATCAAAAGCGGGTTTTAAGCCGATTAAGTTTAATTCGTGCACGCGCGTTTATGCATCTTATGTTATCCAATTTTTCTTATGATTTATTTATTTATGCACAGAGCGTTAAGCGTTAGTAGGTTTAAAGGTTGCATGTTACCACTTACGCAAGAAAACTTAAATTATACTAACCAATTAATATACTTTTAAAATTGAGCAGCACATAAGGGTGGATCAACATTTTCTTGTTATTCCGTGACCCGGGCTGATTATATGTATTACTGGTATTGTCAGGAGAATAGTCTACATGAGAATGGGCGCATAACTGTTGCAATTACAAAGATTTTTGTAAATATAACAACCGAATACAGAACTAATTTTAAAAGAGTGACTCAGGGTACATCACCATGCCAACGAAAAACAAAAAAAAATACTTTATAGTCCCATAAAACAGATGACGGGTGAGTTAGGGACCATCGGAATTACGGAAGGAAAAACACCTAATCCGCTCATTTATGAAATGAGATGAGACACGTTCCAGTGCAGTGCATTAAGAGAAAAAAAAAGATGCGGTTGCAATCTTTTTGTATATTTAAGCTCGGGCGGGCCAAGAATGAGAGATACTTCGCAACCAGAACGTATGCTCCATATCAACGATACAAGTAAACGGTATAAGCGCGCCAAATGAAGTAACGAAGCTAATTACGAGAACACTACGAGCCCTGTTAAAGGTTTTTCCTGGCGTACTTAATTAATGCATTTTCCTGGAGAGCACCTGAGACCTAGAGCTTAATTTTTAATTACAGCCTAGCGAATAGTCCAATAACAGAGCCGTGGTTTGTAACTTTAGACAAAACAAAACGTGAACTAACAGCATTATAGGTAGTATTATAAACATGCACACAAATAGAAATAATCAATAAGTTCAAAAAAATCTAACTATATTTAACATCCTATTGCTTCGCCATTTTAAGCTTTTAAAAAAGAGGGATATTTACATTTAACGTGTGTTAATAAAACAGAATACTACATAAAAATTACGTTTAGTTAGAATGTCTTACCTATCAAGTGTATCTTTGTACATTATATGCCTTGAGAATTATGTAAGCTAGTATCGTTACTGTACATGTACAATTGTGATGCGATATTCTGCAGCCTCAACACTGCAGCAATAACTTAGCCGGCGGTTCACTCGCCGTATAAAATATTCAGTAGCAAATAGAGGCGGTCTTATTATTACGTACAAACCATTCCATGGCAACTTTTCTCCTCGTTTTCCCCACGAGGTTGTTGATATAGCGTAGATAACTCAACTATTTAAGTACATAAGTTTGCACGCTTTAGATTAGTAACCGCTGCCAAAGTAGGAAGATTTTGGGAATTTCTTCCTTATACGGGTACCAAACTTTTCGATGGTGATTTTGGTAAAAAAAAGTGCTTATTTAACCTGTTTAGGAGACGTAGTGCAATATTTTACAAGTTTAAAGTAAATACTTTCTTTTAAAGTAATGTGATTAAAATGACTTGTTACTAAAATATATTAAACGGGTTTACTCGCTTTTCACGATTCATCATCAGGAGAGCCGATCAGTTGCGGCGGCGGCCAACCGAGCACCTGATGATGAATCGCGTACCGATTCGAAAAATGTCGAGCGATATTCGACTTCTTCGACGTGAGTAAACTCGTCTATGTATTTGAATATATCTCAGACTCACCGTAGTTTTCTATGTAAAATAGACTTGCTACTAGTTCAGGCATTTACCCATCAGTTATTATTTCGACTTATATTATAATTCACGTTTCGAGGTTTTTTAAATTTATATTAATGTTCGTTTATTCAAATTAGTCTTGATAAGGATAACGAAAATTAATATTCTATCAAAACATAATATTCTCTGTACCATATAATTACGATAAATACAATTAATATTCCTAAACATTAATAATATGATGAAATAAAAGCATCTACGATATGGACCCATGTTTGCATTTCCTACCAAAATACCAGCCAGCAAAGTCTCAAAATGAAATACTTTAGTTGCCATTGTTGGGGAGGTCGAGCAAAATGAGAGTGCACTAAATGAGCCCCTTTGAGGGAAATACCAACTTAGATAATGAGGATTTTCACCGGCAGAACTCGGGTTTTGTAATTTGAACTTAAATCCTTGGAACCCTTAACTTTGACATTGAACTTTGTTTAAAATTAATGAGCCTTACGCTTAGTGCTTAAAATATGAATTGGTTTTAGTAGATTAGTTAGAATTCTAGACGAGTAGGACTACTTCACCAACGTGTGTGATGATGGCATGGCGGTGAAACGTGGTTGCTTATATAAAGAGACTCATAGTCACACATACGGCATTGGAAAGAGCTATATTATCGGATGATCTGATTTCGCACGATCGAATAAGAAAAGTAAAAGTGTGTAGAAGAACAAAGGAATAGTCATCATCGTAACACGAAACTCTCTATTTGCGTTTAAAAACCGTCATTGCATCCAGCGCCGTGTGTGTTTTACTCGTTACACAACAACAAAATTGTTTCGCTTGAATAAAAAAACACACGCTCGCTTTTGTTCCTGTCGCAGTAGTTACGAGTACGTCTACTTGCTGTAAAGTATTTCACGCTAACCACTGAATGCAATTTCAGACACAGAAAGCATAAAACTGATCTTTTTGCGCGTTTGGCGAGTTTTAAAAGCCTAGAAATATAAATACGTAGTTTAATGACGGCATTGCAGTGTTTTCCTCGTAATTATATGGTTGATAAAGATGACGTATATGTGGAGATATTTCCAAACTTAGGCAGTTAATTTACTACTACGACAATGTAAGGAATATTACGTTTTAACAATAGGGAATTAAAGCATACATGGGTCGATTTGAAAAAAAATGTACATAGTTAAGGGCTTAGTTAACAAAAAATCACGATCGCTTCCTTTATGTGACGAAAGTTAGTCATACAAAATGTATGGGTAACTTTCGTCACACAAAAAAATCAATTAAGTTTTGTTTTAATTAAAGCCCTCTTAACTATGTACATTTTTTTTGCAATCGACCCACCTACGAAATTATCATAGCATACAGTACGATTATCTTCACTTTGACACTCGGAAATTCTCGACAATTAGCGGGTGAATCGGAACTTAAAATGACAAGTCATACATTGCTGAATATTCATAACATCCTACTAGGATATTACAGTCTAAAACAGTAATGTAAATCAGTGCCCAAATGTCATTTTTTTACAGTAGACCTATGAATAACACAGATGTGGCTTGATTTAATTGAGTCATATAGAACCAAAGTAAGCAACATGCAATTTTTTTAATGTAGCTATTTTGGATGTATAGTCTGGTATAGTTAAAATAACATATATTGGATGTTGCTGACTTTGCTTATAATATGTGATGCAATTATTACAAACTACAAATAAAATATTATATTACATATTTAAATATTTTATGTGAGTAAATTCTAGGATTTTATATGCTCTATCTGAAAACACGAACCTTTACGATTTAAACCGAGTCATCTCGAGTGTTAAAGTGGAAATAATCTTACTGTACCTACATAATAATCTCCTTTCAATAAAGACGACATATATAGGCACACGACGAACGTAACATAACAAGATATTTTAAGAAAGACTCCGACTGGGTATTCGATTGATCGGATAAGATACACGCGAGTACACCTGGCATGGCAAAAAAGAATTTCATCGGCGCGATGTTTATGTTTTATGCATCGCTTTAGCACACTTATCCCACCTCCCTCCCTGCAGCGACCCCTCGGGCTCGGGCACTCCATTACAAGTAACACGCCGCCGCAACGCTACCTGCTGTAAGTACCCCCCAGCGCCGCGTGAATATGTCACATGCCCAACACCCTACATCTGTACACAGGTACAGACGTGTGTGACACACGGTCACTTTAGTGTGACGTTGCGCGTGCATAAATAAACTTGTGGCGGTTGCGAGTGAGTTCTCTAAAGTCTCAATTTGACGTTCGACAATGATGTTTATTCGAGATCTGTCCACTACATTCACTATTCGACCTATAATACCTTAAGGAATTCGCTGGGTTAGAGGCCGGATCCTTGTATCGATGACCGTGACTAAAGTGAGCCCTATGTCTTCATTGGATTTGAAACTCTAAGAAAGTAACTTACCGGGTAAAGAAAGTATGCCAAAAAGCAACCGACAGGGAGAAGTGGAGCGCTGTTAACCAAAATATATATCGGCGGAATTATGATCTCAGCAGTGAGAGACCGACTTAGAAGAAATAGTTATTTGTGCAACAAGAGAGCAAAGTTGTTTTTTGTTACGAGTGCTGATTTTGAGTCCCGAGCAAGCGAAGGATTCAACGTTTGAATCACGAGCGTAGCGAGTGATTCTATGTTAGAATCCTGAGTGTAGCGAGGGACTCAACAGCACGAGATGCAAAAAACTTTGCTCTCGTGTAGCACACACAACTTTTCACCTCATCAGCGAAAACATATTCGATATTTTGTGCTTTTTCTTCCAACGTATGTTTATAGTCTTTGTTGCTGATTTCAATAATATTATTAATCAGAAAATAGATAAGTGTTGCTTTAAAAGGAATAACAATATAATTTAATTGAAATTATAATCAACCAACCAACACGGTTATTGTCATTATTTGATCAAATTGGAAGATTTAGCAGATACATGACGTGTTTATTTATAAATAAATATTATATTACGAGATTTTGTTTATAAATTGATTAATATTTTTACTCGTAAAACACCAAACAAAATAAATGCAAAAGAAAATAACAATTACAATATGAACTCGATATTTTTTAAGGTACGTTTCGAATATGCATCTATGATAAATGGTGAAATTATAAATTATAATTATATTTACAATAAGTAATAACTTGAAAAATCTTATTTTATTTGAGCAATGATCTATTGTTTTATATAAAAGGCACAATAATTTTAATATTCGGTCGTTAAATAAAAATATAATAAAGAAAAAAAAATACGTTGCAATTAAAACTTTTTCGGGTGTTTTTAATGAAATTTTTGGTATAACGCGTATCCGAACTGTTCTCAATCGAGGTCGGATTCGAAAATCGAATTTCAAAACTTGATAAGTTTCTATCCCTCTCTTTTATATACATATGAAAGAAACAGAGTGCATCGAGATGCAAATGAATAGAATTTTATAATTAACCTTTGGCTGAAGAATGACAATTCGTGGTCAGATATTGAAAAAATTAAAAAGCTACTTTCTACTCACGCTCGAAACAAAATCGCATTTTGTTCACTGTTATCTGACAGCAAAATCGCCATGTTTGAGCTGGTGAGGTGAAAAAGAAAGAAAGTATAGGTATATAAAATAATTGGTTTGGGTGTAGCACATCGTTACTATCGATTGTCAACATAATTTAAGAGGTTGTTGCCATTCATGAAGTCTGAACCTTTACTGAAGATGGTGCTACCATGCCACCCTAAGGCATGCAAGAAGCAAGTGGTTGAAGTTTAGTGGTCGAATAGGTAGGACGCCCGTGTTGGCCCGGAATGCCGTTAGAGACGCGGGTTTGAACCCCGCCTCAACCATATTTATTTTTTATTTTTCGTGTCATTGTATACATAGATTTCGCAGAATAACAATTTTCACCAATTAAAAATTTCCAATAGGCAATTAAATTTTATAGAGAATTCGGTATTATAAATTCGAGTGCTCCATAATTACTCCTAATAATTAAATTTATATTAAAACCATTATGGATTCTGATGAGCCTCGCTAATTAATTTCTGATTATTATTTTATTACCAATAAAGGTCAAGTACCGCCTAGGTCGTTAATTAATTAGTATTACAATATAAAATGTATTCAATAGATTGAAACATCTTTATACAATACACATCAAGAGCTATGAACTCAACCGTAGGTACACCACCATAAATCATATTTTAAATAGATTGAAAATCAGTTTCAGAACGTGATCCTTAATCATTCGCCGTAACACATAAAAGTGGCATTGAAATCGCCAGCCCATTCAATATTCAAACTAACCCGGAGTCGCGCCGCGACTCCAGCATTCAGGCAGAAGGAGGCCGGGCAGTAATATTAATGGTACCGCCTAAGGTATGCTTGGATTTTACTCATTAGGGGTATTATGTGGACGGTTTCAAAATGATAAATGAGTATAGGACGGTAAAATGAGTACGGCGACTGTACCCCGTGTTTGTTAATGTTTTACAACGGCTTTGTGCGGCTTATACACAATTGTACACGAGCGGTGTAATGGATGATTTCTATAATTGTAGCCTTTAACATTTTGACGAAGGACTTTAGTAACGGATGCATTTGACGTTTTAATTTAAATATTTACTACACTATATACTTTTGCGACGTGCTCTAGTTACTTGGTCAATGCCACTTAATGCTGGTAGAATAACAATAGCCGATATTTATCGGGCATATCGATTTAATATTTTATGCAACAGTTGTATGAGAGGGGTCAAAAATACGAGTGGCATGTTTTTTTTTTATATATTTAGAAAACTCCCGTGAGTCTCGGACATATTAAAATATACATACGAAACGGGTTTTCTTCACGTCGTAAAAGTCGAATATCGCTTGACATGTTTCGATTCGAAACTTTCGAATCGGTACGCTGAAACTGGGACCTAATTCGAGAATGCCGTTTGAGAGATCGCAAAACGTCAAAACTCTATTAGATAAAAGTGATACCGCCTTTGAACTGTCATTAAAATGTGATGAGCTTCAAGTGACATATCTCATCTCAATTTTGGAAATACGAAGGCGATAATGATTGTCAATAATGCTATTCATGCATATGAATTTCTGTTTTGAACGAAACGTAACTGAATAATTTTACGCACTACACGGTCAAGTTAAAGTATGCGCCTGTTATTTATGCCGTCACAAAGGAAACGCAAATTAAGCGTGACCGGATTGACGAAGTTGCGATGTTCTAGGGATATCGCCACTTGTCAAGTAGGGACACGTCAAAAGTGACGGATGGCGATGTAATGGAGATTTTCATCATCTCTCTAAAATTGGTCGATTTACCCTCCTGTTTTCTATTGACCACCGCCGCGACTGATCGTAGCTCCTGATGATGAATCGCGTACCGATAACATGTCAAGCGATTTTCGACTTCTACGACGTGAGTAAACCCATTTCGTATGTATTTCAAGATAAAGTTAAGCCCTAACTAGGTCATAGTGCCTATTAGGTTATACATATTTGTAGCTTGAAAGTTGGGTGAAACAATTAGTATTTGTATTCAGTCGAGTGCATTTTACGTTATAGATCTCATATAATGTATATTATTATGTGTATAATTCAGCTAATCTTCTTACAACGGAAGGGGCATGATGGGATCCAAAGGAGATTCACATTAGAGGGAGTATCATTGAACTAAAATAGTTATATATGTATTAAGTATTTTATTACCCAGTCTAAGTATGATGGTACCCGACGATATGCAAGCGCAGAAGAGCCACAAACAGTGTAACAATACAACCAGTTAGGAAATTGACGTGATCGGAGTGTGGATAAATGTATGCAAATGGAATGAAATCGTCACAAAGAGCGGCACGGTCTTGATCGGTGACATTGACGTTTGACGTAAGTCTAACGCAATTTCGAACGAGTGACACTGACAGCGATCAGGGGTAGATATGAACGCTCACCATCCGTGCCGCTAGCACACTTCACGAAACAAGCGATGATGTAATTCACCGTATCAATTGATAGAGTATGCTGACGGCGATAACACGAGACATATATATTTTAATGTTCCATTTGCATAATTATATAACTGTACCTGCGGTCAATTATGAGTTTAGGAATAAACTGCATCACGGCGGTTAGTTAATTTGAATTAACGATAAACATGTTTATGTTTGGTCAAAACCCTGAATTATAATTATTACGATGATGTCATGCGTTAGTCTAATATTGGCCGCACCCGACGACGGGCCGGTAAACATTAATAAAGGGCGTTACGCCGCCGAGCATGCAACCTGCTATTTAATTAAAATAACTAACCGATCAGACATGTCAAACCAACATTAATTCAGCCCAGCTAATGTACGGTATTTGGAGAAGATTTATAGAATTTGTACTAAAAGTTGCAGGCGGAGAGAGGAACCGCGCGCCTTTGCATTCCGGTGATTACGTCGCTTTACAAGCAAGCGAGCTGAGGGCTTTTTGCTCTACTTTTTCATGTTTCAAATTGGATCTATATCTGAATCCCTAAAACAATATATCCTATTTTTGTTTTCCCTAATATGTTTTGTTCTAATGATTGTTTGTCCTAACGTTATTTGCGATAATGCATGTGCCCTAATATTTTTTTCTTTATTTTCAATGCCCTAATACTCATTTACCCTAATATTTCATGTATAAATACAAATTTTCTTAACGATTACTTCAGTGCCTCCAGTGAAGAACGGACTAACACGAGTTATTCCCTTTGGTTTTTATTGCACCATTGGAATCAGCTCGTCAAACTACAATATAACATATCAAAAGGACATATCTCTAGCTGTCTCCTAACCTAGTTTTTAAAGGGTATAAGTTGAGATTCATAAAGGTATAACTTACTCTTATTCTGCATTGCAGACGTTTACAAGGGAACAAATGATCTCGAGTCAAAATTACGCACGAACCCAAAGAAATAATTACAGTTATATTTTTGAATTTTGACATAAACATATTTATACCATTATTCTAACATGAGCATAAAGGAATAACTCGTTTAGTGCCACCGGACCAAGAGTAACGCCAAAGGTCAGTTTCGCGACCATACCGTCTTGCCATTGGTCTATTTGCGTACCGCAGTTATTTAATTATTTACAATTGAATTTTTATTAAAACCCCTCTCTATTTGTTTTAAGTCGTAAAAGCTTAAAACTCAATGGATGAAAGAAGGTGGCAACAGTTTTACCAGTGAGAAGAAATTGTAGTGGAAAAAAGTGTTATGAATAGTACCCACATAGCATATATGTATATCGTCGACCGTAGGTTCAAGTGGGGTAAGGTAAGGGACAAAATACGATTTTTCAGGAGAGGCTGACAAAGTTTTTTTTTTAACTAAATCGTTTATTTATAACTTTTTTGTAGTGAACCTTTTTGGGTCTGGTTTCATACATAATCTTGTATTTTAGTGTTCTGTCTATCTATGTAGTGCTTGTTTTAATAATTTAGATATTATAGAAAATGACCATGTCCCTTACACCAACTTATTTCGCTGCTGATGTCCCTTACAGACAGAGTATTCTGTAGTCTCGTCCCTTACCTTAAATTTACCTATTCATTGTATCCACTATATTGACGAAGAAATGGCGTAAGGGACTAATTGAGATTATGTGTTAAAGAAAAAATAACGTAAAGGGTTCGTTGTAAAAATAAATAAGTACATACCTTTGGCGTAAGGCGTATCTTAACACCGGAAACCTTTAAAACATTAATGTAAGAGGTATATAAATGTATTGAAACCTGTGAGCATTTTTTGAGTGTCCGTTGCATGAAATATTTGTATCGTTACACGTAACGTTTCTATCGACGAGTGGAATAACGCACATTTTAATTTATGATTATTTTTTTATCATAATCACATTAATTATTTCTCTGCCTCTATGATCGAATACTGAAATAAACAACCAATGTTATTTATACGGTAAAATTATTAAAAGTTACAAAATTAAATACAATTCAGAAATAATCATTTTACATTTATACTTTTTTAGGAGTCCTGTTAGATAACATAATAACAAACGGAATAATAATGGAGGAGGTATTACCACGTTCTTTATTAAAAGTTTTTATTTATCTTTACATAAGTATTATATGTTAGAAAATATTTCAAGGAAGATTTAATTCACTTTCCGAGGACTTGAGTTGAAATTAGGTTTAGGTACATATACCTACATAACATACTTAATTTCAACTCTAGTCCTCGGAAACGTTAATACAATACGCGTAGACCTGATCTGATGATGGGGCCAGATGGTGGATATAGGCAAAACTCTATAACGCAATCCTACTGAGTTTGGACTTCTTAAAAAATCGTCTCGGTACTTGATGAATTACAAAGAAAAATGTGCGCTGAAGGCATGGAAGATATAAAAATCTTCTTCAGTATAACTTTAACAGTCAACACTTTGACAGTGTTGAGAAATCGGAGGATCTAAATAGAGCTGTTGCCAGTCATGGACAGTGAGTGCAATGATATAGAATGTTGATATTGATATATTTGATATAGTAATAAACAAGAATTATTTATTTTATCATTGATTTCTTATGATAATTTTATTATACAGCCACATTTGACTCCTTAGGTAGCCAATTTGATAAGTCGTGTAATTTCTAAAATACCATAATAAAAATTGGTATAAGTCGTTTCGTTTCGTTTATGAACGTCATTCAAATAGATGTAAGTCGTATTTTTTCGTTTATGCACGTCGTTCACAATGGTATAAGTCGTGTTCAACTTTTATGCTCGTCGTTCATAAGGGCATAAGTCGTTTAATTGCTAAAAAATCGGTAAAATTGGTCCATATAAATTGAGTTATGTCTTTAAATATTCGTGAACAAAAGGTATAACTACAAAAAAACCTGAGAAAGACATATTTACAGGGTCAAAGTATTAGTTCTTTATTTATAAAACGAATGCCTAACACCATAGCTTGCATAAAAATGCTGAAAAAGTTAAAGTTCTAAATATGTTCTATTGAAAAATCGTTTTTTGTCTCTCCTGAAAAGTGCCGTTTTTGAGTTATTCCCTTATTCACTGGAGGCACTGACTTATCCTAATTTTTATACATATGATATAGGTAAGTATCAAATGTCCTAACACCATTGCCTCAATATTTCATACCTAAAATGGACGTAGATTCTTTTAACGCGAGGGTTAAAAAAACTCGGTTCTAGCCCTTTGCGGTAATTTTATATAATGGATTTTGACTTTTGAGTTTAGGGCACAAGGGCATTATAGCAAATGAACATTAGGTCAAAAGTGTTTAGTACAAACATGTTCAGGGCAGCTGATTTTAGGACAAAAGTTGTGAGGGATTTTGAGGGAGACTCTTTCAAATCAAATCACCTATCAGACTATCGGATTCCTAAGAAAGTCTTTCCGGAATGTAATTTACAGTTAAATAAAATGATCTAGGTATTACCTACCTGGAATTAAAGGATAGTAACTTGCGATTACAGTTCGACATAGAGTAATTGTTAGGTACTTACGAGAATTACCTATCCGACTTCTGGAAAAAGGTTCATTATTCCACTCCTTAAAGTTTTCAAACCTTGGAAAAAAGATTTTCAATATAAATGTGCACGTTTATAATGAACAACAATTATTTGATTTGGCGCTTACGCCATCCTGTCTGAGCAGCGCGCGAACTAAGGCCGTCTCAACTATCGCGTGCAAAAGTAACGCGAGCTATCCCTTTTGCTCATTTCAATCAGTATTTGCTATGCTTCCTGCACGACGGACGTGTGTCACTCGTCACGCACCTTTGTAATTTTATACATCGATTTTACCATGTTTATTAAAGTTAGTGAGCTAAATAGCACTATTTACACATGGGAAAGACTAAAAGAAGGGGCAAGAAGTTTTTTTTTTCCGCGTTAAGATTCGAGATATGAGAGAAATATTGTACGAGATATGTTGAGGGGCGCGGAGTACCAAATCGCTCGAACCGGGATGCATTGGTGGGCTCTTAACCCACAAGTCATCTGGCACGCGGCAGACGCGTACAGCCAGCTTGGCGGGTGGGTCCATATTACCAATCTTAGTTTTCAAACGTAGTACTGTATTTTGATCCGATCAGTCTTGTCCAAAAGCTGAAGCAAACGCCTATTTTTTTGCACCTACTTTCCTATCAATAAGATTACTTGTGTTGGCTAAATAAAAGTGTCTTGTGAGGTTAAGTTACGCGTACCTCCCCCAAAGGAAATTAAATATATACTTAGTTCAAATAGTGGTTGTACAAGTTGGTAAATTACCAAATATTGTTTCTTTGAAAAGTGTTTTTCTCCTAATGATTTTAGCTTTTACTAAACAATAGGTCACGTTCCAGTCAAAGAAAGTCTCACCTCAGGGTCAACATTACTGTGCAGGCACTTTGATGATGAACTCTAATATAAATACTAGTACGTATAGGTATATTTAATTATATTAGAAAGTTTGGGGGTAATCAGGTTGATTTAGAAAAATACCGAAAACCTGAAATCAAAAAATGATACCTATATACGTAATGTTATATCACCAATTTCCTTTTTTTATAGAAACAGCACAATTATCTAAATGGCATTCGATTTAAATAAAAATAAAATTCGATCAAAAATGACTCGCCTTCACTCAAAAAATCCTTTGTTGATAAACTAATCATGCAGTTCAGTATCACAACTCTGCGAATAATATAAAGCAATGCTGTTTACAAAAGGTTTTTAAAGCTATTTTGGTCGAGTCAAAGCTCTCACTGATAAGTGACCTTTATACAATTGATATAAGAAGAAAATGACAAAGACGTAATATCCTTTATGTTGAATCAATAATGGCTGTGTGAATGTGGGAGTGTAGTTTACAGTACCGCTTCATTAAACATTTATCCGCTAGCTTTATTTAATAGGTTGAAGGAAGATAAATTAATGCCGCTATACCAAAACATCATCCACGATCAAACCACGTTTTGTATGGACAGTAAGCCCACAGAGGCTACTAAAACGTAAATTTATCTTTTATCCCGGAAACTACTGACAACAGTCTTTATACAACTTTATACGAGTGTACAAGCACGAAGCGATAAGTAAATACCCTTTAGCTAAGCTTTTATACACTGAAGATGTCTAACATTTTACCAGAATACCTGAAGGTTGTGGCTACTTCCGTAATGACTTATTGTTATTATAATCGCTGCAAGCCGTTTATAATGTACACACCTAAACATCGCAATAATTCATGTGTAGTATAAATTATGCGCACACAATCTTGGAGGGGGAGTAGCAATTAAGTCGGGAACCTGTGTTATTTACTGACTCATATAAATGAACGTACTCGTACAGTCGACGTCGGATATATCGCAGCGACCTAGTAATCAATAATGTCCGCCTCACTATTCGGGAATTCCACGTTAAGACCTTTCTCATATGTTGTGTATTATTCAAATAACACAAAAAATGTGCATCAAACCTTAACTTTAGAAACACTAAATAATTCAAACCTGTTCGTAAACGAAAATCAAGTTATTGATCTGACCTCATATAAGAAACCTGACCTTCCTATCCCCGTATTTTATCCTTGCAAACCTAAATCTGCACAGAAATATCCTAACAAATTGGCCATAGCCTCAGGCTCAGCCACGAGAAATCAATGAGACAATTGAGGAATTATTCATCATTATTATGCAAACTTAGCTTTTTCATACTCTAATCTAGGAGACAAATTATGCTAGAGGAGAACTCGACACGAATTACAGAATTGCACAACTGATCTCCTTGTAGTTGCGGCGCCAGTCTTAGATCATTTACTCATTAAGTATTTACTAAATAATGTATTTACTCCACATATTACTAAAGCGATACTCTCTTTAACTATGCAACTCTCCTGAACAGTAATAGATAATCATATTCACGGACAGTTCCCTCTTCCCCCCCTTAATACATTATTGTAAAGGTTCACTTCGCATATACTTCAACTTGGAACACAACATATAATATACTGTTTTACTGCATAAAATACGGAAGAGGCTTGTATAATACCCTCTCAGTTTGCATTGAGAGACTTCACCGAGTAGGTCCTTCGTTCCAACTATCAACTACTGAAATAATGCAAGTGGCTTCTTTATGCCACATCTCCGTACTTTCGTGTTGTCAATATGTATTTTCGAAAATATATTGTAATATTATACTACAAAAATCATGCCGAAGTTCTAACATTAAATATTTTATTTTTATTTCACCGCGTGATATTTTGTTTTCTTCTATGCATTCTGAATGAACATCGACAGCAAAAAGCGTAAACGCTGTAAACGCCAATGAATTCCCTTGGCGTTTACAGCGTTTACGCTGTTTGCCGTCGATATAGACTTCATAAAATCTACGTAAATTTATTTACCCGGTTCTTTCGTGTTCAGGTTTCATTACCGTGCGTACCTGCCGTAGTATTTCATTGTTGTTGCGGACTGTACCGCCGAGGATTATTAACGGATGTAATGGCGTAACAAAAACTGATCAATGCGGCACACGGTTGGTAATAACTTGGGCTGCGTCGCTAATTGACTGAAGCACAACAGATACGATACAAGTATACAGTGTACGGGTTTTGTAAGGGAGGAACCTATAGTGGGAATTAATTATGGGAGAAAGTTTTTGCCGTCACTCACCGCAGCTTACACCTTTCTCGTACTAAGAGACCAAAAGAACAGACATGGTGAATAGCAGCAAGCGACGTATCTAATCAATGGAACGCAAAAGCGCGACTCTACTCTCCTCTGCAACTATTCAGTACAAATTCTATAAATGTTTTCCAATTATCTAGGTAGAATTATCGATCTTTATACATTAACCTAAAAAGAGCAAAAAATGTATATGTAATATACTGGTATCGTACACGAAATCAAACCGTAAACTCTTATTATCAACGCGCTCTCCATGAAAGACGGATATGCTTTTGTATGGAGATTTGTGGCCCTTGCAGCAGTAGAGGGTTAAACTTCTACTTTAACCCCACTTCGTTAACTTCTAGAGAGATATTATCTTACATAGAAAATGAAAAGAGTATTTATTATTCCATAAAAATAACGCAGTAGAAATGTGTTAATACTTTTTCGAACACATTACATTATAGTTATGTATGATTGCACACAATCAGTTAGGTCAGGTTAGGTTAGTAGACAATAGAAGAATATTAAGTCACATAAAATGTGTATTTAGTGAAAACGTCAGCTAATGAGATCTAAATCTTGGCGAAAAATAAATATATCGGCTTCGGAATATAGGCTGCCTGTCCACTGGAGCAGACCTGTGAAAAATGGAACAATCAATATTTCTCAGATTAAACTGCACTTTTGCGGTGAGAGTCAGAACGGCGGGTGTATTATGAAGAATTTGTAAAGCAACTACCGTAAAACTACCCAACTATACTTAGTCCAATCATCCAACTATGGTCCAAAACAAAACACGTTTATTTTTATCAAAATCCACATTCTATCAGTGATTTTATACGTTTTTATTTTTGTTTAATTATGTTGTTCACTTTAGAGTTCATTTGTTATAATTGTCATATATTAACGAGTAATTTTCGGATTAAATTGGACCATAGTTGTGTGGACTGGACTATATTTGGGTAGTTTAACGGTACTTATACTAAAAAAATGTACTCGAAATTTAATTTTATACCTACTTTAAAAAAATACCTCTTCGTTTATAAAGTTATTACAATGTAAAGGTCCTACAATTTTATTGATTATTGAGAAATGTTTATTATAACACTAAAAATGTGCTAAGTTTTTACTTAGAGATACAGTTAAAATATCAACAATTTAATTCGTAACTTACGCGTTATACACGTTATCTTCTTAATGTAGATGAACACATTTATTTGCACACATATATTATTATACCATGTTTGCACAGAAGCGGCTTTATCCATACGAATGTGGGTGAACCCTTAAGTATAAAAAGTTTAAAATATAATTCTCGGGTTAGAAATTAGATTGGTAATATTTTAACTCTATGATAAAGTACAAATTTAAGTAAGAACATTTCTCAATCAATCAACAGCTTCACGGATCCTGAAAGTCAGAATGGCGGGTGTACCATTCCATTGTAGGTAATTACCTTTATGTACGGAGCGGTTTTTTTAAGGTACAAAATAATACATTTTGTTTTTTTTTTTCTTTAGTTGTGTTACAAATGCGTGATAGTACACCCATCATTTTGATCCTCACCTTTTGTGATTTACAAAGACGTAGCCTGATTGGTTAATTTCCTCCGCTATGCTTCAGTGGACATGTATACAGGTAGCCTTTAGGCAGACAGTTTTTAGTACGACGATTGAATTTTGCTAGCAGACGTTTCTGCTAATAAGTGCTGGATTTTGCCACGGTCGGCGAATATGTGCACCACCTCGCCTGAAGGCAGTCTTTCTCTTCACGGACTCAATTTTACCTTTTTATTCGCAGACGTACCCCGAAGAGCGGACCTGCCGCCGCGAGCGGCCCGCTCCGGGCCTCTTCACATCGATCAAACTACCAGAGGCAGAGCCCCCAAACGGAGTGGCGCCCCTGCTGGACTTCCCGCGGGGGCGCATGCGACCAGTTACCTTCTTAGGCGAGGGCCCGTATGGCAGCGTGAGTATTCTTCCTCTTGGATAACAATTTTCAGGAGATTTCCTAAGCGGACTACCTATCACGTGCAAACTGGGGCAGCAGGCTGGGCGCTTATTCCCGCCGTCGTCGCCTGCGTTCCATCCGTGGTCATCACATGTCTGGGTAGAACTTGAGGCTTTTTTAATATACTATTAATTATTATTACGTTATTTCTATGGGATGCTACGGGAAGCTAACAAAACGGAGAAAATATATTGTTACGTTAATAACTACTCTTTTATAAAAATATGGGCTAGAACAAAATCCGAAGCTCATCAGATTTGAACAAACCTTTATTCCTAGAATAACGTTTCCTTTCGGATAGTAATGTCAAAATCCCATAATAGTTGGCCATTACTATCCGAGAAAGCGTAATAGTTCTTGGAATGAAAATTTGGTCGAATCCCACCTTAGCCGGGGTACCAATTACATCAAGTTTAAGGTTTCCTTTTATTACGTTTACCAGTCTGTCTAGCCGTGTTAGATTTAAATAAAGAGAAAAAGCTTTAGGTACTCTTACAGAACATTACCATTCATCCATATTGGTATTCTAAGAACACATATTTCTGTTTTAATGGTTTCGTACTAGAAAAAATCCCCTCCCTGTGCTAGTAATGCAGCTGCTACCTTTCTTTTATAAGCACTGCTAAAAGGATCAGTTTAAATTCTATATTTCGGTTACACTCCTTTGTAGAAATTTTATCCATGATCTCTTTCAACGTAGCTTGTCTCATTTTTAGTTATTTTTTCGGGAAAGGAGTGAAGTACAGTAAACGGCGATAAAGAATGCACATCGGCAATCATCGCATTTCCGAATACAAACGAATGCTAATTTCCATGTATATCAATTATTAGATTAATCGTTCATCAGAATTTGAATTTAGAACTAAGTACTTTATTGTTGTTTTGTTTTGATTTCACGTGGAATATATAGAGCTGTAAAACTCGATGTAATATATAGTTATTGCTATAATGTTCTTGTTGGGGAAAAAATCCTAAAAGGGGTTGACTAAGCATTAGCAACTGATGTTATACTACTAGGATACTTAAATGTGGGTTTAAAGATCGACAAAAAGTGTAATTACTTACATTAACATTCTCATGTTTTTTAAATTGGTCGGCTTCTGTTACTAAATATTTATAAACATTGTAGATAATTTCGCGTGACTGGGAAAGTAACGGCTTACCTTTTTTCCCTATGGATGCCATTAATACGGTGAATAGAGACTAAAGTACTATGTGTGACCTTACAAACGGTCCGGTAGTTTTGAATTTTTGATATGTAGTCTAGGATGGTTAGGCAGTGTTTAAAATGCAAAATGCACAATTCCCCCCCTTCCGCGCCCGCCGCCATATTGAAAAAATCGGCACTTTCTTCATATTTTTGCTCATATCTTCCTTTAGGAGCATTTTAGCTAGAAGAAAGCTTCGACAATGTTATAGGGAGTTAAATTTACTACATTGTCCATTTTATATTTTTTTTCTAGGACAGATAGTTACGGAGATATCCACATTTAAAAAAACGTAAGAAATCGCAATTTCCTACTGAAAAACAAACTTCTGGATTATATCTTCGTTTAGGAGCATTTTAGCTACAAGAAAGCTTGGGCAATGTTGTAGAGAATTAAATTTACTATAATTTACACTTCAAATTTTGTTTCAAGGACGGTTAGTTACGGAGATATGCACATTTAAAAAACAGGAAAAGTCGAATTTTCCGAAAATTTCTCATAATTCTTGGTTTAGAACGCTGTCATTCAGTTACGGACTAGTCTAGGACAAATTAAAACATGTTGGAAATATAATTGCTTATAAAACTCATGTCCATTTTTACATACATTTTCGGAAAATGTGACTTTATTTTTTACATATCTCCGTAATTATCTGTGCTAGAAACAAAATTTTAAATGTAAATTATGGTAAATTTAATTCTCTACAAAATTGCCCAAGCACTGTTCTAGCTAAAATGTTCCTAAACAAAGATATAATCCAGAAGTTTGTTTTTGAGTTGGAAATTGCAATTTCTTAAGTTTTTTTAAATGTGCATATCTCCGTAACTATCTGTCCTAGAAACAAAATATAAAATGGAAAATGTAGTAAATTTAACTCTCTATAATATTGTCAAAGCTTTCTTCTAGCTAAAATGCTCCTAAAGGAAGATATGAGCAAAAATATGAAGAGAGTGCCGGTTTTTTCAATATGGCGGCGGGCGCGGAGTGGGGGGAATTGTGCATTTTGCATTTTAAACACTGCCTAACCATCCTAGACAACATATCAAAAATTCAAAACTACCGGACCGTTTGTAAGGTCAAAATCCTTTATTCACTGAATTACATAGCACAAATTTAATTTTGTGTAAGTTTTATCAACTCTATATATATATTGACTTGGATATGCGACTGCACTCTCTCGCATTTGAACCACGACTGACAAAACAAACGTCAAGGTGTGTGCGACACAGATATCGCTATACGAAGTCGAAATTAGCCGATTGCCTCTTTCGAAAGATCGATGTGCAAACTTTATCGCCGTTTACTGTAGCAGCGTGGTTTATATGTATATTACAGAACTGAAATCACAATAATATTTGGATGTAATAAACTTATATCTTACGTAATATGTTGATGTAAGGTGGGTAATGTACAACGTTACTTGGGCAAGTAATACTACGTTAGATCATTAGATGCCGTGAAACGAACATCCGGGAAAGTCTTCCTAGTGTGTTATAATTATAATGCTGCCGCGTTCAGTAGACATTAATCATTTTAAGAATACCCCGACATTCTGAAGTACCCGAGTACATCTTATACCATGAAAACAAATAATATCGCATTCGTATTTTTATGAGAACAGCTAAAAACTACTAGTTATACTCTACGTTTCCTGTAGCAGCCATAATGTCAATATTACAAATAACTATGTATCACTACATAGTATAAAACAAAGTCGCTTTCTCCGTCCCTATGTCCCTTTGTATGCTTAAATCTTTAAAACTACGCAACGGATTTTGATGCGGTTTTTTTAAATAGGTAGAGTGATTCAAGAGGAAGGTTTATATGTATAATACATGCATAATTTATCAGCATTGCACCCGTGCGAAGCCGGGGCGGGTCGCTAGTATAGAATAAAACAAAATCGCTTCCTGATGTCTGTCTGTCCCTATGTATTCTTAGATCTTTAAAACTACGCAACGGATTTTGATGCGGTTTTTTTTATAAATAGAGTGATTCAAGAGGAATGTTTATATGTATAATACATGCATAATTTATCAGCATTACTTTGCACGGGTGTGCGAAGCCGGGGCGGGTCGCTAATTACAAATAAAATCACCATATATCCAAAGAAATATATATTATGAAATAATCCAGTCGAGAATCGGCAAAATACGTTAATAAATTTTCACGCTAGTCAGTCGTAATTTATAAACACATCATCCTCTATCGGATTCGGAAGTTGTTGTGGCTGGATTAGCTCGCCTTCGTTAGGCTTCTCTGCAGAAATGGTCTTGACATTGAGGTTGGTCTTGCTCGATATTTTAACCGGTTTTTGGGACTCTTGACGCGGCTCGTTCACGATATCGGTCACGTCCAGGTTCTTCTGCGGTCCACGGGAAGGTGACCCAGGGGACTCATTCATTATCGACAACTTATCGACATCCAGCATAGGCATTATTGGAACTCTTGGATTTACGTCTTCTTCATTAGAATCTTCACTAGCTGAAAAAAAAGTATACCTGAGTATGTTGTTATCGCCCTAGATACCTCGCTAATACATAACAAGTTACTGATTTGCCGTAGTAGTATCCGTAATACACTACAACAATACTTTATTGCACACCAACAAGAAGGTAGACAATAGGCAATCCATAAAGCGCGATCTCTTCCAGACAATCTTAGGGTAGCCGGGAAAACAAAATTAAACAGAAAAGAGTAGGTGCCGCTAAGAATTTAAATAATATGAAAGTAACAAATAACTGTCATACATATATTAAAGATCACACACATACCCAAATAAGTATATAATTATGTATCTATAAACACGTGAAAATATAAAATAAAAACCGGCCAAGTGCGAGTCAGGCGCGCGGAACATGGGATAAGTACAAACACTAATCCCATGTTAACTGGCCGGGTTAAGTTAAGTTTGCACCTGGTATGTATGGCACCGGATACAAATGAGGTGCAAAGTTAACGCAACCAATCATGTTTGTTGTATGGGAGCTCCACTTAAATATTTATTTTATTCTATTTTTATTGTTTGTTATTATAGTGGCAACTATCACAGTTCATGAGATACAGCCTGGTGACAGACAGACAGATGGACAGTGGAGTCTTAGTAGTGGGGTCCCGTTTTTACCCATAATCACTATCACTACATAGTATAAAACAAAGTCGCTTTCTCTGTCCCTATGTCCCTTTGTATGCTTAAATCTTTAAAACTACGGAACGGATTTTGATGCGGTTTTTTTTTAATGGATAGAGTGATTCAAGAGGAAGGTTTATATGCATATCGGCATTGCACCCGTGCGAAGCCGGGGCGGGTCGCTAGTAATAATAATAATATTGAGTCCTACTTATCAATCCAGTCTGCTCCCTGGGATGCCCTATGGCAAATACTATAACATCTCACCTGGTAACATCAATTTGCTTTTCAAATTAGAAAGAAAATTATCCATTTTTATAACTAGGTACTTTAAATTTTCTGTTTTAAACACAAATTAAACGATGTATGAATTATTTTTTAAATATATTTCATAGTGACAATGACGTGTTGGTGACAGACATTATTTTCAAGATAACTTTTTTCTATCAGGAATGTTCTATATCATGATAGTATTTTCTTTTTACACCAAGGAGGCTGTTGCAGTTATTAGTTTTACCAAATCTCACTTGAAAAAGCGTTGTCAAACTGCATCGAGCAGTATATTCATAATAACACATGCTTGGTTATACATACAGGGTGGCCCACTTAGATCGGTCAGTATGGCAAAGTCTGAAGCTATAAGACATACGAGTAGTAGAAATAATGTAAGTGTTATTTTTTGTAAAATAATGTAAGTTTAAAATGTCAGGGTTCAATTCCCGAGCTGAATACAGGTTTTTTTTTAATGTATGAATGCAGTTTTCCTTGTCCTTAAAATCGAAGACATGGTTTCTAAGAACAGATCTTCGTCTTATAGTTTCAGACTTTCACATACAGACCGATCTAAATGGGCCACCCTGTATACCCAAGCATGTGTTAATACTGCTCGATGCAGTTTGACAACGCTTTTTAAGTGAGATTTGGTAAACCTAATAACAGTCTTCTTGGTGTTATCAATTTTTACGACCGATCTAAAATAGACCACCCTGTATAGTGTAATTTTGGTTTTATATTTAGTTATGGTAATTTCGGTATGGTTGAGTACACATCACTGGAGACCCGGAGGAAGATGTATTTTTTACTAATAGTACATTAGTACATTACTACAGAGGCCGGGAAGTGAGGGGTTGCCGGCAGAATACATAAAGACGGCCGAGCGAAGCGAGGCCGGATAGGTATGAGGCTGGCAACCCCATTTCTCGCCGAGGTATGGATAGTGCTGTTCTCAAACACGCAATGAAATAAAAAACACTTCAAAAAATCATAAATTCATTTCTATATAGATAGACATTTTAAGTAAGCTACCAAAAACTATAACTAACACGTATTAACACTATTTCTTTGTCGGTATTTTCGTCGGAACTCATATTGAATTATGAATATAAGACTATTTTCCAGAATTGTTAGGAATCCACCATAAATAAACTCAATGTGTTGCTCTGTAAACAAAAGATGTTTATTAACCAAAAGTTTACATTAAAAACTAAACTCATATAACTTTACACACACTAAAACATACCTGTAAACAAAAGAAACGACATTTAAAGTCTATTAATTGGCATGTCGATTCCCACTATTCACTTATTACTATTTAATTTGTTGTATTTCAATCTCTCGTCGTAACATAACCTCATGCTTTATTCACCCTCATGTCTTTACCGACAGACAAGCTACGGAGGTGACAGCGCCATCTGTTATCCTACTAAGTAAACTTCTGCTTTACCGACAGATCTGTGCGCTGTAGAATATTCAAAGAAACTTAATTTCCTTATATGAATACTAAAATTAACAACGCACAACAAAACTCATAAAACAATTACAGAGAAAATATCTCAAGTTTCCCTCCGAAATGATAAAAAAAAATCCTACGCGTTTTTATGGTTTGAGTAGACAATTTTATCGCTAATATTTAGATGAAATATTTTCAATTTATATTGTAACAATTAATAGAATTAGTTAATTATGTGTTATTTCTTAAGTTGATCAAAAGATACCAAATCGCTAATTGTTTTTTTTTTAATAAGCATGGCGGCAGAATGTCATAGTTAACCAAAAAGCAAATGTTGCTTTGTTTTTTTTTAATGGCTGATCGACATGATGCCATGACACAAACTTATGTGGAATAGAAATTAAAAAAGAGCATGTTGCCGGCCTAGGCCTCCAATTTTGTATGAAATTCCATTAACGACCTCTCGTCAAGCTGCATCGGAAACATCATACTTCGCAGCCTTTTATAAGGAACATAACATCAATATTTCATTGCATGTTTGAGAAAAATATTTTTATCAAGTAATACGAGGCCAGGTGACCAACCCCCAACTGCTGGCTCTTATAGGACTCCGGGTCCCACGCCTCTCTGCTAAGCAACTGCGGCCGCGTCGCCGTGTCCTCTTCGCTGTCCCACCATCTAGGACCCGCGCACTAGCCTCATCCCCCCTGAATCAAGCTCTTACGCTGATAAATGATATACTGGACAGTGACAGTCATCTGGACATATTCTTTAGCCCAGAATCAAAGTTTTTGACCGCTTCGTATCGATACGTGGAAAATATTGTTACGACCAGCTCCATAACAGTCTAAGTTTAGTGTTAGCTCCATAAGCATCTAACTGTTCTGTGATTGTTATTTTCTTTTTGTGCCGACATCTCTATTATAATTATTGATATTATTAAATTTTGACTAAGTTCTATGTTACCTGCAATAATTTTGTAATAGTTTGACATTCCAATAATAATTATTAGGTATTCAGATTTTCACCTAGTGGCGCATATATATTTTTGTTGATATGGTCAAGAGATTATAGTATTTTGGCGTACTATCTTGTCGTTCTGGTAGTATATACATAATACCAGACATGCAAATATACAAATTATTTTATAGTACAAAATCCAACTCTGACGTCATTCGGCGGTCCGCGCCGCGCTGACGCCCGTAGTAGCTAAGGCCTTATAGAGATACCACGACTTTGCGCGACAGCGGCAGCGGCAGCGGTGTATGGCCGCCGTGCTCGGACTTCTCGCTCAATCACTCGCTGCGCTGCTGCTTGCCGCGCAAAGTCGTGGCAGCTCCGTTACGGTAATTTCGCACGCTCGGACCGATATGGGGATTATATGTTCGATCAGCAGGTGACTAAGCGTGATTATTCTAAACTAAAAAAAAACGTTATGATGGCGACGTATCCCTAAAAAACTATTTTTCTTTTACGTTGAATGTATCCTGAGATTTATTACGGGCTTCCAGGATCCATCATTAGGTTTATTTTATGATACTGTCTCTAATTGCTCATCAAGAAGAGTTGAAATACGAAAACCGCACAAGTCTACGTTGAACGTATCCTGAGATCCAATACGGGCTTCCAGGATTTCATCATCAGGTTTATTTTATGACACCGGCTCTTATTGCTCATCAAGGTTAATTGAAATGCGAAGACCAGACATGTCTACGTTGAACGTATCCTGAGATCCATTACCTACGGGGTTCCAGGATTCCATCATCAGGTTTATTTTATGACACCGGCTCTAATTGTTCATCAAGGTGAATTGAAATACGAAAACCGCACATGTCTACATTGAACGTATCCTGAGATCCATTACGGGCTTCTAAGGTCCATCATCAGGTTAATTTAATGATACCGGCTCTAACTGCTCATCAAAATGAATTGAAATGCGAAGACCAGACATGTCTACGTTGAACGTATCCTGAGATACATTACCTACGGGGTTCCAGGATTCCATCATCAGGTTTATTTTATGACACCGGCTCTAATTGTTCATCAAGGTGAATTGAAATACGAAAACCGCACATGTCTACGTTGAACGTATCCTGAGATCCATTACGGGCTTCTAAGGTCCATCATCAGGTTTTTTTAATGATACCGGCTCTAACTGCTCATCAAAATGAATTGAAATACGAAAACCGCACATGTCTATGTTGAACGTATCTTGAGATCCGATCCATCACGGGCTTCCAGGGTCCATCATCAGGTAAATTTTACGATACTCGCTCTAAGTGGTGATTCAGGATGAGTCAAAAAGTGAAAACGGTTTGCTTGTATTCAATTAATTAGCTCAAAACGTAATATCAAAGGAATGGGTCCACCAAGCTCGTATATTCCCGGGAACAATGGGAATTTACTTGGAATATTCCCAAATGGGAAATTACCGGTAACGGGAATTTCTCAACTACACAACGTTGCAACAAGTTCGCGTGTTATGATGAGCAACTATGAAAAAACTACGTTTTCTTGAACGACCATTTTTTGATATTTCGGTTAACTTAAACATCCTGTAGTTCCCAAAGTATTGATTGTAGAGTAAAAATGAATATGTTCAAATTTGTAGGGAATTTTATGTAAAAACTTTTGTCCTAAGTAATCATAATGCTATTTCTACAAATATTTGAGATATGAGCGAAAATCAGAAAAAGGGTACCTTCAACCCCCCCCCTACTCCCTTAGCACAGCCCCCACCCTCGAGGACTTTTAGTATGTTCATCTAGACACCATAAGGTATAACTATACCAATTTTCAAAACTACACGAATTATTTCCCCTGATTGCCCATATTCGGTTTAATTTGCTTGAGCTAGTATTAATATTATCCAATGTATACATTCATTCATCGCACGTTAAGATTAATTTGCCAGTTAGCATGAAAGGTATAGCTGTTAGTGCTAACATTAATGGTATTAAATAAATAAAAAAAAATTACGGTACCACGATCATACAAATTCATGAACACGAATTGGGTATTCCGACTACGCCATTAATTTGTGTATGTAATAGACACTAAACCATGCTCTATCCGTATTTTTAGACCGGACAGATATCCGTGTAACCAGCCTTTTTGTGTTTCTCATCCCCCATTATTAACTGTAGTAATATATATTTTAATTTATTGAAGAAAAGGACCTTTGATGCATTCACTACCAGGGGGCGTGGCCTAGGAACAAAATTGTATGACGGCGAACGCATATATATGTGTTGATGACAGTGCATGCGTTAAGTTTAGTATACTACTGTATGTTTAGTATACTCATGTATAGTTTGGTTCCTAGAGCACACTTCCCTCAATGTGCGGCAATAAGGTTAACACGGCTGACTTGCCTTAGCTATGTCATTATCATTAATCAAAGTAAATTGACATTTATAATCAATCATAAACTAATACTAATCGTTCTGAGCAGAGCACGGCTTTTCTCATTAATTGGGTCGGTAGAGTAAGTCGGGAGAGTAATCTCGGACCAGCTGTGACGGCCCGATACTTAAATTAACCTATATAAAATACAACACTTGAAATTAGTTCAGAAAGGCATACACTGCGTCGGCAGCTAGCTGTAATAAATTTTAAGATAGAAGGGATTGATGTCAGATTTTTTTATCGACATCGGCCAACAGCGTGCTTTATTGTAAGTGTACCGGCTCAATGTGTAAATCATGGCCTAGGAACTGTGCGACTGAGTACCTACATATTTCTTGTCAACGATTTTCTGCTAGTACACGTGTTTCAGTAGATTTGTACAGCACCGCATTATTGTCGGAATCCCATGAAGTAGAAATGCAATTTTGAAATGATAAAAATCGTGCTACAACTTTCCAGGATAAAGTGCCACAATTTACAAATTACCTCGTAGAAACAAATTCTGTTTCAGTTTCAACTTCACACGTCATCAAACGTGGTTATAGATTAGGACAATCGGATACACAAATCCAATAATTGAATATATATATAATGAAATACCTATACGTAGTAATGAGGTAGTAATAAATAGGTATTTATTACGGCAGAGTATAAAAAATAATCGGAAACCATAAATTTAGTATTTCATGTATGGATCCGAAGTTAAATGGCCTCCTGGAACGAGGTGAACGATTAGGCCGCCGCCACCGCTGCCGGCCACAACCCGTGTAATTGCTCTAAAACACTGCGCCAAAACTAAATCCAACCAAAAATATGCCCACACTGATTCCCGATCCCATTACCTATACAGTGCAGAATTGAATTACTTAGAAACAATTTTGGAATATTTGATATATAAATATACAAATAACTCAAATCTACTGTGCAATAACAATATATAGTAAAACTCGGAAGCAATATTCAAATTCAAATTCAAATCTTTATTCTGCAGTAGAGTTGTTAGTCCGCTGTTTTCTAACATAATTGTGCGCGTCACAAGCATGAAATTTCTACCACAGATAGAGTGTTTCACGGTGATTATTTTCAGATATGGAGGGAAGTCAGATTCGTCTCCTGTGAGGCGGGAGAGCGGAGTGAATAGGACAAAGTATCCCTCCTTTCTTTCTTTATTGCTGGTCAGCTAAGTCTACTAGGACTTGTTTGGTATCGTTTCCGTGTAAAACAAATATCAGAAATTAATTTTTTATGTTATTTTTGTATAGTTCTATATCAAAATATGGGTGTATGGCCGAAAAGGTAAAAATCACAACAAGTTTTTTTATTCAGTGAGGTAAATTAGTTCAATTTCGTGAACATTTACAAATTATTATTATTATTTTAAATAGCTTATTTAATCTAGTTTCTAAAAATATATGCATGTTGGGCACTTCTCATACAAAGAGTAGCTTAAAATATATGTTTACGTCGGCGTAACCAACGTAAATCTCCGAACGCATCCTATTTCGCTTCATTAAATACATTAAATAATGATTATTAACATACTTTTACATATAATATTTACTATAGACGTCCTAGAAAAACAAATTAATGTAATTAAAATAAAATATTTTTTTGCTAATGTATCACGAGCACACGGACTAATCTCAACATCAACAATTTATTTAAGTTACTGTTTGTATGAAAAGTGCCCAATATGTATATATTTTTAGAAACTAGATTAAATTTGCTATTTTGCAATATTTTTCTTAGTTGTAAATATTCAGGAAATATAACTAATTTATCTCCCTGAATAAAAAAAACTTGTTGTGATTTTTACAATTTCGGAAATACAACCATATTTTTATATGGTACTATGAATAAATAACATGAAAAATTAATTGCTGATATCTGTCTTACACGAAAACGATACCACTAAAGTCCTAGTAGCGTTATCTGATCAGTAATATAAAAAGAAAATGAGGACTCCTTTGTCCTTTTCACCCCGCTTTCCCGCCGCACAGGGGATGAATCTGACTTCCCTCCACATCTGAAAATAATCACCGCAGAATACTCTATCTGTGGTAGAAATTTCGTGGTTGTATCCCGATGTACAAAATTTCGCGACTTAGCAAAATGTACTGGAACACGCAGGCTAAGCTTAACTTCAAAATTATTTTCAAGGTATTTTTTGTATGAGATGTGCCCAATATGTATACATTTTTAAAAACAAGATTAAATTTGCTGTTAAGTAATATTTTTTTTAATTGTAAATATTCAGAATAGATAACTAATTTATCGTTCCGAATAAAATAAACCCAAATTTTTATATGAGTCTATTCGTAAATAACATAAAAAAATCATAGCTGATATCTATTTTACACGAAAACGATGTCGCACAAGCCCTAATAGCCTTAACTAATCAGTAATAAAAAAAAGAAAAAGAGCAGTACTTGGTCCTCTTCACCCCGCTCTCCCACCACACAGGGGACGAATCTGACTTCCCTCCACATCTGAAAATAATCACCGTGGAACGCTCTATGTGTGGTAGAAATTTCATACTTGTAACCCGATGCGCACAATTTCGCGGCTTAGCAACTCTACTACATGTCAGATTCTAAGTTACGTATAAAAAACATTTACAATTTACAATAATAGTAACATCCCAGTAGTAACTAGTATAATATTAATGCAACAGACAAATCACAGGGCCTATTTTACAGGGAGATCTATATTGTCTCCGGGTCTATTAAATTACAATAAACTTAACCTATAGATGTAAATGGTCTCAGGCGTCAAGATTAAAATAGAATAAAAATATTAAGCTTATTGCTACGGTTAATGGAGATGTACCTAGAGAGTCTCCGTGGTAATATATATGAGACAGCAACTTGCCTTTCTATAGCGTATAGCAGTCCTTCCTTATATAATTTGTGTAACTTGGCCCTGTGTGTAAAGATGGGTACAGTTTTATACATATAAGCTTTTATGACTTAAATGTAATCAACTTTGATAGCGACATAATATTAGAAAATGTCTGACTGTTAATGAATAATCGCAATCAGTCATCAATCCGCTGCGACGATGGGATATCGAGCGGGGTATCCGTCTTGGCGGATTATTTGAAATCGTCCGTAATAGCTTCAGTCGCGCGCCGGTGCACTCGTTTAACATTGCAAATAACACGATCCGGCTGAATTTATCCCAACTTTGATTTTATCGATGTTACGTCCTTTAACTTTAGTGAGGACTTCACTTAAGTTCGTCCACAAATTGTGCAAGGTGGCATTTTTCTATCGCCAGGGGAATACTGCATCGCGCTGTTTAGATTTTTGTTGGATTATAGTACACGAATCCCCTTAACTCAAGCATACAAATTATATATTCGTACATCCAAAAATTACATTATTGATTGTAAATTATTGCGTGTTATTCATGACATATTTTAATATGTAAGTAATTAAAATTGTAATTATTTAAGTATGTGATCCAAAACTACTCAGTAATCCAATGTCAGATTTAAATAAAACAATTTAAGCGGATTATATCGCGTATATTAACTATTTGAGCCTCCCTGACGTTTCGGTACCTTTACAGATACCGTTGTCAAAGGTTGACTGTGAAAATCACAATTTTTCTCTGTCAAAGTTACATTTCTGCAAACTACCCATTTTATAAATATTAATTTCTAATAAAGGTGTTCATACATGCCAGATGGGCCTAATCTGTAAAGACAGTTACACATGTGCCAGAAGGGCATTTATTATTTTATTTAAAATATCTACCAGCGGTTCACTATAAGGCTTACTGAGGAGAAAGAACCGCCGAAAGAAAACTCCCAGATTGCCATATTTATTACTATGATTTATTTATTACTATATTGTTTTATTTAAATGTGTGACAGTCGCGGAAGCCGAAGAAAATATTATATCCAATGTCAGTTAAAGTTTGTAGGCCCAAATACTCATATTATAATAAATGGTACCAATCGAGTTCTAAACTTTGTTATCTACGCATAAAATCATCTTAGTATAATAACTAATTTTAAACTGGGCTTTAGTCAATATGGCTATTTGATACATAACGCAGTAATTACCACGGCATGTCGGCTCTTCACACAAACAGCACTAAACGCGTGAGCACATTATATGGAGTATAATGGTTAAGATAGCGCGGGCTGTCTAATATTAATTAGGATTATGTGTACTAGGATTAGATACGTAGCGTGGCTTAAAATAAGTGAGTCCGCCCGGCTAGAGACTAGTGGCACGTTGTAGTTAACCCGTGAACTTAGAGGCCCGTCGCCCGGCGGGAGGGTTGTGAACGTCGCCGTCGGTCCACAAAAATGCTCATAAAAATTGATTACTGACCGGAGCAAGAAAATGCAATCTGCTCTTTCCAGCATTCAGGGGGGCTCTCTCGATGCTCGCGCGCCCCCTCACCTGCTTCACGCCCCTCGACCAACGTTTTAATAGCTTGCGGCCCTTATTTTATTTTTCACTATGTTACTTTACTGCAAGCAGCGCTCTTTAAATTGAAAGCTAAATTGAAAATGTAATTAGATCAACTTTAATTAAAGATAAATATTGTTATTTATTACTCAGCTATTATTACTTTATGCACTGACTAGCGCGAAGAGTGCGATTATGAACAAAATTGCAAACGTTTTATTAAAAAAGTTGTGGAGAGTTCTGCTGTACGCAGTTAATTCTGCCTGTTGCAATTTGCTTCCATTCAATCATGGGTAAGTATTGTATTACTATAGTTTTTCAGTTTTTCGTTACCTTTTACGATGTTAATTTTTAGCGCGCCAATGCTTTTCATCAGTTTTGGAACTAAAACATCTAATCCTTCATGGTCCGTTTTGGATTTAAATAAATATAACCTTTAAGTTAATAAAGTAACTAGTACTAAATATAAACATTACGGGAATATGATTATTGCTTACCAACTCCATAATTTATTTTCTATTTGTGCCTAGTTGTCCACTAAGAGAAAAAAAGAATACGACAGATCATTCCATTTTACCATTAATGGAGCCTCATAAATAGATCACTTGAGCCTGTACTCTTAACGTAAACGGAAATATTTTAGTGTATACGTTTGTAAATATACTGAATGCAGTAGCTGCGTTACGTGGCAAAGTTCCAAGAGTAACAAAATATACCTCCGGAGCAGGCGGTTTTGATTAAATAAAATGGGTAGTTTGCAAAAATGGAACTTTCACAGAGAAGAATAGTGTTTTTTTCTGTCAGCCTTTGACAACGGTAACTGTGAAGTGGCCACTCGTCAAATCGCGCCAAATAATGAATAAAATAAATAAAAATGCCTTTTAATTTTCCAATAGCTTCCAAATTATTATGCAATGAACATTCTATAATAAATACTAATTAATTACTTATATGTCATTATTTTTTTAAACCTAGATCTATAGGCAAAGTTCCAAGAGTAACGAAATATACCTCCGGAGCAGGCGGTTTTGATTAAATAAAATGGGTAGTTTGCAAAAATGTAACTTTCACAGAGAAGAATAGTGTTTTTTTCTGTCAGCCTTTGACAACGGTAACTGTGAAGTGGCCACTCGTCAAATCGCGCCAAATAATGAATAAAATAAATAAAAATGCCTTTTAATTTTCCAATCGCTTCCAAATTATTATGCAATGAACATTCTATAATAAATACTAATTAATTACTTACATGTCATTATTTTTTAAAACCTAGATCTATAATTTTTGCATATTTTTATTAAGCAATAAACTCAAACGTATTGACTTTTGTCTCGTTTTATGTATTTAGCCACGGCTTTTTATCATCCTGCACCAACTGCTATAGTTTCTGTTTAGCCCTATGGTTGACTGGCAGAGAATGCCTTATGGGATATGTCTGCCATATGTACTTTTACTTTTGTATTTTGTGCAATAAGGTTTAAATAAATAAATAAAAATAATAAAAAGACATGACATTCTGGAACATATTAACGTAATTCAGTATTGTGGCGAATAGTGACGATGAGAACCTGCGACAAATTAATATACGCGATATAATCCGTTTAAATTGTTTTAGTTAAATAAATATGTCACGGAAACCGAAGAATATATAATTATAGTTTTGATTAAGTTAACAGCAAATAATATTAAAACCGATATCGATACTCAGATAGTCTACTTAAAAATTGTTTGACTTGTGCATGCGATTAGGTATTGGTAATGATAATGAGGTCAATATTATTGGGGCCAATACCAAAGAATGCACCCTCGTACTAGTTATAACTAGTACGAGGGTGCATGTTACTATAGTAACTTACATTACGAAAGTGGCGCAGGAAAAAATATCCAAGGCACACCTACTCCTAAGGTACTCCTACACGAGACTGAGGGAGGCGGGGCCCTCTTCTCTTTTCTTTCTTCAAAGTTTCAGTGCGATGTGTGACATTTCGTTATTATAATCTTCCTATTAGAAATGTTAAGAAAGAAAGGTTGAAAGCAAGCGAGGAAGAAAAAGCTACATTAAACAAATGAAAGGGAAAGTAGACGTCATGTCTTATATGGGGCTAAATAGAGACAGCTATATACTTCATCAGCTATACCGACAAGTTTGAGACTCTTAAACTTATAATATGATTGGGAATCTTAAGACTTTAATTTTTTTTTAATAGGAATTGGATTTTTCTAATAATTCAGGTTTATAATTTATGTCGTGAACACCGTCCACTACAGCATCTGCGCGAGCGAAGGCGCGAAGAAAAGCTATTCCAAATATAAAAATTTAATCGAGATAGTATATAATATTATTTTGGTTCGCACTCCTAGACTATTGTTCAATAATTCAGGTCAAGAATTTATCCTTTTATACAGGGTACATAATGCTAGAAGCTATATTCATTCTAATTTTCATGTGCAAAAACGTGTCACACTAGTTTACCAGCATTTTATACTAATACAATTTGATTAAAACATTAACGCTGTAAAAACTGTTGCCATAAACGTTACAAAAAGCGGGCGAGATAACTTAGTTTGCGTGGAGCAAACGGAGGGGAACACAAGCGAAGCCGTTGAAAATCGAAGCAAAAATGACTGCCATGGTTCCTAGTTAATCTTATTAACTCTGCTCCTGGCGAAGCGGAGTGCCACCTGCGGCTGGGAGGGCAACGCGAAATGCGGGACCCAATACGCTCTTTATAAGTACAAATTTTACAGACTAGTTAACGTTCCCAATCCAGCCATCATGGCGCGTATTTACAAAATACCTTGTGGAAACGCCGGTGATGAGCCTGGTCGACTTTTGGTATAGTTAAAAGATGAAACGAGCGAAGTGAGCACTGCTAAATATACCTCTAATGGACACAGAATCCGGTCTAGCTGGCACAAGTATGCTACGCGACTCTCACTCTCTCACAGTACTGTATAGAAAGAGCTAGGTAATGTTTCTCGAGTGAGAAAGAGTCGCGTGTCACAGTTGTGTTAGAGGTGCTGGTGAGAGTATGAGGCCTGACTCCACCGCCAATTTCGTCATACCATGCTTTGAAAACAACGAATAGCAAGTATACATAATACAATATTCTTATTTTATAAGAACACTTTTAATGTGTTTTCTTGAAGAACTAGGTATACGTCAAAAATTTTAACAATTTATTTTCATATTACCAATATTGCTACAATAGTTAAGTATCCTTTACGAAAAAATGACTGACTTTTAAGTTTTTTCTCAACAGTAGTCTCCTCTTGACTAAATCATGTAAAAGTGTGCACTTGTTGCCTACTTACAGAATGAAGTAGGTTATATAATTTAATTACTCAAAAAGAAAAATACTCTTCGCATTCCCTCGCTGTCGTTGGCGCCCCACCCGTTCTTTTTGTAGTCCGTTGTTTAACGGCGAGCGCTTGTTCTAGAGGAAGTACACAACTGCGGGACACCTGAACAAACAATACTTTAATTCCATTAGTTAGAAATATAATTTGTTTCCAACGTACAGTTTACTACGAGCTCTCAAGTTGTTTGATATTAAACATCTGGTTCAAACTCTTTTGCAGTTCATTCTTCAACGATAGAGCAATGAGATTTGCTACATGTTGTATACAATTAATTTATAAGTAAATAAATCGTATCAGTTACCTGCACTCGTTAAGGCTAATTATCTGTTAAAAAAAGCTGATTGTTTGAGACATTATTCTCTATGATGAAATCAAACATGTTTCTTAACATATTCTCAATGTTACTACTTAGAACAGGGCTATTGCGATTTATCGGTATATACTTGAAACCTACAGTTTGAATTTCTTATTGATAATTTTTGTTTCAATAACTAATCGAAATTGACAAACTTCACGCAGAAAACTGTTTTTTTTTTTAACTTATTTTCGACTGCACGCAATGAAAGCATGAAATAGCTATGTTAATTTCTAGAACTCAAGGAAAAGTACTATTTACTTCAAAAAGTTGGTTGAAATTATCAATATATTTGTCATAATATGAAAACATATATTTAAAGCGTATAAGTCCTGTGACGCCTGCTGGGGGATAGCTTCAGATGATGAATAATAAGAGCAGAGGTACTTCGTTAAAACTGTTTATTGCCCAGAGGCCAGACGATAACTAACTATACATTTTATTTTTATGACTCATGTCATACATCTTATTCTAAATCTAAAACTACTTTATTCTTAAGTTGACGGCCAAGCACCATCCGTGAAGCACAACCTTCACATTTCCCGCCGTCTCGGGGTGGACGAGGGAAATTCATCTTAATACAGACACACTAGACAGACTACTCCTGCCTAACACATAATAAGTCCCTACCTATGCAGGGATACCCATACATTCATACCCAGATGGTCTCTTGCTAAGAGATAACCAGGGTCAGGACATGAGCAGACACTAGCCTATGGCATGTTACGTAATCTGACATGTTGTCTGACACTGGCTTCGCCTTGACAAAAACCCTGCTAAAAAGGCAAGGCACCAATCTGACTACCCCAAGTGTCATTCGACTTATTCTAAAGCATAGACCATTCGATACGATATTAAAAAGATAGGCTTCCACAATTTAATCGCCTGGTGTAAAACCGGCTTAAATAAATTACCCGATTAAATCGCCTCGAATGTTCCCACCTTAACTGCCTGGAGTATGACACACGTCGCATGCTCCAAACAATTGTACCACGATATGTCACTGCCCTTATATTAGATGGCTGACACATTGTCTATGACACTTGTCTCAGTCATCCAAACAGTGACAATCGTCTACCACTAGCTTTATATTAGAATCCTGGCGCATATATATTAAATATGCCCCAGAAATCTGTACCTTAATTACCACTTATTCTAAATAAATACCTGGACTAAAGTATTATCTTTAGTCCAGCTATCTGTACCACTCCTAAACAAAAAGAAATTACGACCTCATAATTGATTTTACGACCATCGACGATAGCGGTACACGTCATAATGACATGTCAAAATGCTATGTCACTGTCGAAAAGTCAATTATTATTAAAACGCGAAACTAAAGTTATTTTTATTAAAGAAATCCTACCTAACATTTAATTAAAATTAATAAAATTTATTATATTACAGACATGAAAATAAAATAAAATCTTCAGTCTGCATTGGCCTGATGCAGGGTGCAGAGTCCTTGGCCCGACAGGCCAAGACCCCACGATCCTGCTGCCGCCTGGATGAAGAATGCGAGCCGCATTCAGTCACACCAGAAGCTGAAATCCCAGAGCTGGGACAGCTATGTATGGCCTCCGCAGTGTGATACATGAAAATAAAAGATTATTATAACATGTGTAAACATTAAAGTTCTGAAAAGAAAATCAGTGTTATAATTAATTATTGGAATTCTGTGAAAGTTATAAGTTATTATTATTACAAGGAAAGGTATTGTAAATGCAATAACTTAAAGTGCAATAAATTTATAGTGCAAGAAATTAAAAATTGAACTTCCTATAGTAATATCTTAGAAATGCAGCTAATATATAGTGGAAAGAAATTAAATTATAGTTACAACAGTGACACTTGCAAATGCAACAAACATAACTGCATCCTTGTACAGTCAGCCTGAATTAAAAATTGCTGAAAAATAATAGTTTTATTATTTACACCCTAGAAATATAGAACTGTTTAAATTTATTTTTAATTAACGATTGAAGAATTTCTTCAATCTGTTAACATGAATTATTACATTCTTGGCACGACCATTAGGAGTGAGTCTTTGCACCACATAATTCCATGGAGATAATCGGTGGATTATTTTATAGGGTCCTATAAATAATCTACAAAGTTTTAAACTTCTTCCAGTCAACCGTCTTGGTTTTATAATCATGACCAAATCATCAGGCTCATATTGAACTGATTTTGTCTTCTTGTCATATTGTAGTTTTTGAGAGCGCTGTGCCTTCTCTATATTCTTCATTGCTTTCTCTGATAATTCTTGTATGTAATCCACTTTCTCCTTTAACGTAGTGTATTCTTCCTCATGTAGTCTTAGCTTCAAATCTTGATTAAAATGCGGTTCCCGTCCAAAAACTATATGATATGGTGCAACGCCTGTAGATGCTTGAATTGAAGTATTGTATGAGAAGACAATTCTTGGCAATGCTGACGACCAATCCTTCTGATCTTCTTGTATACATTTTGACATAGCTGTTGTCAATGTCTTGAAGAATCTTTCTATTAAGCCATTCGCCTGTGGATGGTATGCCGTCGTATGAAGAAGTCGACCTCCAAATTCTTCTACTGTATTTTGCACCAGTTTTGAGGTGAAGACTGTACCTCGATCTGTGATGATTGATTCGATGCTCCCGAAGGTGCAGAATATGTTCTCAACAAGAAACTGTGCGATAACCTCTGCTGTAACTCTAGGTACCGCTTTACAAATGGCAAATTTGCTCATGTATTCTATAGCCCCAATGACATATCTATGTCCGTCCTTTGATTTGCAGAATGGGCCAAGCACATCCATTGCTATACGATGACCAAAGTTTTGAATCTTCACATTTTGCAGTGGCGCCCTCTGGTGTACAATATTCTTTTCCTGGCACTTTGTACAAGACTTTATATAATTTTCTACTTTCTTTTCTGCATTCGGAATATAATAGCGATTCTTGAATTTTCTTAGGGTTTTAAATAAACCAAAATGTCCTCCACTCCATGTGTTATCATGTAATTCTGCCATACATTCTGTAAATAAACATTGTGGTAAAACTGTGACACTTTTCAGCTGGTTATCAACCCATACTTTCTTGCATAAAATATTCCGTTTCGTGTGATAACCTTTATATTGGTTCATATTTGATAATTTTTCAAATATATTTTTATATTCCTCGTCAGCCTGTTGTTTCTGTAATAAATCTATTTTTTCAAAGCTATACAAACATAAATCGTCCTGATTCGGTGCGATATTTTCTTCTGGTTTTTCATCATTGTAGAGGGGATTTCTGCTTAGGAAATCTGCATGAATATTGTCCTTTCCCTTACAATGGATTATTTTAAAATTCCACGGTTGTATGGCTAAGGCCCATCTCGCCAAACGTCCATTCATATCTCTACGTGATCGTAACCATACGAGGCTCTTATGATCCGTAAATACTTCAAATTCCATGCCCCATAAATATTGTTTAAAATATGATAGTGCCCATATTAGACCTAAACATTCTTTTTCCGTAATTGTATAACGTTTTTCCGCGTCGCTTAATTTCCTCGAAGCAAAAGCTACTGGCCGTAGATCTGATTTGCCTTGCATAATACATGCTCCCAAAGATTGATCTGATGCATCTACATACAGTCTTGTTGTCACATCTTCATCTGTCGTGAAATATCTGAGTATTGGAGCTTCACAAATCTTGTTTTTCATTATATTGAAGGCCTTTTGCGCTTCTGTTGACCATTCAAATTTACGTCCTTTCTTCGTCAATTCTGTCAGAGGCAATGTTATCTGAGCGAAACCGTCAATAAATTTTCTGTAATACGAAAATAGACCTAGTACTGATCTTAGTTCCTTTAAGTTAGATGGCGGCTTTGCATTTCGCATTGCTTTTACCTTCTCCATGTCGGGTCCAATGCCATCCTTTGATACAGTATGTCCTAATACTGTTAAACTTGTGAACCCGATCTTACACTTCGTTGGTTTCAAGGTTAAATTTGCCTTCTGAAATTTTCGTAATACATTTTCCAGTGCCGTTAAAAATTCTTTATAAGTCTTAGCATATACTATGATGTTATCAACATATACCAAAACATTTTTGTATTTCATTTCCGCTAAAACTGTATCCATTGCTCTCTGGAAATGGGCCATACTTGTTATCAATCCCATAGGTAATTTCTTGAATGCATATAAACCTGATTGACAAATAAAAGCTGTTTTTTCTTTGCCTTTTCCGAGGCATAATTGCCAATATCCTGAATTTAGATCCAGTTCGGCAAAGAAACGTGCTCCTTCTAGACACGTTAATAATTCTTCAATGCGCGGTATAGGATATGCGTCTGGTTTAATTTTCTTGTTTAAGCTTCTAAAATCTATACAAAATCTCGGTTTCCCATCTGCTTTCTCTACAATCACGACTGGTGATGCGTATGGGCTTTGAGATCGTTCTATAACGTCATTCTTGAGCATTTCCTGAACTTGTTCTTCAATAATTTGCTTCTGTTTCTCCGACATTCGATATGGCGGTTTATGTACTGGTACCTCATCAGTCGTTTCGATGTCTATTTTATATGCATTGTATGCTCCTAGATTTGATGGACTGTATGCAAATCTATCTTCATACTTATTCAATAGTGTCATTAGCTGCTGCTTCTGAGAATTGTTTAATTCCTCGCCAATTTGTATACTATCCTTATTCTCTTCTGCAAAATATATCGTTTCACATCGGATGCCTTTTTTATTTGATTCTTCCAGTGGCATTGGTTTTCTTGGTTCCTTCCTTATATTATTTACCAATGTCGTGGTAAATCTTCCACGTAAACATATTACATTCTCCTGAAAATCAATGTTGGCACCATTCTGTACCAAAAAGTCATAACCGATGATGATTTGGTCAGAATTGATGTCAATTATATTAAATTTGTGACTATATACTACATTATCTACAATTATATTTAATTGTACTGAACCCTCAGTACAAACAAATTTGCCACCGATTATCTTCAACGACATCCTATCATCGTCATTAAATTTAATATTCAAACTTTTGACAATAGATAAACTAATGCAAGATACGCTTGCTCCACTATCTATCAGAGCTAGATAATTGTCATTAGATATTTCTACATTTATATATGACCTATTATGTATTGGTGTATTATTGCCTGTAATAGTATCGGAGCGTAGTGTGTTTAACGCCGCGCCGCTCCGGTCCCGCGTCGTCCATCTGCGTTTGGGTGATTCTCTTCATTCCGGTACGTTGATCTTGAATGTGCATTTCCTTGGTAGCTGCCACGATAGTTTTGCTGTGTTCTTTGTCTGAAATTATAGGCTGGATAATTTCGGTTCACTGGTGTGTTCGCTGCCTGGTCGTTGGTCATCGTTGCACATACTGGTACCGGTGTATGTACTGGTATCGGTGTTGAAAATGCAGATTGGGGTGCCGTAGACACGTTTGGGGAAGAAATGTACATTGGTGATGGTGGATTTCCACCTTGTTGGCTTTGAATCACTGTATACTGATTTTCTTTTATAGGGATCACAATTGAGGGTTTTTGCTCTTGCGAATGATACTCATTGTACCGCTGGATAGCCGCTTTGAGCTCTGCCTTCGTGTTGATCGCTGAAGTTGTAAAGAATAATTTGACGTTGTCATGTAAATTTTTAATGAAATGAGTTATAAAGTCTGTTTCTACAATGTTCCCGGCCTTAGATGCCAATGCTTCCAGAGCATAATAGAATATTATTGGTGATTCATGAGTCTCCTGCCGACGATAATAAAAACTTTGTACATAATTTTGGCTCGACGGGAATTCGTTTTTTAATTTCGTCAAAACATCTTCGAATGATGTGAAAGTTGCGTGATTCGCCTTATAAAATTGTAACGCTGGTCCTGATAAATACGCTGCGATCGCTGCTTGCGACTGTTCAGGTTCATATTTTTTGATTTGCGCCAATATTTTGAATTGGAAAATAAAATCATCCACGTCTGATAAGCCATTAAAAGTACTCGTCTCCATTTTAATGTGGAGTCCGAAACGATGCACAAACAAATTATAATCGCATAGTATGAAAAATGATAATGGGTGATTCAATAATTCGACAACTTCACCCGTCTGTCGAACTCGCTCCGTTGCGGCAGTGCCGTCACGACATACAATACCACACTGTCAAATGTGCACTTAATCTTCGTTGCGCTTCGTACGCATATAGGCAGTGCGTTCCGCTCCTGTACGGCTTCTATGCAAACCGTATGCTTCCAGTACGTAATTGTAACATATGCCCAAGAATCTGTGGACAAAATTAATTGGGAGCGGGGAAACTTTCAATACTCGCGTGACTCTAGTTAAAAATTTCGCAGACTCCACCAAGTGTGACGCCTGCTGGGGGATAGCTTCAGATGATGAATAATAAGAGCAGAGGTACTTCGTTAAAACTGTTTATTGCCCAGAGGCCAGACGATAACTAACTATACATTTTATTTTTATGACTCATGTCATACATCTTATTCTAAATCTAAAACTACTTTATTCTTAAGTTGACGGCCAAGCACCATCCGTGAAGCACAACCTTCACAGTCCTCTTAAGGTGTTCGTATACCTGCTATACATTCTTATGTGTAGATATTATTACTATTTGTCGTACAGTCGAGTTCATTTACATCTACACACTTACGAGAACAAAAATATCTGAACACGACCCTATTGTCAGAAGTATAAAGTCGTGTCCAGATATTTTTGTTCTCGTAAGTGTGTAGATGTAAATGAACTCGACTGTACCTACTATTACCTATTTGTCGAATTTTTAAGTGGCCTTCTGTCGTATCGTGCTCAACGTCTGGCACAGTATTCATGTGCAGAGAAGTAAATTATTTAAAACGGAGCTGACATAGATCATGAAATATCCAATGGTCACACTGGAAAAAAAATATTGTTAACAGTAGCCCAAATGTTAGCTGCAAGTTACATAAATCGGAGGACTGATAAACTGAGGGCTACTAGTAACCAAAATAAGTCATGTAAATTTAGCATAATTTTGGTTAGTACTACCTAAGCACAATTTGGTTATTTCTCAAGTAGTTTAACTAGTTGAGCTATTTATTTATTTCAGTGCATTTTAAATAGTTAGGCATAGCTTTCCGTTTGCCACGCAGCCAAATGCTGTGGGGAATAACTGAAAAAATATAAAAGTATGCATATTAATTTGTATGTACCTACCTGAACTCCATAATACGTCAGTTATCATAAAGCTCTAAAACCTAAATATTATACGTACACCTTCATTGTAGAGACTTTTTCCCGAGGGCTGTAAATCCGCTAGGCGCGAAGCCATTTTCTACGCTCGGTAAACTTAGAAACTGGGCCAAAGTAGGCTTTTGCGAAATATACAGGAAATTCTCTACCCTCCCTCGCCATATTACAAGAACTATTCCTTCGAAACTTCTGCGCGCTACAAAATAAAAATGTAAATTTCAATCCTTATCTTTTTTAAATATGCGTTCTTAAACACGCGGAACATTTATCTTCCTTTGCAAACTTTACATTGTGCACGAATATGTATGTACGTAGTTTTCATGTTGTAATTCATAATGAAACACGAGAATGATAAAATGAGAGATTAATATGTGCACAACGAGGTTCATGGAGGTTACTTCTTACTCATCAGCTTGAACTCCGATTATCCGTAACAATGGGGTTAAGTTTTAGGTACCTCAACTAGCAACAACTATTCATTATACCCGTTTATTTTCAAAATTGACATTACGGTATCTATTGAATGTGCCATGAATCAAGCCTGGAATGCGTCGAAAGTAAGACTAATTCTACTCTTAGGGGGCAGAGTCCCATGAATTTTATCCTATAGGTATAATAAAACAAAACTAACTAAGAGAGCAAGCAGGTGAAGAGAAAGAATACCTTGTTTTGTGAAATAACCACCCAAAATTCCTAAAATTCAACTTCTTCCTACATGCTCTTACGTGGCCTAGTCTCAAATAATTAATAATAAACTATCAATAATGGTCCACAATCAAATTAGTTCATGGGGCAGAAGGAGTACGAGCGATAGGGTTGGCACACTAACTGCTGCACTGTTATTCTCACTGAAAAAAAATTAACCAAAGAATAGTTATACTAAAACGCGCCTATACATGTTACGAACATCGCCAAAAGTAACCCTGAAGCTCCCCAAAAGAATCACACCCCCATTTGTCGAAGCGTACCTACTCGTATGGAAAGCCGATCAGAGCGGAGCGCCTGATGCGGAACTGCATTTGCATACCCATTTTTCCCATTCAATCGCCGAACCGTAATTGGTTACGAAGGAATGAGGTCGATTTATAAATCAGAAAGCTGCATGACTTACTATAGTTTTGTATTAGGGTTTCTACATGCTCTTTTCTTATTTTATTGCAACTTGTAGTTTTGGGATGCAGTTACTTAGTCGGTGTTGGCAACCCTAACTTAATAATCTGTGTGGGTTTCTGGAATGCAATTGCTATGTATATCTATTATTGGGGTCGTAATTATAGATTAGGTACATTACGTTCGCTTAATCTGTCTTAACATACTACAAATGTATGTGTATTAAGCTATCAACCGTTGAAGATAATAATCTATTTGGAAAGACAGATTCGAGCTGAATTTACCACTACTCTATCAGTCAGTCGGTATATCTACCTGGATTGAATAAGATTAAATCAACAAGTTAGATTTTCAACCACACCATTATCAAAAAATACCTTAGAAGCGATTTATAGAAATACATAAATTTAATAAAGACAGGATTTAAAACGACCAGTTTAAACCTGGCACTTTTAAATAATGAGTATTATCAACTAACATTAAAAACCTGGCACCTTTAAATAATGAGTATTATCAACTAACATTAAATTCGTATTACAGTGGTCCTTATAAATACCTAAATCAAATTTCATCTGTTTATGTAAATAGATTAACCCAGATAGGAAGACGAAAAGTAGAAGCGATGGTAGCCTAGTGGTTAGGGCATGCGACTTTCAATCCGGAGGTCGCGGGTTCGAGCCCGGCCCGTACCAATGAGTTTTTCGGAACTTATGTACGGAATGTCATTTGATATTTACCACTCGCTTTTCGGTGAAGGAAAACATCGTGAGGAAACCACCTAAGCCCAATAAAAGGCCTAGTTTCCCCTCTGGGTTGGAAGGTCAGATGGTAGTCGCTTTCGTAAAAACTAGTGCCCACGCCACATCTTGGGAATTAGGTAGCCGACCCCGATTGAGAATTCATTCTCAAAAAATGGGACAAAGGCTAGGAGGATGATGATGAGGAAGACGAAAAGTAGCTCTAAATATAAGACGGCGGGTGCATTGTCAGTTATTTTCCCACACTTTGCTTAACAACTCACTGCACATCTAAACGTATTTATTAAACGCTGAATATATTGTTCCAGCTCCAGATCTGCGAGACGGATGGCATCGAGGAACTGAGCGACGAGGAGTCCCCGACCGGTACCCGCCGCCGACTTGTTGTTGTCAAAACTCTGTGGAGAGGCTGCCATAACGATATCAAGTATATACCTATTTCCTTCATTTCATTTTCAGCTCAGTCAAAACAGTCCAAAGCTATTTTCCATATTTTTCTTGCATATTTAGATGTGTGATCCCTTGAAGCACCCTTCACCCACGGATAGCCACGCGTCACTGACTTTTATTAACCATCAGTACACTTAATAGCACTAAAAATCGGTTATGCGTGGTTCATAAAACATTGTGAAATTGTGTATCTAGGTCAATATTTTTGTAACGTCGTAATGATATAATGCCATTTATTTTCGTATCAACCGTATCAATAAATTATTTTTCTATTGACCCCTATAGATTAATTGAGTGAAATGTTAAAGCGGGAATCCGATATCAGAAACGGAAACAAAAGGAGTACCGTAAAGCGTTGAGTTCTAGGGTGTCAATGCAAAAGGATCGTAAACTATAGGGCAATTACGTTTGCAGGGCGGCGTTTGCCAGAGAGGCGACATGGGGCGCTGGGCTGAAACATCCGCAGCTCGCCAGAGTGCTCGGCTTGAGTCTACTCGAACCCCCGTGCGCAGCTCTCGACCGCGGCAACGCTGCTCCACTGCCCTCGATATTGAAACCGGACAACAAATTGAAGTACGCACCTAATTTACCGATCACAACGGGCACATGCGGCGACTTATTGCAACGACTCTCTTTCTGATGCTGTTCGGCACACCTATTCGGAAATATACGTAACTTAATTTCCTGTCTGCCGTACGATACGCTTAATATGGATATTTAGCTTTGACATAGAATATGCGAGCATAAAAGAATGCCATAAAAGCGCTTAGATATTTTCTTTTCGCTATAACTTCATCAGATATAAAATGATCGATATTTTTTGTATAAGTATATTAAGCGTGTCACTTCGTATTTATTCAATCAACAAATATTACTGACTAATTTGGGCTTCTAATTCAGTACTTGCAATACGCGCAATGTCTGGCTGAATTTTCGGTAAAGGTTATGTCGTAGGTACATACCTAACCATACCATACAGGCACATGCCTAAGACAGATTATTCAATCAATTTTCTATTTCCAGCTATTCGAGTTTGATTCACATATGCTGCCAGATCGCAGCCGGCATGAAGTATCTGGAGTCATTCGAGTTAGTGCACCGGGATCTCTCAGCTCGGTAAGCCTTACGTACATAGACGACCAACGATAAAAAGCGGAAATGTAGTAAGTACAACACTTAAATGAGTTAAATTGGTCGTACAAATTGGTCGTGTACGACCGGTTTGTACGTGTTCGCTTCTTTCCATCGATAAGCAGAGATTGGGTCCTAGTAGGTACTGTTACAAGACGCGTTTAAAAAGTCATTATGTGAAATAACAAATAAAAAAAAAAATTACATAAAGTACAATTGCGTCTTTTCATTGCGCTTATGAAATTAATCCTCACTATCTAACTGTCATTTAAAACACATCGACATAAAATTTACTTCCGTGGGACTTACGTTTACCTACGTTTTTTTAACATAAAAGGAACTTCGTATGAGGGAAGCATGACGTCATCATTTATTTTACGGGATTTTCTTTTTTTTTGTTCTGAAACCTAGCTATTATTTGCGTTATGTTTAGTATTTTTGTTTCTTTTTTTACGGTTTTTTTGTATTTAAGTGAAGTATTTAGGTATATGTAAAAAAAATCGTATAAATTCGTTCGACCGTTATCTACCTACAAGATCCTAAACCTGCACTGCTACGTTAGAATATGTTTTACGTTTTTTAGTAACTTTAAAGCTAATAATGTGGATAATATTTAGATTCATAGGTTCTCAAAATTCAATCCAGAAAAATTTATGACGACATACCTCCCCCTTACATATCCATACCCCTAGCTATACGAAGTGACTACCGCTGTTTTTGTGTTTCGAAAAACATGCAAGTATATACCGGTAGTCCGTAGGGCGGAGCTATTTAAGTCCCACGAAAATCATTATTTACGAATAATAGACATTTTAACAAGTGGGTAGGTACTCTACTATATTGGCTTTGTCTCACAACATAACTGAGATGCTTATTTCTCAATTTTAGCAACGTAACAGTAAGTGAGGAGCTCAGCGTTAAGGTCTCCGACTACGCCATGTTCTGCGACGAGTTCGTCGGAGACTACCACGTCATGGCAGACGGCTCACGCTTCCCGTTGCGATGGATGGCCTGGGAAAGCCTGCTCATGGTAACACTACTTTATACTTTTATAAAGTTAATAACCTTTTTTCGTAACACGCATTTAAATATTGTCATTCGCTTTGGTTACACTTATGTACCACAATGTCAAATTTAATTTAGCCTCAGTTGTTGATAATTGGCGCTCTAAAACGTTAAATATACATGGTGTATCAAGGGAGGTAAATCAGGAACTACTAACGAGAATATTTAGGCATGCCGAGGCCCTGGACTCACACCATAATTTGGGGCCTCAAAAAACGTCATCTTGTTATGTTTTTTCCGATCGAAATTCGAATTGGTATGTTTTTACGACTCACTTAATTTTCATATGGATATATGAAAAAGACAGAGGGCAGCGAAGTTTGAATGCTTCGAATTTTTTAATTAACCTGTGGCTGAGAAATAAAAACATTAAAAAGTTACTTTGATCCACGCTCGAATCAAAATCGCGTTTTGATCACTGTTATCTCGGAGCACAGTCACCATGTTTGACCTGATGAAGTGAAAAGAAAAAAATCTATTCGGAAATAGGAGCGGAGAAAACACAACATGCCAAAAAAAATATTATAATAGGCATTTAAAATATAAAAGTAAAAAGACAACTACCTTTCTTACTAAAACCTTTCACGTTTAAATCGTTAAATTGAGAATAAAGTTTTGATTAAATATAAAAAAAAAACTTACCGCCGCCGGGCGAAATTTAGGATTTACCGCCCGCTTTTAGTGCACGTAATGCCATCATTTATGACCAAGCGTGATGAAAATAGAATTAAATGGGTATTTCCTCTCGCAGGGCATGTACTCGCCAGCTAGCGATGTCTGGTCGTTCGGAGTCACCGTCTGGGAAGTACTGACCTACTGCACCGCTAAACCCTTCGAGGAAATGGACGATGACCAGGTCTGTATGCTGTTTGTACCTCACCTGTCAAGAACTTACTTAATGTTTACAATGAAGCGAAACATTTAAAAATTTAACGATTCAAGCAGGATTTGAACATACGATGCCACCGTAAGGCATGTAGAAGCAACTGGTTCAAAATTTCAATGGGTCTGGCATCAGGATCGGTGGTCCAGTTGGTAGGACACCCGTGTTGGCCCGGAAAGCCGTTGGAGACGCAGGTTCGAATCCTGCCTGAACCGTTAAATTTTTAAATTTTTCGCTTCATTGTAAACATTTGGTTTACGTTAGCAGACACTTATTTTTTTTGTATTAACTATCTACTCTAGATGCTCTCTGTACCTACAATTAGAATTCAGACCAAAAAGAAGCTGGTGCAAATCAGAAATCGTTTGGCCCTATGGTTGACTGATGGAGAATGCCATTTGGCATTAAGTCCGCATTTGAATGATTTTTGTTTAAAGGGTAAAAAAAAAATTACGTCGTCTTTTTCGATTTCTGTGAAAATAAGGGGTTAAAAAGGTTCTCGTTTCAGTTGTTACCTTTAACTGCTTTCATGCTTTTTATCTAGATGATTGTAGACGATGCCTCACTATGCTAAAATAACCTGGAAGAACACGCTTCGAATCGGTTTTTGATTATAAAGAATTCAGACCGAAACTGATCGAATAAAAAAATACTTGCTTTTAAGTGTACAAATGGACTCGGTGTCATCAGTGATGCAACTATTTAATTAGTCGCGTTTGCATATTCATTTAATTCACGTAACGTAGCATTGTATTGAGCAATTTCTTGCCAATTTACTGCTATTTGTTACATATCGCTACATAGGTACATTTTATTTTGCCAATGGTAAATTAACGCAAATTCCAAAACCTCTAAATGTACCTAATACAATGATGCATTTTGGAAGGTACTCGTACAACCTCTAATGTAAAATATTGCTACGCTAACGATAGAGATCTCTTAAGGAGCATTAGGTCAGTCAGTTATGAGATGAGGCCATTTGGGACAGATGCACACGAATCACAAATATCTACTTTCCAATCGCCGCGAAAATTGCACACCCTTAGATCGCATGCGGTTAGCAATTTCGGTAACGCATGGAGAAGATCAAAATAGAGAGCGTTAGGGCCTTATCACTCTTCCAATTTACGAGCGAGTATTCTTTACAAATAAGCGTCACGGCGAACTCGTTGCGTGATCGCCTTCATACAAAATTCGCTCGCAAATCGCTAGTGTGATAAGGCTCCTAGGCACTTGCTCTACAATAAATTATGTGGTTACTCAGGTGGTGGCGAACGCGAGCGAGTGGCGACGTGGCGGGCGCGGCGCGCGCGTGCCGGCGGCGCCGCCTCCGCGCTGCCGCCGAGAGCTCTACGATCTCATGCACGAGTGCTGGCGCCGCGAGCCCACCCAGCGCCCGCGCTTCCACGACCTGCACCGCTACCTAGAGCGCATGACCCACGGCTTCAAGCCGCCCCACACTGCACACCGCTAAGCGATTTGTAGATATTAAAGCGCAAATCGACATTCATCTCTCATTATAGGTAGGCGTTTAACATAATTCCCATTGAAACCCCGACCCGGCTAGAATTAGATTGTTTAGTTATATCAACGATGGATAATTTGACTTGTAATATTTACGACTGAAAACTTCGTCGTCTTCATATTATCCATCAGTGTACAATGTACACTGTACATGTCATCGGTCTATATATTGATAGGTATATTGATTTGCTAGGTTCCGAACTCCATTCAGTAGCAACCGGCCTAACCATTGGATTAGCTACATAACTGGATGGATTTCCGGACTGCTCGATAGATCTTCCGTCGATGGAATCAGCGTTTAACATCCGGTCCAGATGATTAGGTTGAGACAAAATTACAATTAATGTTTAGTGAGACGATCGTTGTTAGGGCGTCTTGCGTATTTCGGATAAACGAACAGACTGATAGGGAAAATCGAGCAGTATTAAGTTCAGTATTAAATTTAGTAATGTATGTATAAGTAGAATAGGTTGTAGATTAGAGCGTGTTCTACGTGGCACGCAGCTTCGCATTTGGTCTGGACACTGGCCGAGCACGGTCTGGCTCAGACCTTTCGCTGAGTGTCCAGCTGCCTCCGCAAGGGAAGCAGCAATTTTGATATGCAAGCCACGGCATCTCGATGTAAACGAACGCACGTCGGGTGCCGAAGATTTGCAAGCTAAACGTAGGTTTCTGAATTGCTGTCTGCTTAGATGTTACTGCATGCTCTTGTACAGTTGATTATTAGTTATAGTATCGAAATATTTGTTTGATAGTGATTCAGAAACCCACAATTCCCTTTAACGTCGATTCTCTGATCGGTTTGGTTCATCATCATCAGACTACAAAATACTGATGTTACTTTTGAGCTACCATAGTGAATTAGTGACTACTCATTTATCGACTTGTTATACTTCGTCGTATAAGTTTTTGTTTTTATAATTATATAGCCTTTAGTCGATTTTTTCAATAAATAATTTTATTCATTATAATACAGTTTCAGACAATTTTGTAAACTGGAAGATTCCATTACCTACTACCTTTCTTATTTTGTAGATTCATTTCATATTCGAAGCAATTGGATTCATTGTTTTGTGGTTAACAGTAATTATTGCAGTTTTGCACAAATGTGCTGCATGCTTACAAAATTAATGAGTGTGTTCTCATTATCATTACAAGACGGTTATTATCGAATCTTTTGTTATGAAAATATAAGAATTTTATTCATAGTTTGCACTTTGTTTTCGCTTTAGTTTAAATATATATCTACGTTACTAAAAACACATATTACAGCCGTGAATGTTAGTAAATTTTAACTTTTCCTGATTTAGTATTTGACTGTATCCAATTAGTAGAGAAAAATAATCAGAATAAGAATAAAATATTTGCCACCCCCCCTTTAAAGACAGGCGTTATGTGCATATCCTTCGCTTTGAGTCTGCTTCGTGACTTATTTCGGTCCAACCAAACCGGTAAGAGGATCTACATATTTATAAAATCCACACACTATTCCTGCGCCCTTCGCCTAGCGCCCCACGATCTTCCACTTTCACAGCCTTTACGGCAAACCCTACTCGGGACTACTCGAGTACAGGACGAAGACACGCTATGATCGCTGTCACCGAATCGATTATTATATATTCGACTCAGGCGTTTTATTTACATTTCTGATCCTGTACTCAAGTAGCCCCTTCCTAGTATATCCAAATCTAATCCTATTTTTTTAACCTGTTTTAAATGTTAAGGATATTATACTTCGGAGGCGAATCGTCTCCAGGGCGATGTTTGCCCCCTGTGCTTCTTGTTTTCTTCAATAGGCACATGAAAGGTTGCGCTCACACTGCATCCGGCAAATATCGATACGACTAAGCGAATTTAATAAGAGAGATATTTTAATAGTGATTCGACGCGATCGACATCGACCGTAGTGATGGGCCAATTCAACAGAGGGGAAATGTTCTGCTTATATCCATATTTCCGGACGCTACGTGTGATCTGATATCTTGAAGTTGGATGAAGCCGAATTACTCGTGTAATAATAATAGCTGCGTAATGATGTAATAGTAATAAGGATTGAATCAAATACTTAACCTAAATGAATGTTCTATGTCATCAGTGTATAAGGATATTATAAGATCCAAATGTTCCCCCACTACAGCACCGATATTTCATCGATAATAATACTATACTTTTCAAACCTTAGCCGGAGCAATCTTATCATTATCACCCATCGATCAAATTAAAAATACCAAAATTAGTAGGTAATTGTTTGTGGCACATTTTGTCAGTAATATTTAGAATATTGTTTGTATACTTTTAGTGGAGAATATTCCGATATCATATTAATCAGCAAACTGCAAGACGGAGTAGAAGTGTCGTCTTATGTGTGCTGTTATTCTTTTTAATGTTCGTTTCCTTTTAAAGTTGTTTAACGGATTCTAATATTATTAAATATGAAATTAATTACACCATCGATATATTAGAATATATTATGTTTAAAAGCATCATCATAATCGCCACCATCCATCCATTTTATCAACAATAAATTAGTAATAACTAATCGCGAAAATCAAAGTAGATTATTAGGTTAACATGTATTTAAAACCGCGGGGACATTTACCTGCTAGGGTAAAATTGGACGGTTTCACGGTATGTACTCGTATACTTATTTAATCTACTTCATATTCTAAATGACTTACAAACTCATTAATTAATTCACTACTATTTCCCATTAGCGCTCATCATCATTATCATCAATCATTCACCTCAACTCAACTGTAGTGCCCATACATATACCTACGTGCCTGCGTAACAAACTAGTAACCTGCAAATCATTAAAGAAAACTGTTTTTTGTGTCGATGAAATAGCTGTGCGTCCCCCTAACAGATAGGATATTATAATATAACGTGAACGTCCCCTCCTGTACGCGAGCTAGTGGCCCGACCGACGAGGTGTATAGCGAAAACTGAATGGGATCAGCTGCTTATAAACTCATTGTATAATTCACATTCCGTAGTTATAAGATCGTACAATCCTGTAATAATGTCCTGATTTTATTGCAACGATTGACAACATTTCATTTTTCAGCTTTTTTTTTCAATTAAACTATGAAACAAATTGATAGCATATAACCGCACTTCAAAGATTTTCGAAGTTTAGGAAAAAAAAACAAAAGTTCTTCATTCTTGAAAAGCGTAATTAACAAGTTACTAGTCACAGCGTAGAAAATCAAACACAAGCATAATAATAGTGCCAGTAAATTTATACAAATGGTCCAGCAAATTTTCTTGCACGTTGTGACTTATGATTGTCTCAATTCCACCATCCCATCCCGTGTGACGTAATTCAGTTTAAGGTTAGGATATGCTTTACATTTTTCCGAATACATAGTATATTCAAACCATATGCCATAAAAAGGTGTTCCTTGATAATTTGAGATGTTGTCAATTTCATTATCATGCTTCTTATCAAACTACTGTTTGTATATATTAGATTTAGATTTTAGTTTATTTGAAATCCCCATATGACCAGTATTTCTTATAGTTGATAACTTTTCTGTTTGGATCATTAATTAACAAAGGTATTCCTAATTTTGCGGAAAAAACGTGTCTAAACTTGTAACTGGGTTAAACAGAATTATTATGAGTAGGTACTTTAGAAAGTATACATAGAATATTTTGGCTCCGGTGCACTTTAATAGTACTTTTCACATAGAAACTGGGCTTCTACAAATGTCACTGGATAACTTTAGTGTTGAGACTTACCAAATTTGCTAGATAATTATTGGATATCGATAAATTTCACATAGAAAATTTAATAAATTTCTCATTTTTTATAACTTGTTGATATACACTACACTACTGACCACCTACTTTATTTTTTATAAAATATAATAAACATCAAACAGTTTTAACATATTGAAGTGTCAGGGAGTCGATGTAATAGTTATTTGTGCAACAAGAGAGCAAAGTTGTTTTTTGTTAAGAGTGCTGATTTTGAGTCCCGACCAAGCGAAGGATTCTACGTTTGAATCACGAGCGTAGCGAGTGATTCTATGTTAGAATCCTGAGGGTAGCGAGGGACTCAACAGCACGAGATGCAAAAAACTTTGCTCTCGTGTAGCACACACAACTTTTCACCTCATCAGCGAGAACATATTCGACATTTTGTGCTTTTCCTTCCAACGTATTTTTATAGTCTTTGTTGCTGATTTCAATAATATTATTAATCAGAAAATAGATGTGCTGCTTAAAAAGGAATAACAATATAATTTAATTGAAATTATAATCAACCAACCAACACGGTTATTGTCATTATTTGATCAAATTGGTAGATTTACCAGATACATGACGTGTTTATTTATAAATACATATTATATTACGAGATTTTGTTTATAAATTGATTGATATTTTTACTCGTAAAACACCAAATAGAATAAATGCAAAAGAACATAAAAATTACAATATGAACTCGATATTTTTTAAGGTACGTTTCGAATATGCATCTATGATAAATGGTGAAATTATAAATTATTATTATATTTACAATAAGTAATAACTTGAAAAATCTTATTTTATTTGAGCAATGATCTATTGTTTTATATAAAAGGCACAATAATTTTTATATTCGGTTGTTAAATAAAAATATAATCATCATCATCATCATCATCAGCCTATTCTTGTCCATTGAAAAAAATATATAATAAAGAAAAAAAAAATACGTTGCAATTAAAACTTTTTCGGGTGTTTTAATGTAATTTTTGGTATAACGCGTATCCGAACTGTTCTCAATCGAGGTCGGATTCGAAAATCGAATTTCAAATTGATAAGTTTCTATCCCTCTCTTTTATATATATATATATGAAAGAAACAGAGTGCATCGAGATTCAAATGATTAGAATTTTATAATTAACCTTTGGCTGAAGAATGTCAATTCGTGGTCAGATATTGAAAAAATTAAAAAGCTACTTTCTACTCACGCTCGAAACAAAATCGCATTTTGTTCACTGTTATCTGACAGCAAAATCGCCATGTTTGAGCTGGTGAGGTGAAAATTAATCTTCCCAAGTTTCGAAATCAAACGAAAGAACCATGTTGCGGTGGTTTTTGTTCAGTTGAATATTACGATTTGGCTATGCCATACAGCCACATGCCATACACCTTACATAACATCTCAGACGTTTAAGTACACTTAATAAAAAACTGCTGATTTTATCATTCTCTTGGACTCTAGCTTGTTGAATCAGAAAGTCTAGATATGTATTATGGATGGGTATATACTTGTAAGTTGTCCGTTTTGGTTATCAGTTGAGTGACACGAACATACATAAAACGAATCAATTCGGCCGAATAACTAAGTTTCTGCTTAAATACCTATTGACGATCCGTTTTACGGCCAGGTGTGATTTATATAGATATATTTATGTATTAGATAGGTGCTTGGTTTTGAATTATATTAATTAATTTTAAGTTAATAGGTACATTACAAAACGAAAATGATTGTTGATTGTTTAATACTGATTCATAGTTATGTTTTATTTGAATTTTGTTGCGTGGCCGATAGATTAAAACAACGTTTAGGCTATTAAAAGAGCCCATTGCTATGTGGAATGGTACTTCGTTGTAGCTAGCTAATCATATTGTTCATATTTCTTCGTAGTGTCATTTCATGTTAGCCATTAATTTTCAGAAGTATTCTTTATTTTATTTGTAGTTATAGCTCGTCAAGTTCTATTACGGCCCTGGGTAATGTACTGATTTCATATAGTATCATTTCTTATCAAAATCTTTTAAATTACGCATCAATTGACATAAAACTTTATCAAGAAAAGTTCTGATTACATTTAATATTGAGCGGTATTTATTTCAAATAAAAAATAAAGGAATAAATGGCATTTCTTTATAAAAAATATTCATTACGTAATTTGAATTTACTTACCAAGTTGTTGACAAGTTAGATTACGTAAGTATTAGATAAACGCACGTTGTTGCGTAGGGTAGATGGTAGGTAAAGTTCTAGAAGACAATTTAGTCATATTTTTTCCCATAATCCCTACTATAAACATCTCAAACAGCTGTCAATTATAGACCAGTTTTTTATTGGGTTTCGAAGAAAGTGACCGTTCAGCCATTGGGATAGTAAACTATCTAAAATTTTATAAATATTTTGGAAAAAACATGCTAAGAGAAAATTCAAGGGCTGCACCTGCAGTTTGTACATAGCAGGACAATCTAAAAAAAAAATTAATTCTCTTCATAAAACTATCGAGATTGAGTAGTCAGGCTCAATATTTCGCTTATTTTTTTTATTTTAAGGGTTTTAACTTTGAAGTTAATAATTGCAAGTAAAATATTATTTATTTGTTTAAGTTTATCTACCATTTTAAATCTTATGACTGCCTAAACAACATTACTTGGCAATAATTTTCTTTAACAGTGCACTTATTACACGTAAAGATTGAAGGAAAAGAAACTTCAGATTAGTTTTGAATTTAGGTAGGTACGCCTCACAGTCACAGCTGTTAAACTCTCCAGGCCAAACAGCGCCCTGAAACTTTGAAACCCTGTATAAACTCACTGGCAGTTAGGAGCAGCAGAAATAAGTATATTTTTTTCATGTTAACTTCAAACGCAACTTGTTATCCTTTTAAAACATCTTTTAATCTTTTAATTCTTATGCATATACGAAAAAAACTTGATAATTTATCTGAACATCATCGTCCTGGTGGCCATGGTCACAAAACGCCACCTTAAAGTTCTGGAGATACCCGAGACTAGAACAAGAAAGAAGTACAGTCGAGTTCATTTACATCTACACACTTACGAGAACATAAATATCTGAACATGATTTTATGCTCCTGACAATAGGGTCGTGTTCAGATATTTTTGTTCTCGTAAGTGTGTAGATGTAAATGAACTCGACTGTACCTATAATCTTCATTGGTATTACCTAACTTGTTTAATTATGTCATTATTGGAATAAATTGATAACACTTAGCTATTCCTAACGGCTCTTTCTCAGGGCCAAATAGCAACTTGTCAGGCTACTAATTGTAAACCGATTCACATAGGCGATTTATGATTGATTCCGTTCAAGCGACATTCCAATTGTAAACGCTTTATATGTGTTAAATAATAATTTATGATTAGTTTAGACATAATGGGGAGAACCTGCGTGTTATTCTCTTAGCAAGCAATAACTGAAATTAGTTGTGAATATGGATGTTATTAATGATATAATTTTTTGAACATAATAATTAATGCAGTAATAATGCTTAATATCTTGCAGTCTCTCACCATTTTCTGTTGTAACAGCGCCAAATTGGGACGTTAAGGTTGCTCAGCAACTGAACCCTCTCAATAATAGGTAAGTATAATAAAAATGTGTCTGAGAATGGCATTGTTTATACTGTTCACTATCTTTATTTATTCACAGTTACAAAATACTAAAAAACAGTTCTAATAAGTATATTTTGGAATTTTTTTAAGTAGGGTAAATATGTTCAATACTAACGGCAAAACTATTACATAAAATTGAATATAGAAATGTAAAGTAAATTGTAGACCCAGCGTTTCTTTTTAACAATTTGTCATTTTTTGGAAATATTAAATCTGTAACTTTATTACTACGGGAAACTGCAAAATATGAAGTAAACCCAATTGGACAAATTGTAAATAAGGTTGCAGTATTGAGCAAGGACTCCTGCAATGTCAAAATTTCTATTACTGTATTGTTTACTGTGTTTATTTAGTAACACCGTAAGATATTTACCTAGTTCGTATCGCCCTTAGAGATACACTCATTCATTAATAATTATCCACTGCTTGATAGGAATCTGGAATTCTCGTAGGTCTTTAGTCTCCTCGGCTCTATAAAAAACTTCCACGTCTGTATTTTTACAGGTTTCCATATAAGACTATAAACTATAGATACCTACAACTTAAAGTTCAAGTTCACTAAATTACAGATGTACCTACCTATGTAGGTACGCAAGTTTTCCATGGAGTCTATGATACGTCATAGTGACTTTTTATTTATATCAATACCTCAATTACCACTGCTTTCATACAATAGCGATTCTACGTCGATCATTGGTACCTAATATAATAATAATTAATTTAATTGAAAATTAGTACAACATAAGAAAGCTAGTAAAATATACCATCGCCATTCCTTGTTAAAGATATATTGTATGTTGCAAAAAAAACTAAAGGACCTACTCTAGTTAGCAACAGATAATTTAAATGAAAGTATTTTGGTTATTAAGTAAGAGTATATCGGTGAAGAAAGACGATTAGACGATAAAAAGTCACTACGTCCGTTCAAAAGTGGTACGAGAATTCCGGACTCTGATGATTTTTCCTTGGTTGAAGAGGGGGAGGGATGTTGTTTAGTTAGATAATTATGTTTATTTATGCCTAGTAGATGTAGTAAAGTCATCATCAAAATATGAAGTCTGCAAATATGGCTTCGCAAATAAATTTTGCAAAAATATCTTAAAGATGGTTTTTTCATTTAAAGTAGGTTCAATTTGTAAAATATAGTGTACCGGCATAGAGTAGGCCACAAGCCGTGGAAACTTATTAGTAAGCATCTGTCAATTTGTTACATGTCTTCTTATTTAAGCCTGATTCATCCTCCTTGTGTATCATAAAGCTATCACTTTTTCTCATTTATATTTCTGATGAATTGAGTTCGACCTAATCGTCGCAAAAAAATATACAACTCGGATGGAAAGAGATAGGATAAAGCCGTATGATATGCAACATTATACAATTACTAATATTTTTGAATTTAATTAATATATAGCCGCAACCCAAAATTGGCCTAAATATGAGTATTACCTTCATAATATGTTTCTTCATTCTCGTTTTGCGATGATTAGTACGCGCTCTGCTGATGAATTACTAGGTATTTAGATAAAGAATATTGTGTTGTAATAATCGATGAACTTATATTATTATTATAAGGTAATTTAATTATACTGCATGGAAATGTTGATGTTGTCTTAAAGTAAGCCGCGGCCCTCCGTACGTTACGGTGGTCGAATAATACCCATATATGCACCTCTCGTCACCTCTAGCTCTCAAAACCCTTCAATATAAGGTCGTAATAAAAGAAAACAGGTTAGCTAAGGAACTCGTAGGTTAAGTGAGTCCCTGCAAAATATATTTCATTTAAAAGAGTAAATGTAATTAATATTAGTTATATTAAACGTTTATGTAACGGAACAGTTTTTAGTTAAGCGACTTAAGCGTGGGTTATGTACAACGAATGAAACCTTTTAAGATACTGCAAAGTATCGGTGCTTTATTCCGCAAGCTGTTTACAAACTAGATTGGATATTAGGTAATCTTGCTTCTTTCCTTAAACCATGTATGCTTATATTTAATTTTACGTTTAATTCAAATCTATTAAGTTACTAATAATTTCAAAAATTTATCATTTCGATAATAGATAATAATTCTTTGAATGTATTAAAAGCCACACTGAAAGGATACCTAGTATGTTAAGTGTAGAGACATAAATAATTTGATATAATATCTGTATTGAGTCATACTATGATTTAAAACGAAGCTTGGATCTGTGTTGTAAACGCTGCGAAGAGCACGAACGATTTACAAATATCGTAAGTAATAGATACTCAATGTTATACTTTTAAAAAGCATCAATGTTATGATAAAATAGAGCTTTGTCTTAAGATGTTCATTATCGCGCTCGCTCACCAGCATTCCACAAAGTAAGTTAAAACCTATGTGTTTTTCAAACTAAAATTCGTATTGTCAACATTTTATGTCATTAAAATCAATGTTATTCGATTATTGTTTACTGATGATGGATATGTATAACTTACTGAGGCCTATATTTCATAATTTTTGCTTGTAATTTATTATTAAGTCATGAATTTTCAAGTACTTAACTCTTCTTTCAACGTGACTCCAGTACTTGCTTTACTTGCTACTGCGGTGCTAGTACCGACACTTTACTGAATCAGTTTTCCTACTAATGTCCATGTTCTTTCTTTTCGAAACATATGAATTCAATGTTTGACTCAAACTCAAGTGATATATATTATTCCCTATGTAAGTGATAAGGTAAATTATTATTACTTTAAACGTATTGTCATATCATATCATTATTGGTGTTTTGCATCGTGTCTACATCCTAAAGTTTTTTCATGTTGGAATGTTATTTACCCACTATTCTTATTACCAACTATTATCTCTATTCCTACGGTTGGCATGTTAGTAGATTATTAGGAGTCATTTTAGCGGGCATTGAGATTCATAGCATAACGTCTCGGAAATCTAAATCTTAATAAAAATTGGGAACCGAACGGAACCTGTCGCCATCATTTTTATATCACTTAGAGGTTTAAGGCAAAATTTAAAATTAATATATGTATTACCGAGTATTATTATCTGGGGATAGGACGCCTGCGAAACGACTCCTTTAATAAGTGATGGGACCAATGATTCGTGCACACGATACCGGGCCTCGACCCGCGCTGGCTGGCGCTGCCAGCGGCCTCCGCCGCCGACACGGCCCGAACCACACGTGAGGGCAGTCAGTGTATAGCAACTTCGTATTAAAGACAATATTATGAATTTTATACAACCTATACTCATTTCGGTTGAGTAGATAGCATAATTGCTTAAATTACCGGTGTACAATCAAGGTTAAGAGAGCTCCTTTGTAATGGACACATACCCTTTTCCACGTTACCTACATCTCTTGTCATTAACGCACCAACGCAGGGGAGGATTCATGTAGTCATATGTCACAGTTAACTTGAGAATAAAATTTCCAAAGATGTATTTGAAGCTTAAAATAAATTCTCCCGCTCGTGAAGACTACCGAGCGATCAACATTGAATCATATTCAATTCACGTGCCAGTACTACGTTATGTATTGAAAATTTATTCCTGTACTTCTAAAATATGCTTTTAACAGCAAGTTAATTTTAACTTGCTGTTAATTTTGACTAATGTTGAACATGTTTATATTTACTGATGTTAAATAACTTGTCTATGTAGACCCAACGTATCAGATGACTTGCGTGTTCGTTTCTATCCTTTATATTACGGATATACTCTGAAAGATGTACCCCTGTGTGATTTGATTCAAGCATATCGTATGTTGTTTTTATTAAGAAAATAATTAACATCTAGTTTTAATATGCTATCTATCCGTTAATGTCAATCGATGTTGTCCGTGCCTGTACAGCAGTAAATTCAGTAATTTAACATGTTGGTCTTTGTTAAATAACTTATTTCTGTATAACAATTGGAACTTGTGTATCGTTTCCGTGTAGACATACCTCCACGAAGTGAATAATTGTGTGTTGTTTTTTTTTAAATGCACTTGGATAGCATATTTTCATCTCGATGTCGTCTCTATTTGACCTCACACTCTATAAATGAAATTCATTCTGTAGGCACCATTATTCATAAATAATCAAAGACTTTTAAGGCAAAAAGCCTTCTTTTTATGTAATTTTAAATGTTAAAATAAATGTTGAATAACATATCAAAACGGGGTTGTTATTTCCTTATTATTGTTTCCTTAATATTGATTTAAACTGAAAACTATTTTCACACATTACTACCTATAATAACACGGGACACAATTCCGTGCAAAAAGTGAGTCCCTTAGAGACCATTAACGTAACATCACGTTCGAACTGTCGAGGAAATTAAGTATAGGTACACTTTTTGAACACGATTAAGTCAAGTTTTATTATAATAATAAGCAGCAAGTGATCGGTATGGCCAGTGCATCATCGCGGTTTTCGGCGTTAAAAAAATACAAATATGATAGCAATAAATATAAACTAATCATTATTATATTCCACTCAACAGAACATATTCCTTTCAATAAAGATCGCGGGATTATAATTAATTTCATATTAAAATTTATGAGACCCGCGGTGTTGCCGATCACTGATAATAAGTTACCCTTCCTCGTAAAACCTCGTTCGTACACACGTAAACACACACACAAAAACGCTTTTGAATGATCTTGGGAAAAAAAAAACTTCAATTTCTATCCTTACGAGTAAGTATTAGTCCACATTTACTGTGAAAACTGAGTATGAAATAACTGGCGACTGGATTTTACGGCCACTAAAAATATTTTCTATTAATTCCGATGAGAAATATAGCATTTGAGACGTCAAATTTAGCCCCAAGTTCTAATTACTCTTGTGGCAATGGAAATTATAAATAGAAACTTGCGTTTCGACACGAAGTAAAATATAAGCAATAAAAAAAAACATATTCCACGTTGACGTTTATTGTTAATGTACTATTATAAAGTATTGTTACAAAAATACCAATGTATTTATACCTACTTGGTATAGAATAAGCTTCAAAGAGGTATAAGATATATACGTAATAGTAATAGTACGTAGTAGGTATAACGATTGTTTGCGAAAATACCAGAATAATACAGACACGGCGACAAAATAGAAGCAATCCAAAGTTTGCGAGAGACAAGTTTGTTTGACAAATTTTAAACCAGCCCCTCTAACACAACTGTGACACGCAAGTCTTTCTCGCATGAGAAATATTACCTATCTCTTTCGATGCAGTACTGTGAGGGAGTGACGGGTGACACAATGTCGCGCGACAAGTGTCGCGTAGTATTGTTGTGCTAGATGGGCAGGATAGATATCGAACTCCCCGCGTTTTATGCCGCGTCCACATGCTTGGCAAACAACGGCAAACCTACAGGACGTAGTTATACGTTAGAGTGAGACGGAACTACGTCGTGCTCACTCTAACATATAACTTAGAGCTGGGTCGTTACGCGTTTTCGATGAAACGAAACGTCACCGTTTCTTTTTGACAAGTAACCGTTTCGAAAACAAGTTACTTAAAAAACAATTTCTTTATTATGGCGTGGTTTCATTAATTACTAGGTGTAACGTTATTTCGAGAACCAGTTTTTCAGAAAATGTTTAGTTAGCTATTCTAAAACTATTTTAATCAAGAATCGTTCTTTCGTTTGTCTTTCGAGAAAATTTTGCTAACATAATGGTATCGGCTACGTGTAGTAGCAGGTTTTAAAGAAACTGTTATTAGATATGGCAAGAAACCGTTACTCCGTTTCTTTATAAGAAACAGTTTCTCGAAACTGTTACAGAAAATAACGCCCAGCTCTACTCCACATGCTTGGCAAACAACGGCAAACCTACAGGACGCAGTTATACGTTAGAGTGAGACGGAACTACGTCGTGCTCACTCTAACATATAACTCTCTCACTCTAAGTGAGCACGACGTAGTTCCGTCTCACTCTAACGTATAACTGCGTCCTGTAGGTTTGCCGTTGTTTGCCAAGCATGTGGACGCGGCATTACGAATAGGTACATACGAGCAGCCAAATATAACGTACCTATAAGAATAATTTGTGTGCGAGTGGATTGAGTGAGCACCCTTCTGAAAAAAAAAATGCTGTTCATTTAGTAAAAGTTCTAAAACAATTGTAAAAGTAATCTATGAATTTGTAAAAATATAAATCAAAATTATACATTCATTAATCATTAACGTGTGCTCACTCAGTTCTCACAAACTACCAACGAAATCTGTGAATGTGTTCATTTAACATATAATATTTAGTAAAACCTATGCTAACTTACCTTTATAATTTGTAGATCACCAAGTAACGTATTTAAGGTTTTACAAATTATTATGCTCACTTTCGAAAACCCGATTTCTGATGAAAAAACTGGAGATAAATATAAACTGCTATTTAAAAATTTACTTTTACAAATTCATAGATTTACTAAATGAACAGTTTTTTTTCAGAGGGGTGGTGCTCACTCAATCCACGAATAATTTTACTTTGAACTCGTGTTACGAAATAACTTACTTCAAATTAACATTTTTTACTTCATTAAATATTAATAATAATATAATTTCAACAAGTTAGAAACAATAAAAAAAATTAGGAATATTATACATGATTTAATATCAGGCTGTTTGATATCAGTATGATACAACAAATTCATCTTACGGCTAAAAGTACAACAGCAAAGGAATACAGTCAAAAGGCCTTAGTAGAATAAAATGTACAAAATGCTAAAACCATAGGTAAACTATCGACAAACACGGTAAGTATTGCACTTATCAAGTCAATAAAGACGGAAACTGACTTGTACAAAACAAAGTAAGCAATCGCATATTACAAAATAACAATTTTCATAAAGCTCAAACAAATATTAACTTTGATAAAAACAAAAAGGAAAATTAAAATCCGTACCATAGACGCATAACACTGCAAGACCTTCAGTGCCTGAAAAGAAAAACACTGTAGGTACAGTCCGTGATTTCTGAGATTGCGATTCGGGTGTGGGTGAAAAGAAAACCGAGAGGATCTTATATGGAGCGAGCGAGACAGGTATAAAAGCGAATCACATTCTGACAGCTCACGCACTGTTAGTGCTATGTTAAATACATGCACTTACAGTATTATGCTTGTCAGCCCGTCTAGAACAACTTGACTACTTATGCTTCGAGACTCTTGTCGCGCAACATAGTATGACCCGTCGCCCTCTTACAGTACTGTACAGAAAGAGATAGGTAGTATATCTCGCGCGAAAAAGAGTCAAATGTCACAGTTGTGCTTACAGGCGCAGGTACGGAAATACTCTTCGTCGATGTTTCAACAAAACGCTGTGGCAGATCGTAGGCCCAGGTATAAAAAATAGTTCACGTGCCTGGTCACATACATTTTCCTGTTTGTTTTAATCTAAGAACGATAATATAGCAAGTATTTAATAACTAACATGCCCCGTATATCCAAAATATTGGAATGAATTTACGAACTTGCATTATACAAGTTATAGGTACTACGTGGCACATTGCAAATGCAAACTAAAATTGTATCAGCAACATTACAACTACATATGTATTATTGTCAAATAAGATATTTTCCTGATATTAATAACTAAGTATTACCGTGTAGTAAGAGTGCGCCTAACTCCCTACCCACTAGGAAAACTTTGTCGTACCTTTTTCGCTCTTGACACGACTCGAACTAAATTTTAGCTAAACATTAATAAAAAATATAATATTTGGATTGTATTACATCTACGCATCTGAAGAATAAAAACAAGGAAGGCGTATGATTTAAGAAGCATATATTTTCCAAATGAGTTAATGGGACAACAAAACTTTGTCTAACATGTGATAACACTAACATATCAATACATAGCATACTTTACTAGTTTGGCTCGGTGACCCAAAGAGGATCTCGGCCACTGACACAAGAGAACGCCATTATTTTCTGTTTTGCGACTTTCCCGCCAGTTAGGGATATTTAGGGCGCACAGATTCGTCTGCACTTCGTCATTCCGGACCGGACGTTTTCCACTCGGCCGCCCCTGAAACGCTCTCTTTACGGCCCGATCGTCTCCCATCCTCTCCAGGATAGAGCCAGTGGAGTCGTGTGTTTGATGGCCAATTATGTTGGGTGTAGCCACCAGCTGTTCCAACTCCTTACTTTTCCTTCGTCTCCAACTGCCATCCATGAGAAGCAGTTGCAGAGGAAGGAATTCTTATTGGTCCCAGAATCTTTCGCCAGATTTTCCTTTCCGCCACTAAGACCTTATTTTCTTCCTTTTGAGTCAGTGTTCAAGCTTCACACCCATACATCAGGATTGGTCTGATTACCGTTTTGTAGACGCGAATCTTGGTTGATCTACTAATCAACATGGACACTAAAACTAAATGGAGCGCTGCACAACATCTTAGGGCGTTCTGGATACGAAAATCAATCTCCTCCGCCCTGTGGTTGGTGTCGGTAACTATGCACCCAAGGTAATTAAATCTATATACGCCTTTGTAGAGTTTGTTGTTCCCACTGCCAAATCCGCTCGTTTTGCTCTGACGTCTTTGTACCTTTTCATGAGGAGATATTCTATTTTCTGGTGATTGATTCTGAGACCAACTTTCTCTCCCTCTTGTTCCACCAACTTTGCCATGAATCTCCGCAGATTTGCTTGACATAAACTAATCTAAAAAACGTACGGAGCTTTGATTGTATTTACTTGTAGCGTTGTGCCTTTACGAGCGCTGTGATCGATTATATTATTATTCCCCACCTACTATTTCAAATACAGTGTATAATACACCGTTAGCACTTCATAGGTATACAAACTGCCCCAAATTTGGCTGCATCTTAAACTAATCTACTACGACTAATCGCGTTTCAAAAGTAAGTTGATTTGATATTCTACAAAACTACATCAAATCAGTGCGTTCCATTTGAAATATGATGTAACTAATACGTATACGTATTTGTTTGATACACAGCGTGTTTTCGTCGCATCCTAAAATATTACATTCCATAAAATATCCGATATTAATTTTTCGAATGTCTGGTTTATAAGGAAAATGGTATTATCCTATTTTGTGTGGGGCAATCTAGAAACTTATCCCGTTCTCACTATGGAGACGCAACAAAAGGATGCAAAGATGTGTTATTTTTTTACTAAATAACTTATTTTATGCGAGGGGGAGCATTTCCCTGTAATGTAACAATAAATACCATACAATATACTGTTACATTAGAGGCTTATCACACTTGCGATTTGCGAGCGTATTTTGTATGAAGGCGATCGCGCAGCGTGTTCGCCGCGTCGCTTATTTGTATAGAAAATACGCTCGCAAATCGCAAGTGTGATAAGGCCCTTACATTAATACGTACGTATTTTTACATTTACACCTAAATATTTTAACAAAAAGCATGAACGTATAATTAGATGTATAAAGTTGTAAGCATAGAGTTAATGAGTGTTTTCAAATCTTCGGACGGTTTCAGTTTCAACAGTTATTCAAGCTGCGAGATTCATAATATTAATACACATCCTTAATCTATACTCGGTGTAATATGATGTAAATAGAGATGGGTGATTCTAGAGGCGTTTCAACGGCCGTCAGTCCGCCGTTATAAATATCAAAGGAAGGGGCATATATGCTTTAAATAAGATCAATAGTGGTAAGAAGTACGGTTACAATCATACGTCGTTATCGCGGGTACAAAAACGATTTGACAGTACAGAAAGATTATGAAAAACAAGCAATAACAGACGCGAAACTCATTTTGAGGAACATCTATGCCTACTCCTACGAGTTTAAAATGTATCACATATTAGGTATTTCTAATACCCAACCTCCATACTTGACTTGAGTACCAATACAACTTAATAGATTAGCTATGCAGTCGCAATGCAAACTCTTTAATAATTTTTCCTATTTGACATTGTCATTTGTTAGTAAGTACATAATCAATTATCCGTACTGATAACTGTGTGTAATATATTTATTGCCGAGTGCTTTTAAAATGCCGCGAAGGAAAAAAACGTGCGATGAATTTGTGGAGTTGTGGACAAAGGATTATCCTGAATTACAGGCTCGCGATACAAAATTATATTGCACTAAGTGCAATGTTAGTTTCCCCCAGAGAAAAGCTTCTATGGAACGACATTTCAACTCGGAAAAGCATACATCCGTCAAAAAAGATTTTAGGGTGGAATTGACCAAATTTATGGTAAACTGTAATATACCATGGTCTCAGTTAGAAAATCCCATTTTCAAAAATTTTATCAATAACTGCGTCTCTGGAAAGTTCGAAAAAACTGTGGAGGTCCCTTCGGAATGTTTGTTGAGACAGAATTACGGAAACCAAATATACGACGAACAAATGCAAAAAATTAAAAAGGAGTTAGAAAATGCTTTTATTTATGTGAGTGTTGATGAAACAACAGATGCCAGGGGTCGTCAAATTGCTAATGTGATAGTCGGTGCATTGCTTGAAGATGCAGTCGGAACTCCACATGTATTGTCAAGCAAAAAATTGGAACAAACTAACAATACAAGTATAATGCATACCGTCAAAAATGCACTGGATAATTTGTGGGGTCCCGACCACAATAAACATGAGAAAGTGTTGTTATTATTAACTGATGGTGTAGGGTACATGCAAAAAGCGGGTAGAACATTGAAAAAAAATTACCCAAACCTTCTCCATGTTACATGTTTGGCTCATGGTCTTAACAGAGTTGCTGATCAAGTTCGCGTTCTTTTTCCAGAAGTGAATAAATTAATATCAAATGTAAAAAAAGTTTTTCGAAAATCGCCAAAAAGAATAAAAACATTTAAAGAAATGGTTAATGGAATACCCTTACCTCCAAATCCAACGATTATTCGTTGGGGAACGTGGATTGAGGCTGCGACATACTATAACAAGTATTTCGAGGAAATAAAAGGCGTTGTGGACACATTTCGTGATTCTGACGCAGCATGTATCACAAAGGCAAAAAAAGCATTTCGCAGTGCGAAAATTCGGAATGATTTAAATTTTATAGCGAAATATCTTCAGGTACTTCCAGACGCTATAAACAAATTGCAGTGCCCGAATCTATCTCTCAGTGAAAGTTTAGCAATCGTTCAAAAAACATACAAGCATATCATCATCATCATCTCAGCCATAGGACGTCCACTGCTGAACATAGGCCTCCCCTTTGGACTTCCATATATACCGGTTGGAAGCGATCTGTCCACCTTGTAGGTGGACGTCCTACGCTGCGCTTGCTGGTCCGAGGTCTCCACTCGAGCACTTTTCGGCCCCATCGGCCATCTGCTCTGCGTGCTATGTGGCCTGCCCATTGCCACTTCAACTTGCTAATCCGGTGAGCTATATCGGTCACTTTAGTTCGTCTACGGATTTCCTCATTTCTGATTCGATCACGTAGAGACACCCCGAGCATAGCCCTCTCCATTGCACGTTGAGCGACTTTGAGCTTTGAGATGAGGCCGATAGTGAAAGACCACGTTTCGGTGCCGTAAGTCATCACTGGTAACACACATTGGTTGAAGACTTTCGTCTTGAGGCACTGAGGTATGTCGGACGAAAAGACATTGCGTAGTTTCCCGAACGCTGCCCAGCCGAGTTGGATTCGGCGGTTGACCTCTTTCTCGAAGTTGGACCTACCTAATTGGACCACTTGTCCTAGGTAGATGTATGAGTCAACAACTTCGAGTACCGAGTTTTCAACAGAGACTGGGATGGGCACAACCTCAAGCTCAAGCAAGCATATATCGAAATTAAATTTGAGTGCAAATGGAAAAAAAATATTTAAAAAGCTGAAAAATGTCTTGAAGAAAAATACTGGATTTGACATAATAAAAAAAATTAATGAGTTGATACAAGGGAAGGAGATAATACTTGAATCATCATTTCGGGTATGTCACACTACTCTAGATTATTTCCATCGTTTCAAGTATGCACCTACAACAACAGTTGATGTTGAAAGATCATTTAGTCAATTAAAATGGATATTTACTGCTAGACGCCGCAAATTGACTGTAGATAATTTAGAAAAAATCTTTGTAATCTATTACGAAAACCAAATAATACATGTGAAAAATACACGTTAGTAAAAAATACACACGTTGTTTTCTTAATTTTTAAATAGACTTTCTTCTAAGTAGGTAAGCATTTAATTAGAAGACGATAACAGTTATCTTCACACAAGTACGTATATATTGTTAAAATTGTTAAAAAAAAGATGTTAAAAGATAATTAAATCTACTTATTTCCTATGTATAAACTTGTTAACTAAACAGATGGAAACATATGACAACAGTTTAACCCATACCCTATTACGGCTGTATTTTTTATTGATCTTTTCTAGAGAAAACTCTCCTGTAAAGAGCTTCTTAGATGTTTAGTAGCTGTAGGCAGAATACGTCCGTTTCTACCAAATAGACATTCTGTTTTATCTGCTCTTTATCTGATTGGTAATTGTACCCGCGATAACGACGTATGGTTACAATATATCATTGTATGAAAGATTGCAGCTTGGTGTAGCTCATATTTTCAATATTTTTGACAGCGGACTGACGGCGGTTGAAACGCCTGTAGAATCACCAGATACAAAAGTGTAAACCACTAAACAATACCAAATAAATTCTTAGAACCTATTCTATTACTAAAAGCTGTCAAAACCATATATTACTCTATCGACAAAGGAGATTCGTGGCATGTGGGTAAGAACCAAAAAATTTGACGAAATTCAGGGTCGTCATACAAAAGGCGGAAAAGTAGCGATCAGAAAAGTTCCGTTGTGCGACAAAAAATACGATACAATAAGGAACTCTAAAATAGAAACTTAAAGTACATTGTACGACGATTTGAATTGAGTGAGTTGAGGTGGTAAACTTTTTGGTCTTTACCCATACATTTATATGCCATGGATAAGAAATATGTAGTGGCACTGTGGCAATAAAATCATCATAAGAGTTAAATGCATACGCGAGAAAAGTAGTCTAATCGACCAAAACCCGACTACATCTCAGCCTAGCCAATCTAGGCCGCACAATGGGATGGAGCTAAAATGTTTAAGTGAACAACTGCGGAAATAATGCTTTACGAAAAGCTACTATTCGGAAACACATAGGCATAATCCCATAATTGACAACATTTTAAATTTTCAAATAGTGTTAAATTTAAACTAACTTCATTATTTTATTATCACAGAACCCAAACCTTTTATTGTTATTTGGTTATACCTAGTTATGAAAATATTCAAAAAAAGGTGAAAGCAGCGCCGTCTAAGAATCAGCACTCAAATGACGACACCTTGTGGAAAAATTTGTCGCAAACTACAAAGAGAACAGTGGTACAATTTCCATACTAAATCCGTCTCAGTAATACCCTGACTGTAAAACTTTCTGCGCTGTGATCAATTACTTGTCTACGTTTTTATAATGAGGTACCTTTCAAATGGATTTTGTATCATACATTAGGATATTTTCGAAAATGTACAAATGAGGTAATATTTATTTTTTATCCTTTATTGATTTTTTCGGAAAAAGGCATGGTTCATAAAATGAAATGTTGTCAAATATGGCTCAAACATGCTCTTGATTTTTCAATGACATACTAATAAGCAATGGCATGGTAAACTACCTATTCAACTTTTTTTTTGTTTTTGCTTCAACCTACCGTCTACGGTATACCTACAGGTATATGCATGCTATCTATAAGAATCATTGTACCTGTCGGAAAAGCGGGATTAAGTTGATAATTCGAGATATACATACATCATAGTACAATTACTACTAATTACATCAATTATAATTTCTCGGGCGTTTTATCAACTTTTTCAAGCAGTCCACGCCACGCAATTACAGCGTTACAACTGGCGCACTTTACTTATACCTAACTATTCGGATAAAACTTCCTAGTATCACTAGTGCTCGTGAAAACCTACTTTATGTAGGCACTAGAAGTACTAAACATGAACACCTGTAATGTTTACACCGGTATTGAGTGCCAAGCCTAGAGCCTACACAGTACAAAAAAGCGATTCCATTATAAAACCTAACGTATTATATGACTTTTCTTTCAACTGACAAGCGGCGGATATTAGAGCAACTGCGTATATATAGTAGGAAGGCTTATCTAACTTGTTCGTTGCGCGTCTAGCATCCGTAAAAACTATCACTACCTACGTAGCCTTTCTTTTAGACGCCTCAAATCGAGTATCAAAATACAATCTCAATCTGTACAATCAATGTAAATATTAAAATATTGTCTTCATTTGAAAATATTTTTAAGCAACATAAAACCTTAGCCTATAAATAATTACTATACATTAAACAAAACATTTGTATACGGAATCGTATAAAATATACATTCGTTATTAGTTACAATACAACTTTTTGTAGCATAGAAACTCAGAGCTTATCTTAATCTCCGGGATAATATGTAGCTTTGATAATAATAAAAAAGTATGAAAATGGTATAGTTCGTTACCAATATGAATCATACAGAACATAAGTCAACCCCTGACACACAACTTCAAGCTCATTCTATTTGTATAAGCTATAGAATAAGAAATTCGTATAGGTAAAGCTGATAGTAAGGTATTCCTGTAACGCCAGAAGCTGCTACAGTATTCAGTATAACTTTAGTAGTCAAAGTTATGTAAAATATTTCAATAAATTCGAAGTGTTGTTAAGGTAAAAGAAAACATAACTTTTTGATTAGGTACTAAAATAAATAGATGATGAATAGAATATAATAATAATTAACTCAGAAAACGAATCGGTTTTGGAACGAGATATCATTCATATCAAATCAGCATGAATATCGCTATACGTAAATACATAGATGCGAAATAAGATAATACCAAATATCATGCGTATTACCATACTACTCAAGACCATTTCGAATATTTTTTATTCCGAGACCTACCAGCAATTGACTCTACCTGATGATGTAGCTGACAACTCGCTGGTTGAGTAATAGATTATTTAATCATGCCCGTAACATACCTAATTTATCATTTAGAATATATCAGGGCGTTGCCTTCATCTAAAACATAATAATATTAATATTATTAAATAATATACGACACTAATAACACCCATTAAAATTACAGGTTTCCGAAAAGGTAGGATAACAAGCGTAAATTTGTCCTGGACAATTGACAATACATTTTACACAATATGTCCCTAAGTTCTGATGAAGTCCCATTGGTTGGTGGGTTGGTTGTCGCATATGACCATAAGTAGGGGTTCGGAACGGTAAGCGCGTTCGACTCCGAGACACATTCCCGCCGCTTCGTTGTAAATTGGACTGGCGGCCTGTTGATCAACAATGGATTTGTTTAATGTCTTATTTGTGTAGGCAGAAGTCCAGTAAATAGCACATACTAATTGTGCATGTTCCAAAACAGGAAGCATGATGCATGGCATAACACAACGAGATAGTGAAAGGCAGGACTGCAGGAGTTGTTTGAGATGTGGTCCTGGCCAAACCATTAATAAAAAAGTGGTCAAGAACTTCCAAGAGATAACAAATGAGGAATTGTTTGGAAAGCGTTAAGGATTAGAAAAATATCGTACCAGACAAATTGGGAGAATAAGATAATACATTTTATACTTACGTAAAAGTTAAGTAACATAAAAGAAATAAAATAGATAAAGAGTAACCGCTAACGGATATACAACATTTGTGGCCCGGTACTGTTTTGATAGAAATACTGAAGTTAAATACTTACTGAGGCCTTATGTTTCCACTCCTGCGAGCCGCCGAGCTCGTGGCACTTGCCGAGCGTCGGCGTGACGTAGCCAGATGCGTCCAGGCACATAGTCCGTCCCAGTATGAGTTCATTCTTTGCCGTTTCGAACCACATCTGAAAATACACAATTATATTCTGCTCAATCTACGAATTTACCTATTGAGCGCCGAAATGGTATCACTTACGCGGTGGTGTAAGCGCTCACCCACCGTTACGCCCGGTTTTCCACTACATGCCAAATAATGAAGTATCTAAATATTCTGTGTCTCGGCAACATTGAGACCGTTCGTGACAATATTGAAACATAGTCCGCTCGACTTTCTACTTCAACCTACCTAATGGTTGCATGAAGAACTCACTTGATTCAGGGTCCGGATGCAGCTGGCGAGAATCAGTCCGCTGCCCTTGCTCTTGATGTCTTTGGCGCTCTGTATGCACAGCGTTGTATTCTTCAGACGGATTTGGAAAGAATCTGTGTAGTTCCGCTTCCTGTAATTACATCAGGAATATCTATACTATAATAAGATTCTAGATTTCTATTGAAAATCAGTTCTCTATGGAGAGGGGGTCATCGTATGAGAAAAAAAACTTAATAGCGTGATGCAGGATCGTCATTTGTTTTGTATGGGCGCGCGGCGCCATACCAACCTAGCGCCATCTGTTTTCATAATTTCCTTTGTACTCGCGTCACGCCGAAATGGTTAGACGAATTTTAACCAATTTTAGCACATGGATAGCTGGATATCCAAAGACGGTTAAAGGATACTTTTTACCCGACTACTATTTAAAAAACTACGCATACGAAGTTTCGGGCACCTCCTAGTTCGTAAAATAAAAACTAAAAAAAAAACTTACAGAAAATAAAAACTCTTATACCCCTAAGTTTCTGTAAGTTGAGATACATTAATACTGGTGAATAATCACTATATTTCGAACAATCAATGAAAAATAAGAAGAAACCAATTAAGATAACTAAGAAATAACTGGACAGTTGAAAGTACGGTTAAAAACTAGTTTTATAGGGATCGTTAAGAGGGCGCCAACGTGTTGGCTAGCTCTCTCTCTCACTGAGCGTAAGCGTGAGCGAGACGGAAGTGCCTGCTCGGAAGCGCGGAAATCATGTTTTTTGAGTTGTGTCATAAACGTGTGCATTTTATATTGAAAATAGTTTTACAGTTTTTGAGAACTTATAATTGTGCATCTATTAAGCTAAAAAACATTGTTAAAAACGGAAGGATTTTAAAGATCCAACCGAAAATGTCAAAAAAAGGGTTATGTTTGAGAGATAAAAGTATCGACAAAATTATTACCAATCGTGTTTTCACGTTGACAAGATTGAAGAAAAACTGTTTAAGTTTCTTATTTCCAAGGGACAGATTTTTAATCACTATGGATGTTGAGATCTAGGATCATTCACCTGACGAATTTTGCATGGGTGGGCTCTTAAGCACCTCCCGTAGACCAACTAGAACACAAAGCAAAAGTCGCCCAGGCACCACTTGAAGGACTGCAGACGGTCGCGTAGCGCTTTGCGGTCATAGAAGCTTATTCTTACGAGAGTTCTGGACTGCGCCCAACCTATTGTCCTGTCAAAAGGTATAATACAACTAACTTACCTGGAATGCCACGGTTGAAACTTGTTCTTCTCGGGATCGTTGAGCGCAGCCATCCTCTTCTTCGCTGCCGTATCATCGCCCTGTTCTAACTCAGGGTACACGTTGTCCAAGTACCACTTGAACGACTTGCACTGCAAGCGTTCACGCAGCGCCTTGCGGTCCGAGATGTCGCCTACCGTCACGTGAGCGGCTGACGGGTTCTGATGGATCACTTTCTTCTGCAATGTTTCATACACTCCAGTTAAGTCTCTGCTTTCAACTTCGTGAGATGAAAAATAAAAGTAAAACAAGTATCACATTCTCGTCCTAAGTCATCCTCCTAGCCTTTGTCCCATTTTTTTGAGAATGAATTCTCAATCGGGGTCGGCTACCTAAATCCCAAGATGTGGCGTAGGCACTAGTTTTTACGCAAGCGACTGCCATCTGACCTTCCAACCCAGAGGGGAAACTAGGCCTTATTGGGCTTAGGTGGTTTCCTCACGATGTTTTCCTTCACCGAAAAGCGAGTGGTAAATATCAAATGACATTCAGTACATAAGTTCCGAAAAACTCATTGGTACGGGCCGGGTTCGAACCCGCGACCTCCGGATTGAAAGTCGCATGCCCTAACCACAAGGCTACCACCGCTTACATTAAGACATTCTCGTCCTAAGTACGTGTTTATAATTCCACGGTTTTATTACCTATTGTGCGGCAAGCGGTGGTAGCCTAGTGGTTAGGACATGCGACTTTCAATCCGGAGGTCGCGGGTTCGAACCCGGCCCGTACCAATGAGTTTTTCGGAACTCATGTACGGAATGTCATTTGATATTTACCACTCGCTTTTCGGTGAAGGAAAACATCGTGAGGAAACCACCTAAGCCCAATAAGGCCTAGTTTCCCCTCTGGGTTGGAAGGTCAGATGGCAGTCGCTTTCGTAAAAACAAGTGCCTACGCCACATCTTGGGATTTAGGTAGCCGACCCCGATTGAGAATTCATTCTCAAAAAATGGGACAAAGGCTAGGAGGATGATGGTTTTATTACCTATTGTCAGCTCAAAAATAAAAACAGATTTTTGTTCCGTTTAGTTTGTTTTGTACTTAGGTTAAAAATAGGTTAAACAACATGTGTATCTGAGTATTTTTGTATCAGTCCTTGGTTAGAATTAGAAGTCTACTCACAACATATTCGTCCATCCAGACGTAGGCCATCCGCATGGAGTTGTGCAGCATGTAATCCTCCTTCTCGCCGAGGCCATAGGGCCGCCGTTTTCGAAACACATGACCCACGCGGCTGCAAGGAACAAGCTCTAGGCTGCCACCACACATCCAGATCTGAAAAATACATTTTAACAAAAACTCTATTTTTAAAATATACCTACATACTTGCATTGTGAATATCTTAGTTTCTGAACTCTCTTACAAAGTTATGGCGTCTTAATTATCAGCAGGTAAAACAGAGCAATGTTTGCTTAACCTTTCACTAAAAACAGTAAAATGAAGTTCTCAGGACAGCTAGTTTTATGGCTCTTGTCAAAACTAGATCTAAATAAAATAAATTAGACGGTTCACGCGGTTCAAACGCGTGAGGCATTATTTACGAATTACCGGTTGAGCCACTCAACATACATCTTTAAAGATACATACCCTGAAGGAAATTTCAAGATTTTCACCTCCCCAAACATTCATTCCGGAGTCGTACTGGCCAATGTAGTTAAAGTACTGGCGGTATATCGCGAAGAGTCCGCCCGCCATCGTCGGTGACTTGATAGGGTTTACAAAATCTTCGTCCGCTGAAAACGTTTGCAAATGAAGGGTACACGGAAAGAACATGTCTATAACACTTTATACTCTCGCGGTTTGAACACATAATTAAAACTTATTGAACCGGGTCTATCGCGATAATAAACATTAACAAATGGGGGGTAGTCGAACTTATACCTTCCTACCCATCCGTTTTATTACACATTTCGTCGGGTAGTGATACATTTGGCCGACGTCTCGCTGTTTCATCAGTACGCCTGGGACCACGGCACGTGAAACCGTGTTGAAACTTCAGGCAATGAAGGTAAATCAAAATATCGCGATAGACCCGGTTCAATAAGTTTTAATTAAGAACATGTCTAATCCCGTTTTTATTTTAAACGAGATTATAGCCTCAAAATATAGAATATAATAAAATTATATGCATAATCAGTTCCAAACTTTCGCATTGTGATAACTCAAAAGTTGCTGACATGTTCTTTCAATTGTTTAATTTGAAGGGTAAACAATCGACTAATTCATTGTATAAAGGTGACTAAAGAATAATGACCAAGTAAAGGAGAGCTGCTTCGGTACAAATGGCGCCCTAGTTACGCCAGAAAAGCAAAGCTATGATATGATCTATGATCAATTTTTTTTCGCGATTACAGTAGAAGAGCGTATACAATGCCACTTACTTTTCAATGTCCCTTTCGGCAGGTTATCCCATTTGAAATGCAGCCCCCAGTTGAACCCGCCTCGCACCAATGGGCTCGCGGAATACTCAAAAGTGTCAGCATTGATGACGTCAATGACAGGTGCCACTGCTCTGGAAGAGTAGAGAATATCTGTGCCGTCGACACCCTCAACCAACCGCGCCAGAAGAGGCGGCAGCCATTCAGTGTTGACCTCAATGTGAGAATCCAGAAACACCAATACCTACGGAATATTTTAAAAGGATTGTTTTAAATGGTCAACTGGAAAAGATGCTGCTTACTATAAATTATTTATTTCAACAGAATTCATTTATTCCTCAGTTTGTCCCCACCACTTTCGTGTTGTTACTAAGAACATAGTATAAAAAATCGCTTTTTTTACCAAATTCTAACTCAAATGGAAAATTAGTTAAACTATTTTTCTAAATGGCACATAACTTACATCTCCAATGCTGTTATCGGCCCCATGCAACCTCGCGCGAATGAGCCCTTCCCTCCTACTAGTTCTTAGAAGCCTAATGATATAACCGTGTTTCCTCTCATTGGGTTTCTTTTCTCCATTAGGATCATCAATAATGTAATCTACAACATTATCAGCATCTATGTTGTTGGTTTCGAGCATTTCTTCCTCCCTGCGCATTTTGCCATTGAGATCATCAACAGCTTCCTGTACGTCGTTGTGTAGGCCATCTATATCGCTATAGTCATCTACCAGAATGATTTCTTTAAGGTGTTTTTGGTCGGTTCGGTCAAGTATTGAATGTACTGAGCGCATGAGGGTTTCAAAGTGTTCGTTGTAGAAGCATATAATTATGGATGCCTTTGGTAGTCTATCAGAGTATTTTCGTATTCGACATCTGCAATTACAATAAATACTTGTGACATGTTTAAAAATATACAACCGGGATTCTCATCGTACATTCATAATAAATAATAATAATAAATATTAAGGGACAATCTTACACAAATCAACCTAGTTCCAAACTAAGCAAAGCTTATACTATGGGTACTAGACCGATATACATAATATATAAATACATATATTGATACCTTAGTTCACAATCTTACTAATTACAATTTTTTTGCCGGTGAAATTTTAACCACATAGAGTTGTGCACTATTGTCCTAATTGCAACAACTTTTTCCGAAAAGTTAGTACGAGTGTGAACTTAGGTACCGATATAGATAACATCCATGACCCAGGAACAAGTATTCGAGTTCATCACATAAGTATTTGCCCTGACCGGGATTCGAACACAAGACCAACGGCTCAGTAGGCAGCTGCACTACAAACCGAGCCCACCGCGTCGTCAAATAATAATGACATTTTAGTTTAATCTATCCTGCATTAATTGTCTCTTGCTATTCAATGCAGTGTGAGAGACAAGTCTTCTTGACACATCATACCCTATCTATCATACACCGGGGATTGCGGTGCACAAATAATTTAAACTGTGGAAACAAAGCTCTGTATTCTATATTAATGAAACTTACAATTTATTTCGTGTATCTGGTATGCCTCGGTGATTGCCTATTCGTTGAGATATTAGTGTATTAAATGCGTGCATATTGTAACCCTTGTCACGGGTTCTAACGTCTTCAACATTCCGTATTATACCAAATTGGTTATCTGGAACAAATCATAGTTTACAAATTAATTAATGATTTCGATAAACTTTTAGTTTCAATACAGAACCACCTATGTAGTCATACGTTTTCATATAGGTCAGAGGTGAAGTGTCAAGTCAACCTCGTGGGGTATAAATTTTGATAAGCAAATCAGTTAAATTAAGGCTGTGGATACATCTACACATATCACATTAACAGAGGTGAAAAGACAAAAGCTGCTAAGTAAGCTGGGAGTAAAAGCAATAAAAAGAAATTAAAGGCAACAATGCAATAAAAGATTAAATAACACATATGTTATTTGTTATATTGAAATAAAGTGTATATTTTTTATTACCCAGAATTTTATCAGGCTTGGCAGATTTCATTCCCATTTGCCTAGCATACTTTTCTTTCAGCAACATTTTTTTCTGGTAGTCTGATGGATTCTTATGGTACTTCCACATATTTCCTGAATACCTTTTGTCAACGCCAGGAGCATCATACAGCAGATCTTTGCCTTCAAGGGCTGCAATGGATTTGTCATTATTTTTTATTCGGTCCTTTTCTTCAGTATTGACTAAGCGGTAGTGCATTTTTTTTTCACCATTATGCATAACAGCTTCACCTGAAATTATTTAGTTTGTAACATTAGTAAAATTACCCTCTTTTTCACAATAACGCTCAGTACTGGAATTAAACTATTAGGGGGAATCAACTTTTTTGTGTAGTTTACTCTGTCCCCGTTGTCCAAAATGAGTACATCATCAGCAAAAGTTGTTAATTAACAACTTTTGCTGACGATGTACTTAACTGCCTGTTCTTATAGAACCGGTATGTACCTACTAATACAATAAACATAAAGGTTATTTTCATCAATAAATGGAAAACAACTATTAACAATAAATCAATTACATTCTAGTATTCTTATATGAAGACCAAGTGAGTAACATAAAACTCGCTCCAGCAAATAACAACTTTTGGGTGGAAATTGAAAAGGCTACCAAAATTCAAGATAGTTTAAATTTTTGTAAAGTTTTATTATGAATTTTTTAATGTGCATAGCATCAAGATCATGTTTAAGTGAGGCCGTCCTATATGTTCCTACATGTGCATGAATTTAAATAGAACTTATTTTGGTTTGAAACACAGGATAGCAGAATTGCAAATATTTGACTTAACTATAGGATCACTCTCACTGCGATCATTTGCCTGTAATATAATTAAAAAACAATTAAAATGAGATGAAATTACAGGCAAATTACAGGTGTATGCATGAGCATACTGTAAAGTAAGGATAATCCCATACGCAAAAGTACATTGGTCAAGTATAATATCTAAGTGTATCTATATCAACTACATTACAATTCAGATTCTACAATTCACATCACATATATACTGTGATGAATATTTTATACTGCTAAGAAGTTGTTGTGAATCCTGTCCTGCAGGTGCGTTTGATATTTTTTTTCTGCTTTAGTGAGAAAACAAACATCAATGAAACCACTTGCACCTAATTATTGACTCCCCGGAGTTGACCATGCATGTGTGATGATGTAAACTGCAGTTATAGAAGGCAGAAATGGCCCAGTAGGATATTGAATTTGATAACAGGGCCCAAGAAACCACGTAAAATAAAATAAGCTGTAAACCTAGGATGCAAACTAGTCACTGAGAGCTATATAACACCTTAAATATATGAAAAGTTCCATCATTACAACTCCCAGTCTCTTTGACACCATAAATGTAATATAATTTCATTATGTGTAATGTGTGAAAATCGTGCCAGTTTAAATCAATATATTAGACATAAACTGTAATAGAAAAAATCTAAAATTGAGTAAATTCTTAATGAAAACTAAAGCATAACCCCTCATATGCAACGTCAAAAGTTTGCCAATCAAATTGAAACTAACTGATATTTTAATGTTAAGTTGAAACATCCTGCACAGAACCATGTTTATATGAAGGGTTAAGTTTTAATTGCTCATTTATTGTTCCAATATGAGTCAAGAAATTGTCAGCTTTATTTTCATATGTTAAGATCATTTTGTATAACTATTATTGGTGTCTAAAGAGTCAAGAGAAAGGCTTCCTATTCCAAGATCCCAGGATTGCAAGTCATGAACAAGACCAATGTTTACCTAGGGTTCAAAACTTTACCTCTACTGAAGTATTTCACAAAAATATTTTTGATTTAATTGTATATAAATGTTCACACACATTATGATCATAGCGGGTCTAAACTGGAATATAATTAATGCAGGTAAATCTACAAGAAATTTTTATATAATAATTTTAAGAAAAATAACTAATAACACGATAACACTCACGTTCGTAAATAAAATTATAACAAAATAAACTTACCGCTCATATTCAACAACCAATACAAATACAAAGAAATGCTCCACGTCGCCGAAGCAAATATAATACCCCAAAGAAAGGAATTGTTAATTTTACCCATTCTTCTAAAATAATATCTTAAGAAGTTTTTAACCACACGACATCTAGGATGCATTCAGGGCTCATAGTGTATTTAAAATTAAGGAAAAAATAGAGCAACCCGGTTTTTTGTAATCGGCATTACTCAATACTTGAATTCACGCAACACAAGATAAAAAAAATATGCGATATTGGATTATACTTAAATAATTAGACACTTAGTTATATTAACCGTCAAATATACAAATATCCGTAAATAGATAATCCGATCCGAATCCAATACAAATAAATGTCTGAACCGAGTGACGTTCCGATGTTACGCTGCGTTGAGTTGAGTGCGTTGCATGCATTGCATTGCGCGGCTAATAAAAGAAAAAGAAAAAGAAAGCAACATTTAGGTTGCGTTCAGAAACCTTTACCTAAAAATGTGTTGACATGAGTTGTCAAAATATACCTTTATAAGTAATGAATGAGTTTTTTTATTGTCAAACTGGTAGGTAAGTAAGTTGCACTGTACAAAGGGGCTACTCCGACGACCGAAATTTGTCCGATGCCATTTCTTTCGATCTTGTGTCAAACAACATTTAGGGATGACATGATACCGATGCACAGTGATCCGCGTAGAACAAGCTAGCTGGACAAAATTTTTTTTTTGCATTTCTCACGTCATTTATTTTTATTATGGTTTATTACATGTATTAATATTTATATTTATACAATAAACTGGTTTTAAGTGGAAAAAATATAAATCGTCATAAAATATGTATGAAAACAGGTGAAATTTATTTACATGACAAGGAAAAAATAATAATTTATCTTACCTAATTAGTCTATTCCTATTTACAAATTATTCTAATCTTATAATCGTTAACTAATTACTCATCCATCTCATCAGTTGAATCGTCTGTTGATTAGTCATGATCAGCAGTGACAACAGTACTATTAGTAATTACATTATTTACGATATTGCTAGGGGAAATTAACAAATCTAAGACTTCTACGGGTAAACTTCCTGTTTTTTTCTGTGGGACCTGTCTTAAACTGTTAATAACTGTGTCAGATGTTATCAGTAACATATTTAGCAAATCTCTGTTCGTGGCATTACGTGACTGCTTTCGTGTATTGTTAAGGCGAAATCTCCTACAATCCTTATTACGGGCTTCTTGAGCTTCTTAAAAATGTTGCCCAATAGGCAAAAGGGCAGACTTTACAATTTCAGGACCGTGTATAAGCAACTTCTGCACAGTAGCAGGCATGTAATACCACGGATAGAGCTTTAAATAAAGCTGTCTAATTTTTCTTGTTAAGATTTATAAATTAACAATATTAATTTCATATCTTGATGACAATGTCCGGAGTAAGATACTAAACTCTTTAATAATTGAAACATCTAACCCAGTTATTTCTGCAGATAACTCGGGCTTTTCAAAAAAACGCCGAGTGGTATTTCCATCATTTGTATTGCCAGATCCAGATTTTGGCTTATCGACAATGAGCCCCATTTAAATTTTAAAGGCATTTCTTATACTATCTGAACGTTGCTTCACACTAGTTTTGTCAGAGTCACTCCTTGCTTTCCACTTTTTTATAGCCTGTGCAATGTTCCTGCTGCCTGAACATCGAGCAGATACTTCAGCAGCGTACAAAAGCTCCTCAGTGCTCCTGCACTCAATCAAATCATCGACTCTTCGCTTTGTTTTTAGGCTGGATTCCAAAAACTCCTTTTTTGGTCTACCAGGTCCGGGATCTTGTAGGCTTTCTGCAGATGACGATGGGACAGATGGTCCTATTGAGACTTCAAATGTAAATTCCGCACCTTGCAGCCACTCTGAATACTTTTTAACAAAGCAGTATCTCTTCTTCCCGGCAAGTTCCCATCGTTCGTTAAATTTCGCTGAGAATCTTCTAATATTCGCTCTTAGGGTCTTCAGGGAATCTCCTGTTGCACCGCTCAAATCATGATTTGACAATAAAAAACTAAATAATTCTTCGATTTTGCTTGGTTTGGAATGTTTGAGCCATTCTTCCAAAAAAATCCATTCTTGACACGACAATCTTGACAACTGGAAAAAATAAAATAAAAAAATTAGCGACGGTTTCAGGGTTAAAATTGCATTTATCTAAAACTACAATAGAATAGGCTTAACATATAAAAAAAATACATTGGAGCAACTTCGGGCAATATGTTTTCATGACTATTCAATTTGAAAATGATGGTAAAAAGTTTAACTCCTACAAATGAGGTGCATTTTAAATATTACATGTTAAGTTTAATTCAGTGGCAACAACGAAAATAAATAGCCCTTACCTTCTTGTTCCAACGCCATCATATAAAAAAATCACTTGATTTAGTAAACAAGCACAGTAAGTGAACAGCTAGAATGCAATTTTGGTAATGAATGTATGAAATTTTTGCCTTACCTTATATTCCCATGCTATTCACTCCTCATTAGACACTTATAATGAAAAATAATTAATGTATTTCTTTATGATCACATGTTGTTAATATAACGTGATAAGAATTTCAAGGAAATTCAATAAGCCTTTTTGTCTAGCTAGCTTGTACTACGCGGATCACTGTGCGAACTGCGATGTTCGAATTTTGAAAATCAGCATCGGCATCGGAGTAACCCTTCAGTTGATTTCAAGTTAAAAGAATAGGCCGAATTAATCGGCAACATCTAGAAACTATTCTATGGCACAAACCGGTACAAGTCCAAATAGTTCAAGTAGTCCGTGAATGAAGGAGACAGATGTAGAAAATCATGTGGGCAAAAAAAACTTCTAGCTACATAAAAGGGCTTCTAGCTAGAATGCTGTGCAGCATTGACATAATAAAATTACGGAAAAAAAACTCAATGGAGTCTCAAGGGTTTAAATTTTGGCCAGCCAATCTGATCAGATCGAGAATTAGAATAACCATCCAATCGTGTCAGAAGAAAGGCGGTAAATTTAAATATATTTATGCTGGTAGCACTTACTTCATATGAATGTAACAATGATGTAACACTTAGGAATAGGTACTTCATCTAAGCTTAGGGAGTAGGCGTTGATGAGGTATCACCCTACCACCCCTAAATGTGACGTGGACCAATATTTCACTATTATACACATGGACGAAGTATCTCTGGACATGACAAGGGAATAATAATACCAGGAGGGAACGGGACAACTATTTACAGAAACCGTTAAGAGCGACAGAAATACTGAATACTGTCAAAATGTCTGAAATGTTTTGTCCTTATTAGAGTTCCACTTTAGTTTGATTAGCGGATGATTGTCAAATTGTCAGCTCCGCCATCGCCGACCCCTCCAAATTCAGTAGTCGCTTTACTTCTTGTCAGTGTCAGTAGTCTTTACTACTTTTTAATTTGGCTGCTTTATACGATTGCAAGAGATACCAACGCAATAATTGGTAATTACCCTTAACTCAGGGAGTTATAGTAATAATAGATTTTTTGTTTTAGAGTTCCAAAACAAGATTCTGCAGTACCAGGCGGGGCGCACTCCGCGATAAACTTTTCCCGCTACAAGTACATGCCGGTGGCCTCATGCATGGGGACTATTCAGTGGCTGCCACGCTGTGTCTCGGAACGCACGTACACGAAATTCGCGCGCACGCTCTTCCGATTTATGTACGTCGCAAGTGAACGTTCCTCATTCATCTGTTGATACCAGTGTTATATTATAATATAAAGTGTTTGAATGAGTAAAAAGACAGCGAAAAGATATTGTATCGCAGCGGGTTGTAGGAACAATGATCCCGCTTCGATTGTAGTAGATCGCATTCAATTTTTCTTTCTTAATTTACCTTTGTGTCATTATTTATAAAAATAAAAAATGTGGTATTACCACATAAAAAAATATGAATCGATAAAAAGATTCTATACAAATATATAATAAGTAGTTACTGAATAATAATAAAAAAACATATTGCAGGTGTATCTACTTCCATATTTAACACTGGTTACTCAGATCAATTTTAATTGTTAAGTACTTACGTAATTTTGAATTGATTATTTACTGATATTTGTCAATTTAAATTCTAGTAAAATAAGTATGTCTACTACTAAATCAACAATCATAGAGGTTTTTATAATAATATTTGATATGAAGTTTGTAAAATTACTAGTAATGAATAAACGATTGAGTGATAGTTTGATAAGTAAGTATATAAAATATATAAATAATGAGTTAAAAGAAATGTATTGGAAGTGATCCCTAATAGGGATAAGTTCGCCTTTGTACATGTTTTATTTGTTACTAGCGACCCGCCCGGCTTCGCACGGCACGGCACGGTGCGTCCGTGCGTATTTTTAAAGATCGAAGCATACATAGGGGCAGACAGACAGACGAGGAAACGACTTTGTTTTATACTAGGTGTGTAGTGATGAATATATATATGAATAAATAAATAAATATCGGACAACTAAGCAAAAACAAAATGAAGCTCAAGAATTTAATTGCATGTTAAGGTAACGCATTCGTTGCATTATTTTATTATATTATACGTATTAAAATGTTTAAAAATAAAGCTAAAATGTTTTGCAGCCTGGTGGTGGATTCAATTCGTCCAAATTCTGAGATTGATTACTTTATAGTTGAATAATGAAATAATTAATATAATGTATGAAGAATATAAATATATTGCTCTCTATATTGAATGCAAGAAATAAATAGGAAATACATTTTTATTTTTAGTCGTTGACAGCCCTCGCTCTCGGCGACGCGGCAAGCGAGCCAATTCATTTTCACCGTTGGCACGCAGCTTTAACGTTCCGTTTGGCTTGCGCTGGGGACGACGACTTTAGAAGGGCCATAAATCATATTTTTTTGGCTAAAAAAAGCGGCTTTTGTAAAGATCAAAGTAGTGTGCCTTCTGTACTTGTACTATTATCTATTCTGTGGCAGTACGTCAATTATGGATACACAGGATACGTGCAACAGGACGAGTGGGCAGGGTCAATAATGAAGTAAAATGAATAATAAATTATTTTATTTAAATAGCATTATTGTTTAGCGATTTTGTTTTATTTTATGAATATTGGTAATTTTGCTTGTTACTATTTGTTCGTATCTAAAGAGCTGAATCGTAATTATGTAAAGTAAAGACAAAGTGTGTACATATTTGATACCGCTAATAAGTAAATATACTTTTTCATTACATTTTGTCAGTTTTTTTTTCGTATAGTTTTATTGTAGTTATTTTATTATTTGTCCCATTAAAGTTTTACTGAAGTTATTTTATTATTGGTCCCATACAATATAAAATGCATTTAAAACGAATGCCTCACCATCAACAATTAGCACTGGAAAACGGGAGAATTATTTAGAACCTGGTAACCCAGTGTTATTTGCTCCTGTCCCTTTCGGGTATACGCGAATGCCAAATCCATAGGTACTTCATCTAAGACATGGACGAAGTAATCATCTAAGATTATACATAGGACCATTAATAATGCTACCATGAAAGGTTGGCAAGTAAGCAGATGAAGACGGCACCACTGACAATTACTTTCAATTTAGTCGCATTACAACTTACTAGTGACGCTCAAAAGTCGTCATTGTGATGAACTGATGACTTCAAAAAGTGATTCACTCGCTGTACTTTTATGGGTCATTTTTGGATTTTCAGTTGATTTTAGTTATCACACTGAAATTATGAGACAGGTTATATTTGTCCTCGCTCACTGCGTTCGCTCGTCCAATTAATCACTTCATGTGGCTTATTTTAGCTCCTTGTCAAACAATCTACTATTGCAATACTGACAAGACAACAAAAACATGGTCTGATAAGTTTTATTTTCTGTCCTGCCTATATACTTAGTTCCTGTACGTTCCCTAATTTATAGCATAGCGAAGGCCGAAAGGGAAAGTGCTGGGTTATAAACCCCTGTAGCCGGATAGGATCCATGACTGTGTAACCGATTGATTACTCGGTTACTGTACAAATACTAAAAGTCCTCGATACACTTAAAAAAGGCGGTCAAGTGGGAGTCGGACTCGCGCGTCGAGGATTCCGTACGAATTATGAAAGCACTGCATATTGCTCTAACGAAAAGATAAACTGTATTAAGGGGCTTCCCGGCTCTCAATGACCTTCGATCTGTTGCGATAGATTTTCCCATATTATAAATAGTTAATCCCATCAAAAACATTACATGTAAAAAAATTGCAAGTCTCGCAACCTTCTACCGAAAAAAGTTGTGAGATACAGTATAAAACCAAGTCGGTTAATTTGTTCAGTACCTATCAAAGTGACCCTTCGCCTATTTGACAACTTTGACATACATTTTCACCGGATTACATAACTAAAAACATATTACCATGACCGTGTTAGTACCCGCATTAATATTAAACATAGTTATCTTTATCATAAAATGTAATGACTTGGCCATACCGATCTATTGGTATGGATAAATAAAGCAAAAAATATAATAATCACTTTAATAAAAGGAGATTTATTCGTATTCTTATATACTTATGTTGTCGTGCGATGGCCAAGTCATTACATTTATGATAAAGATAAATATGTTTAATATTAATGCGGGTACTAACACGGTCATGGTAATATGTTTTTAGTTATGTAATCCGGTGAAAATGTATGTCAAAGTTGTCATATAGGCGAAGGGTCACTTTGATAGGTACTGAATAAATTAACCGACTTGGTTTTATATTGTATCTCACAACTTTTTTCGGTAGAAGGTTGCGAGACTTGCAATTTTTTTACATGTAATGTTTTTGATGGGATCTCATTTCTTTTTGTAAGTGGTCGTCCTTATTTTGCCTTTAAGGACTACTAGCTGTGTATCCGCAACTGTCTTTCTTAAAGCCCACTCTCTGTCTCTGTGGGCTTTTCTCGAAAGTTTTGATGAAGCGATTTTTGACAAGCCAGGACGGTAATTACTTCTTAGTCTATTATACTCCGAAATTGCGGAGTTTTGCACTTTAACACTACCGAAGTTGACATTAACTAAATGTAAACCACACAGACTTGTCACTCTCTCTCATGATCCATAATGACCCCTCTCATTATAGATAATGAATGATCCTTCTCATGATTCCTCTCATGACGATGGTGATGATGAGGGTGGTGATGATGGCGGCGATGATGGTGGTAGTGGTAATGGTAGTGGTTATTGTGTTGGGGATGTGGTTGTGGTAATGGTCGTGGTGGTAATGTGGTGAGGATGTTGATTTTACAACCATCGTCATCACCATCACCACAAGCATTACCATTACAATCGTCATCATCAATCACCACTATGACCATCACCATCTGAATCAAAACCCCCATCATCATACCTAATCACCATCATTGGCATCATCATCGTCATCGTCATCTTCATCATCATTATCATCATTAATCATCTACAACAACACCATCATCATCATCACCAATCACCACCATCATCATCATCATCATCATCATCATCATCATCATTACCAATACCTCCCTCACCACCACCAGTCACCACCATCTTCATTACCATCAATACCCCCATCATCACCACCGGTCACCTCCACTCCACCATCATCACCAACAGTCACCACCATCGTCGTCATCATAATTATCATCATCACCAATCACCACCATCATCATCATCATCATTACCAACACCTCCCTCACCACCACCAGTCACCACCATCTTCATTACCATCAATACCCCCATCATCACCAACGGTCACCTCCACTCCACCATCATCATCATCACCAACAGTCACCACCATCGTCGTCATCATAATCATCATCATCACCAATACCACCTTCATCAGAATCAGTCACCACCACCACCATCATAATTATCATCACCAACACGCCCATCGCCACCACCAGTCACTATCATCATCTGAACAATCCAACACCCTCATTACCAACACCAGTCCCCAGCTTCATCATCATCATCATCATCACCAGCACCCCCATCACCACCACCGCCACCAGTTACCATCATCATCATCATCATCATCATCGCTACCATCACGATTCCAACTCACTGCCCCTGCGGGGTGAGGTAACTCAATTCGGTACGGCGATAAGCGTGTCCATTCTGTATGTATTAGGTAATAAGTATTATGTGCCTAAGGTACAGATGTGCCGTTTCCGAAAATTTCCGGAAACTTTCCTCATTTCCCATACAAAATTTTGAGTTTCCGGAAATTTTCGGAAAAGGCACATCTCTAGCCTAAGGTCTTAGTATCTAAACCGAAGGTTATATGAACCGCAAAGTTAACTTTGTAATCGTGTATTTTTTATAGGGTTCATAAGGAAATACAAATTTATCTATGCAGCTCGCATAACTGGAAAACTACACGGAAATTATGTAATGTTTAGGTTTTTTAATGATTTGTACACCAAAACGTAATGGAGCACGAAATTTCAAGCTTGTGTGTCTGCTAGAAGTAACTTAGAATTCGTATGATCATATATAAGTGAGTCAGTGAATCAGTGAGTGAATCAGTGACAAAATTAAGGAACTTTGACTGGCAATAATTTCTAAACTACTGGTTCAAATTGAATGCAATTTGGAATATGCCTAGGTTATATCATGCTCTCCTGGTCATTAAAAATTCAGGCTTTTAGCCTTGTCCGTAATGAAATACTGGGAGTTTGAAAATGGTCTGAATGGCTTCGAGAAAAGGATGTTACGTCGTGCCGGCAAGCGCGTTTGCTCGACTTGGCGGGGGCACTGCCGTGCCCCCAGATCATAATAACATAGTTTTTCCACAACAAAATACCGTATCAAGTACCTTTCACATGTCACTGACCTTTAGATACCTACAGGCCGTCAAAGTTTACGATTTTTTCGGGGAAAAAGTTGTGGAACGGTTTTTTGCGTTTTTCTCGAAAAGTATTGAGAAAAATAGAAAAAGATTCACAACAAATTTGTGGAATATGCTTTAGAACAATAAAATGTAAGATATTTTCTACATATACACCGGTGATAAAAGTAGAAACGAGATTAGTGTATTTTTGGTCCTTCACCGAATATTTTTTTATAAAATACACAGTCGTTAAATCAAAATTCGTGTCACTACAAAGTGTTAAGCATAGACCATACTACAATATATATTAAATAGGACATTATAACTCTATAATCCACAAACTAGATACGATGTAAAAATCATCAAATTGGCTGATTTCTGTAGGGAGCCCCTTAAGAGTCCGCAGCAAGCTCGATTCTTCATACAAACGTAGTTACGTCCTTATTTTAATATAACATGTCACATTATCATGAAATTCTCTAAATATAATGAGATAAGATATATCTAGGGCTAAAACTAGTTTATGACTCTTGAAATGTTAATAGAAAGAAAATAGAGCGAGTACAAGTTTTGCATTTTTAGACCCCAGAAAGTTGTTCAGTTTGGCGGCATACTACGACCAAAATATAGTTTAGATTGAAGTCAAAACCTATTTCCGGTGTCGATTAAACTATGCAGTTTGATAAGAAAAAAGATTTATCAAAATTGATCTCGTAGTTTTAAAATGAGAGCGTAACTACGAAAACCTTAAAATAAATTACAAAAAATTGTTGCGAAACTGCAGCGAATTACTCTAGCGCGGGGAACGGTCCGGGGGGGCGGCGGTAAGCACCGCCCTTATCATAGCTACTCCTAGCCAGCCTCGCGCAACTCTCAAGGTAAAAAACGAACGACAACGGCTATATGAAACGGGGGTGAATTTTTACCTATCTAAGTTTGAAAGAACGTTGAAACCTACAAAGCATTAGATAATTGGCGACAATCGAATTTAGGCGGGTTGTACTTCAGCCGCCATTTTTGTCCGCCATGCCATATTAGTTGACGTTTCTCTTTTGTTGTGTTGTCTGGTTTTGTCAAGGTTCTGCGATCTTTTCAAATAATTCAAATTTCACAAATAATCTAATAATTTGCATTCTTTGGGTGTAGTGGTCGTCTAGAAGGTACACAAGACAATCACAATTGCAAAAATGAGTGGATTGAAAAGGAAAAAGTGCGAAATATGCAGAATGAAAACGTGTCGAATGGACGGTAAAAAAAGACTATTCATGGCAAGATTTCCACCGGACGAAGATCGGTAAGTAAAAAATATAATTAATTACTGCGTGTTATAACCATGTTAATCGTAAGTTTCATTGAAAACTTGGTATTTCGGGTAAAATAATACATACCCTTATACGTATGTAAACAATAGTGCTGTATGTAAGTTTTATCGATAATTTTCATTTGAAGTGAAAAATACCTGGGTAAATACGGAATATCTTTCTTCAAGCAAAAGCCACTACTTTTTATGCCAGTTTGAGTTAGATTATGGTCACAGAAATATTTTACGAAAAATCTTCAATGGACTATGAATGGTACGGTTTCATCTGGACAAAAAGATTCATTTTACTCTGTAATTTTCTGTTTACCCTGTATTATTTGTGTTGCAGAACTTCCAACCTGGAGCACAGACTGGAGTGATGAAACGGCTTTTTTCGTCTAAGTTTATCAGCAAGCCAAGCAAAGTTTGAACGAAATAAAATTATTTGCACACTTTTGTTTTTTTTTATGAAGTCAGTAACCTAAAGTAAACCAAATGTTTACATTGAAGCGAAATATTTAATGATTTAAATTACCGGAAAGCCGTTGGAGACGCGGGTGCGAATGCGAACCCCGCCTGAACCATTTTTTTTAAATACCGATATCGATATCGATATCGATAATTCGATAATTTGTGTAACATGTGACATCCCTATTTTGTTCTTGATGTTGGCATTATGTCATGAGTTGACACTGACACTGATATTGTTTGCGGCTTCATATTGGCAGTATGTTTCGTATGGCACTCCCGTCTCTTAAAACGTAGTTGTAGTGATCCCATGACCACCCATAGGAGAACCGCACTCATTGGCTCGGTATGGCACCAGCAGGTCAGACGTCCGTCACAGCCGGTGGCTCTCCCGTGACTGTCTTCCCACCCGTACTCTCGAGACAACGTCATAACTACCCACATAATAGGTTTTATACAGATCCACAAACACTACATCCCTTCCTTATTTTAATATGTTTTTCTAATCGAATAAATGAGTGTAGTTTAAGACTCTCTTTCCAGAGAGATTCAATTAATTTATCGTCACTTGCAAGTCTTTTTATTGTAATTGTTAGTTTACTTTGACTGACTATATTATGAAGAGATAATCATTTCGTACAGGTATAAGGTCAATCTGTTACGCTTCAAATTGCTGCACATCTTTATCCATTTCCTCTCTTCCTTTCTCTTTCAAAATTGAGTCTCAGTCGTATCGAAGGTACCTAGTCTTTTTTTTACTACCAGTTTTTTTTTTCATTTGATTTAATCGACATTTTGACAGCAATAATGTAATTCCCAGCTAGCTCTTTGTTTTACCATTCAGTGACTAATTCTACATCTGTATTATCGAATGATCGAGAGACCCAGGATCGCACCACTGAATATTATTAGATCACAGTTATTTTCCACAAATTTAAAGTCGCTCAGAGAGCTATGGAAAGGGCAATGCTCGGAGTTTCTTTGAAGGATCGAATTCGGAACGAAGTGATCCGTCAGAGAACCAAAGTTACCGACATAGCTCACCGTATTAGCAATTTGAAGTGGCAGTGGGCTGGCCATATTAGCCGAAGAACCGATAACCGGTGGGGTAAACGTGTTCTTGAGTGGAGACCGCGGATCGGCAAGCGTAGTGTGGGACGCCCTCAGACTAGATGGAGCGATGATCTGTGCAGGGCGGCTGGCAAGAGCTGGATGAGAGTAGCCGAGGATCGCGTACAATGGCGTGCAGTTGGAGAGGCCTATGTCCAGCAGTGGACAAGAATAGGCTGATGATGATGATGATGATGATGACAGTTATTTTTATCAGACGTGTAATTCAAGGGTTGTTGTCAAACGGTTTAATCAAAAATTCAGTATGATATTATTTATCTGACATAGAATCCAACTACGTGATAATAATTCAATACGATTTGGTATATTTTTAGCCTGTTCCCACATTGACGTTACGGTACACATTGCCCTTACAGGATTAATATTATATATTACACCAGAAAGAGGGCAAAGTAGAACGAATCGTTTAGAACAATAAACTATAATCAAGGTAATAACTTTTTACCAAAATAAATTACTGGACAACCTTCAATAGCTCGTCGTCATGACATGACCAACCAAACAAGCCCAAACATGATGGAGTCGAATATTTATATTACGGAATTCCCACTACCATTCTCCGGCTCCATCATCAGACCAACTTCACATCACAATAATATTGTAGGTGCTGTCTTCCGATTACAGAAGCTTGCATTAGGTAACTCAGTCTAACAGGTGAAATCTAACTTATTGCTACTATTGATTGCACCCACGGCACCCACCGAAACAGGTGAAACTAGAAAAATCTTCTAAAAGCCTGCCCAAAACCCTGTTCAGTTATTTGTCTTTTGCTTAAATATAACTGTTTTATGGCACATAATGCTCTGACTAGTCGGTTTGCTTCGTGCCCACCTCCGTAACTAGTGACGCCTACCAGTGTACCAGTGCACGAGTATAATTAGTTATATTTGCTGCAACTTTGAGATCAATGCAGCTCCTGCACTTACTCTTCTCATATCTCTATTTCTTTGACAGTAATGCTTGGCGCGTCCGCACGCAAGTAAAGTTTATTATACTTTATTTGTAAATCAAGTTGATTTCTCATATTAAAAACTACCATTAAAACGGTTTGACTTATTTCCCGTGTTTCTACTTAATAAACATTAACTTAAAACGAATGGTTTACAATTCATGTAGGCCCATAGAGCCGTAACATATTCACGCATGGTTTACAATTTCATGTAGGCCCATACAGCCGTTACACATTCACGCATGGTTTACAATTTCATGTAGGCACATACCGCCGTTACACATTCACGCATGGTTTACAATTTTCATGTAGGCCCATACAGCCGTTACACATTCACGCATGGTTTACAATTTTCATGTAGGCCCATACAGCCGTTACACATTCACGCATGGTTTACAATTTTCATGTAGGCCCATACAGCCGTTACACATTCACGCATGGTTTACAATTTCATGTAGGCCCATACAGCCGTTACACATTCACGCATGGTTTACAATTTTCATGTAGGCTCATGCAGCCGTTACACATTCACGCATGGTTTATAATTTCATGTAGGCCCATACAGCCGTTACACGCATGGTTTACAATTTTATGTAGGCCCATACAGCCGTAACACGCATGGTTAACAATTTCATATAGGCCCATACAGCCCTAACACGCATGGTTTACAATTTCATGTAGGCCCATACAGCCCTAACACGCATGGTTTACAATTTCATGTAGGCCCATACAGCCGTAACAGATATCGTATCTAATGCTGGTCGAGGGGACTTTAGTAAAAGGACATATGTCTGAAATGTAACTTCTTGGTATCCGCATAGGTAAGACGTTAATCTATGACAAGCTGAAGTTAGAGATGAAATAATCAAATAAAATCGTACAATGAACTGTGAATGACTGTTTTATTTTTCAATTTTAGCAGTCATACTTGCAAGCGTTGCTGCGTGCATGAAATAAGAACTTCGTTACAGAATGCTACAGTCCGTCAGACTATGGCATTAGTCAAAGATAGTTGCCTATCGTTTATTCAGTTTAATTTAGGAAATATCAATTAATGATAAAAGAAGGGGGGGCAGAGATATAAAATGACTTAAACTATGAGACCAAAACGCCCCATGTTTAGTGATTTATTTGTCACATCCAAATTTATACTTTATATTTAAATTCGTATAAGTAGGTACTGCAACAAGTAGTAGCTGCCCATGAAATGCAGTTAGCCCTTTTACTTCTACATACGTCATTATAAAATTCCAAAATTAAAACGTCTGTACACCGAAGATACTCTTCACAGAAACAAGTGAAATAGGCCACTCAGAGATCACTGAATTGGAACATCTACGTTTTAGATAATTGTGTACCCATATGTCCTTGCGCGCTAATCGCGCCCCCACGACCAGTCCGATTTTAACCACCTTCAGCACACAAGCAGCCGGACATCCACACACGGTTACCGGTCACCACGGAGAAGAAAAGTCACAACCCATTTCCTCCTCTGTGCGAAGGAAGCCCGCGGTTATGCTCTATTTAGGATGAATATTAGAATGAACAAATAAATAACGAAATCATCATCATCATTATCAGCCAAAAGACGTCCACTGCTGGACATAGGCCTCCCCCAGAGAACGCCACCATGACCGGTCCTGCGCCTCCCGCATCCAGCAGACTCCAGCGACCTTCACCAGGTCATCAGTCCACCTTGTGGGGGGCCTACCCACGCTAAACAATAACGAAATACCCTACACAAATCGAACCAACCCCACAGCAAGCCGCGGCAGGCCCGTACCTTGGGTACTAGACGAAGGTATAGATAAATCATATTTATAATCTTCCGCAGTAATAACTACCGATGTCAAATATAGCGTTTTTTAATCGGACATATCGATACTAGCAGCGCTGCGCGGCGTCACCCGCCCGTCCCACGGGAACACCACACATTCTCGGGACAAAAAGCAGCCCATGTGTCAATCCAGGGTGTCGCCCCGCACCATAATCCATAAAACTGGTCCAGCCGTCTGAGCGCGAGGAAGCAACTAACACACACACAAACACACTCACAGACCCTCGCCACAAAACAAAAAGAACCAAAAATGTTAGACTCAATGTCTCAAAGCACTCTCCACCAGTCAACCAATAGGTCGAACTGAAACATAAATGTAGGAAGTTAAAAGACCACACAGATTATGCTCATTTACATCATCATCATCATATATTTAAGAGCTGGTCTTGTCTGTGCAGTAACTTTTAACTTAATCTACATTCCGATTTTTGTTTCTTTATAATAAAATAATAAAGCATTAGCTTATTTTATTTGCTTCATATATTTTCCTTCTTTTTTGTCCTTGTTTTCCCCTTTCCTTTTTCCTACTCGAAAGAATGCTCGTAGATCCACTATCAACCGTCGCCATCTCAATCTTTTATCTAACTGCATTTGAGATTACCTATAGGTACTTAAGATCTGATAAAATTATGTATTTCTTGTTATGTAATCGTCATTTAACAAGTTGACATCATAGAATTATGTTTTTTTTTCTATAAGTACTGGATATACTTATTATTGAAGTAGACATAAGAAAAGTAGAAATGTAATAAATATTGCTAAGTATCGCCCGCGCATTGCGCTCTAAAAGTTAACGTACGCGCACGCACGTATGTAATATACTTCATTTCTATAGCAAAGTATGCACAGCATACCGCCTTATGAATCATTGAAGATTTCTACAACACTAGGTAGTTTCGTTCGTTAACGCGGCTACGTGAGGTTGGCAGTTGAATCACACCACTAGTCAATCAGATGTTTGTCATATGCAAATAACAAACATAATTTAGCATAGAAAATAATTAAGCACGTATAATCTATGACATTGTAATGTCCATGTCCCCATAGGAAAGCGAAGTAAACTACTGATGTAGTACTCGTACTGATGATGGAAACTGTAGATTATTTTAATAAGTGTAATATTATTATAACGCTTATTAAGAAATACGCTGAAAAGTGGCTGGATAACTTACACAAAAATATTAAGAAAACATTGCCACAGTTTTTTTCAACAATATTATTCGCGACATTTGTGGCAGCTGTACATTGGCTTATATAGCCATAAGCGAACTGTATCAACCGGAACAACTAAATATTATACAGCGTTGCAACAATCATTCGTACCTAGAGGAAACAGTGGCCATTGATGATGGTGTTCCATTATTTTGTCATTCCGAGAAATTAAATGGAAACTATCGACACCAATAATTATTTATTAATCACTCTCAGGATATAACCCTATCTCATGATCTTCCGTATACCTGATTTATGTATCACATTAAATTTGTGTTATTTGTAATATTGCAGCGTGCGAAATAAAGTAAATAGGAATACCTACTACCTCTAACTATTACACAGTCGCAATCTCTCAAGGATGGTATATATTGTAGGAAGAAAATGAACATAGCATAAATAGAAATATGAATGAATGAAGCTGGGTTGACATATTTTATATATTAGATCTGTTGCAATTACTTATTATTTTTAGTCAATTGCACGATACACGACTTAACTTGTTAAACACATATTTTAAGACAAAAGTCGACATTTAAGTAAATAATATACGTGTATATCAGAAGACACAAACCGTAAATAAATTCCGATGAACTACTAACCCGCATGTTGTTGATCCAATATATCTCTTGCTGTGTCACTTCCACAATTATGATTGAGGTGTACATAAAGAGTATTTGTATTTGCAAACTTTGAGAAAACCTTTGCTAACAAGACTACGCTGATTCCCGTCACTATTTTTCCCCAATTCATTTCGTATATTATAACACTGTTATTGCTAAGTTAACAAAAATATTTTCCTCGCATTCTTAGTAACACGTAAAAGGAAGTAACTAACAATACTACTTTATGATGGTATACCGTAATCACAAGTATGTATTATCAATCGCAACTACCCGCGCTACAAAACATAATGTTGCCTCAATTGTATGAGTTTAGTCGTCATGTTATTACATTACGTCGCTAGATGGCGTTGTCCAACGATTCTCTAATCGTATAGCGTTCTTTTTCTTTATATTGTCAAATAGCTAAAGTTAACAGATTTTTTACGAATGCCTAAAATATTGTACCTACTCATTATTTTCATTCGATTATCTGTTTGCATGTTGATATTGTTGTTGCATATAATGCCAAAACAAGTATCTCATTTGCGACTTTCACTGTCTTAAAACATCAGACTAATCTACTCAATTATTAATAGATTGACTATTTTTCTTTCAATAAGAATCACCGGTAACTATTGAACTGATTAGTTATTATGTCACTATCGTAATTTACCCGATATCCCTTTCTCTTTTTCTTATTATTTTACTCACGATGTTTTGTCCTCGTCGCCATTATGTAGTGATCCCATGACCACCCATAGGAGAACCGCACTCATTGGCTCGGTATGGCACCAGCAGGTCAGACGTCCGTCACAGCCGGTGGCTCTCCCGTGACTGTCTTCCCACCCGTACTCTCGAGACAACGTCATAACTACCCACATAATAGGTTTTATACAGATCCACAAACACTACAGTAGTGATTACATACTCTTTGCTCCTAGCGCGCTCTCGCTTTACTGCTAGCGCCCTGTCTTCCTCTAGGTGAAACAACAACATTTTAAAGCGTAAGCGCGCGATCTCAACGCGGAGTTGAGCGGACCTTGCTGCGGACTCTTACTTTACCGTTAGGAAATTGTTTTACGTACTTACTTGAATTACAGACTGTTTTTTTAAAGATTTAATAACAAATGTACTTAAGTAGGTACCTATAGTTTCCAGATATTCCCCTATCGTCATTTGTAGTATAAGACGGTATTACTTGCCAAATTTCATAGTTCTAGGTCACAATCCGTGAGCTCACAGATTGCGATTCGGGTTTGAATAAAAACTGAGAGGTGAGGTATTCCTCTGTTGTCTGTGAACTTTTCATTTTTTTCATTTTCAACTTATTTCTCAGATGTCATTAAAATCGTTATCCCGATAACAATAACATAGATTGTAAAACTTATAGAATATATCCTTGACTTTGACTTAGTACCTACCTTAAAATCAAGTAATTTTTTTCGTATGTTACGTTCTTGGTTACTGGGGTATAGCAGTATTAAGCTGTATTAAGTGTATAATGGCAAAAGTCCGACAACCCTTGTTTTCCATTAATATAATAGTCAAAATAAAAGTTCAATGTTCGATGCAAAGACGTCAACTTAAAATATGGTATCTAATATAGGTAGGTATTCCCACTCTACCTTTTTAAAGGCAGGCAAATTGGTTCTCATCATTAGTGTGCAAACAATATATTACCTACAAATATCAGGTGCTTCACGTAGGTATACTGGTCTTGTCGATATATTTGCTTATATGTAGTAAATATAGGTAATTATTGTATAGTAGCGGTGCGTGATTTTGTGAACTTACATACTTATATAATCACAATCAATAAATAAACTGGTATAATTAAAAAAAAGATTTACTAATGTACAATTATAATATCAAAGCAATTATACCTGTCAGAACATATTTATCCAACTAAAAGAAGCGTATCAGAGATAAATTTATAAGGTGGAATTTCCAAATTAGTGGGAGCCGGTCCTTTGCGAGCTCTTCCAGCGTTATCGAAGTGACTCCCGTGGCAAGGGCAGTAGAATCCTCCGGAGAAGTCTCCGGCGTTAGGAATCGGCACGCAGCCCAAGTGAGTGCATATGCCTAACACAACAAGCCATTCTGGCTTTTGGGTCCGCGCATCAGCTGGCTCCGGGTCTTTCAACTGATTCATGGGAGTAGCATTTTCTAAGTCGATTTCAGCTTGAGTCCTATTCTTTATGAACAGGGGTTTACCTCGCCACTTAAAAGCCATGCACATGCCGGGCCCAACTTTTGATATGTCTATTTCAGCAGATGCCAAAGCTAGGACGTCAGCTGGTGCTCCCATAAAATATATATAGTGCACACCGTGCGATTTAGCGCCGTAGGTACTAAATAGTAGAGCAAAGAAACCAACGACATAAGTTGCGCCAGGTTTGCTGTCCCCTTGACCCCATTTAGTCTTTCTCACATCTTTGAATGCAGTTTTCCTGTAGTCATCAAAATTGGGATATTCGAGGTCACGATGGAAAGGAGATTGTGGACATTTTTTCGTAAAACGTACTTGAGTCCATAGTGTAAGGATTGGTCTTGGATTCTTTATGCAATGCTTACTTTTAAATATTTCTGGATGAGTAGTCTTGACAACGCTGTTTTTATTGTAGTTAGTATTGCAGTCGTCAATGTGTACAACACTAACCGACTTTATAATATCCCGACAGCATGATACATTCCAGAGCACTGTACCGCGACACTTGGTCAGCCCACTGCACAAAAAACTCATACTTTAAAGTAAACCTAAGGCTTACTTTTTAAAAAATTATGTCATTGCTTCGGGCCAACTTGAAAACATCATTGACAGTTAATCAATATGACATTAATTCTAATTTTTGAAATATGACGTTAGTACTTAGGTAATTCAGTCAGAAACAATAGATAATGATTGCTAAAGGATAGGTTTAGGTTTTGACTATAACAAAATAACAGCCATAGATTCGAATATGACAATATGTAACAAACGCATTCTAATAAAAAAAAATAGAGGTTCCGTACAAATTAAATACCGTTGCTTTTAAATTTTACCTCGAGGCTTGCTGATAACGTTATTTATTTAATTACAAATGTACAGTTATCAGATTGTTTCACATACTTGTACTTATAGTTAAAGAAAATTAGATTCAAATGTATGGAAAATTTGGCAAAATTAAAGGACAACTTTTATCGATCAGGATAATGTATATTGTAGGTTATAGAGCAAATTTAAATTTTATCTACTCCTTATCTTTTCCTGTAATCTATAGGTAGGTATCGAACTATTTTATGTATTTTTTTTTATTTGTATACTCAGTATTTTAGGAGGTACATCGTGAATTTTCGCCTTTTTTCATAAATAACTTCAAAACTGTTTAGTTAAATATTATGAAAAATATATATTTGAGATGTTCATAACGTACCCTTTTCATTTGATATGATGTCACACGATATAGTTTGCATTTTTTTTTCTTATTTGCCCCCCAAAACTGGCACCCATGTTTAAAATTAATTGATTTACGTTACGTAACGTTACACGTCCATGTTTCGGTCATCAATTTACATAATATGTGTACTAAATTTCCCTAGGTTTAATTTGATTAGATAAAATTTAACTTTGCTCTATAACCTACATATCCTGATAGATAAAAGTTGTCATTTTATTTTGCCAAATGTTCAGGTAATTTTATTGAACAATTAGTAGAAGACGGTATTACTTCTGCTTCATAGTTCCTTTCCTTCCTAGATCTAGATTGGATATACCCCATACATTTTGATTTCCTTAAGTGAAGAAAAATACGTTTTTGCGGCATAAACGCCCGTACTTACCTTTTTTAGGGTTCCGTAGTCAACTAGGAACCCTTATAGCTTCGCCATGTCCGTATGTCTGTCTGTCTGTCCATCCGAGGCTTAGCTCCGTGATCATTAGTACTAGAATGCTGAAGTTTGGTATGAATAGGTATGTGCATGTATCATTCCAACAAAACGGTAAAATAAAAACTAAAAAAAAAGTTCTTTTTAGGGTTCCGTACCCAAAGGGTAAAAACGGGACCCTATTACTGAGACTTCGCTGTCCGTCCGTCCGTCCGTCCGTCCGTCCGTCTGTCACCAGGCTGTATCTCAATAACGGTGATAGCTAGACAGTTGAAATTTTCACAGATGATGTATTTCTATTGCCGCTATAACAACAAATACTAAAAACAAAATAAAATAAATATTTAAGGGGGGCTCCCATACAACAAACTTGTTATAGATTATATATATATGTATAGGTACGGAACCCTTCATGCGCGAGTCGGACTCGCACTTGCCCAATTTTTTCAGGTACCTCTCGTACACCTAAAGTGGGGGTGTAATTTTTTTTACGTTCCAACACCGTGGGGGGTCGTTGAATAGGTCTTTTAAAAATAATAGGGGTCTCCAAATATTAGTTTTTGATGAAGTCAGCAGTTTCGTAATATTCGCTCCGAATATAAAAAAAATAGTGTCCTCCCCCTCTAACTTTTCAACCACGGGTCAAAAAATTATGGAAAAATTCATGAAAATGAGGCCTTATAAGTACTTTCAATGAAAATTATATTGAATAAAATCGGTTTAGCCGTTTTTAAGTTATCACAAAATTTCATTTTTTTTCTTTAAAATGACGTAAGTGCCGCGCGGTGTCCTTATACTTTGAACTTGAACGTTACACATATTAAGTTCAGTGCCATACTGCACTAAAACATTCTAATTCATCGTAATAACTAAGTAATTACAATTACTTTGGCGTTTACGACCTTTTTATACAGCTTGAAATCTTTCTCGTAAAGGACTCGTAAGGGTCTATTGTGAAGGATGGGCAACTAAGGAACCCTACACATGAGCATGGCCCGACATGCTCCTGGCAGGTTTTGAATTTATAAGTTTGATTTAATCACGGCTTCAAGGGTCTGTAGACCTGAGTCTTTGAGTATTTAAAGACCTGAGTAGGTATGGTTTTAATTTTAACTCGATACCTCGAGTTCGGTGAATGGAGACTAAAGTACTATGGGTGACCTTACAAACGGTCCGGTATTTTTGAATTTTTGATATGTTGTTTCAGATGGTTAGTGAATGCTTAAAATGCAAAATACACAATTTCTCCCCCTCCGCGCCCGCCGCCATATTGAAAAAAACCAGCACTTTCTTCAGATTTTTGCTTATATCTTCCTTTAGGAGCATTTTAGCTAGAAAAAGCTTTGAGAATGTTGTAGAGTTAAATTTACTATTTTGTACATTTTACACTTTGTTTCTAGGACAGATAGTTACGGAAATATGCACAATTAAAAAAAAATTAAGTCTCATATTCTAACTCAAAAACAAAACTTCTGATTTATATCTTCGTTTAGGCGCATTTTAGCTAGAAAAAAGCTTGGGCAACTTTAAAGAGAATTAAATTTACTATAATTTACATTTCAAATTTTGTTTCTAAGGCAGATATACGCGTTTCATGGAAGAAAGATGACGCGTTTCCGAAATAAAAGGTCCGACCGACAGACCAACGGAACAAGAGAAAGTATGACTGCGCACTGCAATATGAAAATAATGTCAGTGCCTACAACATTCGACGGTTTCAGGATCCCATCATCAGATCCTAACTTGGTGACAATGGGACCATCTCAGGAGTATACCCTTTAAAAATATTTTGAGAATAGACCATACAGTCGAACTTATAACCTCCTCCTTTTTGACGTCGTTTAATACTAGGTTAATAATACACAGTTTGATGTTAACAAAGTAACTTCACTTTTCGAAAAAAATCCAACAAGGTCTACGCGTTTGTGATAATAATCAGTTTTTAACAACAAAAAGAATTACCTACGCCAATGAAGCGAAATTATTCTTTACAGAAACAAATGTTCAATAAATAAAAAAAATACCCAACCCAACCTACATTTTGAAGATCTCCTTCTACTTATTCAACCGATATCCCATCATTAGAAAACTTTATGACAACGAGACCAAACCAACAATAAAGTAAGTACCTATCGTATCAAAATTAAGCCTATAATAAAACATGACGAAGACTTGAACTCCTTTTATCACGGCGGTTAAAAAGGTGCCCTTGTTAGAATATGAAATCTGTAAAGGAAATGAGGTAGGATGTTTAATAATTTATAATCTACAGTTAGGATCGCAGCGTCCGTCCGTGGTCTCGAAGAGCATTAGTATACTAGCCAAACGTTAGAATTCACGCAATCCTAAGTCCTTCAACCGTTCTTCCATAACACTTTATTATGCAATCCGTCCGATGTAGTAACAATCAATGAAGCCAAATGTATTAAAATTGTTTTATAAATTAGTCAGGTTTGCTTAGTCGTACACAATAGCTAAATCCTGTATGTGGGACACGTGTGCTCCCATGCAGAATGATGAATTGATGAGTTCATGGTCTTTCTCATCTCAATTGTATTGTACTACCAAAGAACGTACCTAATACACGGGGCTACGTTAACAACACTAGCACGCGATTTGTTAAAAAATAATGTAAATTCGAAAAAGAGCAGCCCGTTTACCTTTTTTTTTTGTTTTATGTTTGACTGACACTCTCTCTCAGTACAGCGAAGAAAGAGACGGGTAATATTTCTCGCGCGAGAAAGAGACGCATGTCACAGTTGTGCTAGAAATGCTGCTATGTATCTAGTTATACGGCATGCGAGTATATATGTATAATGTACCGATAGAGCCGCACCGAGCAATGCTAGGACTCTAGCCCTCCCTAAAATAATAGCCCGAAGCCCAGAAGATATTAATTTCTTTAAAGTTTATAGCCCAATAAAAACGTACAAATGGCGGACTTAATGTCTTAAGGCATTTTCTACCAGTCAACCACATGACCCAAGAGGCATGTTCTGAGCCTGCGATGCAGTAACCACACTCGAGGGCCCAGCAGTCCGATAGTGTGCTCCCTGAAATCCGGGAAAGCCAAGACGGCTAACCGCTCTGAATTTATGAAGAAATCATATTAGTAGATTTTTCCGAGAACACCGCATCGTACCTAGAGAAGCGTTCTAGTGGAAAAGCAATCAACGATGTGAATGGATACTTTTCTACCGGTGAATGATACGAACTATACCTTTTTCAATGTACATAACAGAGCGTCCCAAGACTATGGGACTTCAAGGGAAAGTACCTACCTTAAATATCGTAGATAAGATGTTTTGCTAAAAGAAGACTAAGTTATATTTAAAAGTTATAGGTTATCGCTTTGATTAAAATGATTAATTTTACGTTTTTCCTTCTTTTAAGATACTATGTTACTTAAGAAGAATTATTATTTTTTGTCCATTCTTTCGATTGGCATCATTAAAATAGGGCTGATTTTTTTCATATTTAAGTCGGTTCGATTCCCAGACGAAGCAAGTAATTCTTAGAAAGACTTTAAATGCAGAATTACTAACTTTTAAAAATAACATAGTCTTCTTTCAGCAAAATATTCTAGCAGGGGAAAATATTTGTCTGATGAACTCGAATTTTTGTACCTTTGTCTTGATAGATGTTTTCTATGTATTTAAGTATATACATATATTCATCTATACATATAAGTACATAATAGGAGCCTACTAGAGCTTACTGTAAACTGTGGTAAGAGATCGATTTGTGTGAGGTTGTCCGAGCCTACTAGAGCTTACTGTAAACTGTGGTAGGAGATCGATTTGTGTGAGGTTGTCCGAGCCTACTAGAGCTTACTGTAAACTGTGGTAGGAGATCGATTTGTGTGAGGTTGTCCGATATTCTAATAATTTATTTCATAAATAACTATAACCTACTCAAAATATAGTAATACCTACTCTATCCAATTTACGATATTATAATCTAGGAACTTACAGAACATGTAATTGTAAATGTTACATCTTTCGAGTAGTAGTTAAAATTACACTTTGTGTCACTAGGACAATGTCTAAATTCGTTGAAAAGTGAATCATAGAATCCTGTGATTGAGCCAGCGGTGTGTTACATGTTACACGGTGTTATGTGGTATATGGGGGACCATCATCTTGACGGCGAGGCAAGGCTGCGTGACGTAAGGTGTGAAAGTGCGCCGACGCAGCAGAGGCCGCCTGCAGTCGCTGTCGACTCTCGCCTCCCGCGCATCGCCGATCGACGGAGTCTCCCACAACGTGAGTAAATGCGAATGCGATTTATGTATTGTTTTTATTTTTCATCAAACCGGTGCAAGTTTTATGTAATCCTAATATATGATGATGATGGGTATCCTGGTATCCTTCATGAGGGACATAGAGCTCTTAGAAGGATTTTGCAATATCAAAACTGATGCAGAGAAAAGAAAGAAACACGCAGATATCAACCTAAAGGCAATTCGGAACTCTGTCAAACTGTGCCGATTTTTGCATTGTTTATTTGTTTATTTATTTATTTAATCTTTATTGCAAAGCGGAAAAATTGTGTTTATGTAGTTAATTAGGATAAGTTGTTTTCACTAGGAGCCTGCATCTCGTTTACTTTAATTTAAAATAATACTTTTTAAAGAACATCCAAGATAAATTATTTAAAAAGAATTAGAATTGCCTACAATTGAAAACTTGGGTTTTTTCGTTTATGGGTTTTACTTTCTTGAGCACTGCAATGAATCAATAAACCGACATACTTTTTTGGATGTACACATAGGTATAATTATAGCCGAATTGTTATCATGGTAGGTATGACCTGAATAACTAGTCATCTAAATAAATAGATAAATTTACTAATGACTGGTTAATTTATGTCATGTCATGACATTAGTATAATGACCAAGCTTATGCAAAAACCACAGTTATTTTATTTAATCGTTAATGTGAATTGTAACTTATCCCAAAACCTCAATATGTACAGTCTGGCAAAAAAGAGTAGAAATTAAAAAGTGGCAATACTGTAGCGCCGTCCCCTTTTCCTTAGATGGATTAGAAAGGGACGTCACTACGGTATTGCCACTTTTTAATTTCTACTCTTTTTTGCCAGACTATACCTACTGACACAATTAGGTTACACTGGTTATTTTTGAAATCGTATAGTTAAAACGTATGTAGGTATTAAATACAATATTCAGTAATTAGGACTTTGTCTCATAATTAAATTATAAGTGACATGTTTATGTTTATCTTTATTGTGGAAATTGCATGAAGGACAATCGAAAATTTGTAAGGGACCCTAAAACGAGGCTGAGGGTTATTATTATGTTATGATCGTACTTACCGACTTCAAAAGGTGATTCCAATGTAATTTGTACATGAACGGGTCATTTTTAGCTATTCAGTTAATTTAAAGTCGGTTCTTTTTTGTTATTTACAAATCGAGTTAATATTACCATTGCCGATGGTGTGCGTGTGGATTGAGTGAGCACCCTTCAAAAATGAAAAAAAATGTGCTGATCATTTTGTAAAAGTTCTAAAACAATTGTAAAACTAATTGATGAATTTGTAAAACGATAAATAAAAAGAATACATTCATTAACGTAGGTATGCTCACTCAGTTCTCACAAACAACCAACGAAATCTGTGAATGTGTTTATTTAACATATAATATTTATATTCTAATTTTTAGTAAAACTTATGATTAAGGTAGGTAATAATTTGTAGATCACCTGGTTACGTATTTAAAGTTTTACAAATAATTTCGTATGCTCACTCAATCCGCACACTTTCGAAAACCCGATTTCTGATGAAAATACTACAGATTGAAACTTCTATATATGTATATAGTTTAGAAAACTCATATGGGAATTTGTAAAATACAAAACAAACCGCTAACGTGGCAGATTTTTGGATAATACATGTTTGTAAGTGCTCACTCAGTCCACACATTATTCATAAGTTAAAAATGTAAATATCTTAAGATTTGTCGTATCTAGGAAACTACAAAGTAGTTCAACTTTTGGTAAAAAAAATATCTAAATATCCACCATCTAAAATCTCATATTTGTAGTCTGCTTTTAAAGATATTCAAATTTCATTTTAAAATACAATCTAAGATACAGTCCACATTTTAGATCACACTCCACTTCTTAAAATACAATCTACAATATTATAATATACCTACTTTGTAGGTGAACAGTGCAATAAGAACATTATTAAATAGTCCTCTGTAATGCACAGGTTAATTTGGCTTGGAGCCCTAATCATTTCTGTTGCATCTAGAGTGGGCAAATAAAAGAAAAAATGGAAGCACAAATAAATTAATATGCAATATAATTTAAAAACCAATTAACTTGTTAGCATAATTCCCGAGTGCCATACCGGAATAACAACAAGCACTTACAAATACAAAAACAACCACTACTAATATTAGCGTCACTTCCATGGACATAAAGTCCTTCATACATATTCCCGAATCGAGCAAATTAAACCAAGCAAGCATGCAAGCTATCGTAGGGCCAGCTATTATGACAAGAATAACACAACACATAAACATTAGGACCCAGAAACCGAATTCTAGCAAGGTTACATGAGCTGTCTTTATGCACGGCGCAATTAATACGACGAAACCGCATACTACCAACAACAGGGATAGGAAACCGGTAAGACCGATTATCGGCCACTTTAGATTTTCCGGGAGTTTCCCGAATATCAGGGCCACGTTGTCTTCATATAGTGCCAAAAACACGACGGCGGTTATACCAGTCCCTCCGATCAGAAGGGCTAGAAATGCTATTAAGAATTGAGCAACTTTAAACGGGATACAACCGCAACATTTTTGAAGTTCTGGAATGTTAGACATCATTTTAAGACGATATAAACACGCCAAAGATTTAAATTCATTACCGTGTAATTTGGTGCCAAACTGACATTGACAAAATTGACAGATAGTCTGTGCGGAACAGAATACCTATTAATCCTATTATTCGATTTTGTCAGCGGGAAAAAGCGGCCCAAAAGCTTAGAGTAGGAAATAGGAAATAGGTAAGGAATAGTCAATAGAGCGCGTGTTAATTAGTAGAAACCTACGACGATATTGCTATCTCTGTAAAGCACGTCAAGTTTCCGCAAGAAAAACGAGATGACAGTATATTTGTCAGTTACGTCTTTTAAAAAAATGTACAAGCCCATGTGACGTAGTGATTATATGCTCTTTGCCCATGTGTACAATTTTTCGTTGTAGTAATGCCTGAATACACTTATCGATATCGATACGATATCGATAAAATTACAATCATATAGTTTATAATGTTATCAAGTTGATAACTTGGATTGATTTAATGCTGTTCCAAAAAAATAACGTCTTTAAATTTAAGCCTTTATATATTGAAAATTATATAAAAAAAAAACAGTGACACGGACACGTTTTTAAATGGTTTTTATGTCTGTAGCTTTGGTTTTACTTCGATATTATTATTTCGTGTATCCATTTAATCTCTTAGGTTAAGTTTTTTTTACTATAAATATATTTAAAAAGTAAAATGCAACAAAGTTATTACAAAATATTAATACATTGTAAAAAAACCTAACCTAGGGTGCCGCCGGCAGCAAGGGCCCCAGGCTACCGGTGGTTAGGGCTGCAGAGAGAGGAACCTCCTGACGATGCGCGCCGTGTCCAGGAGTACCGCCTTCTGTAACGGGCCCTTGATCCAGCCATCTAGCGAGAGTATCTTAAGATGTTTGTCGAGACTCTTCGTCTTCGCTTTAAGACCGTTATTATTATTATATTCGTGCAAAGATAAAAAACAGAGCATTATAAAAAAAAACAATATTAAGTACCTACCGCGATTAAATTGAGTCACCTTGAAAAGGATTCCAAGCCACTTGACTGCTGTTTTGGCTGAAGAATCAATAAAAAGCCAAGTCAAAGCACTGATTACTTAATAACAGATTTGACATTATCACACAATACAAATAATTCCTTCGACATTCACCCATATCCTTAATGGACGAAAAGTACCTATTTATAATCAACATTATTGCACTGCACGGCTGGCGAACTGTGTAGGTTTTTAGGCTAATGTTAATTTTTTGTCTGATCGTGTAAGTGTAAAAAGGAAAAGTAGATTAAAACTGACTCTTCTGGGCACCGATCGAGCTGAAATTTAGTATATTGGTTACGTCTGACGATGGAACTGGACTGTAGATATTAGAAAATTATTATGCAAACTAATAGAATAAACCAAAAAAACAATTGCAATTGTTATAAATTTAGAATACATTTATTTTACTATCTTCCCTTCTCTCACCTTGCTGATTAAACATACGATTGACAACATTTCATATTTCTAACAGATGAAAATTAATATAGATATCTAGAGAGCTTTGCGTCGTGGACACACTAAAATATTTATATGAATTTAATTTTCTGTATGTATCGTAAACAAATATAACAAAATAAATAAAATAACCGATATCTACAACTATGCTCATAGTCAGAGTTGTCGTCATCGGCCTATCTACAAAAAAATATAAGCTGTCAACAATGTCAACAAAAACGTAATTGATTTATAAAATATACACCAGACCAAATGAAAGTAATCTTGATTCACAGAATAGCATAGTATCGATAACTTTTTCTACGTCACTAGGAACCTCACGACAGAAATTAACATAATTTATTTTTTCACTATTTCTAAGTTTATTTAAATAGTAGCCTACTTAGATATCATTCTAAGCTTATAGCTTTAATAATAACATAATTTCTGGTGCATTTCCTTAAAAAACTGGTGAACTACTTACTAATGAAAACTTCTATTTTCACCCAAGTTTTCTTTTCTCCCAGAATGCGAGTTGCATCCACGCACAATACCCGACATTCTCTACGTTTTGCACACCTTTTCACACTCTTTTTTTCATTTAAAAACACAAATATTAATATTATTGTTCTTCGCCAAACACAGACGTTATAATGCGACTAAGTTGAAAAGGATTGTCAGAGCTGTCATCATCGTATGCTTTAATAGATTGTTCAACAAGGGACTAAAACAAGCCATAATGACACGAGATGTTTTAGCTAATAGTTCGAGTGTCATTATGGTTGTTTAGTCTCGCGTTAAACACTCTACTTTTCACTTTGAAAGCGAGGAAAAGAAACGACGTTCAATATAAAATGACAATATTGTTAAGAACTGTTTTCTTATAAAACCTTCTTTATATATATTTTTGATAACCTTTAACGTATTGTCATTCTTTGTTTTTCTATCTTAACAACTGTTGTGTTGATGAATATAGCTTGTCACTGATCCATGTCTATTTTTTCTCTAACTGATAAATTAGTTTTATCATGGTAGCAGTGCGTAAGGAATCGAGTGAAAGTTATAAATAAATCGAGTACGCTATAAACCTAGTTTTGAAACAATCCAGCAAGACAAAGATTCAAAATGCAATCACCTAGTTGCAAAATAGACATCGGTCACCTGGAAGGTGGAATAAACTGGTCTACTTGGAAATTTAAGGTAACACTATTACTACGAGGTATGTCCGGTGGATTGGATGCGGTAAACGGTACTCTCTGTAAACCCATAAAACCTACTAGTACTAGCACAGCTGAAGAAATTTTGAAGAAATGAAGCTCTCGATCACTACAACAAAATTGATAGTTCCGCATTACTACTGCTTACTGCAAATATGTCAGACGAAACTCTTAAGAAAATTATGCGTTTTAACTCATCCAAAGAAGTTTGGGACGAATTACATCGTTTATTCGATAGCAAGTCTGAAGACAAGAGTTACACACTATGTATGGAGTTTTTCGGCTATTGTAAAGATCCGTCACATGACATCACGGCTCACATATCCAAAATCAAAACTATTTGGTCAGATTTGAAAACCGAACTGATGAAGATAGACGAATCAGAATTACCAGATATCTTGTTAATCTGCAAAATTCTCGATACTCTACCTGAAGCCTATTTTCCTTTCAAATCGAGCTGGATGCTGATGTCGAAGACAGACAAGACTATAGAAAATCTGACTACACAGCTTTGTGCCTATGAGCGTTCCATCTCATTTAAGAATGAAGGTCCTGCAGAAACTCTAGCTCTACAGAATAGCAATAAAGCAAAGAAGAAATGTGGATACTGCGGTAAAGTCGGTCATAAGGTTAGACAATGTCACAAATGGAAAGCTGACGGGAAACCAGCCAAGCCAGAAAATAAACAGGGACCAAGCAACTTGAACCTAATGCTCTTGCCAGTCACTACGGATGTGAACTCAATGCTTACGAACTATGATACAGCGTCCTGGTTTGTTGATAATGGAGCAACCAGCCACGTCACTTGCCGGAACGACTTCTTCTCTAGTTTCGAGCACTTTAAGGATACCTGTACAGTGACTACTGCGAATGGAGCTACTGTCAAAGCAGTTGGCAAAGGTACTGTTGATTTGAAATCTATTATTAATGGCAAGGAATCCAGGTTAAGACTCTGTGATGTATGGTACGTACCTGACATTATACGAAACCTATTCTCTGTACTGGCCACTCAAGACAGACTAAATAAAAGTGTTTTTATGTCTGAAAGGGAACACTGCTCGTTGAAAGTTGATGGAAATGTAATATTGACTGGCAAAAGAATCAAAAACGGAGGCTTATACAAGCTGAATGTAGAGACTATTACAAAGTCAGCTCCAGATCTGAATGCTTTGTCAGCAGATAACTTACTACAACTTTACCACGAACGGCTAGCCCATCAAAATAAGAAACACGTCAAAGGAGTTATTGAACGGGAACTTGGAATTAAAGTTCGTCTAGATTCTGACTTATGTACCGGATGTATTTATGGAAAGACTCACCGGCAATCGTTTGGAACAAGAGAACGAGCAAAGGAGCCTGCAGAAATTATACACGCTGATGTGTGCGGCCCATTCCCTCCTTCCTTCAATCAATTTCGTTACTTCGTTCTGTTTAAAGACGACTTCAGCAAGTATCGTCACGTTTATTTCATGCGACAGAAATCGGAAGTTCACCTAAAGTTCCGACAGCTGTTACAGGAATGTAAAGTAGCTGGACATACTGTAAAAGAATTCCTAAGTGAAAATGGAGGTGAATTTGATAATGAGAACATAAGGTGCTTTCTACGAGAAGCTGGAATAAGACAAAGGCTCACGATGCCGTATACGCCACAACAAAATGGCCTGAGCGAACGTGAAAATAGAACCTTAGTCGAAGCTGCTCGCACAATTATGCATGCGCATGAAGAATTACCTCTCGCTACATGGGCAGAATTGATAAATACAGCTGCTTACGTTTTAAACAGAACTGGTCCAACTCCAGAAAATGGAATATCGCCATCTGAATTGTGGTTTAAGAAAAAGCCAGCAATCAGTCACCTAAAGATAATTGGGAGCGAATGTTACGCTCATATTCCTCAAGCAAAGAGAGTGAAGCTGTCCAAAAAGGCTGAGAAATGCATCCTAATTGGATATGAATATGACGGTGATGAAGGCTACCGCCTTTTAAGTAAGACTGGAAAGCTGATAAGGTCAAGAGACGTTATATTTAATGAGACAGTACTTACACCGTGTGGCCCAGGTGATTTGGAAGAACAGCACTCTGTTGAAATCTATTTTCCACTTTCAGAACCACCGATGTGTGATGCAAGGGGGGATGATCGCACAGAAAATAACTCAGATCGCACTTCAAGTAGCACTAGTTCGACTGTGCCTCCCACATTGCCGGATCATGTCGACAGTCAGAAAGTTGGAAGCCAAGACACAGAATCGTTTCAACCATCTGCAGAACCATCACTGCCAGGATCACCTCTTTATGAAGATGCTTTAGATGAGGATGATGATGATGATGATGATAATGTTGAAGCACCAAGAAATTTAGATGATATAGCTGATGTAGCTACAAGAAGGACACTACGTGACAGAAGTCAGATTCGACAGCCAAATCGACTAGAAGACTATGTTATGATGTCTGCTGATGTTGTTAATGATATTAATGAACCAAAATCCTCATCATCATCATCATCATCTCAGCCATAGGACGTCCACTGCTGAACATAGGCCTCCCCTTTGGACTTCCATATATACCGGTTGGAAGCGACCTGCATCCAGCGCCTTCCGGCGACCTTTATAAGGTCATCTGTCCATCTTGTAGGTGGACGTCCTACGCTGCGCTTGCTGGTCCGAGGTCTCCACTCGAGCACTTTTCGCACCAAAATCCTACAAAGAAGTAATTTCTAGTCCTCATAAAGATGAGTGGATCAAAGCAATGGAAAATGAGGTAGTCTTTAAAGGAAAACAAGACCTGGATACTGGTTGACCTTCCAAAAGACAGAAAACCCATATCCTGTAAATGGATTTACAAGGTCAAAAACAATGCAGACGGGACTCTCGATAAATTTAAGGCAAGACTAGTTGCTCGAGGATATACACAGAAAAAGGACATCGACTACGATGAGACTTTCAGTCCAGTCGCTAAAATGACAACAATTAGATCTGTCTTAAGCGTTGCTGCAAATGAAGGTTTGAAACTCACACAGTTTGATGTGTCAACCGCATTCTTGTATGGTTCACTAAACAAAGAAATTTACATGAATCAACCTGAAGGCTACTCCGATGGATCAAAGAAGGTATGTAGACTTCAGAGAAGCCTATATGGGCTAAAGCAAGCACCTCGGTGCTGGAATAAATGCATGGTGGATTATTTGAAGACTATTGGATTTAAACAAAGTGATACTGACCCCTGCTTATTTATCCGGAACCGTGGAAATAACAAAATCATTCTTGCTCTCTATGTGGACGACGGCCTGGTTGCTGCGACAAATCAGGAAGATTCTGAAAAGTTTTTTAGAGAGTTGAAAAGGAGATTCAAAATTACCACAAAAGATGCATCCTATTTTCTAGGATTAGAAATAAAGGATCAGAACGGTGATATCAAAGTATCACAGAAGCACTACGCACAGAAAGTGTTAGATCGCTTTGGAATGAGTGATTGCAAACCTGTCACAACTCCTATACAAAAAGATGGATTGCCAAATCTGGATAAAGAGGTGGTAGAGCCTACTTTGTTTCCGTATAGAGAAGTTGTGGGAGCACTTGCATACTTGACCGTTGGAACCAGACCAGATTTAGCATACGCTGTGAGCGTTGTATCCCGATCTCTAGAAATCCTTCTACAGAAGACATCCAGAAGCTAAAACGTATCCTAAGATATATCAAAGGAACTTCAGACTATGGAATAATTTTAAAAAGGAGATACAATGCTGGAATTCTGGAATGTTACAGCGACTCCGATCATGGTGGAGACCGAAACACTGGACGGTCAACATCGGGCATATTATGCTTATACTCTGGAGGAGCAATATCTTGGGCAAGTCGACGACAAACATGTGTTGCCATATCCAGTACTGAAGCAGAACTGGTTGCTGCCAGTGAAGCAGCGAGATAAATTATCTGGATGGCAAAAGACTCTTTGGTGAAATATCCGAGTTGAAGGAGATTCCTAAACTCAAGGTCGATAATGATGCAGCCATAAAGATCTCGCATAACCCAGAACTCCACAGAAGAACTAAGCATATTGCTATTAGACATTTTTATGTAAGAGAACTCGTTGCTGATGGCGAAATATGTGTGGAATATGTTCCCAGCGAGTTCCAATTGGCGGATTTTCTGACCAAGGCGTTGCATAAGCCTCAAATTGAATCAATCGCAATTAAAATTGGTATGGTCCGTTAAGGGTTGCCAAAGAAGGGAGGATGTTAAGAACTGTTTTCTTATAAAACCTTCTTTATATATATTTTTGATAACCTTTAACGTATATGTCATTCTTTGTTTTTCTATCTTAACAACTGTTGTGTTGATGAATATAGCTTGTCACTGATCCATGTCTATTTTTTCTCTAACTGATAAATTAGTTTTATCAAATATTTATTATAACAAAGTTTCTTACAATTACGTAGTACCTACAGTCGTTAATCCAACCTCAGAAAAATTCAAGGGCAATTTGTACAATTCTATACATTTAAATGTATAGTTTTCGCCTTAAAATTAAGCTGGGTCGGCGTGGTTTGTATTTGAGAAGTATGTTCAATATTTTCACTCGAAATCGAAGTAAAAGTTGGAGAGAATGGAGAGTATAGTAGAGACGCAGACCTTTCCTTAAAAAGGCTGCCGATGGTTATTTCATTAGGCTCATTCTCATCCCACGATGTTGATGGGCGTGGGTCAAATGTTGGTTGTGATATCTGCTTTGAGGATATTTTATTTCCTTCAATATATTCCTTCGATAAATATTGTATTTATTTTGGATTGACTCTTCAATACACATAGCCTTCAGCTTTATTTCTTCTTCACTGGATGATGATGATTAATTGGTGATTACAATTCAAGTTTAATACGAGTATATATAATTTACTCTATGACGAGTAATGGCAATTATCATTCAAAATTCTAATAGAAAATTAAAATGTACCGTGTTTCTTTTTTTTTTAATTGACTTTTTAAATACTTGCATATTTAGCCAACAGAACCAAACTTAAAAACTATTTTATTTAAGACTAATATGGACTTACGGACCATGCATGATAAAATTAATTCATCTTTAATATTATTAAATACATTCGCATTCCTAATAACGGGTGATAACAAAAAAATGAGAATTCGTTCAGAGGTGTAAAAAAATACTCGTGTATCTTTTTAGCACAATTTGATATTATTGGAAAATATGTACATAGAAACTATTTACAAAATCATCAATGCACATTAGAATAGGACTCGTGGTCAGCTGTTCCACTCAGTATAAACATGACGTTGGAACAAGACTCTTGGACGGAATTGTTGTCCATTTTCCGCACACATGTTTTAATTATTTATATCAGTTGGGTACAATTTTCAGCTCTCCAATTATTTTTGTATACTAAACTGCTCAAATAACCTAAGAAATCTTCAATCGCCCGACATTGTGCAAGGTTTATGGGGTTTCGGATTTTCGGTACAAATGGTATATTATTAGCGTCTAGGAAACGTGTCGTTTTTTTGACATAATGCGACGATGCTTTATCCGACCAGAACATATTCTCCATCTGAGTGATGTTTGCGAATAAATGCTATCAGTATTTTTTTCAAGCATTCGCTCTCATACACTTTTTGGTTGACCGCTAAACCACTCGGTTAGAACGACAGTTTCGAAAGACCTTTGTCGGATATAGCCACATAAAGCATAACTTTCTGCTCAAACTTGTGCTTATACTTGTGTTTTATATCGTCTGGTGTTGTAAAATTATTGCTGGTGTAGTATCGGTCATTTCCAGGTATATGTGTTTTACTCAAAGGAAAATAACTTTTATCGTCCAAAATGAATGATTTTCCTTTGTAATTTCGGATCATCCAGCGACACTGTGATATAATAGTCAGTTTTTGCTGTTCAGTGTATTCCAGTGCTCTCACCTTCTTGCGGCATTTCAGACCTATCTTTTTCAAGAACGAACAAGTGCACGGTTGGGAACACTTTATTTTTTCTCGCGGCATCTCGTTGGCTCATAGGATTATTATCGTTAAAAGTGCTATGGAGTAGGTTCATCCTTCTCTTGGTCATTATCTTCGCTGGTCGCCGGCTACCACTTTTGTGATCTATCGTCAAGGATGCAAGAATTCTATAAATAGTGGAGACTAAGTACATATTCTTTACTAAAATTATCTACAGTAGACTTTTTCCCCCAGTTATAGTTTGAATTATAAAAATGTTCAACCGTTTTCGCAGTGTTTCTTGTTTCGACACCATTTTGACAAATATTAATGCTTGAAAAACAAAATCAAATGAAGTTTAAGAACCTCAAAAGAAGTAGTAACAACTTCATAAACAAAGTTTTTTGTCTAAGTGAATAGTCTTGTTTTGAGGTCCATAGAAAGTTATTCTCATTTTTTTGTTATCACCCGTTAATTACTCGTGTTTCATGAAATATAATCTTTTATTTTTATATTTCTGAGCAGTTGTAATTTTGAGGTTATTTCCACGCACCAAAAAGTTTGTAGACCTATCTCTGAAAATGGCTACAAACCTCCATTCACAAACATCGTGATTGGCTGTTTAGGGGTTTCCAAAGTAAATTAAAACAATTTTACTTTAATCCCTAGAGATTAATAAGGAGCTTTGGTCCGGATATGCAGAGACTAAAGTAACATTTTAAGAGCATGAGAAGTGAAAACTTGTTTACTTAATATGGTAGCATAATAATTTGACATTTACAAGCGCATTTGACCGATATAGGCCGTTTTGACATTTATGCTCTGAACGCTGTGACGTCATCAACGCCCTATCTTCCAAAATCTATGGCCAAAAGCCCCACTATCGACTATAAAAAAAAGTATAACAAAAATTCTGAGAAAGTGTGTCCGGTATGACGGGTATTTAAGTTGTATTTAATGTTAAGAGGCCTTATTCCTTTTAAAATCTATTTTTTTCATATTATGACAAATATATTGATAATTTCAACCAACTTTTTGAAGGGAATAATACTTTTCACCGAGTTCTAGGTAGTAACATAGCTATTTCATGCTTTCAATGCGTGCAGTCGAAGATAAGTTGAAAAAACAAATTTTCCGCGTGAATTTCGTAAATTTCGAGTAGGTTTTGAAACAAAAATTATCAATGAAAAATTCAAACTGTAGGTTTCTAATATATACTAATAAATCCCAATAGCCCTGTTCTAGGTAGTAACATCAATAATATGTTAAGAAACATGTTTGGTCATAGAGTAAAATGTCTAAAACAATTAGCATTTTAAATGGAATAAGGCATCTTCAATTATTAACGTATTTAGTAGTCCCCCTAAGTAATTAGTCTCCGACTTTCCCTCAAATCCTACGACTCTTCTCTTTCCGCTCAGACTACCGCCAACCCTCAGCCTATCTTAAGGTTCAGCCTATGGAACCCTATCCAAAGAGGAGGAACGGAATCCTCATTCATTATATCCAAAAGCGTCCGCTGAAAGGTGTTAAATTGCTGGCGCTTAACCCTTTAACCGCCGTCAATTTTTCATCAAACTTGCTCGTGTCGCCGCCGATATATATATACATAGATATTTGTCTTATTTATCAGACTGTGGCGAAATGAGCTGGAAATGTTATGTCTTATATATCAGACTACGGCGGTTAAAGGGTTAAAATAGTTCCGTTATTTAGAAACGGTTTGTTTATACATTTTTAATAAAACTTTATTGTGAGATTTTTCTGTATATTCTTAAGAACTATGTAGGAATGTTTTTTTTTTCGACACTGCATTGGAACTATTATTTTATTGCTTACCGCTGGACACTTTCAAATTTTCTCCTAAGAATGATTCCGCTCCTCCCTTAAACTCTCCACACCTCAGCCAATATAACATGTAACAGCGCCGATGGAACAGACAAATGGTAGCATTGTAAAAGTTAAGTCGCTATTAGACGAGTCATTTGGCTGGTTAAGTTAAGATAGGATCAATGTTTCCATTTAAAAAAAAAAACTGGATACACGGGACGGATCGAAGAATCTTCCACTGCATTGATTCTTACTTGTTTGTTTTAGAATGCCGTCAACCTACAGTACCAGTATCATACTGTTCTACGTTGCTGGGTGTCTCTCTGCGCCGGTAGACGAGCCCATTCGTGTAGACTTGCCGGTGTATGATCAGCCCCAAGTCAGCTCTGACATTGATGCTCGTCCGGTGGAACCTGAACATGTAGGCGGTGCAGCTCGAAGTGACAAATCGATTGTTGGGAATTTAATTTCTCATAAGCTCCATGCTGTCGGTGCGCTTAGTCATAATCTTCCTCATAATTATGCGCACGTAAGTATTTGAGACTACTATCATGAGGCTTCTATGTTTTATTTAACATCAAAGAGCATTTTTCAAAATATGTTCCGTGACGTATTGGAATTCCACCCAGTAAAATTTTTTTTTTTTTTTTTATAAAAACCCTTTTAATAAATTCTCCTTCTATATTCTTTGAATTTGAAAATAATACGTGTTTCAATGTAAATTGCTTAATTTGGCAAATAATCTACTTTGAACCTAACTACTACCACTGTGACGTTCCATTACGATACGAACTTTAGGTATCTTTTTAGTAAAGTTTAATGTGTTGTTTGTAAATCGGTAAATAATAAATGAAATTAAACGCAATAATATTATATTACAAATGAATAACATTTGCAATACAACATCACAATAAAGTTATTCAACAAAATCTTTCCTTTACGTTACTTTTTGGTTTTCATCATAGCTTAACTATCACCTTACCTTGAGACATAATGAAAAAGACTATCAAAAGTTATGTTTATCATAATTGGCATATATTATTCTAACGAATGAGATCTAAATGGTATAAATTATTCTTAATAACAAATCTAAATTCTTGAAAAAACAATCACAGCCAAAGTAGGACAAAGTGACGTTATTGAATCATTTGTCACGCTTAGGAACGACGTGAAAGGTTTACATGCGTGGAAAATTGCTTACAACTTTACTAAGTTTTCATTACAAAAATCATATGAAACCTGAGCAGCAGCAGCTTGCAAGCTGAATAACTCATACTCATACTAGAGCATTACATATTCAGTAGTACAAGTGGTGTACCTACAAGTATTTTACCTCCATTCGAGAAATTTAAGAACAATCCTATAATCAGACCCCTCTGATATCCATCCTATATAATATACATCCCCCTCGAGTATACCATAATATTTTATAAATAAATGATTGAATTGAATTGCAGCGCATTTCATCGTTAGGTATACAAATTACGCGAGCTAGGTATAGTCATTTCTTTTATTATTAATTCCAAAACTTCAATCATCACATTTTTTAATATATCTAAGGTCTAAATACGTTATTAAATAATCATTTTAATTATTTAACTGAAATTTTAAATCGTAATAATATTATAAGTTTAAACGTTTGTTTATTCATAGGTAATTTTAATCTATAGTTATGCATAACCCACTAACTTATTTTTTTACTCCGGCTTTACTATAAATAAATATATTTTAACGGCACTCCGCGCACATAAAACCGGCGGCATGTAAACCCTGCTTTCTCGTTCCATACGTCACGTTTTTTTGTTTCCCTAATACAATACGTATCGTAGTGAATGTGACGTAGGCATGCCAGCAGTTATTTAAAATGAAATAGTGCTTTGATTTCTTGCAATCTGCTACTTCTAACGATTTAATAAGTAACTGCATATATCAATAAGTCAAAATTCATAAGGATTTGATCACAAAGTAGCTTACTTACCTTCAGTTTGTGCCGTTCGTATTGAAAAAAAAACTACACAGCGTGACGCACGTTCAACTTTTTACATTTTCAAAGCGAAACTGACTGCCATACCTAAACAACGGGTATAATTAGGATCATAATTGTCATGAGAGACTGGCAATCGACAATTTTAAGGTTCTAGATTTGATACTAATTCAAATCTAGTGACAGGTATCAGATTGAATGTTTATTTTGATTCACTCCGTTGAAAGCTGCTGAATAGAAAACATCTTAGCTGACATGTGTTCTGTATTTTAGAAGATTATTATAAATATGTGTTGTGCGTGAGAATATAACAGTTTGAATTGCCAAGGCCCTTTGATTCAACCTTTAAAAGGTTATGGGCCCAGTAGCGCATTATAGATTCAGTGTTTAGAGTTTTAAAGTTTTAGCCCGAAGAAGCTAGACATTGCTTTTAAAAAATAAGCCTAGCAACCAGTAATAGAAGTTGTTTACCTAACAACTGGCTTGTCAAAAGAAAAAAGAACAAGGTATATATCTAAATGAAAATGATAACAGTGAATCAGAGGACTAGCAATTAGAAAACAGATATCAAGAAGTAGTCACGGAGGTCACAATCACAACACAATCAGGAAGAGAGAAGAAAATATAACAAGCAATAATAGTAATGAAGTAAGTGGTCGAGAAGGTGAAAATATAAAAATTATTATTGAAAATGAGTTTCGAGAAGGAGTTCAGTTGAGGAGGTTGAGCAAATAAAGATCAAACAAATGAAGACGAAACAAATGAAGTTGAAACAAATGAAGGGGAAATAAATGAATGTGAATAAAATCATGATGAAAGAAGAGAAAACTGTGATAATTTTGGAAATGATTTAAATTTTGATAATTAGATTTATTTTGATGGAGATGAAGAATTTTATGATATTGGTAATGAACATGTTCGAGCAGAAGGAATTGAAGAGAAAGAGTTGTGAATAATGAGTTTAGAAGAACCTGTAAAGTTCGAAAAATGTCAGCATATCATAAATAGTCAGGTTTAAGGGGGTGTTTAAATAATGATTCACTTAAGGGGGTGTGAGGTGAATCATGTAAATGTAACTGAATCATTATTAAGTACCTATTTTCTATTTTTCTATTTTATATAAATTAATTTGATTGTATTTGTTTCTTATACTTAGGGTAAATCGCCAATAATTGGCCACCGTTCAATAACTGGCCACCTCAAACTAAAAATGAACTCTGTTCACCTACAAACTGAATTCATTTTATTATATCGTGGCCAGTTATTGAAGGGCGGCCAGTAATTAACAGCTTATACTAAAATGAACTATATTTATAGGTGAACAGAGTTCATTTTTAGTTTGAGGTGGCCAGTTATTGAACGGTGGCCAATTATTGGCGATTTACCCTATATTGTATATTGTTTGTTATTTAGGTTTGTCTGGTTAGTGTGAGTTGGTGGTGTGAGTGTGAGTTGTTGTATCTATCTATCTATCTATCTATCAGCCACAGACGTCCACTGCTGAACATAGGCCTCCCCCATGACTCGCCACAAAGTGCGATCCTGTGCAGACCGCATCCAATGATTCCCCGCTACCCTCACGAGTCACGAGGTCATCCGTCCATCTAGTCGGGGGCCGACCCACGCTGCGCTTTCCTATACGTGGTCGCCACTCTAGGACTTTGCTGCCCCAACGGCCGTCCGTTCTCCGGGCTACATGGCCTGCCCATTGCCACTTCAACCGGGCAATCCTGTGCACTATGTCGGTTACCTTGGTTCTTCTGCGGATATCCTCATTTCTGATTCTATCGCGCAAAGAAACTCCGAGCATTGCCCTTTCCATTGCACGTTGCGTGACTCTTAGCCGCCTCATGAGTCCCAATGTGAACGTCTCAGTTCCGTAAGTCATCACTGGCAACACGCACTGTTCGAAGACTTTCGTCTTCAGGCACTGGGGAATTTTCGACGAGAAGATATGACGTAGCTTCCCGAACGCTGCCCAGCCGAGTTGAATTCGTCGATTAACCTCCTTCTCGAAGTTGGACTTACCTAGCTGGACAATTTGTCCCAGGTACACATACTCGTCGACAACTTCGAGGGCAGAGTTCCCAACCACTATCGGGTAAGGCGCAACATGGTCATTCGACATGATTTTAGTTTTGTCCATGTTCATTTTCAGACCTACCTGTTGGGAGACTCTGTCGAGGTCTTCGAGCATAGCGCTTAATCTCTCCAGCGACTCCGCCATGACCACGATATCATCTGCAAATCGAAGGTGAGTGAGGTGCTCGCCGTTGATGTTGATGCCAAGTCCGTTCCAATCCAGTAAGTTGAAGGCATCTTCCAGTCCAGCAGTAAACAGTTTTGGAGAAATTACGTCTCCCTGTCTTACTCCTCGCTGCAGTTGGATAGGCTCTGAGCTCATAGTCGATACGGCACCGCTGGAGAGACTGAAGCACAGCCCAAGTCTCGATCGAATCAAAGGCTTTTTCATAGTCCACAAACGCTAAGCATAGGGGCCGGTTATACTCCTCTGTCTCTGTCTTTGAGTTGTTGTATGTTGTAGGTTAATGAGTTTATTAAAATGAAGTATCGAGTGGGAGAGTCAAAATCCATGTGTCAAATCTGCTAAGAGGTTTTTTAAAATACTTATTGTAGTTGTTAATAAATGAAGTGTCGAGTGGAGTATATAGAAGTTGATTTAAATATTGAAGTAAGTATTCTATTGAAGTTTTGAGTGAAAGAATATGAAGTTCATATTGTGTAGGTATTGATGGCGAGTCTAGTGGAGAATTATAATGTATTATTATTTAGTTTTATCGAATTTTAATGATGAGTATGTACCGAGATGAAAGTCAATGAACATAATAACAAAGTTTGGTTAAAGTTTTTTTAGGATTAAGATGTAAAATTCTAATTGTTTAGAGGAGCTTAGGAATTATACCAATTTATTATATGTATACAGGGTATCTCTAAAGATGGAAATTTAGAATAAAGTTGAGTAGTTTAGGTATACAGGGTGTTTCAAAATTTGTGAGTATACAGGGTGATTTTAGAATAGTGAGTCGATTGAGGGGGTGTGTCATGAGAGACTGGCAATCGACAATTTTAAGGTTCTAGATTTGATACTAATTCAAATCTAGTGACAGGTATCAGATTGAATGTTTATTTTGATTCACTCCGTTGACAGCTGCTGAATAGAAAACATCTTAGCTGACATGTGTTCTGTATTTTAGAAGATTATTATAAATATGTGTTGTGCGTGATGCGTGAGAATATAACAGTTTGAATTGCCAAGGCCCTTTGATTCAACCTTTAAAAATAATGTTGCCATTGATATAAAAACACAACTGTTTTGGTAGTTTTTTGTTGTTAAGTGGGTAGAAATGCCGTTACGTAGTGGAATTTTCCACCATGCTGGTTTTAGAGGACATCGAATAAATTGTAATTTTACAATTTTATTATACTAGGCGTTAAAAGATAAGGTTTAAAATTAGTTTACGCTGATATAATCTTTCACACAATAGCCATGGTCAGGCCTAGAACGAGACAGATATACAGTGTAAACTCCATGTACCGTCACTCGATTTAACGACAAACTCCCTAAAGCGTCGAAATCACTCTGCTTTGGTTGGTTTAGCTTGTCTTCCATACAATGATACACTCTATATAGCATTACACCCACTCTCAATAACGACCAGAATGAAATAATAAAAAGGACTTTTTTAGTTGCCAAAATTAGTAAAAACTGCAGCTGTGTACGTTCTTTTGTCCCTTTATTATCCGTAATAAACTGGACTGTCGGCATCATACATATCGAACTTTCTAAGAAATCCGTTCTTTTGTTTACAAATTGGGATTGCTTGCACGTGTAGAGTTGTAGACTGTTGTTAGTAGGAGTCATGGATTATCTATACGTTATCATAGTTTTTAGTTGCTCGCAAACTTTCAAACTGTAAACATGGCAAGTAAGAGAAAATCACTGTGTATGATAAGATAAGTGATGTTGGCAGATGCTTTGGATTTAGTCGCTCTACCGTGTCCACAATATGGAAAAATAAAGAAAAAAAATTACAAGCAGAGGAGGATGGAAAATCTTCCCAAAAATTAAAGAAACCTAAATACGAAGATTTGGATCAAGCTGTGCTATCATGGCTTCACCGACAGGGCCCGAATAATATGCCTATCTCTAGAATTGTTTTTTATGTACATAATAACTAACACTAGTCTGAAATAAACTTTTTATTTTTCTAATAGATTTTTCTTCTCTCCATTTAACGACAACTCTCTATAACGTCAAAATATACGCAGTCCCTTGAGTGCCGTTATATAGAGTTTACACTGTACTTAAACTTCGCTTCAAAGTTAGCAAAGTGTACGTGGGACACCCAAAAACCGGTACCTTTTCTTCGGTTTATTTGACAAAAAAAAACCTTTCTGTGGGTTTTAGGGAGTTCTTACCTTAATTATATAGTAAATAAGTTACTTTACAATTTTTACAAACAAACATTATACTTTAGAACAATATTTAATAGAAAAAAACTAGTCCAAAGTCATGGGACAGCGATATTTGTATCAAATATTTAATTTGAAAAATGCCCCAAAGCGACTTTTATATCACTATTGAAGTGAAAAGTAGGTGCATATTATATACGGGAGAAAGGAAATGCCATTGTCAAATTACCTGCTTTTGTGTTAAGTATTTACTTGGATGATCACGTTATAGTGTTAATAAAGTTAGAAAACCTCTCGGGTATTTTAGAAAATATTCACAAGAACATAACATTTCCTCTCGGCGGATTCCGTATAGAAAATATCGAACTACATTATTTGCTTGCTATTTACAGGATGGAGCACAATTCGCCGGTGGATATTTTGCTGCGCCAGTAACAACGCTGGAAGGCGCTATTCTCGAATCAGAGGGCTACGGAAGCAGAAAACTGACGATTAAAGAGAATTTACACGGCATTGTCGCAGGACTTTTGCAGGTAGGAATAAGAACTCGATCGATATTCATTTCATACTATATTAGGTATATTTCAATATCTATAAAAATCTATATTTAAATATCGATCCTTTAATATTCATCGACGTATTCGAAGTTATGCTTGATCTTTATTTTGTGTAGGATATATTATTCACGAAACGGATGGTACCTATCCGCGGCCGCGTTCTAACATATTAATTCGCAAACTACACAAAATCAAATGTTTACAAATGAAGCGAAAATTGAAAAATTTAATGATTCGGACAGGATTCGAACCTGCGTTTCCAACGGCTTTCCGGGCCAACACGGGCGTCCTCCCAATTGGACCACCGAATCAGATGTCCGAGCCATTGAATTTTTCAACCAGTTGCTTCGACATGCCTTAGGGTGGCATCGTAGCGCCATCTACCGTAAAGATTTAGACTTTATCGTCGGCACCATCGTCTCAAATTTGTTGAGAATCGATAGTAACGATGTGCTACACCCGAATTACTTATTTTTATTAAAGCAGAACGTCTGCTAACGTAAACTAAATGTTTACAAATGAAGCGAAAATTGAAAAATTTAATGATTCGGACAGGATTCGAACCTGCGTTTCCAACGGCTTTCCGGGCCAACACGGGCGTCCTCCCAATTGGACCACCGAATCAGATGTCCGAGCCATTGAATTTTTCAACCAGTTGCTTCGACATGCCTTAGGGTGGCATCGTAGCGCCATCTACCGTAAAGATTTAGACTTTATCGTCGGCACCATCGTCTCAAATTTGTTGAGAATCGATAGTAACGATGTGCTACACCCGAATTACTTATTTTTATTAAAGCAGAACGTCTGCTAACGTAAACTAAATGTTTACAAATGAAGCGAAAATTGAAAAATTTAATGATTCGGACAGGATTCGAACCTGCGTTTCCAACGGCTTTCCGGGCCAACACGGGCGTCCTCCCAATTGGACCACCGAATCAGATGTCCGAGCCATTGAATTTTTCAACCAGTTGCTTCGACATGCCTTAGGGTGGCATCGTAGCGCCATCTACCGTAAAGATTTAGACTTTATCGTCGGCACCATCGTCTCAAATTTGTTGAGAATCGATAGTAACGATGTGCTACACCCGAATTACTTATTTTTATTAAAGCAGAACGTCTGCTAACGTAAACTAAATGTTTACAAATGATGCGAAAATTGAAAAATTTAATGATTCGGACAGGATTCGAACCTGCGTTTCCAACGGCTTTCCGGGCCAACACGGGCGTCCTCCCAATTGGACCACCGAATCAGATGTCCGAAATTTGAGACGATGGTGCCGACGATAAAGTCTAAATCTTTACGGTAGATGGCGCTACGATGCCACCCTAAGGCATGTCGAAGCGACTGGTTGAAAAATTCAATGGCTCGGACATCTGATTCGGTGGTCCAATTGGGAGGACGCCCGTGTTGGCCCGGAAAGCCGTTGGAAACGCAGGTTCGAATCCTGTCCGAATCATTAAATTTTTCAATTTTCGCTTCATTTGTAAACATTTAGTTTACGTTAGCAGACGTTCTGCTTTAATAAAAATAAGTAATTCGGGTGTAGCACATCGTTACTATCGATTCTCAACAAATTTGAGACGATGGTGCCGACGATAAAGTCTAAATCTTTACGGTAGATGGCGCTACGATGCCACCCTAAGGCATGTCGAAGCAACTGGTTGAAAAATTCAATGGCTCGGACATCTGATTCGGTGGTCCAATTGGGAGGACGCCCGTGTTGGCCCGGAAAGCCGTTGGAAACGCAGGTTCGAATCCTGTCCGAATCATTAAATTTTTCAATTTTCGCTTCATTTGTAAACATTTAGTTTACGTTAGCAGACGTTCTGCTTTAATAAAAATAAGTAATTCGGGTGTAGCACATCGTTACTATCGATTCTCAACAAATTTGAGACGATGGTGCCGACGATAAAGTCTAAATCTTTACGGTAGATGGCGCTACGATGCCACCCTAAGGCATGTCGAAGCAACTGGTTGAAAAATTCAATGGCTCGGACATCTGATTCGGTGGTCCAATTGGGAGGACGCCCGTGTTGGCCCGGAAAGCCGTTGGAAACGCAGGTTCGAATCCTGTCCGAATCATTAAATTTTTCAATTTTCGCTTCATTTGTAAACATTTAGTTTACGTTAGCAGACGTTCTGCTTTAATAAAAATAAGTAATTCGGGTGTAGCACATCGTTACTATCGATTCTCAACAAATTTGAGACGATGGTGCCGACGATAAAGTCTAAATCTTTACGGTAGATGGCGCTACGATGCCACCCTAAGGCATGTCGAAGCAACTGGTTGAAAAATTCAATGGCTCGGACATCTGATTCGGTGGTCCAATTGGGAGGACGCCCGTGTTGGCCCGGAAAGCCGTTGGAAACGCAGGTTCGAATCCTGTCCGAATCATTAAATTTTTCAATTTTCGCTTCATTTGTAAACATTTAGTTTACGTTAGCAGACGTTCTGCTTTAATAAAAATAAGTAATTCGGGTGTAGCACATCGTTACTATCGATTCTCAATAAATTTGAGACGATGGTGCCGACGATAAAGTCTAAATCTTTACGGTAGATGGCGCTACGATGCCACCCTAAGGCATGTCGAAGCAACTGGTTGAAAAATTCAATGGCTCGGACATCTGATTCGGTGGTCCAATTGGGAGGACGCTCGTGTTGGCCCGGAAAGCCGTTGGAAACGCAGGTTCGAATCCTGTCCGAATCATTAAATTTTTCAATTTTCGCTTCATTTGTAAACATTTAGTTTACGTTAGCAGACGTTCTGCTTTAATAAAAATACACAAAATCAATTAAAATTTCAGGACCAACTTTTTTTTTGCTTGGAGTTTAACTTATAATTTTAATTACTGGAAATCATTACATTATATTCATTTTCATTCACAAAAACCGGTCAAGTGCGTGTCGGACTCACGGATCGAGGGTTCCGTACAACGACGTACTAGTTGACCCATTTTTTTTTAATATATTTGAAATGGTTAATAATGATCGAACTAGCTCTAAATCGGGTAGTTACCCGAAATAAAAAATAAAAATTCGCCGTTTTGTCGGCGTTATACATACACATACTCATACCAAATTTCAGCTTTCTAGTACTAATGGTCACGGAGCTAAGCCGCGGACGGACGGACGGACGGACAGACGGACAGACGGATATGGCGAAACTATAAGGGTTCCTAGTTGACTACGGAACCCTAAAAATGAAACTTTCTTAGACGCTCGTATCTTTTGATTGAGTTGACTTGCTTAGGGGTCAGAATTAAAGCCGGCTTCAAGGGGTAGGTCCATAACAAGTCTGAGGGGTATTTGATATTAATTTCAGCTTGATCTCCACACGTTCTTGGAAAAAACGTGAGAGAGTTAGACAGCAAAGTGATCCTATGAGGGTCCCTTTTTTGCCGATTGAGGTACGGAACCCTAAAAACATTTCTAATGATGAAAGATTTCTAATGATTCATACAGTTTTTTGCTATTAAGAGAGAACCTAAGCGTTTTAAATAATTTTCTTATTGGAACCATCTATTGAATCGATGACCTTTTTGTATCCACAGAAAAGACGTTTATTTTCTAAAATCATTATGAACCCTGTATTTACATTTTCAGCCGAAACCCATAGTGGATACTATAAGAGAAGAAGAAAAATATGGTAACTCGGGGGACAAGTTTTACACCGCTGGAAGAGCTCTAGTCAGCGGGGCAGAGGGCGTGTCCAATCTGGTCAACACAGTTCTCGAGGTGAGTACTAACACTAACAGGCTGGCAAGAATCACAAGAGATTGTAGTGGTTATAATAAGAAGAAGATATGGTAACACGGGGGACACGTTTTACACCGCCGGGAGAGCTTTAATTAAGTCTCCAATCTCGTCAACTCAGTTCTTGATGTGATTAGTTATATGAAGATAAAAGTAAGTAGGTATAGGTAGATAGGTATGTTTTCAATCTTGGTACCACAATGGACTGAAATCAAGTAAAATTATGAATAATGCCTCTTCATTTCGAATTTCAAATATTTAAGTAGGTACACGGTTTATATTATATAAATTAATAATATTTAATATTGAATTTTCGGTCCTATTTTAGCAACCTACGTATTCGGCATATACATACGCATTGAGCCTTTATACTTCAACAAAAGTATGGTGGCCGCAGGCTCTTAGGCCATTGTCGCTATAATGTAGGTAATAAATTGTGAATAGACGTCAGCGTAGTCACGCCGGATTTTTTAACGTTTAGAATGCCACCGTCGGCTGTGGCCGACAACGGAGAAAACTTCAATGATCATAAAATTTGTCATTCAAACCGCTACAAATATTTTTCAATCCCGTTGATTGTGGACGACTTCTTTATTTTATTTTTGTGGCGTCAGGAACTCAGTCACCGCTTGGCGTCCAAAAACTTAAAAGCTTTTAAGGAATCCCTATACAAATTGAAAAACAGGTCTTCTGATTTCTTACATTTTCTCATACCACTACACTACAATATATTATTACAGCATGTTTTTTTTTCATGTGATATGATATATTTATCAATGGTGTCCTTATTTACAGGTTCCTGGGTCAATATTCAGAAAAATAACAAGGATCGCCACTGAGAAACTGAATAACTTAGGCGGGAAACTCATCGGGCTTTAGCGCGTATTGTAATAACTTGGACTTCGTAGGTGTACCTAATATCTTTTTTAAGTTAGCAGTTAAACTACCTTATGTCATATTATTTGAAGAGGAAATAAAAAAACGATAAAAATTACATTTCAATGTAATAAAAATGCGTATTTTCATCCACATTTAAATTTTGACAAGTTTTAGTTTTAGCTCGTAAATATTTCCACTCCCGTCCACATGCCGTCTCCAAATTGTAAATTACCTTCCTCGTTCACATTATTAAATGCTCCACTTCCCGTCTCTTTCAGATTCCCAACTAGGCCCCGTTCCAAAGTCGCTCCCATCTCTATACTTACTCGTTGACTAGAACTAGATTGTAGACACCGATTTGACTAATCTCCAATGTCGTCAATTCTACGTAGAACATTTTCCTTTTGCGTTTTTCTCCAATTATTTTTTTACCGAAACTGCCATGTGTAGTTACGAGTTGGTTGTGTGGACGAGAAGGCAAAGTGGATAGGAATTATTATAACACTGGATGAAACGGGACATGTTCCAGATACAGAAAGTTGTCAAAATGAAAAAGTGGGCCTTACATCGAACCATAATGAACCTATTTTAGTCGGTCGACTTCCAAAGCGAGGAGGTTCTTAATTCGGTTGTTTAATAAATTTATGAAACATGTAATGTCTCATTTTGTTTAATGTGGGTACACCACAATATTATTTAAACTATGAATACAAAGATCAAAGCTTAAAGAAAAATTGAAAAAGGAGCTACCTGGTGGAAGGGACCGGGAATCGAACCCGGTACCTCTGGATTACCGGTCCAGCGCGTTAGCCACTTCGCTGCCCTCGCTCCACGTAGACCTGACGAATTTTTCCTTATGCTTTGTGTGTCGATCTTTGCAAAGTTTATTTGAAAGGTTTTTACACCTTAGCGACCTCTATGTGAATACATTAATATTCACATCTTACCGCACCACTACAGTGGTGAACGAGCAAGCGAGAGAGGGCGCTGTTAGTTTTATAAAGGGTATAGCCGTGTTTGGATGGCGAATCTGCCTTTGACGAGAAAATGGTTTTCCTTTCGCTCGGATAATTATCTTTATATACGTTGTAATTTCACCAAATATCAGCCCCAAAATCGTCGTGGTTTTTGAGATAATTAAAAAAAAAGGAAAATCGTTTTTATTTTTTATCTACTAAAGTAGTAACCCGATTTTTTTGAAATTTGTATACATTATGGAGATAATAAAGGACTATTTATTAAAAAAAAAATATCATGAAATTTTACATTTAAGTAAAAAAAAAAGGATTTTTAATATTTCAAATTTTTTTTTTTTTACTTGCGAGGTGGCGACACCTACCAATATTAGATATTTTATAAACCATTTAATACTCTACCACAAATATTTTATTCAAAAAAATTCACTTGGATCAACAGGTTGAAAAAAGTGAATTTGTAACATCTCATGCCCGCGTAAGTAAATACATAGCTTTCCCTTTAGTGCGTACGTCGGTTTCAATAACAGTAATTGAGGTAGTCTATGAACTGATAAATGTCCGTGAGCCTTACTCGAACTTTATTTCTATATTATAATGTGTAGAAATAAAAACGGTGAAATATAACATCATTCACACTACTACTAATAGTTCCCTATTAGCCTCAAATAACTACCTTCTAGCCCAGCGGGCGGGTAGTGACGCTGCGTGAGGGCATTTACATATTTGTGCGTTTATCACAAACATTTGTTCCTGAGTTATGGATTTACATATTATCTGCATACAATTCGCAAAGAAAGACCGAGGCCCTCTTAAATACACGTACACGTACAACTCGACAGGCCAGCTCTACTGTCACACGTGTAAGAGAGTATTTAAAACTAAGTTTGGTCTAGCCAGCCATATTAGAGCTCATAATAGGCGAAGTCCATAACGTTTTGTATGCTTGGGGTCGCCGTCATCGAAATCGATGAGGAGGACTATATATAATATGTATTCCTCTTGTAGGTATACAGGCTGGCCCATTTAGATCGGTCTGTATGGGAAAGTCTGAAACTAGAAGACATACGAAGATCTATACTTAGGAACCAAGTCATCGATTTTAATAATAAGAAAAACTGCATTTATACATTTAAAAAAACCTGTCCTCGGCTCCGGAATCGAACCCGGACGTTTTGAAAAATTAAACTAACATTATTTCTACCTTAATATTCTTTAATTTATTTTAATACTTAAAGTTTTCGAAATTACCACCATTTTTTAGGGTTCCGTAGTCAACTAGGAACCCTTATAGTTTCGCCATGTCCGTCTGTCCCTCCGTCCGCGGCTTAGCTCCGTGGTCATTAGTACTAGAAAGCTGAAATTTGGAATGAGTATATGTATGTATCACGCCGACAAAACGGTAAAATAAAAACTAAAAAAAAAAATTTTTTTGGGTACCTCTAACACCTAAAGTGGGGTGTTTTTTTTTTTCGTTTCAACCCTAGTGTGTGGGATGTTGTTGAATAGGTCTGTTAAAAATAATAGGGGTCTCTAAACATTACTTTTTGATAAAGTTAGTAGTTTTGTAAATATACGCTCCGAAAATAAAAAAAATAGTGCCCTCTAACTTTTCCTTCACGGTCAAAAAAATATGGAAAAATTCATGAAAATGAGGCCTTATAAGTACTTTAAATAAAAACTATATTGAACAAAATCGGTCCATCCGTTTTTGAGTTATCGCAAAATTTTATAATTTTCTTTAAAAGGACGTAAGTTGACTTCCAGAAGGTATTTAGTAATTACTTTTACTTTGGCGTTTACAACCTTTTTATAGAACTTGAAATCTTTCTCGTAACTTAAACCTCGGGCTTAAAACCGCTGTTTTAAGGCCGTCTCTTGTGAAGGATGAGCAACTACGGGACCCTACACTGAGCGTGGCCCGACATGCTTTTGGCTGGTTTTCAATACAATATTCAACACGTTTAGGTGCGTAAAATTGTCTCTATGGTTGTTTGTAGCTCCATGCTGGTGTCGCAACTTGTTAGGTACATGATGAAGTATACTAAACCAGCTACGATACCGTTGAAGAGCTAAAAGCAGCCATAGAGTCCATTATAACGAATATTCACCACATGAAGATACAAAATGCAATTGTAAGATCGTTACCTAAATGTGTTGAATATTGTATTGAAAAAGGTGAGGGTCAATTCGAACACTTACTATAATAGTAATAAGTCAAAGAATATAAAAACAATGCATTTTATTCATTCATATAAGACCTACACAATTGATATTTAGGTAGAAATAATGTTAGTTTTATTTTTCAAAATGTCCGGGTTCGATTCCGGAGCCGAGGACAGGTTTTTTTAAATGTATGAATGCAGTTTTTCTTATTATTAAAATCGACGACTTGGTTCCTAAGTATAGATCTTCGTATGTCTTTTAGTTTCAGACTTTCCCATACAGACCGATCTGAATGGGCCACCCTGTATACCTACAAGACGAATACATAATATAGATAAATACTAATTATATGCAGATAATACATCCATAACTCAGGAACAAATGTTTGTGATAAACGCACAAATATGTAAATGCCCTCACGCAGCGTCACTACCCGCCCGCTGGGCTAGAAGGTAGTTATTTGAGGCTAATAGGGAACTATTAGTAGTAGTGTGAATGATGTTATATTTCACCGTTTTTATTTCTACACATTATAATATAGAAATAAAGTTCGAGTATGGCTCACGGACATTTATCAGTACATAGACTACCTCAATTACTGTTATTGAAACCTACGTACGCACTAAAGGGAAAGCTATGTATTTACTTACGCGGGCATGAGATGTTACAAATTCGCTTTTTTCAACCTGTTGATCCGAGTGAATTTTTTTTAATAAAATATATGTAGTAGAATATTAAATGGTTTATAAAATATCTAATATTGGTAGGTGTCGCCACCTCGCAAGTAAAAAAAAAAAAAATTTGAAATATTTAAAATCCTTTTTTTTTTACTTAAATGTAAAATTTCATGTTAATTTTTTTTTAATAAATAGTCCTTTATTATCTCCATAATGTATACAAATTTAAAAAAAAACGGGTCACTACTTTAGTAGATAAAAAATAAAAACGATTTTCCTTTTTTTTTAATTATCTCAAAAACCACGACGATTTTGGGGCTGATATTTGGTGAAATTACAACGTATATAACGATAATTGTCCGAGCGAAAGGAAAACCATTTTCTCGTCAAAGGCAGATTCGCCATCCAAACACGGCTATACCCTTTATGAAACATGTAATGTGTCGGTTGTTTAATATTTGTCAATTTTATGTTTTTGTCTCAGAACTCTGTCATTTAATAGACCGATTCATTTTTAGGGTTCCGTCTAGGAACCCTAATAGTTTAGCCATGTCCATCTGTCCGTCCGTTCGCGGCTTAGTTCCGTGATCATTATAGTACTAGAAAGCTGAAATCTGGTATGTGTATATATCACGCCAACAAAACGGTAAAATAAAAACTAAAAAAAACTCTTTTTCGGGTAGGTAGGTACCTCTCGTAAGTGGGGGTCAATTTTATTTTCACCTCACCAGCTCAAACATGGCGATTTTGCTGTCAGATAACAGTGAACAAAATGCGATTTTGTTTCGAGCGTGAGTAGAAAGTAGCTTTTTAATTTTTTCAATATCTGACCACGAATTGACATTCTTCAGCCAAAGGTTAATTATAAAATTCTAATCATTTGAATCTCGATGCACTCTGTTTCTTTCATATATATATATATATATATATATATATAAAAGAGAGGGATAGAAACTTATCAATTTCAAATTCGATTTTCGAATCCGACCTCGATTGAGAACAGTTCGGATACGCGTTATACCAAAAAAAACATTAAAAACACCCGAAACAGTTTTAATTGCAACGTATTTTTTTTCTTTATTATATTTTTATTTAACGACCGAATATTAAAACTATTGTGCCTTTTATTTAAAACAATAGATCATTGCTCAAATAAAATAAGATTTTTCAACTTATTGTAAATAGGTATAATAATATATAATTTATAATTTCACCATTTACTTATCATAGATGCATTCGAAACGTAGGTACCTTAAAAAATATCGAGTTCATATTGTAATTTGTTATTTTCTTTTGAATTTATGTTGTTTGGTGTTTTAGGAGTAAAAATATTAATCAATTTATAAACAAAATCCCGTAATATAATATGGATTTATAAATAAACACGTCATGTATCTGCTAAATCTTCCAATTTGATAAAATAATGACAATAACCGTGTTGGTTGGTTGATTATAATTTCAATTAAATTATATTGTTATTCCTTTTTAAGCAGCACTTATCTATTTTCTGATTAATAATATTATTGAAATCAGCAACAAAGACTATAAACATACGTTGGAAGAATAAGCACAAAATGTCGAATATGTTCTCGCTGATGAGGTGAAAAGTTGTGTGTGCTACACGAGAGCAAAGTTTTTTGCATCTCGTGCTGTTGAGTCCCTCGCTACACTCAGGATTCTAACATAGAATCACTCGCTACGCTCGTGATTCAAACGTAGAATCCTTCGCTTGCTCGGGCCTCAAAATCAGCACTCGTAACAAAAAACAACTTTGCTCTCTTGTTGCACAAATAACTATTTCGTTCCTAAACTAGTGTGTGGGGTGTCCTTGAATAGGTCTTTTAAAAATAAGGGGTCTCCAAAAAATATTTTTTGATAGTCAGCAGTTTTGTAAATATTCTCTCAGAAATCAAAAAATAGCGACACCCCCTTCTAACTCTAATCAACCATGGGTCAAAAAATTACGGAAAAATACATGAAAATGAAGCCTTATATAAGTACTTTCAATGAAAACTATATGAATAAAATCGGTCCAGCCGTTTTTGAGTTATCGCAAAATTTCATAATTTTCTTTTCACCTCACTCGCTCGGAAAACCTCCGTTTATAGGGCGAAATCTGCGTGCAAAAGTCTATTTTATCCGCTAGCGTGCAAAAGTCATTTGAATTTCGAACACGACGATTTTGATTATCTGTGGTGCATTTAACTTTTTTATATTTAAGACTCCTTCAACGCGTGACTGATTTCATCAGTCGATAAATCTTCGAATAACCAATCAACGCACGCTAATAAAGGGCGATCTGGTCTGGCCGGCTAAAATCATATATACGTTTGAATACTTCTTTAAAAAAAAAAACACCTACAATATCACGTCCAGAAACCTGGTTTATGGTTACAGATTTATAAGTTTTTATTTTTTCTACACTTCATTTTATGTTGAATATGTTTATATATATTAATAGTAAGTATTTCAGTTTCTACTAGTAAATATATTAAATACATCACAAATTTTAATATTTGTTTGTTATAAAAGTTGGAACATAAAGTGTAATTTCTGAACGCACTCGAGAAAAAAACAAATAATTAAAAAGTTGGAAGTTTTCACAATTCACGTAAACAACATAAATTGGTTCTGTGGAGAATACATGCTGTTGTCTTACTTTATAGAAATATGGAAAACAAGAAAGTTAAGCCCAATTTGGAGTATTTATTCAATGCTAAAAGCCTGCATTAAAACGAAAAAGGATTTGTTATAAATATTTGGAGACGATAAGTAATTTACCGAAACTATTGGCGTTTTTAAAGAAGATAAAGCCGAAATAATCTTGTGCGGATCCCATCGTCCAATAACTTCCAAAGCAAGTGTTATGGAAAATACTTCCGAGTGGCCAAACTAATCCTTCCCAGAATGCCATTCTCCCACATTCACAACGAATGTGTCAAGTAGTTTCAAATACAAATATAATATAACAGTGCTTATGAAAAACTCAACGATAAAATATATACGACGATAATACAAATTACGGCCATATTTTTAATATGTGTGCTTCTGTCGTATTTATTTGGTTTGGATTTGAGTGTGTTAATGTTTTAAATTTGATGTGTTAAATAGAAGGCAAAATTAAATATGATTATTTTTATGTTTTAATTGTTTTTCCTGAACTTCCATTTTCCTCGCTGTAGCGAGGTGAAAAGTAGTGTGTTCCGCATGGCTGCAAAATTATTTAGCTTCTCGTGTCTTGAAAGCTTCGCTACGCTCAGGAATCTATCTTTGAACCATTCGCTTCGCTCATGGTTCAATCTTAGATTCCTTCGCTCGCTCAGCTTTCAATTTCAACACTCGCGCCAAATAACAACTTTGCAGCCTTGCATAACAAATAACTATTAAAATTACGTAAATGCCGCGCGGTGTCCTTATACTTCGAACGTTACACATATTAGTTAAGTGCCATACTGCATTAAAACATTCCGCTCGCTTTAGCGCGTATAATCGTTAACTTCCAGAAGATAATAATAAGTAATACAGTTATTTTGGCGTTTACGACCTTGCTATAGAGCTTGAAAGCTTTCTCGTAATTTAAACCTCGGTCTATTGTCAAGGATGGGCAACTACGGTACCCTACACTGAGCGTGGCCCGACATGCACTTGGCCGATTTTTTTTTGTGGTTGAGAAAAGGCCAAGTTCTTCCCGTGAAATTTAGGTGACCATCTGATGACGAGATCCATGCCGCAGCGAAGGAACTCCGCAAATATTATAAAGTAAGGTGCTATACTTCATTATTTTCATAAATAATACTTTAATGTATTAATTTTTAAACGCCAATGTCGGCCACAGTCGCCGTCAAAATTTCCGAACCGAAATTAACCGAAAAAATACAAGTATTTTTCAGTCCCTGTTGAGTATATAGCATTTCTTAATAGCTTAGCGTTCAAAAGGTTAAACATTAACTTGAACTTGGGTAGGTTGGGCAGAAAAAAAGCAAGACTCGACTAGGTCACACTCCCCTGATTCGCCATGCAACCATTTCTAAGGTAACATTCTATAGCATACATATAAGTAACTTATCAAAATACGAATTGACCATTGTTGTCATTTGGGTTTTTTTCAAAAACTCCGAGGTCCGTGCAGAATAAACAAAATCCGCTTTTGAAACATTTATTTTTTAATCCAAATTTGATTTCACAATCTGTTTCCTAAGTACAATATAATGAATATTATAATATATATTTGGGGATAATTTGTCGGATTCCAAGTCAAATAAATATAACTAGTTAAGCTGTAAGGTAAGTTAAAATACTTAAATGCTAAATATAACTTTATTTACATAAAAATAAACGCGAAACAATTGTATAAATGTATGTAAGACTACAAAGTCTGTGGAAAATTCGATTCCGCGTTTAAAATTATTATGTGCTTTACTGCTGGGGATTTAACAACACATCTAAATATTTACAAAGAAAAGTCACCACTCGCTTCATATCAACAAGAAACCAGTAATTTAATGAAATATAAATTAAGCCTTTGTAATGGCACCGAACGGTCACCGAAACTGATTCGACATGGACCGGCAAACAAAACAAACGAGCAAAATAAATACTCACGCGAAAAAAGAACATACTGTAGGCCGATGTACTTACGTTAATGTCCACACTTAGAATTAGTCATACATGCATCCATTTAAATGTGTCAGTTATTACTGAAACTATGGGTAAAGATAATATTGAAAAACCTGTAAGTAGGCATGTAATTGTAACACCTAGATAAGTCACAAATATTTAAATCTAATCTTATTGAGACCAAACGGACGTTTTGTAGCTCTACTTATTTATGAATAGTCGATATATGAATATTATTTAGAGCACATTATTTCTGTTTGATAGTGGAAAGACCACATAGGAAAAAGAAGTTATTTTTTTATTAAAGCAGTAACGTCTGCTAACGTAAACTAAATTTTTCAATTTTCGCTTCATTTGTAAACGTGAAAAAGAAGTTAGTATTTTTACTCGGAAACTATAGTACTGGTACATGGCTACGAATAGTCTCACCGACCGGTATATGGAGTATCCTAAAGGTCTCGCCAATCCGGCGAGCGCCCCTGTGTGACATGTCGCCAGTATTTCCCTACATTACAGAATTGGTCATCGCGGCCCACTTACGTCTCGCGCAAGAAGCTCCGACTGGTTTTTGACGAAACCTTTAAAAAATGGGGCAGCAACCAATTTAATTGTACTCTGATATTTTGGGCGATCCAAGTTCATGCCGCAGATTAGGTATACCTACTCTTACTTACCAGAATTTCATTTGCCCGAATTTCATAATTTCGTATGCCATACTCATTGTTTACCATATTATTAATCATATGCCAGAATCTTTGTTTCCCATAATATCAATCCCAATAATCTTATTTTCCATAAACATTCTAATCCATAATTATCACATGCCGTAATGTCATTCATTTGCCATCCTTCATAACAGAGTTCAAATCGGTTAGGGTAATAGCAAAGGACTCGGGGACTTTCGATGACTCAATTTCACAAAAAATTTTAGATGTGCCCTTTTTCGTTATGACGGCAGTTAGTGTGTCTCGTATGGGTATTTTTTTCTAAACTTGATAATTATAAAAATAAACGACAGTTTATCGGATTGTAGTAGTTTTGAGATGCTTCATTATGTGTACGATATATTAGGCTGCGAAAGTCCGAATCTAGGACGCGTGCCGCAACAGAACACCCTAGACTGTTTCAGTAAAGCCGGGCGCTTAGGGAGAGTGGCCCTCGCCCCCGAATCAAACCTCAAGATGTTATCACGCATGGGCTGCTCTCCCCGCAGCACCGGAGCTTAGGCGGAGTCAGGTTTGGTCGATTTATGAGTCCATTATCTCGGTAATTATGTACATATAAGGTAATTTCAATCGAGTTTCTCAACGGGTGGGCTTAAAAATGAACATGGACAAGACGAAACTCATGTCAAATGCCAAGGTTGTGCCCATCCCAGTCTCTGTTGAAAACTCGGTACTCGAAGTTGTTGACTCATACATCTACCTAGGACAAGTGGTCCAATTAGGTAGGTCCAACTTCGAGAAAGAGGTCAACCGCCGAATCCAACTCGGCTGGGCAGCGTTCGGGAAACTACGCAATGTCTTTTCGTCCGACATACCTCAGTGCCTCAAGACGAAAGTCTTCAACCAATGTGTGTTACCAGTGATGACTTACGGCACCGAAACGTGGTCTTTCACTATCGGCCTCATCTCAAAGCTCAAAGTCGCTCAACGTGCAATGGAGAGGGCTATGCTCGGGGTGTCTCTACGTGATCGAATCAGAAATGAGGAAATCCGTAGACGAACTAAAGTGACCGATATAGCTCACCGGATTAGCAAGTTGAAGTGGCAATGGGCAGGCCACATAGCACGCAGAGCAGATGGCCGATGGGGCCGAAAAGTGCTCGAGTGGAGACCTCGGACCAGCAAGCGCAGCGTAGGACGTCCACCTACAAGGTGGACAGATGACCTTATAAAGGTCGCCGGAAGGCGCTGGATGCAGGTCGCTTCCAACCGGTATATATGGAAGTCCAAAGGAAGGCCTATGTTCAGCAGTGGACGTCCTATGGCTGAGATGATGATGATGATGATGAAGGTAATTTCAATACTTAGTATGGCATTTATATATTCTGTTAAATAATATGATTGCACTTAATAATATGAAAAACAATACATATGGCATTCGTATCGTTATGGCATCTAATGCTTGGGAATACAAGAATATGTCAAATGACTTTTCTAGTAAAATAAATATTCGAGCAAATGATATTCGGGAAATTAAATTATTGCATTTCGGACAAACAATAGATAGCTCGCAGATTATGTGATCGATAGATTCGCATTATAATTAGAATCATCTACATACATATTTGTTTTATTACATAAATAGCTTATGACCATACATCGCAAAACACGCAGCAAAAATTCTCAAAATGCTAATCGCTGCATAAATAGATGTCGAAAGATTTACCAAATCAAAAATGGTCGTGCGTCCATTGTATTACGTTTACGGACTTAAAGGTTGTGTCATATCTAAACAATGTTCAATTAAGTATAAAAAAATTAATAAATATAAGTTATTTTTGAATTTTTAGTAATACCTGGCATAACTCGGGGCATTCATACGAAAGTGATGTAGCAAAATATTTTACCGACAAAAAATATATCGATGTTACTGTCAACATCTGAATGTTATTCGACATAAATAAATATTACTTATGTTCTCCTCATTTTAAAATAATAACAATAAACAATTTAAAGCGTGTATATTTATACGTTTATTTTAAAATAGTTTTCATAGTATACAAAAAATATGTTTTCCATATTCGTCGGTATTGAGGATTGCCGTCTAGACTCTAGATGAAAATGTCCACTTTATCAGACATGATATCGAAACTTTTTATATTAATGGAGAATTTTCAATGACATGACACTCATTACATGTATAAATATATATCGACATCTTTTTTATCGATATCAAATCTCTAGAACGTGCCTCGAGTTAGCTTAGGTATGATCATAGCAACAACAAATTTTGATTTATGGTGCGCCAACGTGCGTTCATTACCGTTATATTTCTAAAACGTAGATGGTCCAGGTTGTACAAAAACTGACAGGTCTTAGTATTCACACCAACCTTACTACTAACGTACTTAAGTACTAGCGTGCGTGACTTTACGATGTATAATTATGACATTAATGGGATATATCTATATACACAGCATCACACACTGTAACTTCAGACTCTCGATACTAACATACGATTATACAGTATATTATTAAGGATAAAAATCCCCTACAATCACATAATTGAAAGAGTTACTCCCTTAATCATAACACTTAACATACTTACTCACTTTAGTCACAATTTGCGGTCATGCAATTGAACAAATATAAATGTCAGTTTTAAATACAAAACAAATATACAAATAAACAAAATTGTACTAAAACAAGGCTAAAACAGGTTATGTATTTTTTTTGGGCTATTCTTGTTCGACAAAAAAAAATCTGATCAGCCGTTTCGACGTGATGAGCGGGCAAAGAAATCTTACCAAAGATGGCGTGCGGTACCGGCCGGGAAACCCAAACAAATATTGCATCGCGCTGTTGCATTTTCCTGAGGACTCTCCTAAGAAACAGATTATCAATACAATTTTAGAATTTTGTAATAGTAACAAAACACTGAGATGAAGAGCTTGATATGAATTTTCATCTAGAGTCAATATTCGCAGGGGCCGTTATCAAGATGTCCAAACCCTACGTTTTGAATTTAAAAATGTCCCTAGTCAACTTTTACGTATATTTCTATAGAAAGTCTAGGCAATAACATCGTTTGTAGGTAAGCACCAAAGTTTACTGGCTTTGTTTTGTATAGTCAGCGTTACATAGCAGTCAAGGGGCCTAATAAAACGTTACGCATCCATACTGCGGTTCTCTATCGTTTGCCCGAATTTCATAAAACGTAATTTATTACTATAAAATTCATAATATTCATTTGCCATAAGTCTATTTTCCTCTCTAAGCTGAAACTTTTCGGGATTATTATAAATAAAACTGAACGTAACCTTATGATTTTTACATGAATAGTAAAAAAAACCCGAAGAGTAAGGCAAATTATGGCAAGTGATACATTTATGGCAAATTAAATTCGGTCAAGTGAAGGTATGTGAAATTAACAGTATAACAGTAAAGATTTTTATTAAGTAGAATTTCTGTATGGATTTTTTCCATTTTTTTTTATCACAAATATATTTCATATCTAGAGATGACAGCATCGCGGTTGTTTGCCTGTTATTGACAATTTCATCATGACGATGATATTGTCGTCACGTTGTCGCCGGGTCCTTACAGTCCGACCTGCACCTCTAGCATAACTGTGATACGCGACTCTTTCTCACGCGAGATATTTACCTATCTCTTTCTATGCAGTACTGTGAGAGAGTGACGGGTGACGCTAAGTCGCGCGAAAGAGTCGCGAAGACGGCACTCTCGCACACGAAGCAAGAGAAAGGAGTAGAGAGCGACCAAAGGTTTTGAAGATAAACGGGCGGCTCAACGGTCAAGACCTTCTTACCGCTGACTCCCATGTCCCTCTTATCAAGGGTGAAGACTCAGAAGATCTGCCTGTAGCAGCTATCATTGGTTTTTTTTATTATTTATTAGTAATTAGATAGATATTTGTAGGAAACTTGTTACAGGAAAGCAAAAAGGTATTGTCATACACGAAAATTGACATCAACCTGAAGTGGTCATGAATCAGCATGGTCGGCAAACAGTTTCTGGTATTTACTTATATACAAAACGGAAACCCTTTAATGTAACAGCACACTCTTTACACCAAATGGTACAATCAACATCAAAATAGTTTGTAACATTAGTCACCAAAAACATTAGTGATGATATACAAAAATGTGTTGAATTATGTTTGGCCCTAATATTACCTGTCCCTTTTCACACAGTAAATTGCGTAGAAGACAGCGATGATGTGTCGCGCAACAAAGCGAAACTCCTCCTTTAGGAATATTTGATTTTATTTATATAAGGGTCATATAATTAAGGGTCTTAAATAACCATTTGGGAATTTCATTTTTAAGATTAACAACAATCATCCTTGGATGTACGTCCGTTACAAATATTTAAAAATAAAGTATAATTTACAACAAAAATAAATTCAACAGTATAAATTTTCATGAAAAAAAGGGTATTTCTCATATATATATGAAAACACTGCGCCGACATATTAACGTAAAGTATTTGCGCAAAAAGTCCAGCTCTTGCTTATACGTTATAAAAATTTGTCGCTCACAGCTGACGACAAATATAAAATTATATAAATTCATTCGCAATGCCTTATTCTGTTGCAACATAATATTAAATATTTGTCACCAGCTGTACATCATGGATTGTTATGTATAAGTAGGCAGTGCTAGAGCACCGACGACTGCCGTTACGAGAACTAAATTCCCTTTGAAGAGATACGTCGATTCAGCCATAGCAGTAGCAGTCGCATATTGCAAAAAAATAGCGACGTCACAACCATATACAAAAACCCTTATAATAATGTCATAAATAATCCATGATATTTGTATGTTGGTTAGTGATTTATGTACGTGTTCAATGAAGGTAAATGTCTATTTTCCTCCATTAAACGGACCACTAATTCAAACAAAATGTACACGTTCAACTATCAAAAAGTGACACAAATGTGGCCAGGATATGATACCAAGATGTCGTTTGGAGATTAACGCCGATTAAGTAGATGTAGGCCTGTAGGGCCATATACTTGCTTGAACCGTATCTGATTCCAGTGCATCCCTTCTCGACACTAACTTACGTTTATCTCTCTAAAGTTGCAGTAATAGGTATATTGCGCAGAGCTCGGTTAGAAATAGTCTTAAATATACGAGAACATTTAACACATATTTAATCTTACAGCGTATTGTGAACCAGCTAAAGTAAGAAAGGTCTTATACAATAGTAACGAGTATAGGTTATATTGTTCTAAGACCATCAAGTGTTGCTATTGAATCTTTGGACCTCACAGATTTACAACGTCAATTTAATAGGATGAATCTAGTTACTAGGTACTGATGAATACATGTTTTATAATTATTTTAATATAATTATCACCGAGCCCTCACGTACACATCTTAGTATAACAAGAAACCAGACAGAAGTTATGTAGGTATTTTGTCTAAAACTGTATTTTCACCGGGGTATCCATTCACGCACCACTGTATAATTGTCACACAAAATGGATTAACATAACCAAGGCACACCGAGATATTAGTTTGTTAACAACTAAAAATTTTATTTCACTTCACTTGGTAGTAAATAGTTTGATCCGAGAGCTCTTTTATTTAGTTTGCCGAAACATAAAATTGTTTTCACATCTTACAATCGCGATGGTTATGTCACTATTTGAATTGAATCAAAAGGAGCAAGCTCGTAATGTTGTCCTATTTACTTTTTTGTATTTTTGACGATCTCCAGTACAGAGTAATCAATGCACCTACCGGAGCGCAGACGTCATGGCCGCGTCAGACACATCTTGCGCACTGTTTCCACGTAGTGCTTGTTGTGGGCCATCACGGCCTCCTGCACGCGCGGCGGCATGTCTTCGAGCGAGGGGGCGGTGCCCTCGTCGATGTCGGTGCGGCGGTAGAACAGAATGTACGGCGTGCTCGATCGGTTCAAGCCGCTCAGCTGGCCCTCCTCGGCCGGCGACACAACGTCGTCATTGTACATATGCCATTGCCCATTGTCTTTGGCTAGGGTGTAGTAATGTCCGGAGTCGAGCGTAGTGCCGGCGTGGATTACGGCAGCATACAGGATGTATGTGGAGTGGTCGGCCTGCGAGCGCACTGTCGGCAGGGTCACCGTATGATTGTGGTGAATCGAGAGCATCAATTTGGTCTGAACTTGCAGTTTCGGTTCGAATCTGTGAAAATATTTATTTATTTAATCTTTATTGCACAAGAGAAAACTTAACGTACAAAAGGCGGACTTAATGCCATGAGGCATTCTCTACCAGTTAACCTTAGGGCAAAGCAGAAAAATTGTAGGCGGTGCAACTAACTTACACATAAGTAACAAAACATAATTATAATACTTATACATAATTTTTGTATAACCATGTAAATAATTTATATACATACATCTAATGTAATATATACATATATAATATAAATAAATATATACAGCGACGAAACATACTAAGCAGATACACTACGAGACTTCATTTCTGCCAGCAAAGAAGCTGCACACGGACTTTTTAAACGCTAGCTTACTCAATAACATGATTTTAGAATATATCGGATTGTCTATAAAATGTTAGCAGTCAATTGAAAGCGTAATAAGTAAATATCGCATGGTTAAGAAAATCATCATAATACGTAAGATGAACCATAAGTGTTAATACTCAGGATATTTTTTTAGCTGTACTTTCGCAAAATACTTATAGAAAACCTAATACATAAGAGTCACTAAATGAGAATAGAGTGCTAGAAAAACGTTACAGATGTGTTAGTGGCGTTAAAGTTGCGATTACAAAGCTTGTATTGTTGTATTGTATTGTAGTAGAATTGAAGAAAATTGTATGAGCTGTATAAATTGCGTTGTAATGGTAATTTTATTTATATTACGGTCCCGTTGACACCGTTGGGCATCCATACATGCGAGGAAAAATTTATATATCATATCTTTTTAAAGTGACAGAAAAACATGTAAATCTCTTTCTAGAAATGAGGGGGTTATTCCTACCTACAAATAAGTTTCTGTCAAAAATGACATTTTAGTGGCAAGCTTTTATAGCCGACTGTACTCTTCTTTAGATATCCATCAAATGCTCACTGAGACAATTCTAAAGAGCCCAAGCTCGGTAGGATTGCTTTTTCTATTATAGAGTTCCTATGGCCACCTTCCGGCTCCATCATCAGATCAGCCCCATGTTACCATATTATTGTATTGTCATCAAAGTTAAGTAAGTATGCAAAATTTTAGCTCAATCGGTTGACGATATCTGCTTCAAAATTGAGTTGCAAGATTTCACCCGAACATACATACTTTAAACATACCATGCAAGCTAAATAAAAGCTTGTAAAAAGCCTCATCATTAAACTACCCCGAAAATGTAACATAGAACCCTGTAACCAGCCAGCGACTTGTCACGCATATGTCAAATGCGAAGAAACATTGCTGAGTTGCAAAAACCTAGTCATGAAATACTTAAAACTACACACACATGAAATTCACTCTTGAAATACTCACTTGAAATTCTTCAGCACGAGAATAAGAAATTTGGGTGTAGTTTCTATCAGAACGCTCCTCTCAGCGTCACGCAGGCCACCGCAATCGCGGCACTCGTATCTGTTGTCGCCCGATAGCCGCTCCTTGGAGCAGTAGAACTCCAGTAGGCTCTGCACAGAGTGCTGGGTTCCTTCGAGTTTTTCAGGGAACGCCAGCTGGAGGTCGCGGAACACGTCACGCGAGAGTGATGACGACTGGCACTCTGTGCACTCGACGCGAGTTAGCAGCACGCCGCCGAACATGCTGTCGATGAACGAGTCGCGGCGAAGGAACGCCGTCTCGGACATACGCAAGCGCTTCTTGAGAGGCAAGTGCATCTCTTGTTCGCCGTGTCGCTTGAGGCCCGAGCTGGAACCTGAAAGGTGGAATCATCATTGATATAGTATAATTGTGTCAATGTGCTTTAATCGGACTGTAATTTTCTTAACCTCTTGGCCGCTCAGCTCCTTGACGGAAAACTGTGTCCCACACAGCAGATAGTATGACATTGTATAGCGGCAAATGATGTCGTGGCGTCTGGGGCACGGCTTTCCGCCGACGTGAGTTGCCGTCTGTGGCGCTCAAAAGGTTAAAAGTATATGTTCTTATTCCTATAAATAAAACTCCGATCCGATGGCTAGCGGAGTCTGTTAAAATACGATCAGCGATCGCATTCACGGCGAAAAAAAAAAAAACTTTTTTCGGGTACCTCCCGTAGACCTAAAGGGGGGGTGTTTATTTTTTGTTCTAACACTAGCGTGTGGGGTGTCGTTGAGTAGGTGTTTAAAAATAATAGGGGTTTTGAAACGTAATTTTTTGATAAAGTCAGCAGTTTTGTAAATATTCGCTCGGGTAATCAAAAAAATAGTGTCGTCGGTCGAGCCGTTTTTGAGTTATCGCAAAATTTCATAATTTTCTTTAAATTGACGTAAGTACCGCGCGGTGTTCTTATACTTCGAACGTTACACATATTAGTTAAGTGCCATACTGCATTAAAACATTTCGCTCAATCTGGCGCGTATAATCGATAACTTCCAGAAGATAATAAGTAATTACAGCTACTTTGGCGTTTACGACCTTTTTATAGAGCTTGAAATCATTCTCGTAATTTAAATTTTATTTTATTATCTATTATGAAGGGTGGACTACTACGGAGCCCTACACTGAGCGTGGCCCGACATGCTCTTTGCCGGTTTTTTTTTTAATCCGTAGTAACCAATCAAGATAGGATCGTGTGACATTAGAATAACAAATCAGTGCTTAAAAAAGTCTAGTTTTAGTTCTTTCACGAAGGTTTACCTTCTACGTAATAAATTAGTCAATTTGAGAATTAACATTTTTTTAATTCGTATCACACTAATCAGCTTATTTTTCTTATAAAAGAAATTAAGACGTCGTCGTATTACTTTTTTTTACGGGGTTTATACTTAAGCCCCGTTCCAATTTATTTATTGGATTTTAATGAAAAAACCTAATTATTATATAACAATGGTTTGTTTTTTATGCGTTTACCATACACACTACAAACAATTTCCTTAGTGTTGTATTTTTTTCATGGCTGTACAAGTTAGTGCCATTGCCGTGAAGCACATTTGGATTTGCGATGGAGATCCAAGTAAGTACCTATTCTTTTTTCAAATTACTTTTGCACCGTAGTGTCGAAATGGGTCACTTTCAACCCGCTATATGGGTACAATATATTATCTAAGCCAGTGTCGGGAGGTAGGAACTCAATAAACTGACCGGCTGCGCTGCTGCCGGGCCGCGGCGACACGGACCGGCGGTTTGGACCCGCTTCGGAGTGCTCGCCGTCACTGCGGAATAAATAAATAAAATATTTGCCACCGAGAATACAAAGAAGACAATAAGAGAATGCTATAACATTAACCTCATATGCCACAGGTAAAATAAGACTAAATATGGCAGTTTGGCAGCAAGTACTGCACATCAATGAAACTGCTTAATAACTTTAGGGTATATATTAACTCCTAGACTTATTTTTTTGTCGAATGTTTCATTTCCCCGAAATCTCATTTCGTAGAAAGCATTTTTCTTTGCAACCCTAAACTATTTGAGACTGTTATGAAACAAACCTAACCTAAGCCAACTAATCAATAGTAGGGCTTCTGATATACGTGTTACACGTGGAACCGTAGCTCCGTGTTCTTAGCACCGGCGGTACTAAGAACCCGTACTACACGGACACGTTTAAGATACGTAGCCGTATCTGCGTTCGGCTACGGATCGGCGGATATGGGCTCCGCTCTGGTATTGAATGAATGCTTGTCGAACCGACAACGTCACGGGCGGATCGGATCTGCGTGTAATTAAGAAACATATCACTGTGTAACACGGAGCCACGTATCCTAATTACACGTACCGGACGGTCCGGATCTCCGTCTCCGTATCCGGCTACGGGTACACGAAACACGGACACGACTGTGAGCCCTAATCAATAGGATGATATTTGCAAGAATTATAAAACATGTATGACTATAGAGGAATAAAAATCTGCGAAATGATTTTTCGGCTAAATTAAACATTCGACGAAATAAGTTTCTAGGAGTCAATGGGCTCCCATAACTTTATATTGACACTAGAAATGAGGATCTGCGAAGTCCTGCCATGATTTTGTGGTCCCACCCCCGTTGGCGGAGGTATGGGCGAAGTAGAGAGGAGCAGAAAGTAGTATTCTTACCTGGAGTGTTGTGGCGAGTGTCCGCTGTGGCTGATGGCCCGGCGCCCGATGATAATGGGCGGCCGCGTGTAGTCGAAGTTGCGGTCCGAGCCGTGCTCGTGAGACTGTAGCAACTCGAATAGGTACCTGTACGGAACAGGGACACATCTCAATTAAACCTGACACTATTTTAACAGGAACACCGGAAATAATGGACACATTAGAGGACATGAAACTGGACGTAACGAGAAATCCGAAATGTCGAAAATTACGTGGTTAGGTACCTATTCCCGTTTTATTTGGAAAAGTGTTTCTTCTAAAATAAGGACTTCTAATGAAAAAATATTATTATTATTATTACACAGTATCTACAGGCATAATGGAAACGAATATTTCGTTTTGACTACGTTCGAATTGTCAACGAGTCAAATTGTCCTAATACGTTTACTTCTTTTTCAATAATGCTAAAAAGAAAACGTCCTACTTTTTTGGAAGTCCGTTAAAAATAAGGGCTACTTAAATTATACACATTTTACAAATATGTAATTTACATATACAAATCTCCTATATAACATTGAAAGGCGTCACAATGAAAGTGAGTTCAAACTACGACAACTCCTATTCTTATTTTAGGAGTATAAAATCTATATCAAAAATTCCGTGGCCCATATATTATATTTTCCTTAACAGCATACGTTCAAACTGAACATTAACATTACATGCCTAGGGAGGTGAATTCGTGAATGTCTCAGATCGCAGGTGTTTGTGGCCCGAACCGAAGGTAAACGCCATAAATATGCGAGCTGGGGCTTTACGAATTCACCACCCGTGGTTTGTCTAAAGTTTTACGTCTTGCCTTGGCCAGGAAGTGACATTTAACTCCTCGCGTGGCGGGCAGAAAATCCCACTTACGGCGTAGGGTGACGTAAAGTATACTTTTATTTTATTTTCGACACTTTCAGAGTTATGTGCTAACGAGCTGAATTGATACTTACCCCAAGAATTCCGAGCTGTCATGTTGGTTGTCCTTGGTGAAGAAAGGCGGTTTGACCACCGAGAAAAAATCATCGGGGTTTAGTTTGGTGCTGATGGAATGCATCATTTTGGCAAAAAGCATCCCCATCCTGGACCAATAGGGCACTGCATTCATCTTCAACACAGTGTGGGTACTGAATCTGTGGTAATCAAAGACTATTTTAGGACAGAGATAACATACTTAAGTTTTATTTCTACACATTGTACGCCATACCTGTTATAAATATGCGTTAGATTACTAAGCGTGTGCCGTGCTACATTCATATTATGCGTAGTACTTTATGGAATGATATATAAAATGTTGCAAAATACATAGTAAACTGCAATCGCGGGCATTATAATATTATTAAATAGTACAAAAAATATATTCCTTTTCTATAAACAGCGTAGCGGGGCCCACGGCTACAACCCCCGCGCAATCTAACACTGTAGAGTGTAGGTGTAGTGGGTCATTGTCAGATTTAGGTTCGAGTCTTTCCGGTGGACATTTGCGAAATTAAGGATTCCAGGGCCTAATTTTCTGATACAATGCCTGTGAGAATAAAGAACTTTCCCTCCTCTATAATCCGATGTAATAGCAACATAACCTAGATTCATACCAGCTCTTAACTATTGACCACCGGAGGGACAAATTTTGTTTTTTGAACTGACAATGACCCTAGTAGGAAGTAGTTATTAGCTTTTAATAAGAAAGGATCTCATTGATGCGCCCTCGGCCATGACAGGATCAGCCTTCGCTACTCCAATGTTGTTCAAAGCGTTTTGTAAACGAGAGCTTTCAAAAAAATCCCGGATCCGTGTTTCTTATAGAACTTGACGTTGTTGGGTTCATCCAAAAAAAGTTCATTTTCAAACGTGGCGTAATGGAACGGACAAAAGTATACACAATTTGAATTGTTCACATTGAAAATGCTATCGATTCTCAGTAAGATGAATCCAAAAACGTCAAGTTCTGGAAGAAACAGAGATTCGGGTTTTTTATTTGGAAAACGCCCAAATAATGATAAATTAAATCTATAGCAACATCTTAAATATTAATTCTAGTACGAACGGTACATTTTCTGTGACATGGACCAAATGCATTAGTTACACGAACGTAGTTACAAGTTAAAGGTCATAAAACGTTACCCTAGGTCTCCAGGATAGACCATGAGAAACAGGAGTAAACTAATCAAACGGCCTGCCGCAGCGAATTCAATCAACCTAGATTTTATAACCTTTGACAACTCGGGTTTCTCGTTTCTTTAGTTAGGAGTATTGGAAGTTTAATGGCAGCAATAAAAAATAAAAACGTGTAAAAACTCTTTTCGCAATGCAACTAAATTATAAAACAAAACTCAGCCAAGCCATAGCGTCATGCGTATCTGAGAAATTTAAGTTATCTCAGTATGCGAAGGTACGTGTACCACAGGATATATTATCGTCTGTTGACAAAGCTAAAACTCACTAAGTAACAAATCATCATCATCATATCAGCCGATAGACGTCCACTGCTGGACAAAGGCCTCCCCCAAAGTTCTCCGCAAGCAACAAATACCTACTTAAAACAAAGCTCGTATCTCAGTATCAATCTACAAACTAGATACGAGATTTTGAAGAGTAGTGACAGCAATTTTAGTGAGTTTTGGTCTCACCAGGCGATATGCAAGTTCAAGTGCCAAATATATTGCAACTCGTCCTACGACATTTTGACGTGTGAAGATGCATGACACATACAGCTCCTTTCGATGTCAGTAATTATTTCTCTCAGTTTTGTTGATTTGTCGAATTACGTACTGTACAGTCGTGTTTGCCTTGCTTTATCGTGATTTTCTACCAGACTATAGCTATCTCACATTAATTTTCATTTACAATTGTAAAGCTAAAATTAATACAATAAAATGCTTTTATTCGCTTCGGCTTTGGCAAAGAAAACAGAACAATTTTCGCTAAGCTTGCAGTGACCTCGTATTAATGCGTTAACGTCTGTTAATTGACGCATTTGCTATCTGATATCGGTATCATTTACGCGACATTGTATGCAAAGTGCAGCCAAATGCAAAATATGATAATATATGAACTTATGGCAAAAAAATATTAAAATCAACCAAATCCCAAAGCAGAACACTACATCACTCTACATATAAATAAAGTTAACAAAACAACCAGCTGCATAAGTTAAAACTAAAAAATAACTGAAAAATCAAATATCCTAACAAGAACAAAAATGAAAATTTACACATAATAAGCAAGCGCAGCGATGTAAACATAGCGATTAAAGATGAAAACATACATTGAGAAGTGCCCAATACTAATAATGGATAAATTATAACTAGCCAGTGGTGCAACAAAATAAAGCCATATTTAAATTATAAGGTTTAGGTAATTATGAACTTGTTAGGTCAAACCCTTCATGTGTTGTTACTGTAATGTATCTTTACTCTATCAGGGCAATCGAAACGCAATTGCATCAGCAGCCAAGAAAATGCAAACATCTTACGCCTAACCAAATGATATGGCACCTTTTCTAAGCGTGCATATTGTAACTCATTTCGGACCAACTTCATTAGAAATGATGCATTTAATTAAGTCGCCTTGGTGCATTGTGCAACGTTTAACTTGGCTGAAACAGTACATCAGCTTAACCCCTCGTACGCTCAGGCATTTGGTGCGGAACATTTGAACCTGTTAACTTTTCAGGATCACGTTTTACCTCTACCTCAATATAACAAAATAAGTTTCTGTCAAAAATTACATTTTAGTGGCAAGCTTTTATAGCCGACTGTACTTTTCTTTGGATATCCATCAAATGCTCACTGAGACGATTCTAAAGAGCCCAAGCTCGGTAGGATTGCTTTTTCTAATATAGACTTCCTATGGCCACCTTCCGGCTCCATCATCAGATCAGCCCCATGGTAACATATTATTGTATTGTCATCAAAGTTAAGTAAGTATGCAAAATTTCAGCTCAATCGGTTGACGATATCTGCTTCAAAATTGAGTTGCAAGATTTCACCCGAACAAACATACTTAGATACATACATACATACATACAATGCAAGTTAAATAAAAGCTTTTAAAAAAAGAACTCACGGTCTAGTGACAAGCAGGGCTTGCATGACGCTGTTCATGTAGCAGGTATTGCCGAGGTTTAGTAGGCCGACCTTGCGCGTCGGCACGCCAGAGTAGTGGCCCGTGACGATCACGTTGCGCGCGCGCCAAGGTGGTCGCTGCAAGAACCGGCAGTCGCGGGAGGCCATGTACCGCTCTAGACATGATATCTGTTAATCAAGGTACTTCATCAGACATTTCATGATTTGTGTCACCAAACTGCATGGTATAATAATAGTACGCGGATAAAAAAGACAGATCAGATCAAAAGTGATCTGCGAAAGCAAGTGATAAAAATTATGCCCAATAAGGATAACTTTTCACATCATATTACACTGAAAGTAATTGACAACATTTCATATTTTTAAGACTATCATTTTATTACTTTTCTGAATTCTGCTTAAAAAGATGAAGTAATCTCTGTTTTTATTTATTTTCTGAGATGATTATTTACTTTATTATTAATTTATAAAAACATACTCATTTTAAAATGTGGCAACACAGAAACCAGAACTTAATGGAACGGTTACTTTAGTCTGTTTTCTTATAAAAAAAAATTTAATCAAACTCGGTATGCATCTGTCACCTGTCAACGTCAAATAAAAAATATATATTTGTTTTCGCTCTTCGGTTTAGACAACAACCCTATTCAGCCCGTTTTGTCTTAGATTGTAGTTATTTGATGTATTTTCTTATATTTCTTTAAATACAGAAGAATAAATTCAAAGATTTTTTTTTAAGGTACACGACTTAAAGCCCTGTCGATCTCTATATTAATTTCCACCTGTTATAAATATGAAATGTTGTCAATTGTAATAACAACTTGTCGGCTAAAGTCGTCCCCGTATTTTGCTATTATTACTACCCCCCAGTGGTAATATGCTCGCAGAGTACTAATGCAAACTCTCCTTGTGGGGTCTACGTAGCGATTCAACAGCGAAATGATTTCGTAAATTGCAACTAATTATGAAGTTATGATCGATATAGTTTCTGTAATTGGTCACCACATTTTACGCTGCACCAATTATTCAAGTCAGGCCCGCTTACACTTTACTCACCGCTTCGGCTAATCATCGCTAAGCGTTGATTGCGACCCTTTCTAGCCACTTGATTGCTTTTGGTAACTACGGCTACCTGCCACCGCTCTTATTTTACTAATATAAATAGAGTCCAACTCAAAATTCGAAGCAATAGAGTGGCTAGTAATAGCACAAACTTAAACGCGTTAACTGCCTCTTTCCATCTGGTGCATATTACATGATCAGTATTAATTCGTCAAACTATTGCTTCCTTCCCGATTCCAAATAAAATAACTGTGCGAACGAGAGAGCGGACCGCGCGCGGAGGCAAGAACGAGTAATTTTTGCAACCATTACGGAGCTCAAAAAGTGATAGTTCGTTCATTACGTACGATGCTCAACACTCTATCCCGAAAGTCTTCAGGATTAAGGCTGCTAGTATTAGTAGCTGAAATACGAAAAATATCCTTACCAAATCAGAATATTTGTCCTTGAACAATTCCTGTGCCTCGCCTTTGAGCGCTTCCATGCGCCCGTCGATCATGGCGGTGAGGATGTCCACCACGTCTTGGAGGATTTGACGACTCCATTGCCCGCTGTCCGCCGCTAAATTCACCAGCACGCGACCGACGTGAGGGGAGATCTAGTAAAATGCAAGCATGTCATAATCGACAATCACAATATACTGAAGGCCAAACTTACTAAAAATAAATAATTGGAAACGGAGATGTAAATTTCTCGGATTTTCGAATAAAAATTAAAAAAAACACCAGAACTTAAAAAACGCCAGTTATCTACTTACTCTGTCTAGAGCTTCGGCGGACTCACGGAGGGACGCCATGACGTGGAAAATGACGTCGGCGACGGACTGTCGCAAGGCGAGTGGGTTATTCATGGCCAGGAATAGATGGCCAACATTGTCTACTGACGTTTCCACCAAGATATCAAAGTGTTCGTTTTCCTGAAAAAAAAAAATAACTTGTTTATACTCCGGCTGAAAAAGGCTATACGAATAAAAACCTGGTGATTTTAAAACTGCTCAACAGAATCGTGAATTATATCTGAGCTATGAATGCTCTTAACAAAGTCATCATCCATATAAAATAAATTAAAACAGATCATTCTACGAAATAAAATAAATCAAAACCGGGTCATCCGTTTTAAAGCCACTTATATGGCATTGAAACGTGTGTGTACACGTTTCGGGATAAGGGTGAGAAGAACAGAAGCTGCAACTTTGTAAATAACATATTCGTGGTCTAAGAGTGTTAAGTGTTTATCCTTTGGAAAAATCTTAATTTTCTATTTAAAGGTTTCCTGTCACCCCACATGGGCCGTGAAGTGACTATGTAATAAATATAATGACTAATATTAAAAAAATTACGGACGTCTAAAGTATTAAGCAGGGTTTCCTTTATTGACAATGTGGGCAATAACGAGGTTAGTCAGAAGTTGTTATTGTCCCGTCGATTACTTACAACAATTGGCGCCACGTATAGTTACGTCACTAAAGTCAGCTGCTATACCGTCCCGCTGCGCTCGTTGAAAAACACTACTTAGTATCTAACTTCCGAACGCAATCCTATGTTGCGCGTTGTGTAACTAAGTATAGCCCCACAGGGGGTCTTACAACCCACGCCATATTGCGGATTTTGAGAGGTACTAATTTATTTTACTGGCAAAGACAAATTTTTGGTAACTGACGTTGAAAGTCGGTGAATGTCACTGATGTACACAAAGAGGAAATATGACTAAATATTCCGCATATTTAAAGTAAGTAATTATTCCATAATAAAGCCAAAACTATCCACAGTGATGAAAGTCAAGTTTTTTTTAAATAGGATTCAGTATTAATTTCGCACGAAGAACGAAGGATTGGGCAGCATTCCGGTAAATAATGATTTAAATTTGGTTAATGAAAAATCCTTGACAAACGGTTATTGACGTTTAATAATGCAAATATAACATATGACGTATGCACATTATTGCCATATGAAAGCTGTTTGTAGCGCCACTATCCCTGGGCTGGACCGACTCTTGCTAGGCTAGACCTCTGTGTTTTCTTACCTTCAGAGCCTTTATATACGCCATGGCCCATTCACCCAACGTGGGCGTCCCGTGTCACTCGTAGATCCAGCGGTAGAGACAGGAGAGCGAGGCACGCAACCCCGCGCCGCCAGGCCCATTGTTGCCTTGCTGAATCAGCCAGCGGGCCTCATCTCTGTGTTTTCTTACCTCTAGAGCCTTTATGTACGCTATGGCCCATTCACCCAACGTGGGCGTCCCGTGCCACTCGTAGATCCAGCGTTAGAGACGAGAGCGAGGCACGCAACCCCGCGCCGCCGGGCCCATTGTTGCCTTGCTGAATCAGCCAGCGGGCCTCATCTCTGTGTTTTCTTACCTCCAGAGCCTTTATGTACGCCATGGTCCATTCACCCAACGTGGGCGTCCCGTGCCACTCGTAGATCCAGCGGTAGAGACAGGAGAGCGAGGCACGCAACCCCGCGCCGCCAGCCCCATTGTTGCCTTGCTGAATCAGCCAGCGGGCCTCATCTCTGTGTTTTCTTACCTCTAGAGCCTTTATGTACGCTATGGCCCATTCACCCAACGTGGGCGTCCCGTGCCACTCGTAGATCCAGCGTTAGAGACGAGAGCGAGGCACGCAACCCCGCGCCGCCGGGCCCATTGTTGCCCTGCTGAATCAGCCAGCGGGCCTCATCTCTGTGTTTTCTTACCTCCAGAGCCTTTATGTACGCCATGGTCCATTCACCCAACGTGGGCGTCCCGTGCCACTCGTAGATCCAGCGGTAGAGACAGGAGAGCGAGGCACGCAACCCCGCGCCGCCAGGCCCATTGTTGCCTTGCTGAATCAGCCAGCGGGCCGCATACATCGTGTCTTCCTCGCTGCACCCATCAAGCACGACGAGGATGATAGAAGCCGCTGGACACGCATCTGATTCTGGCAAAACATTAACTATAATTACTCATAGTAATCAATGCCATCATCATCATCATTAGAACCATCGTCGTCAGCCTACATACAAACTACTACTGGGCATAGGCTAAACAAAAATTTATTTCTTATCTTAATTCATTAAAACACGCTTTCTTTTAAGTTCGATTTCCTTATAGTAGATTATGTGGCTGTACATAATGAAGGGTATTAAACATGAGTGTGGGTTTATGAAACGAGCCGAAGGCGAGTTTCATAATAACATCACAGGAGTGTTTTAATGCTTAATGATATGATGTACAGTTACATACACTACTTTATCTACCCACATATCATAAGCCTCCATGATGCATTCAGGAGCCGCACATTATGACCACCATAAAAATAGACTATTTTGTTAGAACAAAGGACCCCGCAGCGAACTTAAGGAAAATGTGGTTTCAGTCAAATCGCACTAAATTTTAGTATGATGTAGATTCAACTGTCCTGATTATTTTTTTATAAGGGCAACTCTCTCACACGTATACTTTTTGAAATAATCAATTTAATTGTTTTATACAAAAATATTTTAAAGTTCGTTATGGCACTTAAACATTTCCTAATTTCAACAATTATAATTTTTTCAACAAATAAACAGTAATTTATATTTTAAATTATATAGTTCGTTTCAATTATATATTTTTAAAATTGGGCTAAAAAGCCATGACTCTATTCCATGAGATGCACACAAGCGCGCATGCGCTACGGGGCCAGATGCCATATAAAAAAAAATTGATAAGTAAATATTAAATATTGGTTTTGTGATTTAATTAATTTAATAATGTTAAGATTGACTCACGAAATAAATAATATTAAGAATGTATGTTAATGTTACGTACCAGTACATGACCTTTAAGTGTAAAGTGTATCGTGGGGTTGTTTAACTGAGTGTAACCAAGGTGTAACCTAGATTTAATATGTCACAAATTTATGTGCACTAGAAATTAAGAAAGAGCATGTTGCCGGCCTTTGCATAAAATTCGCATGAAATTCAAAAAAATCATAGCGAAAATTATTACGCTGCTTGTTAATATAGCATTTATTAATAACATAGTTGAAAGTGAGGTAAGTTTGAATATTTTTGTTATTTCCTCATAACAAACTCTTATTATAATATATTTCCTTGCATTTGTCGTGAAAAGAACTATGTTTAGTCTCGGCTGAAAGTGCAATAGATGAACTCGTATTATATCGAAATTCACTCTTTCATCTATTGCTAAAGGCAAGATGTAATTTAAATGAGTTACTATGTAAATTCAGCAGCGAGTTGAGACTGTTGTTTTTATTCTTATTATAGTTTATCAATGATCATAACTCCACGTAGCACTGCAGTAGGTATATTTTTCCTGTTGTGGTGAAGTCAGAAAATTTTGAACGTAGCACATAATAAATATTTGTTGATGAATGGATCAATGGTTCAGAAATGGTTCACAGTGTTAAGAAATCCGTCCAAATGTGAAATTATAAAGATGTTTAGAGCGATGATATGACGACAATGATACATGTCCATACATTTCATAAAATGCCTTAACTAGCCGCTGACTGTCGGTAATAATTAGCCCACATGAATATCGATTTCCAATAATCTGGTTCATTCACATATTCTAGTAACTTCATAAAACAGTTACATCCGGACATTGAAAGAAATATCCATAAGTAAATAGAGTAGAAAATATGTTATTAATAAATGCTAAATTAACAAGCTGCTTTTTTAATTTCTATTCCACATAAATTTGTGACATAGCATCATGGCGATAGGCCATTAAAAAAGTAACATTTGCTTTTCGGTTAACTACGACGTTCTACCACAATGCTTATTTAAAAAAAAAACAATAAACGATTTGGTATATTTTGCAGTTTAGTTTATGTAATATCGACATGAACATAACAAATATCACATAATTAACTAATTCTATTAATTTTATATTGCAAATTTAACTATACAAATACATATTGAAAATATTTCATCCAAATATTAGCGATAAAATTGTCTACTCAAACCATAAAAAACGCGTAGGTATTTTTTTAATCATTTCGGAGGGAAACTTGACAAATTTTCTCTCTAATTGCTTTATGAGTTTTTGTTGTGCGTTGTTAATTTTAGTATTCATAATTCAATATGAGTTCCGACGAAAATACTGACTTAAACACCGACGAAGAAATATTGTTAAATTGAAATATAACGTAATAAAAATAGTGTTAATACGTGTTATTTGTGGTTTTTGGTAGCTTACTTATATTATAATGTATTTAGAAATATTTTTTTGTTTTTTTGGTTCTTTTTTTAATTCATTGCGTGTTTGAGAAAAACACTAAACATACCTCGGCGGGAAATGGGGTTGCCAGCCTCATACCTATATGTATTCGGCCAGCAAACCCTGACTTCCCGGCCTCTGTAGTGATGTACTATTTTTTGTACATGTATATTTAATTTTCTACGTAGTCACCTTTTAAATACACTAGTGGTATTCTAGCTTTAATAAGCCATCCAAAAAATACGATTTCGGAAAGTCATCGAAATAGGCCTCTGTGGCGGCCATACCTCTTCATTGGACGCAAATCTCTTTCCGCCCAGTAATTCTTTTTAGGTTTGGGAATTTAAAAAAGTCGTGTGGGGCTAAGTCTGGTCAATATGGTGGATGCGGTTACTTATCAAACAGCTCGGGTACATGATTACCTAGTTCGTTCAAAAATAAACCTATCAACTTTATTGACTGGTATATCATTTTCAGTTGTGCTTCTGACTGTACCTTCCAACTTTCACCTTCCTTGATCCGTGTACAAGAGGTGAATCCTGTACTCAACATATCATAAAACTGTATTCATAATCATAACATTACTTGAACGTTTAGGATCTAGTAGATGTTTATTTCCCACTACTTATATTTTTCTCATTTATGTTTGGCACCCATGAGTCTTCCACTGTAGGTATTCAAAAAGATACAGAACAAATACTATATATAGGCTATTAATTAATAATGCAGACATGCATTGAATTCGTTTCTAAATATGCCTAATATGTTTAACTTCAACACTGCCTAATAGGTTACGAGCACAACTCCTTAGAATTTGTACATGTCCCGGTATATTTCCAAGTAGGTACTAATTAATATAACGTGTTTCAAACAGTATTCAATTACTTAAAACAAAACGAAAACTGAACCACGTCTAATAAATCTGACATTAGACTTAACAAATATATATAAAAATAAAATTACTCATGAGCGGCTGAAATTCCTCGACAAATTAGAGACAGCGCAGCGCAGTCGAATGTGGTTGAAAAGTTTCCCTTTGTACATTAATAACTTTTTAAACTTGCAGGTAGACCTGCAGAATCTCGTAGTTTTGAGCAATATGGAATTAAAAATTGCCAAAGTTTTAGCTTGTCTTAGATCCAGCGGAAGCGAGTTCCAGTAAAATAGCTTGCACAGTAAAATAATCAGAATAAACCGTTTTTAAATTAACAATTTAGATAGTAAAATAGATGTTTTATGGTCTTTTATTCTCTGTTATAATTTAAATAAACATTTTAAAACACAACTTCGATATTTTAAGAAGACAGAAAGAAACAGATTATTATATCGCGGCAGAAATTGTCGCGTATGACAGTTATGCTAGAGGTGCTGAAATATAATAAATCGAGAATTCGTCATTTTGATTGACACTTATAACGCAAGCGATTTAGTTTGTCAGAGGTTCATTTAAAAAAAACGTTTTTTCTCAAACATCCAAGGAAATGTCGTTCTTATAGTCGTGGTAATAGAACGCGAAATACGTCTTTGTATAGCACTTGTTGAAGATTCGTTCTAATTTCAAATTAGAGGTCAATAAAGAATAGAGTTGAATAAATAGAATCATCTTAACATTTGGTGGCAAAAACATTAACCCGAACAGTTTAAAAAAAAATTTGAAAAAAGTAAAAAGTTGTCTGGAATAGTAAAAATATATGATTATATAAGTTGAACATTCGTATTATTTCTTAGGATTTATTTGAGAAAAGCACTATACAAGCCTCGGCGCGAACAGGGATTGTCGGCCTCGTATCTCTAGATGACCTCGTTATCACTCGGCCATCTATTACTACTCGGCCAACAATTCCCTATTTCGCGGCCTCTGCAGTAATGTACTATTATTTCAATGACTGTTTCTTGATTAAGATTGATATTTGAAATTTTTATATTTATGTTACTTATTTCGATTATCCAGTTTGGCATGTTGGTATTGTTGGTGTAACCTGTTAAATGCCGGCTCGTCGAATGGCGTACACAATGCCGGCTCGTCCACTCCAAACATGTCCTCATTTGCCAAGTAATTGTCAACACATATCCAACTTATCCACAATGCCAACTGGTTGGTCCACAATGCAATCTCGTCCATATTCCCAAACAGTCCACAGTGCCCACACTCGGCCATATTCCCAACTCATCCACTATGCCGAATAGTCCACACACTCCAAACACGTCCTTAGTGCCAACTCGTCTATATTTCCAGCTCGTCAACAATGCCATGCCAACTCGTCCACAATGCCAACTCGTCCACAATGCCAACTCTTCCATATTCCCAACTCTTCCATATTCCCAACTCGCCTACACTGAAAAGTCGTCCATATTCTCAACGCGACCTCATCCCCCGAAATTTGGGATGATTATTCTTTAAAGGGGACTAATATAGTCAAACAATATTATTGGAAATAAAATAATTAATCATAGATTTCTTTACTTATTGTCGATTAAATTAAATTAGTTTCACTATTTTTTTCTGGTCATTCAATATAACCTATTCTTGAACAATACACAAAGTGAAATGTAAATATTGCATAGCATGTCGGTGAAAGACTAATAGGTTACAATTTATGTTAAAGTGATGTTAAATAGTATATTGTGTCATAAGGGTAGTAAGTAGGGGATTACTAACGAAGGTCTATTAGAAGCCCGACGCCGATGGCGGAGGGCTTTTAATGTCCTGAGTTTGTAATCCCCTTACTACCCGCCATACACACAATATTTTTCATCACATTTGGGAGTAAATAACAAATACATAACATAACACAAAAATAAACATTAAACTAATTAAACGATAACGATTGACAACCAACTTTTTTCTGCATATATTTATTTAATTAACTATAAGCACTGGCAAAACAGCCATCAGCTTAAAACAGAAAAGAAATATACACAGAATCTTACCATTTATCATTAAACAAATAACAATTAACAATATTATGCAGGAATAATTAACACCGTAATACCTATATTATATTATAAAACTAAAATACGAACAGTAATTTTGTTACAAAACTAAATAGTACCTAACCAATAATTTTATAACTTTTTTTCTTTTTTTTGTGTCGTCTACCACAGATAATGCTAAGAACTGCGTTTAGTTTAGAAACATGACAAGCCATCCTGCCAGATTGTAACGAAAATTCAAAATTAAATTTAATAAAATGATTGCAAAATACACTTAAATAATTGTGAAACATAAATATTAAAACCGTATTAATTCAATACACAATAAAATTTGCTGGTAGGCAAGTTTTGTTCGTACAACAAAAAACCATGGCTGGATTGAAACCTCCTTAGTCCGAAGTAATCTGCGAGTGCGTACTATATTTTTAAAACTAAAACCATAACTCCCTCGGGAGTTATAACAATTTATAACTCCCGCGGGAACAATATAGGCCTTAGTCCTTCAGTACTTCCTACATGTAATACCATATTTTACGAGCAAATGTGATGAAAAACAAATTATTTATGTTTTTCATAATACGGAATGGATGTTCTCGTATGTCGAATGTCACTATTTACGCAATCCAGACCTTTGTGCTACGCACCGCCGCTGACTAATTGGTTCTTGTCGCTATCAGATTTCAACACAATGAGCAGAGTAGACCAGGAATTATGTAGGTATTGTATGTATAATATATATTATACGTATTGTGGTAAGGATGGACCAGTACGAGCGAAATGGTGCGACTGATAGAGACGTGCCGTTTCTGAAAAGTTTCAGAAACTTTCCTTATATTTCGGAAATGGCACATCACTAGGTGTGACTTAATGACGTCATTCATTTATACGCCCATCTAAAGGCTTTAACGCTATAAAAAAAACACATTTTCTAACTGTGTCAATTAAAGGGAATCTAATAAAAACAAAAACAGTAGAAATATTGTTTCAATTATTAATCGATATCAGGGTAAAAACGCTATCCGCTATACTTTATTCGCTTCACTTCAATAGCATTTCATTTTTACAATATGTATTTGTCAAGTCCCGGTTAGATCACTATTACAAACGGCTATTTGTGTCCTCAAAGGACCATTAAGCTTTGAGTCTTAAGCTTTCCGAGAATAGATTTTAAATGGGATAATTTTCATTAGTGCTTTTAACGGATCAGAAAAGAGTGCAGCTCGCAAAGGGATTATCGATTAATAAGAACTTAGAGCCAACTTGCGTAAATTGTGCAATAACAGGCTTTTCAGTGTTTTTTTGTGTGTAAAATGTTATCTCTACTGATAAAATTCTGTTCGTTTTGTAGCCACAGCAAAATATACGTAGGTACCCATCAGGTATTGAATACGACCGAATGTAGCAACTGTAATGACGCGAGTGTCCTGTGGCTTTACCTTTGTGGCATAAATCATTAATGGCAGCCAAACCCTGCTCAAAGCCGGATTGTAATTATTGGTTTGTATGTATTTCTAGAGGATGGGGCAGAGCATAATTATCATGTCAATGCAGTATCTGGTATACATTTTTATCTATCTAAATATCATAAACCCTCCATGATGCGTTCAAGAACCGAACATTATGACCACCATAAAAATAGTCTGTTTTGTTAGAACAAATTTCTTATCTGTAAAAACCGGCCAAGAGCATGTCGGGCCACGCTCAGTGTAGGGTTCCGTAGTTGCTCATCCTTCACAATATACCTTTAAAGTCCTTTACGAGAAAGATTTCAAGCTCTATAAAAAGGTCGTAAACGCCAAAGTAACTGTAATTACTTATTACCTTCTGGAAGTTATGGATTATACGCGCCAGATTGAGCTGAATGTTTCAGTGCAGTATATGTGTAACGTTCGAAGTATAAGGACACTGCGCGGCACTTACGTCATTTTAAAGAAGATTATGAAATTTTGCGATACCTTAAAAACGGCTCTACCGATTTTATTCAATATAGTTTTCATTGAAAGTACTTACAAGGCCTCATTTTCATGAATATTTCCATAATTTTTTGACCCGTGGTTGAAAAGTTAGAGGGGGGGGGACACTATTTTTTTTAATTTTCGGAGCGAATATTTATACGAAACTGCTGACTTTATCAAAAAATAATGTTTGGAGACCCCTATTATTATTAAAAGGGATATTATTAAATGCACATCTGTATAATTTTTCAGCACACTAGGTAACTCCACTAATTAACTGAATGCATACCAGAAAAACTAATGCTGTGCAAAAAAGCAATTGATTAACTGAACACGTCCTACAAAAAAAACTTAAACATCATGAAATTAAACGAGATGACCTTTTTAATCGAATTCACGCCAAAAATATGGTTCGTACATCGGATATATTTGAAAGTTTCGGCAAAAATACTGACTTGCACACTAATTATCCTCGCACTGCACACTAAGATCCGACTCGGCCGGGTTAGGTTAGGTTAGTTTTTTTTTTATATCCAGTAAAACAGTTTTGCAAATACCTTTAAATAGTATATTTAATTCGCATTATTTAGTGTGCATAATTAGTGTGCAAGTCAGTGTTTTTGATAAAACTTTCAAATATTTTGATCGAAAAAAGGGAATATACAGATATCGATTTAAATACATGCCTTATTTAAATAAGACGATTAGGTAAAAAACACACCTTCCGTTTATGACGTCTCATACAAATGAGTGTACTCTTAATTTGGCCGGTTACTGCATTATAATATAAGTATTATTTAAATAAGACGATTAAGTAAAAACACACCTTCCGTTTATGACGTCTCATACAAATGAGGGTACAATACTCTTAATTTGGTCGGTTACTGCAATAAAGAGAATTTTACTTTTAATTTTTTCAAAGACTGATAAATCACCATAAAGCCATATAGCCAAGTATCAAAAACTGAATTTAAAAAATAAGAACTAGTATAAACTTTTTAATTGCTCTCTGCGTTTAGTTCTCGCACTGAGCATTTCTCGACTCTGCTACTGTCAATGCATTTTAAATGTCGACAAATTTCGAATAACGGACAAACAATTTAAATAATAATTTTATATGGGTTTAATTTATTTTCATGATTCTTAGTTATTTATTAAAGATTTCCCTCGACAGTTTTGATTTTAATAATATGGTGGTATTTAATGAGTGAATTGAAAATTAATAAGTTTACGAAACGCAAACAAAAAAAAAATATAAAACAGAAATGATTGTGTCCAAATCAATATAAAAGTTATTTTGAACTTACGATCTTCCCCTCGAATGATAAATATGGTATGGTTTCTAAAAAAAATCGTGCGTTTATAAGTTGTTGATTTAACCAACATTTTAATTTTGCCCATATTTTTTATTATTGTATATTTATATAATTTTTGTTTTAAATCGAACATATGTATCGAACCCGAATTTTATTCCTATTCCTAAAAAAAATAAGTAAGTGCCAGATGAACTTCATGGCACTGATATATTAAATTCAAAATGTAGATTGGTGATTATTTCCAAGCATATTTGGAGAAAAGCACTATACAAGCCTCGGCGGGAATGTCAGTTCGCAGATTCGTATTATACTCATCCACGAACTGACTTTTCCCTGCCTTTGCAGTAATATATTATTAAATTTGGTCTTTATTTAGTTCTCAATTCATCATCATAAGTTTAAGAGTCAATTTCTTGTCGGTGCAGCTGATGATTGATCAAGTATGTAGGTTTCTCCATCATCTTTCTCCACAATCAAAAAATACGAACGTGTATGCTGGATTTGTTAACGTTGGCAAGGGAATCAAACCAAACCTATAGGGACTTCTCCTTGACCTAGAATCGTGAAATTTGGCAAAAAGCAACATCATATAGCACAAGTAAATAAAAACGTCCGAAGCCCGTAATTAGTTATTTTTTTTACTATATAAATGTATATTTTATTTTTATTATTCGTGACCTATGTCTATGTATGGGGACAACAGTTGTCCAATGGCGAAGTTGAGTATGTACTTGTACACCTCACTTTTCGTTAGAGCAATATGCATTGCTTTCATAGTTTTTACGGAACCCTCGGTGCGCGAGTTCAACTAGCACTTAACCGGTTTTTCGACAAATACAGATACAAAAATACAAAATTATTTATTGTTTGAATGTGAGTGGTTATAAATGGTGGTAGGGTTAGTATTTGGTTACATCACAATCAGCCAGAATTTGGCGTACAATACTTAGACTCTTAATATGCAAGTCATTAAAACCAATGGAAAATAATCAAATTATAGTAAATAGCAATGTCGGACTAAACATACGTTTAAAAATACATAAATAATAAATTAATGTCATGCATACAGTAAATAGCCAATTAAATTACAATAATTAATAATTAATATTAATAATTCTAAAATGTCTATTCGATACCAAAACAAAAAACATGTAAAACAATAATAATCATTATAATAAAATGGAATTAATTCATAAGGCGTCAATTGGTGGTTGCAAAGTGTTCATAGGCAGAGTAGAACATTCTTTGTAGACACCACTTGAATAATTTGGTTTTGAAACCTTGACAATCAAGGATTTCAAGTCCTATGGTTAAATTTCATAGTATTGTACTGGTTAATAATATGAGCTTTCACAAAGAGACACATTTCGTAAATGTACAATGTAGGTAACGGAAGGATTTTTCATTTTTCGAACAACGGTCTGCATGAATCTGTCGGTTTGGCGCCACAGATAGCTCTGATGCATTTTTTTTGGAGTAGAAACGCTTGTTGGGCCAGTGTGGAATTTCCCTATAAAATAAGACCGTAACGAAGATTTGACATAATGTGGCCATGAAACGCCAAGAGAGCAGATTCTTTAGATACCACCTGTGATATCCTGCGCAGAGCAAACACAAATCTTTTCAGCTTGCCGACCAGGTACTCATTATTTAAATTGTTTGTACCAGTTACAATGGCAATCAAGCATCACTCCGAGAAATTTAATTGTTTGCACGCTTTCAATAGCTTCTTGACTATGTTAAATTATCAGATTTTCAGCGTTGCTTTGGGGAGCGTAAAACTCCATGTATTTGGTTTTACTAATGTTGGCTTTCAGTTTGTTTCTCAGCAGCCAGGTGTTGATATTGTTGAAGGCTAAATTTGCCTCTGATTGGTAAGTTGCGGGGTTTTTACCGGGAATAATCACGTAGCAATCGTCAGCGAAAAGAAGGACCTTGTTGTGCGTAACATTGGGGAGGTCGTTAATGTAAACTAAGAATAATAACGGTCCGAGTATGCTCCCCATAAGATTGGTCTGAACGTATTTTTGATAACGATTTCGTCTTCGCACAGTATGAGGTAATTTCAGTTCTCTGTTTCCTATCAGATAGATATGTCCGTAGCCAATCGTGGCAGTTCCCTTGTATGCCGTAGTGATAAAGTTTGCTTAAGAGTATGCTATGCGAGACGCAATCGAAACCCTTGGACATATCCATGAAGATCGTTGTTACAGGTACTCTTTTGTCTCTATATATCGTAAGATCTTTAATTAGCTCATGATAGCCAGTGTGGTAGATTACTGTTTTCGAAATCCAAATTGGGTACATTACGAGGGGCAAACCGAAATGATCGGGAATTTAAAAAACTATGTGCACTATATACATAAATTATATTTTATTGTTTTTCGAAGTATTCTCCGTTACATTCAATGCACTTTTGCATTCTTTTAAACCAGTCATTAAAACAATAATTCCAGTTTGAAGTAGGCATTGCCAAAATGGCCGATTTATAGGCTTCCACAGCGGCTTCTGGGTTCTCAAACCGCTGACCACGCAATAAATCTTTAATTCTAGGGAACGTAAAAAAATCATTTGGACTCAGGTCAGGGCTGTATGGAGGATGGGACATCAACTCAACGTTTTCGTCGTTCAAAAATTTAGTTGTTTTGTGGGCGGTGTGGGAGCTCGCATTGTCGTGGTGTAAGATGACGCGGCGTCTCGGGTTCCCTTGGCGAAGTTCGGCCAGCACCTCCGGCAAACAAACTGTGATATACCAATCAGCGGTAACGGTTCTTTGTTCTTCTAGAGGAATTGTGGCAACATGCCCCTTTTTTGAGACGAACGAAGCCACCATCTTCTTCGACACGCTTCGAGAACGCACAACTTTCGTTGGTTTGACCTCGTCATCGAAGACCCATACTGCCGACTGGTGCTTTCTTTCAGGCTCATAAGAATAAATCCAGGATTCGTCACCCGAGACCATATTATAAACGGCTTTTGACTTTCCTCCATTGTAGCATTTCAGAATAGATCGGCACCAATCAACACGAGCCGCCTTTTGCTCTTCAGACAAATTATGGGGTACCCATCGGGAAATCAATTTTCTGACACCCAATTCACCATGCAAAATAGTGTGAATTGCAGTCATTCCAATGCCTATGGTTGCCCGAATCTGCTCGTATGTCACATGTCTATCTTCTTTTAGTAGTTTTTCCACAGCCGCGATGTTTTCAGGCGAAACCGCCGTTTTCGGCCGACCTGATGAAGGTACGGTGCCAAGAGAGGCACGACCCCGTCGAAACTCAGCATACCACCGATATATTGTCGTCTGACTAGGTGCTTCAATGTCGTATATAGTAACAAGCTCATTGCGACATTCATCTGGAGATAAGCCACGACGAAAGTTATGGTAAATAATTGCACGAAAATTTTCACGCGTCAGCTCCATTTTGTTCATCGAGTTGTCAATTTAAAAATGGAATTAAAAAAATATATCGTTCTTTTTTTAAATTGTAAAAACGGCATCGTGATTGTAAGTCGCCAGTATGCATGTGACAAAAAAGGATTTAATGTAACTCAGTTTAAAGTACTCTATTCCCGATCATTTCGGTGTGCCCCTCGTAAAACCATTTTATCCTCGTCCTCTGGTCTCGGCCGAGAATTTTTATTTTCTCGGTGTCAGTCTCGGCTGTGAAAAAAAGCAGCGTCGGTTGGACCTTTCTTGCAGACTGCAGTAGGTACCTACGCCGGCCGCCGCTAAGTCTACTACATACACAAAACGTCTCTAAAATGCAACAGTTGCAGCGATCATTCGGTTCATCATCATCATCATCTCAGCCATAGGACGTCCACTGCTGAACATAGGCCTCCCCTTTGGACTTCCATATATACCGGTTGGAAGCGACCTGCATCCAGCGCCTTCCGGCGACCTTTATAAGGTCATCTGTCCACCTTGTAGGTGGACGTCCTACAAGGTGGACAGATGACTATCATTCGGTTCAGATCCCTGAAAAACAGATAACAAGTAGGTACTTACGCGGGTCAAAGGTGAAGGAGTGGAGCTTGTCGAGGATGGTGGTGATGAGCTCGTGCCGAACCCCTCGGTTCACGGAAGCAATCGCGCGGTGGAGGAATTCGTCGATCGACTGCAGCAACTCCCACAGCTCTTCATCGGTGCCCGTCACCCGAGCTGTGTACAAACACCTCTATATAAATTCACAATAATGTGAAACGAAGCCTCGCAAACTCGCAACTTGTTGGATGCGGTGTTTCCCGAGAGAACTACAACACAAGTTCTTTAAGAAGCGAGTGTATAGAGCGCTTCGACTCGACGGTCGATAACTCATAGGCTGTTCACTAGGATGGGTTGCTTTAGTATGGCCAAAAATAATCCCATATAAAAAAAAAATATATTTAACAGTGTATCCATTTTTTTTGCATTCCGAAGCTTCTTCTCTGGATCCACTTAAACATTTATTAAGGATTAAGGACATTATATAAGCCCTAAGTACTGTGATCTTGAATTTTTATGTATTATTTCACTTTTTTGTTCAAATGTACGGTGATTTCGTTTTAGACATAGTATAGTATGTCTAAAGAATCTAATAAAGATGAAAAACATAAAACGATATATTTTCTTCTGCTCCCCGTACATGTTCCCAAATCAAAACCTAATCCAGAAGCACTAAAAAAATACACTTAATAATAACACAAAACCATGAAAAAGTAAAATTTTGCCACCCTACTACTATTCACTTAGAGTTAATTAGCAGTTCATCATGCAAATAGTTGCCCTTGCCGGGATTCGAACCCAGGATCGCCAGCTCAGTATGCAGCGAGGCTATTGGAAACCCAAGAAGCTATTTCTATTAAGGTTTCAAGCCCTAATATATATTCCCATCGCAATTATTGGGACAAATATCATTTAACTGAAAAAATGTGTTACCTACGTTCTTTATATAACAATTTAAAAAAAAAAAACAGAATTAATACTAGTATAATATAGAATTTTTAGTTTCAATATTTGATTGGTACACTTGTACCAATCAAATCTGAATATCTTGCAAAAATCTGAATGACTTGAAACGTTTACAGATATTCCACAGAGACAAAGGCTTTCGATTAAAACAAAAACGTTTTCGAATCGATTAATACGTTTGGGAACTACGATGCCACATACAGACACACAGATACACATGATAAACTTATAACACCCCTCTTATCGCTAGGGGTTAAAAAAAGCACAACTTACAGAGACATTTGACGATATCATGGCAATTCTTGACAAGTTCAGACGGCGGCGGCATGTAGTGGGGCTGCTCGTTCATCAACTTGATGTACTGCATCAGTGAATTGAGGTCAAGCTGGTTATGATCATCATGAACCAGCTCGTGCTTCTTCACAGCCATCTTCGAGCTAAAAGAATAAATACGCATTAATACAATTATTTAACTATATTCTAACCCTTTATATACTTGACATTGACACAGTGCACAATTTACAACATTTCCTTTTTTATTTTAATTCTCTTATTTTTTGAAATTTAACCGTCCTTTCTAACTTTTTAGAGCACTCTAGTTTCAGTTATAGTTAAAGAAAATTAGATTCAAGTGTATGGAAAATTTGGCAAAATTAATGACACCCTACGCTAGAGCAAGATGCCAATAATGGCCGGCCACAATTTGCAGCAAAACATGGCCCGTTTAGAAGCCCCTTTATATACAGCTCAGACAATTGGTGCGTACCCCCAAAGATAAGGAACCCTTAAGTAATCCTGGCGTATATATAATTCCGTGCTCCTGTGGAAAGAACTATATATAGAACTATAGAGAGACTGGCCGGAACATTTCCACAAGAGTGACTAAACACATACTTAGTATGAACAATCGAGATACCTACCCGGGGTTCTGCAGTGACGGAACATTCACTGAATTCGGATACGTCTCACTATATTCGGTTTGATAAGGTAACTGCTAGCGAGAGAAAAGTTTTCATTCCGCGGAAAGTACGGGAGGCTATCGAAATTAGTCGTCATCCGAATTTTAACCCAGATTGTGGATCAGTCAGTGGATCCCCAGCTGGAGGACGGTTTTGGATACTACATCGGTGGTTAGTGTGGACCTTAGTAATGCCTTGATCACACGTACCGAGTAAACGGGCGAGACAGTGCTCTGTCTCGCCCGTTTGTCTTGTGTGTGACAGGGACGAGAGCACTGTCTCGCCCACTGTCTCGGTACGTGTGATCAAGGCATAAATGAAAATGACGTTGTGAGTGTTGTGCATGTGCAACCCGACAATTGACATTATGCGTGATGATGAGGGTAGTTTTAAGCCTCCGCCGGTGACACCCGCATCGAGCAGCCGCGCGGACAGGGCTCTTGCCCGCAGTGTTCGGTTGGCCGCCGCCGCGACTGATCGTCTCTCCTGATGATGAACCGCGTACCGATTCGAAATATGTCGAGCGTTATTCGACTTCTACGACGTGAGTAAATCCGTTTATGTATTTTTAATAAGGTGGGAATAAGGTATATTAACCACATACAGAATTACAGATAGATAGATATAGATACACAGCAAGTACATTAACCCGGGTTTTGCTGGCGCGCAGCCCTGTTAAAAGGATCTTGGCTATACTCCTTTTTTAGTTTTAGAGACCCAAAGGATGAGCACAGTTGGTGACACGTGATATATGTGTGTCTGTCCACATACATCACGTGTCCCCTATCTGTTACGGATATTATTTTAAAATAGGTAAGGTTTATATTTGGCATTGAATTGACGGTAAAGCGTCTTCAGCAGTAAACCGCCCAATATACACTGCGTTAAACAATATTGACATATTATATGATTCAAAATTATTATTATTATTATTAACCATCATCAGTCAAGGGCTGCATCAATAACATGCTACTAAATAAAATCATTTCGTTCTGCAATTATTATTTTTTTCATTAATATATTTATCTAAAAAATGAGTAAACACGTTTAGGTCTTTCGCTTTGTCCAGGGCGAAAAAAAGCTTTTGTTATCTAGACAATGAACATTGAACACACACATTAGAATCTTTTCCCATGATAAAATAACTCTCAAGTGCATTAATGGGTTTTCTTGTCAAAATATTGTAAAGTATAATATTAAATTACATTCTCATTTATAAATGGCCATGGAAGACATCTTAGACATCTCACAAAAGGGTTTTCTAGATAACACGCAGTATAGGTATGTTTGACGGCGTTTAATTGTATTGGTTGATAATGGAATATAATAATATACTATAAATGTGTTTTACAGAATCCACCATAAAAAATATTAGTTAAAGCAATAATTAAAATTTTAACAGTGGGAGTCCGTTATAATCGCAAGTGGGTAAACTATAGACGTCATAGTTTTCATTAGCAATAAATAAATAAATAGTTTTCATTATATCGACAAACATAGCACATAGCACAGGCTTTTACAGTGGCGTGGCGTGAAACAATAAAAACCGGTCAAGTGCGAGTTGGACTCGCGCACCGAGGGTTCCATACAAACACTTTCCATCCTGAAGTGGTTAAGTTAAGTTTGCATCTGGTATGTATAGCGCTCCATACAAAAGAGGTGCAAAGTTATTCTTGAGATACAGCCTGGTGACGGACGGACGGACGGACGGACGGACGGACGGACGGACGGACAGCGAAGTCTCAGTAATAGGGTCCCGTTTTTACCCTTTGGGTACGGTTATAGCGGCAATAGAAATACACCATCTGTGAAAATTTCAACTGTCTAGCTATCACCGTTCTTGAGATACAGCCTGGTGACGGACGGACAGACGGACGGACGGACAGCGAAGTCTCAGTAATAGGGTCCCGTTTTTACCCTTTGGGTACGGAACCCTAAAAACTGTGGGCAACTCGGCATCGATTTAGCTTTCTTTTTAGGGTTCCGTACCCAAGGGGTAAAAAACGGTAACGGGACCCTATTACTAAGGCTCCACTGTCCGTCTGTCTGTCCGTTTCTCACCAGGCTGTATCTCATGAACCGTGATAGCCTGTTGCCGCTATAACAACAAATACTAAAAACATAATAAAATAAATATTTAAAACGGGCTCTCATACAACAAACGTGACCGGTTGCATTAATTTTCCACTTCATTTGTATGCTGCGCCATACATACCAGGTGCAAACTTAAGTGGAGTGTTTGTACGGAACCCTCGGTGCGCGAGTCCGACTCGCAATGCACGGTTTTTTCCAAAAACAATAGGCAATATTTTTTTAAACAGTACTTGTCAGTGGGAAATGGGTTCTATGGAATGGATACTATGTCACTGCTGGCCTAACACTTGTCGAGCTGCAATCAGATTTAACAAGGGTGTCCTAAAAATTACACATATCACCATACCTGTGCTAACTCGGAGCACGCTCATAGGCATTTGTTATCGATAAAAAATATGTCGATATATAAATATATTAGTACATGTGATCATTGAATATTCTGGATTACTATAAAAAAGTTAGATATCATGTCTGATAAAGTTAATATTTTCATCTGGACGGCAATCTTTTATACCGACGAATATGAAAAAAATATTGATTGTATACTTACTTTGAAAACTTTTATAAACGGTGCCCCGAGTTAGCACAGGTATGCATATCACAGTAACACTAGAGCTGGGCTAACCTAAGATGTACCAAACCAGCCTAATATGACCTGATCAAAAGGCATTAGTGTTTGATATTGCTAAATAAAAGCAGTTTGTTTTTTAATAAATAAAATAAATAAATATTAAGGGACAATCATACACAAATCGACCTAGTCCTAAACTAAGCAAAGCTTGTACTATGGGTACTAGACGACGATATACATTATAAATATAAAAACGTATATAGATAACATCCATTTATTTTTCATGAATATATTTTTTTAAATCACTCTATCTCCAACGGTTAATTAAGATGACAGAAGTGTTGTTTTATTGATAATTTATGTAAAATTGGGAAAATACATGTTTTATCTTGATGTAACCTATCAGAACAAAATCATTTTTTACTAGAAACTAAATGAGGATAGGAAAGGATTTATCCTTTCAAAAACTTGCCTATGTTATGTCAATATGAAGTATGTTACGTACGAAGTAATAAAAGTTGCTTAAGTTATGTTGCTATGTATTTGCTAGAGGTTCCGAGTGTAGAGGGAGGGGTGCAAATAAATGTGTATGTATTGAAAAGTCATTATAACTAATCGTAACAATGCTATGACCAGTTTTAATATCCAACATTGTAATTTTTTAGGTTCACAAATAATACCAACAATATAATATTACAGAAGTTGAGTAAATGAAGACTTAAATTTAAGTTATGTTCAGTATGGTCAGCGGTTAACAGTTATTCATCAATGAAACTTAATTGATTATTTATAGTGTAATTTTACTATTCAATGCTACCCTACAATCATTTTCAGTTGCTTTTAACACAAAAACAGCTGTTGGTTTATGTTTGGCAACTGGCGAAACTTGCATTCAAGGATATGTATACATAAATCACATGACAATCACATAAAATCCTACTACTAATTTTATTTCTAATTATAAACAAATGATCAAGTTTTTTTTAATTCAATTAATTCCCCATTCATTATTGGAAAGTAATATTTCTAAAAGCAGGTCTTCTAAACAGGAGCCTGTACCATAATCAATGAAGTTATTTTTAATTGCAAATAATATGGCTTATAAACTAAAATCCTTTGTAATACACATATTTTCCTATGTTTTTTTCCTATCTAGTACTGAGATAAAAAGCAACCAAGAATGAAATGATTTTCCAGGACAGAGTTCTTTATTCCTAATTGCTGAGGATTTAACAAAAAAAAAACAGAAATTTATTTCTTGAAAAAATATAAACCAAACACAAATTAGAAAAAAGTGGTTATGGTCAGTAGGTACCTATCTAGACTTTTGTTTTGACTAACCTGCTGCAACTGGCTCCTGCACCTGCAGTTGCACCCCTGATTAATTTTGAATAAGGCATGGTAAGTGTATAAAAATACGAGATCGCGGGAGGCGCTGGAGTGACATTCACCCGCGGCGCGATGCACCTGCCCACGGAGGTGACAGCTACGCAACAAATCCCGTCAGGACGAGGGCATCAAAATATTGCATCCCCCCCGATCACATGCGCATCTCCATCGTCCCGACACGACTATCTAGCTATCTATTATAGGAACATAAAATGGCTTCCACGTCACATCTGATAATAAATTAGCAATGAAAATATGGTAAATATACTCACATGTTAGTGGGAAAAGCTGACAAATAACAATCACTGCAGATGAGTTCACCACTTCTTGTCAAAAATAGAAAAACACATTGTCCTTTGCACCATAATATCTTTTAAATCTATGATGGAATGCCAACGATAGCATTGTCGGTAAATTATCACAAGTTGATCATCCGAGTTCGAGCTAATCCGTATGCCTACATTTGCACAACAAAGTGATCACTATGTCCGACTTCATTGAACAGCAACGAGATTAGCCATACGGTCTTTAGTCCTCTATACGTCGCTTCACAATACACATCGTTACTTAGTTAAATCGAACTATCAACACACTCATGTAGAGTACAATATTTACACCATAATCTTGATATTTCGTTTTTATAGGCGATAAAATTGATTTTTGTTTCGTTAGCAAAATCTTCCATGAATCGCAAATGTAACCAGACCAGAGTTGTCTATGATATGATTGTCTGAATCAAACCATAAACGTACCCAGAAGACCCAGATTCACAGATTATCCAACACATAATAATTAAAATTTAAGAACTTAAAACCATAAAACTAAACTAATGTTGGTATTATATTCATTTTCTATTTAAACATATAAATACCGTGTTAATATCCTACATCATAATTTTAAGAAATTCGCACATATCACCACAATATAAATATTATATGTATGCAATATTAAAATATTATAATATAGTTTTAGAATAAAACATATTTATTAGAATAAAATCCTTCGATTTTCTTAAAAAAAGGTAATTATTAAACAAAATTACGGTCAATGAAATTTTGGCGCAAAATCCAAGTATCCATGTCATCGACGACGTAAATAAAAAAAGTAGATAACAATAAAATAAAGCCACTAATATAAAAACATAATTTTCAACTTCCACAAAATGTAAGAGAAATCCAAAATTTATTTAACACCTCATTTCGTAGCCCGTTATTGCCAATTAGTATACTAGTTTTAGCGTTATTTACTTTACAATAAATGGTATAAAATGGTACCCATTTATATGTACACCATAAATTATTGTCAATTGGTATAATGGACTCCCCGGTATCGCCGAGACCTGATGCCGATATTGACGATGTGCGTGCTTTTTTCCTTAAAATCGAACATGATACGTCGTATCCACCCACATTGAAAAAGAAAACCACCGTGATCAAATATACCAAGTTACCAGACTTCGATTTCGATACTAAAGGTACGTATTACTCCCGTTCTACCCATTCATGGCCTAACGTGTTATAGTTAAACTAAAGTAATTTGTATAACTACAAGAAATATTGTATCAGTAACAGAGTTTGGTACTAACATCCATGGTGATTACACAGTCTGCCAGTCGTTAAAGCCACGACTACGCCGAATCGTCGAATTGGATGACTCGCCACAGCTGCAGACCAGTCGATCATTTAAACATGGTACAGCCCCCGCCTCCAAAATGAATCCAACTACGAAACGGAAAATAGTGACTATATCTGAAAATGAAGAGAACAGTCTGACACCTCATGTTGGTACGTATACCAAAAAGTAGTTATATGTATTTGTTTCAACCTTGTTACAAGGTCCCTGTATTTCATGGATAAATGCAGATTGTTTATTTGTGAAGCACTCTGGTGACCAAGAGAACTATAATTAACTAAATGTTGTCAGTCATCATAACCAGGAAAAAATATGAACAATACCGCAGAAACCAACCTAGCCCAATCTGAGCAAAAGTTACAAGCACCCTCTAGGCAGGTTATTGGTTGTGAATGTGTCAATGTTCCAGCGTAAACCTTGTAATAAAAGTAAAATATAGTGTCAAGTAAGTTTGCCAAGTCAATTAAAGCTGAACTGGGGTTCAGTCTGGTAGAAGATTTCACTAACTCACTTCTAGTGAGCCCAAAGGATAAAATTGAAAATTCGAATAGTTTTAATACTTTCCAAGTGAGTGTACCCAACAGATGTAAATAGAATACAATATTGAGTTAACCAATTAAAGTTCAAGCCTGTCTAGTCTTGATAGTGCCAAGTAAGCATGATTCAACTCATAATTATGAAGTGAAACATCCAGTGTGCTTAGAATTATCCAATGTTGTAATATTTTTGAGTTGGTTCAGACCAATGTAGAACTTAATTGAAACCGCAATCTAGTTTAAAAAAAGTAACAACTATCATACACCCAATCAAAGTTGGATTATTGAAATGTTTAAATTAATGGATTGCATGGAAACTTACATAATAAATAATTATAAAATTGTATTTGAAATCGGTTTTATATGGCGAAGGGTCATTATTTCAGGAAAAATCTTAACAGCAGTACAGGATTTGTATAGAAGCGTGGCGCTAGCCATACACCGCCGTATATTGGAAAATGAAAATTGCTGGACATCCAAAGATGGTTATAGGATACATTTTACCCGCGTATGGTAAAAAAAAACCATTAACGTGGACAACATTCAGGGCTACTTTTAGTATAGGTTATAGGTTATATAGGTTATAGGTTATAGCGGGCTAGTTTTCCGCAACTCGACGTCTTACAATGCGCCTATTTTGCGTGAAGGGTTGCTGGCACTACTCTTGCCAACCCAACTCTACCAGAAAGCCTAGCAGTCCCTTGATGTTGCCGATGACTTCTGGGAGTGACCTCGGAGACCCGAGGTGTTGTGCCCGGTATTTGGCCACCCCAGGACATTCGAGAATGACGTGGGCGGCTGTCTCTTCGGCCTCCATGCAGGCTCTGCAAAGAGGACTGTCGGTAACACCTAGAGTGAATAAGTGCTTGTTTAGTAGGGCATGTCCAGTTATCGCTCCAGTTATGAGCCGGAGCTGCGGCCTCTTCAGCTGCCTCAGCTTGAAATAATGTTATTAAAACTATCGTGAGACATCTTTACTAATTATAAAAACGGTATAAACTCACGTAAAAATTGTCAGGAACGGCCCGACACGCTCAGCTTGCGTGACAACCCGGGGTGGATTGTCGGAAGGGCCTCTCTGCTCTGCCTGCAGGTACCTAAGTTAGACCAGTATAGTTGCTGTTCTATCTTCGTGTTTTTACGCACTGTGTTGCGCAGCCAGGCGAATGGCAGAGGTATGATTGGTTCGGGTCCCTCTGCTTTCATCTCCGAACCTCCTCTCGCCAGTTCGTCAGCTGCGTCGTTCCCACGCGAGTTGCTGTGTCCTTTGATCCACTGTAGAGTTATGCTATTATTATTACATACCTCTGACAATGCTCGGTGACATTCATGTATGAGTCCTGAGGTTACTGTGTAGCTCTGCAGGGCTTGTAAAACTGATCTGCTATCGGAGAGTATGCGGATGGGGTAGTCCTTTACCTTCCTCGCGATGATTGCATGGGCTGCCATTATGATACCCATACATTCTGCCTGGAAGACTGTGTTATGGGTTCCTAGTGGTGTAGAAATGTGTATGTTTAGGTCCTCTGAGAATACCCCAGAGCCAGTGCCTGACCTTGTTTTGGACCCGTCGGTGAAGATTCTTAACTCCCTTGGGTTAAGACCTTCGCCAGGTTCCTCATGCAGTTGTATCTTATACTTTTTGTCGAAGACGAATTGCTTGGGTATCCTGTCAGTGACCGCTTCTATCAGCGGTTCCTTACCTACTGCCTCGTAGAGGATTTCGGTGTGCGGCACCCTAGCTGATCTCCAGAGGTTCAGTTTCCTAAGACGTATGGCCGTAGCTGCCGCCTCTTGTTTAACGAAGAGATGCAGCGGCGGCAGCCCCAGTATAGCTTCCAGGGCTGCAGTGGGTGTAGTCCTCATGCATCCCGTGGCCGCCATACAAACTAACCTCTGAAGTCGTTGTAGTTTAGCTTCGACGGTGGTTAGCTTGGTTCGTGGCCACCATACTATTGCACCGTAGCTTAATATTGGTCTGATGACTGCCTGGTATAGCCATAGTGTGATCTTAGGATTAAGACCCCAAGTTCTACCTACCATTCTACGGCACTGCCAGAACGCGACTGTAGCTTTGTCAATTTTGTTGTTGAGATGGTTGCTCCAATTCAACTTGCTATCAAGTATTACCCCTAGATACTTTACCTCAGTCGACAATTGGAGCTCTGTATTGAACAGTCTAGGCAGTCGGTAGGTGCCCAGATTACGTTTGTTGGTGAACATTACCAGTTCAGTCTTTTTTGGATTGACTGTCAATTCGTTGTGGTTGCACCAGCGTTCCACGATGGCCAGTGCAGAGCGGGTGACGTCACATACCGTACCTGTGTGATTGCCGCTCGTCAGTATCACTATGTCGTCAGCATAACCTACTGTGTAATAGTGATTGTCATTTAGTGTGGCGATGAGGTCGTTCACCACCATGTTCCAAAGGAGTGGTGAGAGTACGCCTGCCTGGGGGCACCCCTTTGCCACCAGTGCCTGTTGTGTCTCGCCGGTTCCGAGTCGGATGACCCTCTTGCTCAGCATGTTGTTTATCCATTGTACTATAACATCATTAACACCGTGCCTTACCAATGCTGCTGTTATGCTGGTGAAATTGGTCTTGTCGAAGGCTCCCTCAATATCTATGAAGGTGCCTAGGCACATAGACTTGTTCATAAAGGCCTCTTCTATTTTGAAAACTACGGCATGAAGAGCTGATTCTGTAGATTTGCCCTGGCTGTAGGCATGTTGGTTAGGGTGTAGGGGTACACTAGTTAATGCTTTCTCCCTTAGCTCCCTGTCACATAACCTCTCTAGTGTTTTAAGCAGAAAAGAGGTTAAGCTGATTGGTCTGAATGACTTGGGATCCGAGTAGTCACTTTTACCTGGTTTGGGTATAAAGATGACTTTCACTTCTCTCCATCGTCTCGGTACGTACCTGTGAGCCAGACAGGCGGCCAGAACGATGGTCAGTATCTGGGTGAGTTCCTCTCCTCCCCATCTCAGCAGGGCTGGGAAGACTCCATCCAATCCTGGTGATTTGTATAAGTCAAAGCTGTTTATAGCCCACTGTACTTTTTGTGGGCTGATTACTTTTAGTAATAAATAAAATAATAGCGCTGAGCAGGAGTGAGGAAGGTGTGGACAGAGTGTGTGTTAGTGCCTGCACTGGAATATTGAGGTACCAGATTAGTGAGATTACTGTACTCATGCTTATATATTATAATTATTTGAGAAAATAGAATTTACTTAATACCCCACACATATCTCAAAAATGCTAAACAAGTGGGACTAGATATTAAAACGGTCATACTTGCTGCCATTGATTCTTGAATTTATCATGTCATCATTTACATTGGCTCAGAATCAATAGAAAACCCAATACAAACTATATCTGACACACACAGATACACATATTATGTCTTTTTTCGTTACAAATAATAACATTGAATTACATTTCAACAGGTCGAGTTTTAAATTCTGTCAATAGATCAGCTGGGACTGCTTCAAATGATGATAAAAGTGCAGGACATCGAAACACTTTGAGATCAACAAATTCAGTCAAAAGTAAGTTAATTATGAAAAGGTCAGATAAGAAATTGTTTGTACTAAATGCACTTCTTTCAAAGGAATCATTGATGGAGGCTATATTTTCCAGAAGGCTAGGTTTTACCACTTCCACCATGATTTATACTTATTTACTATATTTCCGATGAATGTATATATCATACTAAAAACTACAGATAAATATAATAGAAAGCATAATATTATTATGTACAATGGCTTAAAGCTACTTAGAAAAAATAAAATAATAATATATACATTTTCTATAAAAAGAATACCCCGTCCAGCAGGTCTTGGTTTTATCGGTAGTGCTTATTATTATTATTATTACTCATAATTTTAGGTTCCCGGGATTCTAAGTTATCTGTTAAATCAAGCAACATGAGGAATAAAAAAGAAACTGTTGCATCTAAATCACCCTTTCAAAGCAAGCAGATATTTGGAAGCAATCATACCATACATGATAATTCAAGAAGCCGAAATACCAAATACAAAGGTAAGTTAAACAAAATTTAATAATTTTCTCATTTTCTAATCAGTGTGTTTCTACTAATGTTTTTAAAATTATTATTTATTTCAGAACAATCTAAAATCAGCAAAACTCCGAGTACTCCTAACCCGCCTAAAGTAAATTTAAGTAAAAATTTAGTAAATCCTAGTGAAAGCGAAACAGTATTAAGATCAATAAAAAATGAACTAGCTAAAGATTTAAACCAAACGACTTCCCTTAAAAGAGCTTCAGAAAAAAACCGATTTGATAACAGAATTCCTCAAAGCAAAACAAAAAAAGAATTATTAAAAGAAATTTTATCAAACAAGTCTACCCCGGCAGTGATACATGTACCCATTGAAAGTGATAATGAAACCAAATTTAAAGTGGGAAATAAATTATCAGAGAAAGCTATGCCTGTCATCGAACACTATTATGTAGATTGTGGTACAGATATGGATAAATCATTTCTTCAGAAAGATGCCAATGTAGAAACACATCCGCAGCCCACCATGGTAAACGAGGAAACTGAAACCTCAAATAATACATTGCCATCAGAAATAACTCAAGATGTTTTTGACAATCTTGACATACCTAATGTTACACTAATAAAAGACAAGAGTAATATTGCCAAAGAAGAGATAGTCAACTTTTGTAGTCACTCATTGCCGAATTTACAAACACCCTCATTTAAAATGAATCCTCATAAAGAAATCATCGGTGACCCTGTATGTTTCGGAAAAAGTAAAACCTATATAATAGGCCGAGCCACATTTACGTATACAACCAAACAAAAAATTAACTTCCACGTAGTCGGCAGCAGCGATGACAGCCAATCTAATCAATCGCCTAGTCCATTAGCGTATCCTTTGAACGTGGTGTCACTTTTGAAAAAGAAGTTGAACCAATGTGATCTCTCCGATAGTTCTGAAGAGCATTTACCTAACAAAAAAGATAAACCAAGTAGTTGCCATAAGAACGTTGATGAAATACAAACACTCTCTCGTTCGCATGTTTTTAATAACAACAAATTAGTCAAGCCCTCCGATCTAATTAGTACTATAAGAGTTAATAGTGGCTTATTGCACAATGACTACATATGCGAACAGTTTCAAAGAGAGCTCCATTTTATTGACTCATTTTTTGAATCTCTTCAATATTTGGAAAGTTGCTCCTTATCTGATAAATGTTTCTCTGAGGCTACGAGTGAAAATTGGGTGAGCAAAACGAGACTCGACTTAAAGAATTCCGAATATAACTCCTTCCTGTCCAAGTTAGAGAATGGCGCGGGCGCTTTAGCGCATGTTGACGATATCGAAACAATGGCTTCAAAAAGTCTTTGTCTGGTGAGTGCAGTTCGTAATATCAGTAAATATTTTGTCTCTAATAAACGACTACAAAGTACGAACAGAACTATTGACTCTGTCAGTCGAGTCATTAATATTGTAGAGCGTGTTTAATGATGTTGTTAAATAACCTTCTTGTAATTGTAATGTACATAAGCCAAATTATAATGTGATTAATTTATGGTTCCAGCTTAATTTACTAATTCGCGATGAGCAGCGACGTGCCAAGAATTTATTGTTTGTATTGAAAATGCGCGAGGATGCATTAAAAGATTTCACCAAGAGTCAGATTATTTGGTTAGAAAATAAGAAAAAACAAGACAACACTGACGTGTCTACGTTGAAAAAGAAGCAACGCGGCGCGCTGTTGAAACTGCAGCATGAGTGCGGTGAGATGCAGCGCATGCGCAAGGCGCTGCTGACCTTGTCCGAGAAGCGCAAGGCGGCTCTCATGAAGACCAGAAATAATATCGAATTGAAACTGAAAAATAACGTCGACGTAGACCAGATACTCTTAGGGAAGAAAAAGTTGAAAAGAAATATATCAGCGGATCGAAATGTAGCTCCACTCAAATGTTTTGACCTATCGAGCAGCGGTTGCGAAGAAAGCACGTCATCCAAGCCTAAGTTGGAATCGCCCGCCACGTTCCAAGAGCTCCTGCCTACAAGCTCGAGCGCTGAGAAGTGCGTCCAGACGGGAGACAGCATCTTCGAGCCCGTTGTACTAGTCGACCACGCCACTAACACGACTGCTGAAAACTTTGTCGCCGTTGACGGCGGATATTTGAATATACTTTTCCAAAATCTATCCTTACCGCAAATTTTTAGTAGTGGGAAGCAATACGAAGTGAACGAGGAAGCTTTGAGAAACATCGTAGAGTCGTCTAACAGGCCGCATCTGAAGGAGCATTGTGATAGTGAAGTTGTTGAAAATTTTATGGATAAAATTAGAAACCGTGATTCCGACAGGTCCTCTTCACTGTCGACGGCCCACAGCCTCGTCGAGGAATTTGATCAGTACTATAAAGGACTGAGTGATGGCAGCAAATCACCAGTAGACTCGCCTGACACGGAACACCATATTCCATGTGTACCTCAAACGCAAGTCTATGAAGTTTTTGAGTCATTTGTTCAAGCAACAGAAAATGAACCAGAACATAATAACAAGTATCGAGAAGTTATTGTGGAAACTACAGATGCTGGGACTTTAGCACCCGCTTTGAGCACAGATACGATATATGATCAGCCTTGTGTATGCGAAGATCCTGTTTTAATAGAATCCCAAACTGTGAAGAACATCATGTCAATATCAAATCAAACTGGACCCCTGCCCGTGCCACCTGGAGCGGTATCACCCGAACCAATGACTGGCTCGGACTCTCAGACCTCATCTTCAGGTAAGCTGTCACCATCAATATCATCTTCACATGTTTATATCATATGTACTTAGTAACAATTTAGAGATTCATTCGCACAACAATTAGTTGAACATTTTGTAGTATTTTATGTTCAAAAAATTGTAGTACAAAAATACTGACAACATATTTGATATGCAAGTGTAATCAATGATGCAAAATGTGCTTCAATGCACGTTTTCTTTTAAAGTTTCACGTTTTCTGTCTATTTGACAAATTATGAATTCTTGTAAGTAGTCACTAGTTAATTGAATAAAGCATGGAATAATACGAATTGCTAATGGAATAACACTTAGTTCACGGATGATATAGCTTTCGTGTAGTTTTTTTGCTTTTCTTGGCCTCAGAAAGAAAGAATTCGTAGCATAATTACACGAAAAAAACAATAATATCATAAACTATATATCACTATAAATTATCCGCCGAAATGGTCTCACCTCAGCATGATGTTAACTCGAAAGCCAGAACTGATTTTCCGATCTTCATAAGGCACATACAATACATACATACTGTCCGCGAGAGTGTTAATATTTCTCCGTAGCCAGTGTGGCCTAATACCGTGTTTGTGAATGTTGTGTTACAGATAGCACGAGTAGAAGCGACAGCCAGGACTGTATCATGTCGCCAATATCGTCGATACCTTCGGCGCACAGCGAGGCGGAGGAGCTTCGCCGACAGCAGCTCGCCATCGAACGAGAGGTAACTCAGGTTTATAGTTATCAAAGCCCTATTTACCACTAGTCACACTAAGCACGTGCCAAATCCCCGTCGTGTTCACCCGACTCCAGATGAAATATAGATATCATTATTTTTACTGTCCAATGGAGCCCCTAATTTAGTGCCCACTGCCTAAGGCCACGGCACGCTTTTAGCTTAAGAGACCTTATTCCTTTTAAAATGCGGATCGTTTTAGACATTTTTCTCTATGATCAAACATGTTTCTTAACATATTATTGTTGTTACTACCTAGAACAGGGCTATTGGAATTTATTGGTAAACATTTTTATTAAATTACCGTATATCCGCTTCAATGACTGCTAAAACCTGCTTGTAAACTGCGATTTGCTCAAAAACAATTTTAAATGCGTCCTTCTTAGGTGTGCTGCTCTGTGGCGGCGCCACCATAATGAAAATCAATTAATTATATGGTGAAATGATTTACGTATCATGTTTTTGGCTGTACATGTACCTAGGAACAATAGTAGATTGTACGACAAGTGCATAAAAGGCATCATTTTACACGAGACGTTTATCCATCCGAGCGAGCTTGCGAGCGAGGATGAATATAAAGTCAAGTGTAAAATGCGTTTTATGGACGAGTTGCACACTCTACTTTTCACTTCGATTGCGAGGAAATGAAACTGTATCATGTAAATAACATATATACACATATCATGTATACCTACTTAAAAACAAATTTAATTAAAATTTAAAGTTGCTATTAGAGCAATGAGAAATATTTAAAGTAATAGTTTAAAAAGTAATAAATGATAGTACATAAAAGTTACAAGTTTATTTCAAGAAGTTTTATTGTGTACTTTGGCTGTTGGTATATTTGCCTTGGTCTTAGAATACTAACAAAACGAAATAAAATAAAGAGTTAAAACCCGGTCCAGACCTTCCGATCCGATCCGATTTATCGGAAGAAATCGGATAATGTGTAGTGCAATTGTTAGGATCTTATACACTACACATTATCCGATTTCTCCCGATAAATCGGATCGGATCGGAAGGTTTGGAACGGGTTTTATTGTATGAAGTTTTATGGTTTTTTTTTAAACTGTTTATTAAGAAACTTTTTCGTGTGGCTGTTGGACCGATCGCCTTGGTCTTCGACGACGATTTTACTTTATGCTCTAGAGCATAAAAAGCGACTTTATGTCGCCTACGCACAGCATAAAGTCGAACTTTTGGAGCGAGAGAAGTGAAAAATAATTTACATTGACTGTGGTGCCGCTGAGGAGCAAACTCTGTAGCGGCGCCACTGAGAACTCATAGATAAAAATTATATTAGCAAAGTGTTTCTTATGGGAATTGAGGTACGAATGCTGTTCACACAAATTGATAAAAATCATTATTAATAAGTGATTTTATTTATTTTTATTGATTCCTTATTTTAAACATTCTGACGTTTCATGTTTTAAAAAACAGTAGGGACCAGGGGAAATATCACGAACAGCCAAGTAGAACTAATTAAATTAAATTAAATCACGAAATAATAGTGTCAATTATCAATACGTACACAATAAATAGCACTAGTACATCAATTTCCATAAGAAAATAATTGCTAATGTCATTTCTATCTATGAGTTCTCAGTGGCGCCGCTGCAGGGTATGCTCCCCAGCGGCGCCACAATCTATGTCCATTATTTCGTTTCCTGGTACAGGTACAGCCAAAAACATCATAAATGCACATGGTGTACGTTCAACGTACATAATTTCATCATATAATTAATTGATTTTCATTATGGTGGTGCCGCCACAGAGCAGCACACCGTCTTAGATATACCTAAGTAAGAACTACCCGCGAACCAGCAGTCTTTAAATTTTTACCTCCTATGTAAACAGAATATTTGTTCAAACATTGTTCAGTGTACTTAACTACAGATAAATATGTTACAGATTAAAGCTTTAGAGCAGCAACAAAATCAGTTACTAGTCGTCCGAGAGATACCTGACAAGCCACCGCCGCCATATACGCCTCCCAACAATGTCTTGCAGAAACCTTCACGCATGTTCGCACTTACTGATGAGATTGAAGAGAAAATACAACGGCATGTCACATATGGGCAAGAGTTTGAACATGACCCCAGCGATCCGTTTGCCGTATTTATTAAAGACATTTGCGAAGAATCTCTGTCTAGGCAAAAAATGGAGCTGAGCGACCAACCATGGGACGCCTGCAATTTGATGTCCACCAAACAAGAACTCACGCCTGAGGATAGAGGACAGAATACGATAAGTGAAATCAAACAGCTGCTTTCTGGAGTGCCACCGACAGTTGTCTCGGGTAAGATACAATTATATTATTTGTTCTGTATGTAGTCTTTAAGCTTTAAGTGCCCCCAACAATCGTCAGACGGGACTGGAGGACGGAGGATAGAATAGGCACGTACTGATCTATTAGATCGTCATTCCACTGCATACACATGTCTATGTAAAACATTGTGAACTACTAACCCTTTCGCCTATGTATGTATGTTTAACGCTGTTTGTTTTTCTGAATTATTTATTGTACTTTGCTTCATTATCTTCTTCTTCGGCGAAGAAAAACTATCATGCTATTCATGTGACGGGTGTGAAGTATCGCCTGTGCCTATCCCGCTCGGCCCCGTACCAAGATCACACACAGGTTTAATAATTATTGTCTACTGTAAATTATTCACATTGACGCCGAGAGACCTTATACATCTCTGTGGAATTAAATTAATTAAGTAATTATATTTTATTGCATGTTGTGACACCTAGAGACTTTATACATCTCTGGGTATATTTAATATTTTAAACTGATCGTTAAAATTTTATTTTAATATTCCTACCTAACATTGATTTGGAGTATCTATATATGGGTAAGGCCGCGGGAATTTACCAATGTGACATAGAAGTAACATAAAAAGATTTACGTTATGTTATCATAAAACGTAACATAAGTCGTTCTAAAGCTTAGATCATACTGGAAAATATTTCCATTAAATAACGTAGGTAAGAAAAAAAATCAAAACTGTAAACAAAATTTTCATGGCACATTAAAATTAATATAATCAAACACGCGTGTGATGGAACTAATGAAACCCAAACCGCTCTAGTGCTTTAAAGCCTCTCATTTTGTACCAGGTGGCAGTAATTACTATTTGTTCACTGCAGGTACCCAATACTAGTAACAAGACGACCGTATAACAATAAAACAGCTTTAGAATCAATGATTCTACTGTGCCTTGAGGTCGAAAATAAATTATTTTCTTCTTAAAACAGTTTTTTTTTATTAAGATGTTGTTTATATTTATTTTATTATTGTACAGGACTTTTGTTCGACTTTGTATATTTTCGTGTCATTAAAAATCTAATAAAACTCATTTAAGTTAGTACATTCTGTGTGCACTTCCCTTTACAACATTTATTCGTTATGTTACGTAGAAAATACGTAACATTTTGCAAAAATGTAACATATTCGTAACGAAAGTGTAACGTATTTTTGAAAAAAAGTGGATTTTCATGGTGAAATGAAGACATTTTTAATACAATAATACGTGTCACTTGCTTGAAAACCGTTACGCTATTGTATAAAAAAAAACTGATTAAAAACAATCACTCCTTACCCTTAAAATCACACACTACACTTTGGGGGACTTTCACGAAACTATAACTGTGTCTACTTTGAATTGCGTTTGTTGACAAACTGACGGATTTGGACTTGCTCATCGGTGTTGCCCTACTAGAATATGAGTTGCCAGTGCACGTAAACGTATTTTCGCCAAAAAATATTTAAAAACAAGCTACATAAAGCGTCACGAAAGTATTGTAACATAAGTGTGGAATGCTGATCCATTAAAATAATGTAAGATAAAAAATTAAAATGATTATATTATCATTATTCCGTAATCAGTAGAACTATCCTTATATGATAAATTTTAGTTTAAAACAAAAGTATGCCCATGAAAGTTGAAATATCATAAAAATAACAGAGCTTTTAGTACTCGTGGTCGAAAAATTTAACCAACTTTCGTTGCGTTTTGGACGGAAATATATTTTTAGTATTTTTATAAAGGGGTTTATATTAATTATCTTACTTGCGACCACGAGAATTCCTCTATCTACATATGATAAAAATATTTTTGAAACATTAGGGGTTACCAATTTTTTTGAATCAGCTGGGTAAATTTGAAACGTCCAAATTGGTAACTTTCCGCGGCCTTACCCATATCTCCTATACGTGTACGCATTTAATAATTAGTTATAACACTAATGTAATGTAATTTTTTTTTTTTCTAAGTCTTATTTACGAAAGAATACTTACGGTTGAGTTTCTTTCGGCTTTCTTCTCAACATCGGTCTCCTCTTGCGAAATGCCGGTAGATTCACAATCTGACTTGTAAAAGTGCCCTTGTGGCCTACTTCACTACATAGTATAAAACAAAGTCGCTTTCTCTGTCCCTATGTCCCTTTGTATGCTTAAATCTTTAAAACTACGGAACGGATTTTGATGCGGGTTTCTTTAATAGATAGAGTGATTCAAGAGGAAGGTTTATATGTATAATACATGCATAATTTATCAGCATTGCACCCGTGCGAAGCCGGGGCGGGTCGCTAGTACTGAATAAATTATTTCATTTCATTTCACACATATTCACGTTCAACAGTTGTAACAAGAAATGATATCAAAGCACATTAAAAAACAACTATACAAACGGGTTAACTAGTAATGCCTCATATTAATGAGGATAATCACATCGAATTTTTAATCTACGATAACTAATTGACCCTTGTTCAATTTAGTGTCGTAGGTCCGATCGTATAATTGACTAAATTGTGACCTAGGCATATCGTCAAGTATATCATTCTGTTTGCAATTTTGTGACCTTGTCGGCGCTATTTAGGCGCAAGGCGACTAACAAATCTAACCGTGCCGGAGTAAAAACGAGATAAAGGTTTTCTTTACTGGTAGAATCGCTAGCCGAATTCCAGTAATTTACGATATGCCTAAGAATATCACGATTTGGCGAATTATACGATCGGGCGACGACACATAAAGCATAAAGGTTGAAAATGTCTCATCCGATATGTGCACTGTTCTACCATTTGAAATCAGTATACCCGACTGACTGAAATCTAATACTGTATTTTTTATTTCCCACGGATTTTGTATCTATAATAACAATAACTGACACCTAGGGGATTCTCAGTAAGTTCACAGTTTTATCTTTGGTTCTGAGTTGTAAAAGTTTTACTTAAGCCCGCGGTCTTTGTTATCAGCTACCTAGGGCGACGCTCATCTGGCTGTATTCAAAGTGATTCCAGGATTGGTCACAAATATTGTATACAACAGCGCACATTAGCACCTAATACATACCTATCCATCGCAGAGCCTGAGACCCTTGAGCGTGACGCGAAGTACTTTAATGTTTTCTACTAAGTGAGGCAAGGATACCGGATATATAGATAACTAGCTTTTGCCCGCGACTACGTACGCGTGGTACTTGATAAAAGGGATTATTAAAAGCGCCTAAGCAAATGTAAGAGCAATTGTGCTTTTGGTCTAATAATTACATTTCGTACAGGGTCACCGCACCCCAACAGAAATGTTCACTCACTTTTCAATCGTGAAGAGGTAACAGACAGACAGACACACTTTCGCATTTATAATATTAAGTATGGATTGACAACATTTCATATTTATAAGACCACAATTTCATTACCTACTATTCTGTATACCGCTTAGAAAGAGGACGTAATCACTGTTTTTTATATTATTCCTAAGATTACTAATTATTTTATTATTCATTAATTAAAATTTAGTCATTCTAAAAGTAACTCCAAAGCTATGACACAATGGAAAGGTTACTATAGTCTGGTGTCTAATTAAAAAAAAACGAATGACGTTGAGCTTGACATTATTGATATAGACAGCTAGTTTTCTTTACGCGTATAGTTCGAAGAATGCAGGCATAGTTGTCGTAGATTTCGGTTATTTTATGTATTTTCTTATATTTCCTTACATGCAGAAAAAAAAAGAAATTTAAATATAATCTTACGATGTACACTCTATATTAATTTCCACCAGATAGAAATATGAAATGTTGTGAATTTTGATAGAAATGTATTGTCCACAGGGGTCGGCGCACGACGATCCGACCACATCGATGACATCCTGTTCGCGGAGTGGCGCCGCTGCGAGCCAGAGTGGACCGCTCTTCAAGGAGACGAAGCCGACGTTAAATCCCAGGTCTTCGAGAGTCTCTTTCAGAAAGTTCTCACCGAGACTATCGACCAATACAAACAAACCGTTCTTGAGCTAACCGCACCCAATCCAAGCCCAAAATCAATAAGAAATAAGAATAAACAATTAGGTGAATCGTGATAAAGAAGAAACATGTTATTTAATTATAAATTATTTTTACCCAGGCCATTTCTTGATCGCCTGATTTTTATTGTTCTTAGTTTTCATTACGTGATTGTAATAATAATTCTATATACATATATATGTACACTTAATGTATTGGAAAAGTCATTAATTAATACATACTATTTACTGTTTGTAAATATTTGTCTGATGTTCACGAGACTAATTCAATACCAATGGCATGTCCAGTTGTCCCTGTAACAGTAGCTGTCGAAATCCGATCAGCTGTTATACCTAGTCCGGCGGCCCACTGCATGAAACCGATAGAAAAAAATTGAAAATGCCTACTCTGTAGGGGTAGCTGACTTTTAGTAGTTTCAACTGCTCTTGGTCGGCCGCGGATTAACTTGGCAAATTTTGCGCAAATGAAAAAAAAGTCGTGCAAAAATTCATCAAAATAAACCTCATAAAAAAATTGAATGAAGCTTTTATTGATAGGATAGAGACCTTTTGAGGGCAGCAAAAAAAGTGGTCGGCCAAATCCTGAGTTGGCAGGTTCTTGTGTCCCACCGAATTTGTGGTACTCTGTTGTCAGGAGCATAAAATCGTGTTCAGATATTTATGTTCCCGTAAGTGTGTAGGTGTGTAACTCGACTGTACCACTTAGCAGCTATATTTTACCTTATCGAAAAATAAAAAATGAAAAAAAAAAACGGATTATAATACCTAAATTAAACCTGTTGACGTATGCCTTGGTCGGCCTCACCTTAGTCTGGCAGTTTTTGCAGACCGACCACATTCATAAAAAAATATTTTTTTATTTCAATTAAAGAAGGACCTAAATTAATAAGTGCATGGAGGGCTTGTTTTCATTTTTGTACGACTTCTTTTTTCATTTGCGCAAAATTTGCCAAGTTAAGCCGCGGCCGACCAAGACCAGTTGTAGCTACTAATAGTCCCCTACGGAGGAGGCATTTTCTATTTTTTTATAAGGTAGGGTTTCATGCAGTGGGCCGCCGGACTATTATTAACTAAATCGCTACACAACCACTTTAAGCTAGCCATACAAACATACAAAATATCTAAATGAAACCTTAAAATATCCTTCCGAAATCATTCTATCTAACAATCTTCAAAAATATATTAATATTCCTTGAAGAAATTGATCATTTGAATATTAATTATGACAGTGGTAATGTTAGGGTAGTAGGAGTAGACGTAGGAGGAGATGGCGGGACGATCTAGACGCGTACTTTAACAACTGGCCAGAAGAAACGTCTAATCGGGAGTCATGGGCCCAGCAGTAGGACATTTCTACAGGCTAACAAAAAAAATGTTCGGATCTTATAAACATTTATGCACAGAAATTATCTGATAAACCCTCTTCGTTAGTTTAATTTGTTGTCCGTGTTCCAACTAACTGCTGTAGTAGTAACACGGGAGAATTTATATGATATAGACTACTATATTTGTTTGATATAGACTAAAGTCTGACCAGAAATATATGATGATTGTCAGGAGGGCGCTTTTTATAAGATTTATAGGGCAACAGTTTTGCAACCAATCGCAACCGCACTATAATGACATTACTTTAAATACCTGTCATGTTCCTATGGTAACCTCGTAATATCATCTAATGGAACGTACCTACTCTTTTCCTGACTGTTTTTCGTGTAGTAAAGACGTGTACGCTTTATTTATACTATTACGTTCACGACTGTGAATGGTTTTCGGCATTTTCTTTAGATATTTTTAAATATTTGTCTTTTAAATTAAAGAAGCCACCACGACTGACATTGACATTGTTGACAAGCCAATCAAACCATCATAAAATCAGTGCCAGTGTAAGAAATTAGTTCAAGTGAAATTCCGCAATATGGCGCATCCTCATATATTTCTGGTCAGGCTTTACTAGTATCATTCAAATTCTCTCAACACGTTTTACCTGTAATGAGACTAGTCCTCCTTGGTTTTGGTGCGTTACCCGTGTTAATACCAGTATTAACACGGGTAACCCACCAAAACCGTTGATAATACAATGACAAATTATTCTATGCAGACGTAGCGTTGTCAGGTTCTTTGTAGGCGTAAATATTATCGTTGCCCTCCACTCCGCACTGACCTAAAGGAAGGAAATCATTTTCATTTCTGAATCGAAAAAAGCCTCAAGCGTCAACCATTCTTGCTGCTGCACCGCCCCTTGGTGATCAACAACCGTAAAATATAATTTTCTACTCCAGTACTTTTTTCTGTCATTTATATAGTTACTAACTCTAATATAGACATAAATTATGAAAGTCTGTAAAAGTCTATACTCTATTACCCAAAAAAACACTGCTAAAGGATGTTATAATGTCGCCAAAAAAGCATCACTTAGTACCACAGATTACCCGATAAACAGCTGCATTCACACAATTTGCAATTAAAAAAAAAACTTATTGTACTAAGGCATTGCTGCCAACTTAAAAAAAAGTTTTATCTTCAGTGCATGGATGTTTAATATAGTGAACGTATACCTTTATGTATAAGTTCATATTTTTTGACAGATGTTTGGTATAGTGAACTTATACCTTTATGTATAAGTATATTTTTTTGACAGATGGACGTCAATTAAAAAAAAGTTTATCAGACTTTTTTTTTTAATTTTGTTGATTCCGAGCGGGAACATGTAATTATTTTCTTTGTTATTTGCATTTTATTTATGAAATAACGAGTCGTAGAAAAAGTATTGTATGCAACGTTGTATAAGTAGGTCAAAAAACGCTCGTGGCATCTTTCTTACGATGTTCGCTACGCTCACATCGTAACCCATGCCACTCGCGTTTTTTGCCCCCTCTTATACAACGGTTGCATAAAATACTATTAAAGTGCTGAAAATTATCGTTTAATACAAGAAACCACTATAAAGTCGGTCCAGTAGTCTTCCAGTAAAATGATAGAAGACATCCGTTCAGTTCCGTCCGTCGTAGGTAAAATAAATAAATCATTTTTACTCGTTTACCTTTTCACTGTTGACTCTGTCGACTCAGTTTTGCTTGTAATTGAAGAGCAAATAAATGACGATCTTGAGAAACTCTTTTCCTTGTATTTTGTGACAAGTGGGATGAAATTCGACAGAAATAGAATGCCGTGACTTCAGTAGTTACACATTATTCTTTATTCGGGAATAATATTAGAGAAAATATCACATAGTTCTTACATTTAACACTGACTACTTAACATTATAAATACTTAATTTATTTGCAAAAACATAGCTATTTAGCTTATCTAACTAGTTGCATACGTAATTAAATAGCAAATAGCATTATGAACGTATAATTTAGGATTTTAGATGAAATCTCACTAACAACACCTACGGTTAAACATAGAATTGTATAGTTCTGGCATATAAGAGATTATATAAAAATATGATAAACACAAAATATAAAATTGTATTGTCCTCCTACCAAACATTATTTGCCTATAATAGGAAATGATCTGTCCTGTACGGGCGCTAAGATGATCGAACGGATAAGTTATCTTTGTGAGTTCTACTCTCTAAAGCGTGATCACAAAACTATCGTTTTTAATGACCGTGTTCCTCTAAAATTAAATTATCAGGATGTACTTAATACAATATGGTGATGTTGGCAACCTTATTTTGTGTTTGGTGCCTGTTTGTGCTGGGTAATAGATACTCTACCTATCGCTTTGTATCACCTCTATTAACACATACATTTCTGGGCGGACAGCACGTTTCGGATTAAGATGTTAGTGCCCATGGAACTATAAAAAACCTTAATTCATAACTAATATAGAAATAAAACCGTTTGACTCGTCACACCAGACCCGGCTTTAGTACTTGTATTCACGTTTACTAAAATGTACGAATCTTTAACTGTTATGTTCAAATTAATTATGCGACAATAAAGATACATCAAGACGTGTCCACTGCACGAGTATTATCAAATCGTATATGAAAGGGATTGGATTTAACAGTTATTACATACGTCAAAATGTATACGAAATGACAGTTTCTTTAATCCCATTCTCATCGCGGTTTGATAATATTCATGCCGACCCCGCACACAGCCTGAACAGATGCTATAACACAATTCTCCACCTTGGTGGTATTGTCACAGGCCAATATTCACGTGTCACATAGTAATTCATATGTTGGAAGCAGCATCCAGAATAGTTCGCGCACTTTCATCAGTGACTTAGATATCTCATATTGCAACCTCGTATCGTAATAAAATCTAACAGTATAATCATTGTTGGCAAAAGGCAATTGAAAGATTACTTAAATTCTACCTTTAGCAGCCTTTTTTACAGACAGTCAAGATAAACTTGATTGGTAAATTGGTTCCGATGTGTAAGTAACTTGGATAATTTATGTCTAATAAACTAAAATACTGCAGGTGTAACAAAAATACATGGTATTAAATAGATTGCGATTGTCCAACTCGAAAAAGAATCACATTACCTACATAATCTCACGAAAACTTAGTGTTGTAATGCTTCATACAATATATTGATTTAAACTTAGGTACATGATTTTCACACAGTATTATAACAAAATGGGTAAGTGGCGTATTACTATAATACAGCTTCATAAATTTTATGGACATATAAACACGTCAAATATGACATATAATCGATTAACACTTTGATACTGAATAGTAGTCGTTTCAGAGTTTTCTCAATAGAAATTTTATTTTCAACTAGGCATGTTTTACCTTTTTCACCAAAAAGCGGTCAATAAATAAAATTAAGGAATTGTCATTACGTTTACTCTATGACGCTAATTCCGTAGAAATAAAATATTAATCAAATTTTAAGTTACAATATTACTGTGATGCTATTATACTTACATATATTGCAATATTAAAATTAGATAAAAAAAATAAAGTCACATAATGCCATGACCACAGATAAATTAACGGTAAAAAGAATAGCGACCCAATAACACTGGTACCAATAAATATAATCTAAATTCGCCATGTGGTTTTATGTCGTTCGTTCGACCAATAAATAATCGTCTTTTTCTATTCAGTACATTAATAAAAGGCGGGTGATTTGTCACTCTACAACACATTTTCAAAATCATGTAATAATATGTTTAGCATATCCAAAACAAATTCGGTTCAAAAATAACTTTTAGGCTAAAAGTTGAATGATTATTTATGTTCTATACTTAGTACCCACTTTGATTCTCAAAGGCGATAGACTGCGACGTTGTTCCACGTCGCGACACATACAAAAAATACACTGTCAATCTTATTGCGCTGTATAGTCATTTATACTGTGCAGAAAGATCGCCAGAGCTCTTTTTGGGCCATTTTTTATGAAAAAAAACTGTTCCAAGTTTTTTCGTTCCATTTCGTTACCATTTCCATATAACCTACTACGGCGGTAACGGAATGGAAAAACAAAAATGTATGAATATTTTGGGACAGTTTTTTTCTCCTAATTAGATCGAAAGAGCTCGTGATTCTGAGTAGAAAATACCCAAAATATCGAAAAAAAAAAAAAAAAAGATGGGGTGTAGAACTTTAAAAAAAAAGGCCCTTTTACGCGACGCGATCTGTAACAAGTATTACTAGCAAACTACAACAACCACAACTTACTTAACTGAAACCCGAAACTATACATCGCACGACAAAAGTAGTCAATCCTTTTCCATTTAATACTGTGTGGCAGAGACGGATGATGTAGTGTCAGTCGTGCGACAGGCGGTATAGTCCGTTATTCAACCTCGGCTGGCTGATTGGCATACATTAGTCATCAGCTTTTAGAATGGACTCGAGTGGGTTTGGCCCTTTTCTTCTAGGATTTGCAACTTTTACTGGCTCCGCTGAAAAAAAATACAAATATAATCATAGTTTAGACTAGAAGTGTTGTCAGATTATTCATTATTAAGATTATTCATTACTAGCTGTGCCCCGCGGTGTTACCCGCTCATCCCACGGGAACACTAAATTTATTCGGGATGAAAAGTATCCTATGTCCTTCCCCGGGACTGAAACTATCTATATACCAAATTTCATCTAAATCGGTTCAGCGGTTTAAGCGTGAAGAGGTAACAGACAGACAGACAGACAGACAGACAGACACACTTTCGCATTTATAATATTAGTATGGATTTATATTCCTAAAGAATTCGCAGATTATTACACCAGTCTACACCAACATCGTCAATCAAACATCAGAGAATCGAGTCCTTACGGATAGACTTACGTTGGTTTATCCCCCTTATGCCCCTTTGGAGCATAATTCCCCACGCAATAAGATGAGTGGTAAAAGGAACCCTTTGCTATAATCATTTCCTTACTCGTCTAGCTCAAAGGGAGTTACGTAATTTTCAAGGACGCTGTCACTCGGTGATGATGACTTTGGATGTCCTCTGTTGCTCTATGTTCTAGGTACTTTACAGCACCAGCGCTTTGCAACATCTATATTAGTCGGGTGAAACTACTTACCTACTTGACTAGCTCAACGGAAGCTGCGTGACCTCAGGCACGCCATCCACTCGGTGATGGTGATCTTGGAGATGTGGTTGATGCCCTAGTATCGCGTTAGCTTGCGGCCGCACTTCTTCTGCGGTTCCATATTGGATATCACTTGGTGGAACGACTCCCACTCGTCGTTTTGTAACCTCTAGAGTGTAGTAAGTACAACGTCAGATGAAATCTACTTACTCGTCTGACTCAACGGAAGCTGTGTAACCTCTAAGCACGCCATCCACTCGGTGATTGTGATCTTGGAGTCGTGGTTGATGTCGCAGTATCGCGGCAACTTGCGACCACATCTCCGCAACGGTTCCATATTAGATATCAGCTGGTGGAACGACTTCCACTCTCGACGCTCCAGCGCTTTGTTCTTGTCCTTGTCCAGCATCACGTAAGTCCATGTTGCTGCTTGTTCTTCTTTCGATGCTCCCCATTTCACGATTTCGCTAAGGAAATAAGAATATAGTTACATTCAGCAATATGCTAGCTTCAAAGCCTTGGCCCTGAAAAAGTAAGTTTCTAAAATTTTTACGTTTTAATTGTATTTACAGGCAGCGAAGATATTGTATACTGCCTGTGGAAATTCAGCACTCATTTAACGATTTATTCATAATTTTATGTATATCAGTCTTAGTACACATTCGCATTCGTGGGAGGACAGGATTGTTGTATGAAGAGAGATTGCTTTGCCTACCCTGGCCCTGTTCCATTTGTCGTTGCTCCCATTTTCGTTATGAAGAATCTCATTAGGTCACGTAGGAAGTTTGACTTCATTGGTTCCGGACATCCTGAAAATATAAATAAATATGCATGACGCGTACAGTTTCATTTCTTACTTTAATTACTAATTATGGTGGACAGTACCATACCATAGGTACCTCCAGCCGAATATGGCCGTAGGTAGTCATTTCAGTCGTAAGGCTGAGGGTACGACGCATCGTACGTACGTAAGATCACCTCTCATGGGATTAGCGATTTGTGGCGCGGCGTCGCAGTCGGTGTCTTGGTGCACTCAACAACAGTAGATCGTGAAGCGGTAGCACTGAGCAATCATCACACCTACCTATGCATTAATTGCATAGGCATAACTACTGCAAGGCAAACAGCTAAAACCTCTCATGGGGCTGGCGTGCTGCGGCGCGGCATCGCAGTCGGGTCGGCGGTCCTTGACGGAGGAGCCAGGGATGGGCTTCCCGGTGTCCTGGTGCACGCACCAACAGTAGCCCGTCGAGCGGTAGCACTGCGCGCGCGCGTAGCGACCGTCACCTGTGCACTCCGGCACGTATAACGCGGCTGCGCCGGCTTTCTGCAAGTTGAATTGTTTGACTTTAATTTGAAATTAGGTATGAATAAGGGCGCGTTCAGACACGGCGGGAACCGCGCGATTATAGAATCGCACGGAAATCGCGCGGGTCTTATTTATATGAGTTAGTTAGCGCCGGTTCAGACACGGCGGGAACCGCGCGATTATAGAATCGCACGGAAATCGCGCGGGTCTTATTTATATGAGTTAGTTAGTAATCGTTCAGACATAACCCGCGCGGTTATGACCCTAAATCTTGTAAGTAGGTACAGAGAAATCGGCAATAAGTTTTCTCAGCCTTTTACTTTTTAAACTAAGGTGTTTTAATAGGAGCTCTGATCTAAGGAGGTTTAAAAGAACTTGGTGTCCAGTTAGATCTCAATTCTCTTATTTTAAGCGGTAGGTACCATTTTTTCACATTTATGTTTTTGATGGCATAAGATAGGCTACGGTAGCCACATGTGAGCTCACCAGAGACACGACCGGAGTTAACAGCAGTCATCGTGGCCGAAACGTGCCGTGAAGTATATAACTATACTGTAGTATTAGTCACATAATCTAAAATTGTTGGGCGAACCTGTTCGTCTAGGACGGCTTGTCGGTCTGTGAGACAGTCGTTGGTTTCATCTTCACGGTGGGACTCCGCCTCCGACCCGTCTGGCGCGAACGAATGTCTGATGTTGCCCGGTAGAACTGCAACATATATCATATACTTTTTAGACGACCAGTAATGCGTGTAGTTTCACATTGCAGCAGATAAGCAAGCCTGAGATAAACAGTGGTTCCTAAAAAAAATTAAGTACTGGACATGTAAATTATATTATTACTGAATAACGGAACACTATTATTATTACTCGTATCAATAAGCACTCCGAGCTTGACTCGTATGTAAAACAAACTTAATACATCTACTTAGTAGGCGTCACACTCACCCACCGAGGATTTCGAACACACATGATCCTCGCAGAATATATGTATAGTTATAGTATGATTAGTATGTAAAGGCGTCACAAAACAAGAGAAACCAACTAAATACTGATGACACTTAACAACTAAGCGTAATTACACGTTAGCTTATTTTATTACAAGATCCGTTTTATGGCGGACTTAGCTTTGTCATTGAGGTCACCTATGACCCAGAAATCTATTTATGAGAAAATGCATTATTAGATTTATTCCCGGGAATTATTGTCAGGACAGTTACAGGCTTACAGCTTGCCCTACCATTTAGACTAAGTAATGACCAATTTACACTATAGTCTAGTCTACGCCTAATCTAGTCCTGGTCTAGGCATAATAGGCCCTTATTTTAGTAAGTATTTAACAGAACGCGATGAAATATGCAATAAGTTCGTAATCGTATATGTATGAGTCACCTGCGCTGGGGTCCGGGGGCGGCTCCTCTTCCCCGTAGTCGAGTTCCGGTTCCGGCCCGCTATCCTCATCTGCGTTCAACGACATGAAGAAACGGAGAGAAACTATATATTATTATTACGTTTGCACATCCATTTGCATTAAGAGCTGCTGACGTGATTATACGTATATTTAGATAAACTTTATCGGCGACATTTATAACATCGTTAAGCAGTGCCTTTTTTGGAAATGGACTTTTACAAGTCTTTATACAGTTCGTACCTATATAAATGACAGAAAAAATAATCGAATGGTTATAGAATGAAAGCTTTTTCCTTGGTCCACTGACTTGTCTGAGGAAACATCGACATCTTTCTGCAAAAGTCATTTTTATACTACCCTTGCGATCACGTTATTAGGTATACTTATTACACACAATATTAATGTAAGTACGAAAAAACATATACATCATGGTCAATATTAAGATAACATACATATACCTACAATAGTAAATTACTGCACACGCCGAGAAAGAAGAGCTTTATTCTGATGTTACATATTTACATTACAATCACATCCAGATAAGAAGAATTGCAAGTAGGTAAGTACCTAACCTTTAGTAGTTATATAGCAACACGTAGCTATTTTAGTATCCGCCTCAAAATATAAAAAAACAAAATGGCAGGACAAAAATATTACTTTCTAAAACATAGGGTGCCTACATAATATATAGGTATCTTGGTTTGACTTTTTAATGTTAGTAAAGTGATATTCCGACATGTAATAAAAAAACAAAGCAAGTTAATTTCATAGGAAAAATAGAGGTATTTCCAACTATGATAAGGTTTTCCCACCACGTCCTAATCGACCGTGAATTGATATTCAAGTGGTAATTCCGGGAGCAGTTTGACGTTATCAGAAATTACTTGTGGACTATCGTGGGGTGACTGGGGTTTTTAGTTTTTACCTTGGACTTTTGATCGGGTGGATCAAATAAAAAGAAAATGGAATGTGTAGCTAACACTTACATGCTATTAGCTAAACACTCAATTCTTTTGTTATTGATTTCGTTCATCCGACCAAAAGCCTGAGGTTTTAATTTTTTTAACGCTCTGGGAATTGCTCTTTCAGGCCCACTGGGAAAGTGGGAACACATAGTAGTTAGCTCACATTCGGTACTCGACTGACCAACAAGATAACGGCAGATTATTGCAATATTTTCTTTTTTCAAAAATACTATCTGAAAATTAAAACATAAATGAAGGGTAGGTACCTAAACCGGGATTCGCCTTATGAAGATTTTGAATAATGAAATAATATATAGGTATAATGTTACGGGTAGTACTAAACGGTTAAGTTAATTTTACGTCCCTCCGTTTATTTTGATCTGTTAGCAGGTATGTCGCAGCCATCTCACCTCTGCCATAAATCGATTATTTTTTTTATTGCTCCCTTATGACGCCAGCTGAAACCTTGGGTTGTCAGTTGTAGGTCTGAAAGTTTAGGACGTGGTACGAAAACCCAATGGCACTCACAATCCGGTGCGGGCGGCTCGGGACTGGCCAGCAAGCAGGCGGCCCACTCAGTGAGCGCGATCTCGCCGTCGCCATCTCCGTCGCAGCCGCGGGCCCAAGCGCGAGCGCAGCGTTTCGGCTTCACTACCTACAATATAGTACACATATAAATAGTATACATTACCATATTAAAATACTTAAACGGGTTTACTCACGTCGTAGAAGTCGAATAACGCTGGACATGTTTCGAATCGGTACGCGATTCATCATCATGAGAGACGATCAGTCGCGGCGGCGGCCAACCGAACACTGATCGTCCCTCCTGATGATGAATCGCGTACCGATTCGAAACATGTCGAGCGTTATTCGACTTCTACGACGTGAGTAAACCCGTTTAAGTATTTTAATATGTCTGAGACTCACGATAGTTTTCTATGTAAAATAGAATACATTACCGTCTTTTTTTTACTGAAGGGGAAAGTCAACTACTTATTTTTAATTATTAAACGACTAGAGCTGGTTAGCAGAAACCCATGTCCAATATATCTACGCCACAAAAGTAAATGTACCCAGTAAGGGTTACCTTTCTCACATTGAGGTTAGGTACTTCTTTAGAAACTCTTTCAACTGTTTTCTCTGGTTTATAGCCACCGAGCATGGACCACCAAGGAAAAAATGAGGGCGGCTTTTAGAGGTCCGTCTGTCCGTCGTAGTTTTCGTTATGTCTTGAACATGTCCTGATTGAGGGAAGAAACAATTTGGCGCTATTCCTGGGCTACGACAAATTCACGAATGAATTTCTCAAGGTGTTTGTCATCAAACATTAAAAATAGCATACAAAGTGTAACCTTTTTGATGAGCCTCCTCAGGCCCCTGTATTCGGGTTTCTGCAGGGCGCCGCTGCCGTCCCGGTCGAGCTCACCGAACTTCCAATCAGCGACAGCGCGTGGCTCCAGAGCAGCACCCGGTCCCGACCGACCCCGCTCATACTCCACGCTGAAGATCTTTATTAGATTCGCGTTAAACAACACACGATCCGCTCGAGAACAACCTGTTAAAAAGAGGAATCATTCCAAACCTGTACTTACAAGTCTTTTGTCCGAAGGTATATGTCCTGGCTGTATTCAAATAACAAAAGAATATACCTAACACACGAGTCGAGCGGTGCTAGGGACCTCGCGCACAATAGAATATATAAGTAAATAGGTAGGTATCATTTCTGCATTATTAGCAAAATGTAACGACTTCGCTTGACATACGGTGTAGGTACAATAGGTATTTATTTTGTTAGTATGTTGATAAGTACATTAACATCTAAAAGCATTGTCGTTATTTTATGATATGGTGACTTATTTTTCGTAAAACATAAATGGAGATATCACCAATAAAACCTGAACTTATATAAGTACTTCTCAATTATTTACCTTAACATATTCGATCGCTTTGCTCAAAACGCAAGTGTGCATGCTGAATACTTAATTTAATATGTAGATTTAACACACTGGGTTCTCAGAGGCTTAACCAATCACAGTTTGTGTATATACTTAATATAAGTATTGTGTATTCAAAGTTATATTTAAAATACTGGTCGAGTTTGATAAGCCATGACGTATTTTTACACAGAAACCATGACTCAAATTGGCTGTAGCTATGTTAAAACCATTTTATTCGCATGCATCTGAAATGAGACCTTCATCTAGAGCTTACTTCTTTTATTCCGTTGACCTCGCACCGATGACCGACGTCGTGTGTGCGATTTACCTGAGAACAAAATGCCCTGCGGTTAGTCGGGATCAATTTAAGATCTTTGCGTATCGATTTATGTAAGTATATAGATACATTTATAAACTATAACGTTGTCAAATGTTTTAATTTGCTTAACGAGCACGATATCCTGTTTTTATTGTCCCATATTTATCTATGCGATAGGATTTGGTAGGTAATAATAATAATATTGGTGTTTTAGTGTCTTATTTAATTCGTCTCTGGACTCACTGCTGTACCTTAACGTACCTACTCATTAAAATATTACTTTATTGCATATTTCTTCCTACGTCATCTACCTATACTATAAATTGTACATAATAAAATTAAAAAAATGTGTCACTTTAGCATAGTAAAAAATTGTATGATCATAACACATTAAACATGCGTAACAATAATTTCCGACTCGTGTCGACAGTACAATCGATTCACTTGTGATTAAATATGACACCCTTCGGACATCACCTACTTTACGCACTTGTAACATTATAATTAATAACTATATTAACTATTATCAGATTTTAATTAAACAATTAAAATGCTATAAAAGCAACGCGCTTTATTACACGTTAATAAAAACACGTTTATGTAATCTGCGTATTAGATAGAGGTCTACGGTTATGTTGCATTACCAGACCATGAAGGGAGAGCCCATGTACCTACCTATCACGCGATACAGGCTGTATCGGCACGGATGGTCGTGTAGCGGCCACAGTAGGTAGGTGTGGGTATAGCTATGGGAGTCGAGAGGCCGTCTGCCCAACCGGTCCACTCGCTAACAGTGACGTTTAGTGCTGGGCTTCTTTGATCGATACTTAACGATATGCTTTCTGTCTGCAGTATTTTCGTGGAGGAAACTTGCTTATTTGTAAATGATGGTGTCGCCGTGTCTGCAATCATACCCGAGTGACGAGATCTCCTTCAAAAGCATGAAGCAATGGTAACCTGACACGTTGTCTTTTTGACTGATACAAGGAGCCTTGCTGTGAATGCATCAGACTATTCTGAAAAAGGTATTTCATAAGTATCATATAGGGGATGCGACTGATGTTGAATTATACAACACAGTGTACATAGTTATATGAATAAAATTAGCTCAATGTGTCATGAAAACAAGAAAAAAAAAACATTTCTCTTTTAAATATGTGACTCCAACAAAGACACCAAAATTTTAAATTTTGAAATTGTTTTCAGAATCCTCATAATTTAATAAAACAATAATTATTGTAATACATGACAACCAACCATGAACTTAAAAGCACTTTTTCACGGTGAAAATGGCAAATTACTTCTTATCTCCATACAAATACTGGTACCCAATCCACAGATGACGTCTATGTAGGTAGGCCATTTGTATGGAGCGTTTTTAGTGCTCTGTAGGAATGATGAACTTTGACGGTCATTTCTGACTTTTAGAGCAGTCTAAGTGTAGGTAGTTCTATATAGACATTTGATCCCAATAAAAAATAGAATCGATTGACATCCTAAAACAAATGTCCGCACACCTACTGCCCCGGTTTACCATACACTATCTAAATAGTATCTCAATAATAACTATTTATAAGTAATCCAAAAGCGGTTTATGTATAATAAAATGCAATGTCCTCAAAGGACACGAAGTCTATAGGTACATGATTATCTGCACTATATGAATTTATATAATCGTAATTAATTACTGTGAGTAGAGTAGAGTGAGTTATCGTAACGCGTTTAGGAGTCAAGTTAATTACTAATGGAGTCAGTAGGTACCTAATTAGGAATTATGTTCGTAATAAAACATATAATCCAGTGAATAAAGAGGTTTTACCTTACAAACGGTCCGGTAGTTTTAAATTTTTGATATGTTTTCTAGGATGGTTAGTCAGTGTTTAAAATGCAAAATTCCCCCTCCTCCGCGCCCAAAAAATTCAAAACTTCCGGACCGTTTGTAAGGTTTGTAAGGTCACCCCTAATAGTACTTTAGTCTCTATTCACCGAACTAATGAGTAAATACGTGAATTTATCCCCTAACACTCTGTTGTGTCCCATCACTACAGCACAACCCAACGGTCGATAAAATAGGGTAACAAAAAGAGATACAAAAAAATTACCGAAATCGGGTTTCGTTACCGACCGGGCAGACTTGTTGGCGCCTGGTCCAAATGGTTTGTTGATTTCGCTGGGCAATTGTATGCAAATTATATTTAATTTTATAAGAGCAGATCCAGCCTCAAATGGGATCAATGAATAATTGATTGAATGCATAATGATCTTACAAGTTTAAATCAAAGGTTTGCCGTTTAACTGAAACACGAGCTTTTTGTAACAAATGTTTGGGTTCAAAGAACAAAGAACTTGTGTTAAACATTATGAATTGTGGAAACACAGAAATATAAGTCACGTTGGCACATACTTTAATGAATTGAATAGGTAACTACCTACCCATGATGAGCTGATATTTATGTGAAAAAATAATGATCTCACGTATTCTTTTAGAATAATCTTAATTACCAATCACTTTGAACCGAGCAGGACAGGTTGATCCAGAACACGGCCCGGTTGAGCGTTCATTTAAAAAGGTGTATAACATGGCATTATTTTCCTGCATCTTGTGTCTATGAAGAGCCCGCATCCAAAAAAATGATGAAAAAAGCTTGGTTCCATTGTGTTTCGGCGTCAAGCTGTCTGCGGCAACCGGTGTTTCTGGGAAGCCCACTTACAACTTGCTGGCCCGCTGGTTTATAGTCCATATTATAATGCTGCCTAATATTATTGTAACAAATCCGTTATACTTGAGGTTAATTTAAATAAATCAAATCAGAAAGCGTTCTTACAAATATTGCTCAAATTTAATGTCTCTGAAGCAAGCGAGATCTAAGGGCCTTATCACACTTGCGATTTGCGAGCGTATTTTCTATACAAATAAGCGACGCGGCGAACACGCTGCGCGATCGCCTTCATACAAAATACGCTCGCAAATCGCAAGTGTGATAAGGCTCTAATAAGTCAAGATTTCTAACTCTATATTAGTAGGTAGGTATGCTCAGTAGAAAAAAGGATCTAAATGTTATATATTTTTTATTAAAGCCGTAACGTTGGCTAGTGTAAACTTGGTGTAAACCATATGTATTATTACGCATTTTCAGTTCAGACGGGTGATACATTTTTTTTTATATTAAAGCGAAAAATGTCATAAAAAATTAAGCAACTGTTTGAAAAATTCGATGCTTTAGCTAGTAGATTTCATCGATTTATTGGCAATTATTCATCCGTCTGGCCCGGAAAGCCGTGGAGACGTGGGTTCCCGCTCAAAGCATAACATATCTAAATTTTTCGCTTTAATCTAAACAAAAATGTATTACCCGTCTGAACTATGAATGTTTACGTTACCTTCCACTGACCCCGTCGGGCTGCGGACCGCGGGCGGACGCCAACGGCGGTCGCCGGGGCCGCCAGGTGATTAGGTACCAAATGGTCTCAAACTAAAGAAACTCTTCATTCGTTTTGTGGCCTTATCTATTTGCCGATGCCGAGCTGTTATGAATACCTATACCTACTAGATGCATTAAGATAACATGTTTTATCCAAATCTTCACCCATAATATTGAATGCGAATGTTTGTTGGATTTTTGGTTTGACTTTATCAAGTAGGTAAGTATTAGGAAGAGCAACGGGTCGACGTCATTTGTTGTGTACTTGCAGATCATAAACTGGAGTATTGTTTATTTTATCTTAGGCTATTTTTATTCCAAAGTATTAACATAATACGCACATATACTAAATGCAGATGTTTCGAGAAAAATAGGTACTAGGTGAACAACTGTGGCGTTCTATTTAAGTAGAAACGCGGTTTACTTTCCAGTTATAACCTTAAAATTGGTAAGAGATTTTATTTTTAATATTAGATACTTTACTAACTTGAATAACTGGACCAAGACTCAAAAAATCCAAATGTTGACCACAAGTCAGTAGCGATTTTCGAGACGGATATTTGTAAATTTGGCAAAGTAGTAAGTTGTTAATCGGGGTACCTACTACTTAATTACTTACAATAGAATTATTTGGAATATTAGTTAAGTTAGATATGTGGTATTATAGGTAGGTACAGTTACGGGTAGTTGCCATGTTGTGCAACGTGCTAGCATCTTATTTTTATTAAATATTAACATTATGTTCCATATATTATTATGGCTTGAAAGTCTCACGCGATCACGTTTCGAGTGCGGCGGGGAGGTCGACATGAATTTCAGGCGTCTCACCTGAAAATCAACCTTCTTTTGTTTCAATATAAATTTTTGGGACAACATCATAGCGTTGCGCTATTAAAAAAATTATAAGCGTTATGGCGGTCACAACGGGCATTAAAAAAAGCGATGCTTGCAGTTTTAGTTACGTTAAATCGATAATATTTACTCGACTTGGCGGGGGCACTAGGTACCGCGCCCCCAGATAAATTAATAATTACTTGTTTTTAAAAAAACATGTTCTTAATGTATAAATATTATCTTCTAAATAATTTTAAGTTAAAGTACTTACAGTATTTTTTTGTAATCTGTAAAATTTTCTGACACTATTTCATTTGATCTTGAACATTGCGTAGGCAGCCTTTTAAAAAAAAATACTAGAATACTAGAAGGTATAAAAAAATGGATTGCCAACCTCATATCCCTAGCCGGCCGAGCAGTAGATTCGAGAGCAAAGTAACTGTTCATTTTGTCGGGGCACCCTAACTCTATTACCTATAATGAGTCGTTGTCAGATTTCATAATAATTATAAAACAGGAATTCGCAAAAGATTGTAAAGCGAGTAACTATATAAATCGTTATCTAATTCAACCGTGTCTTACCGTTTAAATGACATCAATATTAGTTTCGTTGCTTATAATTAGCAGCAAGAAACATCCGCTTAAAGGAAAGATGTATAAAAAAAACTAAAAAACAGTTAATCAAGGTGTACATTTGGAGTATAGCTTTAGGTATATGGTAGTGAGACATGGACACTGACACAAAGGGATAGAGAAAAGCTGGAAGCGTTTGAGATGTGGTGCTGGCGGCGAATGGAAAGTATTAGCTGGACGGAAAAGAAAACCAATGAAGAGGTTTTGAGTATGGTAAAGGAAGACCGTTGCTTACTGAAAACCATTTAAAATAGAAGAGGACGGATGATTGGACACCTGATGCGACATGATGCTTTCTTTGTGAACATCCTGGAAGCCAAAGTGGACGGGAAAAGGGGCAGAGGAAGACCAAGAATTACGTTTTTTAGTCAAGTGAAAGAGAAAGTGGGCACTATGTCGTATCAGGAGACCAAAACACTACCAAGAAATAGGGAAGAGTGGCGATTACTCCACCGACAAGAGCGAAGCTCTTAAATTATGAATGAATTAATGATTATAATTAAAAATGCTATGATTCGGTGATTTATTTGGTTTAATACCGTGTGTGTCCCCGCTTCACCTATACGTATATACTTATACAACAACATTTTAAGTGTTATTGATTTATTAAAGGAGAAGTGTGATTATGTCGCCTTAAGAGGCCTTATTCCTTTTAAAATTTATTTTTTTCATTATGTATGACAAATATATTGATAATTTCAACAAACTTTTTGAAGTGAATAATACTTTTCCCCGAGTTCTAGGTAGTAACATAGCTATTTCATGCTTTCATTGCGTGCAGTCGAAAATAATTTGAAAAAAAAAAAATGATGTTCCGCGTGGATTTTGTCAATTTCGAGTAGTTTTTGAAACAAAAATTATCAATGAAAAATAAAAAATGTAGGTTTTAAATGTACACCATAAAATCGCAATAGCCCTGTTCTAGGTAGTAACATCAATAATATGATAACAAACATGTTTGATAATAGCGAAAAATTTCTTAAACAATCAGCATTTTAAAAGGAATAAGGCCTCTTAAACTATTTAAGTACTTATTTGTTTACGTGATAAAACACATCAGGCTGATTTTCATCGGAAAAAAGTGTCAATCAAACCAGAAGAAGCACAAGTTATATACAAAGTGCGCTACACAGTCCGTCCGTTCATCAAACTGAGATTACGAGACGACAAATTGTAGAGAGTAAAGAGTGGCATCGGATTCCACGCAACGGGGTCAACATAAGTGGCAATAAATGTTTAATTGCTTGCTTCAGGCTCGTGACTAATGGGGGCCTGGCTTTAACCCGCCACTAAGGGCCCTATAGACCGACTATAAAACGTGATAGTTGAATTGGAAACACGACATCCAAGCCGATTCTAATATAATAGCTGTATTTAGTTGGTTGAATATTTGCCAAATATCTTTGTTTATTACGGTCTCTTTAAGCGAAAGAGATGCTTACATCAAAAGTTTTCCGATAACGGCCAAGTGGTAGTGCCTGTGAAGCGATAGGATGTATACATATATAAGTATAATTATATATATATATTTTATTTATTTATAACTAGAGTTGTTCAACAGCGGTACAGCGATGCTTAGATACTAAAAACCAAATTGTCGCGTGACCAATCTAAAAGCTAACTAAAGCACCAACGGCCGATGTCAGGCTAAATAATTAGCTATAAACCTCATAGCCGGCCATACATGGGCGACAGACGTCATTAATCAGGCATCAATAGTGTTCCGCAACTACGGACTGCCTGTGGGTAATCTAAGAGCCGTTTTATGAGTCAGTCAATCGAGGAGCAATTCATTCGCTTTGCCTTAGACAGCAGCAAAAAAACCGTTTTATCGCATTCCATTGCTTTTAATACCCACGTACTTCATTCTAGTCGTTAACGTTTGATTGCAATATTTTATATCATTTTTGAAATATATTTATTTATAACACAACACAACACAAAAATTAGCAATCACTCATTAAGAATAAGTCTGTTTAAATATAGACGACGCGTTTGGCTCGGTTTGTAGACACCTGCCTACTGAGCGGCGGTACCGGGTTCGAATCCCGGCCGGGGCAAATATTTGTTCTTGGGTCATGGATGTTATCTATATATGTATTTATATATATATATTATGTATATCGTCGTCTAGTAACCATAGTACAAGCTTCGCTTAGTTTGGGACTAGGTCGATTTGTGTATGATTGTCCCTTAATATTTATTTATTTATATGTATATGTAGGTATACCAATATATTTACCAATTATTGAACTAAATCTAAAACTAAACTTTGTCTAAAAATTACCAAAGACGCTGGCAGCATTACCTCGCTGTATCGCAATACTAAGACGCTGAGCAAGGAAATTCAAAAATACATATCTATAAATTCTAATTGTATTTACTTGTAGCCTTCATCTCCGGAAGACCTGGTCTATTTTTTTATTCATTGTAATTACCGTCTCCTATTAATATATAAATACATAGTTTTACTGTAGTCTCGGGTTGTTAACATCAAACTACCGAACACAATAAAAAATTCTTAAATAGAAATCCAATTTTTATTTTAACCTCTTAAAGGAATGGATAGGGTTCAGGCCGTTTCAACTTCCACAATTTTTTATGTGATACCGATATAAATAAGGATCTACTTATCTCTACATACTATCTTAACTTTCATGAACACATGATTTTGGATAGATAATAAATAAGTAGGTAAGAACTCCTATTTTAATATTATATAACGCGCCAGTAGCAACATGAACATTTTCCGTAGATTGTGGTAGATACGTAAGTATTTTCACGTTATACAAAACAAAGCAAACTAACTATTAAAAAGATTGGCCAATTTACGTAGGTAACACAGTCACAAAATAAAAATGCAAAATGGAGTCGGATGAGTAAAAATTCACGGCGAATTCTTACCTGGGTTTATTTTTGTACATCCTTCACTTCACCGTCACCAAAAACTTAGTCATTCGACAAATAAATATATAATAATGGCATATCTACTGATATGTACTAACGTTGTAAAAGTTATGAAATTGATAATTCAGTGCGTGAAGTGAATTAAGGAAACAATACATATATACCTAATATTGATACACATACCATCATTAAGTACTTAACACTTATGTATTCCAAACCAGCTTGTGCATAATGACTACATTTATTTAAAGGGCAGACGTTTTAACATCACAAAAACACAAACATTTATTTAAATAAAACAATTTAAACGGATTATATCGCGTATATTAATTATTTGAGCCTCCCTGACGTTTCAGTACCTTTACAGATACCGTTGTCAAAGGTTGACTCAACCTTTGACAACGGTATCTGTAAAGGTACTGAAACGTCAGGGAGGCTCAAATAATTAATATACGCGATATAATCCGTTTAAATTGTTTTATTTAAATGTGTGACAGTCGCGGAAACCGAAGAAAATATTACAAACATTTATTATTTGAATCTGTATGTAGGGTCGGGTCGCCAACAGTGGCTCGGATTTTTTCGAACGCTCAAATTGTGAAGAAAAAGTCGTGGTAGCGGGCTGAAATTCACACTCAACGTGCTTTGGTTATTAAACTTTTTCCCAGAATTATCAGTTTTTCAATCAAGGCAACAATAAAGTAGTCAGACAATGTTTTAAAAAAAATGGGAAATGAGCCACTGTGTACGGGTACTGGGCTATTGTGACTCGCCCCTGTAGTACACAGAGACTCTAACAGTATACAGTGGCTCAAGTATATAATATTTAACTAAAACTATAACTTACATTCAGTTTCATTTATTTGTTTGAGTAGAAATATACTCTAAGCCTCATCATATCTATCAATATCAGACACATAAAAATTATAAAATCAAATCTCTTAGGATATTTGAGATCAACCTCTTTTCTGACTTTGTTTCTTTGTCGTTAGAGATCTAAAAATTAAAAACGAGTTTTATTTTTATTCTTAGTCCAAGCAAATAACATAACAGTTATCAAGATACATTAAAAGGATAAAAAATCCAGAAAAATAACCAAAAAGAAAGTAGGTTTACACTAGGATAGGTTACACTCGAGTGCAAAAGTGTTTCATGCATATAGGTTTATTCTTATAAAAAAAAATACAGTTTTGTTTTTATGTTTTTCATTTTATTTTATTAATTAGTTGGCATTGAACAGTAGCATAACATAACATTATCCAATAGAAATAATATAAGTAGGTACACAGTGGCTCAAGAAAGTACATAGTGACTCACCAGTCACTGTGTACTTCTTAAATTTGAGCCACTGACCACGCCGCAGCCATTTTGAATTCACCGGCGCATAACTATCACGTGGCTTGCCGAAAGACATGCGAATCTATGTCATTGCCTAGCATAATAACGTCACTATGCATCAAAACAACAATACTTGTCTTAATGCTCAAATTTCTCTACATAAAAACAAGTGTAACTTATCTTAAAATGTAATTTTGCACCCTCGGCCACACGAAACACTTTCCTACACATGTAAACTGCGCGGGAGCGGGCGAATAACTGGTTTGTACGTGTTTGGGTGTCAAACGCTCTCGGCTAATGAAGGAGACAGATAGATATTGTTGCTCTATCTAGGAAATATAGCCGCGAGTCAGTGTACCCGACCGAGCCACTGTTGGCAACCCGACCCTATCACTACGTAAATACCTACTAGCAGAGACAAATACAAGTAGAATATAATAATATAATATCGTGCGCCATACATATTATACATGTAGGTAAACAGCTCCTTTGGTTAGTACATATTAGATAGCTCAATAGATATTTAACAAAAAACAGTTCGAAATAGTTCGCGGGCAATGTTTAGATTTCTGAAACCAATTCGAAAAAGTCTCTTGTGTTAAGCACGAGTGCATCAATTTTCATCGGATAACTCGGAGCCTAAAATGTATATATTGTTCAGTAACAATTCGCTAATACTTTGATAAAGCGATGCAAGAACTGACATGACTTTTGGATATCGTAAACTTAAAACAGGAGATCACGAATTAAGGCTAGTATAGTACTGGGTACCGAAGAGCTGGCAGCTTCCTCGCACAACGTATCAGCATCAGATGTTCAGCGAGGAACTGCTGCCAGCATATTCGGTAGGTACCCACCATGCCGCAAGGGAGCAACTTCCAGACTTTTTTTATTTTTTATTTTAGCTTTTTTGTAAATAGTTTTTGTTTAAGTACTGTTTCTTTGTTTTTCCCTATTTTGGTATGTAGGTAAATAAATAAATACTAAATAACTATGCTTAGGTAAACAGAATAAAGTAATTTAGTTTCTACATTCAATTTTATTTATAATTATAAAACACAGATGACCTTTTTTTATAAACCAATCTAACAACTTATCAAAGTGCAATTCATTTCGTTACTTTCGCTGTTTTTGTTTGGAATTTTAATTGAAATGTTCTCAACTACTATGATATGTCGCTATTTTCGACACAGAGATAATTCTTCGTTTCAATGGTGTGGAGACATTAATTTATCGTAATATATTTTAGTAAAATAGAAATTAATGGTAATAATCCGCTTAAATAAAATCTGCATTTTATATTATCGAATCTATCTGTACCTAGTATCTGAGATACAGGACTTTGGGTTTGTAATTCCATTTATCTTGATGAACTAACGACTTCTTGTTCTTTGGGAAGCAAACTCGAGAACAAAAAAGCAAAGGAAGCTGGCGATTAGAAGCGGCCGGGATCGGGCGTCGCCCTGCGTAGGCAGACCCTTTGTCTGCGTCCCAATCTACGTTCAACAATGCTCTTCTTTGGCCGAATTTCCGAATACCGAGGATGATAATGATAATTACGACGTGTGCTATACATGGATAGTAGGCACATTTTAGGGGAAAATATGTTCATATACATAATACATTATACATAATATGAATCGTCTTTACATCAAGTTCGATGATGGCAATTATATGGACTTCGTCTGTTATGGTTATGGGCTCTGATATGGCTAGCTAGGACGAATTTACTTTTATTAACTCTCTTGCGAGTGGCAGTAGAATTGGCCAGCTGAGTTGTATGTTTATATTATATGATACTATACGAATTTAAAGGCAGCTCAAGGCGACAGATGTGTGCCGAATATTTTCGTCGCCTTGCGATATGATGTCCTCTTCATCGAGTCCGACTCGTAAGGAGTCCTACGACGGTGAGCGCAGATATCACTCGCAAAACGCAGTTCTGTTTGTTAGCAAATAACCGGTCACAGCGCGCGCAGTGGAGCTCACTACGGTCATTGTAGTTGTAAGCGTAAGATGGCTTTAATATCCAGCGCTTGGAGACGTGCTTCTTGAAACTCCTTCACTCTAACGTGAACAGTATAGCGCCATACATCCCGTTTACGGCTGATGCCTTCCCAACCATCGGGAGAAAATATGGATATACTGCTGGCCATTATATGCCTTTTAAGTACATCCATAATAATAATAATAATAAATCTTTATTAATAAAAAAACATAAGAATAATCGTTAGCATAAAAAGTCTTACATCTACACAGAACACACTTAATACTTGTGCCTGAACTATCCATGTAACGGATATACTGCCCTTGCAATGCTTAGCCCTATCAACGAGCGAAATATCCATTAGATTCATAAATCGAAGCAAACGTTTTATTTGCTACTTTATTTACAGTGACTGTTCGAGTAGGTTAGTAATTATAATAGACGCAATCCGTTTAGATGCCTCACTACACATCATTCAACGTAGTTCACAGAGCGTGACAATGACTTTCTACGATGTAATGACGATATCACAGAATATTTACTACAATTGTAAAGAATTTCAATAATTAGGATGTAATGTACTTGCGCTGTTGCCGTGCGTACACTTAGTTCAATGTTCATATTTGCATTATATTTACAGATTCTCAAAGTATTCGTTAGATTCTTCTTAATATCCACGTTCAACAATTTATTGCCGAAGTGTGTAAAACCAATTTATTTTTCGTTTCAATAAACAACAAGACGTTTCAGCGAAAAATGTGAGCAGTCGTAAACAGAAACCAATAGCACAAACCCTCTACGTTGAAAAGGTGGGTCCGATCTTAGATCGGCACAAACGAATCCCTACTCAACACACTTGCGCTAATAGATACCAACGACTGTATGACTTCCCCATACGTACAAATGCCACCTAATTCGATAATACCTTTGCAGTAAACAGCTGGCGGAATTGCTACCTTCCGCTTACGTGGGGCCCCTGGGCCCTTTTATCTTATCTGAGCCATATACGCCTTCATTGACATTACAATAGCTACTTGATCTTTGACATCGTTCAAATTCTTGATCATATCACCTTTAAAATCGTAGTGCCTATTGACATCAAACCAAAGTCTGTTCGACGAGAAGTTGTATATTAAATTAGTCCATCGTATCTCCTCACTATACTCTGTAGTTTATTTGATTGCCTGTTCGAGAAAGATCTATATAAAGTGCTGATCAATTTATGTAATAATTCAACGTCAAGCCTAGAATCTGGGGCCCAATTCGAGATTGACATATTTGAGTGATCGCCAAACGTCAAATCTCTATTAGATAACAGTTATATCGCCATTGAACTGTCATTTAAATGCGATGAGCTTAAAAGTGACATATCACATCTCAATTTTGGAAATACGAAGGCGATAATGATTGTCAAAAATGTTATTCATGTATATAAATTTCTGTTTTGAACGAAACGTAACGGACTAATTTCACGTACTACGCGGTTAATTTAAAGTATGCGCCTGTTATTTATGCCGTCACATACAAAGGAAACGAAAATTTTGCGCGTCCGAATTGACAAAGTTGCGATGTTCTAGGGATATCGCCACTTGTCAAGTAGGCACACGTCAAAAGTGACGGATGGCGATGAAAAGGAGAGATCTCCATTATATCTCTAAAATTGGTCGAATACCCCCCCAGGTGTATGTTCTGAAAGCGCGACGCAACGTAAACACTCGCGCATCTGGCTCATTGTTTACGGCTTATTTCAAACATGCTCTGACTGCTATACACAAGGTACGATGTTAGTCAGACCAGATGTTGTGAATCTGGCTACGATTATTGGTTCTACACGATTTATAATAGGTAAAATAAGAGTTTTATGTCCAATTAAACTCGAAAATAAAGATTTCACATTTAAGTTATGCATGATGTGCCATGTTATACGACTATCATGTTTATTCAATTGGAAAATAAGCTTATACGTATGCATATTTATTAATAGCTACCGAATCTCAATTGCCAGCAATGGTTGACAAATCGTCGTAACTTGTATAGAGACGTGGCTTACACACAGATATTAATACGTAGGTATAATATCGTGATGGCACAACGTATAACTATATGTAAGCCGTAATTTGGAAATATTGCTTTGGGTTAGTAAATGTAACGATTTTTGGACAATGAAAGAATTTAACAGTTTCTTGTACCTACAAGTATAGAGAAGTTCCCGCGAGATCCAAAGTGGCGTAGCGTGCATAGAACTCAATTTCTCCACTTGCATACCTAAGGATAATATTGATACATAATAATACACAAAAGCTCTCGCATTAGCGTTACTTTTTAGTAGCAGTATCTGTAATATTTAGGTTAAGGCTTGTGGTCTATTTCACTTAAGGAAAATGTTTTAGGCTAGCGTCACCACCATCGTATGTGGCAAATATGCGTCTTTTTTGATTTAATTGTGTATCAAACAAAATAGATACGACGAAGTTGCCATAAAAGAGTACGAAACTGTCATAGACTGCTCTAGCTCACCGGTATTGGTGCAGTCAGGTCTCCCGTTCCTGACGGCGGTGTCCTGGAGCGGCTTGCCGTCGGGCGTAACGCACCAACAGCCGGCGGCGGCACCGGCGCCCGCAGCCGCGCACTGCACCGCCGCGTAGGTGCCGTCGGGACGGCAGCGAGGCACGAAATTCGGACGACGGCCGCCCTGCCCGTTCAAGGCATAGCGCAGCGCTATCAAGCATGATGACTGTCCCTCTACGAACAAACAACAGCTCTCTAATATCTTGCTTAATCTAGAAAAGCGTAACAAGTTAACAACAGGGTATCCACGGATCTGCCTGATACAGCCTGAGGAGCGTGAATACAGAATTTGGAGTTTTATTACGTTGAGAGAAGAAGTCCCTCATCCGAAGATTTACAGGAGACTGAATCGCGGTCGCTATACCGCTGCTGATCAATCTCAAATGTGGTCGGTTGCTGTATAAGGCTGCCTGTCCACAGAAGCAAAGCGGACCGGAGAGGTTTAATTAAAATCGACCAATCACATTCAGATTTAAATGCACTTATTTGGGGTTTCACAAAGATTGCAAGCCTGATTGGTTCTATTTTTCCGCTCCGCTTTATGGAAACCTTAGCTCCAGTGGAATTATTAGGACGCGTTTGTCAAGCTATAGATATGTACGTAGGTACCTAAATTACTAAGTATACGACACTGTCGTCATCGTCACTCGTTCCACGCACTTGTTTTCCTGGTCTACGCCAACAAAGTAAGTATGAAAATCCATTATAATCCGCTGCTCTAACTTTTTCAATTTACATACTAATATCTAATATTGCATACAAGGAAAAAGTACATACATACATCCAACCACCTTCCTAATTCTGTAAGCATACTTGAGAAACAAAAACGGAAATCAAAATCTTTGGTATGTGGTCGATTTTGAATGGCAATTTGAGAGATGAGGAAAATTAGGTACGGGGAATTAGATATCGGTTAGGGGGCTTCAAGGAAAGATAAATTTATCAAAATATATGCCACTTTTATAAAATGGAGTAAATAATCAAACCGAACAACCATCAACACTGTGGGCTATGTAATGAACCTATAAAATTTTACTAATAAACTAAGTATTCTTTTCCTAACTATCCACTACATATTTCTTTTAACTTTAATATTCCCTCGCATTGTTCGAGAAAAGCACTATGCAAGAAAAGCACTAAAAAGAACAAGGGCCGCGGGACTCGTCCAGCAACCCCTTACTTCCCGGCCTCTGCAGTAATGTACTACTGTCGCAATGGCTCAAATAGCAACGACGGAATAATTGGCAGGCAGGGTTTGGAATCTTTCTCCTAGTTTTGAAATTGCAAAGAAAATAAACCGAAGCCTTTCTAATTCATATTGCGTTTCAAAATTGTCCCACAATCGGGTTTCCTGCAACAAATTTCTACTTTGTATTTGAATTCCCACGTGGAAATAAAAATATAAATCTATTATTCTGGAATGTCTACGAACGTAAGGCTGATCTAGATTATAGTAAGGTCAAATGAAGACAAAGACGTGTTTGATCAGAGGCAGCCAATAAACAGACGCCCCCTGTACACTCATCGATCATTATTTTTCAACAGAACGGTCATGCGGCGAACATGTGACAACATTGACCGTAGTCTACGCATAGATACATAGTTCTTAGCATGGATAGGATATGTGACTTTTTCCCTAGGTAACTACTGTTAAATCGTCATTTTTTTATCTGCTAATAGATGTTGGGCCAGTAGAAGGTTAAATACGTAGAATAGCCGTATAATTCATATCAATAAAGTCGTGGTAGTTTTCGAAAATGGGTCTCTTTCAGTCAGCTTTTGAGCAACTTTAGTTTAGGTATGTTCGTCGTTTATTTTTATTTTTTTATCATATAACTTAACACAAAACACACACACACACTTAATAAGATCCGAGAGCTCTGAGCCCTGTGGTGGTGGCAGACTTTGACGCGTTCATTTCGTGTTCAAACGTTCCTTGATTCTTACCATGCATTACAGTATGGAAGAAATCAGCGAACATGTGTTGGGTGACAAGCGTCAAGTTTGTTCTCGTATGGGGTTTTTCTTTAACAAACTTACCAGCACAGGGCCCTTTTCTTGCTAGGGCCACGGGTTCCCCTGAGCATTGAGCTCTGAGGAGATGACAGCGAGACTGGTAAGTGCGGCCATCCGTGCCGCACACAGCTCGTCGCGTCCCGGCTGCGTTCGTATCACACGTCGCGGCGCGACCGACGCAATGCTCGTTGCTAGTCTGCACCAAGAAGACAATATATTATAAAATACCTACTTGATTTGTATTGCAAATCCGTTTTCTATGGAGAGGGGTCATGATTTCAGGAAAAATCTTAATAGCGTGATGCAGGATCGTCATTTGTTTGTATGGGCGCGCGGCGCCATGCCACCCTGGCGCCATCTGTTGGTCATAATATTCTTTGTTCTTGCCATCACGCCGAAACGGCTGGACAGATTTTAACCAATATTGGTACCATCTTTGGATGTCCAGCTATCCGGACAACCAAAGATGGTTATAGGATACTTGTATCCGTCTACAGTAAATAAAAAAAAACGCGGACCAAGTTGCGGGCAACTCCTATAGTATCTAATAAAACTAACTCTCTATTTATGATTTCAAAAGCCGCCTGAGAACTGTATTTTACGCCCATGGTGACCAAGAACACAATAAAACTCATCACCAAAAAATATTGTGTCAAAAACCAACATCGGCAAAAACGGTAAGTGCATAATAGATTCTATTATATTGAGTTAGTACAAGGCAAGAGGCAAGCGGTGGTAGCCTAGTGGTTAGGGCATGCGACTTTCAATCCGGAGGTCGCGGGTTCGAACCCGGCCCGTACCAATGAGTTTTTCGGAACTTATGTACGGAATGTCATTTGATATTTACCACTCGCTTTTCGGTGAAGCAAAACATCGTGAGGAAACCACCTAAGCCCAATAAGGCCTAGTTTCCCCTCTGGGTTGGAAGGTCAGATGGCAGTCGCTTGCGTAAAAACTAGTGCCTACGCCACATCTTGGGATTTAGGTAGCCGACCCCGATCGAGAATTCATTCTCAAAAAAATGGGACAAAGGCTAGGAGGATGATGATATTGAGTTAGTACGTTTCCGTTGGAGCAAAATGAGATACATTGTTTTTTTCAAATTAGTGATTTGTTTTATATTGAATATAATATAATGTCGAAAAATTTATCCAAGTTAGAACTACCTTATTAATACAAATACAGCTACAATGTTACAGCTACCTTGTTCATACAGTCAATTGATTTCTTTATGTATGGATGTAGCTAATAACACTTAGTTAAGTAGTGAATTTATGCTGTTTCCTTATGAGGCCTTATTTTTTTTTTTTCATATTATGCCAATATTTAATGATAATTTCAACCAACTTTTTGAAGTGAATAATACTTTTCCCCGAGTTCTAGGTAGTAACATAGCTATTTCATGCTTTCATTGCGTGCAGCCGAAAATAATTTGAAAAATCTAATTTTCCGCGTGAATTTTGTCAATTTCGAGTAGTTTTTGAAACAAAAATTTTCTATGAAAAATTAAAACTATGTTTTAAATATACACCATAAAATCCCAATAGCCCTGTTCTAGGTAGTAACATCAATAATATGTTAAGAAACATGTTTGTTAATAGCGCAAATGTCTTAAACAATCAGCATTTTAAAAGGAATAAGGCCTCTTAAATTTATTAGAGTTCAGACATATGTAGGCGGCCAGTACAGTAATTTACGGCAGCCGCACATTTTGTGTCAAGTAGGTAAGTTATTGAAGTGACGTGTGTAGCAAACTTATCAAGATAATCGGTTTTGGCCATATTGGGTGAGGGTATCTCATTTCATTACCACTATGAAACGGGACTAACAAATTACGTCGAATATTGAACGTCTCTTTACATCCAAGATGATGATTTTGATTTTTACCTTAAGAGAGCATAAGAAAAATACTGCAAATTGTATTTACCCAGATATAGTATATTTCGTAAGATCTGTTAGATGATAGTCTCGCAGAGTTTGTATTTGAACTATAATGCATCCACGAAAGGCGTTGCGTTGTCAATTCTCGCATAAAATACCCTTGGGTGTCCAACGGAAACGAGATAGGCCTAACCGGCGCGGCGCAGGCGCGAAAAATTGGGCACCTTCTTCGAGGAACGGCCAGATATTGCACAAAATCTTGAGTGATAGAAGTATGTGGACTGTCGAGGTCTGTAGTGATTATAGACTCTTGTCTCGAAGCGTCATATAGATAGCCTATCATGCGTTATGGTTTGAAATCAACCGTTCCGATGAGAAAGATCTTTCATCTACCATTCCGTGAACATGAGCCAGCGTACTTGCGAGGACTTCAAATCTTTTACTTATGTCCATTTTCCTTATAAACGGGCCCGATTGTTTTGTTAAACCATCATTAGGATTCCATTCGCGACACAGGTGAGCGTGCGAACGTTCGTCTTAATGTTGATTTTTGCTTGACGTTGCATATTTTATTTATTACTTAAGAAAATACCTCGTTGGGACTTGGGGCTTGCTATACTAAATTGAGGTATTCTTGTCTAAAAGTAACAGTATTTATTTTACAGGTGGCTCTGTGAAGAACACGTGTAACAGATAGGTTTGAAATCATGAAATGTTAATAGCCCAACCCCATAAATTACATGCGGTCTTTGCCTAAAACTACCCTAAAGCCAAGTAGGCAAGCTAGCTAAAAACCAGCTACGCAAGGAAAGGAAGGTGGAATCGTACCGTAAGGTGAGTCAGTCCGCACTATTGCGATGGGAAACTGTGTGAGGGCTTAATACCTAAAATTACCAAACAGCCCCTTAGAGCTTAGGTTTGACATAGCCTTACCTTACGGTTTGTTATTAGTTATTTACGATACAAGTGTGGAAGGTAAGTGATTTCAGACGAGTGTGATTTTTAGTCACGAGCGAGGTACGAGCGAGTGATTAAACAAACACGAGTCGGAAATCATCTTACACACGAGTTCCGTACAAAACTTTACTATGCATGTACGAGAAAATAGAAAATACTTTAATACTCACAAAGACTGTTTACATTGGAAAAAAAGTATTTGGTTTGATTTATCCAACAAGAAGCCGTCGTTCACATTTTTTAATTCTTCAATAACATTTTACGGGTTTAAATTCATGATTCGTCCCTTTATCTCGCCATTATTTCAGCAGATTTGCACAAAACAACTTCATAATAAACTAGACATCAATAAAAAGTAGCGGAAAAATTTGTAAATCGCGCTTGACATATCTACTACTGCGCATGTGCAAAAGTTTTTTTTTTTTTTTATATAAGTCTTATGTCAAAATGGCACAAGCGCGTGTACATTCAGCCAAATTCATTTAATGAATAACGATTTAAAGTTCGTTTAGTTATTAATAAAATTTTATATCTAATGTAATTAATGACGTGTTAAATGAATTAATTTATGAAATATTGGTTTTATTGTACTTTTATACGTAATAATAATCGGTATTTGACTTATTTATTAAACTTTTTTTAAATAATAAAACCTCTTTGTGTCAGGCTGTCAAATACAGCTATAAATTAAAAAAAAATTGAAAAGTAAAAAGCACTAGTGCGGAAAAGTAGTACTTTCCGCACAGTTTGAATGCCTAGAATACGCTCTTTTCGAGCACATGCATTGTAATAGTAGTTTTTGATACAAGTGTGGAAAGTATGTCATTTTGAACGAGTCCCGAGGAGTCTTGGCCTGAGCCGCAAGGCGAGGGTCAAGACTCGGGACGAGTTAAAATGACACTTCCACACGTGTACCAAACAACGTTTTTTAATACATTTGCGAAAAATTGCAATAATAAAAATTTAAAACAGTAATTGAAAGGGGCAATTATATTTATTTCTGTCTGATAAAAATTAAGAGTACCTACCAACAATTTTTAGAGCAATTGTCAAGGGTCGCATTTAAGGCCTTTGCTGGTAAGTTTAAAGTTTCATTCAAGTTGTTAATAATTCTCTTTTTCTCGTTTCCAGCCAATAAAATGTTCATAGACGGCTATGTAATTTTTCTTTCGATTTTGCGGGTAAAATACACTCTCTTGCAATTTTTGCCTTGGCTCGTATATAGGGCGGTGTTAAATCTATTCTGGTAACATCAGAATCCATCATTTTCTATCAAAAACTCTTATTTTAATTTTATTAAAACTTTCGTGAGACATATTTAATTATTGTATTAAGCGGTTTACACTCACGTGAAATTGTCAGGAACGGCCCGACATGTTTCGAACTCGTATGGAGCCCTTCATCAGGGACGGCTGCCCGTACACCGCCGCGGCAAACTCGTCACTGCTGACAACATGTCGGGCCGTTCCTGACAATTTCACGTGAGTGTAAACCGCTTAATACAATAATTAACTCTTATTTTATAAATCTTACGTGTAATTTACACATAATTAAAACAATCTTGAATGAAAAAGAAAGTTTTACTTTTAATTGTAATATTTTTTTCACGATGGCGTCGGCTGTCAATGCTGTCATCATTCAGCCAAATCAAAAGAAATAGTTTTAATATTTTAGAAGAGATATGATAATGTTACACAGTAATTTAATTGATTCCAAACAAGAAACATTGTGAATCTGTTTTTAGTTCTTTACACTTCATATAATTGTAAATAAATATATTATTTAAGACACAAAAATAGCGATTATTCTAAGAATTTATAAAGCAGCGCGTGGGTCACGCTTAGTACTGTATTTTCTAATCTGTGACAATACTTTTCTTTTTAATTTTTTTAGGTCACGCATAATACTCAGTTGCTCATTAAATAATAGTCAAACAAACAAATTATTAACACCGTTTTTGAGTTTTTTAATAGATAGCCCTTTGATTGATCCAATATGCAATTTAAATATTTAAAGCATAATTATGAGATATACACTCTGCAATGCTGCATGACGTAATAAATAAAGTCAGAAAGTGATTGACCTTTGTTTGGATGTATGAGGTATGACGTGTTAGTACAACAGAAAATTAAAAAAATTTGAAAAGTAAAAAGCACTAGTTCGAAATAACCAACTTTTCGCACGATTTGCAGCTACGAAAAGTACCACTTTTTGAGCAACTGTATTAAAAAATATGTTTTAGAACAAATTTATGTGTCATCATTAGCACGCAAGTTTATGGTCCGCTTTGAATGCGTTTTTCATGGATTACCTCGGCTAGCCGGTTTCCTCGCGCTAATAAAATAAGGCCAGCCAATTCGAATACTTATTATTACATCTAATAGGGAGCAATACGGTTTCCGGTGGTGTTCACATTATATTTTTTCTCAATATCTATACGCTTTGAGAATTAAACATTTACAATTTTTATTTTAAATGTTTTTTTTGTATCTAGGTATATTTCCAATCCTTTGTTGGCCGCTCAAATAATTAAACATAATTACTTTCGTCTACATGCGTTTATTAAGCAAAACTAATTAATTAACGGTAATAAGTATTTGTATACCTAAACATTCATACGTTGAACAAATGTCACATCGAAGATTTAAAAAGGACATTAAAAAAAAACAATACCTTGAAAATAAATTATCCGCAGATTCTTGGTCCATATAGCCTATGCTATTGAGAAAAAATACAACTGGAAAACTTTGTTCCCAATTCTATGGTTTAGAAAATGCCTGTTTTGTTTTGAAACATAATTTTAGTAATTAACTAGTAAGTTACAACTGCTAATATTCCAACGCGACATAAACCCACGGCAGACATGTGTGGCTACCGCAAGTATACGATTATCTATGAATTTTAGCATCACACAAATACTCAATTTCCCTAACTATTTAGGAATCCTGCTGCCACGAGCTCTTTAGTCAATGTAACTAACAAATCACCTAAGTACCTATGAATATAACAAAATTATTATATATACTTATAACAAAAACACCATCGCAAATGCATTTGTGAACAAATGGAATCAAATTTATTGGACTGCATACTAACTATATTGTAACCGTGCACAGGCATGCACCAAGAAACAAGAGTGGCTAATGTGGCTATGCCTTTGCCATGGATAGTATCACACCATACAACAGCTACCATGAAAGAATTAAACAGGATATTTCGACACGAATATATGGGCTAAGGGCCAGAACATAATTACAAGACACAACATTGTATCGTGATACGATGCGACCTCGTGCCACGATGCAACGTCGTGTCGTGGAAATACTCCAAACTCGTGGTACGATGTCGCGTCGAAACTTGATACATGATGTAGGTATCTTGTATTCTTGTAAATGTGTTTTGGCTAACGGAATTACGAGTATATTGCAGTAGTTCGCAAGGTGACATACCTACTTCTAGCACAACCAAGTCTCGCGGCTCCGTTCAGTGTGGAGTAAGAAAAACGTGTAATGCTTGCTGTGTTCCAACTTATGCGACCTACAGAATCTTGTTCAGCCCGTCTAGCACAACTTTACTATGCTACGCGACACTTGTCGCGCGACAAAGCGCTACCCATCACCCTCTCACATTACTGAACAGAAAGAGACAGGCAATTAACTCGTGCAAAAAATAGTCGCTTGTGACAGTTGTTCTAGAGGTGCAGTTATGATATCCCAGATCGATGTACTTCAGTAAACTCGTGACCTGCAGTCGATCGCATCGATAGCATACATAGTTCTGTCTCATTTTTTTAAATAATGGTTTATTTATAGGTATAGGCACGACAAAGAGCAAGGAGAGGAAAAGTATGGTATCAATGCAAGAGCAGCTAATTCTTTAAAATAAAGATGAAATTAACTAATCGATCCCTCTTGAAATAGGTTCGGCAGTAACAAACATTAGCAAGTATAAAGGTATTTTATATCGTCTATAAACATAAGTATCTTACTGTTTATTTCTCAGGCGCAGGTAATTAGCCTAATTAAGTAGTCGACTTTAAATAATGAAGAAACCAATTGCTACCACCTGCCGATTCATTTCTTAATACAATTATATTAACTGTGATTAAAATACTGTTACGACAATCAAGAAACCGGCTTCCTAGGCATTTGCAATAGACAAATGATTATTGATATTCGTTAAACGTGATCTTCTAATTTACCGTTTCAAGTAGATGTCTATCTGATAGGTTATCTGAACAGGTTGAATATCTTACAAGCATAATTTATTTCTATCAAACTATAAGGAATCGCCACATTCTAACGGGCACCATGTCGCGTGTCGATCCAATGCACTCATATAATTCTTAGCTCTGTTATAGGTAAGGAGCTGCCGTGCCGGTCTCGTAAAAAACTACAACATATACTAGAAAAAATTAACAGGTAACCATAACTTAAGTGGATAATATTGTAAAGAGCAGCATGTAATGGATCTTAATTGCTGCAGTATTATGCTCTAGGTAACGGTTCATTATCAGTTATCGTTTACCTACTTAAGTTTAACTCGCATGCATTTGGAATTTGGATCGATATTAATAAAAAAGTAGAAGAATTTTCACACTATTTTTACATATTTAGTAATAGGTATTTACCTAAAGAAATTCAGCATGGTTCCATAATTAAAACAGTTGGTAGAGCTACACACAGAAAAACACAGACAGTTCGATAAACTAATAAATTAAAATAAAGACCTTACCTTAACATTGGGTACTGCTCCGGTAACATATAATAAAATCGTAACAATAAAGAACTGGAACATTAAATCATTGATAATATACATAATTGCTAAAGGTATCAATAATTTATTAATATACTATATTATTGAGAGTATCACTTGTTCACTAAACCGACATCGATCGGCTGATAGTTAAACAACTTTTTAATGATCATATTGACATAACTGGCTTTGATTTTGCACCGGTAATAATACGGTAAGGATCGGCCACGAGACGTTCGCCTGGAGTGAGAGTTAAAACAGAATAAAATACATAATAACAAGGATAGAGCGATCCCGCGCCGAGGACCGCGCGCGCGCACCCCGCCCCGCCCACCGCTTAGCTGATTTGCCGCTCTCCACGGGAATAATGATGCGCCATTAATACAATAAACCGGTGTTAATTGCCAAAAAAAACAAGCGGTGCAACAACTATCAATAGGTAAATAAACTCACCATACTTATTACTTATTAATTATGCGAAATTTAATTTCTTTCAAAGCTCACAACCATGAAGACAGCAAACCTACTAATATTATTAAAGGTGACAGTTTGTGAAGATATTTAAGTACATGTTTGTGTAGTAGGGTAGACTGGGGTCAATAGAAACAGTTTGCCTTTAACCGCCTGTAACGGTTATATTTTTATGAGTAGAAAGATGTACACTCAAAATATTTCAAGGTTAGTTATCTGGTTCCTAAATAAAACGCACCTGGTTGGTCTATAATCCATAGTTTTTTGACAATCATGTAATGAAGAGAATGGGACAGAATGGTTCAATTGACCTCACATGAGTGTCAATTGAAACACTATGTTAGGTCAATTGAAACACTCGAATATCTTCGGAACCATGAAAGTACTTATATCTGTTTTAATCTTTTTCATTACTACCACGGAATACAATGAGATCCTAAAAAAATCGCAAGCATTACATTAACATTTCTCAATTTATGAGCATGTGAAAATCTCAATACAAAAAAGCGTTTTAAAAAACTACTACTTACTTTTAGTTTTCTTTGTTGCTGCTATCTTATTCATTTTGCTTAGCCAAAGTAGTTTTAATGCAATGATAAGATATAAAGATACTGAATTTCAGAACACAAGCATAATCATGTTTCATACAAGTGTTTGTTTCAACTATGACAATGTTTCAATCATAACCATTCCGTGTAGCTACCCTGTGACATAGTGTTGCAAACGTCGGGATGTAAAATGACACAATAAATACCTAATCAATTTCAATTATATTACTAAACAAAAACATGGCGATATGTCAAACTAAACTTTTTCTGATATACATATTTTAAAATCGGTTCCTTTTGGGGACAATTAAAACGCTCGAAACGTTTCAATTGTCCACAAGCAAGTTGTTTCTACCGTCCCCACACTACGTTTTTAACTTTAAGGTCAAATAATATATATAAAAGAGACTCGAATGCTGATCAACGGCCATTAAAAACATTCGTTTATTCCTAACTATAACTTCAAAACAATTTGATCAGTCAATATACAAGAGTACACGAAGTTATAAGAAAATATAAGACAGCGCAAATCCTTACTTTTTACCGCGAAAAACTGATTTGCCTCGTGAACACCCCCGTCTTGCACCCTCGCTCGAGCGCTACTGGCCAAAGATTCAAACATGGCCGACTGCGTGTTCTGAGTCTTGCGTCAGACGCGTAGGTATTATAGTTTTCGAGAAATTTGACTTGTTTCAATCATGACGTGTTTCTATTGACCCCAGTCTACCCTAATCAAACGAAGTGAAATCACAAAAAATACCTTAAAAATCAAGCTACACTAGGATTCTACATTCACTCTACATCTACAGTGAATTCAGTTCTAATGAAAGGGAAATTACAATAGTGTTCACAATACATAATGTTTAGGAAGTGTAAAATTCTCGTTAGCTAACTTTTAACGCTTTATGCTCATACACAGGTAAATATTATTTTTGGTTAACGAAACCTTACAGTACTTGCATTAAAATAGGAAGTGTAAAATTCTCGTTAGCTAACTTTTAACGCTTTATGCTCATACACAGGTAAATATTATTTTTGGTTAACGAAACCTTACAGTACTTGCATTAAAATGTCCACGCGAATCCGAGGGCACTGTAACGTTTCCGTAAAATAGGAGGTTTATTATTCTAAACCTTTATAGTTTATTCAAATCTAAATTAATTTTCTCCAATAATATAAAAGTAAGAATGCAAAGCTCCGTTTCTAATCTGGAGTAGATTCAAAGTGCTAAGGTACTTTTATCTCACGAGCGCGGGTGAGCCATGTTTGTGTGAGTAGATGTACATGCACATTGGTTCTGTGTGGGTGAGCCGGCACTGAGCGCTCCCGAGCTCACCCACACAGAGCCAACGTGCATGTACTCTACTCACACAAACATGGCTCACCCGCGCTCGTGAGATAAAAGTACTGTATCTATGTTTATAAATACGAATGAAAATTGTGTACTTTCTGAGTTTGATTCGCCTCGATAACTTGAACACATATTGCATATAAGCATATAAACAGAATTGATAAACCTGCTAGGGCTGCTAGAATAGGGATCTAAGGAAATCCTTCACAATTTCGTAGACAATGCATGCTGTAAACATGACTGTTACATCAACTCACTTCTTTGAAAAGTAGGTAAGAGTGAATTTAGGATAACTTTATTTGTTAGAGTGAAAAATCTTGTGAACATCTCTCATTTAATATAAGTACCTAGGTACCTCTGCTTCCTCCACCATAATTATTATTAAAAGCAGTTCATTGTATATGGCAATAACATTTATACATAGTGACGGGACTGTATACTGATTGATTTGATTACGTTCTGCATTACATTAAAATTCGCTATGGTCATCGAATGAGGGATGGTTTTGTAGTATGTTCTCAAAAACCGACTTATTAAAGTTCTTCTTTACCCTTTGTATTTTTATTAGAGTTCCGTACCCAAAGGGTAAAAACCAGACCCCATTACAGTCCGCCCGTCCGTCCGTCCGTCCGTCTGTCTGTCACCAGCCATGAACCGTGATAGCTAAACAGTTGACATTTTCACAGATAATGGTATTTCTGTTGCCGCTATTAAAAATGTTAGGTTGTAACTCGGTAACCTCGTTATTATGTTACCTTCTAAGTAATTTAATGATTTTATTTTTAGGTAGGTAGATGAGGCTTAATAAAAACAAAATTACAATCGCATCTTTTGTGTTACGAAAGTTACTCATATAACAGATATGGGTATCGTTACGCAAAGGAATCAATTAAGTTTGGTTTTAGGTAATTAAAGCCCTTAACTATGTACCTACATTTTTTTTGAAAATTACTCGGATAGGTATGAAACTAGGATTATTATTTGTTGTTTAGTTTACAAGGTTTGAACGTAAGTATAGTTTTAAGCAAAGGAGAAAGTGATACTTATCAATAATATTTGGTATAATAATATGTGAGGTTTGTTATAACTAATTAAGTACCTATAAGACATTGTCATCATTTTTTATTATATATTAAATAACATATTTTTAAACAAATAAACAGTGAGACTAATGGATAAGATTTGAGCAAAAGTATGATTGCCTTAACAAACTTATTAAATTCCCATTAAGTTTTTTAAAACGGATATTAATAATTATAATAAAGTTATTGCATACTAACTTCGTTTTTAGGGTTCTGTAGTCAGAGGAACCCTTATAGTTTCGCCATGTCCGTCTGTCTGTCCGTCCGCGGCTTAGCACCGTGATCATTAATACTAGAAAGCTGAAATTTGGTATGAGTATGTGTTTGTATCACGCCGAGAAAACGGTAATAATAAAACAAAAAAAAAACTTTTTTTCGGGAACACCAAAAGTGGGGATGTTTTTTTTTTTTCGTTCCAACACTAGTGTGTGGGGTATCGTTGAATAGGTCTTTAAAAAATAACAGGGGTCTTCAAACATTATTTTTTGATAAAGTCAGCAGTTTTGTAAATATTTGCTCCGAAGATAAAAAAATAGTGTCCCCCCCCCTCTAACTTTTCAACCACGGGTCAAAAAAATATGGAAAAATTCACGAAAATGAGGCCTTATACGTACTTTCAATGAAAACTATATTGAATAAAATCGGTCGAGCCGTTTTTGAGTTATCACAAAAATTCATAATTTTCTTTAAAATGACGTACTAAGTGCCGCGCGGTTTCCTTACAATTCAAACGTTACACATATTAGTTAAGTGCCATACTGTATTATTACATTTCACTCAATCTGGCGCGTATAATCGATAAATTCCAGAAGGTAGGTAATAAGTAGGTTATTGTTACTTTGGCGTTTACGACCTTTTTATAGAGCTTGAAATCTTTCTCGTAATTTAAATCTTTCTCGTAATTTTCGTCTATTGCGAAGGATGGGTAACTACGGAACCCTACACTGAGCGTGGCCCGACATGCTCTTGGCCGGTTTTTATGTAAGTAGCTCTCCTTAACATCCTATAGTTATCGGACTTTGACATACTTAGTCATAAAAAAGTGATCGTTACTCTGAAATAAAAATACCTACACTCTAGACAAATACAAGTAAATAAAGGAGTAGGAACGTGACAAAGGAACCAATGGAGCTGCAACATCGGCTCTCCCTCGCGATCCCTAATCAACGTTATTGTACTAAAATCACTTGCCCTAACTGTTTTGTCCTTGTGGGCATTAGCCCTAGCGATCTATTGTCATAACCATGTTTTCCATAATGTAATGATTGTCCTAAAACTCATTTCTCCGAAGAATTTTTACCATAACTATCAATATCCCTAATATTTTTAGCCATATTTCTCGCAATCCCTAACAAGTCCGCATATCACTTGCCCTAACTGTTTTGTCCTAATGGGTATTACTCGTAACAATTTTATTAATTGTCATAACAGTTATTTTCCATTATGTAACGGTTGCCCTAAAATTCATCTGTCCGAAGTATGTTTACCATAAATATCAATATCCCTAATGTTTTTTTGCCATAACGGCTTATCGGAATTTGAACCCGGAACACCAGCTTCGTAGGCAGGGTCACTTCATTGCCGACTACGCTACAGAGGTTGTACAGTAAAGGAATCTGAAACATGTACCCTCTTGACCCTTAATGTGACTGTGATAAGAGCGAAAAAGGTACGTGTTTAATTACCTTAACTGTACAAGAGTGTACAGTCAGCAAAGAAAGTGGTCTACCACTTTTGGACTCTATTACCTACCTATATGTAAAATAGAGTCGAAAAGTGGTAGACCACATTTTTGGTTGACTGTACATTAGGATAAACAATTACCATTGGTAAGTAAATAAAAAGTAAATGCATAATGAACACATATTTACCTTCATAATCTAACACATCTTAGACCACGGCGTGTGCAACCCCGCCGAAAATCCGAATAGGGCTTTCGCTTGTGACTCGTCAGGACGCGTGCCGACACAGAGACCCCTAGAGTGTTTTTGTAAAGCCGGAGGCGCGAAGGGAAAGCAGCCCTCGCCCGCCGTGCGTGCGGAGCGCAGTACGATCAACCGTGGTTTTTTTACGCAACGGCTGAAGGGCTGCTGCACTGTTCTCCCCGCAGCGCCGGAGCTAAGGCGGAGCCAGTTTTGGTCGATTTAGGAGTCCATTATTTCAGTAATAATCAAGCTTTTAAATATTTTATTTCGGAGTCCGTTACATCAAGTCATAGATCAGTAACTGGTGCAATACGATTAATGAAATATTAAGAAGCACAGATATATTAAAATGGGATAGAAAAAACTTGCCCTGCAGGCTCAGGCCTTCGCAGGTATACGAAAAGATTAAAAAATAAATCACTTTAATTTCAGTGTAAGGGTTGTCCTTTATGTGATTAATACAAACGTAAAGCCTGACCAGAAATATAATATGAGGATTGTCAAGAGGGCACTATTTATAAGATTTATATGGCAACAATTTTGCAACCAATCGCCACCGCACTATAATGGCCATAGATTTTGGAAGATAGGCCGTTGATCAGGGGCGTAGCGAGGTAAAATGGCGCCTAGGGCACACGTTCAAACTGCGCCCCTCGGTAAATTATTTTACCTAAAAACAAACCCTACACAGTTTTTTTATTTTATTTTATCTTTAGACATGACTTGAACTATATCAAACCTGGTTAGATCTCACTACCACAGTAAGACAAGACGTACTTTCAATGGGAATACGAACCCACTAACGGGAATGCGCTCGCGCCACAGTAGTGAGTGGGTATCTGAGCAATTGTTATCTTGTGCATCCACAGTGTGTATCAGGAGCTAGATGAAGGTAGTTCCTAATATGCAAGTACAGGTACAAGGTACAAATGGTAGGAGCATTACCTATTGAAAGAATGATTACACGTTTTTTTGAAAAATATAAGTTTGTAAAGCGTTAACTTTTTTTCTAAGTGACTTGTTAATCGCATCGAATTGAGCCTGGCAATATTGAAACCGCGAGCGTAGCGAGCGCGAAAATTTTTCTGGGGTGTGGGGGTCATAATACAACCAGATGAAAACACGACGTAGCGAGTGCGAAATTTGTAAATTGTTTTTTTTGAGTCGCTTAAATTTTTTTTCTGTGTTTTACATTAGCCATAATAAAGAATCGGCTGCCTCTGCATTTATCATCAGACGAGTAGGTATAATCAATGATGTAAAAATACGTAAATAAATTATCACTAATACATAGTACAAAACAAATTCGCTTTCTGCTGTCTGTCTGTCTGTCCCTGCATAATATAATAGAGAAAGACTGATAATTTTAGAGATTTCTAAATGAGTATGGTAGATAAACTAGGTGGATAGGTCAATTTTCATGTATTTAGGTATATTAAATGAATCTTGACTACTTACTTATTTATTTTATTTCACATTTGTAAATAAAAAATGTACCTACCTGCCTATTTCAGATCTCCACATAAAGCCCTTTTATTTAATATACTTAAATATCACAACACAAGCAAATTCTAAATTGGATTTTTGAGTTTTCTAAAATTAACGTGACCGTAGGTAACACTTAAATTTCATTACTTTATTTACTTTGGACGTCCCTGTTTGGGTCACAGAGCTGCATATAAGTATGTCCCAAATTTCAAATTGATCGGTCCCAGTAGAATCCAAGCAAATGGCTGTGACAAACGGACAGACATACAGACAACCGAGCGATCCCATAAGATTTCCGTTTTTCATTCGGAGGTACGAAACCCAAAGAAGTAATGCTTAATAGCTTTTTCGTACGTCTACGTTTTGTACCGTGGAGTTGGATGATCCAAACAATTCAAAGGGAAGAAGAGACTGATTTTTTTCCGGCGCGGCGCTCACCTCGTGAAATTCCCACTAGAGAAGGCCGATTGCGCCGAAACATAAAGCGCGGGAATCGCGGATGAATTTCAATGGTTTGATAGAGGTTTAAGCCCGATTAACATTACCTACTTCAGGGGGCCTATGATGGTTGCGTTTATCACGTGATAAATAAGTGACAAAGCATCTGTCACTCACACTCGCATGTTGTCAAAATGTGGCGGATGCTTTGTCACTTATTTATCGCGTGATAAAAGCAACCATCATAGGCCCGCAGATTTTTGAGAAGATTTTTTTACCAGAGTTGATAAAGTTTTGTTTACCAGAAGTAAATAAGATAAAATTTCATGTGCAAAACATTTTGCAAATATTTGGAACGTTAAGAATTGTGTGGGGCGATAATAGGAGAGCGGCGAAGCGGGCGGCCGTCCGGGGCGCTGCAGACTCCTAAACGGCATTTCTTTAACCAAGTCTAGGGCGCCTAGAGCGTCACACAATAGAGGACTCAGCTCACCTAGGATGCCCTGACTATAAATAACATCCACACTCAGTTCTCGCAGAAATGTATACTAAATAAAAATAAAAAAACATTTTTGCAATTCTTTTTTCAATAGGTATTTTAGTAGGTATACTTTTTAATTTTTTGCGCCCCCCGCTGAATGGCGCCCAGGGCACGTGCCCTAGCTGCCATACCCTCGCTACGCTACTGCCGTTGATATCGTCACAGCGTCCGGAGCATAAACGTCAAGACGGGCTATATCCGACAAATGCAGCTATAAATGACAAATTATTATGCTACCATAATTAAGTAAACAAGTAAGCATACAATGATGACAGCTCTGACAATCCTTTCCAACTTAGTCGCGTTATAGCGTCTGTTTTAAGCAAAAAACAAAATTATTAATATTTGTGGGTTTTAAATGAAAAAAAAGTGTGAACGTGCGTGCAAAACTTAGAGAATGTCGGGTATTGTGCGCGGATGCAACTCGCATTCTGGGAGAACAGAAAACTTGGGTGAAGTTTTATGTTTTCATTAGTAAGTAATTCAGAAATTATTAATTATTTATATTAAAAAACAATTTAAGCAAATGCACCAGAAATTATGTTATTATTAAAACTATAGGCTTAGAAAAAGGATTATTATTGCACGCAAATGATATCTAAGTAGGCTACAATTAAAATAAACATAGAAATAGTGAAAAAAACAATTATGTTAATTTCTGTCGTGAGGAGTGACGTAGAAAAAGTTATCGATACTTTGCGATTCTGTGAATCAAGGTTACTTTGGTCTGGTGTATATTTAAAAAAAAATCAATGACCAATCCACCAAAACGGTGGACATTGTTGATAGCTTATTTTTTTCATGGATAGGCCGAAGACGACAACCCTGTCTAAGCATAGTTGTAGATTTCGGTTATTTTATGTATTTTGTTAGATTTATTTACATAAATACAGAAAATTAAATTCAAATAAATATTTTAGTGTGTCCACGACGCTAAGCTCTGTAGATATCTATATTAATTTTCAACTGTTAGAATATGAATTGTTGTCAATCGTATGTTTAATCAGCAAGGTGAGAGAAGGGAAGATAGTAAAATAAATGTATTATAAATTTATAACAATTACTATTGTTTTTTTTTTGGTTCATTCCATTAGTTTGCATAATAATTTAATAGAGAAGGCGGTAGTCCTGGACACGGCGCGCATCGTCAGGAGGTTCCTCTCTCTGCAGCCCTTACCACCGGTGGCCTGGGCCCCTCCCCGCTGCCGGCGGCACCCTAGGTTAGGTTTTTTTACAATGTGTTAATATATTATATTTATATTTTGTAATAAATTTGTTGTATTTTACTTTTTATATAAATTTATTGTAAAAATACTTTACCTAAGATATTAAATGGATATGAAACCAAAGCTACAGACATAAAAATTCACCTAAAAATCTGTCAATGTTTTTGTTTCATATAATTTTCAATATAAAGCCTTAAATTTAAAGATGGTTTTTTTGGAACTAAGCATTAAATCAATCCAAGTTAAAGATGTTTATTTTTTTAATAAGTTGATAAGGTTACCAACTTGATAACTTTATCAACTATATAATTGTAGTTTTATCGATATCGTGTATTCGGGCATCACTACAACAAAAACTTTGACACATGGGCTGGTATTTTTTTTTAAGACGTAACTGACAAATATATACTGGCATCTCGTTTTTTCTTGCGGAAACTTGACGTGCTTTACAGAGATAGCAATATTGTCTTAGGTTTCTACTAAGTAACACGCGCTCTATTAACTATTCCTTACTCTAAGATAATGGCATTAGTTTAAATACCTGTCAGTTCCTATGATAACCTCGTAATATCATTTAATGGAACGTACTCTTTTCCTGACTTGTTTTTCGTGTAGTAAACACGTGTACACTTTATTCATAATATTACGTTCACGACTGTGAATGGTTTTCGGCATTTACTTGGGATATTTTTAAATATTTGTCTTTTAAAGAAGCCACCACGAATAGGGTTACCAGATACGAATTTCAAAAGTCCTGACAAAATTCCTGATTTTCGGCCAAAATTCCTGACACGAGTCCTGAAATTATTTTATTTGTCAATTTTGATTGATTTATGTTTATATTGTAAAAAGATAATTGCGATTATTTATAAGTTGCAATTTATGAAACTCTAAGTACTTCTTCTAGCTTTACCCTTTTTGTTATTGTGATCAAAAATAAAAGTTTACAGTGTATACAATTTTATGATTTCATTTATTTGCCGAAAATTCCTGACATTTCCCTTTTCCGGCCGCATTCCTGACATATGTCTATAATTCCTGACATGTCAGGAAAATTCCTGACATCTGGTCACCCTAACCACGAATGACGTTGACATTGTAACATGGACCTAGTAAATACTATAGTATACCTGGACTGCTCATTGCTTCGTTCGAACGAGCCAAGTAAGAAAGCCGCCAAGGGGGCAGTTTGTCCCACTCTGCTGGGGTAACCAAATATTTAGCAATAAAGAGGGACTCATCCTTACTCCATTTTATTACAAGTTTGGCTCGGTTTGTAGACACCTGCCTACTGAGCCGGCGGTCCCGGGTTCGACTCCCGGCCGGGGCAAATATTTGTATGATGAACTCGAATATTTGTGCTTGGGTGATGGTTGTTCTATGTATTTAAGTATATATTTATCTATATAAGTACGTATATCGTCGTCTAGTATAACACAAGCCTTCTTGAGCTTAATTTGGGACTAGATTGATTTGTGTGAGGTTGTCCGATATTTATAAAAAAAAAAATGAAAAAAATTAAAGTCTAAAAATGTATATTGGCTGGCACTGTAGCTATAATTTATTTTATATATACCTATGGAAACTCATAAATAAATATAGTGAATGTTAGCTACTATGCCAGCAATACCACACTTTTGGCTCCTGTTATTTTAACAGAACGCAGCAATCCCGTAACTGTTAATTTGATTTGATAAATGACAAACTTCGTTAAGTCATACTTAAAAACAAAACAAACAAAACACATATTCTGATGTAGGGTACCATAAATTAATTAGGGAGGTAAAACTGTAAGTATACCGTTATTTTATAAACTACCTGTATAACTCTGTTTTACCAATGCAAGACTACGCAATACTTTTTATTACTGTACTAACGGTTACTAAGTATATGGCGAAATAAAAAGCAAAAAAAAAACCGACTTAAAAAAAAACTAAAAAGCTAAAAATAACCCATTTAAGTACAGATTACGTTTGAATCCCGTTTTGAAGACGATGCCAAACCACTCATTTATTATATCTTTATATTATATAAGTATATTTTTTTGTTTTTAGTGTTTCATATAAAATACTTGTGGCGGGGTGATCTGGGAGGTCTTAAAGGCATACATCTCGTTTGAGTTATCTCCTAACTTCGGTTCTACGATTGCTACTACTACTACGATTACTTAGGCGGGTAGCAATGTTCCAGGTGGGCTCGCCCTGCGGGCCCTTGGGCTCGCGCGCTACGCCGTCTCTGGGACGCTCCGCACCTTTGGTGCTACACGGAGCTCGGCCTGCGGCCTCGTGGGGGGACGTTCGCCCTTAAGCCTGCGGCCCTCGGTCGAACTAAAATATTAAAGTTTGTTGTCCGATATTTTCTGAATTTGACCGAATTTTTTAAATTCGATTTCAGATTCCGACTCGGAGGCCCCAAAAACTGCCTGATACCGAATTTCAGCCCCCTCGGACCAATATGAAATTTTCTCCATACAAATCTTGTTTTTCCGATATTTTCCGAATGTGACCGAATTTTCGGACACCGATTCCAGATTCATATTTGTGAGCCCCAAATGCCCCCCGATATCGAGTTTTAGCCCCCTAGCACCAACTTGAAATTTAGAAAAAAAAGTCGCCATTTCGATTTTTTTTTTCACGACTGTACTCGGGTTGAGGCCCCCTATGACATTTGGTCGAGCACCTCCCACCTGAGCCAACCGTTTACGAGATACGGGCCTCTTAAAAAAAATCCCATAGGTACATTTTTTTTTATGACAGAAAAAAAAAACTTTTTTGGAATCAGGGGGCCCAAAGCCCCCTACATACCAAATTTCAGCTCGCTACGACCATTTTGAAATTTCGACGCCTATTAACCACCCTTAGTTAGGGAAAATAAGAAGGATTATCGTAGTATAGTTAAAACGACATTACTGCAATAGTGCAATGCTCAGATTGTTTTTAGTACGAATAATATTTTCGAAGTAAAACATAGATCGGAATTATCCGGTAATTTTGTAAATTCATTGTCACTCTTTTAGTACTTTATTAAAGTTTGACATGCTTTCATATTAATATATGATACCATATATTACCTGAAAAAATATACTATAGCCACCAAAAGATTTCCTTTTGCAACCTTTAATTCCAGTTACCATAATGCAATTATAAGTATGTAATTTTTTAAATAATCAGAAAAGATACCATTAAGCACTGTCAAAAATGCTGACAGTTTTCAATTATATTAATAAGATTTCAAATTTAAAGGTTTTATCCTGCCCTAACATAAAATTATTTTTATATACTAACGGATTGTATAACTTTCATAATTTTTTCCGTTAGTTTCTTTGTTGACGCGTAAGAAAGTTTAGCGAATAAAATATTTAATTATTTGAAGTGAATAGTGTTAATTTAAAGAAAAGTATAAACTACTAATAACTACCATTTTATTTGAAAACTACTAATTATTACTATTTTTTGTGACTGGCAATATTAGAAAGGGACACACTACCTATCTGCGAGCTGTCTCTGTCTTCCCGTGACCCCTTCACCAGTAAAATATACTTTATGTATCTACACTAAGATTTAATTTTGTGTGAACACTTATTCTGAGTTCGCACTCCTGTTGTCTTAAATATAAGCTCCTTGCATTGTAAACATTGTTGACAAACCATACTTTTTATTTTTTTTTATTTATTCATGAACATGGTTACAAGACCTTCAGTCGAAGTCATAAAAATACAATCAATCTTATTTATAAAAAAAGAACTGAAGTTTACAAGAGAGATGCTTAAATCTATATACATTAAATATTTTCAATTGTTTTTAAAATAAATTGGAACACTGGTATGAAATACACTGGATTCGCATCATAAAATCATTGCCAGTGTAAGAAATTAGTTCCAGTGAAATTCCGCAATATGGCGCATCCTCCATATCCATCCTCATATTTTTCTGGTCAGGTTTTTTGTTTTGAATATACTTATTGTTATCATCCCACCAAAAACATTTCGTGTAAAATTGACGTCCAAGACTCACATGCATAATGCTCTCGCTGTAAAAAAGCTATCAGAATCAGATCCCAGGTAAAGCCAAGCCCTAAGGCCCTTAGAGCATGTCATTTAAATACTCAAAGCTAAGCCCTGACATGGCCCTGACTTTACTAACCCTACACCTTGGTTTCAAAAGTAAACCGTAATGTAAATACATAAAATATATTTTACATTTGAAGGGGCCACGATCCGACAGAGACCGCACGCACATCAGGGTCCATTTGTCCCTTTCAATTATTGCTAGTCACAAAACTTTGTACTTCGTTTTCACATAAAATAGTACCTACCAAATATTTGGTTACCCCAGCAGAGTGGGACAAACGGACTACTTGGTGGCTACTTCACTTGGATCGTTGTATCGTAGAAATTCGCAGTTCAGGTGTACTGTAAAGTACTTGCTAGATCCATGGTTTTTTGCGACGACGTTACGACGGGAACCCGTGTTCAGCCATGTTTTGTACAGACACGTTTTCTGAGTCCATATGGACTTGGAAAACACGGCCGAACAAAACATCAGCCGAGCAATGATTGTTCGAAGCAGTTTTTCGAAGCCAATTTTGTAAAGTAGGTTAGGTTAGAACTGCGATCACAACAGCGCGCTAGCCGAGCGAGCGAAAAAAGCGTACCGCGGCAGTGGTCCGTGAAGCGCCAGAACCGAACTACTACCAGTAAAGAAGGTTAGAATACATACCTTCTTGCACTTTCGGGACTCGGAAAACGTGGCGTACAAAACGCGGCCGAACAAAGACGGGCCGAGCGTAATTGGTCCGGGGTGATTAGTCATAGCCTCGGAAAACGTGGCCACACGTGGCTGTACAAAAAATGGCCGAGCAAAACCTGGCCGTGAAATATCGGCCCGCACAAGCTCGGCACAGGCGTGTTTTTCAAAGCCATTTTTGCTCGGCCGTGTTTTGTACAGCCACGTCGTTTCCCGAGTCCAAAAAATGGACTCTGAAAACGTGGCTGTACAAAACCCCTACTCGTTGCGACTAGAAAGAAAACATTGATTTAGGATAACCAATGGATTTAGGATAATACACTAACAATGATGTGTTATTTTACTTTTTGGAATATTTTACATATGAATCAACTCTGATTCATCAAATGTACTAGATTTGTGAATGGGTAGCTATGTCATATGGCTATTGCAATTACCACTCGCTTCTAGAATGGAACGTTAAAATCATGACAGATAGTCAATTATTGTTTATTGCATCTAACTGTCATAGTTTTTAGTTGACGTTGACACTTAATACGTGATAAGATAAAGGATACAATATTTCGTAAACGAATGAGTGAATAGCTAATGAAGAATTCAACTTGAAGCGTACATAGCCCTTCCTGGGTCTAGGCCCGATAGTCCGTGTGGTTTTTTGTAAATCGCTATCATTTTACAAAAAGCACGATTTTCTCAACTCTACGTACAACGTGGTATCAATCCTCTATCTTTTCGCCGTGTGCGATTGGCAACGCGACATTGGCAGTAATGGTCGCTTAACTGTGACCGGTTTCCATAATAATTATAAAGTTCTGAATCTTCCAAGAATAGATGAGGATATTAATTTTTCTGTTGTATGTTATTGAGATCATCTTAGTGCTTGCGTTGATCTTTAGGTACTCAATGATTAGGGTGGGGCCCTGTTGGTAAAAAAAACGCATTTAGCACTTTCACTACCAGGTAAAAAACGGGGTAAAATGATTAACTACCCAACTCCAAATAACTACCTAAGTAGTATCTAACTACCCAAGAAAGCGACAGCCAGCTAGTTGGACGCAACGTCAGCTCCGACACCGACAGAGCCCGTAAGGTGGACACTTTTATAGTAGTACGATCCGGCCGGCAGCTTACATGGTCATGAAACTGTCTAGAGTGAACAGTATATTTTGGATAAACATGCTCCATCATAAACTTGATCTCACTTTTCATCAGGTTTAACGCATACACACACATATAGGTAGGTACATATAGGAACCTACATCAAATAAATATCAATTAAGCAATAAACCGAAAATCGCTTTGGCATTTTAGTATAATAAAATCATGACTGTAGGCACCTTACTGCAATAAAACTTTTTACGTAAACTCTTTCACAAGAACGCCATCGTAAACGAAACAAAGCATAGGTAATAAAAAAATAAATAAAACTTGAATTACATCGCATTGCATTTACCAATTCCAAGTACTTAGTACAGCGTGAAAAACAAAAGCGATCAGCATCATGCATTTCTTTAAGCAAATACAATTAATTGTGACTTTGCTATTTTTTGTTATGTACTTTGGGAATGCGGTAAGTGTTAAATTAAATTAATACGTTCCTGCGAGTAATTTATAATAATCTTATCCAGTACCCTTACCATGTGACGTTAACGTGACCGTACTCGCTATAATTAAGTATACCAGGTGTTGCCTGTAATAGGAGCAATAAATTAAAATATAGATTCTACTCTTCAAATTGAACAACATTTGTTCAGCACCTTAAAAAAAAAGTCATTATTTCAAACAAATTAAATAGTATTTTCAATGTACGTCGTCCAACATTGACATTCCCTGAGCATTGACATAGCTGTCACTCTATCTACTAATATCGGACATTTCGCAATAGGTACATTGCTTCTTTGTCTAAACATTATTCTACAAAACATCATTAAATAGATATGTTATTTTCAGAAGTTGCTTAACAAATGTTGTCCAGTTTTAAGGGAAGAATCTATGTTTTAATTTATTGCTCCTATTACAGGGCCCTGTTTAATAAACGTTACAAGTCCACAATTTTGTAAAAAAGTGATAAATTTGTCAACTTGTGCTACAAGTGTCGTTTAATAAACGTTACAAATATGTAAGAAATTTACAGGTAAAAACCCTACAATTTATGTAATTGTAGATGTTGTTTAATAAACGCTTACATGTGTAAAAAACGCCTGTAGAACTCTGAAAAATTTGTAGTTACAAATTTGTAGTTGTAGATTACAATTTATATTAAATTGTAGCGAACCTCTCCTCCAAACAATATACCTACTGCGGGCCTATGATGGTTGCATTTATCACGTGACAAATAATTGACAAAGCATCTGTCACTCACACTCGCATTTGGTCAAAACGTGACAAATGCTTTGTCACTTATTTATCGCGTGATAAAAGCAACCATCATAGGCCGGCAGACCACAAGTCTAGATAGGTACATTGTTTATACAGTTATGTACCGTGTCTTTAGTTACACCATGTGCATCTGCCACCACATTCTAGTATTCGACGGTAGTTTTATTCACCCGAAATTATTCTTTAAATGTTAAATCAGTTACATTTAATGTGAAGTATACCCTTATATAAAAGTTGTGGTCGTCGTTCAATCACATGTCCAATATCACTATTTTCACTAAGTACTATCGCCACTTGTCAGTACCATTTTTGTGTAGAAATATTTTTTCCTTGTGTCAGTATTAGGCAGAGGTCGAAACTTGTAATGGTTGGACAGGCGACGCGGCACCTGTCGAAATTGTTCTACAATTTACAATATATGTAAACTTGTAATTACAATTGTGTGTTTAATAAAGCAGTTTTTCCTACAAATATGTAAATTGTCACTTGTAAAGCGAAAATGTTTATTAAACAGAAATATGTAGAATTGTAGCTACAATTCTACAATTTTGTAGATTTTCCACCATAGTAAACTTTTAACTTGTAATTTTTATTAAACAGAAAGTTGTAGACTTTTCACTTGTAAATACAAGTTACAATTTACAATTTGTAATGTTTATTAAACAGGGCCCAGGAAGCACCAGGTATATATTATATAGCGACAGCGTAAACGATTTGTGTGAAGAGCGTTAGCGGTTACTTTGTAAAACTACAACTCTCCGTAGTGTACCTACAAATTGTTTACGCGGTCGCTAGCAAGTACGGTCACTGTAACGTCATGGTAAGGGTACAGTATTAATCTTGCCAAAGTGCATCAAGACACGCAATACGTATATGCTTAATAATGTGTGCACTTTTGTGGTATTTTCATTGAAACTGCTTTACCTTCGATTCGCTTTATATCAGCTCACTCCTACTTGTATTTCGAAAGTAATTGTTTACAATTCCTGGTTCAATCTCCTTGCAGTGTTGTGGAGCCCAGCGCGGAGGCGGCCTTGAAGCCAAGTTCCACAAACTTATCTTACCCAATCGGAAGTCTATCTTCCGTTTACGAAACAGCACTTCCCCTTATTAAACCAACTCTACTCGTATACCGACCCTTCACTACCCGAAATCCCTTAATCCAAAAACCCCTCTGTTTATATGTGGTTCTTATACAACAGGCACCTGGAGATAGTGACTTTGAAGAAGAACCGACCTCCACTACATTGGCTATTCAAATCCAGAAAATTCTTGCCCAAATTCAGGACACCAAACTTATAAAGAATAAAACTCAGGTTCAAGAACTCATAAAGCAAATGAAGAAAGTATTTCATACTACTACCACTACTACCAAGCGTACATGTGCAAAGTGCAAAGCTAAGGCAAGTTTTCTGTAACTGGTCAAAACTATATTATTTAGTCGAATTTAAATAAAGTCTTCATTGTATTCTGTTTTTTTCTAACTATAAATTATAAGTACTGTACCTACGTAGGTATAACATAAATAGTAGTCTGTTTGACAATGACAAGGGGCTAAAATAAACCCGACGTGATTACTTAGACGAGCGAACGAAGAAAGCGAGGGCAAATATATCTGGGTGTCATAATGGCTTTTAGCCACGTGTTAAACACTTTTCACTTCGACTGCGAGATAATGAAAAAGAAAACGTAAAATCTGATCTGAGCGTCGTAATCCAGTTAATAAAGGAGTTTGACCTTACAAACGGTCCGGTAGTTTTGAATTTTTGTTATGTTGTCTAGGATGGTTTGTCAGTGCATATGCAGAGTATATGCATTTTAAACACTGACTAACCATCCTAGACAACATATCAAAAATTCAAAACTACCGGACTGTTTGTAAGGTCACCCATAGTACTTTAGTCTCTATTCACCGAACTATCGTAACGTATGGGATAAACAATAAAATTGTAAGAACAGGAAAAGCCTAAGAATTATTTTAAAAATGTTTTTGACGTTTCCCCATTTCGGCAAATGGCTACCATACGATCAGAACTTTTGCCCGATCTGATCTAGTTGGTTTGTTTCTAATATGTGGCCAGCTACACATTAGAAACAGCTAACAAGTATTTTTTTTTAATTTTCATAGTAGGAAATTGTTATATGGTTTCATTTAAAACCTAGGGGCTAAATGACTACTTACTTTAGCCCCGCTTCGCGAAGCTAAAATGACGTAGATAGGTAGGTACTTTTTGAGCAGGTAGTAAGTAGTATGATCTGATCACAATCAAAATCAAGTATTTATAAAGACATAGGTAAACAGTAGGTACTAGCTTAGCCTATGTCACTCTCTCGGGAAGTGGATCAAATTTAACTTGCAAGATTAGATTATACACACAAACCCCGGGACGGGCGGAAGTAAAAACGTTTGTAAAAATATCTAAATAGGTTCATAGTGACGGCAATTAGCCTTTGTTGAAGAGCCTTTCGTTTAAGAAGTCGGTTAAAAGGATTAGACCACTAACCTACTACTTACCAACTCAAACTCTTTGCAAAAAGCAGATTATATAATGCTAGCTGACACCAACAGAGCAAACGTAGAAAATGGTTTATGATAGGTACATAATGTCAATGCCAAAAATAAATAATCACAGTAACAAAATTAACTGTAATAAAAAAAACAGACGATTATCAAGATGTATTCAAACGATTTTCGCCCTTTCTACATTCAAATAAAGAAGGAAGAAGAGAAAGGTGACAAATTTGCTAGGATCAATATGGAAGTGAAACGTGAAGCCGTAGCAGAGCCACACAATCCTTTCACGAAGAAGTCTGTTTTTACCCAGACTTACCCGTCGCTATTGGTGCCCGCGGTGCCGCGAAAACCTTGCTGTGGCTACTGTGGATAGATTTCAGTCAATTTTGTTTGACCATGCACAACAGATCGGAAAATATGAAAGGAAAGGGTCGGCCCCTCATAAACCTCCTCTGCATACTGTGGGCTAGAAGCCTCGGCAACGTGCTCGGCTCGTCTATGAGACTGATAGCCTGTCACTGCATGTCCACGAACGTATATCTATTCTTTCTGCAGTCATACTCACATTTGTCGTATTATATTGTACTGGAACTATCGGACTTGGAAGATATGGCTGGAGATTTGAAATCGAACAATGATACAGCTTGAGGATTGATTAAATTTTGATTGCTACCTGTTTTTACAATTAAAGGATATGATGTGTTTCAGATTTTTGATTGACCGTATGTTATTATTGGGGTAGGAAATGTCGCTGAACATCGAAGTTTTACCGTACTCATGGGACACAGTGGTGGGGATGGTGACTGGTGACGGTAGTAGTGGTGGTGATGAATTAATGATGATGATGTTGATGATGATTGTGGTGGTGATGGTGATGGCATCGTCATTACAATCATCGTCATCATCATCACCATCAAAATCAACACCACCATCAGTATATCATCGTCATCGTAATCATTATCATCGTTCATCACCATCATCATGCAACACCGCCATCAGCACCATCACCATCAACATCATTCAACATCATCTCCATCATCATCACCATCATCATAATCATCACCACCATAGAACCATGACCATCACCATCAAAATCAACACCGCCATCATCAAAACCTAATCATCATCATCGTCATCATAATCATCATTTATTATCATCAGAATCAACACCGCCATTATCAAAACTAATCATCATCATCATCATTCATCACGATCATCTTCTTTATCATCATCGCCATAATTCATCACCATCATCATCATCACATCACCAACACCACCATCATCATCATCTGATCACAACCATCATCACCATCACCAGTCACCACCTTCATTATCATCATAATCATCATCATCACCACCAGTCACCATCATCATCATCATTACCATCACCAACACGATCACTATCTCACGAGTCAATGCCCAGCCCACCTATACACAGGTAGGTACACAAACCTTTGAAAATCTACGCAGCCAGCACGACTCCGTGCCCTTGCGGGGTGAGGTAACTAGATTCGGTGCGGGGGTGTGCGTGTCCGGTCTGTATGTAGTACTATCAAGTGTTCTGTGCCATAAGAATCCTTGGATCTACATCTACAGACATTGCCTTCGCGAAAACTCAAAAACTCAACGAGTGTTGAAGTGTACATTAATTATCACATTGTCGCATTTAGCAAGGAGTTCTTAGTGGTGGACAGACCAGATACTTATTGTAATTATAATTACGTAGGTCCCTAAAAAAAACTTATCACTACCGTTAAAAAATTTGCTAAACTCGTGAACACTTACGACCACCATATATTTTGCCCAGTGAGAAATATCTTCTAGGTATGGCAATGCGTACAGTTTCGAGGGACTTCTTGTAGAGCGCTATTAAAAGTTTTCCTTAGGTAGGTACATGATTCCAAACCCGGCTCGAAAATATTTTTTACTAGCTACCCGCCCCGGGTTCGCACGGGTGCAATGCTGATAAATTATGCATGTATTATACATATAAACCTTCCTCTTGAATCACTCTATCTATTAAAAAAAACCGCATCAAAATCCCTTGCGTAGTTTTAAAGATTTAAGCATACAAAGGGACATAGGGACAGAGAAAGCGACTTTGTTTTATACTATGTAGTGATAAGTATTACCTATCTTGTGTAGAAAGTAATTTCATAAACAATCCTTTAACTAATACAATATTTCTAGGATTTGTAGTATTATAAAGTAGAATGCGAATATTCTGTATCTACTACTATGTACAGATATCATTCATGGTCAATCATTATGTCACCGTTTTTCTTTAGACATTTGTTTGTCAATAAATTATCGTCATTATACCACGTCGTAGTTCTTTGCGAATAAAGGACACACTAAAACTATGAGCGCATTTAATTCAGTAATTTTAACTGTGTTAGCTCTCACATCCTTTATGCGACTTTGTTAATCCAACTGCATTGTTGTGTCTCAGAAATAATCGCGCATTCAAGATGAATAAAAAACTGCAAGTGAATACGCAGTTCATAAGTAGGTACGTGATGACTATGCACGATGACGTGAAGGTAGTAGGTACTAAGTAACTGAAAACATTATTTTCACCTCACCAGCTCAAACATGGCGATTTTGCTGTCAGATAACAGTGAACAAAATGCGATTTTGTTTCGAGCGTGAGTAGAAAGTAGCTTTTTAATTTTTTCAATATCTGACCACGAATTGTCATTCTTCAGCCAAAGGTTCATTATAAAATTGTAATCATTTGAATCTCGATGCACTCTGTTTCTTTCATATGTATATAAAAGAGAGGGATAGAAACTTATCAATTTGAAATTCGATTTTCGAATCCGACCTCGATTGAGAACAGTTCGGATACGCGTTATACCAAAAAATCATTAAAAACACCCGAAAAAGTTTTAATTGCAACGTATTTTTTTTTCTTTATTATATTTTTATTTAACGACCGAATATTAAAATTATTGTGCCTTTTATATAAAACAATAGATCATTGCTCAAATAACATAAGATTTTTCAACTTATTACTTATTGTAAATATAATAATAATTTATAATTTCACCATTTATCATAGATGCATATTCGAAACGTACCTACCTTAAAAAATATTGAGTTCATATTGTAATTGTTATTTTCTTTTGCATTTATTTTGTTTGGTGTTTTAGGAGTAAAAATATTAATCAATTTATAAACAAAATCTCGTAATATAATATGTATTTATAAATAAACACGTCATGTATCTGCTAAGTCTTCCAATTTGATCAAATAATGACAATAACCGTGTTGGTTGGTTGATTATAATTTCAATTAAATTATATTGTTATTCCTTTTTAAGCAGCGCTTATCTATTTTCTGATTAATAATATTATTGAAATCAGCAACAAATACTATAAACATACGTTGGAAGAAAAAGCACAAAATGTCAAATATGTTCTCGCTGATGAGGTGAAAAGTTGTGTGTGCTACACGAGAGCAAAGTTTTTTGCATCTCGTGCTGTTGAGTCCCTCGCTACACTCAGGATTCTAATATAGAATCACTCGCTACGCTCGTGATTCAAACGTAGAATCCTTCGCTTGCTCGGGACTCAAAATCAGCACTCGTAACAAAAAACAACTTTGCTCTCTTGTTGCACAAATAACTATTTACTGTAATAGCATGACGAAGCTACAAATACGCATAGCTTGACTGCCTGCGACACATATCATTCGGCATGGTGTGACACGAATTACTGTTCCTTGCTTTATTTGTATTGTATTTTAGTTAATTAGATATCAGTGTATACTATCTAGTGTAAACATGTATGTTAGCAATTTTATCGGAGAGATCGTGATGCGTTTGTCTCATCAGCCTTCGGATCAGTTACTACAGCCTACTTGCGCACGTGAAATTTGAACTGAATTCAAAAATATTTTAGTTTAAAATGCAGTTCTTAGAAGATGCCGAGTTGGCTGTTGATTTACTGGGAAAAAGAACAGAACAGGTAAAATATTTGTTTATTACTTCCATGCTTTTTGTTATTATTCATGCGTGCCATTTTAATTATTATTCATGCATGCTAGATTTGTTGGGTTATTAGTTTAATACAAAGTACCTAGGTACTGGGTATTCTCAGAAGTTTCTAGTACTTATTCTATATTATACCTATTTTACATTTAATATATTTACATCTTAGCTCATATCGCGTGCAATTCAGGGCTAATGCCAATATCTTCAACTTACCAAAACAAAATCATGATTCCCATACACGTCTATCTGAGCTAAGGCGAGAACAAAGTACCTATTGCCTATATTATTTGTTAATACAGTATGCTTTTTTTACGGCTAATAATATGTATCTGCGAAAAATAAAATAAAGCTATATAAAATTATATTTTCATCTCTCCTGTTCGGAAAGTGTCATTTTCATGAGTAGATAGCCGGGTGGAAAATAGCTTTTCCATCCCTAGGGTGGAAAGTATTTTTTTTTTAATTGCCACGGAGTCAAAGATAAGTGCCTTCTAGATGCACGTCGTGACCAACTAAATTAGGTACTATCTAGTCGGCCGTGGTAAGTGGCAATTGAAAAAAGGTCTCCGAAGGTTAGATATAGGCAAGCTTAATTTATTTATATCTAATTATGAAATATAAATTTGCCTTATATATAAAATAATACATACATATAATACCGTCCCTTTATTGATAGATCGTACATTTATTTAAAAAATAAAATTGAAACCATTGGATTGTTTTTTGTTTTAACTTTTTAAATGTTGGCGGTACGTAAATCCTAACTTTTTTTATCTATAAAAATAAGAGAATGAAAGTTTGCAGTAGAAAAAGCGAGAACACGAGATTAAATATAAATACCGTGTCTTTAATTGATAATTTGTTAAAAATGACATGGACATTAATAACTCACTTATGACATACTAGCTGTGCCCCGCGGTGTTACCCGCTCATCCCACGGGAACACTCAATTTATTCGGGATAAAAAGTATCCTATGTCCTTTCCCGGGTCTCAAACTATCTCCATACCAAATTTCATCTAAATCGGTTCAGCGGTTTAAGTGTGAAGAGGTAACAGACAGACAGACAGACAGACACACTTTCGCATTTATAATATTTATGACATTATGACATTATGACATATGTGCGTGCAGTATTTTATTTTCCTCGCAGGCGAAATGAAAAGTAGAGTGTTTAACTCGGGTGAAATTACCCATTTCACCCTCGAACTATTGGCGCTCTCACGTCGTTCGAGCGCCAGAAATATCTCGGGTGCAATGGGTCACTTTCTACCCTTGGTTAACAATCTACTATTTTTGCTTATTTACAGCGACTGTAGGAATTATATTTCACTTCTGATGGTGATGATATAGGTAAATGATATAATACCCGTCGATATAAAATTGAAATCTTGTGCTTTCATCACGCCTAAACGGGTAGGTATTGTAGAAGGCTTTATGGTTGTAAATAATACACTCAAATATCGGTACTGGGGATCCAGTATACCCGCACAGAGCACGTCCGCCTCGACCCAAAACCAGGAGCAGAGTGTTGCCAGTGCGCGTATGCTACATCCCTATTTTATTAAATGTTTTTTTCCTAATCTGCTAGTGTAACAATAATATATTAGTTATTCTAAGATCAACTTACAGATACCTGTTATTACAGATCAATATTCTAATGTTAAATCAATTTATCACGACTCTAATTATTATTATATTAATCATCAGTTACATTATGATCATCATTGTCTGTTATGTCATCGCAATTTCCATCTACAGCCGTCCATGAACCATTTATCTTTTTTAGATGTACTATATTTCGTCTGTACTCTTTACCAGTTTCATTATTCATAACTTGAACATCACTTCCATTAACTTTAGTCACGGTATGTTCGGTTGGATTGAAATTGGATGACAACTTATTATCTTTTACTACATTTTTCACGAATACTTTTTCACCAACTTCCACATTACTTTCCGTTGCTTTCCTTTTCCTATCACTATATTCCTTTCCTTTGTCCTTTTTTTCTTTATCTCTTTCCCTTACTTCCTCATCGAATGCATTGTTTCTGATATCTCTTGCATTCGGTATTTTGTCTCTAAATTGTCTTCCATAAAAGAGTTCCGAATGTGATCTGCCTGTGACAGAGTGAGGCGTACTATTATACATGATCAGATACTGTAATAAATCTTCTTTCCAATCTTTTTTCTCTAGTTGACTTATTTTAAGCCTTTTAAGTACGTCCCTGTTTTGGCGCTCAACCTCACCATTCATTTGTGGCCAATATGGGATTGTATTTAAAATTGTAATTCCACATTCTTGGCAATAGCTTTTGAAAAGATCGCTGGTGAATTGGTTCCCATTGTCACAAGTCAATGATGAGGGATACCCTAATCGGGAAAATATTTCATTTAACACTTTGATAGTCTCGGCAGATGTAATAAGACGCATTATTTTAATCTCCTTGTACCTACTATAGTAATCCACCACAATAAATAAATAGTCGTTGCTTGGTAAAGGCCCTAGGAAATCGATAGCTATATCTATCCAAGGCTCAGCGGGGAGTTCACGACGTTTCATAGGTTGAGGGGGATTTGGAGCAGACACGAGGGTACAACCGCGGCATGATTTTACTCTGTTTTCTGCGTCTTTATCTATACGTGGCCACCATACTTTAGTCCTAAGACGTGCTTTCATTGCTGCTATACCAGGGTGCCCCTCGTGAGCTGCTTCAAGGACCCTTTGACGTAATGCTTTTGGAATAATCAGTTTACTTCCACGTAAGGCGATATGATCATCAAAACAAATCTCCAGCTTAAAAATTTTGTAATTATGGACCGACTCGTCCCAATCATTGTTATGAACTCCACACTTAACCTTGATTAATTCATCATCCACAGCAGAAGCAGCTTCAATCTCTTTCATAGAGACTGCAACTGGTCGGCTGTGTTCTATTAATTGATTAATGTAGTTTTCGTTATCAAAGGGCTCTGGTGACTCTGAAGAACACAACCTCGACAACGAATCTGCTATATTTGATTTACCTGGACGATAAATTATTTTATATTTATACGCCTGCAGCCTCAAAACCCACCTTTCAATCCTTGCACAGGGCTTAGATTTTGGTCCAAAAATAATCTCTAGCGGTTTATGATCACTAATCAAATCAAATTCCTTACCAAACAGATAAACTCGGAAATGTTCAACGGCCCACACTAGCGCCAAAGCTTCTTTTTCCGTTTGGCAGTAACGTTTTTCGCAATCAGTGAGACTCTTGTTACCATAAGCTATTACTCTTGGACCATTTTTATCGACCTGTATAAGACACGCACCAAGCCCTACTGGAGAAGCGTCTGCAACGACCTGGGTTTTATCTGCTGGGTTGTAATACCCCAACGTTCGAATATTGGACAAGGATTCTTTTAACTTGCTGAATGCTTCATCTTGTTTTCGTGTCCAATATTCGACGACGTTTGAGGTCTTACTCAGGCCTAACCGTAACAACTCTCTCAATGGATCAGTCAGTGTGGCTAAATTAGGAATCCATTTACCCACAAAATTTACCAAACCCAAAAAACTCTGAATTTCGTCAATCGTGGAGGGTTTCCGGCTGGACTGTATTGTTTTAACATATTTGTCTAACGGCTTTATACCTTTGTCTGAGAGTTCATGGCCCAGAAACTCAATTTTATTTGTTTTGTATATACATTTGGATTCGTTCAATAAGACATCATTATTTTTTAGTATCGCAAGAACTTTATTGAGTCTATGGTCATGTTCTTGCTCGGTACTACCGTAGACAATTATGTCATCAATAAAGTTAGCTGTTCCCTCACAACCAAGTAACATCTTTTCTATTATTTTCTGGAACATTTCGGGTGCGCATGATACGCCAAATAATAGTCTTTTATACCTGAACAATCCCTTGTTTGTGCTGAAAGTAGTGATATATCTACAGTCGTCATCAATTTCCACCTGATGGAAAGCATTCTTTATGTCGAGTTTGGAGAAAATCTTGGCATGACGAAAATGCGGTAGCAACTGATCCATTGTTGGAAGAGGATGATTTTCCCTAATGATGGCTTCGTTAGCCCGCCTCATATCTAAACAAATACGTACCTCACCATTTTCTTTAAGCACAGGCACCATTGGTGATACCCATGGTGAGGGTCCCTGTACTTCCTCAATGATGTCAGCCTTCCTTAATTCTTCTAATTTTGCGTTTACTTTTTCTTCCAATGGTATTGGAATCCGTCGATAAGGTTGAATTATCGGTTTTACGGTTTTATCGATAGGTATTTGTACTGTGACGTCCTTAAATCTCGGAAACGTTTGTTTGTTATCAACGTTGTTGATCTGAAGACCAATTTGAAGCACTCCAAGCTCTATTGCAGTGTTTTTACCGAGCAAGTTACGGGTACCGTTTTGTATAACGTAAAATGGAGCCATCAGTTCCTTCCCATTCACACGTATACTAGCTTCAAAAGAGCCTATTATACTTAAGGGTTCTTTACTGCCATAAGAGTAAAACACCTTGTCTGGGTTTTTGTTTTGGCTAACAATTTGCACTTTGTGCTCTTTTAAGTAGCTCCACGTTTTTTCATCAATGACATTGGATTTGCTTCCCGAGTCGATCAGCATCTTAATTTCCACACCACCTACTTGACAATCCACCGTAGCGTCTTCATCGATGTGAAAGATATAATCGACTTCCTCTGACTTCTTTGACTGAGTATCTTCTTTGGGCTTCTTTGGTTTAATATTTGATTTTGTGCCCATAAGACGTCTTTTCTGTGTGGTCCTACAATAGTCTTGGTAATGGCCAAAAAATCCACATTTCAAACACTTTTTTGATGAGGCTGGGCATGACTTGTCATTGGAAAAATGTGCATTACTACCGCACCTACCACACTTTGTTTTTGGTGCAAACCGCATTTGTGATTTCTTAGAAGTGAACAGTTTATTAACTTCTGTTTTGTCCTTGTTGTCATTAGACTTCCCTTCGAGCACTTCTAACTGTCTACTCACGACTTCTAGTGAATTTGCTAAAGCAACTATTTTTTCCAATGTAATTTCATCACCAATTCCTAAAATCTTCTTCTTAAGGTCGGTAGATCGACATTTTTCGGTGATTTGGTCTATCAGACTTTCTTCTTTATCAGCGAATTTACATTTCTCCGCTTGAGTGCGAAGCCGTTGAAGGAAAGTCTCGAAACGTTCGTTTTCTTCCTGTTTTATAAGCCTGAAGATGTGACGCTCGTATATCTTGCTTTGTTTAGGAAGGAAATAATCATCTAATTTCCTTATTGCAGTTTCATACACATCCACATTGTCAGCAGGTTCTACATGTGCCCCAGGGATATTGTGGTACACATCCTGCAGTGATAATCCTCCTACATGTAATAATGTTGCCCTCTTTTTAACTGGATCAGTGATACTTAGGGCTAAAAGATATATTTCTAAACCCCGCTTCCATCGCTCCCACCGTGTGCCGATGGAAGTGGGTTCTCCTTCACAGTTGAAGCTTTCTAGGCCCACCAGCATTTGATTTTGAGCTATTGGGGCGACCTGTAAATACAGTACTGGTTATCACACTTCCAGTGGCCTAGCTGTTCACTGTCAAAACAGTGGGTTATGCATGGCCCTAATATATATATATTTATTTGTTTAAGTATAGTTGTTCCAATGGCCTGACTATTCACTGAAAAACAGTGGGTGTTTACATGGCCCTAGTTACTTATTAATTGCCTTATATATATATATTTATTTGTTTAAGGTTATTCCAATGGCCTGACTATTCACTGAAAAACAGTGGGTGTTACATGGCCCTAGTTATTTATTAATTTGCCTGTGGCCTGGCTATTTCCTGTATCATCAGCAGGTTCTTGCGTGGCCCTAATATACAAACTTATTTGCATATTTATGTTTGTTTGTTCCGATGGCCTAGCTGTTCACTGAAAAACAGTGGGTTTTGCCTGGCCCTTATTTGGTTTGCCTACCTGTAGTAGTAGTAGTAATTGGTATGCATTTTGGCTCCTTCTTATTGAATGAGTTTATTATAAGAAACAAATGTTGACCATAAGTATTTATCATCGCAATGTTCGCAAGTCACATGTAAACATTCAATTCTAAACAAAATAATTAGACAACTGTTTGTGCAAGCGGTAATTTATTTACTTGAAGGTATAATAAGGGTATTAACTTAGTACGTCGGTACCTACACAAGTAAATAAATATAACATAGTCGCAATTTAACTACTAAATATAAATGTTTCTTCTTAGGTTATTTTATTGTTTATTTATACCGTAATTATAATGAAAATATAATTTCTATTAACAAATATTATACCACAATAAATGTATAAGAAGTAGTAATGTAAATACTAACGTAACTATTTCCTTGTTTCTGTTGTTATTAATTTATCTATTACTCGTTTGTAAACATGCAGATAACGCAACTTTGAATAGGCGTACTATTCCAGTGACGTACGTAGGTACATCGGTAACAAAACTAACAAACTTTATTGAATTACACGATAATTGTATTTATTCTAGACGGTAGATGTCCTACCCTACTATAATTAACCAGTTATATGTATAACTTGCATAGTATTTAGACGGGTGATCGTTTGTTTTAACATTGTTTACATTTGACTTGTGCGAATATTTAATTTCACTGCATTGTATTAACCCGTCAAACATTGCGTTAACGATACCGGTTTCGAACAACAATTTGACAACCATATTTCTCGACTTTGTTTTCCTCTTGCCTTCCCTTCCATTTAAATTAGTGGATAGTATTGTTTTACTTACGTTTTCCTCTGTCGCCACTTGTAGAAGGCTTTATGGTTGTAAATAATACACTCAAATATCGGTACTGGGGATCCAGTATACCCGCACAGAGCACGTCCGCCTCGACCCAAAACCAGGAGCAGAGTGTTGCCAGTGCGCGTATGCTACAGGTATAACGATCGCAAATTTTTTTGTTATACTGGTACCTGCGCATCTCCAAATGGTTATACTTAGAATACTTTTTATCCGACTACGGAGAAGCAAACTTTTTCTTCTGTAGTTGCTCATCCTTCACAATAGACTTAAGTTACGAGAAAGATTTCAAGCTCTATAAAAAGGTAAACGTGAACGCCAAACTGTAATTACTTATTACCTTCTGGAAGTCAACTTACTTCCTTTTAAGAAAAAAGAAAATTATGAAATTTTGCGATAACTCAAAAACGGCTCGACCGATTTTGTTCAATATAGTTTTCATTGAAAGTATGTATAAGGCCTCATGAATTATTCCACCCCCACTTTTGGTGTTCAAGAGGTTCCCGAGAAAAATATACGAAATATACGGTAAGATTCAGGATTTTAATTAAAATTCAAGGTTTTTATAAATTTTATGAAACATGTAATGTCTCATTTTTTTTAATGTGGGTAGGTACACCACAATTTTTATTTAAACCATGAATACAAAGATCAAAGCTTAAAGAAAAATTGAAAAAGGAGCTACCTGGTGGAAGGGACCGGGAATCGAACCCGGTACCTCTGGATTACCGGTCCAGCGCGTTAGCCACTTCGCTACCCTCGCTCCACGTAGACCTGACGAATTTTTCCTTATGCTTTGTGTGTCAGGTAGCTCCTTTTTCAATTTTTCTTTAAGCTTTGATCTTTGTATTCATGGTTTATTCAAGGTTTTGTTTTGCGTAATATTGAAAATGGACAGTATAGACATCATTCGTAGTGAAGAGAAATAAATATCGTTTAATTCCATAAAGCAAAGCATCATTTTGAAAATAAGTAAAGAGCTAGTAGTTGCCTACATTTACTTACTAATATTTAGTACAGTCACGGACTTTAATTGATGAGCCACTTTGAAACTTCATAATTTTGCAGTCTTATGCATTCATGAGATTACACGATTGAATACGAATCTTAGATCGCATGCTCATAAACAAGATGACATATATATTAGTAATAATCAGAAATAGTCTTATCCAAAGAAATTAAAGTTTGGATAATGAGTTGTCAATGAAGATTCTATACAATTTTGCATACGGTTAACCAATCCATTTGATTCATCCCAGATTCATCCTCATTTGAATTAGAACTCCGTAAATACTCGTTATTTCCGAAAGTCTATGCTACTCGTGCAAATGCATCAGTAGGGTTTGAGTATTCGTGCAATTTCGAGAGATCTGCTCTTGGCGCGAATGCGTTGTGGGTAAGAAGATCGCCAGAACAACCATCGCCCCGCCGCCGCCGCATTAAGCGAAGCCCAGCGAAGAGAAATGCTCCGCGACTAGGTACGAAGCTGATGGATTTATACCTACGCAGCGTTATGCTAATAGACATCAGCCACGGAGCGTATAGATGATATTACTTACATGATAAAAGCTGAATAAAATACTTTTTAATAAATGTAGACTTTTTTTGGATTAGCAAGATTCGCATTTATAATTTCTAAATGTATACTTTGTTGAGTAACAAAGTAAAAAAAAATAGTAAATCAGACTCATAATCAATTTTTGCCAAGATGATGGCTGTTACGAGCTGATACGTGATTTATATTTATGTCCAACAGTTATCATTATCATTAGGTCATTAACGTCACATTTTTATCATGGTGGACGCTACGCGTTCGGATTAAGTCGTGGGTTTTTCGCGTTATTCCGATGTCGGGATGACCAATCATACTAAGGTTACTATCGCTACGCTAACAATTGTCGCTAGGACACGGTTACTAGACCTCCAATTGGTTGTCACTCTGCTTACAGGTTGTTAGTTCTGGCTCTCAAGTGAGCCAACCGTTCATATTGCATAAAAATGTAAAATTTGTAATTTATTATTATCAAGCTATTCTAACATAATTGACATTTCACGCCTGTCAAACACACAATGACAGAGATATAATAGTATATTGTGTCATACTTACTACCCAGTAGGGGATTACTAACGAAGGTCTATTAGAAGCCCGACGCCGAAGGCAGAGGGCTTTTAATGTCCTGAATTTGTAATCCCCTTACTACCCGCCATACACACAATATTTTTCATCGCATTTGGGAGTAAATAACAAATACATAAGACAAAAATAAACATTAAACTAATTAAACGATAACGATTGACAACCAACTTTTTTCTGCATAGATTTTTTTAATTTACTATAAGCACTGGCAAACCGGCCATCAGCTTAAAACAGAAAACAAATATACACAGAATCTTACCATCCATCATTAAACAAATAACAATTAACAATATTATGCAGGAATAATTAACACCGTAATATATTATAAAACTTAAATACGAACAATAATTTTGTTACGAAACTAAATAGTACCTAACCAATAATTTTATAACTTTTTCTTTTTTTTTGTGTCGTCTACCACAGATAATGCTAAGAACTGCGATTAGTTTAGAAACACGACAAGCCATACTGCCAGATTGTCACGATAATTCAAAATTAAATTTAATAAAATTATTGCAAAATACACTTAAATAATTGTAAAACATAAATGTTAATGCAGTCTTTACATGTACCGTATTAATTCAATACACAATAAATTTTGCTGGTAGTCAAGTTTTGTTCGTGCAACAAAAAACCTTGACTGGATTGAAACCTCCGAAGTAAACTGCGAGTGCGTACTATATTTTTAAAACTAAAACCATAACTCCCTCGGGAGTTATAACAATTTATAACTCCCGCGGGGACAATATAGGCCTTAGTCCTTCAGTACACCTACATGTAATAAGTACCATCTTTTACGAGCAAATGTGATGAAAAAATACAAACAGTGGCAGGTCATTTAAAGTCCGTGACTGTACCTAAGATATAAGTAAACTGCCAGCTAGTTTCATGAACTAATTCTTCTTCTAAATAATTTGGGTGTTCCCACTTCCCACTCATGTCGATTAATTTGCAATTTGGTGGACGGCCATTAATATCACTGCTAATTTTCCCATGCTATCAGTTTAACTATCGCGTCGGATACAAATGAGGTCCAAACTTAACGAAACCAGGTGTTACAAATCGACGTTTCCTCCTCCTAAACGTAACCAATCGTAACAAAATTTTAGAATCTGCATAAAAATATAATATCGTGTTGGACCGGTTAGATTTTTGCGTAATTTTTTATAGAATTTGTGTATATACTAGGCGTCTGTTGCGGCGGAATTTTGGCTAAAAACAGACGCCTAGTACATAAATGTTGTAATAATAAGCGCAAAAATTGGAACGGTCCGAACAAGAACATTTCCCTCCCATTAATTTCCTAAAAAGACGATTGGTTACGTTTTAGAGGAGGAAACAGACAAGAACGAAACCTCGATTTGTATGAAAAAAATACCGGCCAAGAGCATGTCGGGCCACGCTCAGTGTAGGGTTCCGTAGTTGCTCATCCTTAACAATAAACTGCTGTTTTAAGCCCGAGGTTTAAGTTAAGAAAAATTTTAAGCTCTATAAAAAGGTCGTAAACGCCCTTGAAACTGTAATCACTGATTACCTTTTTTTTGATTTAGGTCCTTTTAAAGAAAAAATATGAAATTTGGCGATAACTCAAAAACGGCTCGACCGATTTTGTTCAATATAGTTTTCATTGAAAGTACTTATAAGGCCTCATTTACATGAATTTTTCCGTTTTTTTGACCCGTTGTTGAAAAGTTAGAGGGGGGGGACACTATTTTTTTTGTTTTCGGAGCGAATATTTACAAAACTGCTGACTTTATGAAAAAAGTAATGCTAGGAGACCCCTATTATTTTTAGCCAAATTTCAGCTTTCTAGTACTTATGATCACGGAGCTAAGCCGCGGACGGACGGACAGACGGACATGGCGAATCTAGAAGGGTTCCTAGTTGATTACGGAACCCTAATAAGCAGTCAGGAGAGCGTCATCGTCAGTATAGCGTTCGGTTTTGGTGCTGAGACTGATACTTAACGTTTGATTGAGACGGTTAGAGTGGCGCGAGGAAGCGGCACGAGTTGTAGGTGTCACTCGGAGTTGTCAGTAGTTCCATAGCGCGTGCACCGACGGCTCGCGCGCTCGACTCCGCGCACGCGGCTGCACCTCCGGAGAATGCGACGCGAAACTTTCTTTCAAATAATAATCCATCGAATATCTCTCTTATAAATCAGTGGACATTCATTCAATCACAACAACACGATCGTCGCGATGGAGCAGAAAACGGGGGTTAGTATTATTTTACATTGTTCTACAGTTAAATTATTAATTGGCAATTGCGAAGTGCGCGCTAACTAAGCTAAGAAATTACTTTTACGTTTTTATTAGGTGCTTGGTTTTTATTATACAACGATATTATGCGTCATAAAATCTTTGGCTAGCTAATATATTAAGAAGATTTAACTAATGTTTTCATTAGACCTTGTACGCAAACTTAATGACATCCTGATGTCATGATAGGTAATAAAATAATACTAATATGTTTCATACAATTGTCTTCCCGTTTCAAATCCGTATTAATAAATAAGTACCGCTAAAAGTTCCAACTATCATTCAAAGTTGATCAACATCTAACGAATATGTAAGAAATAATTTAGAATGAGTATTCTTTAAAAGTATTTCTGCACAAATTAAGGTGTTACGTATTTTTCTTGTATATTTTTGGAAATCCAGTTTTTGCTAGAATATAATCACAGACGGCCAACCGAAAGGGCCCCGGCCAATGCACCTTGCACTGAATTCACGTTTGCGAAATCCTTATACATAATATTTATAGGTAGTATTGTAAGTATTGCGCGTTGAACGTGTGTTATGATTATTTTTTATTTAAGTAACACTCTCACACTCAGCGTAAAATAAATATAGAAGAGTGTGCGTGGTGTGTGCTTCCAGTTGTCAGGAAAAATCTAATTAATTAAAATTTCTCAGCTGAGTCCGTATACGCGTGACTATAAAACTGTTGTCTTTAGAAAGTATTGTATACTTTAGTTATCTAACAGCGCCGTATCTTAAGAAGTGATGTACAGGTTATATCTGACACACTTTCAATCAAATATTTTTATACCACTCGAGTGCGAAGAACATACATATCCGTCATAATATAGCGAAAATCTTAACCTCAAGGCTAATAACAATGGTATAGTACCTACCTGTACCTGACCAAACAGTTCAAAAGTCATCTGCATCCACCACTCATGACTGCTTTAAGTTGGTTAACCAGTGAATCGGTAGTCTTGCAGTTAAGAAACTACATATTTTTTGTAAATATTTAAATACGTAACTAGTCATTCAAATACCTAGCTAGGGCACTATATGTAATTATGTACAGCCAACATGACCGACATTAGTCACATAACACATAACTGAAAGGGTTAAGTACCTATCTAAAGTACTTCAATGAATATAAGATAGGCTAGTGACACTGTGAGCTGTAGACTTCGCGAATTTGGTTAGAAAAAGCTGATATTTGTTTTTTTTTACGTTTTCCATGCTCATATCTCATGCCTGGCTTGTGCAGGCGTTGGTGCTACCAATCGTTGATTATGCTGATGCGTGCCTCACTAACATCACTCAAGAGTCCCTCAACAAACTTGATCGTCTCCTTAAATCTCTCCCGCATACCATTACGCTTCATCTTTGGACTCCGTAAATATGACCACGTCTCATTATTTCGCCATCAGCTCAATTGGCTTCCCATTCGTAGACGTAATATCCCTTAGAATTATATTGTGTTGCCTGTTTTCTGTCCTGGTTGAGTTCCAGGATACCTGAAAGGCAAATACGTCTTTCAAACTCTCCGTCATGGCTGCGAACTTCGTTCCCCCCGAATTCTCAAACTTAATTCCTTCGCGCCATAATGGTTTCACATAAAATTATTTCATCTTTCGGGCAAGTTGATTTTGAAATTCACTCCCTCTCTATTAATTAGACGTGCCCCTAGCAAAGTAGCTTTTAAGCGAATGCTGCATAAGTGCGTAAGCATCTGCTGAAACTAAACCTCAAATAATCCATTCATCATATGTCCCGTTCAGTAGACATTAGTATTAGTGAGCGAAATCTCCGTTTCAGCCTGGCCTAAAATTATTTCAGTATGTTAGGATGTCCCAAAGCTTTGCGGCTGTTCTCGCCTAGAGGTCCTCAGCCGATTCTCATGAAATTTTGTGAGTAGGTTCAATAAGTATAGATTTTTTTTTGTTGATTCAGATTTTTGTTGTTATAGTTTGAACGTGTTTTTGTGGGGTGGTTAAATCATTATTTGCATGTAGCAATGAACTATCGCTGCCAACTGGTCGAATTCATAATGTTATGGCAGACTTGTATATAATTAAATCGATGATTCTTTATTGTACCCACACCCAGAAAGAAAATATTATTGCATTTAAGATTATATTGGCTGTTTAACTACTTAGTGTTTTATTCTTTGCCTAATTCTTGAGAGCCCGGGGCATGAATGATGCACCGTGTATAAGGCGACCCGCGCACCATATTTAATCAGTCATATAAATTTCTGTAAATATGACTAACATACGATGAAATAATATATTATTCGAAGTATTTGAAATTTAACTAAACGGAAATTGCAGTTATGCTGATCCTACCAATGTAACAACTAAGTAGGTATATACTTATTTTTCTTTTCCACGGTACATGTCATGATATTATATGAAATTACTACACCTAGTACTCAAGCCCATTATTTCTGAAAAAACCGGCCAAGTGCGAGTCGGACTCGCGCACCGAGGGTTCCGTACAAACACTTTCCATCCCTAAGTGGTTAAGTTAAGTTTGCACCTGGTATGTATAGCGCCCCATATAAATTAGGTGCAAAGTTAGGTATTAAAATATTAAAAAAAACTACTTACTAGATCTCGTTCAAAACAATTTTGTAGTTTTTATAGTAATGTACATCATATGTTTTTTTTAGATTTTTCATTTTCTTATTTTAGAAGTTAGAGGGGGGGGGGACCAACTTTTTTCCACTTTGGAAGCGTCTGTCACGCAAACTATTCGGTTTAGAAAAAAAATATTTTAGAAACCTCGATATCATTTTTGAAGACCTATCCATAGATACACCACACGTATATGTTTGATGAAAAAAAAAATTTTGAGTTTCAGTTCTAAGTATGGGGAGCCCCCAATATTTATTATTATTTTTTTATTTTTGCATCAAAATCTTAATGCGGTTCACAGAATGTAGATGTATTCTGTGAACCGCATTAAGATTTTACCTACTACCTACCAAGTTTCAACAGTATATCTCTTATAGTTTCGGAAAAAAATGGCTGTGACATACGGACAGACGGACAGACAGACAGACAGACAGACATGACGAATCTATAAGGGTTCCGTTTTTTGCCATTTGGCTACGGAACCCTAAAAAGTATACTTGAACTAAAAGCGCCTGTTGAACGTTCCGTCGGTATATAAAGCGCTTTAGTTAGTCGGTTTTCCTAGCGTACTTTATAACATTTTTATAGCCCTTTTCAGATAACGTTGATTTAATATATATAAATCACTTAGTATTTATTATGATGTTTATCTAAAAGCACTCGCTGGTTATAACTATCTATTGTTTACACTCGCCACATTTGTAGTTAAGTATGTTACCAATTACGAGGAAAATAAATACCAATAATAAATAATAACAATTGAATTACGGCCTTGTTAGTTTTCAGTTTATTCAAAGTAGGTACCTACATTAAATAATAACACAGAAATTAATTTCCTTTCAACTATAAACCAAGCAAAAGCAAAGCAAGGTGTTCTACTTGGCTCACTGGAGAAAAATGCCTTTATTTTATATATTTATCGTTTAAGAATAAAGAAATATCCCGTGGCTTTCATGGAGCTAAGTAGAGGGATAGTTCCATTATATCGGCTCGATGTTTCTTGCAATTATCGATTCTACTCCTTCGAGAAGGGACGGGGGCAAGGGGAAAAATATGCCTATATATCCACCACTTAATAGGGGTGTTTTTAGTGATTCAACATAAGAAATCAAGGTAGAATTTTACTAAACTGATAATTTACTGCTACTGTTTAATTAGGGATTTATTCTTAAATGAAAGTTATATTAATTGTACCTACATTTATGTAAAACTGGAGTAAAAACTTTCAAATATTATGTGGTTGCCCGTAGAAAAAAGTACTTAAGTATATAATCCTCTTGTATAATATCGTCGCCATCTAATAGTTACACAGCTCTAAAACGGTTAGATGTTCTGACACCTTAGCAATTGACTTGTGTTAGGTAGTTACCTATTAGTGACCATCTGCTGGACCATATGTATTCGATGAAGATTGCAATGTAAGTACTTTAACTTTCCCTTGTAACTAGTCTTCTGAAAATTCATGACCCGAAAATTGGTTCACTTGAAATTGGCTAGTTTCCTAAAGTCAATATGAATGAAGCTAAAACAACCATCAAATATATTTTTACACGATACAATCAAGTTATTCTTGGCAGCATATATTATTGACACTTAACAAGAAGTTGTTGACTTGATTTGTTAATAATTGACACAGGTATTGGTCATCAAGGTCGCAGTAGTTAACTGTTTTACAAACTAGGTTTGTTATCAAATTTTGCTTAGGACGGGCAGACAGACAGACCAATTATTTATACTATGAATGATTCTGTTCAATTTCGAAAAGGTATGGAACACTAAAAATAATGAATGCATAATAACTCTGTACCTACGATATAGTCCGAAACCAACAAAGTCTCCTGTGTAGTTACGTAACTTTAATTTTCTGTGCGGCCTCGGTCTTTCACCAAGGCTGGTTACGATACAATATTTGGCACCGAATACGGCCAGGCTAAAATATATATATATTATAACTGTTGTAGGTACTGCAATTAGGGTAAGGCTCGAAACTGTATAACATAAAAAAACTTTGATAAAAATAATGACAAACAGAATACTTAACATACTAGTACCAATTATATCGTGGTGATTGTTGTTAATCGATTTTAAAACATTATACTTCCGACTCACAACTATGGCGAAAAATCTTGTTAACAACAAAAACATGATTGTGCGAATCGAAATCTTGTTTCGTGGTGGCATCCTGGGGCCCAATTCGAGATTGACATATTTGAGTGATCGCCAAACGTCAAATCTCTATTAGATAACAGTTATATCGCCATTGAACTGTCATTTAAATGCGATGAGCTTAAAAGTGACATATCACATCTCAATTTTGGAAATACGAAGGCGATAATGATTGTCAAAAATGTTATTCATGTATATAAATTTCTGTTTTGAACGAAACGTAACGGACTAATTTCACGTACTACGCGGTTAATTTAAAGTATGCGCCTGTTATTTATGCCGTCACATACAAAGGAAACGAAAATTTTGCGCGTCCGAATTGACAAAGTTGCGATGTTCTAGGGATATCGCCACTTGTCAAGTAGGCACACGTCAAAAGTGACGGATGGCGATGAAAAGGAGAGATCTCCATTATATCTCTAAAATTGGTCGAATACCCCCCCTGTTTTGTGAGCAGACTCACAAAACAAGATGCATTTGTATTTTGTTAAAACAAATGCTTATACGTTTAATAGTAGAGTTGTTAGTCCGCTGTTTTCTAACATAATTGTGCGCATCGGGTTACAAGCATGAAATTTCTACCATAGATAGAGTGTTCCACGGTGATTATTTTCAGATGTGGAGGGAAGTCAGATTCGTCCCCTGTGAGGCGGGAGAGTGGAGTGAATAGGGCCAAGTATCCCTCTTTTCTTTCTTTATTGCTGGTCAGTTAAGTCTACCAGGACGTGTTTGGTATCGTTTCCGTGTAAAACAAATATCAGAAATTAATTTTTTATGCTATTTTTGTATAGTTCTATATAAAAATATGGGTGTATGGCTGAAAAGGTAAAAATCACAACAAGTTTTTTTATTCAGTGAGGTAAATTAGTTCAATTTTGTGATTTTTTTCAAATTATTATTATTATTTTAAAAAGCTCATTTAATCTAGTTTCTAAACATATATGCATGTTGGGCACTTCTCATACAAACAGTAGCTTAAAATATATCTTTACGTCGGCGTAACCAACGTAAATCTCCGAACGCATCCTATTTCGCTTCATTAAATACATTAAATAATGATTATTAACATGCTTTTACATATAATATTTACTATATACGTCCTAGAAAAACAAATTAATGCAATTAAATTTTTTTTTTTTTGCAAATGTGTCACGAGCACACGGGCTAATCTCAACATTAAGAATTTATTTAAGTTACTGTTTGTATAAAAAGTGCCCAATATGTATATGTTTTTAGAAACTAGATTAAATTTGCTATGTTGCAATATTTTTGTTTGTTGTAAATATTCAGGAAATATAACTAATTTATCTCCCTGAATAAAAAAAACTTGTTGTGATTTTTACAATTTCGGAAATACAACCATATTTTTATATGGTACTATGCATAAATAACATGAAAAATTAATTGCTGATATCTGTTTTACACGAAAACGATACCACACAAGTCCTAGTAGCGTTATCTGATCAGTAATATAAAAAGAAAAAGAGGACTCCTTTGTCCCATTCACCCCGCTTTCCCGCCGCACAGGGGACGAATCTGACTTCCCTCTACATCTGAAAATAATCACCGCAGAATACTCTATCTGTGGTAGAAATTTCGTGGTTGTATCCCGATGTACACAATTTCGCGACTTAGCAAAATGTACTAGAACACGCAGGCTAAGCTTAACATCAACATTTTTTTCAAGGTATTTTTTGTATGAGGTGTGCCCAATATGTATACATTTTTAAAAACAAGATTAAATTTGCTGTTTAGTAATATTTTTTAAATTGTAAATATTCAGGATAGATAACTAATTTATCGTTCTGAATAAAAAAAACTTGTTGTGATTTTTACCTTTTCAGCAATAAACCCAAATTTTAATAAGAAACTATTCTTAAGTAACATAAAAAATTAATAGCTGATATCTTATTTACATGAAAACGATGTCGCACAAGCCCGAATAGCCTTTACTGATCAGTAATAAAAAAAAGAAAAAGAGCAGTACTTGGTCCTCTTCACCCCGCTCTCCCACCTCACAGGGGACGAATCTGACTTCCCTCCACATCTGAAAATGATCACCGTGGAACGCTCTATGTGTGGTAAAAATTTCATGCTTGTAACCCGATGCGCACAATTTCGCGGCTTAGCAACTCTACTATAAGTATAAACGAAGTGTTTTATAACGAATAACATATAATATCTACTTATGCTCTATAGGCACTTAATATAGCTAAGTACTAAATAACCAGAGCAATATAAAATATTTAGATTAAACAGTAAGGGACACTGAAACATACCTAAGTACCTATATTGAAACGATTCTGTATAATTATTATACGTAGGTATTACTTTACCAAATGATACATACTTTCTGAAAACAAATGCTTTACTAAATATAAAGAAAAACAAATCGATATATAAGTATATAATATACTCTATAACATTTAAGAACGTTCTTCAATTTGTTTAGGATTAGAGCTCGAGTCTGCAGAATCTAGAATATCCGATGATACTTTGCCCATTGTCTATGTTTGTTTAGATATAGAGAGATTCGCGTGCTTCTTCTGTTAAGTGGTCTGACATAGTTAGAGATATGTACATGACAGGCGTATCTTAAGTATATGGATATAAGTAGTGGTTACACACACTTACAATAATCAATAAACCTTCAGTGATAATGATAACAGCTACCTTATCCTATCGACCTGCATTTTTCGTAATAATTTAGATTTTAGCTAGGAGAAGACACTGACTGATGCTTGTGTAATGGAATGGATACAATTATATTTTTCACCTTTCTTGCTCAAAAAGTAGGTTATTGTAGCTTCGCAAAGCGGGACGAAACAGGTCCTTTTAGTCACCAGGGTTTGAAATGGAAACCATACAGTAATTTCTACGAAAATTAAATCTTGTTAGCGGTCAGCTGCATACTACGAGTAGATGCAGATAATTACAAACTAATAATAAAAAAAAAATTTGATCGCCTATTTTTCAGTGATCTTTAAATAGGCACTACAATGGTTTATCCAAAAGCTTTTTAAAAATTGGTTTTTGAAGTTGAGATCCCTTCAGCCAATTTTATCGCGAACTGTCATATATATTTTTTAAACGATAGTGAAGAAAGATAAATTACTTACAGTTTGTAGATCCTTACAGCTGAAAAAAAAAATTGTCTTCCAAAAATTGTACCCAGCCTATTGAGCATGGTGATAAACCAATTTTTTTCTCGCACTTGAAGCTTAAAGCAGAGCTTTTAACTCATGTCATTATGACACACATATACTCGTATGTAGGTACCCACCATAGAGTATATTGATTGTGTGTACCCACCCTCGCGTTCCTCGCTAATAACCCCTTGGTATTATAATGGCTAGCCTGTGTCATCTTCTATTTTTGTCGCCAACTACGGCCCATCTCACCATGCAATGTTAATTATTGATGGCCGGTTGTATCTGTCAAAAAATCGGCAACATTAACAGACGTAATCAGTCAATGCTAATATAATTTGACCCTTCAAAGTAAGTATGTAATACAAGTATATCGATTAATCTAAATCTTGAAAGCGACAATTATTGGTTCAAAGTCAATTCACGAGAAAACGCTGGAGATTCTTTTCTAATTTTTTAACCACCCACTAAAATAGTTTTCTGTTCATGTCATCCTAAATACCTAAATATTGACGTGAAATTCATACTAAACTACTACTAAAAACAGTGACAAAAAAGCGGCCAAGAGCATGTCGGGCCACGCTCAGTGTAGGATTCCGTAGTTGCCCATCCTTCACAATCCTTTCTCGGGCTTCGAACCGCTGTTTTAAGAGGCCTTATTCCTTTTAAAATTTGTTTTTTTCATATTGTGACAAATATATTAATAATTTCAACCAACTTTTTGAAGTGAATAATACTTTTCCCCGAGAGCTAGGTAGTAACATAGGTATTTCACGCTTTCATGGCGTGCAGTCGAAAATAAGTTGAAAAATCTAATTTTCCGCGTGAATTTTGACAATTTCGAGTAGTTTTTCAAACAAAAATTATCAATGAAAAATTCAAACTGTAGGTTTTAAATTTATACCAATAAATCCCAATAGCCCTGTTCTAGGTAGTAACATCAATAATATATTAAGAAACATGTTTGATCATAAAGAAAAATGTCTAAAACAAGCAGCATTTTAAAAGGAATAAGGCCTCTTATGCCCGAGGTTTAAATTACGAGAAAGATTGCAAGCTCTATAAAAAGGTCGTAAACGCCAAAGTAACTGTAATTACTTATTACCTTCTGGAAGTTATCGATTTTACGCGCCAGATTGAGCGGTATGTTTTAATGCAGTATGGCACTTAACTAATATGTGTAACGTTCGAAGTATAAGGACACAGCGCGGCACTTTTACGTCATTTTAAAGAAAATTATGAAATTTTGTGTTTACTCAAAAACGGCTCAACCGATTTTATTAAATATAGTTTTCGTTGAAAGTATTTATAAGTCCTCATTTTCATTAATTTTTTAATAAACTTTTGACTCGTGGTTGAAAAGTTTGAGGGGAGAAACGCTATTTTAAGGATTTCCGGAGACTGCTGATTTTATCAAAAAATAATGTTCGGAGACCCCTATTATTTTTAAAAGACCTAATCAACGACACAAGTTTTGAAACGAAAAAAAAAATCACCCCCAATTTAGGTAGACAAGTTACCCGAAAAAAGTTTAATTTTAATTTTTTATTTTACTCTTTTGTCGGCGTGATACATACACATAGTCAAACCAAATTTCAGCTTTCTAGTACCAATGATCACGGAGCTAAGCCGCGGACGGACGGAAAGACGGACTGACGGACATGGTGAAACTATAAGAGTTCCTAGTTGACTGCGGAACCCTAAAAAGGCTTCCAAAACATCCATGTTTATCGAGATGATATACATAAAAAAAAAACGCAGATAACTAGATAGTTGATAAACGCAGTCCTCAGCAACAGTTGTCGAAAACGTACGAGATAAAACTGTGCAGAATACCTACTTGAGAAACTTATTTTGTTTCATAATCTGTTCATAACGAATTAATACTCGTACACATATTAATATCACACAATGTTACATCTTACCACTTTAACTGCGATATAAGGTTATAACACCCGTTGGTGCGGCGGCTGTATATGAGTATTTCTGCATGTAAAAAAAAGACAAGTATAGGTTAGAGTTTAGGACCTTAAGGACAACTCAGTAAAGTATTAAGATTGTGGTAAGGTTTTGCGGCCCGATAACGCAGTGCCTCATATATTTTTCGATTCCTTGCGGGTACCGGGTCAAAAGGTTCATCGTAGATTACCAGGTCTTTCCGCCTCCTCCCGCACTGTTGTAGGTGATTGCATTGTTTTTCCGATTAGTGTTGTGATTGTTATCGGTTATCGGGAACGGACGTATATTACAATACCTAGTGCATAATTCAAGATTTTCGAGTGTCTGTGTACGTTTTGATGTGGTTGAAAACGTTAATAATGCCTCGGCCAAATAAATGATGTTTTAAGACTTTTAAGCGATGCACGATGTTAAACCTGCATTGTACACTCGCCAGCCGAGAAGCAAATAAAAAAGTAAGTAATGTTTCTCGTTTCACTGTAGTTTACCTTACAAAACTTGTTCACGTCAAAAGCGGCTACAATAGTTTTGGGCAAGTTTATAGAGACAACTAAAGAACAAGAAATTGTGTATAATGATTTAATAAACAATAAAGGTGTTTTTCCAGCTCCTAATATCTTGCAATGACTGATAATTGATCTGGTTTGGAAGATATAATAAAAATTCGTAAGTGGCGCTAGTTTCGCATTACCCGTCCCCTTAAGTAAATAGCAGGAACCCGGGGCGGGGCAAACACTAAGATAACCAACTCGTCTACTAGCGATATTGTTAGGTAGTATCCAAAATTTTAAGCTTTCGCATAGTTACAGGCTATAATATCCGTCAATACCCTACTAGGCCTATAAGCCTACAACGCACTGGTGGAAAGTTTAAGTAATGACTGATAATTGATCTGGTTTGGAAGATATAATAAAAATTCGTAAGTGGCGCTAGTTTCGCATTACCCGTCCCCTTAAGTAAATAGCAGGAACCCGGGGCGGGGCAAACACTAAGATAACCAACTCGTCTACTAGCGATATTGTTAGGTAGTATCCAAAATTTTAAGCTTTCGCATAGTTACAGGCTATAATATCCGTCAATACCCTACTAGGCCTATAAGCCTACAACGCACTGGTGGAAAGTTTAAGTAACAGGCCAATCGACCTTTTTACGCACCATAAAAAAAAACGCCAGTTTCGGTCCCGCAGCGAACGTGTTAATAAAACCAAATTAAAGCGGATTTTATTCGTATCCCCGTGCAGAATAATTGTGGTCAACACGTATTTTATTATTGTTTCTCAATGGCGCCTGTCTAACTGGTAGATATTCATTGTTCAGGGGACTGTGCCAAGGCGAACTGCGTCTTCGGATTAGAATACTAACAAGGAAAGATGACACTATAGGTAACATACTTTATAGGGGGCTACTTTTATAGGGGGCTATGTTTTAATTATGTCTTCGTTTTTTATCACTAATTTAAAATTAAATCACAAATTAAAAGATGTGTTGAAAAAAAATTATAAGTATAAAAATTTTCAATCTATAAAATTACTATATTTAGTAAAAACAATTGCAAAAGTTACTAATAAGACTCTAAACGTACTTATGTGAATTATAATATATTTTCCTAACGGAATGTCTGTCATCAAATACGAATATAATACAATTAGTTAATCGACGAGCGCGACGCCCATGACCTAATGGGGATCTTACGTAGCGTACGATCATTTAATAAGGATAGTATACCTTAGAAAACATTATTTCATTGCAGTGATTAGGTTAATCAAACGCAAAACTTGCCCTGGATATGCGTCTGCGTAGGATATCTACGCGCCAAAATAATCGCTTGTGATTCGTTAACGACAGAACACAAAATGTCTTTTACCTAAGCATAAAAGTATTGCATAAGTTGAAATAACCAAAATTGCCTTAGGCAACTAGGAGTGGGCGCGTAGAATCCTTAATTCGGATTTGGCTAAAGTTGTTGGTTCCATAAAGGAACAACTTTTGCCAAATTACTTGGAATCATGAGGTTAACGATTGTGCAACGTTTTATTGTTGCTCCAGATTCGTCCCGCGCTATGCACGCGATTCTTTGTTTAACATATATATTGTTACTAACAGAGCCATTGTCAGAATGGAAACGACTGTGTTAAGATTGCATCGAGTTTTTTTTGTGTAAGAACCCTTAAAAGTTTATAGCTCTCATCGATTTCGTATACGTAGGTAAGTACTACTTAAGTATTCTCTTCGATTTAACATATAAAAATATTATGCTATGACAGACCCAAAATTCAGTCTTTTCTCTTTTTCGTCAATATTAACACTGTACAACAATTTTACCCTTTGATTTCGTCCTGCGTCCTTGGCATGCATTTTGCAGGCGTACACAGACGCATAGCTCGAGAACTAGGGGTACTAAATGCGAAATTTAGATCAAATAGTTCTTGGGCGCTTGTGCGTTTAACAAAATTAAAAACTGAAGCAATGTCCAATATTTATTTCATTAAAATGAATGCAAAATATATATTTAAAATATAAAATTAATGGGAGGGTGGGGCGGAAAATGGGAGTAGGATTCCTCGCATTGCTCAGCCGTGTAAGGAAACTGCAAACATAGCTTATTATTTACTATAAGGACCTTATTGGTCGGTGAAAGCAGAGCTCGTACATTAGACTTAACACAAAAAACATATTTGAATATTCGAATTATGGCCTTCTCTGTCACACTCCAAAAGAGCCGGGCATTCGGGAATAAGCTATGATATTAAGCAGTGTGTATTAAAGTCCCAATATAAATTATAAATTAAAATCAATGTCCTTTATTTAATCTCCACTAAGCTGCACCCCCGCTACACGTGGTGGAGGTGCGGGGTACCCACCATTATGGAGATAACTTGTTAATTTAGAATATATTTATAGATCGACATACAATAAATATACTCGTAGATGTTTGGTGGAGACTTGTAGAGGAATTACTCCATATTTTATTATATCGTTCAAGTGACAAAATCTTCATTTAAAGCCAAATCGTTGATACTTCTTTATAACCGGCCTACATCCCTACAGTACTCAAAGGGTAAGAACGGTACCCTATCACTATGACTCCTCTGGACTAGACTTCTGGCCTATCAGGGCCACCCATTTTTAAACCTTTCCAGGCCCGGGCCAGGCCAGACGTAACAGGCATTGGCTCCGGCGTCGCCCATAAGACGCACTCCTAAACCCGATTGACGGTATCACGAGAACCACAAATGAGTGGAATCTCGTAGTGAGGTCAATCAAGGCTGCAAAAGCCAAAATGCGGTCCCGGCGACGAGGGCGCCCACCTGATACCTACTCGACCTGTCTATGAAGACAAACCATCATCTTAACTGTCATTCGTTATTCGTCCTTCAGCACGATTTCTCGGCCATACAAAAACTCATCCCATTTCTGAACACATAGCTCGTCATAGTCGCCTCAGGTGAAACAGCATACACACAATTTTACACGCCTTGCGTATTTACGTCATAATTTTTTAAGTTAATTCATTGAAGAAACGCAAAAATAGCCCGAAATAAAAACCGGCCAAGAGCATGTCGGGCCACGCTCAGTGTAGGGTTCCGTAGTTGCTCATCCTTCACAATAAACTGCTGTTTTAAACCGGAGTTTTAAGTTAAGAAAGATTTTAAGCTCTATAAAAAGGTCGTAAACGCCCTAGAAACTGTAATCACTTATTACCTTCTGGAAGTCAACTTACGTCCTTTAAAAGAAAAAATAAAAAATTTGGCGATAACTCAAAAACGGCTCGACCGATTTTGTTCAATATAGTTTTCATTGAAAGTACTTAATAAGGCCTCATTGACATGAATTTTTCTGACCCGTGGTTGAAAAGTTAGAGGGGGGGGCGGCACTATTTTTTATGTTTTCGGAGCAAATATTTACAAAACTGCTGACTTTATCAAAAAATAATGTTTGGAGACCCCTATTATTTTTACAAGACCTATTCAACGACACCCCACACACTAGTGCTGAAAAGAAAAAAAAATCACCCCACTTTAGGTGTTCGAGAGGTACCCGAAAAAAAAAAATTTTTTTATTGTTCTGTTGGCGTTGTACATACACATACTCATACCAAATTTCAGCTTTCTAGTACTAATGATCACGGAGCTAAGCCGCGGACGGACGGACGGACGGACGGACAGACGGACATGGCGAAACTATAAGGGTTCCTAGTTGACTACGGAACCCTAAAAAGGACAAAAACGCCCACTCGTCTAAAATCTCGATATTATTCTTCACGAGCACTTTAATCTAGAACCTAGTACTGCATGACGCAGTTGGCTTTTTTCGTTTAATAACACCCAATGTAGAAAAAAACTAACTTATTTTCTATTTTGGAATTGGAAACGAATAGCCTTTATTTTGTTAATTTTTCATATAAAAACATTATTGTTTATATATGATATGAGCGTTGTTAAAACGTTCATAAACAGAAGTTGAATCCTACCTTTAGAATTTTGATAAATTATACCTACATTTCATTTCCTAATGAAGAGATTGGCATGTGACTGAATAAATTGATATGTTTAAAAATATATTTATCCTTCAGGAATATGATTTCTGCATTTTAAACCACGTTTAGTAAGAAAGCAGTAATGGACATAGTCATTTTCATTACACCCATAACAAGGTTTTAATAAGTACCTACCTATGGAAATTTCTAAATTTTATAACGGGAATAATAACACCATTTAATCTAAGTGTTTAGTTTTAGAGAAGACTGGTTTCTTCGCATCATTTTATTCATTTCATTTTTAATTATCGAGAAATAGTTATTTGTTATGCAAGGCTGCAAAGTTATTATTTGGCGCGAGTGTTGAAATTGAAAGCTGAGCGAGCGAAGGAATCTAAGATTGAACCATGAGCGAAGCGAATGGTTCAAAGATAGATTCCTGAGCGTAGCGAAGCTTTCAAGACACGAGAAGCTAAATAATTTTGCAGCCATGCGGAACACACAACTTTTCACCTCACTACAGCGAGGGAAATGGAAGTTCAGGAAAATCAATTAAAACATAAAAATAATCATATTAAATTTTGCCTTCTATTTCACACATCAAATTTAAAACATTAACACACTCAAATCCAAACCAAATAAATACGAGAGAAGCACACATATTGAAAATATGGCCGTAATTTGTATTATCGTCGTGTATATTTTATCGTTGAGTTTTCTTAAGCACTGTTATATTATATTTGTATTTGAAACTACTTGACACATTCGTTGTGAATGTGGGAGAATGGCATTCTGGGAAGGATTAGACGGCCACTCGGAAGTATTTTCCATAACACTTGCTTTGGAAGTTATTGGACGATGGGATCCGCACAAAATTATTTCGGCTTTATCTTCTTTAAAAACGCCAATAGTTTCGGTAAATTACTTATCGTCTCCAAATATTTATAACAAATCCTTTTTCGTTTTAATGCAGGCTTTTAGCATTGAATAAATACTCCAAATTGGGCTTAACTTTCTTGTTTTCCATATTTCTATAAAGTAAGACAACAGTATGTATTCTCCACAGAACCAATTTATGTTTTTTACGTGAATTGTGAAAATGTCCAACTTTTTAATTATTATTTTTTCTCGGGTGCGTTCAGAAATTACACTCTTATGTCCCAACTTTTATAACAAATAAATATTAAAATTTGTGATGTATTTAATATATTTACTAGTCAAAATATGTAAATGAAACTGAAATACTTACTATTAATATATATAAACATATATTCAACATAAAATTAAGTGTAGAAAAAATAAAAACTTATAAATCTGTAACCACAAACCAGGTTTCTGGACGTGATATTGTATTGTAGGTGTATTTTTTTTAAAGAAGTATTCAAACGTACATTTGATTTTAGCCGGCCAGACCAGATCGCCCTTTATTAGCGTGCGTTGATTGGTTATTCGAAAATTTATCGACTGATGAAATCAGTCACGCGTTGAAGGAGTCTTAAATATAAAAAAGTTACATGCACCACAGAGAATCAAAATCGTCGTGTTCGAAATTCAAATGACTTTTGCACGCTAGCGGATAAAATAGACTTTTGCACGCAGATTTCGCCCTATAAACGGATGTTTTCCGAGCGAGTGAGGTGAAAAAGGAATTTAAAGTTAGGTGGGCGTTAATTGCCTAGAGTAGGTACCTTCCATTTAGTTATACGGGAACGAAGATCGATTAGCTTCTTCGAGCCTAGCATGACGATCGTCCAATATTTAATGTGGCCAGCGTTATCGACCTAAATGAAACATCCTTCTCATTGTACAAACAAGTGAAATTATGACCTATAAATTAGATTCGGTTTAACTTGAAGTAAAAGCACCTTGCCTTTTTAAGGTACTTTTACAGTTTACTGGCACGTGTTTGTTTGTAAATAGGTTAAAGGCCTTAAATATGAGTAAGTGGCTATTCTGTAGTTCACTGGTCCTGTTCGCCAACCTACAAGAGTCGTGGTACTGTTATACGTTCACGACAGTAATTCTTTTGTCGTTCGATTTATTGAATTAATCAATGTCCGGATTCCATACCATACATTGACATGGCATTGCGTTTAGGTACGACCTACGCCGCTGTTAGATTGTCGTTATTAACTGTGTCAATTTATTTAGCTATTGTGTTTAAGTTAGGTGGGATGAATATAATAATAATCGATCAAGATTATATTTTCTCAATAATCACTACATAGTAGTATAACAAATAAAAGTCGCTTCCTATCTGTCTGTCTGTCTCTCCCTATGTATGCTTAGATCTTTAAAACTAAGCAACGGATTTTGATGCGGTTTTTTAATATATAGAGTGATTCAAGAGGAAACGTTATATGTATAATTGATGCAAAATGTATCAGCATTGCACCCGTGCGAAGCCGGGGTGGGTGACTAGTATAAAATATATCCTTTGTCCTCGTTTCAGTTTGTATCTGCTGAATAAATAAGTAAATGTTGCATGCATATTACCCATGTAAAATCTTTTGTCTTCCAAAGTAGCTTGAGAGTCGGTCCTCGTTGAGGTTTGTGTTTCTAACCATAACCCGGTTCAGATAAAGAACAGATAAAGATAAAAGAACGCAAAATACGCCAAAGAAAAAAAAAGCCCATTCCTATTTCTTCGCAAAATGAAAGAGCAAGTGCACCTTAATTCAAGCCATATACATAACACACTTCCATAACAGGAGTTAATTTTGAATATATCGGGGGTCGGCAAACTTTTTAGGCAAAGGGCCAGATGCTAGAAAAATATCGAAATTGAGAACGTTCAACATAAAAAGGTATTGTACCAATGAAATGAGATTTTCATATTTACAAGACATATTCTGACCTATATACTGACCAATGTGATTTAGGGTACCAAGAACTTCAGAAATGGGAGTCAAAGAGCGACGTGTCGACTAAACTTTAAAAACGCTCCATAGAAAAAAATCGCGCAGGTGTGCCGTCACACTAGCGCGTGTGTATTAAGTGTATGTAAAACATGCATTTTGCGATGTAGTTCTTAAATTACTACTGCCTTTATTTATATAGTTGTCGTACATTTACTCGTACGAGTAGGTATGTTAGTGTAGGTGTGTATGTTATTCACGCTTGCGAAAACCTTGCATTTTTAGTAGGTACCGTAATTGCCGACGTTACTGTAAAGAACTTTACCGGGGCATAGTGAGTACGCTATGTTTGGGTACGAAGTTCGAAATAATCATAAATGATATGGCTCGCGCTATTTGCGAAATATTTTAACTCATTTACACCTAAAATTATATTTTTGAGGGGAACTTGAAGAGCGAAACTGTCCCTCCAAAGAGCCCCATATGTCTCTTTAGCGGCGGTTTGCCGACCCCTGAATACAATCGTCACTATACAATCAAGGCGATACCTAAGTACATACAATCGCAATCGTACATACCATCGTACACACCACACACCACCACAACACACGTGCAAATACCACAATGCATTTGTACAAGTTATACAGGGAACCAATTAAAACGAAAATGAATGTAACTATGAATTTTTATACACCGAATTAGACGCACCCATAATTTATCGTTTAATGCGCTGAAGAAAAAACTGGGTAAGTACATTAATTAGCGGCTTCTAAGATTACATACCAGATAGAACCGGCTCTGGAACGCGGCATTCATTGTTTAGCAAGTCAGTCCTGGCCTAATTTTAGATCTATATCCATCTTGTTAGCTTTAATTAACCCCTCTAAATGTAATAAAGTGAAAACGGTCACTGAAATTTGAGAATTGATTAATTAATGTGCGTCGATTGAAAGATGAAATTATTGTCACCTACATACATTTTATGTACCTACCTAGTTAACAAGCAGGCGCATGTTAAAAATGACAGACAACAACTCGCGTAGCGTGTGTTCCATACTAATAAAAATAAAACACCCTGTAGATAATATATAATAATTAATAGCCATTGTAAGAAAATCCAACCATAGCGTTTATAACTGATAGAATTAAAACTAAATACTATCATACGAAGTGCAATTTGAGTACCTATCTGTCGACGAGTAACTATGTCGAGGATACAGTGCGGAATACGGCCAAGTCAGTCATGCGTGACTGAAGGTCGGGCTTAGTTTTTAGGGTCTAGTCTAGTGGCTTAGACTAATTTAACGAAAATAATCATCTAATAAGAACTGCCTGCTTGGCGTTGGATAATGATAAACGGGTTGTATTTGTTTGAGTTAGCGATTATGAATGTGATTTTTATCGTTTATCTTTTCTAAGTAAATACAGATTATGAGTGTGTTCTAGTTATTTTTAAACTCGTAAATTAATAAGTATGTTCATCAATAGTCTAATTAAGTATAAGTATTAGAGAGAGTACCGTTTATTTTCTTCATGATATTGCACCTAATTTTAAACAAAATGATAAGTCAAGTCTAGCTTTCACTATTATAAAGTACCTACCTACTACAAAACTACTTAGGTACCGTTGTTTGTGTGATTGTTTGAAGATAACAGTGATTTTTGTTTATTTCAGAAACTACCCTATCCGAAGTCCGTGTTCTTCATAGTAACGAATGAGCTATGTGAACGATTCTCATTCTATGGAATGAAAGGTAATACTAGTAACTAGATGTAAGCGCGAGCAATGTTTATCATTATCACACTAGTATTATAAAGGCAAAAGTTTGTGAGTGTGTTTGTATGTTTGTTACTTCTTCACGTTTAAACGGCTTGAGCAATTTTGATAAAATTCTTTTAGATTTTACGTATTATCGCCTGACGTCTTGCCTTGGGCTTGACTTAAAATATATGACATCTACTCAATATGGCAATGCAAAGTAATTGCGAATAATTTAAATCTGAACGCTTTAGCGAAATTTAAGTGCAGCCGAGTCGTTTAAAAAACCTAGTAACAAAGCTTTAATTATTAAAACAAAATTAATTTATTTTATTTTCTGTAAGGAACGTTACCCGTATATATTGTATAGAACTTTCTTTACACAAAGGACACGATCGTTATTTCGTTTTTTATTTAACTAGGTACGCTCATTTTATTGATTGAGCTAAATGTTATCATTTCACATGTTTCAAGTCATTCGTCCTGCACTTCTAGCATAACTGTGACACGCGACTCTTTCTCGCGCGAGAAATTACCTATCTCTTTCTTCGCTGTACTGTGAGAGAGTGACGGGCGATGTTATGTCGCGCGACAAGACATACGAAGCGTAGCTGTGCTAGACGGGCAGGTGCCCTATGATAGTTGCGTTTATCACGTGATAAATAAGTGACAAAGCTTCTGTTACTCACGCTCGCATTTTGTCAAAGACGGATGCTTTGTCACTTATTTATAAATCGCGTGATATAATTAAGCAACCATCATAGGCCCCCTGGTTTACATATTCGTCTTCATCCTCGAGCCGTTGCGCTGGCGCGAGTAATGATCCTGACGTTAATCTTTATCTATCTTATCAGTCGCAATTACTCAAGTCATGTTTATGCGTTTTCTAACCTACTAAAAATACTGGTATTCCGTGGAACTATCATTACATGTGCAGCATAATTTCACCATCGATGTTTATCATTTTATCAGTACTCGTGTATAATATGAAATATCACGGTATTGCGTGTATAGAACGATTTAAAGGTTTTATGTTATCATTATCAAGTATAGTTTAAAAATCAAGTGCTCGAGAGAACAAAAAGAACATTAATCACTGGGACTCGAGAGTTTTACGGTTATTGGTCTGGTTACCGAAGAATAAATCGACGTAAAACGTCATAGATTTACTTTTACGTTTATTTATTGTGATTGTGATCCTCCGACGTTGGCAGCTATTGCTCGTCCACTGTAAAACATGCAAAAAATGGCTCATTGTTTTGTTTTTAAATATCTACTTGCTTAAGAAACCGTCAATTTCTATTCACGTAAATATGCATTGTTTGGGAGTAGCCTTGCATAGGAAAACGTAATAAATATTAACGTATTGGTATTTAACTACAAGCCAGTTTGCACCCGTGCTTTTGTTTTTTGCAGTACCTATAACATATATACACTCCACGTGCGGGCTTCACACTCAATACCTCTACGTATAAACCTAAGATCGAATACATCAGTTAATTTAATAACTAGTTTTCAATAATAGATTATAAACGGTTTCTGAGACATAAAATAATCAGTCCACCGCTCAACCTAGAAATGGGGGCCTAACCATCATCACAACTTGTGACAGGTGCTTTGTCCATCATCAACCGTCATAGGCCCCATGAAAAAGGTAAATTAGAATCCACCGGATAGAAAATATAGAAATAAACAACTTCGCGTCAATGTGGTAAAGTTATGAATGCAATCACGTGTAAAATATACGAGTACGAGTACCACATACCTCATTCATCCTAATCGTATTTAGTTCGTGAGGTGCTCGATTTAATACAAAAAACCGGCCAAGAGCATGTCGGGCCACGCTCAGTGTAGGGTTCCGTAGTTGCTCATCCTTCACAATAGACTTAAGTTACGAGAAAGATTTCAAGCTCTATAAAAAGGTCATAAACGCCAAAGTAACTGTAGTTACTTATTACCTTCTGGAAGTCAACTTACGTCCTTTTAAGAAAATTATGAAATTTGGCGATAACTCAAAAACGGCTTAACCGATTTTGTTCAATATAGTTTTCATTGAAAGTTCTTATAAGGCCTCATACTCATGATTTTTTTCATAATTTTTTGACCCGTGGTTGAAAAGTTAGAGGGGGGGGACACTATTTTTTTTATTTTCGTGTCGTATATTTACGAAACTGCTGACTTTATCAAAAAATAATGTTTGGAGACCCCTATTATTTTAAAAGACCTATTCAACGATATCCCACACACTAGTGTTGGAACGAAAAAAAAATTTCACCCCCACTTGAGGTGTTCGAGAGGTACCCCAAAACAATTTTTTTTTTATCGGCTTGATTCATACACATACTCATACGAAATTTCAGCTTTCTAGTACTAACGATCACGGAGCTAAGCCGCGGACGGACAGACGGACAGACGGACAGACGGACAGACGGACATGGCGAAACTATGAGGGTTCCTAGTTGACTACGGAACCCTAAAAAGGATTATTTTTCTGCTCTGCACCAATTCTTGTATCTCTCTTTAGCCCTATGGTTGACAGGCAGTGAAAGTGAATGCCATATGGCATGAAGTCCGCCATATGTAAAATAAAATTTTAATGAAGATGTATGCACAGCAATAAATTAAACTATGTACATTACGCTTATACGTAGGTACATATAGCCAAGAAAAAACATGCTTCCAAACTCAATTACACACCACTAAGAACGGGACTCCTTCAGATGCCTTACTGTATGGTTCTAATAATATTTATATAGATGTACGTACCTATATATGAATAAATAAGTGCACCTACCATAAAAATAGCAATGCTACTAGGGTTGGATGTAACCAAACCTTTATTCTAAAAGTTTGGTTAAACGCATCCTAAGGCTGGATTTAACCAAACTTTTATTCCAAGAATAACGCTTAGGTACTTTCTGATACCAACTGATACTAATGTCAGAATCCCATATTCATTTGACAGTAAGCCCTATTCTTGGAATAAAAGTTTGGTTAAACGCAGCCTAAGTTATTTGCATTGCATCGTTGTAACATGACGATTGTAGTATAACGTCTGTACTTTTCGATATTTGCGCTTATCCCGCGTTTCGTGCTTGCCCCAACTGACCTTATTTTGACCCTTTAATTCAGTACGCTACGGAACCCTTAATACAAAAAATTTACAGATACGTTTCTTTTATACATTTTGCTTAATATAAATAATTTGTACTTGTTAACAGTGCTAATGCGTTAACAAACGTACACATCAATTAGCCTATATTGGCTGATTATAGAGAGTAAATTGTGCTAATTGCGTTTTGATCATACTGAGCTACATGTTTTATAGAAAATAATAAATTATACGCTTATTTAATTGAGAGATAGCGTACTTCATGGTATTGACTGACTCCCTCACATCACACAACGAAATCGTGGACTATCTTTAAGTGGAATATCACTTGTTATGATTTGTCTTAGCAAATATTATGATTTCATTTATATATAATAAAAAATAATACCCGGTATGCCCCATACACGCAATAGCACTCTATTAATGGATAAATTTCTCGTCCGCTATGAAATACATATTTGTCTCTATAAAACGTCGTACCGTTTGTTTGATGGAACAGTCTTGTCGCGATTTTAATAGAATAAACGTTGTTTAAGGAACTCAGGTCAGGGCATCCCAACGTTTTCTGCTAGAATTATATCTCGGCACTCTAATCCGAAACAGGGTTTAATGATTCCTAAATTTTGTTTCCAAGGAAGAGTTGTACGGGGATGCCACATATTGTTCCTTTTTACTCGCTACGGTACGCCCGGCTGCCGCGAATAGTTTGGGATTCTGCTTTAACTGCTGCTGAATTGCAGCTATCCTGTCGCTGTATCTCCGCGACAAGTTGGGCTACAGCGACAATGGCGCCACGGTCATCTACCACGTGTTCACGATGTTCGCCTACTTCTTCCCGCTGGTCGGGGCCATGATCGCGGACGGCTGGCTGGGCCGGTTCAGGTAACTAGTTAGGATTAGGATTAGGACATACGGTTCATTCTTTATTACTTGGTTCATATAACAGATTATGTAAGCGGCCCTGGCCCATTATAATGTTTTTTTTTTATGGTTGATTTATACCTACTGACTGAATAAAGAATACCATTTGTCCTTTTACTTTTGTATTTATTGTTATAAAGTTTAAATAAATAAAAAGTAAATTATTTGGCTGTTTCAACCGCCTCTTTTTTTACGCTGTTATTTTACAAAGTATCTGTTGATTTTTATGCCGTTTTGAGCTGTTTGGTGAAAATTCCGAACTTCGAAGAAATAAGTAAGTAGTTTTAAATCCCATTATTGACATGCTGGCATTTTGACAAAAAAATGCTCATGAAAAAGATACGGTATAAACGTACGAATAATGACACATCTACTGTAATTCGATATAAACGATTGGTTAAGCTCAACTCATGCTCTGCAAAAAATCATGTCGATTGGCTACATATACCTACCTAGGTACTTCGTTGTTGCCTCAAACTACCGGACAATTTTTTTCAATTATACTAATAATAATTGGATGTTTTCTAAACTAAGTCAAACACATAACGACATAGCACTGCTATCTGGGTTTTTTAAAAGTCAATCTTCATCCTGTTGCCGTATAACCAATAATTTTGCTAAATAGATGATAATAGGTAAAACGAACGCACACAAATACACAAAAATCTCATAAATAAAAAAATCAGATAACAGTACTATGCCGTCATGTGTCAGACGTAGTTTAAAACATTTTGCGAAAGAGCATTGTTTTAAGTAAGCAGCAATATATGTTCTTGTAAGTACATCTTGAATTGCTTAGAGCCCCATAACACAGGTTAATACTTTTATTGCTGCTTACCTTCTGCTCATGTAAAATATGATGACATCTCTTTCACGCGCTCGATTATATCTTCCAATATTTTAATTTTCAGAACAATATTGTACCTGTCGATGGTGTACGCGTGTGGTAGTATCCTGATATCGTTAACTGCCATGCCTCCAGTGAGCTTGCCCCGATTGTAAGTACATATCGTATGGTATCACTAGAGATCCCTACTTCACTCTTCGACTAAAGGTCTTGTAACCATAGTCATGAAAAGTAAAAAAAAGTAGTTCACTCTCACCAATAATTTAGTCAACTGCCAAATTCTTAATCGCAATGTTTAGAACTTGGTCACAGTGATGTGATGTGACAACTTGATCACCTCACACCACCTTGCTATGGTGTAAGGTGACAACGCATGAAAGAATGAAGAGCATATAGTGAGTGCCATTACTCGATCCGTGTTATCATTGATAACATTTACTTTCATGGTTTCTATTTCTTGTTAGCCATTATCTCCGTTGCGAAGTCGAGTTACTTGTTTCTTTAAATCAATAAGCGTACAGTGAACATTTCCCGCTTGCCAATGAAGCGACTGAGAGATCAGATAACTTTTACTTCAAGAGCAGTATTATACGTTATCATTTATCACGTTATCAGAGACTAGACAATTCACAAAACTTCAAGAAAATTCTAATTATTGGGTCGCACAGTTGAAAGTTCTTCTCTCCTGTGGTCAAAAGTATCTTAGATCAAAGAATATTATGTTTCTATCGAACATTTAATTCACCAAGTTAGCTTTCAGACTGTCAGTATACTAATTATTTTCTATAGCTTAGTTTTGAAACTTCACACAGATATGTCACATAACTAAATACCCATATACATAACGTACTTGTATGAGATGCGACGGGAGTTTCTTATCGTATTGTACACAGACCAAGCGTTTATGTGAAATGTGATTACTATCTCAGTCAGTCATTCTTGATTGATTGTAATTACAATGTCCCTTGGATAGTTAAACTCATAAAAAGGTTACCGACTTCGAATGTGGTGATACGGAATACTTATGTATTATGTACTGGACTAGAGTCATTTTGGGTAAGGGTATGCAGTAGGTAATTGTGCGCAAAACCCATTTATTTCGGACGGAAATGCATGGGTTTACGGACACTTACCCACTGCGTACACTTACCCCGCATGACTGCTACTTACTGCTGATTATGATATTCGCACTCTTTTTAAACCGCAGTAAAAGATGTAAAAACTAAAAATATAGTAGATTGTTTGACAAGGGGCTAAAATAAGCCTAATAACCTAACATCTTTAAATACGTACACATCTAATCTAAAACTGTAAATATTATAGGTATGTATGTAGGTACAAATGTATATTTTGAATAGGTATATAGTCTGTATAGATTATTAAATTCCAAAATTGTATGGAATATCAGTTTTTCATGCAAAAGGGTCATCATTGCAAGAAAAATCTTTACATCGCGATGCAGGAGGATGTTTCACTGTTCGTTTTAAATGTAATAACTTATTTGATTTGTAAAAAATATATTCAATGTCTAGACTCATCATATTAGGATATTTTGTTGTTCTGTACTTGCGTATCGCGCAGGGCCGGCCTTAGCCATACACGCGCCCTGGGCGCCCTAGTCCTGGTTAAAACACGCCCTTTAGGAGCCAGCACCCCGGGCGGCCGTCCCGTTCGATCCCCCTAAAGCTGCTACTGATTACATAACCTGTCCACAGAGAATTCACAATCCTCGCCTTGCTCCTGATAGCCTTCGGCACGGGCGGTATCAAGCCGTGCGTGTCCGCGTTCGGTGGCGACCAGTTCAAGCTGCCAGAACAAGAGAAGTTCCTGGGCTACTTCTTCAGTCTGTTTTACGCTGCCATCAACGCGGGCAGCCTGGTGTCCACCTTCCTCACGCCGATTCTACGCGCCGATGTGCATTGTTTTGGGGATAACGATTGTTACTCGCTGGCATTCGGGGTACCCGGCATACTTATGATCGTTTCAGTTAGTGAGTATCTCTTGTTCTATCAGCCATAGTTGTCCACTGTTGAACATAGGTCTCCCACATATCGACCTCTTATTAGTGAGCTGTTCAAATAGCCTTCAAAGTTCAAATCCCGTCTCAGTCGCTTTATCCCGATCGAGATTTGAACATCTGAGTCCACCCGAAACTGAAAGCTATGAAGTAATCGTGTTTTGATTATTAATTGCCAACTTGTTATAGGAAATTATCTTATCCGTAAGATTTTGATTTAAAAAGAAATGTTTTTTGCTTACCTCTCTACACAAACATCCAAAGAATGGATATGTTATTTTATATTGTACATCGCGAAGTACAGTGCTTACTCAGGAATGATTTCAATTAATTTCTTGTAAACTTGGACTGACGTAACAAACGTAAATAACGACGAGTGCCAGATATCATTTATGATTATGACAGTTAGCTATTGAATTTGGGGTAACCATTGCGTCTCCACACAGTAGGACCTTCATTATTTTTTTGTGAGAAAATTAACGATAGCTTATTTAATATATAGTATTATTGTAATATGTTATTTATCATTCACTGAGCCACAATCAAGTGTTTAGTATAACCAATTTGGAGTCAAACTGTAGAAGAAAGTATTATTTAGTATAAGTTACGTACAAAACTGTTAACCGGCAAAAATACTTTTAACTAGCAAAATCAGACAAAAATTGTCTGGCCAAAAGGTGTTTTGACTAAATGATTCAATAAAAATTTGTTTTTCTTTTTAGGGTTCCGTAGTCAACTAGGAACCCTTATAGTTTCGCCATGTCCGACTGTCCGTCTGTGCGTCTGTCCGTCTGTCCGTCTGTCCGTCTGTCCGTCTGTCCGTCTGTCCGTCTGTCCGTCCGTCCGCGGCTTAGCTCCGTGATCATTAGTACTAGAAAGCTGAAATTTGGTATGAGTATGTGTATGTATCACGCCGACAAAACGGTAAAATAAAAACTAAAAAAAATTTTTTTTTCGGGTACCTCTCGAACACCTAAAGTGGGGGTGTTTTTTTTTTTCATTTCCACCCTAGTGTGTGGGGTGTCGTTGAATAGCTCTGTTAAAAATAATAGGGGTCTTTGAACATTACTTTTTGATAAAGTCAGTAGTTTTGTAAATATTCGCTCCGAAAATAAAAAAAATAGTGCCCCCCCTCTAACTTTTTAACCACGGGTCAAAAAAAATGGAAAATTCATGAAAATGAGACCTTAGTAGTACTTTCAATGAAAACTATATTGATTAAAATCGGTCTAACCGTTTTTGAGTTATCGCAAAATTTCATAATTTTCTTTAAAAGGACGTATGTTGACTTCCAGAAGGTAATAAGTAATTACAGTTACTTTGGCGTTTACTACCTTTTTATAGAACTTGAAGTCTTTCTCGTAACTTAAACCTCAGGCCTAAAACCGCTGTTTTAAGCCCGTCTCTTGTGAAGAATGAGCAACTACGGAACCCTACACTGAGCGTGGCCCGACATGCTCTTGGCCGGTTTTTCAGTTTAGAAGTACTTCTGATGACCGGATTTAAGAGTTTGACTGTGACAGATGTACATATAGATCCTTTTTTTCAGTAATCTTCGTTGCGGGCAGAAGACTTTATGTTGTAAAAAACCCCTCCGGGAACATTATTGGTCAAGTTGGAGCGTGTATTGGTGTAAGTATACCTCCGAGAATATATAAAATATAATTTATTTAGGATATAAACGCATTGTACAAATTGATTTATACAAAGTACTATATCGGTAGATACTATAATGTATCTACAAATACACATGCGTTATTTTTATGCCTAAAGATTGTGCCGTGTGGGACCAATTTTTACTGGTTGTTGGTTGTAGTTGTAGTGCTGGTCAAAATTCACCAAAATTAGCTTAATTCCGTCGTAGCTGAAGCATTTTTATGACCATGCATGACCCTGACCATTCATGTTCTCTTAATCCTTAGCACCAAGGAAGGTGAACCGTGAAAATCGTAAGAATAGGATAGTTTATACAAGAAATGCGTGTGGGAAATACCCATCCCATTTTCGTTGACGTCGAAGCACAATCCGATTGTAATGATTCAAGTGTACCTACTCATTAGTCATTATGAAGAGGTAAAAAATACGTACATTATTTGCTAGTGGTTCACCTTGGAGTGTTACGACACACGCGCGCTGTCACAAAGGCAGGTCTTCTGAAATTGGAAACTTCTCAGGAATACCAAAGAATACCTTTAACGTCTAGGTACCCATTAAAATAAACAGGCCGTGTATATATTTATGTAGCGTAAGGTATGGTCGGGTTACTTTGGCACGAGGGTAACTTTAGCTCAAAAAATTATTAAATTTCCAACTTCTTTAGCCACACTGTAAAACCAAGCAGACAAAAAGTTACCGAAAATAACCTGTTTCCCAACATAAAAAAGACACGTCAATACGTGTATGTATAGTCACTATATCTAGATCTCATGACCATAGCCATTGCTATGGCCATAAGTCTACGACCACAGATTACACGTGTCGTACCAAATGTTTACTCAATCTACCTATACCTATGCGGGTTTTTTCGATGGCACAACAGATGAGACATTCGTGTATTTTCTAGCACGCCGTAGTAAAATCTTGCCGGAGCAAAGAGAAGCGCGCACATTGGCTAGACCACGCGCAGGAGAAGTACGGACCGGCGCTCGTGGAGGACGTCAAGAGTCTCCTGCAGGTGCTGGTGCTGTTCACGCCGGTGCCCATCTTCTGGGCGCTGTTCGACCAGCAGGTAACCAAATGACGTGTATTTGTATACATCATAATGGGTTTCCATGGGCGTCGCCAAGGGGGGTCAGGGGGGGGCAGTTGCCGGCCAGCTTTTCCTCATCCTGCATTTATATCAACTTGCCCCCCCTGGACCTTCGGCTGGCGACGCCCTTGTGGGTTTCTAAGATACCATCTGTATATACTAGTACAGTTTAGTTCCGCACTATTCTTGGTAAGTAAGATCGTGTCGATGAAATTAGTTACTAGGGCGGAGCGGTCGCAGTAGAAAGCTTTTAGGTGTGAAAAAAACCGACAGGCGCAGTGCAAGCGTGGGGTGTGGACGCCGACGTACGTATACAGCTAAAAGCAAACTACTTAGTACTTAGGTTCCATCTTTGTATCAAGGTGTCATAAAAATCATGGAAAGTGATTGCTGGACCGTGGTTGTGGTGTTAAACTACAATATTATATAACTATAAATAGTTCTTACAATATTGCGTTCTCCAGGGCTCCAGATGGACGTTCCAAGCCGACAGAATGCGACAGGATATCGGCAACTGGGAGCTCAAAGCGGACCAAATGCAAGTGCTCAACCCCCTGCTCATATTAATCTTCATCCCGATCTTCCAAGTTGTAAGCATTATTTCCTTAGATCATTTAGTATAAATCTCAGTTAAGAATGAGAGATTTTGAATGCAGGTAGCTAGAAGCTGGCAAAAATCTGGCAGCGCACGCATCCTAGAATAATCTGTAGTTATTTACTACCTACATTTAATTAATATTTTTTCCAACTATTTGCTTAATTCTTATCGTGTTGGTTATTTTAAGGCAATATATCCGTTCATGACGTGGTGCAAACTCATAAGAAAGCCACTACATAAAATGATATGGGGAGGACTGTTAGCAGCTGCAGCCTTCGTCATCTCTGGCATTGTGGAGTTGAACTTACTGGTTGGTAATGTTATAATTATTATGTATATAAATTATGATTTACAATTCTCAGCTGAAAACATAATTCACTGTCGTAGTCTGGTGAGAAACAACGGCAAAGTAAAATAAATCATACACTGTTAGTGTCACGTTTTATTTTATTGTCAAATGACATGACTAACATAATAAGGTTATTCCTTCTCTTTCTCTCCCTTAGCACTATTGGTCTAAAGAAAAAAACGATACAATAGTACTTCTTTGCTTTATTTTTAACAAACTCTTGAACTTAAAAACATTGGTGTTTATTAGAGTAGGTAAGTATAAAGATTTCGTAAACATAATAGATATTACATTAAGAACATGATTTGCTTGGGACTACTGTTATGGGTTGATTTAGGTTGAGGCTGAAAGTTAACTCGTAGTGCCACGAAAAAGGACTCTGCAGATATTTTTAATTGTGTGGATGATATAAATCACATGCAAACGACAAAATAGTTCTTTATAAACAACAATAACTTTCACGATAGGTACGTTTACGTTTTTCATTAAAATCCATAAATAAATTGGAATGTAGTTTAAGAATTCAATACCTAGTACTATGTTTTAAAGTTTGTATTTTGAATCAACTTCCTGATAGCTCTGACCAAAATTTTAAAATGTTCTTTTTTAAAAAGACTATAGGTACCTATTGCTAATTTTAGTAAATAAATAGTTGAGGAACAAAAAAATCACTAATATATTCTCATATTCAAAATGAAAAGTAGTGTTTAACTCAGAATAAAATACACAAATATCAAAGTATTGAGAGCCTAAATATCTCGAGTGAAATTGGTGTTTTTCATACCTTGTTTAACAATCTACTATTGTTGTTTGCAGCCAACATACGGTACACCGGTATCGGCAGGATTGGCACAGTTAAGAATATACAATGGATTCAACTGCAATTTAACGCTAAATATTCACGATAACAGCACATCGAGTGAATTTCATATTGGGCCACTATCTGTTTTTGAAAAACTGGATATTGCTACTGCCCAATTCATTGATCTCCCTTACACGTTACAAGGGCAGGCAAACGCAGAGTGCTCATCGATAAATCACAATGGAACATTTAATTTACAATCAAAAACCGCTGTCTCCTTCTTCGTAAGTGACGAGGGTGTACATAATTTCATAGATGATACTGAGAAAGCAATCGACGGAGTTGCCGTGAGGTAAAGTACCTATATACTGTTTTAAATAAGACAATCACTACAACTCATCCCGTGTTTTCCTTTCACAAACTTCATTTTTGTAGTAATTTCCATAAATTTCTTCCCAAAACTTATATGCTTTCTTGTCCGACCGTGGGTGTATTAATTTACTATCTTTACTAATAAGCATTAAGGTGTCGTCTTCTAAAGTAATCGCTGGCCAGTGGTAACTGGAAAGTAAAGCAGGCGTAGGATCTCCAAATTTTGCAAAGTTTGTCCACCATCCTGCCATCTGTTTTATCATCATTTTATTATAAGAACCGTTTCCATCTTTTAAATTAATGTAATGTTCCCACATGGGTTCGCATTTCAACAAGTAGCATATTTCATCACCTATTGCTGCACCTTTGATAAAGGTTTTTGCTCCTTCCAACGCAGTATTTCTTACTGAATTAAATGTACCCACAAAATTAAATTTATACATGAATATTTTGTTTAATTTCCACTTTGAAATGGTGTTAATAAACTTGTACATGGGATATTTATAAAGATCCGTTATATATGTGATAAATTCTGGAACAGATTTTTCTGATATACCGTCTCTGAAATATTTATTCTTTATTTTATTTGCGACTTCATTGTAGATATTTGATGTATAATTATGTCGACAGCCATCAGAAAATGGTACCATAAATTTAAAGACACCGGAAAACATTCTCAAATAATCTGGATTATGTATAAACGGTATTACCTCTGAAATACTTTCTTGGCTATTGTACCCCACAAGTAGAGGTATACTATTATTAAGTTTTCTGCCACGTCTAAATAATTCATCTGGAAGGAAGGTTATTAACGACTCTTTCGATTTTTTTTCCCTTGTAGGTGCGAACGGAACCAATGGTCTCTGATAATTAACAACATCAATAGTATTGTAAATTTTTTGTGACGCTGAAATAATTTTCTCAGTAGGAGCGTTAGACAACTTTCCAACACCCAGTTTTTTGAGCTCAGTGATTAATCTTTCCAACTCAAAATTTGCTTCACGTGTAATGAGCGAAGGCGCAAATAATGCTCCACTTTGTAAAATCATCTTTGAAAATAGAATACGTGCTTTTGTCATCAATAACCACGAGAGAAGTGTAGCTGCCGATCCACTGCCCATGACTGTGACTCTCTTGCTGTCACCTGCAAAACTCTTTATATTTCTTCTTATCCATTTTAAAGCCATCATAATATCTTTTAGCCCCATGTTAGCATGAGAATCTGTTTCGTTAACTTTTAAAAATCCAAACGGCCCTATTCTATGTGACAAGGTAACCAGTACAACATCATGGTCGATGATAAAGTCAGCACCGTGTAAATGACTGAAGCTTGAAGTAAATGCGTATCCGTGTACCCATACTATGACTGGCATTAGTTTATCTGTATCTTTTTTTAGTACATTTGGCGTGTAGATGTTCAGATAGAGGCAATCTTCACTTCCATACAACCCATGTTTGTGAACGATATGTGCTTGGGCACAGGCACCGTGATATTCCAGGCTCGCGTCGCGATACAATACCCATTTCTTCGGGGCAACCGGATCCTTGAATCTCAATTTTTTTATTGGTGGCTGTGCATAAGGAACTCTATAGAAAGCAAAGAAACGTTTTCCTTCAAATACTGTACTCCTCTTAGTACCGATTAATGTTCCTTGTTTAACATTCACTAAAACTGCACTTGATGTAATTTTTGTAAATAAGAATAGTAATAAGGGATACCACCCTCCATACATAACTTAATTCTGTTTAGCCTTTTCTTATAATAAGAATTATTTTGGATTTAGTTTATCAAACATTCGAAATTAAATTCATTCATGTGTCAAATGTTTTGATTATAATTTGCTTAGTGTTCCGCAGTTTAATCATATAACACAACAAGAAATTGCTAATACAATTACGTTTTATTTTCAGATTTTTATCAAACGTTAAAGGTCTTGCGCAGATATCGATTATAGACACGAAGAAAAATCGAACAAAATTAATTTCGCAAAGTAGCGATAAGGAAAAGAAGATAATAGAGAGAGGGTCGTCCGACGTGGTCGTCAACGACCAAACCGTGCTCTCAGCCTATGAATTCCATACCGGCGGAGTGTACGCAATCAATGTGTACGAAGATCCAAACGGAATTTATGTAAGTAAAAACATTTATATTTATATTATCATGTGCACGGATAAATTGTTTATTACTAGTTTAATGCGTGTTGCAGACGTTGCAGTCTTATCTTAGGTAATGTAGATAATGAAAAGTTCAGATGGGGAATATCCTGTTCCGTGTATTTTTAGGCCACCGAACTTCCAAAACTTACCTACAAAGAAAAAGTTTGTTCCAGGGTTTGGTTGGTTATTTGAAATGTGTTTATGGTTTACCCTTGAAATTTCGACAAACTTTTAATCGAATTTCAGTTCAAAGTCAACGTTACGCATTTTTCATTTGATTGAATATTCATTAGGTAAGTACATCGGACAATTAAATGCTGTACTTTTAACACACCGATTTTTAATCCTCTAAGATACTTTTTTTCGAAAATCTTTTTTCATAATTTATTATTCCATATTTTATTATTTTGTTGTAAATTTTAGATTGTACAGGGTGATAAAAAAACTCGGTTCTGGCGTTTCGCTCGCTCGTAAGGGTCGCAGTTCAAGTTCGCTTTGCTCGTCGTCGTACCTAACCTTACCTAAGTCTGACCTACCTTAAAGTATGAAATGAATTATACGTCGATGAAATACCAGAAATTATTTGAAGGTCTGTCTTTAAAAACAATTAAAAATGTAATTCTAAGTATTTAAAATTCCTTCTTCCGTTGTTCTAATAATTGTTTAATATGTAGGTAATGAATAGGCAATGAACCCGTAATACTCCAACAGATAATATTTATACTGAATATTCTATGAATCGTTTTCGATGAAATGAAATTCGATAAAAAGTTTGTCGGGATTTCAAGGGGCACCCGTGTTTGGATACTTGTGTTGAAATAATCAACTTCCATATTTTTTCAGGGATTTACTTAACTTTACTTAGAAAGTTTGATTATGATATTGTCATTCGGCTCCGCTACGACATCGGGGTCAAGCGGCAGTAGCGAGCGGCCATATATGGTATAGATGGGAGCAGGTTGGAGCGGAAGGTAGAAGCAAGATTTCTCAAGGTCTTTTCCAAATTTGGCCACCGCTTGCCACCGATACCGTGGCTGGGTTGATTGACATGCAAGAAAACGGCCAACTAAAGTTAGGGTTGCTATCTCTAAAACCGGGCTACGAGGACAAGAAACGTGAAAACCCCGGATTTTGGAGCTCAAAACCCGGACGGGCGGACATGTCCATATCTTTTTGTACTTACTTACTCAGTATAATTAAAAATCAACCTTTATACCTACAAAGAAGGAAAGTCATTCATCATCTTAAAATCTTGTACGGCTGTAGACGGATTGGTAATTTCATGAAGATAAATATCACGAGCGACCTAATTTACGTCTCTCGACTCCTCGACGTACTGTGCGTGAAAATGTTAAACCCGGACTACAAAATATAACCCCGCCCGGACGCCCTCTAAACTAGGACAAATCCGGGAAAACCCGGACTTATGGCAACCCTAACTAAAGTCGACGGATAATTTTAGGTAGCGAACCCAGCGATCATCACGCCGCCAAACAGTGTGCACATCCTATGGCTGGTGCCGCAGTACGTGGTGATCACGATGGCCGAGGTGATGTTCTCGGTCACGGGACTCGAGTTCTCGTTCACGCAGGCCCCGGCCAGCATGAAGTCGGTCCTGCAAGCCGTGTGGCTGCTCACGGTTGCTATTGGCAACCTGATTGTAGTCCTCATTGTTGAGGGGAACTTCTTGGACGCTCAGGTAATGGAAATAGATTTAGTGTGCGTTTAGTTTTACGATCCTGTCTGTATCAGTCCTAGCTACAGAGGTTTTAGTTAGACATAGTATAAGGTATCTAGTTATTAGCTAGGTTACTTATTATTAAAATGTCAGTAGTGAACTGTATGTACCTATAACTTTTCATATTCCATCTATTCCATCAGTCTGTCGTGTCAACGCATCGTTTTAATGTATTATCGATGTTAGTTTAGTTGTTTAACTGAAGGTGAAGGTGAATAAAGAAACAACGTGACGCGTTTCCTTCACTAATCTTCGTATATGTTATGTGGTATAATACCTACTCGTACTACTGATTCAGGGTTTAAGTCACGTGGTTTTTTGTTTACTGTTAGTTAATTATCAATACAAACAAAGTATGTATATTCTGTCAATAAGAAAAGAAGATTATTTTTGTATTTGGATCATAAAACTTTGAGTTTATTTATAAGCATTAGATTTTTTTATCTAAGTATCTGCAGGTTTGGATTATTCCAACTCATTAACAAACATTACCTACTTAAAACGAAATTATAACAGAGAACACGTTTACCGCTAATGTTAAAAAATCTTTATTGATAAAAGTAGGTACTACGCTTAAGCAATATTAACGAGGTTAATGACCTACCTGCTTAACACGTGTAACTGGATACTGAAGTAAATTAAAAACCTTTTCCAATCCTTAAATAAACAAAATAACCTTCGATTATACACGTCATGTACCTACGATAAAGACTTATTAAACGTAAAAATGGTTGAAATGAATTTTTGCCTATTGAATTTGTAAAAATTAAAATATGTACCAACTAATTTTAATAAGAGTTCAACAATAGCACTAAAGGAATGTGTTGATAACAATGTATGTTTGGCTCCACGCGGAACGCCAGTGTGGCTCGTGCGTGCATGCATATCGTTGGCGATTACTTCGCAACGCTGGAGTGCGGTGTCAATGAGAAACACTTTAGAAAAACGAATAATTGTATCAGTACTTGTAATATTCACCGGGAACGGTATAGTAAATAATAAAATAAATATATCAGACAACCTCATACAAATCAATCTAGTCCCAATTAGAAAGAAAGGCTTGTGTTATGGGTACTAGACGACAATAAACATACTTATATAGATAAATATATACTTAAATACATAGAACAACCCAAGCACAAATATTCGAGTTCATCACACAAATATTTGCCCTGGCCGGGAACGAACGTGGGACCGCCAGCTCAGTAGGCTGGTGCACAACAAACAGCGCCAACCGCGTCTTCAAATAATGCCTCTTAACAGTCACAGCAGTCTCATGAACTGCCAAAATCATAGCGGTGTAATTTATTTTCGAAGCCTAGAATAATTGCTATTACGGGTTACCTATCTGAAACACTCCTTTTTGTTTCCCATCTGTAGCGTTTCGCCAAATTTTCATTTATCCGAAAGATTTTTTTTCCAAAACTGTCAATTTTTCAGAATATCTAATTATAAAACAAACCTAACCTAACCTAATGGGTTCTTTAAAACGATGTTTATAAAATCCTGAAAATATTACGGGTTTCAGGAAAGAATACTTTCAGACAAATGAAAATTTGGCGAAACGTTACAGATGGGAAACAATGTCTCGGAGTTGAGATAGGTTATGCTATGACCAACATGCACCTCTAGCATTAACTGTCATACGCGACTATTTCTCTCTTTCTGTGCAGTAATGTGAGAGGGTGACGGGTAGCGGTTTGTCGTGCGACAAGAGTCGCGAAGCATAGTGGTGCTAGACTGGTAGCTTCGCCCTGCAGTGTTACCCGCTCATCCCACGAATTCACAATTTTTTTTATAGATATAAAGCAGCCTGTGTTAATCCAGGGTGTCAACTACCTCCGTACCAAGTCCTTGTCCAGCCGTTTGAGCGTGAATAAGTAAAAACCAACAACAAAATCACAAATTTTGGCCTTTATAATATACTGGGTGATTCTTGAAAGGCTCAATTTACAGCGTCCAGAAGGTTAAAGTACCCGCACAATTGAAATAATTGACCATAGTATTTTTTATATATTACATTAGCACCTAATCTAACTGGAGCACGATTTATTTTTTGTTTAAGTTAAGTATAATTAACTCTAAAAAAATATTAAACACCTAAAACTTTATTCCCTTGGTGCGTCCATTCGCCATTTTTTGAACAAACTACCCCAAAAAGTACATGTTGTGAATTGAAATAAAGTATAGAATTGAGTTAAATTATTAGAATATAAGTTATTTATTTAGAAGAAAAAATATAGTTGCTGTGTGTATCGTAATTTAAAAAAAAATCTATGTTAAAGGTTTGTCCAGAGCTAAGCTATGATTCCTCTGGTGCCTCATTCAGCACGGCGCACATCCCTACTTAAACGTCATTTGACCAGTTGCAATGGCCGGGCTTGGCAAACGTCATTAACGCTTCCAGATATGCCGGGAATGGTCGCGACTAGTTGCTGGAATTCTTAGCTATGAAGGCTAATATATGATTCACTTGGCATTGGTTCACTATGATTTTGATTCCCTTGAATTTTTATATAAAATTGTATATCTGCAATAGGTACATAGTGTTTAGTAAAAAGAAAACTACATGAATGCCTGCATGTGTTGACTTAATAGTTGTTCTTATAATAATTTTAGTTTCGGCAGAATCGACAAGAAACATACTTTTTTCTTATTCCTCTGGTTCTAATTTCGAACAAGGGAATCACAGTTTTCTTGCGTTTTCATGAAATGAAAATAAATTTCCCTTTAATTCGCGTTGCAGATGACTGAATCATTGATTTAGAATTTTATTCCATTTAGGTACGGCAGGTCTCAAATAATTTTGAATTCAAGAGAAGATGCTTATTCCCAGCAATTTTTATACTACGACGGTGGTTCGATTATTAAGAAAATTGCCAATTAATGCGAATAAAACACTGTGAATTTTTGTAACCTTACACTTTGTAAAACTTTTTATTTATTGAAGAAAAACTGATCTGAATATTATTCCCCTGTACTTTTTTTTATGATTCCTTTGGCGTTTTTCTTATTCCCATGTCAACTTTTCTTATTCCCCTGGCGGCGAAAACATAAAGTGGTATATTTCTGTATCAAATTGACCAAAAGTGGTGCCTATTTGATAAATCTGCATAAAATTAAATACAATTTCACATTTTCTAGCAAATAGGTAAAAAAATATAAAAATAAAAATCGCCAAGGGAATCACATGAAGAATTCGATTCTCAAGAGTGACCCACTAGCGACCCGCCCCGGCTTCGCACGGGTGCAATGCTGATAAATTATGCATGTATTATACATATAAACCTTCCTCTTGAATCACTCTATCTATTAAAAAAAACCGCATCAAAATCCGTTGCGTAGTTTTAAAGATTTACGCATACAAAGGGACATAGGGACACTATGTAGTGAAGTGTGATTTCTGTGCAGCCGTCATTGTAGAGTGATATAGTTGTAGGACATATATTATAAAATAATTAGCCTAGTTTGGTCGCTGACGGATAGTTTTGAAATGTGAATAGCTGTTCTTGTTAATATATTTAGGTATGTATATGAATGATTAATTAGATAAAGAAAATATCAACATTATTGTCTCAGTATTTGTTCGAGTTCATATTTTATTGTACTTAGTATATTTATTAGATTACAATTTCAGTGGCATACAACAAACCTGACTCGAAAGAAATCCATTGCCCTCTTGACCGATTAGCCTATCTCACTTCTATAAAATTATAAACGATGTATTATATATGTATTTTTAATTAAGATAATGTGGGGTAAGACTAACAGTTAGTAAGTTATAGGACTGTGGCAGTCCCCCGGTCTTACCCCGCCTTATCTTAATATTGTATATTACAAACTCTGAAGACAACTTTACTATAATTGGCTGTACGATTTATTATTAACGAACTCCTCTCTTCTGGTCCTCAGTGGAAGGAGTTCTTCCTGTTCGCGGGGCTGATGGTGGTGGACATGCTCATCTTCACGGCCATGGCGTTCCGCTACAGGTACGCGGAGCTGCGCACCAGCACGGAAAACCTGGGCGTGGAGGAAATCAAAATGCCACCCAAGCCAGCGAACAAACACAATAATTAATAAGCTGTTGAAAGATAACCTGTATTATATGTTTTGTTAACATATTTGTCATTTTATTTCCTTATTGGGCTTTATGTTAAGAGGATATATCACTGCTCCTTTTCCAATACTATCAGTTCACGTTAAGTTTGCACCTGGTAACTACGGCGCCGTATAAAATGAGGTCCAAACTTAACGTAACCGGGTTATACAAATCGAGGTTTCGTTCTCGTCTGTTTTCTCCTACAATACTTAAACAATCTTTACGAAATTTAAGGAGCGGAATCGTAAAGGAATGTTTTGTATCGGACCGCTTTGATTTTTGCGCAAATCATTATAGAATTTGCGTACTAGGCGTCCGTTTGCGGCGGAATTTGGCCAAAAACAGACGCCTACTACAAACATTGTATAATACTCGTAATAAGCGTAAAAGTCGAAACGGTCCGACAGAAAATTTTCTTTCTATTCAGGTCCGAAAATTTCGTAAAGATTGGGTAAGGTTTGGAACACAGAAGCACAAACAGACAAGAACGCAACAAAGCGTGGAAAAATGAGCAGTGGTATTTCCTCTTATAAGGATATTACGCGAAATATTAATGAGGATACATTAGTTTTTTTTTATACGGTGCATACATGTAAAATGTATTGATACATTATCATACATACAAAGTGTTTAAATTTTATATACCTAATGTCTTTAGGTGCGTCAATAAGCAGTTTGATCAATATATCTCATGACCCCTTCGGCTCAAAGCACTATCCACGTAGGTAGTCAAATGATCGCGCATACAGGAATAGCTATGTATTAAATTGGCTTAAAAATATTAAAGGTCAGTCAACGCACAACAGCTTTCAAAAGAATTTTACTGTCTATAGGTATAAGGTAAGTTCCTACTTCCGTAAATGCACGCTCATTTGTTTCAGTACGTACCTACTTTATAATATAATCTACATTAAATAGCGTTATAATAATAATGTACTTGGCACACGAGGTGAGGTGAACAGTCTAATAGCGAAGTCTCGATAAGCACCTAAAGAGACTCTCATATAAGGCTGGATTAAGGGTTATTAAGGGTTGAATAAAGTACATAATGACCATAACGTACTTAAATAAGTAAACATTTTTAGCTAGGTATATTACCTATATTATGTTATATTTTGTAAGCGTATGAAATTGCATGTAAGTACCAAAACATTAAATCAAGTTAACGCTGACAATCGCTATCGTTCAATGAGAATACCGTAAGCATTTTGAAAATTCTCAGCATCGCAGCATTAGGACAGCAAAATACACAAAAACTGCACTTCAGAAGCAGAGCGTGTCTCGTTAAATGGCGTGAACACATTATACAATTGGTTTTGGGTAATTTGTGTGTTGTTCCCAGCGAACTGAGGGGCGAGGGCCACGACCCTTCCGTCGAATCAACGGGTCGCGCCGAGATGCTCAAAATGTTGTGCATTTGAACAGTTTGTTTGACTGTTCTGCGTTCGTACTGCGTGCATTACACGACACTGTGTTGCCTCAAAACCATAATAGTGCTTATAATACATACTATTTTGGACTTCATTAGTGATTAGTTATGGGGTGTATATTTAAAATTTTCGCTTTTTTTACAGGGCCCACCCTGTATATAATTAATCACCAATTCATCAGTAAGACACATATGTGTACCTATACTTGTATAGGTAACATAATATGCCTATTATTTTAATTAATAGTGCATACTTCATAATTTAAGCACGAAATTTTCCTGTAATACATATTATCAGTGTAATTATTAATAGGTACTAACTCAAGCAAGCGTACCGTACCTATAAATAATGTAAGGAATTTAAAGCAAAACTATCACACGAAATTCCGCAATTTGGGTTGAATAGACTACCTAATGGATTAGATATTTAAGATGAATACAGTTTGAGAACCAGTGTGATCAATTGAAATGAAAGGGCCTGCAGACGACTAGTTGATAATTGCGTATAATAAATGCTCTAAAACAACAAACAGTCAAATACGGGTTGGGGTTAAATGCTTTATGCAAGCCGCTGTCACTTATGCACCAGGAAAACATCTTGCAGTACCATCGCATTGATAGGTATCAGATGGATTTTGGGTATAATACCTACACAGGTAGGTATATCAATACCGTTTAAATTTTATTGTTTACCTCGTAAGTCCTATTGAATTTGCATGTTTGAATGTCGAATCTTCTTTAATTCGATACATGACCAATTTGGAGATTAGTCATATGAACTATTGTGAACTTTGTGGGGATTTCCAAGATAGGTACCTATCTATAAGTATTGCTTGTTTTTAAGCAATGGATTGTACGTGTAAGCGTTGAACGAGGCGTACCTACTAAGTATTTCCCTATGTTCAATACTTACCTACCTGTAAAATTGGCGAGATTTCATTTTTTCAAACCGTGTATTGAGGTCGATAAGCTAATAATTATAGTTACTTTAGTGGGATCTTAATGGAAAAACATCTTCAAAACAGGTTTCAACCGGTTCGACATCCTCAAAATTACGGACACACGCTGTAATTGCCTACATCCAACGAGTAGGTTGAAATCGTCAAGTTTAATGACAGTGTTTGAATCTAGTTCACGACACGGATTAATTAAATGTAGTTGGAAAGTTTTTGCAAGGACACACGACATGTTCTGGGCACTTGGGCCGCGAGCGGGCCGCGTGGCCGGCACGCGCCGCCGCGCGCCGCTACACGTGCTCTCCGGATAATCCCACCAGACCATATGCAGACAAATAAATAAATTAACCAAATCCAACCGTGGAAGTTAAAACGCGGTTAGAAATGTTGGTTTTAAGACTTTTCAAATTAAATTAAGACTCATGTGAAAGTTGATTGGTGATTTTAAATCCGGAGAGACTTCAATCAGTTTTAATGTTGTGCATAATTTAAAACAACCCCTTAGCTGGTTGACAGCTTGTATGGTAATCAAACAATTAAAGCATGAATAAATTCTAAATGTATGGAAGTTATGTATATAAATAAACAAAGATCGTTTAAACTAATCCGCAACAAAATGGTTTTCTTAGGCCATTAATTTCCTGCGTCCTTAATCAGTGCTTCCTTAATCTTGAGTCAATTATACTTACACTGCGTTTCTTTTAGAACTGTCCGTTAGAGAATTATACACAGCCCGCCAATATGAATACGCCATTATTGACCTAGCGAGCGAAGCGTCTCCGTTTCAGCTTGGCTCGAAAATCTTTCGTAAAGTTCTCATCTAACTAAAGACCGCATTTCTCAACCGATTCTCATGAAATTTCGTGAGTAGGTTCGATAAGTTAAGTATTTAGTATTTTTAGTCGAATGAGTTTTTCAAAAAGGCGGAATTATGGGGTTGAAAACGTACATAAGTAATGACAAATTTAATCCGTAAGAAGTAAGAACTAAGTATAAAAGCATATTGATCTAACGCAAATATTAACTGTAGGTACTGAGCGACAAACTTAACTCTAGCGACCAGTGACGAAATAGGTATACGTTTTTTGCAGCATAAACGACCATATCTTTTTTTTTACGTTAACCTAGAAGTTTGATTGTGTCATAGCTTCAAGGGACTCTACCTAAGTAGGTATATGATTCGTATTTCAACTCGATATCTTCACGCGTTCGCGAGATAAAAGGTCTTGACAGACGGACGGTCGGACGCACAGTGAACATATAAGGTTTCAGTTTTTTCCTATTGGGGTACGGAGCTCTAAAAACCTCTCGAAGTTCCTCCTATCGTCACAAACATCGAACTGAAGTAGTTTGATGAAATCAAAAATACCCGCAAACTGTGATTGGCATCGACAAAGCAATTATAAGGGTCGCAACACTCGTGGACTCAGTTGTGCACACATGCGTTCAACGAGGCTCTCAGAATGCACACACAATTCGGCCGACAAGAGATCTCACGCGAAAACCATCTAACATGTTCCAGCGGGGCGTGGTCGCGCGTGCCGGCGCGTGGCGCGCGGAACCCGCGACAAATCAATTACTAGCCCGGTCACAGCTTCCAAAATTATCTACAAATTACAACCCCGAAATTGCCTGATAATTAATAGGTGGAGCATGTTTTGGCCCCGTTCGCTCTGGCAATTATCATGTGAGTTTTCAGTTGTAGGTATGTTATTAGCCAAACGACCTTTGCCATCGGTGTCGATTTTTAACCTTGCATTCTTTCAGCTAATAAAAGTCTTGGTAATGAGTCTTTTAAATGCAAAATTGTATATATAACCCAGCAAACAATTACCGAAGTATGAAGTTTTATTCAGTGATGTGTGAATGTATCCCTCAAAATAGAATTCGGAGTCCCGGTAGATTTCGCCGGAGATAGTTAAACTTGATGCCTTTTACGAAGATTAGCAAAAGAGTGCCGTAGACAGAGGTATGTAGAACATTTTTGTATCCATGCAGACTTTAAATTTTCTCAATGGGGAACCGAAGAACGGGTCAAATATAACTTACAACATATACCTACAGGCAAACCTACACCGGAATGAGTCCTTATTGACTTGTATATCTAATATCTTAAGACATATTATAACCTAAGAAATACTTAGACATTTGTAATTTTTATAATTAATATAATTTTTAACTTTATGACCATGACCCCCGTGCCGGGTCGTTCCTGCTGCAAAGGTTGTCGATCGCGATTCAACGCGGTAGGTAATGCAGCGAGCGTGATGGGCACCTTTGCACCCGGAATGACTCGGGGCGGGTTATTTGACTAAACAGTATTGTATTTGTGTATATTATGTTTAGTTAAGTGGTTATTATTTTGTAATTTGACATTTTTATGATTTTTGAATAAATTAGTTTGTATATAAAAAAAAAAAAAAAACTATAATTTTTACTTTTCTCTGAAACAGATAACTTTTCAAAATTGTTACAATACAAACCTACCCTAATAGGTAATATTACTTACACATATACAAAACACGTGTAAAGTTAATGATTGCAGAATTATGATTAGGAATGCCTAAGACATAAGTAATGTAAGCGAGTTAAAACTAAATAAAAGTTTGTAAGAGAGAGAACACTTCGATTATATAATCCAATCGAACTGAAAAAATCAAATCCACCTAATTTTTCCTTCCTTTTCTGTCATTCCGATCAATTCAATTCTTACAGCTTTTGTTTATGTAACTAAAATTATTGTACCTTTGTATAAGTATTACTTATTGAACCTTCTCACAAAATTAATTGAGAATCGGTTGAAAAATGCGGTTTCTAGGAAGGAGCAAACATCCGGACATAGGGAATAAATTTTGGCGAAACTGAAGCAGAGACGCTTCGCTCGCTCGGTGAATAAGTAAACGGTATTAATAAAGAGTAAACGGTATTAATAATGAGTAAACGGTATTAATAATGAGTGTACTATATTTTTCGATATACATATGTGGACAAATTGTCATTGCAGCTTTGTTCCTACGCTCAATCAATGCCAATCGAACGGGTAATTTGACTACAGATACTTAACAATAGGTAATACCGGATTTGTCCTAATGAACAGAAACGTTTAAATTATGTTGTTGATGAGTGCTATATATAAGTATATGTTTTTATCGCTCTTATTGCTAAGCAATATTATAAAAAAAAACTTGTAAGTACCTACTCAGAAATAAGGCCAAATTTAAGCATTCGGTCATAAACTGAAAGAGTGGCTACTCTGTGGTTGGGAAAATTAAATACCTTTTCATTTTAACTGCTTATTTTTCTATGCATAGGTAGTAAGTAGCTACCGCATATAAAAACATTAAAATCTGCAAAAGCCATTAGTTCCTTAGATCTTTTTATAGGAGTGTTTCCCAGCCCAGCATAAATATCCGCGGCATTCAAGTGGAAGGCTCCCGGAGTGCGGTTTATGGGAGCTGTCAACGGCAGGCCAGCGCTCGCCAATAGGAGCCGACTCCGGGAAATCGATCCGATCTGCCTCCACATTATTTCATTCTGTCTGTGAAAAAGAAAGTAACCAATTTTCATGCTAACATTTTTTTTAACTCAACAAGTTTAATTAATTCAATGAGACATCAAAAAACTGGGGAATCATATCCTGGGGCCCTATGATGGTTGCTTTTATCACGCGATAAATAAGTGATAAAGAATCCGTCACGTTTTGACACATTGCGAGTGTGAGTGACAGATGCTTTGTCACTTATTTATCACGTGATAAACGCAACCATCATAGGCCCCCTGGACTACTTTGGCAGGACAGTAAATTACATATGAATTATTTGGAAATCTCACCATTTTCGTGGCATCCAGTCAGCATCGAACCTATATATTGGAAGAGGTAAGAGACAAGACAAGATCCGTCTTATATAGGTGCCACGATTACACGGCATGTCTAAATTTAACGTCATATGGACGATTGGACTAAGATATTGACATTTCACTTTCCATTGTCAATTTTACTCCAACTGACTGTATAGACATGGAAATGTTTGATTTATAGACATTTGGCGCACAGCCTTTAACGACGCGGTTGGCTCAGTTTGCAAGCACCTGCCTACTGAGCGGCGGTCCCGGGTTCGAATCCCGGCCAGGGCAAATATTTGTGTGATGAACTCGAATATTTGTGCTTGGGTCATGGTTGTTCCTATGTATGTATATATTTATCTATATAAGTAGGTATGTATATCGTCGTCTAGTACCCATAACACAAGCCTTCTTGAGCTTAATTTGGGACTAGATAGATTTGTGTGAGGTCGTCTGTCTGTTATCTAGATACATATAATTTTGTTTAAAACTAACGTCACTCTAGCGGCACTTCAGCGAATATAAGCCCTTTAGAAAGTGAATGTGTCTACTCCTTATTTAAATCATTCATTTGAATGACGGAAATGTCTTGCTCGCGTGATAAATCATCCAATATTTTGTAAAGTATCTAAAGTTTCAAAAATTCCATATTTATCCCAATAATTAATACCTAATATAAATAATAATATAATAATAGTACCTGGACCACCGAGCTTTGCTCGAATTGTTGTAGTTTTGCTATGAGGATTTGTTTACGTGCTTACAATTACGAGCATGTACATTGTACAGTATTGTGACACGTGTGACTGAAGCGCCCATGTGGCTTCAAAGATTTTCCGTTATATAAAGAATAATATTGTATCTTTTGGAATGCAAATTGGAGTGTTTCTTTTTAATGCGCCCCCGAGCCCCCCGTGTTTTTTGTCACCATCTCCTCAGGTCTCCATCTTACTAAGGTCCGGTAAAATACATACAAACGTACAAAAAAGGCAAAACACCATGTTTTGACGTGATGGTGCTAAATAATAAGACCTAGATATAGAAATAACAAAAAATCATGAAAACATTATTAATAATTGATCGTAGTTTTGCGGAAAGCTACCAGATATATTTTCAGGAATGCAAAAAGCGACCACTCTCGTTCAATGATTAAGTCTTAAGTGAAAATGTACGCTGAACGCTTTCTGCATAACAATGGTTAATTTATTTTTTGATTTCAAGACGTCAAAATAGTCTACTGCTTCACTTAAGTTTAGTTATAAATAAAATACCTTAAACGTTGGTAGGTACATAATAATTTTCATGACTAAATATAATTATTAAATAATATTTTTGTTATTACTAGAAGGATGTTTACGGTATCATGTGCTCAGTAAAACAAAACACGTATTTCTATCTCAATACTACTCAATTACTCATAGTAAAATATCAGAATAAGAACTAAAACAAAATAGCCGATCCAGCCTTCTACTACTCAACCGGCGCTAACTCCGCCCCGGTCTGACCTCATTTTGGGGAGCGACTCCCATTTAGGGGTCGCGAATCCTAATCTCAACCAAAAATAAATCTTTTAGCCGAGGGAGTAAGGAAAGTTTCGACAAAATCACATGCGCTACCCCAGTTTTGTCACATAAGGGAGGTGGCCACCCCCCAGCGTATAAAGTTATAAGGCTGGATTCGAAATAGCTCATACCGCCCGACGCTGCCCGTGGAGTATTTTGTGCGTGTTTCTTACAAGTGCAATCGTCATTATTACCCGACTACGAAGAAGGTTTTCTTAGTATTTATAATTTAAAGTATGTCAGGAGCAAGAACCCAAATCGCTGACTCATCCACTTCGCCGTCTCTAAGGTAAATAATCAACACAGATTCGATAGTAAACCTATATTAAAATAAGAAAGTGTGAGTGTCATTTTTATTGTGTAGGTATTATATTATATTTAATTAAGGTTTTTATAAATTAGATTTTTAATAGTAGTTTTTGATACAAGTGTGGAAAGTATGTCATTTTGAACGAGTCCCGAGGAGTCTTGGCCTGAGCCGCAAGGCGAGGGTCAAGACTCGGGACGAGTTAAAATGACACTTCCTCACGTGTACCAAACAACGTTTTTTAATACATTTGCGAAAAATTGCAATAATACAAATTTAAAACAGTAATTGAAAGGGGCAATTATATTTATTTCTGTCTGATAAAAATTAAGAGTACCTACCAACAATTTTTAGAGCAATTGTCAAGGGTCGCATTTAAGGCCTTTGCTGGTAAGTTTAAAGTTTCATTCAAGTTGTTAATAATTCTCTTTTTCTCGTTTCCAGCCAATAAAATGTTCATAGACGGCTATGTAATTTTTCTTTCGATTTTGCGGGTAAAATACACTCTCTTGCAATTTTTGCCTTGGCTCGTATATAGGGCGGTGTTAAATCTATTCTGGTAACATCAGAATCCATCATTTTCTATCAAAAACTCTTATTTTATAAATCTTACGTGTAATTTACACATAATTAAAACAATCTTGAATGAAAAAGAAAGTTTTACTTTTAATTGTAATATTCTTTTCACGATGGCGTCAGCTGTCATCATTCAGCCAAATCAAAAGAAATAGTTTTAATATTTTAGAAGAGATATGATAATGTTACACAGTAATTTAATTGATTCCAAACAAGAAACATTGTGAATCTGTTTTTAGTTCTTTACACTTCATATAATTGTAAATAAATATATTATTTAAGACACAAAAATAGCGATTATTCTAAGAATTTATAAAGCAGCGCGTGGGTCACGCTTAATACTGTATTTTCTAATCTGTGACAATACTTTTCTTTTAAATTTTTTTAGGTCACGCATAATACTCATTTTCTCATTAAATAATAATCAAACAAACAAATTATTAACACCGTTTTTGAGTTTTTTAATAGATAGCCCTTTGATTGATCCAATATGCAATTTAAATATTTAAAGCATAATTATGAGATATACACCTGCAATGCTGCATGACGTAATAAATAAAGTCAGAAAGTGATTGACCTTTGTTTGGATGTATGAGGTATGACGTGTTAGTACAACAGAAAATTAAAAAAAATTGAAAAGTAAAAAGCACTAGTTCGAAATAACCAACTTTTCGCACGATTTGCAGCTACGAAAAGTACCACTTTTTGAGCAACTGTATTAAAAAATATACATTTCGAGCTTATTCTAGTCGATGCTATTAGTATAATGGAAACGTCATAGAAGAAAAAAGTGTCATATCATTATACCTATGACACTTTTTGTTTGAAATAAATACGTTCCCAATGTGTGCCTTGAAATAGGTAAGAATCATACAATTTAACGAACTGGAATAGAAAAAAGTTTTTTTTTATTGTAGTAGGTTAATATGTCGCATGAATCAAAATAAGATTAAAAAAAAACAGTATACCTTTCTTTCTAAAGTAAAGTTAAAGTGTTATTTTTTTGAAAACGCTCAATCACAGTAAATGTGCGGTTCCCGAATAATCTTGGTAATACTTTAAGCCAAACAACGGAGCTAGTCCTAGACGACAATTAAACACCTTCACTATTAGTTAAATCACTGTATACACATTTTTCACTGTACTTACCCCACAAAACTTGTTCATGTCATAAGCGGCCATAATAGTTTTGGGCAAGTTTTTGGGGACAGCTACAGAATGAAAAATTGTGTATAATGATTTAATAAATATTGAAGGTGTTTCTCCATTTCTTAGAATCTTGCGTTTTCTGAAAATTTATCCGATTTAGATGACATAAGAAAAATCGGAAGTGGCGCAAAAAGTCAGAAGGCAATTTAATTCAAACCATATCTCACAAAACTAAATGCTATTCAGTATTTGAGCCCGTAGGTGTACCTAGGTGACGGGCAAAAAGTATCCTATAACCATATTTGAATGTCCAGCTATCCCTGTACCAAAATCGGTTAAAATTTGTCCAGCTGTTTCACGTTATGAGAGGACAAAGAAATTATAGGACCAACTGATGCCACCAGACTGGCTAGGTGCCGCGCGCCCATGCAAAACAAAACACGACCCTGCATCGCGCTATTAAATTATTTCCTGAAATCATGACCTCTCTGAAATCCGATCAAGTTTATTCTAAACTTCTAACTTATGCTCAACTGACTTATCCAATACATTTAATAAATACCTAATAGACAACTTCGCCTCCACTACACGTTTAACCTCTTTGTAACAGTGAAAGCCGTCGAATAGATTTCGCTGGGATGAAATTCGCGTACGCGGACGGATCGGACGACGAGGCTCCGATGAACGCAGAGCTGCCTTCATGCGTGTATGCCGCGGCTCGGAGCCGCTTACAGCTGCCGCTAGCTGCCTACGTCCACCAGCACACCAGGCAGTTGCACTCTGGTGAGTCGACGCTACTGCCGCTTAAGTATATTCAGCATCGAGCAGATATCTCAATTACATGGATGCGTCAGACGAGGAAGCCCCTGTGATGCTTGAGCTGCCCTTGTGCTTGAGTACTCCTGCCGCTTGCCTAGCTTCAACAGCACAACTAGACAGTTGCACTTTGGTAACTTGTCGCATTTTTTGCTCTTATTTATCGCGTCAGAAACTCTCAGTTCACGCTACGCAACAGTCTAGACGATGACATCCAGATGGCATGCACCCATGCATGTATACTTTTACACCATCACACCAGGCAGTTAAATTTTGTTCAAAGTTCTCACCGTCGAATAGATTTTACGGACAATTAGTTCGCGTGCGGATGATGAGGTTCCCCTGCACTTGAAACTACTCTCCTGCTCTTTTGCGAGTTCTGCTGTTCAAACAACATCGCCGTCAGAGCCATAGGTGCGTTTGCTTAAAAGTTGATGAAAATTAACATATATTCTTATATATATATTCTTCTTTAAAAGCTGTCGATAGCCGCTTGTGTAGTACTAATCCAACAGACCAGGCAGTTAGATATTATCTGTTTGCAACAATTATTGTCACTACAGGTGTAAAATTTTATAAATTGTTCAAAATGTTGCTGAATATACGGCGTGGATACACTATTAAATAATTAATTTATGTATACTGTTTCAATTATGTCATCGATTAGTAGGTACCTAAGTATATTTGAATTTGTATTGTTAAGACAATAATCGACATTAAAGAACAATACTAATGCAATTAAGGACTCATTCATAATAATTTACTCAGCAAATTTATTAGATCAATACTTCTCTCTTCTCTGACGAATTCACTTCACTTCTATGGAAAAGTACGCTGACCTGAAGTTTATGAAACTTCTTAACTTAGGAGTTTTATCTTCATGACGTAGGTACTCGTAATTCGAAAAGTTTTGTCGTTAATCACTGAAGGTGTCGTTAATCAAAGAACTACTAGTATACACAAATTAAGTTTTCGTGTACAGTATACACCTATACTTGTTAAGTCTATCTACGAAGACAATAAAGTTACATTAAGTTACCTAATTGATAAAACTAGAAAATAGATATGTTCGCCAAGCGGCACATTTGGACATGACGAAACAAGAAAGATTATTTTGAACATATATTTTGATTCATATTTAGCCTCACGCAGCTGACTGTTAGTACTGTTCGACAGAAGTTCTGTTGGAGGCGTCGACGGAGCCCGAGTACCAGTGCGGCGGGTCCCCGTACCGCGTGCAGCGCGCTGCGGCCAACGTGCGCGAACGCCGACGGATGCTGAGGTCCGGCCCCAATGGGTACCCTTTACTTACTTGCACACTTTATGTTCAAGCTCGGCTAGTATAATGGCCTGTAGGGTGGTCCAAAAAAACTAAATTTTGATTTATTTTTATTTTATTTATTTATTTAAACTTTATTGCACAAAACAAGTCAGTACAAATGGCGGACTTAATGCCAAATGGCATTCTCTACCAGTCAACCATAGGGCCAAACAGAGATACTAGAAGTGGGTGCAAATTAGAAATCTGATGGTACAGAGAGGATCTAGAGTAGGTACAAGTAAATACAAAATATTAATTATATTTTATAAAAAATATAAAAAAATATTACTTTTCTCCACACTGTTGTTTTTTGTCCAAAAATTTTTCAAATCAATCCCATGACATTTAGAGGTCGCTCAAAATTTAGTAATTTTCGTTTAGAAAATAGTACCTATGGAACAACTTTCCACGAGCTTTATGATGTGGGCAAAGGACATTGTAAAGTTAGGGCCTGGACACATGTCGCCGGTACGGTGCCGTCTACGGTGTCACGGCGCGGCGCCGTCAAACGACGTCGTGCCGAAACACGGTGCCGCGTACGGTGCCGTACACGGCGCCGCGAACGGCGTCGTACCACGGCGCGGTGCCGTGTACGGCGCCGTGCACGGTGCATCGCTTGGTAGTTGTAAGCATTGTAAGACGTCGAGTTGCGGAAAACTAGCCCGCGATAACCTATAACCTATATATATATACGTGTTTCGATTTTGTAAAACGCTCCTGCCGCTTGGTTTGTGTGTTATTGGCGCGTGAGAAATATGCGCCTCGCTTAAAATTTTAACCGGCGTGTGAAATATGATAGCTATAGACAAAAGGAGACAGTAGACAAATCAGAGTTGGAAACTGACTGAGAAGCATCCAAGTCCAAGGTCTAATTATTGTGATCCTTTATGGTCCATGTCAAGGCAAAAACTGTATACTTGTATATATTTAAAACGACAATTGTTTTGTATATTTGAACCGATGGTTGTACTTGCGTGTTATGCGTTCAGCAGCAAAACGAAAACTAGTTAAACTACCAAGCGATGCACCGTGCACGGCGCGGTACACGGCACCGCGCCGTGGTACGACGCCGTTCGCGGCGCCGTGTACGGCACCGTTCGCGGCACCGTGTTTCGGCACGACGCCGTTTGACGGCGCCGCGCCGTGACACCGTAGACGGCACCGTACCGGCGACATGTGTCCAGGCCCTTATACAATTGTCATTATCGTCAACTATCGCAAGCGATTAAGTGAAACAATCTGTATTTATCATTTTTCGGTTTGTGTTTTCAAAATGCAATTTATATTAACATCAGAAATTTGTTGTTAGTGCAACCAGTAAATCATTTCCAAATTTATTTAATCATTATTACTTGATAACAAAACAAAATTAGCCATGTGGAGCTTAATAAGATTAAATGTCTTTTTTTCTACATACAACTGTGGACCACTCTACAGTGTCTTGCGTTTGTTTATAAAGTACTACGATACAAAAGATAGGTAAATGGTCCAAGTTCTACGTGGGTGCTCAGGGGCCCTATGATGGTTGCGTTTATCACGCGATAAATAAGTGATAAAGCATCCGTCACGCTTTGACATAATGCGAGTGTGAGTGACAGATGCTTTGTCACTTATTTATCACGTGATAAACGCAACCATCATAGGGCCCCAGGTCTACCCTAACGGGTACTCGTTACTGCATGCATTTTATGTCGAAGTGCTTCCAAATTATAGAACTCTGTTGTTGTAGTAGTGGAGATTACAGACTTCTTAAAATATTTTGAAATCCTATTAAAAAAATCCATTGTGAATAAAATCATGTCCACGAGAGTGATATGGAACAAACGTTCGAATAATGAACCCGCAACTATTCTGTTTTTCATCGAACTCCAAAAAGGAGCAAATTGATATTTGATTGTATTTTTAATTATACAAAGGCGAATTCGACGCAGTTTATAAAATTATCATATATAGTAGTAGTGAATTTAGTTCCTGTTTGTGCTAGTATTTCTCTCCATATTCTGATAAAGTCAACTCGGTTTATAATCTAAATTGAATTTTATACTTCCTCCCCCCCAACCCCTTAAACTAGGGTATGGAAGTATGTATGAGATTTCTGCCAATTTTGATACTAGAGGTCTGAAAATTGATATAGGAACTCATTGTTATAAATAAAAAACATAATATTCTAGGATTTTTGGAAAATCACATCCCCCCTCCCCCACCCTTTAAATAAGGGGATGGAATTTTCTATGGGGTTCCCATTCCCATCATAGGGGATAAAAGTATATATTATATATGGGGCTAAACGTAAGAATTTTATATTTTTGATTGTTGAATCGATTTAAGCGTAAGAGGAAATGATCAACAAGAAAAATAGGCAAAGATAGAGCTCTGAAGACTGATGCCCAAGAAACGCTACAGCACAAAAAAAAACTAGGGCACCTTACAAAAAGAAATGAGAACCCACCAAAACATTTCATGTAAAATTGGCGGCCAAGACTCACGTGCTCATAACGCTTTCGCTGTAAAAAGTTATCAGATCCCAGGAAAAGCCAAGCCCCTATGACTTTACTAACCCTACACCTTGGTTTCAAAAGTATGACTTGGCCGTTTCATATAGGTACTACCGTAAATAAGTGCAACGGACCGTCTGGCCTATTACGGCTTATATTTACGGTAACCTGAATGAATTTTCAAAAACACTGCAACAACTTTTCTCGTATTCTAATAACATGCCTTTGCTCAAAAAATGTTTGATCTCAATACAAACTTTTAACCCCTTTTTCACCACCTTAGGGCATGAGTTTCAAAAACGCTGAAATTCGTTTTCTTCCATTTTATTTTAATACCTTTTTACGAACTTTCAAGCTCCTAACATAAAAAAAACTAGTACCCCATACAACCTTTCATCCCATTTTTAAACCCCTTAGGCGTTGGATTTTTCAAAATCGCTTCTCATCTCTTGTACACTTTATAAATGCAACCTAGTGTGCAAATTTCAACTCTCTAGCATTTGTAGTTTCGGCTCTGCGTTGATGAGTCAGTCAGTCAGTCAGTAAGTCAGGACACTTGCATTTATATATATAGATAGATTACATTTGTATTGTATTTGTATACCATTTGTATAAAAATTCACACATCCTACCTACAAAATATTGAGATTCCTATTTAAAATAGAGAATTTTCGTAGTCTTTCTAAGTAGTCCAGATGAGTTTGTTGCCAGAGTTTTTCAGCTAAGCAAGTCAAATATACAGGACTAAATTTACCAGTTGACTTGATTAACTAACGAATAGAATGAATAGCTTTAAATGGTCCACATGATTCGAGTGCTCACAACACCCGGGCCGAAATAATACTTACCATACTACTACACATTTGAACCTAAGGAGTTACTTTGAAGTTAAAATTTGAAATTCATGTAACACCGTCACATAGGTTCTATTTTAAAACGAATACTCCAAATTTTCATTCTTCAGAGTAACTTCTTTTCTCTGATAACTACCTACTGCAGTCATTAGCTACTGGTACAACTCATAGTGATCTTTTTCGTTTTGTTTTTTACTCCGTGCTCTAGATATAAATCTTGCTAAAATGTGCGTGTGACGTTGTGTCTTTAGCAGTATAAACTCGGCGTTCGATGAGCTGCGCGTCCACGTGCCGACGTTTCCCTACGAGAAGAGGCTCAGTAAGATCGACACGCTGCGCCTCGCTATCGCCTACATCGCGCTACTCAGAGAGGTCAGTCTAACTCTATAGAATTAGGTGCCCGTAACAATAAGTTCCCCAAACGAGAACCGACTCAGTAAGATCGACATGCTACGCCTCGCTATCGCCTACATCGCGCTACTCAGAGAGGTCAGTCAAACTCTATAGAATTAGGTGCCCGTAACAATAAGTTCCCCAACGAGAACCGTCTTAGTAAGATCGACACGCTGCGCCTCGCTATCGCCTACATCGCGCTACTAAGAGATATCAGTCTATCTCTATAGAATTAGGCGCCCGCAACAATAAGTTCCCCACCGAGAACCGACTCAGTAAGATCGACACGCTGCGCCTCGCTATCGCTAACATCGCGCTACTAAGAGAGGTCAGTCTAACTCTATAGAATTAGGTGCCCGTAACAATAAGTTCCCCAACCAGAACCGACTCAGTAAGATCGACACGCTGCGCCTCGCTAATAGCCAACATCGCGCTACTAAGAGAGGTCAGTCTAACTCTATAGAATAAGGTACCCGTATCAATAAGTTTCCCAAAAAGAACCGACTCAGTAAGATCGTCATGCTACGCCTCGCTATCGCCTACATCGCGCTACTAAGAGAGGTCAGTCTAACTCTATAGAATAAGGTACCCGTATCAATAAGTTTCCCAACAAGAACCGACTCAGTAAGATCGTCATGCTACGCCTCGCTATCGCCTACATCGCGCTACTAAGACAGGTCAGTCTAACTCTATAGAATAAGGTACCCGTATCAATAAGTTTCCCAACAAGAACCGACTCAGTAAGATCGAAAAGTTGCGCGCTTTGCTGAGAGAGATCCGTCTTACTCAGAATCGCAACTAGCAATATCTTCTGATACGAGAAGCGGCTCAGCAAGATCGAAACGCTGTGCCGCGCTGTAGTCTACATCGTTTTACTGAGAGAAGTCAGTCTTATTCTACAGAATATAACCCTTAATAATACGTACTTGCTCGTTTGATGAAGGTAGAGGACCGACATCTACATTATGCGGCTGGTTACGGCCGACATCTCTCTTAAATTTAAATTTATAAACAAAAACCAGTGGTACCTAATGAACGTAAGTGTGTAGTAATTGTAGGTACAATATTGTTTTTCTCAAACATCCAATGAAATATCGTCCTTAAAATAGGCTCGGAAGTATCGCTTTTTGGGCGCAACAACTCGAGAGGACTGTAAAGGGATTTCATATTGCTTTTCAGGCCTAGGCCTGCAAAGTAATTTTTTTTTGGTTTCAACAACAAGGTCATTCACACAGCTGGCTGGTTTGACAAAAAGCAGGTTTTGTTTTTAAAGGTTGGTTGTTAGACACTTGTGGAAAAAAAAATTCAAGATGGCGACTTTTTTTTTTTTCAAAATTTCATGTTGGTGCTAGGCGGCTAAAACTCGGTATCGGGGGGCTCTCGGGACTCAAAAATATGAATCTGAAATCTTGTCCGAAAATTCGGTCAAATTCGGAAAATATCGAAAAAAACGATTCAAAATTTAAAATTGGTGCTAGGCGGCTAAAACTCGGTATCGGGGGGATCTCGGGGCTCAAAAATATGAATCTGAAATCTTGTCCGAAAATTCGGTCAAATTCGGAAAATATCGAAAAAAAAAAACTATTTGTATGGAGAAAATTTCAAATTGGTCCTAGGAGGCTGAAATTCGGTATCCGGGGGTTTTTGGGGCTCCTGAGTCAGAATCTGAAATCGGATTTTTTAAATTCGGTCAAATTCGGAAAATATCGGACAAACAATATTAAGTGTTATTCTTTGAAGTATATTTTTTTTATTTCATTGTATGTTTGAGAAAAGCACTATACATGCCTCGTCGTGAAAACGGATTCCCGGCCTCTGATGTAATGTACTATTGTTGCAGGTGTTGGACGCAGATTATGATCCATTGACATACGTAGAAAAGTGCTTACGAGGTGAAATCAAAGCAGATCGCGCTCATTGGAATACAAGTGGTAAGTTTATCCGGTAGATTCCAAGTCACTTTGCCATCAATTCTTAATTTAATGGCTCTGTGGTCAACCCTGTATATAATCAATTGTATTGTCTTCAGATCTCACAGCCAGGTTGTCGTGGATCAACTGGGAGAACCTCGGCGTCAACCCGCAACGTCGCAGCGTGCTCACATCTCTCGCCTTGGGCTCGGACAATATGCAGTTCTCGCATAACTAAGCTGTACGGATATGCTGCAGGTGTCTGATTATTTTGGGTCGTTGTGCGAGGCTCCACGGTTAGTATGATGCCCTGGACTGGACGACTGTCCTACTTGCACCCCCTAATACGCCCACCGGCTGTGTGGGTGATTCAATTATAGATTAAGAAGATTCTGAACCTAGCAGACTAACTACGCAAATACGGGTTTCCTTCGGAATCCTTATATACCTAATAAATAACGCATAGGTCCTAAAATCATTTGTCATAATAACTTTGCTCTAAACACTTTTGACCTAACGTTTAATAACCATAATGATTTTTGCACTAACACTCTTATATACAAAACTGTAAGAAAGTGCTGGCGCCTAGAGAGCCGTAACGTCTGAGGTTGGTCGCCGAGGGTTTCCGCTGCGCCGGAGCAGACCTCTTTAAGCTTAATGAGGAATAACATAAAAAGCACGTACTGTCATGACGAAAGTGTCTGGGCATCTTACGCTTATGGCATTCAACCTTAGGATAATGTACCTACTAATTATGTCAAGCGTTAGGACAAATGAGTATTAGTACAAACAACATCATGGTTAATAAATACTTATTAGGACAAAAAATATTAGGGTAGATCATGCTTTCGGGCAATTAAGGTTATTAGGTAAACAACTACAGAACAAATTATTTTAGTAATTCCAATATACGAGTAGGTATATGTAACCCCCAAATACTCTTGTGTCATGCTATTATGAAAACTTTACACCTTATCAATTTCTAGTCATTGTGCAATGTAAGAACATTACCTACTTCAGCAAGATCAGCCTACTGTCTGTTTGAGACGTGATGCATCGGATGAATTTCCATAAAATTAAGTCTAGTCAATTCAAAGTTAATAGTAAATTCTGAACTATTTATAGAGTAGGTAAAGCACCTACTCATAGAAAACGAACACACTTTTTAGAGTGTATGTTTTCTTTTTTGCACTTGATGCCGATGTTTTGTGGGTAGGTAGGTTAGGCTAGATCAAATTGGGATTACCCGTAGGTATGCCGACAGAATACCAACATATTTCTAAGTCATTTCAACTCAAGACGATCATACAGTTATTTGATTCTGGAAAGTGAAAGAAAGGTATGGAAATAAATTGACATTGACATATACATAACGTACAGTAGGTACCTAGAGGTAGAAAATCAATAATTAAAGATTTACACTTTTATCATCGCAAAAGGATTTAGAATACCTAGAATACAACATGTAATTATTTCACTTTTAGCAAATTACATAAATGTCTATTTTTCTATCCAAATATGTAGTTTAAAAAACATCGTCGACATTGTGCGCCTGTTTAAAAAATACCTACTCGTCCTTTTATCATTTCAAATTAATATTTAGAAGTTCCAAATACGACAATAATTAGCTGCACTAAAAATACGCATTTTTGTCTACTTATTACAAATTTGGCAATATTCATTTGGATATTATTTTGTTTGTTGAAAATTTTATTTTAAAAGAAACAAAAAAATCATATCTAAAAAAATAAAGGAAACTATTAATTTAACGATTAAAATGTTTAAATAGGTTAGGGTTTTGCCGCTACTGTATACTTTGGCTTTTGTCCAGAATTTGTTATGTTTGTATCTTAGATGATAAGTTGAATACCTTTGTGTGCAATATTTATTTATATAAATTAATGTATAAATAGGTACCTATTAATAGATTTTACTATCAAAATGCTTGTATGTATAAGTCATAATCTAATTATAATAAAAAAAAACAGACCTTTCCACTGCCGTATGATTATCCTTTTAATCCTACTAAGATTATAGAGTGATTTTTAATTGACGTGGTATAATTTGAATGAAATGGAAGTTTAACCTGTTAATAGCTATACATTTTTAGTGTAGTGCCTTCAGTGTCAGAGCCTTATCACACTTGCGATTTGCGAGCGTATTTTGTATGAAGGCGATCGCGCAGCGTGTTCGCCGCGTCGCTTATTTGTATAGAAAATACGCTCGCAAATCGCAAGTGTGATAAGGCCCTCACGGTCTATAATTTCATTCCGTGCTGCAAGCCGTAAGAATCGAGCGTTTCAACCGCCTTACTTTCGTGGGTACAATTTTGTCGAAGTGCCATACCTACCAGCACATTTTTGCGGCATTACCTACTAATTTCTAAAATCAATATCCAAGATTTTTTTTTGAAATCTCATTAAAATCTACAGCTATTTCGACAAAACCGCGTCCACGAAATGATCCGGAGCAAAACACCCGTCTTGACTTGACCTAAATATGTCCTATGTCCCCTGGATGGGACAGAGGGCGTCCACATTCCACAGTACGTCGCCACCCCGAACAGTCTTGAGCGTCTCGTTTCACTTCGCTCCAGATCATTCCTATCGCCTTCGCTTCAGCAGTAATCGTCCACCGCCAGGTGTGCTTAGGACGGCCACGTTTCCGCCTTCCTTGAGGGTCCCAATCTAGGGCTTCGGTATTTGATCGGGGACGAAAAGACCCGTACTACTACACCAATCTAATATGTAGATACTTGAAGCTGCGCAGCAGAATAGGCTAGTAAACCCAGTTTTGATATATACTTGAAATGGTTAATAATGATCTTAATAGCTCTGAAAAAAATGTCTTGATTTTTGTGAAAGCTAAATTTTATCAATTGAAAATTAGAAATTTCATGAACAGTCAAAAACGCCGTCCGGCATTTTTGCCTTTTGCTAATCTGTGGCGTGACGTAGAATTACCTGTAAATATTCGAAATTCGACCGTCGTATAGTGCCATTCCGCTCACTCCAATATACTTTGAAAGGAGATCGAGAGGGACTGCACTATTCGAAGTCGTCAAAGTAGACTTTCAGTTATCTTTACAGGACCGATGACGTCACTATCATAAGCGAAAATAGCGGACAGCGTTTTAAGCATTTCAAAATACAGATTAAATACCATATTTTCAAATTCAATTTTTTCAGCCATCTTTCACTTTTATGTATTGAAAAATATATATTTAGGTTTCCTTTGCTAAATACTATACTGAATAAACATTAGTATATTACAATTTGACATGAGTCAACTAGCCTATTGTGCCTTGCATAGGTACCTACGTAATATATGGATTGAAAGTCAAATTTTTTGAGAGTAAGAAAGCGTTAAACATTAAAACATCCAAGTTTATCGTTCTATTCTTTTTATTTTATAAAGTATCCTACTTTTCGAAGTTTACAGAATTATATTATAAAAGAAGTAGGAGTTCACGCTACCTTCGAGCCATGATGCAATGTAATTTCGAGTTAATTATGCCATTCATAGTGTCTTAAAATACAGATTATCGAGACGGCTAAAGTTAATAGTTATAACAGTAATGGAATGTAAAAAAATAAAAAATACATAGTCAAAGGCTGAAAAAAAACAAAATTTAGAACCCTCGAGCGCAACCTTCGTGTAACGAATGTTAGTCAATACAAAGTATCTAGATTTTACGTTACACAAAGAAATTAACTAGTTTTGTACTACTACTTTAAATAGGTTTTTTTTAAATTACTCTTATATCATTGTTCTAGCATCGAACGTCAAACTACCATATACAAGAAGGCAAGGTGTGTCGACACCTTAATCTCCATTAAGATGCTAATACACCTGAGCACTCACTTGTTACAAAGCGGCGAATATGTGCTGGTCGATCTTTCAACCGAGCGTCAACCTAGAAACTGTGAGTGATCGGTTCTGCACACCATTTTGTGACAAGTGAATGCGTCTTTCGGCATCTTTAAGTTTCTAACATCTGTTTTCAGTTGCGGAATACACATTGATCACAATTAGCTTAACAAACACACGTATTATACCCACAAACACTTATATCTTAAATTCCTACAAGGAAATATTCTGTTTCCTAATGAAAGTCTTTTTTATAAACTAGTGTCGAAATGTACTGTTGCCGGCAAACTTTTTGAACAAAACTGGCGGATCTGCTCATATACATTTGTACGTAAATCGGCTACTGCGCAGTCAAGGGTATGCTCAAGAAGTTTGCCGGCAGCTGTACTAGCCAGAACGGCTAGCGAGAAAAGGTAACCTACTTTGTAAATCTCAATTATCTGAAAACAATTGATTAATAATTATCTGAACACAACTATGCATGGAAGTGGACAATATCAATGAGTATAATAATGTATAAAATAACAAACAATAAACGGGAAGTGAACACATGTAATTAGGAACATTATATTTTACAAAGGTATTCATATTATATTTTTTCCCGTCAGTATACGTTATTTAGAGTCAGAATCTACGATTAGTTTATTTCTACGTAGTACAGTTTTATAGATACATATATATTTTTTTATACCTACTTTAATTTGACACTTGGACACAATTTACGAGCAAAGAACTGTCAATGCAACGTTAACTTCTTAATTTTCCTTACTAATTCCTTGTACACCAAGGTAATATTGTATTGCATTCGGAATGTGATCAAACGTCAAACGGAGGTTTAAAAAATATATATACCTAAAAAACTATACGACGTAAAAGTAAACTATTCGTAGATTCTGAATCCAAATAACGTATACGTAGAGTCGCTATCAGTTCTGATGGCGACTGTACTACCTGGAAAAAATGTTATACGACTACCTTTTTTAAACTTAATGTTCCCAATTATAAGAAGTTCGATAGTTTAAGACCTATTAATAAAGAACTATCAAAAAATAAATAAATAAATACAGAAAACATTTTGTAATAGTTAACTGATAGTGATAAAATTACTGAATTAAACTAACGCTTTGGTTATTAGCACCACTCTATTGAGAAATACTACAAAATGCAGCCCTGGTATGGTTTGTATATTTATATTTACAATGTGGGTCCTGTAACATAAGCAAACCATTAAAACATAGATTTTACTCGTTAAACTGAACAACATTTGTTCAGCAACTTTAAAAAAAACTCAGTTTAATTTTTTTTACTATTTCAAACAAATTAAATAGTATTTTCAATGTATGTCGTCCAACGTTGGCATTCCCTGAGCATTGACATAACTGTCACTCTACTAATATCGGACATTTCGCAATACACTGCTTCTTTGTCTAAACTTTATTCTACAAAATGTAATTTAATACACGTTATTTTCAGAAGTTGCTTAACAAATGTTGTTTAGTTTCAAGGGACGAGCCTATGTTTTAATTTATTGCTCCTGTTACAGGGCCCACCCGGTATATACTTAAGACTATTCTAAGTGCGCCAATATAGAGGGATCTACGAGAAATGTGAAATCTTACATATATTCTAGATCGCTGCCATCACTGATTTTATAATTATTTTTCATAAGTCGACAGGCACAGTCGCGGAAAAATAAATAAGCACAATTTTCGCTCTTGTCACAAACACAATAAGGATTAAAACCGATGAAGAAACTCATTAAAACCTCGAACAAAGAAATAAATGGAAAACTACGGCGATAGTCTTTTGTAAAGATTTTGCACGAATCCCTTTCGATAATGGTACTTACTCCAGAATATTTACAAAACTCCGAATTATATGCATATCTATCTATAGTTGGTGATACTAACACCACTAGGTTTGTAGCTGATTCTGTATAAACCAGCTATAATGGAATGAGTAATGGCGCATATTAACCAACAATAAATAATTTTCTAAGGAATGCGCGACGCGCATCGGATACATTAATACAACCAAGGGAAGATGCTTACATAGCCGTTCCTCAGACGATACCACCTAATACAGTCTAATCGAAATACAGATTTCTAATCAGACCAATCAATAATTATTAAGTACGCGGTTCAGTTTCCTTTATCACACTTAGCAATGGTAAGAAAGCGTAGAAACGTAGGTACAGTCGCCATCAGATATATCGCAGCATATAAGGCGTTCATAAATATCTGAACACGACTCTTATTGACTAGGCGTTACAGTACATGTTCAGATATTTATGAACGCCTTATATGCTGCGATATATCTGATGGCGACTGTACCTGTTGCTTATATTTGGGAATAGTAAACGTGACATTTAAGGGTTTTGTAAATATACAAAATTATTTCAAGTTGTATATAAAAAAATGTACTTGTCATAACCTCCTGCGTTTCCTTTGCTTCGTATTTACCTATATCATGCATGAAAGTATCTATATTATGCATGAATATCGCGACGAGTTGCTAGTTCTAAACAATCCTTTAAAAAGAACCTCACGAATAAACAGCTACCTATCAATTCCTAACTAGATGCAATCACTGTTCATGTGTACTTAGAAAAATAATATGGACAATATTGTATAAATAAAGACTCGATTTACTAGTCATCGAGTTTGAGGAGTATTTTGTAAACCGATAACACAAATGAAGTTGTAAATGCTCGGTCGGGATAAAGTCGCTCACGGCCAGTCCTCTGCCGAGTCGTGGACGGTGTGCCAGGTCAGTCCCGAGCCCGCGGGCGCATGTATCGACGGCAGTAGAACGTGTCTGGCGAACGTTCTGCCCTGCGTCAGTCCAAGAAACAACCTCCAATTCTTCCTCCTTCCAAAGTCGTAAGGGTTCCTGAACAAATTGCCTTGAGTTTTCCTTAGTGACGCGTTAATATGAGCCTCCACGCTCGTTTCACCTCTGCCCACGTTTTTTCCGTGCATTATGGTTAATGTCCCTAGAGCGAAAAATACTGACACGCAAGTTACTGCCATGAAGATGACAGCTTTCCGTTTCCAAGGGTGAGCGGCGATGCGGTGAGTCTCCGTGATGGGCGGCACGGGCAGGTCGTGCTCACGTGGGAAATTGACAGAGTCGTATTCCACTATCACTTTTACTGGAACCAAGACTCCGCTTTGGTTCATGCGGACTGGATGACCGACGAGGTCCGGGTCATCGTGTGGGATGATTCCACCTGTAAAAATAATATTAATAAAATAATAAGACGTTGTAAATAGTGACAATTAAATTAGGAGCCATTGCTCGCGTTTTTCCTTAAAACAGATGACGATGCGCAGAAGACGCGACTATAGAATTAGTGTGTCTTCTTTATGTGCAAAGGCCCTCAAGTAATCATAGAACGGCGGTGGTAAGTAAAATGCATTGACTTGAATAAATGAATATCAAAAAACTCCGTATAACGTCGTCTTTCTCGAAAGCAGCACTAGCAGTCACATATATCTATAACCAGGACTAGGAACTTACCGGTGTCATTCAGCCATATGACTTGATATCCTATGTCAATGCCAGCGATGATCACAAAAGTGACGCCCGCGACCATGTACGCCATGTACAAGTAGAAATGGCGCGCGTTGAAGTAGCCCACGCAGTTGTTGAGCCACGGGCAGTGGTGGTCCATGGCCAACACGCAGCGGTCGCACACTGAACAGTGGTGGGTGCGGGGCGGCTTCGGGGATATACACTTCTTGCAAATGCTGGCCGCCTCCGCTATCATCGATCCCTGGAAATTAAGATAAAAATCATCGTATTGATTCAAATCTAACACAGTTAAAGATTTTTTAAGCACAGATCAACTGCGCCTATTGGTTCAGAGAACCTCTTTAAGTCAATATTAATTACTAGCTTTTGCCCGCGACTACGTCCGCGTGGAACTTGGAAGGATGGAAGCAACCTCGTACAACACGATAGATATGCACCTAAATCAGTACCTTAATTAATAAAAGGGATTATTTAAAGCGCCTAAGCAAATGTAAGAGCAGTTGTGCTTTTGGTCTAATCATTACATTTCCGACAGGGTCATCAATGTCATCATGAATTACTTACTCACTTTTCAATCTTATTAGGGATAATTTCCAGGATGAAAACTATCCTATGTCCTTCCTCGGATCTTAAACTATATCCATGCCAAATTTCATCAAAATCGATTCAGCGGTTTAAGCGTGAAGAGGTAACAGACAGACAGACAGACAGACACACTTTCGCATTTATAATATTAGTATGCATTAAGGCAATGTTTTTAATATTATCAAGGATCATACATAAGGATTGACAACCTCATACAAAAAAACGTACTCCGGAAAAAAGCTCAAATACCGTCTTATTTCTAGATGGCGCTGATTATAAGACGTAGATACGCAATGTTTTATTAAAACACATAATAGATGTCATTGTCGCTGAGCGTTATACCAAAAAGAGACAGCGTGGTATCTGTATAGTTCTTAACTAGATGGCGCTGAAACTACTCGTGTTGATTTCTTAATCACGAATAATCAAGAAGACTGGTTATTAAATAGGTACAGCCAACGTCATAAGTCATAAACGTACGTCCGTACTTTCCTAGCGCTCCAATGATATCATAATCTATATCATATCATACATTAGCCAGAACTACCTATACGACAACCCGTTCAGAAATTCGTGGCCATTTATGTTCGTCTTATTACATTGAAATAAGTAGGTAATCAAAAGTTTACCTGATCTCACGGAAAAAGAGAGATGGCGAACTCATTGCGCAGTAATGACTACTATGCAATGAGTTTGACACGACTAATTTGTACGAGAGATTAGGTATACCTATATTTATAATTATTACCCTTTGCATTAAACTATTCTAAGTTGGTAGGTAGGGATACATAAGTACCCGAGTATATTAATACTACGAGTACTAATACTGGCTTAAATAGTAAATAATACATTCTGCTACTTATTTTTATTGTATATCTTTATTATGAACAATGATCAACACATCCATTTTAACACACTTTAACAACATACGGCACACTATAAAGTTCAATATGAAGAAGTAATTATAAATACTAGTTAAGCCCATTTTATTCCAGTAAAATTGGTCTTTGGTCAAAATATTTCATTTCATCATACACAAATCGCTGAATCGCGATTATTTATGCTTAAATTTGACGTAAGCCGATACTTATAATTATATAGGTAGCCATAATACGACTTGTCAATTTCAATCTTCTGTACCGTAAAATGCCCCTCATGTGTTCCGTACTGAAAGAAACTTTAGGAATCTTTAATCAACACTTTAAGCACGCCAAGAATAGAGTTTTCTCTAGGAATAGAGTCTTCTTTAAATCAATTTTTTCTTCAGCATGTATTTCTAAAAACTTTCGCTTCCGTCTTTCTTTTGGCGTTATGCCTCTACTATCATACCAGTGAGATTTTAATTCTGGTTCATTGCATTACAGATGATTTCAACTGAAAATTCAAATTCGCATTACGCCCTTAATATAATCATAAAATTCAGCGCTTTAGATGCAAAACTTCAATACTTTTTTTTTTTATATAAAATAATACTTTCTAAAATTTGTATTTGCTTTGGCATAAAATGTCATTACCTAAAAATATAGAACCTATCAAAGTAGCATGGCAGCACGCTATTTAAGCCTTTTCTTAAACTGTTTAAACTAAGCAATCTTGTGATGCTAACCTTGTCAGAATAAAATAATGCTCTTACAATGAAGGTTTAGGATCGTCATTTGAAAACTATTTACTAACCAGTCATAAATTTTGATAATAAAACTCCCTTAAGCGTAATGTAAATCGAAAATAGCAAAACTATATTGCAATAAGCATCAATCAAAAACTAATGACATTTTCATGACGTTACATTCAAACTGAAAGAGACAAAACATCATTTGACAGTATAGCACACTTACCTATAGCACTATGGCCAGTACATGGCCAGGCTAACTTCAAAGGCTTGACTTGAAATATTTCATCCATAATAAATACTTAATCAACCATAAAAGCCTTAAAAGCGAAAAATTACCTTCAGTGAAAAAACTTCTCAACATATCAAAAATTGTAAAAGCACAACGTAGAAACGCCATCTATTGTCAACAAGGTATAACATTACGATACTTACAAAACTTTGCAAAAGTTGACAAATATTAACACCGTTCTATGTCGTTTATGTCGCTACTGAAACGCCGTTTTAATTCATTTTGATACATACGACGGCATCTAGTTCCCCGACGATAAAATCTTTATCGGCGTACGCTCCTTACTATGAACATCATACTTCCTTACCTTTTATCTTCCTTGATATTATCAAATTATATATTTTTAGATAATGTTTTACGTATTAATAAGTTTGAAACTTATTTAGATGCACTATTTGATTATGATTAGATTATCTATCTATATATCCTTAAACAACACTCAACTCGTCGGTCGTTTTGTGACAAGTTCACATGCCCATCTTCCGGCTTTATCATCAGCAAATTTCTTGAGCGTTCTTAAAATGTGTTTGTGTAGAGTAGTTTAATATTATGTATATGTATATATATAATTTTATTTCCTTCGATGTTGAGTGTAATATTATGTTGTTTTTGTACAAACTCGGTTAATTGTTTATACTTAAGATTGTTATATTTGGTATGTTGTATGATAGGTTAAGATCTGTAACGCTTTGGCAATTAGCTGTAAGTTACGGATATGTAATTGTAAATAAATAAAATAAAATAAATAAATCAGACTTGATTACAGACAAGACACTCGGACAGGTAAAACTAAATAGAAGCCTGTAAAGTTCCTTCCCATGTTATCTTACTAATAGCATAGTCTGGTACCTACAACTTTTAGGTTGCAACCAGACAAGCCAACACATGATCAATTATATAATTTACTGAATAGATATTATCAACTTACATGAGGAGGGTATCCTGGCGACGTGGCCACACCCATATAATAATGGAAAACAATATTGAGCAATAGCCAGTTGCCAAAAATAACCAGGAATACTGTAGTGTATGGACATCGTTGCCACCAATATGGAAGCCCAACCCAGTAAGCTATAGCTACTACAGCAGCTGTCAATACTGTTACACAAAACACAAACACCTGAAATGCAAAAATAGATATTGAACAACCAAATCCCAACTCGGTCATCAAATATTATCAATGGTAACTGAAGACTGTATAGCACTCACCTTTCCCAAATAATTGGCGAAGTTATCTACGAACCAAAAGATAGGTTCTAATAAGAAATCTATAGCATAGCTCTGACACATGTGTTCATTGTATGTGAGTGAGCGTGCTGTCAGCACCACCTGACAATACTTCCAAGCTATGTAATTTCTGGAAAAATTTAATTGTTGTAGCTATTAGTTAATATAAATTTATGAAACACGTTGTCTCGTTTTTTTTTATTAAGTGTACACACCACAATTTTTATATTAATCTATTGCTACAAAGATATCAAAGCACAAAGAAAAATTGAAATAAGTTACCTGGGGGACGAGGACGGGAATCAAACCCGGTACCTTTGGATTGCCAGTCCAGTGCATCGACCACCTCGTCTCCCAGGTAACTCATTGCAATTTTTCTTTCAGCTTTGATATCTTAGTATCAATAGTTTATTAGTTAATAGGTAAAATATATCATTATAAAAATACAAGGCATGATTACAGTAATCAGAGTTTGCAGGTACATTTTTAGGACCCACTTTAATCCCAATCATTGCATACTTCAAAATAGAATTGAGTTTTGAACTCTTATCAAATTAAATTAATTCTAAAATGCAAAGATTGTGTCAGCACTTATAAAGAAAAATAAACATACAAAAAAAATCCTTAATAAAATGCTAATAACAAAATGTTCTTAGCAGCAGAGGTGACTATTAACTATAGATGTATAAAATGCATATTTTATTAAGTTTAGTTCATCCATGTAATAATATACACACTTACTTAATACTTGGGAAAAAATCTCGCCATTTTAACCTCCATTTTATGACAGCCATTTTTTTAAACAGGTCCTGTAAATATAAAAATATAAAATGCCTTATTGATTGGTTTAGTAAACACCAACTGAACTTTAGCTATGATAATTCCAAAATGTCTACATTTATAAATAAAACTAAATTTCTTTTACTCTGTTAATTGTTAATTTTGTGTTTTATCCAGTCATGACTGGATATTTGATCAATATAGAATCCAATTTACTCCAAAAATCATGGAAAAAGTCGCAATCACAAAAAAGATAATGCCTACACAAAATAAGATTTAATATTCTTCTGACTTTAACCCTTTAAAACAATTTTAATGTTAAGCTGTCGCATTGTAACATCCTACCATGCTATGAGAGTGCCTAGTTATATCTTTTTTCTCTTAATTAATGTGTACTTACATACATATTCTATGGAAGAAACAGATGAATACATGTGACTATTATTATTAAATGGTATAACAACAAAGGGGAGTTAAGTTACGTACGTTTAATCATCACAATAAAATTATATTAGGTCTACTTACCGGTTTTTCAGAGCTAATATTATGACAGAATAAAATAAGCTACCTCCGATAAACTATTACTCTAATAAGTTTTAGCATTTTCGTTAACGCCATCATCATCATCGCATCATCGTTCGGTTCGGAAAAATGTATATTTTAACCATTAGATAAGAAGTAAACAACCCGAATAAAGAAAGTACTGCCTACTGTTTTACTCTTCCATCATGCTTCCATCTGTTTCATTGGCTTCATTCAGTTCAGCTCAGTTCCATCAGTATTACAACCTGACCAACCTGAGCATAACCAGACCAGTGTGATTACAACTTACAACCTGTCAGTGTCACGTCACCTGTCAAACCTAAGTAGAGCAAGGAAGACCAATAGAAGAATCGTAGATAACGTCACACCGTAGAGATACTCCTGATATAGTTGATGCAATAAGGTTGGCCAATTAGGTTGATAGTATCTATTACGTCTCGATTTGCAGGTTACCGTGTCTCTTTGCGATCTTGTGTGCATACCTCTTGAACACATAATATATGCTTGCTTTGATGCATATTATAGTGCGACATGAGTGCGACCAACTGTCCTGTGAACTCCTTTTAGAATCTTCTATCATACCTTGTCGCGACGACTCGCGATTATATTCATACTTCTTTGACAATGTTTTGGCTTTTCACCTTACTGATTCTACTTAGATTGTCTATGGTGAGATATTTGAATTTCTTATTTTTACTATTCAATTATTTTCTTTGACAAGGCAATTTAGTTTGTTTTTTGGACCCTTTGAGTGCACACGTACTAATTCTGTAATTGCTCAGCTCGCCTGCTCTATCAGTTAAGTTTGTGTTTTGTGTCTCTTATTGCCAATATAATTACTAATTATTTGCAGTTTTATACGCATCGCCCAGTCAGGCGGATGCTTTCCCGGGCATGTGATAGCATTCGTTTTGACCGGGGACGCATTGGGAACGGGTAACTTATGTGGAGAAGTATTCTCCTTACTTACTTACTTATCTATTTGTACCTAGTTGTACCTATTTATTTGACCGGAAGATTGACGAATCTGATGGTCCCTATATGCTGGCTTAACATGCTCCTCGTATCCCCTCAACGCTCTGTCGCAGTCGCAGTCGAGTGATTGAAGTTCGTAATGGATGAGATCAGGTCCAATCCTCGTAAATGGTGTATTCCTTGAGGACTGTGGGAACTGACTTCATACTGTACCATATGTTTTAATATATTAACTGCAAGACGTTACACAGAGATAAATAGTCTGGTAATGTCAATTTTATGCTAAGGCACAAGGCGCAAACAATACATGACAATGGAAGTCATGTATATACCTTTTCCAGAAAGGAGACGACAATTCTGTGAGAGGAGATTCCTGTGAGATGAAGGAACACAAATAATGATACTACACGGATGTGAGGATAGCAGCAGAGTGGAGCGAGTTTGTAAATTAGCAGGTATGAACTATTGCATTACATCTGACGCATTCCTATTCAACAAATTCAAGGGCTGTTATTTCAGTAGCGAAGCGAGTTACAGGTTAGGTTAAATACTATGAACCCGGGCAACGTTAAATTAGTTTGTTGTCGCAGTAATCCCTCATGCTGTGGCGACAAATTCTGGTGAAGAACAGTGCTGGGATTCTGGTGGCACTTTGAGGGAAGTGTTGTTAGAATCACTGGCCGTAGTTTAGAATTCGGTATTGCGATTACTTGATAAATTATGGTATAATTTTCAGCCTAAATGTGTCAGATTGTGGTGTAATAGTCTTCATACAAATCTTAGTAGCTAGATTGCCTAACCAAAATTATTACGTATTTGAAAGTAGAGTGGTGAGCCAGACGTTTACTAAATTGTTACAATTCGTATTATACTCAAAATAAGATAATCAAAATCAATTATAGTTCGTGCGGACAAATTACGACGATTTGACAGCTGTGATGTACAAATTCTAGAATGTACGGTGATACTTCAAATCGATACTTGATTTTAATAGATCGATTCGAGGTATGAATACGATGCGTCATATTTACATCATCGATTGTTTATTCGGATTATTTCGAACGAGTCAAATATGCTATGAACAACGATTTATGCACCGAGTATCGAAACATCGGCGATTTTATTTTATTCACTATATTTTACGTCGTACGATTATTATGCGATTACGAAGTCAACACCACTTCGTCTATGCTATTTGAAAATAAATAAAGTGTTGTGTTTATTACCCATTTACCACCAAATAAATAACATTTATTGTTCGACGACAAATTTGATCGACTGACAATTCGATTGCAGCGTATAATCGAACACGCCGTAGTTGTACGCCGTCCTAATGTCACTTTTGTCAGTTGTTGAAAAAATGGTTGTTTAACGCCGCCAAATTGTACCTTTCGAAATCTTTTATTCAGATATGGTGATAAATAGTGTTATTTGGTGTATATTCATTGTGATTACGATGAATAAATGTATAAAGTGATGTGTAAAAAGGGTGTTAATATCATTGACTTATTAAATCGTGAACATAAGGTGAGTATTTGTCGTACGAACCAAATATCAAAACAATCATGTTTATCAACATTTATGAGATATTTCTCTGATTTACTTTCTCGTTTTATATAAAATATGTGCTCTAACTATATTATACTCGATTCTATACCGATCATATTAAACTAGGTTATAAATTATCTTGTCCAAGTTTATTCTGAAACAAACTCGCTACAATAATAGCCATAGGTTATATAAAGTTGAATAGAGATGCGTCAATAAAACAGATTTATTTGAATATATTTCACAACAACGTTATAACTGCATATATTTAGGAAATGTGTATTATTGTCATAGGTGTATAATAAGGAGAGTTTTCTACCGGATACTTCGAGTTCCCATGAAGTTATAAACCAGCAACAATATTTATGATTCTCATGAACTTCGAGATATCCATAAAACTTATGAATAATATTTAATACAGGTATGTGAAACCATAAATTCTAGTTTCCAAATTATGACATTCTCTATTTCATATAATTTCATATAATTTCATATAATTTTAGTAAACAATTGGACAATTATTTACTTTCATGTTGGAATATAAATATTACAAATATTATTCCATTCTATAACAATTATAATGCAAGTACAGTCAGCAGCATATAAGACTTATAATTTATGAAATATTTTATTATTTTTTGTTTTGACATTTAAACAATTTTTTCAACTTACAAATATAATGTAGGGATCTGTTGACAGTTTAAAGAGAACCTTTCTTTCTTTAAATATATGAAAACATTTTATTAATTAATTAAATAACTTACAAATAATTTTATACTTTCTGCTAGATTATTGATAATGTCAATAACTTAATAATGAACATTGCGACTTTAAATATCATACATCAATGAATATGTCAACTAGATACTTAAAATGTTTTCAGAATTGAATAAACATGGAAGGAATTTTACTCAGTCGTCTGAATACCTTTGCGTCAAGCATTTTAGTACTGTCAAAGGAGGCAGAAACATTGTGTGTGAACCGTCCTTGGGATAATGAGAAGCGAGAACAGAGTGCGATCAACGCCTCAAAGCTACAATCAGTGATTAATCGCTTCAATGCTGATCTCTATCAATATTTCAATGTCAGTAGTACACCGAACGCTGACGAGATTTCAAACCTTACTACTTCTCAATTGCAAGGTGAAGAAATGTTAGCGGAACTTAACGCAACCATTCAAGCCGATAAGAACTCACAAGTGAAGGAGCCATCTACCTTCTCAGATAATCGCAGTAAACTGCCTGAATTGACTTTGCAGAAGTTCAAAGGAGACATTATGGGTTGGTTTCCATTTTGGGATCAATTTTATTCGAATATAGGTCAAAGAAACCTACGAGATGTGGACAAGCTTCTATACTTGAAGGCTTCTTTGGATGGAGAGGCAAAAAACATGATTGAAGGCTTGGAGACTACCAACGAGAACTACCAAATAGCGGTGGATACTTTAAAGGGAAGATATGGGAAGCGTGAACATGTCATAGATGCCCACTACGCCACTCTTTACAAAATAAAACCAGCGGTTAGATTTGAGGATTGTCGGAAGACTCTAGATGAAATTGAGAAACATCTGCGTGTCTTACAATCTATGGGAGAAGATACATCTCATAATCACTTACGATTCTTGATTATGGAGAAATTTCCGGAAGATATACTGTATGAAATGAAATTAAAATCGGAATCTGAATCTATTGAAGCAATGAGGAAACAACTAAACATCATCATCACGGCAAAGGAAGATGCAAGAGGGTTTAATCACAAAAACGGGTCCGAAGAAGTCCGATACACAACTGATGCTCTACATACTAGATCGATGAAGACCAATAAACGGTTTAATAAAACAAAGCCCAAGTTTAATAGAACGGAAAATCGTTTCAACAAAGTTGGATCCTTTTTCTCCACATTTGCAAGAACTCCAATGCCAATGAAAAGGAGATTCGAAGGTCAGAGAAATGAAACATTCAATGTTAATCATCAGAAACGAATGAAAGTGTCGTGTGTCTTTTGTCAAGGTGACCATTACAATGATAGATGTCAGGTATATCCTACCTTAGAACAGAGGAAAATGAAACTAAGGAATAGATGTTTTCAATGCCTACGAACTAACCATGGCACAGTTCCATGCGAGATCATAAAGTATTGCCCACATTGCAATTCAAGGGGAAAACATGATAGATCACTGTGCCCTAAGATGTTCGGTACAAATACCTTATGACTCGATAATAGTTTACATGTACATAGTGGTGGAAGCACTATCCTTCAGACCGCAGTAGTCAACGTCAAAGATAAAAATGGTATTACCAAGAAATGTCGAATTCTTTTGGACTCTGGTTCTCAGAGGAGCTATATAACACAGGATATGGCAAAAGAACTGGACTTAGATATAGAAGAGGAAAATCATTTATTGGTATTCACATTTGGTGCTAAAAGGCCGCGAGAGATTGATAGTCCATTAGTCAAACTCCACTTACAAACCAAGATGAACAAGACTAAGGAAGTTTTTGTTAACGCAGTGCCATCCATTACACATGGTGTTTCATATCCTAAACAAGAGTTAATTAAGGGAATACATAACAAGAAAGTCGTACTAGCCGACGACGGTTCCTTGTCAGATCGTGTTGATATTCTGATAGGAAATGACTATTATCATTCCATAATGTTGGAAGAAAAGATTCAAATTGAAGAAAGCTTATATCTCTTAGATTCAATTTTTGGATGGATTTTATCCGGTAAAACCGAGAACACGTCTCATAATGATGACTTGAACGTACTTACATACTTTCAATCTTCTTAAGAAAACAAATGGACTAAGCCTGATCCGCCTCTTGATAATATTAGCATACAACATTTATGGGATTTAGAATCAATCGGTATTATGGACTCTCCAAGTATGAACAGGGAGGAGGTAGCAATCAAAAACTTCAATGAAACTACGGAGATCAGAGACAACCGTTATTATGTCACTTGGCCTTGGAAAGAATATCCTCCAGATTTACCAACTAATTACAACTTAGCTTATGGTCGTCTAATTGGTCTAATGAAGAGACTCGACACAGAAACTCTGTCAGCTTACAACAAAACGTTGAATGATCAAATTCAAAAGGGAATCATTGAGTTGGTACCTGAATCAGAACAGATTGATCATCCTATCCATTACCTACCTCATCACGGAGTCTTAGCACCAGGAAAAGCTCTTCGCATTGTATATGATGCATCCGCGAAAACAAAAGATACTAAAAGTCTAAACGAATGTTTATACTGTGGACCAAAAATGTTGGAAGACCTGACAGGACTGCTAATAAGGTTCCGATGTCATACCATAGGATTAACTGCTGATGTAGAAAAAGCTTTTCTTCAAATGGGTTTGAAAGAAAAGGACAGAGATGTCACTAGATTTTTATGGCTAAAAGATACTAATAAACCAGTTACTGTGGACAATCTTTTGCACTATAGATTCACTAGAGTTCCTTTTGGAGTAATTAGTTCGCCGTTTCTATTGAATGCAACCATCAGACATCTATTGCTGAATTCAAATTCAAAACATGCAAAAGATATAGCTACTGACATATATGTCGATAATCTTTTAACTGGTACAGATAGCATCGAAGAAGCAATGAACTTGTATAAGAATGTGAAACAAGTGTTTCAGCAAATTTCAATGAACATACGTGAATGGAGTTCAAACTCAAAGAAATTTATGAAACAAATTCCAGACATTGGTGATGATAAAATGGTAAAAACTTTAGGATTAAACTGGAACTTAAAAGAAGATTCACTTCAACTGAGGGTGAAGAATAAAGAAAATTCATACACTAAAAGAGGAATATTGAAATCTGTTGCATCAATTTTTGATCCATGTGGATTTGCTGCACCTATAACTTTACCTGCCAAGATTCTTTTCCAATCTCTATGGAAAGAGAAGAAACTAAATTGGGACACAGCGTTACCAGAACAAACGTCAGTTCAATGGAAGAACATTCTAAAGGACTTTGATTTAATCAAAGAGATCTGTTTACCAAGAAACATATTGAACAACAAAGAAGCTCAACTACATTGTTTTACAGATTCTTCCACTAAGGCTTACGCTGCTGTAGTCTACCTAGTGCAAGACAACAATATACAATTTGTCATGGGAAAATCCAGATTGACACCTTTGAAGGATCTGGAGAATTTGAAGATTCCTCGTTTAGAACTACTAGGAGTTCTCATTGGAACCAGATTGATTCAATTCATCACGAAATACATCAAAGCAAATATCACACAACTAACCTTGTGGTCAGATAGCCAAATTGCGATAAATTGGTGTCAAACTGATAAACTACTGGATACCTTTGTATCACGAAGGGTAGACGAAATAAAAAGAATTAAGTCATTGGTAATCAAATACATACCTTCGATATTTAATCCTGCAGATGTAGCGACAAGACCAATGAAAACCAGTGAAGATCTCAAACGATGGTTATATGGTCCGACATTTCTATCCATGAAGTCAATCAACTGGCCTACAGAACTAACTACGGACGCCATTCTTCTGGCGGGGGAGGTTCTTCCGAATACGTCAGAATTTGAGCTACATTCTGAAAAGGAAGACCAAGTTTCAAAGGAAAATAATACAGAAGATGTATGTATGGAAGAGTCTAATGAACTCTTACCTCAAGATAATCTTACAACACCTTCGACTATTCAAACAGGAACGAATTCGGAGATACAGGAAATAATAAATTTACAGAAACAGTTTTTTCCAGATGAATCAAAAGATAAAATAACTAACCTTACTAGAAATCTAGGATTGTTCAAAGATGTGGACGGTGTTATCCGGTGTGATGGTCGTTTAACACATTCAGATTTATCCTATGATGCTAAACATCCTATTCTCTTACCTAAGCAATGTGACTTCACCAAGGAAATCATCATGAAGACACATATCGAGAACTATCATGTTGGTGTATCACATACCTTAAGCATAATAAGACAAAAGTTCTGGATTCCTCAGGGACGAACTCAAGTACAAAGAATCCTAAGCAAATGCCCACAATGTGTGAAGCATGGTGGCGGTCCATACGCTTTACCAGATACACCTGCTTTACCACCAGAAAGGGTGAAATATACTTCAGCATTCACTTACGTAGGAGTGGATTATTTCGGTCCAGCGTTAGTAAAATCAAACAAGGATCAAGAAAAACGTTGGATTTGTCTATTTACGTGCTTAGTAGTTCGAGCTATTCATCTCGAAGTTGTAAAAGACATGACAGCAGAGGAATGCTTTCTCGCATTTCGTCGATTTATAGCTTCCAGGGGTATTCCTACACTGATATTATCAGATAATGCACTTCAATTCAGATTGCTATCAGAGATACTAACAGTGAGAGAACTCACAGAAAAGGGGATTAGATGGAAATTTATACCTCAACTAGCGCCTTGGCACGGAGGTGTCTATGAACGACTTGTAGGAGTAGTGAAACATTGTCTCAAACGTTCCCTACAGAAACATCTTCTTAATGACAACGAGTTGCTAACTATCATCAAAGAAGTTGAAGCGATAGTCAATACTAGACCGCTAACCTATGTGTCATCTGAGTTGGATCACATACTGAAACCTGTTGATTTCCTAACACCAGGAAAATGCATTAACCTGCAGAACTTGGAAGATAACATAGCTACAGGAACAACATCTACCAAACAGCGACTCATAGAAGGATGGAAACGGGGAGAAATAATAATGAACGAGTACAAGGATATGTTCATAAATCAATACCTATTAAGCTTGAGAGAACGTAGCAGTCATTCACCCAATCAATCGAGAATAAAATCTCACAGTGAACCTTGCATTGGTGATACAGTTCAAATCAAAAGTGATAGTAAAAATCGGGGAAATTGGAAAGTAGGTCGTATATGTGAATTACTGCGCAGTACAGACGGATTGTGTAGAGTCGCAAGAGTGAAAGTGGGAGACACAATATTTACAAGATCTATTGGACATTTATACCCACTCGAATTGGATAAGCCCTTGCATGAAGTTAACTCGTCGCATGGCTCTTTAGATACAAGTTCCGAAGTGGAGCATAATGTATCAGTACCATTACTTGAAGATTTACCTCAGCCATCAAAGGACATGGATGTTGAGACAGCTGATATTACTGACACAATTGACCTTTCGAGAGACGCACACACAATAGATATTTCAATGATAGAAAATACTGAAAAGGACAACGCAAACACAACATCTGAAGATATCGTAATTAATGAAGTCGAATCTACATCTACACTACCTAGAAATGAGAAACTTAAGAGAGCTGCCGCAGTCCAGGCAATGGATAAAATCAAAGAATGGACTCGACACTTAATGACTACACTTACTATTCTTCATTAACTTGCCGCGGCGGGAGTGTCGCGACGACTCGCGATTATATTCATACTTCTTTGACAATGTTTTGGCTTTTCACCTTACTGATTCTACTTAGATTGTCTATGGTGAGATATTTGAATTTCTTATTTTTACTATTCAATTATTTTCTTTGACAAGGCAATTTAGTTTGTTTTTTGGACCCTTTGAGTGCACACGTACTAATTCTGTAATTGCTCAGCTCGCCTGCTCTATCAGTTAAGTTTGTGTTTTGTGTCTCTTATTGCCAATATAATTACTAATTATTTGCAGTTTTATACGCATCGCCCAGTCAGGCGGATGCTTTCCCGGGCATGTGATAGCATTCGTTTTGACCGGGGACGCATTGGGAACGGGTAACTTATGTGGAGAAGTATTCTCCTTACTTACTTACTTATCTATTTGTACCTAGTTGTACCTATTTATTTGACCGGAAGATTGACGAATCTGATGGTCCCTATATGCTGGCTTAACATGCTCCTCGTATCCCCTCAACGCTCTGTCGCAGTCGCAGTCGAGTGATTGAAGTTCGTAATGGATGAGATCAGGTCCAATCCTCGTAAATGGTGTATTCCTTGAGGACTGTGGGAACTGACTTCATACTGTACCATATGTTTTAATATATTAACTGCAAGACGTTACACAGAGATAAATAGTCTGGTAATGTCAATTTTATGCTAAGGCACAAGGCGCAAACAATACATGACAATGGAAGTCATGTATATACCTTTTCCAGAAAGGAGACGACAATTCTGTGAGAGGAGATTCCTGTGAGATGAAGGAACACAAATAATGATACTACACGGATGTGAGGATAGCAGCAGAGTGGAGCGAGTTTGTAAATTAGCAGGTATGAACTATTGCATTACATCTGACGCATTCCTATTCAACAAATTCAAGGGCTGTTATTTCAGTAGCGAAGCGAGTTACAGGTTAGGTTAAATACTATGAACCCGGGCAACGTTAAATTAGTTTGTTGTCGCAGTAATCCCTCATGCTGTGGCGACATACCTTGTTTTCAAAAATTTTATATCTCATTAAGTTAGGGCTGTAGAAAAATGGTAAAACGCGGTAACTATACGCTAGTCGAAGCAAAACATGATAACTCTACAAAAAAAAATACGAGAAATGTACGAAATTGTACCTACGCTTACCAAGAATAAGAAGAAGAAGATACCAAGAAAGTATGACACCGCCAGAAAGTATGCTTCCTAGCAGCGACAGTGATCATTTTCTCTCGTAAGTACGTGTAGTATATATTTTTTTAAATAGCGTACAATTTCGTACATTTTTCGTATTTTTTTTTTATATGAGTTTGAATTCCGTACGATATCAAGAAAGTATGACACCGCCAGCAAGTATGCTTCCTAGCGGTGACCAGATTGATCACTGTTTTCTCGTAAGTACGTGTAGTACATATTTTTTGACCTAGCGTACAATTTCGTACATTTTTCGTAGATTTTTTTTTATATGAGTTTGAATTCCGTAAGATACCAAGAAAGTATGACACCGCCAGAAAGTATGCTTCCTAGCGGTGACAGATTGATCACTGTTTTCTCGTGAGTATACGTATTTTTTTTACTAGCGTACAATTTCGTACATTTGTTTGATATGAGTTTGAATTCCGTACGATACCATGTCACCGCTAGAAAGTATGACACATAACCGATTAGCTATGCAGTAAAGGCAGAACGCTGTAAATGGAACTTAGGTGTCGCCACGTAACATCTCGACGAGACTTCTAAATTTTAGTTATCTCTTTCTGTTTATTGATTATTCAAAAGAAAAAAAAACGAGGATAACACGAAAGAACTGCGTTATACCAACTGCAAGAAGAACTTCAAAACGGTCATTTCCATCTTCCTCGACCATGTCCATGATATTTTTGACAAACATCGATAATATTAGTTTATTACGAGTAAATTAGCTTTATTCACTAATTTGACTAAATTTCTAATTACCATGGGCTCAAATAAATTACCTAATCTGCCTAATTATCAAAATGTCTCATTTTTAAAATTAAGGAAATCAATAATGACTTACCTTGTAACTTCTTATTTCCGTACGTATATAGCCTAATTAGGTACGTAGGGTAGGTACACTAATAAAATTACCGTTAAAGATCCAGTGTTGTGAGAAAACAAATTAGGCCTTCCGGGATTTAGGCATTTTGACACTAAGACCTTTTTTAAATCTAGGAGTATTGATAGAAGGGTAAAATGAAATTAAGCCGTTATGATTCATGAACCCAAAGCGTTTTTACTTTTCTGGATCGCAAGAGCTCGTCATATATTTTTGCCATAGGTATCATCTTGCCTAGTGCAGAAATCCCTTTTCAGCTGTATCTGCAGGTAAGATTAGCTACAAACTTAAAACTGTCTATTCAAAAAGCACATTGTAATTGTAAGAAATACAAAGTACATACTTACATCTATCAATAAGTAAAAGTCACATTTCAGAATAATATATTTATTGTAGGCTATTTATCACAACTGATATCATGACATGACTGCTGCATTTATTAAAGTCATTTCACAAAAGTTATTTGCTACCCCAAGCGTTTCCAGAAGTCATGGTTCTACTTATTCGGAATACACGCTTTTTCTATGGCTGTATTTCCCAAGAGAAACTGCCTTTAATCGTCCTGCCATGCAAAACCTAAAGTGCAGTAAGTTCAATGAGAAATGTAGGTATTGCACTTACTGTAGGTACTTTAAGTTTCGCAATGCAGCATAGAACCTTGTAGTTAGATTGTCCATGGTCTAGGTATCTATAATGATAGAACTACATAAAACTTCCAGTTTACTAGGATTAGGTACTAGATAGTCCAGTGAAAATATAGTGAAATATAAAGTCAACCTTTGGCAATTCTAAAATCTTTAACTTTTGACGTGTTGATAAATGATGAATTGATAACATTAAAAAGTTATTTTAAATTTTTTAGAAAGTTTATGTTTATGCATTCGGTACATGCGTACATATATTTTTACAAAGAAACACTACACAGGGGAACCTTCAGAGTTATTAGACGGATTTAAACTGGAAACTGTTGACTACTAGCTCGCCAGGCGAATAGGCGAAAATAGTAAAAAAGCATAAGAGTAGATCTTCCAAATTCTTCATTTAGCTCTCAGTTAACATTAAGAATGCACTCAAACAAAAGTCAAAGACTTTAAATTTAGCAAAGGTTAAAGTTAAAACGCAATTTTACTGGACTAAGATGGTGACAATTATGAATAAATCTGTGAAAAGGCTTCAAAGTGGTCTTCATTCGAACGATCTTTACTCGCTGGCAGCACATAACCCGTTAAAGAGTTAACATTTGATGTGATATCGGGTTATCACATCAGTTACTGATGCGCGACTTTGGATATTTATTCAATTCGTTGAAGGTTGCATTAGTAATTACTAATTATTTGAATACTCATTCGAAGTCGCGCATTACTAATCAATTATCAGTTAGTGCAGGCGCGCGTCATAGGAACATAACACTAAAGAAAATACAAACATAATGGCTTGATATCTGTTACAGTTTTATATCGAGCTCAGCTATTATTTTATGCTGTATTATAATGTTTGATATAAATATGTGGAACTCAAAATAATTTAATTAGATTTCAAGTAGTTTAAACAATTTAAGAAATGGCACGCTATTTGTAGCCATATTTTCCATAACGCCCGCAAGCTACGTTTGCTTTAGTATTGAATAAAATCATATTTATTTTATTGTGAACTACATAAAACCGGAACAGTGAAATTGGAAGCGTGTGGATACTGGTCTCGCTTACTACGTCGGTATTCGATTTGCGTTGCGGCGAGCGGCGGCCATTGATGAGAGTGCAAGGTCCGAACGCGGTGTCTTGCTCACTCAGGGCCGCCGCTCCCGACACCGCTGGCCGCGCGAGCCGATACAAAACTGTAACATGAACGAGCGCCTCTACAACCAGTCTGTTCTAAGAAAATAAAACACAGTAGTTATGAAACATCAAGGACAGCTACCGATTATTCATAGATAAAAACGTGAAAAATACACTTATGAGACAGTTACAAAGTTAGAAAAGGGTTCAGATTTAAAACGTCGTTCTATTTTGACATTATCATCACAGCGATTAATCAGCTTTGTTGAACTCCTATTTAGTATTCCTACAAGTAGTACTCATTAAATTAACTCTAAATAACTAACTAAATGTTCCGAGATTAGCCACAGAAAGATCTGTTGAGCATTGAGATCAAAGCTGCCTCTTTAACAATCTAATGTGGCAACCATGTTTTTCCCGATAGACTTAAAATAAATCATATTTAGCCCGTGACTTACAATTGTTGGGCAATAATTGCAACACTGCGCCAGCGCAGGTCATATTTTGTATTATCTTTTATCAGTCGACCACAAAGAGACTCACACCACTCACCAGACTGTCGAGTATTCGATTTTATTGCAAAGTTCTTCGTTGTCGACTGTTTGAAGAAACGAACGGTATTTTATTTACGCTAATGGTTTCTATAGTTTGATTAAAGGTGTACGGAAACAAATGAAAACACATAGTAACAACTTAGTAAACCATGAAATAAGATCTGAAAGTACCACAAGACAAATATAAGTATGTTCTTTATATAAAATCACCTTAGCCCAAGACATCTCTATTATTCAGAGGTTGAAGGATCAGATCTACTTCATACTCGTAGAAATCTTTGGCTGAAGGTTCATGATTTGCTATTAACGCATATGTAATCGACTGCGTTCGTGTTTAATGTGATTACATGTTTGTTCAAATATTAACAATATCCCGTAATCAACACCACCAAAACAAGAATTGTAAGATACAAGTATTACAACATATTTGTTAGATAGACAACAATATTCCATAGTAAACGTGTAATGGGATTATATATAAAACAAGTTGTAATCCTGTTAAAAGATATTAACAAGTAAATACAGTGAAGTTGTCATTGCATTAGATTTACCTAAGGTGCACGTTAAAAACGAAAAAATAAACTACTATCAAAGAGATAAACTGCTACTCCAGGTACTGTTTTTTTCTGCAGATAATTTCAGGATCAATATACACGTCCTAAAGATTAAATTTGCATCTTCCACGTCAACTCAGTAGGTAGCACTTCAGGGCGACGTATAAAACATGTTGAATACAAATACATTCTTATGCATACTAATCTTAACCGCTACTAGACATCACTCAATGTTATAAATCTTACTACGGCCCTGTTTCAAGTAACATGAGATGTAAATAATGCATTTTTTAATTTTATTTGCGCGTTTTTTTATAACCTCGTTTGTCGGTTAACCAATCTAGTCTTATTAGAGGGAGTACATTTTCTAGAAATTTGCATTTAGCTTGCCCAAATATAATATGGTTCACTACTCAACGCGAATTCCCAGCGGAAATTGTTCAAAAAGGTCGATTAAGTAAAATTCTTATTAATCCAGGAATTGATAAAAAAAAACAAAGCTTCAAGTTTAACCCTTCATATAACAACTTCTTCACGAACAAACATAGTTACATATATTGCAAGTTAAATAAAAGTTTGCAAAAGACATTCAAGCTTTAGAAAACAGAAAGAAACATCCATTCCCTATTCCGACATTATTTGATATTAATATTACACACGATCCTTGTTGTTTGGAATAATGCCAGGTAAATGATTTGATTTGCAAGGTTCTTGATATCCGCATGTTAACCCTGGTATACATAAGTACCCGTACGCAGAGTAGCTATGTAACTTTGCCGCCTTTAGAAATCACATGCTTTGCTATTTGTGGACCTAAAGAAACGCGTACTATAAGTAGATATAAGGCAATAATAAGTCCTCCAAAGTGTACCAAGTGTCAACTAGAAGACGAACATCCAATTTTAAAAGAAACTTAAATACACTAATACATTTATTTTATATATACACAGATGGAATTATTTAAAAAAATATGCCTTAAACTAATAATAATAATTACAACTATTAAAGATATTTTTATTCATTTCTATACGTACATAAAGAGAACAGATAGGCATTAAATGCAATTACTAACCGACTCGTGTTTGAAACTTAGATGAAACCAAAAACCTTTCCGTTCTTTTGTAGTGTTACCTAAGAATTTAAACTTATCATTAAAATCTTAACTGTATACAGTCTTACGATGGAAATACGAATAAGAAATGACACCTTAAATTGCTCTAATGTACAGTTTTAGCAATTCACAATAACTAAATGAATGACGTATGAACACCAAAAACCGGAATGTGGTCGCGGACTATTCGTACACGCGATACCAAACGTACCCACGCACAAAACACAAAACATTGCAAGAAATATCATTTTAGAACTGTTGTCGACATTCTGTACTTCGCATGGAATGTTTATTTTGATCAGACATCAGAGTATGTAATTAATAGTGTTACAGTCGAAGAAAGTGCTCTTTTTATAGGTTTTCCAACCGTCGTTTGGGTTCATAAGTTCTTTGCATTGCAAAAATACGCATATGCTGACGCCATCTGGTTGAATAGCCAATTTTAAGCAAAACTGTACCACAATTGATTCCATACTCTTTGATTGTTACTCGATAATTTTAGCGAGTGCTTCTATGTTACACTACACTGTGGTATGTACACCGGGTATCTTATAACAATCACAATTACAACCCTGCAAATTTGTTTCTTCAGTCAAAGTTTCTTGCCCAAATGTTTCGTTTGCATTAAACTCCGAAGCTCTCCGAAGATCGTAATGTGTCGCCATGTTTATACAAATGTATTAAAAAAGCACAGTGAGAAAGAGAACGGGACGACACAATCTTCTTGAGAGCTCTCATTTTTAGTGTACTACATCAAAACATACAACCTTAAAATGTCAGATAGTGCCAGTATGACAAACGAATCATCAGAGCTACAAATCCGGCTCATGATAGTTCAGCGTATACACAGACAACCCCCACTAGACGGAGCATGTAAGGCGACCCGCGCGCACCAACGATATGGTACGGCAGAACATTAAAGTATCAACACGGCGGCCACCGTTTAGTTGCGTCCTTGTTTATGATCCATGCGTACGTCGACGAAAAAAGACATTAAATAAATAACATAGTAAATTGTAGTGTTAAGAGGCCTTATTCCTTTTAAAATTTATTTTTTTCATATCATGACGAATATATTGATAGTTTCAACCAACTTTTTGAAGTGAATAATACTTTTTCCCGAGTTCTAGGTAGTAACGTAGCTATTTCATGCTTTCATTGCGGGCGGTCGAAAATAAGTTGAAAAAACGAATTTTCCACGTGAATTTTGTCAATTTCGAGTAGTTTTTCGAACAAAAATTATCAATGAAAAATTCAAACTGTAGGTTTCAAATATATACCGATAAATCCCAATAGCCCTGTTCTAGGTAGTAACATCAATAATACGTTAAGAAACATGTTTGATCATAGAGAAAAATGTCTAAACAATCAGCATTTTAAAAGGAATAAGGCGTCTTAAGTGGTGTAGAGAGACCTCATAAACATGGACGCAACTAAACGGTGGCCGCCGTGTTGATACTTTAATGTTCTGCCGTACCATATCGTTGGTGCGCGCGGGTCGCCTAATACTCGCCTTACATGCTCCGTCTAGTGGGGGTTGTCTGTGAGTGTATATGCCTTGATCACACGTACCGAGTAAACGGGCGAGACAGTGCTCTGTCTCGCCCGTTTGTCTTGTGTGTGACAGGGACGAGAGCACTGTCTCGCCCACTGTCTCGGTACGTGTGATCAAGGCAATAGCACTTGAGTGTGGACATTACTCGTCGCGGAGGGAGCCGCCGTAGGCGAGCAGGCCGGACGTGGTGGGCGGGGTCTTGGTGACCAGCTGCAGCGTGCGCCGCATCACGCGCAGCCGCGTCAGCAGGTTGCTGCTGGCGATCATCATGCTCTGCAATAAACCATGCGTTGATAACGCAATAAATAAATAAATAAATAAATAATAAATAATAGTACATTACTGCAGAGGCCGCGAAATAGGGAATTATTGGCCGAGTAGTAATAAAGAAATAAACCCCACTGAAACAAAAGACAATCTCTTTGTTGGCTACGGCCAATAATGTTGTATGAAATTCCTTTATATCGTTCTAATTTGAAATTAGAACGAATCTTCAACAATTGCTATACAAAGACGTATTTCGCGTTCTATTACCACGATCATAAGAACGACATTTCCTTGAATGTTTGAGAAAATAAATATTAAGGGACAATCATACACAAATCGACCTAGTCCCAAACTAAGCAAAGCTTGTACTATGGCTACTAGACGACGATATACATAATATATAAATACATATATAGATAACATCCATGACCCAAGAACAAATATTTTGCACAAATATTTGCCCCGGCCGGGATTCGAACCCGGACCGCCGACTGAGTAGGCAGGTGTCTACAAACCGAGCCAAACGCGTCGTCAAAATATAGATTAGTGACGTGGCATTAAATGAATACATGGACAAGCCGAACCAGCTATAGTATATACGTGGGGACGGGGCAGGGACAACGCACATGATGTTCGTTACGTGGTTTATTTACATTATATACAGTCTTTATGGAATATTTACGTTTTTATAAAACAGCGTTTTTTTTCTAGGGAATCATTATATCGTCTGACATTCTCCGTCATACGTCAAATCTAATATATTAGGATAGGATACACCTAAATAATTAAGGACTCCATTTATATCCCAAATACAGACTAATTTAAAATATATTAATTTCATCCGTTTGCCAATTAGATACGTTTCATTGTTTATTGTTTAGTAAACATTTTGTGATGACGATGACGTCGCTATTGAATTGCAAGTGAAAGTCGTAAAATTATATATTAATAAATTTTCACATGTTGTGACATATTCATATGGTCACAATGAAATTGTTTATTAATCTAATTGTCAATTGAACATGTGTCGTACAATTGGTGTATCCCAATTGGCATTACTTGTTCCCTAAGATCAATAGATGAAGTATATATTTCATCGGTAATTCCTTCATTAGGCCTAATGGTCTGTCTCCCAAGGTAACCTATTTAGCTTTCCGTGGGAGAAATTGATATGAATATGACGGTGTCACACGATGTTACACAATATTCTAAGATGCCATTGGAATCCATGAGGAAAGGCACCATTAATGCGTGGCCACTACTTCGAGCGGTGACACGTTCTGCACCTGGGATCGATTCGGGTATTGGTTAATATTGAAATTTCGCGTTTTCCTTTTCAAACAAGCGAAAAACCAAAATTATACAGCTGTATTATTGGAGCCAATACCGGTATCCCATGCCTGTTTCGCACTGAGACTTCGACTGGCCTTTATTTAGGTATTCCCTTGATTTGTCTAATTTTAGTTTGTCTAACAACTTTTACCATAATGAACATTTTAGCTAAAGTCAATATGTATAATATCATTTCTCATAATTATTATTTTGTCGAAATTCATTTTGCCTAAATGATCATGTTCATAACTCTTGTTTTGTCGAATACTATTTTATCTAAAACTCACTTTGTCGATTCTTATTTTGAAAATTGTAGGTTAGGTTAAAGACCGAATACTGTAGGTTAGGTTTTATGACCATGGATAGCGGAGCGTCAGAATGCTTGCTAAATAAATAAATAAGGCAAAAAAATTGTTAGGCAAAATATGTTTATACGAATTAAAAATTAGGCCAAATAAAATTAAACGAAATAAGATTATGTGAAATGAGTATTATACAAAACGACTTTCACTCAAATGAAAATTAGGCAAAGTGAATAGTTATGCTAAATAATATTAGTTTAAATGAAATTAGGCAAACCGAAATTAGGCAAAAAGTTGTTAGGCAAAACAAAGTACAGTTGCCGAGAAACTTCTTGACCCAAAATGGCGGATCTGCGCATGCATATTTGTACGTAAATCGGCTACTGCGCAGTCAAGGTTAGGCTCAAGAAGTTTCTCGGCAACTGTACAACCCTTTATTTACCTGGAGTTCCGGTGCGAGGGGCAGGCTCGCGACCAGCCACCAGAGCCAGTCGGGCCCGTCCGGGTTCCTCCACCACTCTTCTTCCACCGTCAGAGGCATCTTGCCGAATGCGCGCTCAATGTTCCAGCGTACGTTCTTCTTCAGGTTCTTTAGCCACACGAGCGACTTCAGCACGACGTCGAGACCCACTTCGCGGATGATTCTGATGATGAACCGGTCCTCGGGGATGGTGTCGGTCAGTGTTTCCACCCTCGCGAGGCAACTGAAATAAGAGTTGTGACGATGTTGTAATTTGAGGCAAACCGCGAGGTTGGCGGGTTCAGCGGCGGAAACAGCCGCTAAGATGAAACACGCCAAGTACGCAGCCTTAGAGTCGATGTACGATTTCGTACCCGTCGCTGTGGGAACGGCTGGATCTTGGGGTAGTGAGGCTCGCGAGCTTTTTAGGGATTTAGGGCGGCGATTGAGAGAGAGGGGCAACGATCCTCGCTCTGGGTCATGGTTGGTTCAGCAAGTCTCCATTGCTATTCAGCGGGGCAATGCTGCTAGCATAATGGGGACTTTTGGACCGAATATGGCCCTGAGAGGGGATTTAAGAGATTAAGTTTTCCTTGACGAGGCGTGTTGCGGATTTATTTCATGTCATTTGATTCTGACCACATTCTGACGAAGCTTGTTGCGGATATACTTTGTGAATTGCATGCATTATTTTTTATTGACGAAGCATGTGGTGGTTTTTTTTTTATTCATAGGTGTCGGTTTTATTATCAACAGTTCAATTAAATTTGTTGTATATAGTTACGGATCACTGATAACTTCATTTTCATCAGCAAGAGTAGACCATACTAGTCCTTCCTTGTATAACGCTTATATATGTAACAGTTTTCTTAGCGTCGCATCTATTAATTGTATGAAAATACTAAGGTTCGGATATACGACAATGCGTATTATGTTAAACAAGAAAAAAAGACGTATTTTAAGCTTAGCTTGGGAGAGACGAGATGCCATATACACTTGACATTGATTCTAAGAGTAAACCCTAATCTATGTTGGTTAAATCAAGCCAGTCTCTCTGGCTCTCTTAAAGGAAATATTTTAGAATATTGTACATTCAAACACGTTCTAACCTGTCCATGAGCCGTTCAACAATTTTGAACCGCGAGATCCCGATGGTCGACAGGATGATCCGACCGTCTCCGCACTCCACGCAGTCGCGCACTTCCAGCATCTAATACAAATAAATGAACGATCCTCAGTATTTTAAGAATAAAGAAAATTCAAATGTTTATATCTAAGCGAAAAAATTTAAAGGTGAAAGTTTCGGCCGGGGTTCGAACCCGCGTCTTCAATTACCTACTACTTACTTACCTTTTAGGCCACCGAAGTTATAGCCCGAGTCATTGACCTTTTCAACCAGTTGCTTCATTTCTTACATGCCTTAGGTTACATCGTAGCTTGGAATGGAAACGGGTCTTCTAAACGTTAGGAAACTGGACAAAAGTTTAAAGTAATAAAATTTAATGTTGGCTGCACCTAATTATAACCTTCTTTCTTTGCCTAATTCTATTTTGATCTGTGAATTATCCAACAGAGAGTACTCATTATAAATTTCGATTTCAGGAATCGAAGTCAAGGGGAATCTCTCACTGGCCACGAGCCAGGCAGCTGTGCAACAGCGCTAGCGTAACTTTTGACAGGTTTAATGAAAACATCAGTAGTATAGAACAATTCTGTGGGATTCGGAAGGAATCAGGATTGACCTACAAAGGTGTCCCACTACGGCGGCACTGCTCTGCTGAGGTGCTACGACTTGGAAAATTAGTAGTACAGTTCGTTAAGCCGGTGTAGTCCTCAACTCGCGATTGAGAAGCAGCGCGAACAGCAGTGTCTTGCAGAACCGTCCCTCAGTTGAAGGGTCGTGGTGTATAATCACAGACCACCCCCACTAGACGGAGCATGTAAGGAGAGTATTAGGCGACCCGCGCGCACCAACGATATGGTACGGCAGAACATTAAAGTATCAACACGGCGGCCACCGTTTAGTTGCGTCCTTGTTTATGAGGTCTCTCTACACCACTTAACACTACAATTTACCATGTTATTTATTTAATTTCTTTTTTCGTTGACGTACGCATGGATCATAAACAAGGACGCAACTAAACGGTGGCCGCCGTGTTGATACTTTAATGTTCTGCCGTACCATATCGTTGGTGCGCGCGGGTCGCCTTAAGGTCTTCGCACATTATAACAACTCAACGGCGACTCGATTTTATGCCAGATATTGAAATTTAAGCCCTATGTCATATTTACTAGGTTTAATTTCGACGATGCACCGACGCGTCGTCCACTCGTCCACTAATAATATTATTTTTTGAAATTAAACCTAGTAAATATGACATAGGTCTTAAATTTCAATATTTGGCATAGAATCGAGTCGCCGTTGAGTTGTTATAATGTGCGAAGACCTTTACATGCTCCGTCTAGTGGGGGTTGTCTGTGTGTATAATAAACAGCTATATCGTAGTACCGTTCCGTAGGAATCGGTGTGGTCCTCGTTGCGCGCCACGATGCCGAGCCGGCGCGAGCCTGACTCGAGGATGCGGCGGATGAACACGCGGTAGCGCGGAGCGGAGATCAGCAAGGGGCACGGTACTCTGCAAATATAAGTCGCAAGTTCAATAGGCTAGTAGACCCAGTTTTGAATATATTTCAAATGGTGAATAATTTTGGGGTCTCCCAACACAAGCATATTTTCTTGCTTAGTGGGTGGCTCCAACCTTTTACGATGTAATAATCTTCTAAGAAACCTAAATAAACATTTTTCATTTTCATTCATTTTCATTTTCATTTTCAATAATGATCTTACTAGCTCTAAAAAAAATGTTTTGTATTTTTGTGAAAGCTAGAAAGCTAAATTTTATCAATTGGAAATTAGAAATTTCATGAACAGTCAAAAACGCCGTCCGCCATTTTCGCTTTTTGCTAATCTGTGGCGTGTCGTAGAATTACCTGTAAATATTCGAAATTCGACCGTCGTATAGTGCCATTCCGCTCACTCCAATATACTTTGACAGGAGATGGAGAGGGACGGCACTATTCGAAGTCGTCAAAGTAGACTTTCAGTTTTGTTTACATGATCGATGACGTCACTATCATAAGCGAAAATGGCGGACAGCGTTTTAAGCATTTCAAAATACAGATTAAAAACTATATTTTCAAATTCAATTTTTTCGGCCATCGGTAACTTTTATGAATTGAAAAATATATATTTAGATTTCCTATGCTAAATATTATACGGAATAAACATTAGTTTATTACAATTTGACATGAGTCAACTAGCCTATTCCAATCACGTACGATTCTTTTAAATTAAATTCATCTCACCTCCCCATGATTTCGCCCGTCAAACAAGAACATGCCACGCCTTTAGGCTTCCAACTCGAGTCGTTATTACTTTTTGGCACTGAGCGTTTTTTATCGAAATAAAATCAATTTCGAATGACATCCTCCAAGATCGGTTAGCGGCAAGGGTTCTGTGTTAAGGGTAGCTGCTCCTCATACTTACTGCTCTATTTATATATAGTATTGTTCCTTCCTGTATACTCGTAACAATGTCAAACCGAATACGGACTCACTTAGGGAACGCAGTGACGCAGATGAAGACCGGCACGATGCTGGGATCGAGCGGCGACGGCGAACCGGGCGAAGGTAGCATGTTGATAGACGCCAATGCTGCGCACACGAAGCCCGATTGCGCGGTCTGAAAAGAAGGAGCACAATTTAAGTGACAGCCTCAAGATGTATTCGTCGATGATAGATATCCCTACATCTGTGGAGTAGTGCTCGAGAGTATACAAAAGGCCCACGAGGGTTGAGTGGTCAAACCCGTCAAATAGAAAAAAATAAAAAGTTTGAAAGTAGAACTATATAACTAGTGTGCATAGAGTTCTTCTTTTAAAGACGACTTTTATCGACTTATTGGATTAGACCACGCAACCCGCGATTGTGTCCCTCGTCTGAGGAGAGATGGAGAGACTACGTTGTGTCACTGTCGACTTCCTGACTAGCATTATCATTATTCATCTTTCTGCAATGAATGTATACGTTTACACTACGAAGAACCAACCCAGCGTACGCTATAGTTCCACATAAGAGTACGTAAAGTCAAGCTACCTCGCGATCTAGCGGTAGCGTTCAACAACGTGCACAATACGCGGTACATAAGTAAACCTGCCAGAAACGTGCTGCTATAAAAAAAATGGGAAGATACTTTTGCTCAGCTGGGCTAGCCATATCTGGCCTAGCGACCGCAAGTTTATGCAAGTGAGTTCAGTTACTACGGTGAAAGTTATACAGGGTGACGCGATAAAAAAGCTAAAACAAGGGCGAAACTGCTTTATAATTCAGTAATTCGCCTTGTCCTTGAACGGACGCCCTTGAACTGTGAGTTAAATCCAGTTCATATTAATTAACGGTGATGATTGATTACATTGATAAAGTTTTTTTTTACAATTTTTGTTATGAAATTACAATTTACAATATTATTCTTACTCTCTAACTAAACTGTAACGATTAATGGCGAGAAGCGCTAATTTTCCCAACAACTTAAGTAAGTCATTGTGTTATGTCAGTGCCATTCCATCAGTCAATTATTCAGGGTCCATAGCCATAATATAAGACTAGGTCCCAAGTCCCGTTCCTAGGCCCATAATCAAGCTATCTAAGGCCCTAGGCATTTCCCATCATCAAAGTATAAATCCAGATTGAATAATACACCACTTGAACACTCAAGTTGCCACTTAATATCTGATATGTGATATGTATGACCAATATTTATGTTCGACGTAAGACTAAAAAGGCTCTTCTAGAAAGAAAATTGTGAAACGAAATGTTGACGAATTCGAATATTACGGCACTGGCAGGCAAACAACTTAAGAAACTGGAGCTCGAATACAATATGGAAACAATACCTATAGTATTACGCAAGACTTTTAATGTTCACAATTGAAATACTAAATACTCCCAAAACATTATATGCATAATTTTTTTCAACTCAACTAAAGTTTGAAGAAGCCGTGCAAACATCAAATCAAGGTAAACATAATTTTCGCTTACAGGCTCGGAAATGTAACAATTATTGAACTAAAAAGCAATGCAATTTTTTTTGTTAAGAAACGTAATTTAAACTTTTGTTTTGACATAAAAAGCTCAATTGTTTAAACGACAATTGTTGCGTACGTCATTTGTTACAGAAAGTTTATTTCTTCATACAAGATTGTATTATCTAACTAGTAGCTCTGAGAGTTGTATAGACTTCGACTTTCAAAATTGTTTCAATTTGATAATTTTTACGTTCTCATATCGCAGCTATTTTGAAAAAAGTAATCGAATAACTGAATCGACCAAAATAAAGTCTAAGTAAGTATGTACTTATCGAAGTTACTCACAAAGTTTCATGAGAATCGGTTGAGAAATGCGAACTCTAAGCGAGAACATCTGGAAATCCGAACAATCAAACATCCAGCCAAGCTGAAACGGAGACGCTTCGCTCTCTCGGTCAATAATACTGAGAGGTAATCAGCGTAAGGACGAAGGTTGAGATCTCAGTAAGCAAATGCAGAGCAAAGCAGACAGGATTTTCATTAGTCCACGGAGCCAGCGGTCCCGGGTTCGAATCCCCGTCCAGGGCAAACATGAACTCGAATATTTGTGCTGCGGTCATGTGCATGTTCTATGTATTTAAGTAATGTTTATCTACATAAGTATGTACATATATCGTCGTCAAGTACCCATAACGCAAGCCCTCTTGAGCTTAATTTGGGAGTAGATCGAATTGTGTGAGGTGGTCTGATATTTATTTATTATTATTAATTTAGTAAACGTAGGTACGTCCCCTTGGGGGCCTATGATAGTTGCGTTTATCAGGTGATAAATAAGGGACAAAGCATCTGTCACTCACATTCGTATTTTGACAAAACGTGACGAATGCTTGTCATATATTGATCGCGTGGTGTAAGCAACCATCATGGTTGTGGTCGATGTTACCGGGAGCGCCCATGTCAATTACAATAGGGCTGTTGAGTGATGTTGAATTATACAACATACTACAGTTTATGAATAAAATTTGAACCATATGTCAAGAAACAAAGAACAAAATTATTTTGAAATACACATTTCAAAGGTACGCATAATTTATACTATTTTTTAATCCAAAATAAATTTTGTAATTGTATTCAGAATTCTCATAATCATAATTAAACAAAACAATAATTGTCCGACAGCCATGAACTTTTTCACGGTGAAAAAACAATTAGAATTAAGGATATGGCCATCTTACCCGTTATGCCATGGTCATCACACCCGGACACCCAGAGAAGGCCAATCGTGAATTTAAAAAAATACATATTTTTTAGGCTATCCTATTAGAAATTGTTATTTTTGTTTCTATAATTTACAAAGTTGATTGTTTAAAGTTTAATCACAAGTAAAGATTTCTATAATAATATGTAAGATTTTTTTTAACAGCATTTAAGAAAAACTATGGCCAACTACCTCGGACTTACCCTAATTAAACAAAACAATAATTGTCCGACAGCCATGAACTTAAACGCACTTTTTCACGGTGAAAATGGCAATTACTTATTGTGATACAAACATTGCTACCCAACCCACGGATTGACGTCATAATGTAGGTGGAATTTGTATGGACTTTGACGGTTATTTCAAACTCTTAGAGCAGTAGTGTTGTTAGTCCCATATAGACATTTGATCCCAATAAAAAGAGAAACGATCGACATAATAAAAAAAAATTGTCTACACGCCTATTATTAATTCAGTGAATAAAGGATTTTGACCTTACAAACGGTCCGGTAGTTTTGAATTTTTGATATGTTGTCTAGGATCGTTAGTCAATGTTTAAAATGCAAAATGCACAATTCCCCCCCCCACCGCGCCCGCCGCCATATTGAAAAAACCGGCACTCTCTTCATATTTTTGCTCATATCTTCCTTTAAGAGCATTTTAGCTAGAAGAAAGCTTCGACAATGTTATAGAGAGTTAAATTTACTACATTTTCCATTTTATATTTTGTTTCTAGGACAGATAGTTACGGAGATATGCACATTTAAAAAAACTTAAGAAATTGCAATTTCCAACTCAAAAACAAACTTCTGGATTATATCTTCGTTTAGGAGCATTTTAGCTAGAACAGTGCTTGGGAAATTTTGTAGGAAATTAAATTTACTATAATTTACATTTCAAATTTTGTTTCTAGGATAGATAATTACGGAGATATGTAAAAAATAAAGTCACATTTTCCGAAAATGTATGTAAAAATGGACATGAGTTTTATAAGCAATTATATTTCCTACATGTTTTAATTTGTCCTAGACTAGTCCATAACTGAATGACAGCGTTCTAAACCAAGAATTTTGAGAAATTTTCGGAAAATTCGACTTTTCCTGTTTTTTAAATGTGCATATCTCCGTAACTAACTGTCCTTGAAACATAATTTGAAGTGTAAATTATAGTTAATTTAATTCTCTACAACATTGCCCAAGCTTTGTTGTAGCTAAAATGCTCCTAAACGAAGAAATAATCCAGAAGTTTGTTTTTCAGTAGGAAATTGCGATTTTTTACGTTTTTTTAAATGTGGATATCGCCGTAACTATCTGTCCTAGAAAAAAAATATAAAATGAAGAATGTAGTAAATTTGACTCTCTATAACATTGTCGCAGCTTTTTTCTAGCTAAAATGCTCCTAAAGGAAGGTATGAGCAAAAATATGAAGCAAGTGCCGGTTTTTTCAATATGGCGGCGGGCGCGGAGGGGGGGGGGGGGGGGGGGGAATTGTGCATTTTGCATTTTAAGCACTGACTAACCATCCTAGACAACATATCAAAAATTCAAAACTACCGGAGCGTTTGTAAGGTCACACATAGTACTTTAGTCTCTATTCACCGTATTATATATATTATCTCGTAATACTAACCAGTGCTAGGTTGAAGTTGGTGAGATCGCGCATGCAGAGCGGGCAGGATTTTCTATAGTCCATGGAGCACTCGATGCAGTGTCGGCAATACGTATGTCCACAGGGCGTAGTCACGGGCGCAACGTACGTGTCCCGGCACAGGACACACTCCAGGTCGCTGGGAGCTAGCCAGGTGTCGGCTGCTTGCTGGGCGAGCGCGTCCGAGAGCTCGCTCGAGAGGCTTTCTGGCTCGTGCTCTTCTAGCAGTATCGCGAGAGTCTGCAATGACAATGGTAATTATCATCTCTTGTTCGGTCAGTAAATACTATTTTCTCAAACACGCAATGAAATATCGTCATTAAAACAGGCTTCGAAGTGTCACGTTTCGGGCGGAACAATTCGAGAGAAATGTAAAGGAATTTCATACAAAATTGAAGGCCTAGGCCGGGAAGTAATTTTTTTTAACACAGCGGCTGGGTTCATGAACGGGCTAAACAGCTGAATTATGCTTTTTTAGTGGTGTATTTTTTTATTTCATTGCATCTGTTTGAGAAAAGCACTATACATGTCTTAGCCGTGAAAAGGGCTTGCCGGCAAGCCCTTATTTCCCGGCGTCTGCAGGAATGTACTATTATGACGGAATTATAATGGCTAAGAGCGTGGTTCATAATTATAGTTTATTATTCTTAAATATTTTTTGTATTTTTATTTTCTTCTTCATCGAAGTCGAAAGGAAGTGTTGACTTGGGTAAAAATTATTAGTTACCGCTGAGACATAAGTTGATAATTTTAAATATCCACACACTCAACTATTAATGTGCTTACAAAATACACTTTACTTTTACACAAAATTAAACACAATTTTTACATAAATTCTTCTAAAAAACATCAAATTTATTTACGAAATGATCCCAAACACTGGGAAAAGATCTGTAGATGCTGCACAGAAAGAACTGCACGGTGTGTTAAAAAAAAACCTGATTTGGCCACCGCAATCACCAGACCTTAACCTGATCGAGAACCGCAGGGTCCGAAAACAATGACCTACATCTGCAACAGCTCTATGGGAGATACTGCAATATCAGTGGAAACGCAATAGGGAAGAAACGCTACACAGGCTTGTAGAAAGAATGCCAAGACTCTGCTCTGAAGTGGAAAATCGTCGAGGAGGATTTTTTGACGAGGTAACAAATAACGTTTAACTTTTTATTATTATATGCCTTTTTAAATAAAAACTCTTCTTAATAAACTTTTATACGTTTTATTATTAGCTATACTACAATAATTTCAATAAAACTGCATAAAATTGTGTTTGATCTTCAACTTTTTCAAGGTAGTGGTACTTTAGTGACTTCTTTCATTCTTCGATTAATAATAATCTATCTTATAGGGCTTAGTTTCAATTTGACCATAACAGCAGATCTCTAATTTACCAGTTCAAATCAATAAGAGTTTGTAATTAATTACTAAAAAGAACGAATCGTTTTTTTTTTATATTTCATGTGCCTCTACTAAATAATAAATTCAGAAGTTATACTGGTTTCTCGTTTAATTTTATTTAAAGCCATTAATTATAAATATAAAAAATGCAAAAAAAATGGTTGTAACTTAGTGTAGTGTAATATAAAGTTTGTAGCGTAATGTAAAACGCACTTATTTTCTCTTTAATCCACTAAACCAATTCGGGCGAATGAAATTATTTCGAATACAAAATAGGTATCGTATTCCTGCAATTTATTCGGTTCCAAGTGGAATAGACTTCAATCAGTCACTGTTTTCTTACGCAGAACATAAGTATATATTATATATGTATAACGTTACGGCCTGACAACAATAATTTTATTTATAACACAACACAACAGATTAACAATTACTCATTAAATATACGTCTATCTATATAAATATGTTGTACCTATTATTAAACTAAATCTACGTCACGGCGTTATATCGAAGTTTAGTTTCGAACTTATTCGAAGTAACTTGAGCCAGGTACGCACCGCTCCTCGCATGCCATGCCACGTAAGCAGCACTTCACCTAAGGTTTCACTTTGACGGGATGACTTTATAATATTATAATATACAGTATCATAACTAAAACAGGTGCATAATATGGTCTTAGTTACGGTTCGGATATAACAAATATAGTCAAGATATTTAGTTTTTGTTATAAAGCTCTATCGCTCGTCGTTTTTAGGCAATAAATAAAAACTCAGATGGTTACTATAAGTTTGCTCGTTATTTTCAAACATTGTTGTCTCACAGAAAAGAGCAATGAACGTTCTAATTTGACTTATTTTTACTAAACGCCAGATTAAGTTTATATTAATTTAGGACAAATCATTGAGGCATGAGTTAAATAAGCCATTTTAACGTCAACCATGCACAATCGCGGCTCGGCGGAATAGTGACGTAATGCCAGTTAAGTGCTGAAGAATGGCGCAACTGTATTACTGTAATGCGCCAGAACAATACCGTTGCTGTTTGTGCCTTGCTCTTGCATTCTTGCGTTTTTGGACAGATAATTCAACTGTATTGCCATTCAAGGAGACTGGGACAAGACACTTAATTGTTGTATCGCCGTGTATGCTCGCCTTGGGTATTGGAGTCTGCCCAAATTGTCAGTCCGGAAAAACTGAGAATAAGCACGCGTAGGCAAATAATTAACTTAAACGTCTAAGAGTGTCAGAAATAAGACTAGTCTATCCATAATATGGACATAAGGAATTCGCATAGCAGGTATTTAACTTCTGCCAATGGCGCAGATTACACGCCGAAAACTATCAACAACCTCTAGTTGACAAGATTTTTTAAGTACATTCTGTTAAATAACCTTTTGTACTCAATAGTTTCTACTAATATGTAGCTCAGAGCATAACGCTCCTTGTGTACAACATCTTGTATAATGTGCAGGGTCCGTAAAATGCGAGCAGAATTCACTCTTGTCGCGGCGCCCGTCACTCTCTCACAGTACTGCATAGAAAGGGATAGGTAATGTATATCGCGCGAGAAAGAGTCGTGTGTCACAGTCGTGCTAGAGGTGCTGATGTGTGATTCTAAAAATATGAACACGATGATGTGAACAGACAGCACGCAAACAACTGCTCCGTGCGTTTCGTGGCAAGTGTATCAAATGTCACATTTACACACTGCTGCACTTTTTGTCTCTGGAACGACCAATGTTAATTTATGTTATAATAACCGTTAACGGTTTCGTAAATTTATGTAAGAGAATTTGCTCCGCTCAGGATTTTAGTAATTGTTTGCCTATTAGTACTTTTATCTGCAATTCTATAAGAAATCTAAAACTACTTCAGAATATACTATAGATCGATTGAAAAGCACTATTGGTAACAAAAGAGGTTGGAAATAAGAAATTGTAATTCCTGATTGAGTAGGATCATAAATTTTAATCTTCGCGTTTACAAAACTAGATGTAAGGAAATAAATTATAACTAGTCCTAAATTTTATATAAGTTGAATTACGTAAGATTTGACCGTGGATATTGAGTTGTTTCGGTGGTCAACTGTTTCCGCGTCAGTTTAAGGCGAAACGCAATCAGTGAATTTTAAATAATGTGTGTTTCGAATAGAAGTGCGCCCTTTCCAGGAATTCTCTTGAAATAATATTTATTCTCGGTTTCAGTGCAACCGTATCGCTTGATTTCCACGAAGTTCAGGATGTACACCAACAAGGAGTACACAATATAACTAGGTTTTGTGACGACTGTTGATCATTGATACTTAAATAAGACAATTGACAATTTAACTCCAGAGTAGGTCATATTTTTTTCTTAGCTCCTATTTTTAATAGTCGGTCAAACCGATAGGAAAATTAATAGTATGAAATTAGGTAATAAGTAACAATAAATTACCCAATGTGGTGTCTAAGTTTACAAAATAAAAATAATTTGAAGTGAAAAAGTAAGTGGTCCATTTGTATTCTCTGTTTTAAGTTTACTAGCTGGATAAGATAATTTATTTTCTTTTCAGTTTAATACTACTCTGAGTATTCGGGTGGTTCGAAACGAGCGGCTACTAACGGGTGATAACAAAAAAATGAGAATTCGTTCAGAGGTGTAAAAAAATACTCGTGTATCTTTTTAGCACAATTTGATATTATTGGAAAATATGTACATAGAAACTATTTACAAAATCATCAATGCACATTAGAATAGGACTCGTGGTCAGCTGTTCCACTCAGTATAGACATGACGTTGGAACAAGACTCTTGGACGGAATTCTTGTCCATTTTCCGCACACATGTTTTAATTATTTATATCAGTTGGGTACAATTTTCAGCTCTCCAATTATTTTTGTATACTAAACTGCTCAAATAACCTAAGAAATCTTCAATCGGCCGACATTGTGCAAGGTTTATGGGGTTTCGGATTTTCGGTACAAATGGTATATTATTAGCGTCTAGGAAACGCGTCGTTTTTTTGGCATAATGCGACGATGCTTTATCCGACCAGAACATATTCTCCATCTGAGTGATGTTTGCGAATAAATGCTATCAGTATTTTTTTCAAGCATTCGCTCTCATACACTTTTTGGTTGACCGCTAAACCACTCGGTTAGAACGACAGTTTCGAAAGACCTTTGTCGGATATAGCCACATAAAGCATAACTTTCTGCTCAAACTTGTGCTTATACTTGTGTTTTATATCGTCTGGTGTTGTAAAATTATTGCTGGTGTAGTATCGGTCATTTCCAGGTATATGTGTTTTACTCAAAGGAAAATAACTTTTATCGTCCAAAATGAATGATTTTCCTTTGTAATTTCGGATCATCCAGCGACACTGTGATATAATAGTCAGTTTTTGCTGTTCAGTGTATTCCGGTGCTCTCACCTTCTTGCGGCATTTCAGACCTATCTTTTTCAAGAACGAACAAGTGCACGGTTGGGAACACTTTATTTTTTCTCGCGGCATCTCGTTGGCTCATAGGATTATTATCGTTAAAAGTGCTATGGTGTAGGTTCATCCTTCTCTTGGTCATTATCTTCGCTGGTCGCCGGCTACCACTTTTGTGATCTATCGTCAAGGATGCAAGAATTCTATAAATAGTGGATACTAAGTACATATTCTTTACTAAAATTATCTACAGTAGACTTTTTCCCCCAGTTATAGTTTGAATTATAAAAATGTTCAACCGTTTTCGCAGCGTTTCTTGTTTCGACACCATTTTGACAAATATTAATGCTTGAAAAACAAAATCAAATGAAGTTTAAGAACCTCAAAAGAAGTAGTAACAACTTCATAAACAAAGTTTTTTGTCTAAGTGAATAGTCTTGTTTTGAGGTCCATAGAAAGTTATTCTCATTTTTTTGTTATCACCCGTTAATACCTATATCTTAGAGAAACTTTAGAAAAAACGAGCATGTATAGGTACGTATAGTAGGTCCAAAATATATTAGTAGACGCTCAAAAGAGTCTTTAATGTGATCATGTAACTATCGATGTGCCAAACGCAAAGTTTCCAAAGTAGTGACACTTTTCTCATGGAAAATATCTGTAAATTTGCAAAGTTTCCTTTAAGGCTGAATCTTTTCCGAGAACTCTTCTAACTTCATTAAAAACAAAACAAGAGCTGCAATTCATTAATAATACGCTGGTAGTGTTAGGTGCAAGTCAAGCAGAAGAGACAGAGACCTCGCCCCACCTTTTCTGTATATTTTAGATAACAACGCTTCTGTAAGTACATGTTGTCGTTCGCGATGTCTCTTCTGATTAGCCTTGAGACGACTAGTTTAAAGTTGTTGGACTTACCTGGACGAGAAGTTTCTTAGCCACGTCGAACTCCGCGTAGGTAGAGGCTCGCGCGAGGTGCGCTGCCGCTTTCAGGTACCGCTGTCGTCGGATCAGCTCGCACGCGTGCAGCAGGCGCGCCTGTACACAACATCAGTTCACTATCTCCTCGGTCTCCCCCCGCCGAACCATTCGCGTCGACGAAATGAATAACAAGGAAGTTCTGCATACACCAACAATACCATCATGTCTATTTTCTTTATGCTCTGTATAGGATATAAGACACTGCAATCGCTGATCAGGGTTGTAGTCTACAAACACTGTTGGATCAGCAGTTAATCATCAACAAAGCATTGTGAAATTAGGACTTCATGTTTTACAGCTCTCTGTTTGATTTCAGTGAAGACTCTTCCCATTATGATACTCTGCGACTCTGATAAAATGTGACCCAAGAATTAGTTATGATTGTTTGAAAAATAGATAATTGTAAGACAAGCAAAATACGAATAGTTATAAGGGAATCATACATAATCAATCACAAGCTTATGTATTGTCTCTACTTTGATCCATGAATCACAGAATATCTCATAGTTACTCACTTCGTCGATATGAATGACGTGGCAAAGGATGCAACCTGAAGCTACGAACGAGTGGCACATTCAAAACAAATACCCCGCGCTAACAGTACGCTAGCATTATATACTCCATTATTTTCAATAATACATATACGTGCATAAATTGATACGTAATTAATAATATAAGAGCAATATAAAATAGAACATAATTATCATTGTACTATCGAAAACAATAGATTCAATAATTAAACGTTCGCATAATGTACATCGGATAGCGACAAGAACATACTATAGTAAAATTGAGGAATTAATGCGAGAGTGCGATAGTCATCAAAATACAGATACAATGCATGTTTTTCTATCGTATTTTGTCGGGCAAGCTCGTTTTTATATTTTCATCACGAAATTGATAAAAAAAATTGTCGACAAAATAACGATGGAAAATGATTATTATGTCAAACATCGTATCATCATACATTCCCAACACTTACACCGCAGGCGCCTGGCAAAAAATATTCACGAGTTTGGCTCACAGATTTGTTAGAATTACCTTTACATCAATTACACAACTCAATAAAATCTTGAACACAGTTAGTCAATAAGAATAATCGGTTATTTAATACATCGCCAAGCAAACATGAGTAAAAAGAAACTTTTTAAAATGTAAACAATACAAACAAATGTGTGCCAGAACGAATGGATGAAATCTATCGCAACTTATAATAACACTATTACTATTACATTATATGTATGCATTTGCGATGTGGCACGCGGTACTGCTTTATTACACTAGGCTATGCAAAAGTAACGCAATTTACAAAGTATCATTTGCGAGAGCAAACTGTATGCTTTAACACTGAACTTTAATATCATTAAATACTACTCAAAATAAGTCGATTTACGACTATATGTGCCGGAAATAATCCTGAGCGTACAGATAGATTTTAGGCAATGCGTCGCAGTGAATTAAAAGAGGACACAAGTCGTTGTGCCAATATTACAGGGTTCTAATGTTTTACTTTTAACAAATTGAAATTATAACGTTGTCATAATGACACGAAGTCCAATTTTAAATACCCTGAAGATGTAACATGGAAGCCTGGAATACTGAGCCAGCGAAGTGAATCCGATATACGCTCAAGAGTCATGGCGGCAATAAAAGCCTATGATTGGCCGATATGGAGTGACAGAAAGGTGTGAAGTTCACCTGAGGGGTCATTGGCAAGCGCGCCGGCACATCGGGCGCCGTGAAGCTATCAGGACAGATGGTAAGTGAGACGCGAAGGCCACGCGACAAGCGGTGTGCAACTGTACGACGGCGTGTCAATGCTTGACAATTCTCTGTTGATTAAAAAAATATACTGGTGAGAATTTGCGCAAATTAACAAAACGAAACGAAATTCGCAGCGTATCATTAATAAGGCCGATGGTGTGGGAAGTTGGGTGATGGTGAATGTTCGGATTAGGATGTGCAATTTCCCGAGACTTCATAATGTAATATGATTATGGTTAAAACTTAATTCCGGAATTATAATCGTAAAGCTAAAATAAAATATGTGTTTTGTTTCAAAATATTACTCGGTTATAAAAAAGATAGATACTTAATAATATTATACCTGCATAAATAATATCGTTTTTCTACTCGTGTACTTTTATCCGTCATTTATATGGTCACCAACTCTTATAAAATAAACATATACTTTACAAAAGCCTTGTAAAAGTCTAGTCTATTGCCCAAAATCGCACTGCTAAACGATGTTATATAACGTCACCAAAAAAGGGGTTTTCCGGGACCCCCTGGGGTAATCCACCCCAAATTGCACACCCAATCTGAACACTGGTGATGGTACTTGGATGGCAATAGATCGTTCTATGGATGTATGCGAAGCCTTTGTTCTAGGGTAGATAGCAGCAGATTGTCAACATGAGTCACAGAGCGACTCAAACATAGCGTCATAGTTGTCATATCAAAATATAAGTATCAACATGAATAACGTATCACTAGGATGGATTGACGAGGCCCGATTCGTCTCTGACATTTGCCCGGCTCACATAAAACAACGTTACATCATTTGCTAAGGAGTTGTTGCGTTTCATTATGTAACGATTAGTTCAAGGTACAAGCGCAAAGCGGCATGTTCGTTACGAACTGAACTGGGGTAATAACTATTATGTCACAGCAACCATCGACGAAAATCCAATACAACGAAGCCTTACACGTTGTAACTCGTTAATTAATTCCAAAATATATTCAGAAGGCTTAACTGTAAACCAGTTAAGTTAAGCTATGCGCAATATCCGATGCCCTGTTAGGAGTTACCAATGGCTGATTAAGTTAATCAAATGGTTAACCTTGATAGACGTAAATAACAAACAGAGCAAGGTAAAATAAGCCCTTAACATTGACTTTAGTACATTATACACAGTTGTGTGCTAATTTGGTCATTACAGTCGAGGCGAGATTGCAGCCCGTTCCGAAAGCGAAAACGTAATGGAGCCGAGAGAGTAATATCCCCAGTGCACACGTAATTTACGAAGTTTTTCAACACACTTGCGAAGAAAAAAACACGCATTTATAACAAATATATATTTAATTATGAGACAAATTGTGAAATTACAATTGTTAAAATGATACCCCTGGCGTATCATTGTAACAATTGTAAAGTAAAAACTCTTTTTCAAGACACTTGCTAGTAAAGTGAACCTTATTAAACCGTTTTTATGGCCGCAAAGAATCCTATAAAACACGAGTGCTGTTTATTATCGCACTAGTGTCTGTACTTTGCAGTTTTATTTCTTATTTCAACAAAGAATTTTTTTTATCATACAAAAATAAGCATAGTTTTTGCGCGTAAAATAATTGTAATGCATTAATTGAAATAATTAAATAAATTTATTCAACTAATTATTTAATTATGTCATATATTTGTTATTTATTTGCATTATAATTAAGTAAATGTATATTTTATTATATTTTAAATATATGGTCATTACACGGTTTCGCCATTGATCTCATTTAGCACATATGCGCGCGCAAAACTAATTGCAAGGCGCAGAAAAAAATAATCTCCGCGCCATTTTGCACAAGTAATTTGTTTATTCGTAGTTTACAGCTGTACTTAGTTGGTGATTATATTTATAAAAATGTAGTGTTCAAGTATTGCAGAAGATTTAGAAGGCGAATTGACGCTTCCGGAAATACTTAATGAAGCTAAACATGCTACTGACAGGCTGTTGCCATTGAAATCTAAATAAAAATATCCAATGCCCTATGAGTTTCATCTTTTGGAAAATCTGCTAAAATTCCCAGTAGTGACGCAAGATTCGAATAATGAAGTTATTAATAATATAAAACATACTGTACACACGCCATCAAAAACCATTGCGTATCATTTTTACAACAGTACTTTCACAAATCGTTTCAATAATAAAGTTTTAGATATAGAAGGGTGTATTTTTCCTCGAAAGTGTGTAGAAAAACTTCGTATACAACGCATGTGAATTTATTTTATTTATGTAATCTTATTGCACAAAGAAAACTTATCGTACAAAAGGCGGACTTATTGCTATGCATTGTGGTCACTACACTCTCGGCTCCATTACGTGCTCTCCTTCGGCTCAGGCTGCAAACCCGCCTGGACGGTGCTGACCAACTTAGCACACTCGAGTCATAACATAATGTACTATGTCGAAAAAAATTTGCAGCCATAAAAACAGTTTAACAAGGGCCACTTTACGAGCAAGTGTGTTGATTTTTATAATCAGCTTTACATTCAATTGAATTTTAAAGATATGTGTTGTCTTCTACTTTTCATCCGAAATGGTTAGTTATTTCTGTTGTTGAAAGTACGAATTGTGAAACAAATGTAGATCTGTTCATTTTGTGCATTTTGTGCCTAACCTAGGTATTTTTATTGATATTCCCTCATTTTACTCACAGAAATATATATAGTATCCAAATGGGTCTAAGGAGAAGTCAGAAACTTTAAGAGATAGGGAAATCTGTTCTTAGGAACCATGGCGTCGATTCTAATTTCATAAAAACTGCATTATGATTATTACTTATTATTTTATATATCTCATACATCATTTCATACATTACCCGGTCAAAACCGCTGAAAGGAATGTTACAATACGACATGCGATAACTAATAGAAACTTAACCAGGTTCAATTCCCGATTATGTATGAGTTTCGTAAAAAAAAATTGAAGACCATTTCTATTAAATCTAAAATCGACGCCATGATTCCTAAAAACAGACTTCCCCATCTCTTACAGTTTTCGTTTTCTCCCTACTGACCCATTTGGATTGATCATCCTGTATGGTGATGCATACGCATATTTAATTTAGAATCATCGTAACCTAATGGTTCATATGGTTAAACATTAAAGACGATTAGTCATGTCGAAACATTTTTATAGAGTAGGTAAAGTACTGTCATTGTTACGTAACAAAAACAATAATATGAATAAACTACAGATAACTTTTCCCTGATAAGTGTATTATTCGACCATATTAGCAACAATTAACATAGTGAATTGTAACTCCCAGTGTCCCAGAAAGTGCCAGCGTACTAGGTAGGAACTATACTATACGTTTTTCTAAATGACGCTGACTCTTTCTCTCGCTCGGACACCAAAAATGTCTAAATTATTTACCAAACATACGAAAACCGTACTGTAACAATTTCAAATATATATTTATTTATTTATTTGTTCAAAACATGAAACCAAAAGTAGGTACGTCATTAATAAATCATGTTTGCTTGTAGGTATGTCTACACAAATGTATAGCCTAACAAGTGTGGGTCCGGCCCAGGGATAGTGGCGCAACAAACGGCTTTGATATGGCAATAAGGTGCATACGTCATATATTTGCTTTATTAAACGTCAATAGCGATTTGTCAAGGATTTGTCATTAGCCAAATTCAAAACATTGTTAAACGGAATGCTGCTCAATCCTTCGTTCTTCTTTCGAAATAAATACCGAATCCTATTGAAAATAAAACTTAAAAGGGTTAAAAAACTGTTGGGCTATTGCACGACTTATAATAAAGTCGTTATTTTAGTCTGTAGTAGTATATTGCAGTAACGGGTCTCAGAGTATATAGTAAGTTCCCCCTGTGACACTATGTTTTAAAATTAGATTGTATTCAAATATATAAGTTGTAAAATTTGAATTTTAGGCGTTTACCCTTTTTATGACTACTAAACTAATTAATAAAATAAATGTCCGTGTGAATAAATAAATGTATAGGGTAGAGCGGGGCTTAAAGGTCCGCGGGTAGAAAGGTCCACCATACCTAACTCCGAAATTAAAAGTTCGTTTGACATCGAAGTGACTCGATTGTGAGGGGTTTGCGGGGGGAGAACGCGTGCCGCCTCGCGCAATGCGCTGGCGAACGCCGACCGGTCTATACATGTCTACGTCGAAAAAAAATCACGTAATTAAAATATTGCACTTCATTTCCTTTTTGTCTACTGCTTTTATTTAAACCGTTAGAAGTGTGAGCTTGTTTTATACATGGTCATTTTATATATGGTTTCCTGTTAAGATGGTGTAAATCTAATGCAAAAAATTGTTTTTTGCGTTATAACCTTGAAATGAAACTAAGTCACTACGGGGAATAAAGGTCCATCAATTTTAAATACCCCAAGAATCCCAAGATATTAGAAATAACTCAAGTTGAGTGACTATTTTTGTTTTGTTTCGTTATGATTTTATGTTTTAAAAGAATTTAATTTTAAAAGGGTATTCTATACCATAGGATATATGTCTGAGACCAAAAAGTAAATCACAAAAGACTTAATGTCACAATCTAAAAATTGTGCCATAGTTATGTTTGGTAGAAAATATGTATAAATATAATTGAGTTGTTTTAACATGCCTTTCTTTTATATAGCTGTTTTAAATAACTACACAATGCCATATAAATTTAGTGGTCCTTTATGCCCCACAGTCGGGGCAAAAAGGTCCAATCGACCCGACTTTCTATATTGTTAATATCTGGCTTGGAGTTGAAAATTGGTTATTTTTAAATATTGACACTAATAGACGAAGAACTAAGCTATCCATTGCTATTGAAATCTTTACCGTAAACAATATAAGTTAGCAGTTACCACCAAATATATGTAAAATGGCCCTTTTTGCCCCGCCCTACCCTACTTGGCATTCGCGAATTCAATCAAATACAACAATGTTTACTATGTAAATATAAAAAACTCTCTGGAGTTGTCACCATCCAAATAGTCGAGTGCTGTTATCGAAGCTCTGACCAAGAAAGCTTACACAACATGCAATGCCTTAAATTTTAAGATTCTCAAACTGCACTTGCACCTGATTTCACAATATTTCTGTTTACTATATTTCTGTTTTCATTTCACTCTGAAATGAAAACAGAAATATAGTAAATTCCATTTAAATAAGTCAAGTTTAATTACTAGTTGGAAATTCAGTTTGAAATGAAAACAGAAATGTAGGAAATTCCATTTAAATAAGTCAAGTTTAATTTCTAGTTCGAAATAGATTAATTCGAGTTTATATCGAAGGCCATCATACTCAAATTTCTGCCGAATTTTGTGAAGAACTCATCGCCGCCCGTCAACATCATCAAGTATCGTTATAGATAACACTGTTTAAAAAATTATGGTCGTACTGATGGCAAAAAAAAATTACCTAGAAGGTTACTAAAATAAAAGGTAGAACCTGTATCAGACGCGGAAGTGCGAAAGTTGGACTTTAACATTACAACGTGTTCTTCGATCTGATTTGTACCAAAACCATTTGGCGAACTTAAACTTTTGATAGGTAGTGTATATGGGGATGGGGATACGCGAGATCTAAGTATGTAAAGAGTAAAGACGAGCGACAAAAAACATGCGCATTCGAAGTTCGATTTTCGAATCCGACGAGAAATTACGCATAATAACATAGAATTTAAAAACATCAAAAACAGTGCAAGTTTAACTTAGCTGAATTATACAATTATGGTATCCTACACATAAAACAAGTACGAAGTGCTTGACACTTAGAAGGATTGACAGCAATGCCAAATAGTCTAGACCAAGATGAAATGTGGTCGAGATCCATATGTAACCGGGATACAGCACTGTTCATATCATCAGGCCCCACATGAGTGTATAGTTGTAGGTCATCAGCATAGAGATGATATGAGCAATTGATGTTGGGGGTGATGAGATTTATAAATATGGAGAAAAGTAAAGGTGACAAATCATCAAAATGGTATCGTACACGTAAAACAAGTATGGTATCCTACACGTAAAACAAGTATGGTATCCTACACGTAAAACAAGTATGGTATCCTACACGTAAAACAAGTATGGTATCCTACACGTAAAACAAGTATGGTATCCTACACGTAAAACAAGTATGGTATCCTACACGTAAAACAAGTATGGTATCTTACACGTAAAACAAGTCTGGTATCCTACACGTAAAACAAGTATGGTATCCTACACGTAAAACAAGTATGGTATCCTACACGTAAAACAAGTATGTTAGCGTTGAATTAAAATAGGTTTTTTTTCTTTTTCAATTCTATACTGTAAATTATTAATTTCTAATTTCGCCAATATTGGAATTGATGACAAGTAATAATAAATAAACACGTGATTTATTTTCTATATTTTCCAATTTGATCAAATATTAACAAACGTGGTGGTGTGTGATGAGTGATCGGGGATTTCTCTGCCACAACGCGGTATTTCGTGTATATTATTTGATATGGACATGGTTATTATAATGTAACCCGGCTATCTTGGCCGAAAAAATAATTGTATTCAGATTTGATGAGATAATGATAACTATAATGAAATTGAAAAATATATTTGTTTGAAATACCGCGTTGTGGCAGAGAAATCCCCGATCACTGGTGATGTGATCTTGATCTACATATATTGCTACTCTTTTTGTAAGTAGCAGATATCTATTTTTATAACGACGCGGTTGGCTCGGTTTGTAGAGACCTGCCTACTGAGCCGGCGGTCCCGGGTTCGAATCCCGGCCAGGGCAAATATTTTTGTGATGAACTCGAATACTTGTGCTTGGATCATGGTTGTTCTTTGTATCTAAGTATATATTTATCTATATAAGTATGTTTATCGTCGTCTCGTACCATAACCATAACACAAGCCTTCTTGAGCTTAATTTGGGGCTAGATCGATTTGTGTGAGGTTGTCCGATATTTATTATTATTATTATTTATTAATTATATAGGTAAGTTTTACACGATATTTCAGTTTTGTAATTTCATAATTTTTAGATAAATGAGTGTAACACACAGGATAAACGAAATTAAGAGTTCCTTATTAAAATTGATTTACGCGGTAAAAACTACAAGCGACAGACACACGTCGGTTTCATCCGGGGAGCAAATGGAAACATCTAAGCACGCAGGTTCACTAATATGTTGCATAAAATTGATACTCATATTTTCATTTTGCATAACAACCTTTGACAGAATCATCATTTCTCAGAATTTTACTTTGCATATTTTTTTTCTCATATTGTGATGTCACATAATTTTTTTTATCAGAACATTCATATGGCAGAATATGAATAAGCATAATATTTACATGTCCGAATAGTTATTTCGAAGAAATTTATATCTCATAATATTAATAGTTCGATCCTGTTATGGTCGCAGTTCTAACCTAACCTAACCCATTAAGTTCGGTTCTAACCTAACCTACTTTACTGGCAGCAGTTCGGTTCTGTTGTGGTCACAGTTCTAACCTAACACATAAAAATAAAAAAAAAACTAACCTAACCCATTAAGTTCGGTTCTAACCTAACCTACTTTACTGGCAGCAGTTCGGTTCTGTTGTGGTCATAGTTCTAACCGAACCTAACCGATTTTACTGGTATCAGTTTAGTTAACGCCTAATCTAACCTAAAACCTAAACTAGTTTCCTAGCACTCGCCTGTTCCGTAAACTATGTCTTTATGCCATAATAAATTCGGCGATATTAATGTTCTGCCATATAAAATTATGAGAAATAAAAGTCGGTGATACTAGTATTCTGCTATTTAAAATTAGGCTAAATGAATAGTATGCCAACTAACAATTATGATACTAAACGATTATGCTAAAGAATCATTCGGCTAAAAATGTTTCGGTGATAGCTGTTATGCGAAATGAAATTCGGAGAATCGATATTATGCAAGATAAAGGGAACCCAAGCACGCAACGTACTGTTGAATTAAATTATTATAAGTTTATAAAAACAACGATATATCCAGAAGGGGATTTAGCGATTCGCCGCACATCAAAACGGTTGACATGTTTCAGTCATTCGTACAGGGTAATTTGGACAGCCAAACTTCTGCAGACGTTATAGTATTGCCAGCCTGAACACTGCTGTCTTGGGTAGTTCCTAGTAGTATTATATTTATAAAATTGCACTTACTGCACCTGTAATACTCTTTAACCGACAAAGTATACGAATAAAAACATCGAACATAATCAAAATAAATATTTCTCTAATCTCTAATGACTTGGCAACCATCCTTTCGACACGCTGTCATCATTTAAGTTCGCCATTGACAAAGTTTATAATGAATGTATTTCAATTCTCGATCAACGCCATTACACTCCAGAGTTATGACTATATGAAATCATTGATAAGAAAAAAGAAACAGGAACGTAGTAAGAGTACTTACATATGTCTATGTTTAGGGAATCCGAAACCGGTTTTTGTCATAGTAGGAATCCGGCTTAAACCCGGTTTTACTATGACAAAAACCCGGTTTTGGATCCACTATCTATATTGTTGGAATAGTGGGAAAAGGTCTCTATTGGGCGCGTAATAATTTATTATCCGAATGTAATGTTATGAAATTAAGTATTTTCTATAAATATTACATTACCTCCAATGTCAACAGACTTTCCAGGTTTTCAGAGGCCTGACCCAACCTACTCTAACTGACCTACACAAAAGATTTTCCACTTGCTCTGGAAAAGTATTTCATTAATAAGTATCATTACATTCGGATAAACAATATTATGCGACGCAACGGAGACCCATCTCCAATCCAACACGTCTCCTTTTAGGAGAGGTGTATGACAAGGTATTTATGAGCCAGTTAAAAGGGACCAAGAGCACTCAACCGGTCTTGGTGACCCATAAACTGGAACTGAAGTCTAGCTAGTCGCGGCCGGGAGCGCCGCCGGGTGCCGGGCGGCGGCCCGCGCCCGGCCAATCCCGACACGCGCGTACCAGCTCGTTACTGCGCAGTTGCACGCAGGTTCGACATTTGAAACCGATTTTACTACGCAACTTAATTGATTTCAGCTTTCCCAGACCCGAGACGAGGCAAATTTGAAAATATCCCCTGCGAAGTATTGGAAAAACCGCGAATGATTACTTAACGTCGGCTAACGTCGTTCTCGTCATTTTCATATCTGTAGAATGTGGAGCGTGCGATCACGACCGGCGTTCTTATTTTATTTTCATTAGCTCGTTGCATTGCCAGTAACTAAGGCCCACGATAAGGTGACACAATTCGATATTTGTCTACAAGTGTCTCAAATGTGTTGTGTCCGATGGGTTTCTGTACAGCTTCGATAACTACATGCAAATTTACTAAAATAATTTCTGTGAGCTTACTAAAGTTACATAAGTATTCCAGTGTAACATTTGGCGCTTGGGGCGATTGGTTTTGCCTTTGCCTGTTAGTCAGTAGTCAGTACAACCCCAACAACTTGATTAAAAGTAGCTATCCTTACAGTAAAAATGGTTGAAATCTATTGAGCTATTAGGACGTGATCTCGCAATTATTACAGCACGATTTACAAACTAACATCAAAAAAATGCATAGAAACCTCTCACTCATTATAGCCTGTTTCAGCGATTTACATAAAATTACAGACATCTGATTACAAGTTTATAACATTATTAGTTATCTGTACCTGGATAACTAATCAAGAGGGGCTATAAAACGATGAATAGTATAGTTATACAGAGCAATCAATTTTATGCACGTGTTATCTCGGCTTGGAGGGTTCACGCGTATCTTAGCTGCGGAGATGAATCAGCTGGGAGGTAATAGGTTCTGTTCAGACGCCTAACCGTAACCTGCGACCCGTCGCGGGCACGCGGGCGCTCTCGATCGCTTCGCTCACAATGTGGTTGCATAACGGCTATGTAACAAATGGACGATTTACATAATAGCTTTGTCGGTACGCTATAATACCCGAGGACTCCGCGACATTACTAACAATGATAACTCTGGAAAAATATTGTTATTTTCGCTTTAAAGTACCTATACATATTAAATTTCTAGAAAACGTCCTACACCTACGTGTTACTTGACATTTGGATAGCTGAAGTTGTAGATATATTTTTAGGGTTCCGTACCCAAAGGGTAAAAACGGGACCCTATAAAAATAAAATAAATATTAAGGGACAATCATACACAAATCGACCTAGTCCCAAACTAAGCAAAGCTTGTACCATGGGTACTAGACGACGATATACATAATATATAAATACATATATAGATAACATCCATGACCCAAGAACAAATATTTGCACAAATATTTGCCCCGGCCGGGATTTGAACCCGGGACCGCCGACTCACTACTGCTTACTGAGACTTCGCTGTCCGTCCGTCCGCCCGTCCGTCCGTCCGTCCGTCCGTCTGTCACCAGGCTGTATCTCAAGAACGGTGCTAGCTAGACAGTTGAAATTTTCACAGATGATGTATTTCTATTGCCGCTGTAACAACAAATACTAAAAATAAAATAAAATAAATATTTAAGGGGGGCTCCCAAACAACAAACTTGTTATAGATTAGGTATGGTACGGAACCCTTCATGCGCGAGTAGGACTCGCACTTGCCATATTTTTTTAAGAGTGACGTAGTAGCAGTCTAGATTAAGAAAAGTCACGCTCAATGTCAGGTAAGGCATTGACTTGTAAACACAAAGCGTTCGGCCCGAACATAAATACGTACTTTCATTTATCTATAATATCATAACTACTGAACATATGTTACTGGTTATTTTTGTATAGAATCTTTTTATCGATTCATATTTTTATGTGGTAATACCACATTTTTATTTTTATAACTAATGAGTTATATGTTACTGGTGTTATTGTTGCTATACAGAGAAGACCCAATATTAACAAATCGGCTGGTAAAATTCTATCATATAACCACTTCGAAAAAGTAGGTATTATTAAATAAATATGCTTTCACAATGGCTCTCCCGTTTGAGAGGTTACTTATTTAACGCCCCTCTTTTTGTGTCAAGGGTTCACCACATTCTCGGTTTTGATTAGATTCAGATTTTAGATTTAAGAAGCCTCGTCAATATTTGTTTTCATTTGAATTATTTGTTAAAACTGTTTCCCGCCGCCGCAAGAACTATGTTTTTGTTATGAGATTATTTCTTCCATAAACATTTTTTAAGTTGAAATATTTATTTTCATGTCATATTTCGTACGTATTCGTAATGTAGTTTTACATTCGTCTGACAAGTTCACAGGCACAGACATGACAATATAAATTAAAGTTAAAATAATGTTTAATTAATCTAGGCAGTTTCTTTGAAGCCCCATTAATGTTTAAGATTGGAAACCGTCTGAAAGGGAACCGCTATGAATGGTACAGTCGAGTTCATTTACATCTACACACTTACGAGAACAAAAATATCTGAACACGACCCTATTGTCAGGAGCATAAAGTCGTGTTCAGATATTTTTGTTCTCGTAAGTGTGTAGATGTAAATAAACTCGACTGTACTGTCTCCGTGTGTGCGTTCTTTATTATACCTACTGTCATCGCTAAAATATACGGTAGAATTGCTATAATTGACAAGGATTGGATCTATCGCGATGTACGATATATATATGTAACAATTTCAGACATTGGATGTATCCCTTCCCGTCTCAAAAAACTGCTAGTCGACAATTTAGTATCGGATAAGATAGTGTCCTCTCTCTCCGACACATCATTGAAAAAAAAAGAAGAGGTATCCCGCATATAGCTCGATCAAAATATATAGGTGTATTATCAATACATTCACACAAGAATAAAGCACTCGGCAAATTAATCAACAAATATATGACATTTTAACACTTACCATGCAAAGCATTGACATATTTACGAGTATAAAATAAACAAAAAAGCAAGTGAAACCAGGAGTACGTCATATTTTTTGGCGTACATGACTAGACGGTAGACACTGACCTTGTATAAGTCTGGTGAGAATTGCGCAGACGAAATCATGTAGCGGTTGTCCTCTAACAGCCCGGCGGGCGGGTGTTCGCACGGCGGCTCTACGGAGAAAGACTTAGTTTAATTGCGGTTGCCGAAGTTGGGCGAATAAGATAGTGTGCAGAGGCACTTTGCTGCGGAAACCCATACTACACTCCGGATTTTAATTAGGCGAACTAACTTGACAGCTCAAAGTGTTGTCAGGAATAGAAAAAAAAAATAGTGATTGGTTTATGTCGATATAACCTTAACAATACACCCATAGACATTATGTTGTAATAAGGTTTATATTCGTTTAAAAATGTACAGTTATCAGTGTATTCGATAGTACTATGGAAATGTCAAGAAAACAAAAAGGCGGACAGCGTTCTTAGCGATGTCCTAAAATAAAGTTCGTTCGATGTAAGTATTTTAATAGCAACCGTTTTTTTATTATTGATTCGTGTAATAAAATTATTAGTCAGATTTCAAACACAATAATTCAAAATTGATGAAATACGTAATGTCTACTTTTTTTTAATGCTGTTTAACTAAACCTCTGGTACCAGTTCCTACCAGAGGTTTTTTTTAATTATCGATATTAACAACACTAGCGAAACTGTGGCAACATTCGTGTGCAATGAACTGTCAAGTTAGTTCGCCTAATTAAAATCCGGAGTTCGCGAGTAGTGTAGGAGCTAGGATAAGCATTATGCCTTGGAAGAAACGGGCACGTTCGCATATGTAGTAATTAAAATATAACTCTTTAGACCAAGGGAGTCACGCTTTCGAAAAAAATATGAGTACCAAATATCGAAATCTGTGTTAGATGGCTCATGCGTATTGGGCAGAGATGGGCATTAATCGATTAATTAATTGATTAGTTAATTGAGTTATTAATTATTAAGTCATGAATTTATTGTCCAGCTTTGATAATACAAAATTAGAATGCGTTAAATTAATCGATTAAAAATGTAATCGCTAAAAATTAATCGACTATTAACTTAATCGAGATTAAATTAATCGGTACTCGTACGATTAGATTAACTAATCGTCAATTTTAATCGTTACTCGAGATTAAAAAGTTAATCTTAATCGTTAATCGATTAACTTTTGCCCATCTCTGGTATAGGGTAGCCATCCGTCCGGGTTTCCCCGGATTTGTCCTAGTTTAGAGGGCGTCCGGAGAGCGTCCGGGCGGGGTTTTATTTGTAGTTCTGGTTTAACATTTTCAGGCACAGTAGGTACGTCGAGAGATTAGGTCGCTCGTGATACGAGACCACGTTTGTGGACGGCCACTTTCATCTTCATGAAACTACCAATCCGTCTACAGCCGAACAAGATTTTAAGATGATGAAAGACTTTCCTTCCTTCTTCCTTCCTTCCTTCCTTGCATGAAGGTTGGTTTTTAAGTTTGCTCAGTAAGGACAATTATGGACATATCCGCCCGTCCGGGTTCTGAGCTCCAAAATCCGGGGTTTTCACGTGTCCTGTCCTCGTAGCCAGGTTTCAGAGATGGCAACCCTACATGCGTATCATATCACAGCAAACAACTGGACAAACTACAATCGGTTTATAGATCCAAGCAGGGTTCGAAAGGATAATTATCACGATAATTATCGTGATAATAACAGGTGGATAATTATCAATTGATAATAACAAAAAATAGCGCCCGTGAAATAGAACTATATTCTAAGTATCCAAAGTGTATTTCCGCACTTGTTGCGTCTATCCGACTGAAGCTATAGCAGCAACAATGCCAATGGAAATAGAATCATCATCGGATGAAGATATTCCTTTGGCTTCTTTGGTCAAGTAATTTATTTTCAAATCTGTCAAATCTGACGAACACCGATTTTCACTGAATCTACCTTTAATTAATGACATTAATGTTGATTTGTATTGTATTAAAATTAAACATATTTTTTTTTTGTTTTGAAACAATAAACCATCGATATTTCTTATGAAACAATTTAACAAATGATCTTTTAATACTGGTGATAATTATCCGATAATTATCGGATAATTATCCGATAATTATCACGGCTCGATATTATCTTGATAATTTCGAACCCTGGATCCAAGAGCAGTTATAATTATTTTTTGTTACGGATATTCTAGTGATGAAATATATCTTCAATTCCTATTTTTCACTACTACTAAAACTAATGGCTCAGTCAAATGCAAACCTCGCGAGTTAGTTTCAACCTTCATATCTCCGCCATTTTAAAAATAAAAACAAAAATCGACAAAATCGACAAAAAACCTATACAATTATCAAACCTATTCACAAAATTTCATGAGAATCGGTTGAGATATGCGACCTCTAGGCGAGAACAGCCTGAAAGCAACTGGCCTGGATATCCGAACACACCTGGACGTTGGGGCATTTGGAACATAGACTTGGGGCATAGATTAATGTCCGCTTGTTTAAACTTCTTGCCATCGTCATCGCCAATTTGTATAATAAATTAGAACAACGTAACATTGACTACATTTTAAATTAGATATTATGGACTTTTTGCTGTCTGATACAACAATATATGGGCCCTTACAGACGAACGGCACTTTCCTATACGTAGTACAACTGCAGCCGTCGCCACCTGTCGACGGCTGCCGTCGCCAGGTGGCGACTGTAGAGATGAAATTAATACCATATACTCAGGTCTACGGTCCCTTGAGGCTGTGAAAAAATTAAACTTCTACGTTAACATGAAAAAAGAAAAGGCCGTTTATGTCGCAAAAAACGTACATTTCGACACTCTCAAGGGAATCAAAATGATAGGGTACTCCCGATGACCTATAACTATGAAATTTGGCAAGTAATATTCGTCACATACTACAATTAGTCATAAAAATCTGAAAACTATACATTGTTATAAAATCATAAAAAATATAGTCCTTTTCAGACATTATATTAGGAGAACTCCGTTGCGTTAAGTTTGCACCTCGTTTGTATGCGGCGCCATACGTTTCAGGTTTAAACTTAACTCAAGCAGGCCAATTAAGATGGGATAAGTGAAAGTTTGTACGGAACCCTCGGTGCGCGAGACAGACTCGCACTTGGCCGGTTTGTTTATCTATTTTACTAAATCATCTGTTTTGCTTTATACATGTTTCCACATTTCCACGAAAATGTAGAGTTCTATGACCTGAGCGACGATTACAATTCAGTGAGAGCAATATGCGAACCCCATATCGATGGCAAAAAATTAAAACGCCGTAACCGCCAATTGATTTAATTGGTGTTCATAGCGTTCAAAACATAAACAACGATGTATCGACGCGAAGCGTATTCATTCGCAACATTTAACTCGTAGGTACCTACTACAAAACGGGTTACATTTCGTCATAAACGAGCATTGATGCTTTAGAATGACGCGTGATAATGATAACTTTAATAAAACAAATGTTTACTCGGTACATTCTTTCATTATTTTTAAAGTCACCTCTTAACGATTTAATTTGTATATACCTACGCATATACTGCTCAAAAATATAAGGACCTTTTTTAAAGTCATGCTGTTATTTATTATTGAGTTAAAAATCGGCACCAAGAAACTTACCTACTTATATATTAAAAATATCATTATTCATTATATATTGTGACGCAGTAAATTACAATGTAGCAATGACAAAGATATTGGTAGCATTATTTAATAGACGCCGTTAATTTATGTATTAGCAGACCAGTTGTTCAGCGTGAAAATATCGTATACCTGCGAGGTAAAAAGTCCAACCTACCATAAATGACAGAAACGTAAATTTTTAGCAACATGAGACTACATGTTTTTAACGGTTGTAAGAACCTTTTAGATATAAAAAGAACATCGCAATCATACGCACCGGGAGGGCTGTTTGGTGGACAGCATTTTGCTGACGAGGTGCTGGACGCAGGTATCGACGTATAGCTCTTGCGGCGCCGGCACGCCACATGCGCACGGTGTGTTGCTTTTGATGCACCTATAATATGTCCAAATATAACCACATGTTCAACACTTTAATTCTAATAATGTAGGGGTAGCTAGATTAGTTCAACTGAGGGACCTATTTATACAACAAGTGAAAACAAACAAGAAATATGGCTCACTCTAGACAGCGTGTGTGACCGCACTGGCCGGTGACGGGTAGCACGGGCAGCCTGCCGCAGTCAGGGCAGCAAATGTCCTGGTCCTTTGGCATCTTCTTCAAGTGTGCGTGGTTCACCAGCTGCCCGGCCACGTGCATCGCTTGCTGCAAAACCACCGGCACCGGGACGCTTGGCACGATGCTCTTCAGTAGCATACTCGACCTCATCAACTGAACGTCAACGTCATTCTTCCAACTTCGTCTAGTACGTGGTAAATCATATGGTGGAACGGGTAAATTACGAAGAATCCGTAATAGCCTCTGGCGCGGTTGTCTCCTCAATGTTTGTAGCCAATTTGTCGGTTGTGTGGTGTCGCCCGCTATCGCATTACTATTTGACACTACTACACTCTGCGTTTCCGAACTCACGCGACTTTCTTGGTACACGCTCAGTTCTCTGCTTTGGGTTTCGTGGCTTTTTGAAAATAACATTAAAATTCCAGCAGCTTGAATATCGTCATTAGTTATTTCTACTTCTAAAGACTGCTCTTGGTCCGTGGGTGCAGCGTTCTCCGCGGGGCTATGCCGGTGAGTGACGCTGGTCGTGTACGGCTGTTGTCTGACATCACTTGCTCTTCTGTATAATGGTTCAGGGCGAACTACTCTACGCAGAGAACGCCTAAGACTAAGTCTATCTCTTGCACGACAATCAATAGTTTGGATAATGCCTTGCAGCTCTGCCTGGATATCATTCTGCGGAACCTGTAAAAAAATTCGTTCACTAAAATAACAATTATAAACACGTGCCTTAACAACTTAGCTTAGAATAATACTTTTCATAAGTTACCATAGTTTTGTTTTTAGATGTATTTAATGGTTACATTAAACGACCCACCAATAGGAATAATTAATGACTGATGTTGAACTCTACAGCGTACTATGGTTATTTGAATAAAAAAAATGCATAATATGTGCACAAACTAAAGAATTTGGTCACTTCACGCGAAGATACCCAAGACAGTTACAGTGAGAATTATCCCATTTTAGTGATATATAGCCATGGCCCGCCATCTCGACTTAATACGAGTATAATGAATGGCATATTTTACCGGGTCTCCGAATGGACTTGTTGCACGTACACAAAAAAGGTTTCGCTGTTCATTAACTTTAGATAAGTAGCGGCTCTGTCAGCTGTAGTAGACCACGCCAGTTTATTTCAAAATCGCTGAATTTTGAATTTTTTAAGTTTTCAATACACATGTCATTTTGAAAAGTTCGAGACAATAAAATTTGTATACCTAATTTATCGAACCTAGTCACAAAATGTCATGTATGTTCAGAAGTGCGGCTTGTACGCGAAAACAATCCGAAAGCATCTTGAAATCGGTACATACGTAAGAATTTTAAGAGAGACGGAAACGCTTCGCTCGCTCGGTTAAAACGGTTTGGCCATAAAAGCCCCGGCCCGCCGCCGGCACTAATCTAATGAATCAAACTTGTTGTAGGAAACCCCGTCTCCCGGACAAGCACTAGAAAAGGTCATAATTTAGTTTTTTTGCATTAGAAAGTACTTTGTACCTACTTCTGTCATATCTAAGGATTTATTACATCTTGCGCCCCTCCTCCACCTACGCAACCCCCGACCTGACTCCGAGTTAGGTTAGTGCCACGTAATCGTACCGATATACAAACGTTAAAAATAGCCCATAACACGCGATAACAAATGGATTGACAACTTCCGTGGCCCCGCCTCATACACACCCGCCAAGACCGGCCGAGCAATGCAGGCTGTGTTCTAGGACGTGAAGCGTGTCTCGCCGAGTACCAGAAAGCGTGTAGGTACGAGCTGTACGGGCCGATCCGGGCTTCCGCGCCCCGTGTCTCGTCCCGTTTGGGCCCGTACTTGTTGCACTTCGCCTTCGCCCGGGCGCTGGCCGCACCTAATCATTTTGCTTGAATAACCCCGGCGCATTCCAACTCGGCATTATTGATTTTCTGGAGCGACCCCCAGCTAACTGCAACTGGTCTATCTATTATATCTGTTGTATAGTACACTTATAAGTGTAGTACACAATACTATAGTATTGTGCACACAAACAGAATGCTGGAATGTCTGGCTCGTAACTAGTGTTTTTAAAGCTCGCGCAGATTTTTGAGTACACAGCGATAAGGGGAATGTTTGAAAATCAGGCGTACAAAGTACAATCTATAAACACTTGCGAAGGATTTTACAAGTGTTTATAAATTACAATACTAGTGAAAATAAGTAGAGCCTAAAAACTATAATATAGAAATTGACTGCAGTTTAAATTGTTATATTGTTCCGATGTTAAGAAATCACAAATATCTAGAAAAGGAATTGTCCGTTCTATTTTTGACCGACTTTAAAAAAAGGAGGAGTTTCTGAGTTTTACTAAGTAATACTATTATTGAAAAATTTATAGGTTCAGGCAGGATTCGAACCTGCGTCTCCAACCGTAATCCTTAAAAAATTGATACTGATTTTTATAAATTGTACTTTTAGTTAATTAGGTATTGAAAAGTCTTCCTGTAGACAAACTGTCATAACAGTTTCGCAGGGCTTTAGATTATATGTAATCTTTGTTGTAAAATTAATAAAGAAATAAATAAATAAATAATAAAAAACGGCTTTCCGGGCCAACACGGCCGTCCTACCAACTGGACCACCGAACCATTCATCATCATCATCAACAATCAAGCTTCATTGTAAACATTGGGTTTACGTTAGCAGACGTTATTGCTTTAATAAAAATATTATTATTTTAATATAGACATACAGATTTATCATTGCATTTAACGTGTTTTTGAAACAATGTTCCACAATGATGTGAAAGTCGAACATACAAAGGTATCTACCTAATGCATATGGATTGTCATCGACAGACTAACACACATGAACGTCTACCTTTCAGCACCATATCATCGGAGGTTACAAGCCTACAATTTGATACGGGTTCCGTACCTCTGTCGGCAAAATTATAAACATATATAATTATATCCTTATAGGATCATTTTGTTGTCCGTCTGACCGTCTGTCAAGACTTTAAGACCCTTTTTCTCAGTTTACGCAGTCAAAAAATACTAATAATGCAGCATGTCTTTATGCTCGAAAGGGAATCAAATAAAGGGTAAGCTCTTTCCGTTACCCTAGAATCATGAAATTTGGCGACCCATACTATAAAATCGATGTATGGGGACAATAGCTTACTCCCGGCAAGTTTAAATTTGTCCCTCATCCAGTTTATTTTCTCGTTAGAACAATATTCGATGCTTTCATAGTTTGTACGAAACCCTTGGTGCGGAGTCCGACTAGCACTTTACCGGGGTTTTAAACATAACCGAATGTTCTATATCCATCTATAGGAAGAAAATGTGGTGATCTTTTTAAATCTTTAAACCTGATCCATCTCCTTAAATAGTAGATTGTAGAACAAGAACATAAAAAGAGCCATTTTACCCGAGACATTCATATGGAATGGATAGTCACGTCGAAGGTAAAATGGGTTTTATGACTTTTATGTTTGTTGTGTTGCAAGGGAATAATGAATTTTTAAGCAACACAACAAATGCGGCCAGAATTGACTCACAAATTTCCAGTTTTTCCTTTTTTTTTCTACTTGAGACTCGAAGAGTTCGTCTACGGTCAGATCCTTAATGCAAAGTTATAATTTATAAGGTAAATATTAGCGTTATTTCTTTGTTACGTAAATTCCCGTAATTTGTACTAATATATATCCCACCGAACATATTATCATGTAAAATGATTCCATCTCATCTCTGAATCTACATGCCCTAAAGAGTTAGGCCGGGAGTTAGTCGTAGAGGCCTAATTTCAAAAACTTTACCTACACTAGAGTCAGAATATCTGGCCCCCCGCTGTTGCATAAAATACTATTCCAAAACAGTAATTTATCTAAAAACTGGTGATAAGTGGATCAGTTTTACGCTACTCATCTACTACATCTAGATAGTGGCGCTACAAACAGCTTTCATATACCTAGCAATAATGTGCATACGTCATATATTTAATTATTATTAAACGTCAGTAGCGATTTGTCAAGGATTTGCCATGAACCGAATTCAAAACATTGTTTACCGAAATGCTGATCGATCATTCGTTCTTCTTGTGAAATAAATACTGAACTGAACCCGATCGAAAAAAAACTTGACTCATCATCATCACTGTGAATTGTTTTGGCTTTATTATGCAAAAATTACTTATTTACTTGAAATTTGCAGAATATTAAGTCCTATTTTCTCTTTCTTTGTTTTCTATTTTCACTGACTTTCAACGTCAGTTACCAAAAATTTGTCGTTGCCAGTAAAATAAATACCAAAAATCTGGCGTGGGTTGAAAAATACCCTGTTGGGCTATTACATAGTGAAAAATTCTGGCGTCCCACGCAAGCTTTTCGCTGTTTGTTTTTTACCTAGGTCCGCTAAAGCTGAGCTGAGTGTGGGTCGAAAGACTAAGAAATCTTATTGATTGTTTTTTCACTCCTTTTAATTGGCTTGCACAGCCTACGCAGTCTTAAAAAGTGAAAATATTTTATACGAAAATCTAATATTTGCTTCTGAAAAGATTCTATAACCGTATTATATATTATATGCTATAATCCAGTGAATAATAGTATGTACATTACTGCAGACGCCGGGAAATAAGGGCTTGCCGGCTTCGTATCACCATCGGGCCTCCCTTTTCACGGCTAAGGCATGTATAGTGCTTTTCTGAAACATAATTCAGCTGTTTAGCCCGTTCTACAACACAGACGCCATGTTTAAAAACAATTACTTCCCGGCCTAGGCCTTCAATTTTGTATGAAATTCCTTTACAGTTCTCTCGAATTGTTCCGCCCGAAACGTGACACTTCGAAGCCTGTTTTAACGCACGTTAATGATGATATTTCATTGCATGTTTGAGAAAAGGGGTTTTACCTGACAAACAACGGTCTACATAGTAGTTTAGAATTTTTGATATGTTGTGTAGGATGGTTAGCGAGTGTTTAAAATGCAAAATGCACAATTCCCCTCCTTCGCGCCCGCCGCCATAATGAAAAACCGGCATTTTTTATCTATTTTTGCTTATACCCTTGTTAACATATAGAGATAGGAAAAAGCTTAGATAATGTTGTAGGGATAAATTGACTATAATTTACATAGCTCGGACTAATCATAGCAAAACAAGAATTAAGAAAAAAATTAATGGAAATACGCACAAACTTGTGGCCAATTTTGGGTTGCAACGTAAAATATAAATTATATTTATAAACGCAACCCAAAATTAGCCACAAGTTTGTGGGTATTAGATTTTTTTTTCTTAATTCTTGTTTTGCTATGATTAGTCCGTGCTATGATAATTTACATTTCAGATTTTGTTTCTAGAGCCGCTTTTCTACTGACGCACGCCCCGATACAGCTGCATAAGTTGGTCTTGAGCAGGTTTGGCGTTCGGCGTCTTTACTTATCTTGATGGGCTCCAGTTAACGAGTTTTTCTACACCAGCCCCACTCGATAGCGTCTTTGTCAATCCCCATCCACTCCATGACCTGGTTGTATGTCCTAGGAAATGGAAATGTGCTGCGTCAGAGGTCGGAGGTAGTTTAGCCAGATTGAGCTTGGTGGTACTGGTCTTCAATTTGCTATAGCGAAGGCAGTTCAACGACTGTTCTCTTCTGCCACCTTACACGGAAACTAATATTTTCTCTCCAGCTGCTGAAACTTCTTGGGGGTAGCAGCAGGGTCCTTGAACCTCTCCGCCTGCTCCAGTAATTAAGGGATAAGGGGTTTCGTTGTACCATTAATTAAATTTCTAAAGCGTTCTAAAGCCAGAAGTTTGTTAAATTTACGGATATTGCGTTTTTAACAGTTTTTTAAATATGCAATTATGCATATCTCTGTAACTAACTATCCTTGAAACAAAATGTAAGTTATAGTAAATTTAATTCTCTACAACATAGGCCAAGCTCTTTTCTAGCTAAAATGCTCCTAAATGAAGATATAAGCCAGAAGTTTGACACGTTACTGGAAATTGCGATATTTTTATTTTTTTTAAATGGCATATCTCCGTAACTATCTGTCATTGAAACAAATTTTAAAATGTAAATTATAGTAAATTTCATTCTCTACAATGCTCCTAGTCGAAGATATAAGCAAAAATCTGAAGAAAGTGCCGGTTTTTTCAAGTCGGTTTAATTGTGCATTTTGCATTTTAAACACTCACTAACCAACCTAGACAACATATCAATAATTCAAAACTACCGGACCGTTTGTAAGGTCACCCCCAGTACTTTAGTCTCTATTCACCGAACTACTACGGTAATTATTGGTTTTATCGCTTGCCGCGTAAGTTTCATAATTACGTCACAGAATAACTCGCCATTTCAACAACGACCTACCGAGAGCGGTGGTCTAAAAGCAAACTGGGCGTTTAGGTCACTGATGTTTCCAGTTTTTTATTAGATAGGTATTATTTCTGCTTATTGGATCAAGTTAAAACGGATTTTTATAGCATAATTAAAATTATATCATGTTCTGGCAGCTATCAAGAACTGATTACGAGTAGGTACGCCACCGGTCAATGTCGACAAATTGCCAGAATTAATAAGCTGTTAATTAACCATTAACGACTATTAGTGGCGTGAATAATATTTGAACAGTAAGCGATATTGTAATATCATACCATACATAATCATCTATCTCGCTCGTCATCTCAAGACACTGTTTAAATGGATTGATCAAGCTTAACTAAACACTGTCCTGTTGCCAGCTACCTAAGTCAATACGTTCTTTTTTGAGTTGGTCAAGTCAAATATGGATTTGAGATTATTTTCTATCCCATAAAAAAAATTATGACGATAACTGCCTACTGGACCAAGATTAAGATAGCTCCCCTAAAATGGTCTAAGGATATCGAATACTCTCGACCTTTAAACGCCGTACATTGCACTTTTATATCGTGGGTCGTGGACCATAAGAGGGCGCCGAGCGTTTGCGACTGAACCATAGAGCGTGGGGAATGCGTATTTAAATCAGCGCGCGTCCGCCATAGTAAAAATGTATGGAGAATTAAAAGCACTTTTTTGATAAATCCGGATCTTTAATACCAAACAATAATTGAAATATTTGATGCGGACAAATTGTAATGTAAACATTCTTCTTTTTTTTAACTGAAAATCAGAATAGATTTCCATTGTTAAACTATAAAAAAACACTTAACGCCTGCTTACGATTTTACAATTTTCGTCCAACTTTACTTAGTTCTCTAGGGTAAAATATTAATAATCTTATAATTTTTCCACGGAGAAGTTGTTAACACATTCTTCGGAATGCTAAATATGTAGTTTAGAATTGGATTAAACAACTAGTGTCGACGTTATCCACTTAACGGCAATTGCCTATTTTTTCACATTTCGCTCGGTGCAGTCTTAAGCACTATAAATGTATTAATAAAGTTACAATTATGTACTGTAGTCAGTAAATTTGTGATTCATTTATTTATAGAAACGCCAAATTATGTAAAAATATTGGTGACGTTAATTTGCGAGTTAAATTATCTGTACACACTTTTCTTTTCATAATTACGGATAATATATTATATTAAAATCGTTATTGCAACAAAAGTAGTGTAAAACGTCTAAAGTGAGTAGAATAAAATCTTATTTCTTAATGTTATTATCACAAATTAACAGTTTTCAAAATATGGATATTGAATTAAGTATCATGAAATAGTTAATGATAAAATGACAACCACGGGAGTCCTTAAACAGTGCAGAACAGAAGTCATATACACATTAAAAAAAATCAAATAAGAAATATTCTTGAGCGTGTCATTCTGAGTTCATGAATTAGTTTTCAATTCATGAATTAGTTTGTCACAGGTTCATTTAAAATGACGTCATATTTGAATTTGGCATTATATTTATGTTATTTCTATCAAGTTTCGCATATTATTGTAACGTGTTAATTATTGCACATCCACAACTTCACTTGTGAACTTGCCCCCATTGCCAGCTCATAAACATTGCCAACTCGTCCATATTCCCATATCATCCACATTGACAACTTATTCACAATGCCAACTTGTCTAAATATTCAACTCGTCCATATAGTCAACTCGTCTTTATTTCCAACTCCGTCCACAATGCCAACTCGTCCATATTGCCAACTCGTCTATATTCCCATCTCATCCACATTGCCAACTCGTCCACAATGCCAACTCGTCTATATTTCCAACTCGTCTACATTGCCAACTCGTCCACAATGCCAACTCGTCTATATTTCCAACTCGTCTACATTGCCAACTCGTCCATATTCCCACCCAACTCAGCTACATTACCAAGTCGTCCATATTCTCAACTCGACCGCATTCCCTATATTTCTATCCCGTCCACATGCAAGCGGATTGACTATTTTTTCCTTAATTTTGAAAAATATCCATTTAATTTACCATAACTCGTTCCATGTTCCAGAAATATGGAATTATGTTTTTGAAGGACTAATGTAACCAAACAATATTATTTGTAGTAATCAATCATAGATTAGTTTAATTCAATGACGATTCAATTAGTTTTACTCAGAGTCAGAGTTGGGCAAATTTCATTTTGAATTGAGAATAAGAATGAAAACAAATATGGTTTATTCTAGAGCGCGTCATTCTGAATGGCGTGAAATACAATAAATCAAGAATTTACCGCTAACTCGTTGACTGAGTTATTTTGTTAGAGGTCCATTTAAAATAAAATAACGTATTATTTGAATGGCGATTATCTTGTTTTTTTTAGTGATTGTTTAGTATAAGTATTTTTTTATGCATTCTACTTTAGTTATTGAAAAGTCGAAATTAAACGGGCGTGTGCCATCACAAGGTCGGCAGCGGAGTGATTGGAAAGATTTGGAAAGATGGATAAGTACCTACGACGTCATGGAAAGGTGGTCCTAGAAACGCCTTCTGAAGATAGTAAGGATCGCTGTTCGCACGAATAACTCGATCCTCAAAGATAAATCGACATTATAAATTTGTGTCTCTAATATTTGAAGAGTTTCTTCGATTCCTCGTGTATCTCGCAGCCAATATTTCACCTAAATGATATGGGATCAAACATAAAAATAACTTTCCATATCGGTTTGTAAAAGACGAAGATGTAAAAATCATACAGTCCAATTGAGAACTTCCTTTTTTTGAAGAAGGTTAAAAATATATTATAATCAAACACTTTTATTTCAAATAATCAATCACAGATTGATTTCGTTGAATGACGATTAAACTAGTTTCAATCAATTTTTTCTGCTTTGGTTTATAGTAAAACACGCTACTCAAAATAACCTACTCTTGAATGACGGTCAGTTGATTCATTTGTGCGGTGTGTCATTTAAAATGATGATTTGTTATTGAATGCCCAATTCTGGTTTAACTAAATTTTTCTGCTTAGATTTATTCTAAAACTCGTCATTCAAGATAACCTATTCTTGAATGACTGTTGATTTAATCTTGCGGCGCGTCCTATAAAATGATGATTTATTTTAGAATTCCCAACTCTGATTGGGGCTGGTCTCTAGTATTTACAGTGAATTAACGGACAATACGACAAATTGATAAGCATATTTACATAAAACTCTGCTCAATAACCTGAGGTATCGCTCAAGTTTTAGTAATGGTAGTTTATCATTCTTTACGAGAGGACGGTGTTGAGAGACTAATATTCTCTAATACCCTCTTGCCGTACATATTACATGACTGAGGCTTCGTTTAAGTACTCTCGGATAGTACACTGTCCATGTTAAAGAAGAAACGGTAAGCCAAAAAGGTATGCTTAGGTGTATTCGTACCTATATGCGGTGCGTAAGAAACCTTGTGTTTGAAAGCCCGGTTTCTATCAAAGTTTCTTCGGAGATGGCTTTTCCGCAGCCCGGCTAGCGACAGTGTCACCCGTTTCTTTTACTCAGTACTGGATAGAAATAATTAGGTAATACTTGTCGCGTAGCGCAGTTGCTAGAGCAGCAAGTTTACTTACAGTCCGTGAGCTAAGGCACCTATCTGTTCAAAAATGCTGATTGTTATAAACATTTTCTCTATGATCAAAAATGTTTCTTAACATATTATCACTGTTACTACTTAGAACAGGGCCATTGCGATTTATTGGTATATACTTGAAGTCACAAGTTTGAATTTTTCATTGATAATTTTTGTTTCAAAAACTACTCGAAATTAAAAAAATTCACGCAGATAACGGTTTTATTTTCAACTTTTTCGACTGCACACAATGAAAGTATGAAATAGTTATGTTACTATCTAGAACTTAGGGAAAAGCATTATTCACTTCAAAAAGTTGGTTGAAATTATTGTCAATATATTTGTCATCGTATGAAAAAAAAAAAACATTTTTAACAGGAATAAGTCCTCCTAACATAATGTGATTCGAGTTTAATACTCTTATGCGTGTCCCTACGCTCTTATACGATCGAGATATGATCCTCTCCGATTTCATCCAAACCCAACTCCCAATCTAAGAGCTATCACACAAGGCACTTTTCTAGTGCCTCGCCTTTACCACTCGCAGTAATCGCTGCGCAATTGACCACGTTGATTATCAACTATGTTGCTATATTATTGCTTAAGGAATGAGTATTGGAATGAGTTCTTAGTGAACTTCATTATATTTTTGCGTATCTTTAACTTGTTACACATGATCCCCTTTCAGTTATTTGCAGCCGCGCTTCAATGAATTGTACTTGACCGAGTTACAATAAAATGAGTAGGAAACTCTAGTCTCATCATCGACGCTATCTCTGCTGGGAATCCGCTTACACATACGTCAACCGACCGCTTACATAAAATACGCCATTGAATACAATCATCGTGGGGTTGGCTGCGCAGGTCTTACGCAAAGCGAGTAAGCGGAGCGTTATATAACGCGACCTAGTGGCACACTGACTCCGTATGCTTGTACCTCGACTGCACTGCTCTACCTACGCTACGTGCCGTGTAACCCTTCTAGCTAAATAATGCTGTAATGTATTGTATTACTGATCGCGCCTTTATGAGTATGAATACACGTCAACATTTGAGTATATTTTTTTAACAGTTATTGGATATCTACATATGGCCAAGGTATATTGTTGTTTTATTGAGAAGATCCGTGAAATTCAAACTGCAAAGCAAAAACGTAGTTGAGAATATTGTTGACAGTCTTTTCTTTTAAGTGTAAATAATAAATGAATTTAATAATTTCTAAGCGACTGTATTTTTCGTTTAATGTAAATACAATATTATATTACTATAGTAAAATAGTATTTTCATTAAACTTAGAAAGTATTGAATTCATTTACCGTTTACACTTCAAAAAAAACTTTCAACAATGTTCTCAACTACGTTTTTATTTGCAGTTTCAATTTCAAGGATCTTCTCAATAATACAACAATATACCTTTGGCCATAGATATCAAATAACTGTTAAAAATATGTGGCTAGTAGTGTGTAGCAGAGGCTTCATTTGACGCGCGACAAATAGTCATCAATTTCTCTTGCAAAGAACTGATTGAATTATCATTGCTCAGTTTGAAAGTAGTACAGCTGACATACATACATCAAAATAATTCCAAACAAATAATCCACTTGCCGTTGGAGTGCAGTTCTACCGACTGCAAACCGGCAGCAAGCTAGCGCGGTAGTAATGCAGCTCGGATGCAGCGGACTACAATCGTGCAGTTAGTTCTACCGACTGCATCGAAACTGCGCTTTTGCATCCAGAATTCAGCCCAAATGCAGTCCATCAGCTGTGTCCGCTCTCACTTTACCCCTAATTTTACCTGTACGCCTAGAATAACTGCGAAACGCGACTCCTTGTCGCTCTCTTTTCAATACATTGCGAGCAAGAGAGAGTGAGTGATGCTGAGTCGCGCGAGAAGCGAAGTCGCGGCCAGATATGCTAGCCCTGCTGAACCAGATCGCAGAGCAAACTTCGTCTTGGGCTAATCCCTTGTCATCGTCACATGTAATTGTCACAGAAATCTCGAATGTACTAGTTTATCAAGCTAAGAATTACCAAAGAAAAGCGAAATAAAGCGATACCTACATAAAGTGTTTTGTAACAAGCTTGGTATCAATAACATTAACTACTTACTCGGTTTTTATTACGTATATACATATACAGTACCCTTTCATATCCAAACATATAAACAAACGAGACGTCAAAGATGATAATAAATAAACGACGAGTGATTGAAATGTCGATAAAATATACTTAACGTGAAGGGGGAGCATCTAGTTTCTGTTTATGTAAAAAAAAAACTATGTTCACCAAAAATTTAAACAATAAGTGAAAGACTTTTGTCAAATGTTTGCATTAGGAGTTATTTATCTATATTGATAAGTTGTCATATCCCATCAATACGGTGCAGAGATAATTTAGAATTCTAGAAATCGTAAATGTGTAATTAGGAAATTTTGACACAATTCGGAACATAATATACAACAAAATTCAATACACCATTCAAATAAGATTTTCATACGACACATATGTACGTAAAGATAGCTGTAAATGTGGGCAATAAATAAAATAATTAAAATGTCCCATACTATCCAATGTGATTAGGACACTAAGAAGTTCAGAAATAGGAGTCAAAGTGATGAACCTACAGACGTCGACTGTACGTTAAAGACGCTCCATATTAAAGGTCGTTTCAATTTTAGCATTTATTGTGAGAATATACTTTTTGAGTTAATTCAGTTTTTCTAAACTGGACTAAAATAATTAGGAATCCCAATTCTTCATCCATCTTGCCTGTTTCGATTATAGAAGAAAATATTATTTGAAATTGTATTTTTAATTCTTATTTTCCCGATCCGGATGAACGCAAGTATATGAAACGGTTCAATCTGAATCGTCTAAGATCTAAAAAAAGTTTAATCATTAGAATGATTTTTAAAGTATTACAGTTTACTGCAACCTCTAACTTTGTACCAATGTATGACCAAAGCTTTTTTTGGAAAAGCGAGACCATGGTATCTAAAATGGGTTCCCTTTATCTTGCATAATATCGATTCTCCGAATTTCATTTCACATAACAGCTATCACCGAAACTTTTTTAGCCGAATGATTCTTTAGCATAATCATTTAGTATCACAATTGTCAGTTGGCATACTATTAATTTCTCATAATTTTATATGGCAGAACATTAATATCGCCGAATTTATTATGGCATTAGAACGGCGACCACAACAGAGCCGAACTGCTGCCAGTAAAGTAGGTTAGGTTAAAACCGAACTTAATGGGTTAGGTTAGGTTAGAACTGCGACCACAACAGAACCGAACTGCTGCCAGTAAAGTAGGTTAGGTTAGAACCAAAACCCGAGGAACCGAACTTAATGGTTTTTTTTCGCAAGAAAAAAAAAAATTAAGTTCGGTTCTCACCTAACCTACTTTACTCGAACTTAATGGGTTAGGTTGGGTTAGAACTGCGACCACAACAGAACCGAACCGCTGCCAGTAAAGTAGGTGGTTAGAACCGAACTTAATGGGTTTGGTTAGGTTAGAACTGCGACCATAACAGAATCGAACTGCTACGAGTCATGTGGTAAGTAGAAATAAAAAAGGAGTGGTTATCGTATTTCATTTATTATGAGGTATAAATTTCTTCGAAATAACTATTCGGACATGTAAATATTATGCTTATTCATATTCTGCCATATGAATGTTCTGATAAAAAAAATTATGAGACATCACAATATGAAAAAAAAATTATGCAAAATAAAATTCGGAGAAATGATGATTCTGTCAAAGGAGTGAACCATCTAAAATGCCTATTTAGATGCGATACGGTCGAAAACAATTAGCTCACGAGCTTACGATTGACTAGTGAATTTATCAACATATTTTTTTAGAAATGCTACCCAGTACATTACAAACATTGATCCTGCCAAATGTCCAAAGTAGATAACATATAATTATGCTAAATTAACTACATCACAAGGTGCAAGTCTTATTTTTGCAAAATTAGCCATTGAAAAGTCGAACATTGGGACAGCGACGAGGAATGCAAATGATATGTTTACGTTTACTCTTATGAGTACACATCATATTATCTTTCCACTACGTGTTTCAACAAAAATACATTTGTAAAAATCCTGTACGTCTATCATAACTATGACACGCGATTCTTTGTCAGTCCAAAACTACCTGTCAGCTTCCTTTTAATACCAAGCGAGCTGGAGATGCTGATTCGCGCGATAAGCGAAGTCGCGGCAAGATATTCGAGCCCAGCACCTCTAGCACAACTGTGATGTGATACGCGACTCATTCTCGCACGTTATATTTATCTGTCCCTTTCTGCGCAGTACTCGCTGTGAGAGAGTGACAGGTGATCCTATGCCGCACGACAAGAGTCGGGATGCAGTTATGCTAGACGGACTGCTCCTCGAAACAGATTGTTTTACCATTGGGTGTAAAAAATGTTCATCCTAATTCTATAGCGCTTCGCGCTTCAAAGCGCGAAAATCGGGATTGCCTTGTATGGATGTATTCCAGATAGGTACAGTCGCCATCAGATATATCGCAGCATATAAGGGCAAATTTTTATTTTGTTGTCGATTTCTTTTTTTTCTCAGATTTCAATAAAATTTGGTGAGCTGGTAAAGTTGCTTCTTCTGACCATGGTAAGCCCAATTTCACAATATGTCCTACAAATTTCTTTCCATTGAGTTACACAAAATGTACTACAGAAATTGGCCCATTTCGAATTATTTATTTTTCATTTTGAGTTACTCATTTTGTATGCATATGCATTTATATTATATATATGCATTTGCATTTTTTTTTTGGGCAGAATAAGCAACTTTACCAACTCACCAAATTTTATTGAAATCTGAGAAAAAAACAAAAACGACAACAAAATAAAAATTTGCCCATAAGGAGTTCATAAATATCTGAACACGACTCTTATTGACTGGACGTTACAGGACATGTTCAGATATTTATGAACGCCTTATATGCTGCGATATATCTGATGGCGACTGTACCTGACACTGTGTATCGATATTCTATATAATTCAAAATGGTACGTATGCATATGTACACAATGTGAAACACCGACGAAGTGTACAGCTCAACATTTTCACTCTCAGTGGCGACGGGGTTAATACGTAAGACATGTCTTGTAGGCAGGTACATGGACAGCAGAACTCTTATGCATGTCTTAGGTCTTACGTCTAATACCTGTCTATTTCTGTATTTATGTTTCAGTAAACCTATTACCTAGGTATAGACTATAGAGAGACATAGAACATAACTCCGAGCCGCCAATTGTCTGATTTTGATACGGTTTGTTGGTAAGTATGAGCTACGACAGAGTGCTTAAAATCTAGGTATATACCTAAATGACACCTAATAGGTAGTACAAATAATTTATGAATACCTATCTATATAGGTATTGTTTACATTATGTGTTTGATGTTTTCAAATCCGTGCAAAGTTAGGTTAGATAAGGGTGCTAGTATTTTTTTTATGACGTTCGTGATCTTCTGTTCGTGAATCACGTCTCGTTAAGGGTAGTAATAAAACCTCCGAAAAATAAATACAAAATGTGCTCGTTCAAAATATGATTTTTACTACTTCTTTTACTAAACTTCCGAAAGCTTATGTACGAATAAAAATATAGAAGCGAACTGGTAGCAGTTCGGTTAAGGCGCTTCGCCGACCGCTGCCGCGGCACGCTCGCTTCGCTCGCTCGGCTCGCGCGCTGTTGTGGTCGCAGTTCTAACCTAACCTAACCCATTAAACTACATTTGTGGTAGCAATTCGGTTCTGGCGCTAGTATTTATTTCGGAAGTTAAGTATTTTTCGGAACCTTTATTATTATCCTCTCGTTAATACAAAATAAAGTTAATAAAGGAAATATACGCCGCCAGCCCATATTAGGTAGGTACCTATAGTCCTTTGGTTGGTTGTATGATCCACTTAAGCAAAACAATACTATTTTGTGGTTTGTACCTCCTTATCGTCCGTCATAAAAGAGAAGAGTACTAAGTAGATACCGCCTTCGTGCATTGTAATTTTTGGTGGATTATCAACTCTAAGGCCGTTGCCTCTAGTTAGAATTGCTTTAATAGAAAATTACAATGCAAGAAGGCGTTATCTACTAAAGCACGCTTCTCTTTTATGACGGACGATAGTGAGGTACAACACCAGAAAATAGTATTGTTTTGCTTAAGTGGATAGTACACAACGGCAACGGAAGGACTATACAAGGCATACGCTACGTAGGTAGATTATACAGTTTGCCCGAGTTGAATGCACTCCGAGTGCTCACACGCCCGATCGTGTGAGGAGTTTAGCATTATAGGTACGTTAGTTTCATAGACAAGAAATATAAAATTTTAAAGGGGGAGAAATCTATACTACTCTAGAATACAATTATTAATCATAACCCTGCATTTTAGGGTTCCGTAGTCAACTAGGAACCCTTATAGTTTCGCCATGTTCGTCTGTCCGTCCGCGGCTTAGCTCCGCGATCATAAGCGGAAAGCTGAAATTTAGTACGAGTAAAAAAGTAAAAGTATGAAAAAAAAAATTTTTTCGCGTATCCCCGTACTCCTACAGAAGAGGGCGTGAATTTTTTTTTCGTTCCTACACTAGCGTGTGGGCTGTCGTTGAATAGGTCTTTTAAAAATAATAGGGGTCTTCAAACATCATTTCTTGATAAAGTCAGCACTTTTGTAAATATTCGCTCGGGAAATCAAAAAAAAATGTGTGTCCCGTCCCCCCCTCTAACTTCTCAACCACGGGTCAAAAAATAATGGAAATATTCATGAAAATGAGGCCTTATTAGTACTTTCAATGAAAACTATATTGAATAAAATCGGTCGAGCCGTTTTTGAGTTATCGCAAAATTTCATAATTTTCTTCAAAATGACGTAAGTGCCGCGCGGTGTTCTTATACTTCGAACGTTACACATATAAGTTAAATGCCATACTGCATTAAAACATTTCGCACAATCTGGCGCGTATAATCGATAACTTCCAGAAGGTAATAAGTAATTACAGTTACTTTGGCGTTTACAACCTTTTTATAGGGCTTGAAATCTTTCTCGTAATTTAAATTTTATTTTATTGTCTATTGTGAAGGATGGGCAACTACGGAACCCTACACTGAGCGTGGCCCGACACGCTCTTGGCCGGTTTTTTTGCTTTGCCGTAGTCGGGTAAAAATTTTAACTCACTTATCTACGTGACGAACTTTAAACTTAACTGGAGGGTAGTTATTTCAGAAAGGGGGAGACATAGAATAAAGTTTGCGAGAAACCCACCACCCATGTTTCGCCTTCTCAATGCATTTAACTCGAACGCAAACTGTAGGTATTTTGCAGTGTCCTAACTCTACCACCAATCAATGGCCGATAACGAATAATTATGTCGGCACAATCCTAAAATTTTGATGATTACGAAATTTCTTTGTTGCGTTATCGCGTTAAGAAGTAAATCTCTTAACGAAAGTACTAAATACTTATGACATAATTTCGACCTTACATTTTTAATAAATTAGTAATCATCATAATTTTGTAAAAGGAGCACCTTGGGAAGAGCATGGTAAACTTTTATAACAAAGGAGGGTAGTTACACACTGGCTTTTAATACTACTCTTAATTTTAATATTTCGACGGCAAAAAGCGTAAACGCTGTAAACGCCAATGAATTCCCTTGGCGTTTACAGCGTTAACGCTTTTTGCCGTCGAATTTACCGACGAAATATCTAGGTAGGTAGTAGATAAAGCTAGGTGCAACAAGTCCAAAGGCCAAAAAAATATAAATGACACCAAGGATTTAAAATGATCCTGGTAGGTACTTAATTACTAGTGAGTAGTGACGGTTGATGAATTGGATTGGAAACAATAACCCCAAAAGTACCCACCCAGTTTTAGTACCCGAAACAATTTAGTAACTAAACTAATCCAATTCTATTTAACCTTGGTTATCCTTTTCAATTTAAAATTTCGATTTCAGTTATGTAAATTCTGAAGTAATCATCAAAATTATGTAATAAATTACGCAATTCCGTTAGTTCGGAAGTTTATTTCACTTGTATCGCTAGTTGGCGCTTGGCGCTCCGGACGCCGAGCGGTATTTATGTTTACGCTACTATACTGTTTACGACACGACTCGCGCGCCGCTCCGCGACCAGCCGCCGGTCCCAGTAACCAACAGACGGTTTCCAGCGAAACCGTTTTTGATGCACACAGTAATCAATAACAAACAATAACAATTATGACGATACTGTCCCAGTGTATTGAGAATTATGCACCTACATACTTAAAGGATTTACGCAAACGTTAACTAACTAGTCGTAAGGAGACGCCGGCTCGGTTAAATCATCCCTAAGCTCGATCCTTACATAATTTTCTTACGTAATGACCACGTGGCGAGGATATCGTTGTCCAATAGCCCACCAGGAGCCTAAAGCCACTTAGAATTACGTAACATCATTCTATAACGTAAAAATGATCTTGTATACCTATACCAATTCGACGAGATTTCAGGAGTTGTCTACAAAACTATGTTACCTCGGCTGTAGTTGGTGTCAACGGCCTTAGACGCTCGCTAACCGGTGGCCACATATTACAAAACTCCGCTTATATTGTGAGTAAGAAAGATGTTAATAAACTGATTAAAATTTATGTAAAAACACGCACAACCAGATAATAACGCACACTTATCAGAACTGACGGGCGCTGACTGAACAGAACTGACGGACCGGACGAATAAGATGGTGGGGTGGGAATTTGAAGGAAGGAGAAATTGAAATTAATTGGAGGGGGCGGTACAATCGAAGTTGACAGTGTCAAAATAGCGCACCATAGACAATTTAAGACGGCGATACACCCGTATGGTATGGATGAGTTAAAATTAAAATAGAACCCTAAAATACGTCACTTAGCAGTATGGGGCCGAGTAGTTTTATATAAAGAAATAAAATATTAAGGGATAATCTTACACACATCGACCTAGTCCCAAACTAAGCAAAGCTTGTACTATGGGTGCTAGACGACGATATACATAATAAAGAAATATAAATATATAGATAACATCCATGACCCAGGAACAAATATTCGAGTTCATCACACAAATATGTGCCCTGGCCGGGATTGTAACCCAGGGTCACCGGCTCAGTAGGCACTACACCGTCAAAGGTATGTAATTTAAATGTTTAATCCAAGCTAAAATACGACGATGAATCGAAAAGGAATAGTGATATGTTTATGTACAAATATTGTTTAATATATATTATTGTCTTGTGCATACAATACAGTCTGACACAAAAGAGTAGAAATTAAAAAGTGGCAATACTGTTGTGTCGTCCCTTTCTAATCAAGCGAAGAAAACGGGGACGTCAATACAGTATTGCCACTTTTTAATTTCTACTCTTTTGTGTCAGACTGTACTGGAGATGCCTTTCATACTATTTCCATTTTAGCCAAATGAGATGATAAATATCTTGTCAGTTTATAAAAACATTTAAAAATAATTTCTTGTATTTTGGTCATGGAATTTGGACGTCCGTAGACAACGTTGGTGTGAGCAGCGCAACTGTTCGATGTCCGATGTCATGATATGACGACTGTGGCATTCAAAAGGTTAATATCCGATGGGTACAGTGCAAGCCACCTAAGTAATATTTTAGGTGGGAAATCATTTTTTTGTTAGAAACCTACTAAATTTTTAAAATTTGAATTATGATCATGGCTCAAGATAGCGATTTGAATACGATTATCAAAAATAAATATAATGTAACTAAAATACACTCTTCACTTACATTATTATTATAACCTCAGCAACGAAAAAAAGCCGTCTGGATTTTTTCCCATGTATGAAATTTTAGTCAGCCTTTTTATATTTTTGGGTAGGTACAATATAATAGAGGACATTATCACAACCGGACATAAAAAAAGTATAGTCTGGCTAATGAAAGTAGACTAGAAAATGGCGGCAAAATAAAAAAAAACAGCGTGATGCAATACCGCGTATAACTCGATAAAACAATATTGACACTTGGTATTTTTTGTACACCTGTATTGTTACCACTATAACGAGTTCAGATACTATTGTAAAGAAGGAGAAAGAAGGTAGCATCCATTTAATTATCTAAGAATAAAGATTAGAATAGAAAAGGTAACGCCTATGAATTTAACTATTGCGAAAAGTGCAAGTTGCATATGATAATCCTTCACATTTATTTGTGAACTTCGTAAGGGTAAAGAACGAAGAAATAAAAGTCATTGATTTCATTTTACTTTATACTTAAAAATAATAATTAGTCACTTCGAAAACGCAACTTTGAATCACTCAAACTCTAGTTACTGTTTCCTATTATTCTACACCTCTTCCATTATGCTGTCCCTATCTGACGGCTTATGAAGACGTTTTTTTATTAATAGTAATTCACACATTGTTGATCTTGAGTGTAGAGACACTAACTTCTGCAAAACAAAATAAAAGTATGTAGTTGCCTAGTCTCATTTGGTAGATATTATTAATTAATAGATACTTCATAATCTGTTTAGCCTAGAGTCAGACCACGCTAACTCTTCCAAGCAAATTAACTGTCAAACATACAAACTAACTCAATTTGTATGGTTTGACAGTTCATTTGCTTCGAAGAGTTAGCGTGGTCTGACCTTAGTCGATTGTGACCCTCAAACTTTTAGGTTTTAATTCTGATAAGGGCATTTTTTGTGTGATGAACACAAGTAATTGTTCCTGAGTCTTTAGTTTTCTGTCTAATTAGGTATGTACTTGTATATTGTTGCCTAATAGCAAAGCCCTTACTTTGTTTAGATTGGAACCAAGTCAGTTTGTGTAAGGTTGTAACTAAATATTTATTGAATAAGTAATAAATGATTTCTTACCCTCTTCCTCCAAGTCCTTCAAGTTTTAACAGGACTGTATTTTCTCCACACCTTCTACATGTTAAAACAATCTAATAAATATTTGTGATAGATGTTACTTTCTTTGACATTTTGCACATCAAGTATCAAAATAGCTACAACATACCAACCTAAGAATTTTGATATGGTACGTAAGTACGCTGCTTTCATAATTATCCGAAATCACTTACCGCTCGTCTCGTTTTGGCATTTAACGCTCATTACTTAATCTCATTGGTTTTGTTCACGATTCACATGAATGCGTAGAAAATAACCGTAATATTTTTCTCAATTCAATTCAATTTTTAACTTAATGGCCAGTAGTCCATTGGGAAAATTCTGCCAGCATCAAGAATATTTTTCTCAACTGACACATCAAATAAGTGACGTTTGACACATTTGACGTTTAAATTATTATTGACATGTAAAAACTTTTGGATAAATCTCAGTCTACTTTCATTAGCCAGACTATATACGCAGATGTAAAAATATTTCTCAAACTCCGCTGATGACATAATAACGCATGTTTTTTTTATATATGTATTTAGATAAAATTTCAAGTTTTCAATTATTTTTGCTCATACACTGACAGCAACATAGGCAGCAACATAGTAGCTTACTAGCAAACCCCTTGTCAACGTAATATTGCGCAGTTATATTGTTAGTGTAGTTCGCATTAAAAACAATAACTAAAAAAGGTCGGCTGTGTCTATGGGTGGTTTTCTTCCATAGTTCCATACATGAGAACTTGATAATGATAATGTTGTACTACTGTACTGTACTGAAGAGTTGAACGTATTTATTTTATGTGTATGTGACACTATGTAATTTAAACCTATGTTTATCATTGCTGTAATCGTTGCTTCTGTACTTTGTGTTTTTGTCGTTAAATTAATTTCAGTTGGCTACCTGTGATAATATAATATGTGGACAATTCTACGCATGCAGTATTTAAAATACGGTGGTCATTAATATACCTACTTTCCTACAGAGTCGCTTCGGTAGACTTGTTATGTTCGGTGATGTGATTGCGATGCCGCCGATGACGACAACGTATGCACTTTGAAGCATCCCGACTACATCGTAGTTAGTGCAATGTTGTAAATTGTGTCCTTTGGATAACTATTACTTGGGTGCCCTCTACTATTAGCAAAATGGAAGACGATGGAGATGACAAAGATGATTCCAAAAGGTAACTGAATCAACTCTTTACATTGTTATTGCTGGTGAGCTCAAGAATGACATATTTCTATAAGTATTTCCTATTTATAAACACATCATGTTGCTTGTACTGTTTACTATCAGTATAATACCCTATGCCAATTGTTTTAGTTTTGACTGCTATAATGAAATGGTAACAGGTATTTTTTTAGTTTGAGGACATTGAGCATTTGGGTACAAATACATAAAAGGTTGAGTTGTAATATTGTCAAAAGTACAAAATGTTTGTGCCACCAAATCATTTTCTCTAAATATTTTGAGGGAAAAATATACTATGTTCAACATTTCTTTTAGTCAAAAAGTTTTCAAGGCAGCAATTATTAAGATCTAGGTGCAATTTTGTCTTAAAGCTTTCAGGACAGAATACTCTGGTCAAAATGTATTCTAACAATGTGCTGTACTCAAAATGTTTTCATGGTCCATTACCTATATTCAAATTGTAATTTTTCTAGAAGTTTTCGGGGCAGAATACTCTCAGGCCAAAATGTACAAAATGCAGTTTACTTGGTATCATTTACAATTTTTTTTTTACAATAGAATTAATTATAATCTGCGTCAGAGTCATACCTAGGGATCGGACGATCGAGTGCAAATGACATAAGGAATAGGACTAATGGAGTAGAAATCAGTGTTGATTTTTTTTATGCAGTCGATAAATTTCGAAGCTGATATAGATTCAAATTTATCGTTACCCATGATACATTTCATTTATAAACGGTGGTTTTATTGGATAAGTATAATATATTGGAGTGGATACATTCTATTGCACCCAATGGGAATTTGGCTTTTGAAATAAAAAAATTTAATGCAGCAGGCTACATATTGATTGATGTTCATCTATCTAATCTAGTGTGCCAACATAAATTTAGTATAATTGTGTTAATTAATATATTGATATTATAATAAAATAAAATAAAAATAAAAATAGCCTTTATTCCTCACTAACAGTAATAATACTTATAACATAAAAGCCTTAAAAAAAAATTGCTATTATACCTCTTAGAAAATGAAAAAAAAAATTGAATGTATAAAAAAGTTAACATTGATTTCTACTCCATCATTCATCCAGTCATTTGTAATGATCGTCCAATCCCTAGTCATGACATTAAAACATTTTGTTATTTGTTCATTATATCATGTTTATATTTCGAGCCTAACATTTTAACACAAGACAAGGAACATTCAGCCCTCATACCCAGAGATTGTTACCGGTAATAACTTAAATATAAAAAAACATCTTTCTTATTTTGCATTCCTTTTGTCAATTACTATCAAATATAATTTAGGTATTATAAATTTCACAACCAACAACCCACCTGGTGGGCGCTCGTAACACCTACTCAGCTGCCGGCCTGACTCGCATGTGGACTGTAATATAAAAGTGCCAACCTAGCGGGCACTGTTGATTTCTGGAGTAGTTTTATATTCTTTACCTTGTTGCGGAAGTTAATATAGAACTTAAAAATTAGCCTACTGAAATATAAAAATGAGTAATAAGAAGTGAAAAACTGATATTGAATACTGTAAGCCAAATTCTGGTATCCAATCCCTGCGTGTACCCACTACCATTTTATAGTTTGTCCTTGCAAACATGTTGACATTATTGAACTTTTTGTCAAAATGCATTTCGAAGCTACTGAATATTCTGAGATATTGACCTGCTATCTTTTGTTATTTTTTTCTCTTGTACAATAAGGGTCTTAGGTTCTAGTGACGACAATTTTTTTTCACTTCTTTAATGAATACTATTTAAAATTCTAGATTTGTATTGAAAATCAATTTGAGGACAGGGTTTATGATTTTAGGAAAAATCTTAATTGCGTGATGCAGGATCGTATTTTCTTTTGTATGGACGTGCGGCGTCATGCCAGCCTGGCGCCATCTGTTGGGCATAATTTCCTTTGTCCTCGCATTAGACCAAAAAGGCTGGACAAATTTTATCCAGTTTCAGCACAGGGATAGCTTGACATTCAAAGATGGTTATAGGATATTTTTTACCCCACTATAGTATAAAAATAATTACGCGTACGAAGTTAGGAGCACCTTCTTGTTATATATCGTCCCCCTTCTGGTTATATAGGCGGTCCCGGGTTCGAATCCCGGCCGGGGCAAATATTTGTGTGATGAACTCGAATATTTGTTCTTGAGTCATGGATGTTATCTATATATGTATTTATATATTATGTATATCGTCGTCTAGTACCCACAGTACAAGCTTTGCTGAGTTTGGGACTAGATCGATTTGTGTATGATTGTCCCATAATATTTATTATTATTATTCTCTTTATTCATTTCCTGTCTTAGGCTAGGTCTTTACAATATATTTATATAAAAAGTAAAATACAATAAAGAAATTACTAAATATATAAACACATTATAAAAAACCTAACCTAGGGTGCCGCCGGAAACGGGGCAGGGCCCAGGCTACCGGTAGTTAGGGCTGCAGAGAGAGGAACCTCCTGACAATGCGCGCCGTGTCCAGGAGTACCGCCTTCTGTATCTGGCCCTTGATCCAGCCATCTAGCGAGAGTCTCTTAAGATGTTTGTCGAGACTCTTCGCTATAAGACCGTTCGCCGAAACGACTATCGGGACAATGATCGTCGAGTCAACATCCCACATGGCGGTCACCTCGTGAGCCAAGTCAAGGTACTTGCTGAGTGTCCTTCTCGGCCTCCACGAGGTTCTCGTCATGCGGGATGATGATGTCGATGAGGCAATTATTATTATATAACATGTTTACATTTACATGCATTTAGACCGGTCTACATTTATAATTAAATTTTTGAACCATTATACATTTGTACTAAAATTACCAGTTACCAATGAAATCTATAAACCAATGGTAATTTTTTTGAATGCTGTATGCAGGATTCTGTTGTTTTATATTAGGATCCTTCAGTCTATATTACAAATTCTTATGACTGTAGGAGGACCAGAAACATGAGTGAAAAGAAGAGGCGGGACCAGTTTAATTTACTAGTCAATGAGCTCAGCAGCATGGTGTCAGCAAATAATCGGAAAATGGACAAATCCACAGTTCTGAAATCAACCATATCATTTTTAAAGAATCATAATGGTAAGTACAATTATAGGAGCATTTATTGTATATATTTCAAATTTTATGTTTCAATAACTAGTTATTAAATTCACTTTATGACTTGATAAAAAATATGAGAATTGTGATATTATAAACATCATGAGTTTCATATTCAATAATCAATATTCTTCATGTTGTTAAAGTCATTTTATGACTTAAGAAGCATTCCACAGCTTGTACAGGACGAACCATAATAATTTTTAAAGATAATATTGGAATTTACCAAATAAACTGAAAATTGCTACATTCCAACCAAATTCTTGTCAGAATTCATTTCACATAATGGCAAATACAAGTTTTTTTTCATAAATGATGATTACATAACACTTTGTGAACATAACAGATTCCGTTACTAGTGGTGAAAATTTATTGAAAATGCTAGGGTTGGCTCTACACATAATATTTGTAACAAGTATGTACAAATAATTTGATTTATCATCTTAATGTAAACAATATACTTACATGCTTATCTATAAATTTTAAAGACTTAAAAGAGGTTTTATCTAATTTTTAAACTTCTCAATAGGTAATCTTGTAATTTATTTGTCAATTATTCTTGTTGTCATATGATTACTTTATTTCTTATTCAGTTAAATGTATGAGATGTGCAATAGATGGTAATTAATCTCGAATACATGGACAGTTGTCAAAATATAGGAAATAATCAATTAACCAATGGTCAATATATAGTCTGTTTTATTTAGTGAACGTCGGCTTTACATATTTGTAAATAAGAGCAAACTGTAAAATTGTAAACAAATGTTGAAAGTTGACACTTACCTACTTTCGTGTGGATTTGTATTATAACATTCAGTGACATAAAAAATATACTGTAAGATAAAACTTTTTTAGTAATTTAGTATGAGTGTAAAACATAACAAAGAGCCGCTCTTGGATAATAGTAGTGTATGTACATACATATTTATTTGTCTAAATAATTTTTATGTATGCGAGGACCACAAATATACGCCAATTTTTGAATATCACATTTATGCTTTTTCTACACATTACCATCACATGGTGCAGGGCAGGATCCATCAATTCTTCAGCTCTATACCTGTTTGCTATAGCAAACAACGTACGGCCCGCCCGATGCAGCCTATGAACGCTTGCAACTCCAGGAGAGTCACATTTATGTGTTGTGGATCTTTTAATCCTCTGCAAACTTATTTAAGAACTCCATTCTGTATTCCGTGTATTATATGAGATTTTGTTTTTTTTTAGAAATCACAGTTCGCTCGCGAGTTCATGATGTACAAGAAGACTGGAAACCAGCATTTTTATCCAATGAAGAATTTACATATCTAGTTTTGGAAGCACTTGAAGGCTTTGTTATGGTTCTTTCTGCTAACGGGCACATATACTATGTGTCGGAGAGCATAACATCATTGCTGGGGCACAATGTGGTATGTTCATACAATTAAATTGTTTATATCTTAATAATAATACTGTGGTGGCTTCTTTGTGGAGTTGTGGGGTCCAAATGTCAATTGCTCCAAGGAAATCCAATGTCATCTGGGATTATAAAGCCTGACCAGAAATATATGAGGATGCGCCATATTGCGGAATTTCACTGGAACTAATTTCTTACACTGGCAATGATTTTATGATGGTTGTCAACAATGTCAATGTCATTCGTGCTGGTTTCTTTAAAAGACAAATATTGGAAAATACCCAAAGAAAAAGCCGAAAACCATTCACAGTCGTGAACGTGATATCCATACTAATATGACGACGCGTTTGGCTCGGTTTGTAGACACCTGCCTACTGAGTCGGCGGTCCCGGGTTCGAATCCCGGCCGGGGCAAATATTTGTGCATAATATTTGTTCTTGGGTCATGGATGTTATCTATATATGTATATATATATTATGTATATCGTCGTCTAGTACCCATAGTACAAGCTTTGCTTAGTTTGGGACTAGGTCGATTTGTGTATGATTGTCCCTTAATATTTATTTATTATAAATGCGAAAGTGTGTCTGTCTGTCTGTTACCTCTTCACGCTTAAACCGCTGAACCGACTTAGATGAAATTTGGTATGGAGATAGTTTGAGACCCGGGAAAGGACATAAGATACTTTTCATCCCGAAAAAATTAAGTGTTCCCGTGGGATGAGCGGGTAACACCGCGGGGCACAGCTAGTTATAAATAAAGTGTACACGTGTCTACTACACAAAAAACAGTCGGCAAAAGAGTGCATTCCATTAAAATAATATTACGAGGTTACCATAGGAACCGACAGGTATTTGAACTGAGGTCATTATAGTGTGTTGCGATTGGTTGCAAAATTGTTGCCATATAAATCTTGTAAATTGCGCCCTCTTGACATTCTTCATATATTTCTGGTCAGGCTTTAATTACAGCTATAATGTGTAACTTGAAAAAACTAGTTAAACATTTTAGAACTGAAAATGATGACTCACTATGTTTCTGACTCCATATTACAGAACAGAAATATTTAGTGGAGATTAAATTATTTTTTGTTTTTCAGGCGGATGTGGTGAATAAAAGCATGTTTGATTTAGCTTATGAAGAAGACCACCCAAACTTGTACAATATCCTCCAGGGTCCCGGCACAGCAGTAGATGCAATACAAAGAGGAAGTCAGGGTAGGAAATTAATTTTTAATAATTAATTTTTATTTTCACTGCATTGCAGATTTTGCTTAATTTCTGTCGAAAAGCGGTAACCCAGCCATCCACAAACTGGCCTAACGTTGCCGGATACACATTTAGTTTTTGAAATTTTCCGCTTATATATTAATTATCTGAAAGTAAAATCTCGAAAAATATAAGGACAAAATAAAATATAGGACCCTAAGGGCCTTATCACACTTGCGATTTGCGAGCGTATTTTGTATGAAGGCGATCGCGCAGCGTGTTCGCCGCGTCGCTTATTTGTATAGAAAATACGCTCGCAAATCGCAAGTGTGATAAGGCCCTAACTAAGTACTCATCAAGGAAGATAAAAGGTAAGGAAGTATGATGTTCATAGTATGGAGCGTACGCCGATAAAGATTTTATCGTCGGGGAACTAGATGCCTCCGTATGTATCAAAATGAATTAAAACGGCGTTTCAGTAGCGACATAAACGAAATAGAACGGTGTTCATAATTAACAACTTTTGCAGAGTTTTGTAAGTATCGTAATGTTATACCTTGTTGACAATAGATGGCGTTTCCACGTTGTGCTTTTACAATTTTTGATATGTTGAGAAGTTTTTTCACTGAGGGTAATTTTTCGCTTTTAAGGCTTTTATGGTTGATTAAGTATTTATTATGGATGAAATATTTCAAGTCAAGCCTTTGAAGTAAGCCTGGCCATTTACTGGCCATAGTGCTATAGGTAAGTGTGATATACTGTCGAATGATGTTTTGTCTCTTTCAGTTTGAATGTAAGAATGTAACGTCATGAAAATGTCATTAGTTGATGATTGATTGATTTATTGTAATATAGTTTTGCTATTTTCGATTTACGTTCCGCTTAAGGGAGGTTTATTATCAAAATTTATGACTGGTTAATAAATAGTTTTCAAATGACAATCCTAAACCTTCATTGTAAGAACATCATTTTATTCTGACAAGGTTAGCATCACAAGATTGCTTAGTTTAAACAGTTTAAGAAAAGGCTTAAATAGCGTGCTGCCATGCTACTACATTAAATTCATATAGGTTCTATATTTTTTAGGTAATGAATGACATGTTATGCCAAAGCAAATACTAATTTTAGAAAGTATTGAAGTTTTGCATCTAAAGCGCTGAATTTTTATGATTAAATTATGGGCGCAATGCGAATTTGAATTTTCCGTTGAAATCATCTGTAATGCAATGAACCAGAATTAAAATCTCACTGGTATGGTAGTAGAGGCATAACGCCAAAAGAAAGACGGAAGCGAAAGCTTTTAGAAATATATGCTGAAGAAAAAAATAGGTTTAAAGAAGACTCTATTCGTAGAGAAAACTCTATTCTTGGCGTGTTTAAAGTGTTGATTAAAGATTCCTAAAGTTTCTTTCAGTACGGAACACATGAGGGGGCATTTAACGGTACAGAAAATTGAAATTGACAAGTCGTATTATGGCTACCTATATAAGTATGGCTTACGTCAAATTAAAGCAGAAATAATCGCGATTCAGCGATTTTTGTATATGATAAAGTGAGATATTTTGACCAAAGACCAATTGGAATAAAATGGGCTTAACTAGTATTTATAATTACTTCTTCATATGGAACTTTATAGTGTGCCGTATGTTGTTAAAGTGTGTTAAAATGTTGGTGTGCTTTCGTTGATCATTGTTCATAATAAAGATATACAATAAAAATAACTAGCAGAATGTATTATTTACTATTTAAGCCAGTATTAGTACTCGTAGTATTAATATACTCGGGTACTTATGTAATACCTACTTAAAATAGTTTAATGCAAAGGGTAATAATTATAAATATAGGTATACCTAATCTCTCGTACAAATTAGTCGTGTCAAACTCATTGCATAGTAGTCATTACTGCGCAATGAGTTTGCCATCTCTCTTTTTCCGTGAGATCAGGTAAACTTTTGATTACCTACTTATTTCAATGTAATAAGACGAACATAAATGGCCACGAATTTCTGAACGGGTTGTCGTATAGGTAGTTCTGGCTAATGTATGATATAGATATGATATCATTGGAGCGCTAGGAAAGTACGGACGTACGTTTATGACTTATGACGTTGGCATAAAGCGGCTGTTCCACAAGGATAGTTTCTCGCACGCGAGCGGCGATTTCTTCCAGGCAATAATATGGTCGCCTAGTGTAAACAAATGCTGCGAGTTTTGCCTCTCGAATACGATTCTCGCTATTTAAGCTCTCCTGGGCCGCGAGCCCGTGTAAACAAACCATACGAGTTTCTCTTACGAGTTTCGCCATTCGAAAACACGACTTTTTTGTTCAGTCTAGTAGTGTTCAGTGGTGGTGCTATAATGTCTTCGGAGGTGGCACAAGCTGTACTTGTAATTGCAGCTCTAATGAGATTCCACATTTTGAATAGCAAGAAAAAGAAAAGGACATGTTGGGTTAGGAAATGGATCAAATGCGTACCAAACTTAACAATAGTTTTTGATAAATATAGACAAAGGTAAATTATGAAAGAAAAAAAAAATTAATGTGAACACACATGACAGGGCGCTCCTGTAGCGTAGAATTATGGAATCAAAGATTTGGTGTGATTGACGTAACGATGTGATAGCTCAGTTGGTAGAGCACTACGCCGGAAACGAAGGGTCGCAGGTTCGAGTCCTGCTTAAATTGCAGTGGATCACATTAAATTTTTCTTTCATAATTTACCTTTGTGTCAATATTTATAAAAGTAAAAATATTGTGGTATTTCCACATTAAAACAGAATCGATAACAGATTCTATAAAAAAATAGTTTTTGACATTTTTAAAGACTTCCTGCTTATAAAAAATTTAGGTCACGAATAGCGAGTCTCGTGTCAAAATCAGTACGGAGTGATTTGCGCGAGTCTCGCATCGGCACTTGCGATTCTCGCCCGTGCATTGTTTATACAAGTCGAGACACGTATGCGTCTTTAGATCTACAATTACTCGCGTGTAGTGTAAACATATTAAGAGAAGCGAGTCTCGCCTGCGATACTCGCATTCGAGAATCGCTTGAATAATACGAGTTTTTGTCAAAATGTAAACAGCCGCAGGCGAGAATCGAAAGGCGAGTTTTGCCATGGGATAATCGCATACGATTATTCGCCGCTCGCGTGCGAGAAACTATCCTTGTGGAACAGCCGCTTAACGATCACGGCTAGCATAACTTTGACACGCGACTCTTTCTCGCGCGAGATATATACTACCTGTCTCTATCTGTACAGTACTATGAGATAGTGACGGATGATGCTATCTCGCGCGACATAAGTCGCGTGTCAAAGTTAATGCTAGACGTGCAGTCTGCTTGATTATTCGTGATTAAGAAATCAACACGAGTAGTTTCAGCGCCATCTAGTTAAGAACTATACAGATACCACGCTGTCTCTTTTTGGTATAACGCTTAGCGACAATGACATCTATTATGTGTTTTAATAAAACATTGCGCATCTACGTCTTATAATCAGCGCCATCTAGAAATAAGACGGTATTTGAGCTTTCTTCTGGAGTACGTTTTTTTGTATGAGGTTGTCAATCCATATGTATAATCCTTGGTACTCATAAATAACGTAACATTTATTCGCTCAAAGACTACTTAATAAAGTATATGCATATTAGCTTTGGCTACGCGATTAGCGCCTTGACTGCGCAGCTGCTACTTAGCAGTCCTGGGAATCCCCGCCGGTGCAAATATGTGTCAGTGCATCTGGAAAGGTACCTAGTCACGACATCTAGTTACCGAGTTACATGAGTTTTTGTGGAAGCTGGTGAAAAAGTGCCAAAATGGGTTTGTTTTATAATTGGGTTATTTACATCCTAAGGAACACGTGTGTACAAGAATATCAGTAAAATTATGTTTTTTTAGTATATTTCTCCGACTATAAAGTTTAGTAGTCAGGGTACCTTGTCACGCCATGTCTTAAAAGCCTTTAAATTTTGAATAATTTTGTCAATATTTCCATCGCGAGTAGTCAACTACCTCTTTCTAAGATAAGGTATAGGATCGGTGTATAGCAAAATATTTTTTTTGAACAAAAAAAAATACTTAATGTTTTTTATAAGAAAACATTCAACTTGCTTGAAAGACTGATAAATCATAAAATAGGTGCAGTTATGTACACAATTAAGTTATTTTTTCTAGTTACTCCATTTATGTAAGATAATGACTTAGCGTGACAAGGTACCCAGTTTAGTAAAATGCTAAACTTGATGTCTTACACGACTAAAACAGAAGTTTTTATAAATAAGAATACATTGATTTCCGCTATAATCATCCTAAATAACATTTTGTTACAGATATTTCTTGCATTATAGGTACTAAAATAGTGATCTTCGAGTTTAAGTTAACTAAAGTTTAGTAAATGTCGTGACAAGGTACCCTAGTTACGTTTCCATACAAAAGTTTCGACCGAGTCACTAAACTTTATTGTAAAAAAAAACTGCTTTAACACCATTTCTATTATACCATTGTGGTACACCACGCTAAATACCATTTGATCTTGTGATATAGCATGAATATACAAATTATTTTGTTGGTTTTTAATATTATAAGTGATCTTTTTGTAACTGTTAAAAATGCGGTAATTATTAAATTTCTTTATGATTATGGAGTTTTCTTTCATTCAATTGTCCCAAAATGCCATAGAATATGTAACTATGATGAGAAACTAACAGTTTTAATCTCGTTATTTTATGAATTGGGTATAATTAACACTTTCGTGTTTTTTCCACCCTGGCATGTTCAACCTAAGAAATCAGAATAATTAACATGTATTTTTAGACAATTCACCTTTATTATAATTCTTTAACATTCAAAGATTATGATTATACCCTTCACTATGTAACTTCGAAGTAGAAGTGTGTTTTTTGCCACTATAAACTTTAAATGCAATTTTCTCAACTTGTGCATTTCGGAAGTCGAAAATTCAAAAATTTATATTAAAATAGTGGTTCCACCTACAGTCATTTTTTTTTTGTATTGATAGCAAATTTAATCTACTTTTTGGAACTATGCATAACTCAATACCTGAAACAAGGTACCTTTCCAGATGCACTGACACATATTTTTGTGAAAAGTCCACGTATTTGTTCCTGTTTTACTATGAATTTATATTTTGAACCTGTATCGTCGTTTAGCTCTCAGATTACAGATTAGATCGATTTGTGTTAAATTTACCCCTCAACTTTTACATATTTGTTTTTGTTTATAATTTGATTAATTTATAATGTGCTGATGATTTATAATGTGATGAGCTGATGTGTGCTTTATTTATCTGCTCGTGTTTCTGTTGTCTATAAATAAATACCAGTTGTAAATAATGACTCTCACACATACCATATATTGCATTTTTGTCTTATGCCCAGCGAATGCATTAATTATGTTTTATGATAGTGTCGTTCACAACCTTGGCAAGCCGAGTTTGGTATAGATTCGTCAAATTCTTCGAAGGTGCTGTTAAGAGGTTTTAAATCGTAAAACCTCCTCTTTTACGTGTATAAAAAAATTGCATTATCTTTCTTGTACTGGTCGTGGAAAATAATCTTTAGACCGCGATTGCGTTGCTGCCTAGCACAATCCAAATTATTACTTGTAGAACATTTTATCTGCTATTATCTTTTCTTACCGTATCTGCCGCATGCGAATATTTAATTTACCTTATTTCAATTGTGACTTTAAAATTGTAATCACCCTCTTAGATTAGTATTTAACTGATGATAGTTTAACTTCTGTCTAATAAATTAATATAGTCGCATATATATTTGTACTCTCCTACTTTCGAGCAAAACCTAGCCGACAAACTTCAGGACTTAACAAGGGATAAATTCTTGTCCTCTATTAGACTCAGCCATAAATCGGGAAAAAAAGATGCCGAGACATGTAATTACGTCCTAGAAGTGCCCGCCGTTATACGAAAGTCCTTAATAAGCCAAAATCGTGTATTCGTAAATTGGTCCTCATGCCCAGTGAGAGATTTCACGATCGTTACTAGGTGTTTCAAATGCCAACAATATGGTCACGCCGCTAAATCATGCAAGCAGACAGAGTACACGTGCGGTTATTGCGGTGATGTAGGTCACTCTATCAAAGAGTGCGGAAATAAGGCGGAGTCCCCGAAATGTGCAACATGCAGACTTTTCAAAAAGCCGAATAATCACCAAACAGGTGACGCAGAATGTCCAGCCCGGAAACTCGCCGAGCAAAGATATATAAATTCAATTGACTATGAAGGCGTCTAAAAGCGCCGCTCTTTGGTGTGTTTTCTTTATTTATTTGCAGTTTATATTATGTTTAGATTATATTATAATAGATTAGCCTAACCTACAAAATTGTGTTGTAATTTTAACGTAGCAATAATAGGAGTCTTTAGTTCACCTAGCTTTAAGAAATTAGATACCTTTCTCGAATTTTTAAATCCCTGTTTTGTAACTTAGAAAAATATTGTTCTAATAATTAGTGATTTTCATTGTATGTTAAACCACAGAGACGACAATTTTTTGCAATATCGACTATGACCTGACCGAGTTTCTAATAAATTGTGCTGATGCTGACATTTCAATGCCGGCGGTAGGTAGGTACCTCATAAACGTAATCAATTATTATGTCATATCAAATTAGTATAATAGTTTTATAGTATAATTGTAAACAATTACGTTGACACTTAAAATATAATTTGTACGCGTTTTTATCTATTTCTTTAGTGAGATAAATTGACTAAGAATTTTGGTAATTAAATGACCTCTCTCAAAGCCTGAGGTACAGGATTTTCCTAGTTCAGGCACAAGTATTAAGTGTGTTCTGTGTAGATGTAAGACTTTTTATGCTAACAATTATTCTTATGTTTTTTATTAATAAAGATTTATTATTTATTAACGGAAGGAAGGACGCACACGCCGACTGTTTGCAGCGATTCAGTTGAAATAAGGCCGGGATACAATCGTGATGCTTTTGCTGGTCATTTATACACTCGCAAACGTAAACATGTTTCTGGATCGCTACTATCGCGATACAGAATCGCTGCAGCCGCGATCATAATGTCACACCCCCGCACCCCTCCCATACCTCACTCTTTCCATACCCGATGTCGTGCGAAACACCTGCGCGCGTTAGTAGTAATGCTGAATCAGTCGCGCGTTTGTCGCTACTGCATTGCTTTTGTCGACAATTTCATTTTGCATATATAAATATTATCGTATTTACATTGTCAATAATCAGCTTTTCAGAACGAAGTGTGATATGTTCTAGATAACGAGATACGCTTCCAGTGTCACCTGCGACGGGGCACGCTGGATTTCAGAGACGAAACCACGTACGAGCTCATTGAGTTCAGTGGACACTTTCGTAAGTATAGTGCTTGCCATCACCTTCAGTATAACCGCTTTTTCATTGGCATCAAATGTCTGTATGGGATTAAGTGCATTAAGACTGCTTTAAAAGTCAGTAATGACCGTTAAAGTCCGACATACCTATGGAGTGCTGAAAACGCTCCATACAAATGGCGTCGAAACCGTGACGTCATCATCACGGCATACTTTATGGGGGCTTAGTATAGGCACTTATTAATATATCCATATAATAATATAAATGCGAAAGTGTGTCTGTCTGTCTGTCTGTCTGTCTGTTACTTCTTCACGCTTAAACCGCTGAATTGATTTTGATGAAAAATGGCATGGAGATAGTTTAAGATCCGAGGAAGGCCATAGGATAGCTTTCATCCTGGAAATTATCCCTAAAAAGATTGAAAAGTGAGTAAGTAATTCATAATTCAAGACCCTGTAGGAAATGTAATTATTAGACTAAAAGCGCAATTGCTCTTACATTTGCTTAGACGCTTTTAATAATCCCTTTTATTAATTAAGGTGATTAGGTGGATGGATATGGATATCTATCGTGTTGTACGAGGTTGCTTCCATACTTCCAAGTTCCACGCGGACGTAGTCGCGGGCAAAAGCTAGTTTATCCATAAATTATAAAAAATCGAACTTTTTTTTCCATAATAAATAAATCAGCAAGCAATGTACTTGTTTGTTGTTGTTTGTTGACACATAACATCGTGATGTCACAACTGTCACTAGTAATAACTACGCCATACATTACTGCACAGAAAATTTTCAAAAATTAATTACGCTATGGCAGTTAACGCTAAGTTAATAATTGTTATAAATATCAGATTATAGCATTAAAATCTCCGTCTGGCTACAATATGCGGTTATATCAAATATACACGCTGTATATCTACAGCAAAGATAATTAAACCACGTACCATTTTTCTCTTGTCATAATGACAATAAGTCTTGAATTTCCTATACTGTTCGTTCAAGATATTTTACTGCACTAGGGAGATAGCCCACTCGTATCGTTGAGACGTAAAATGGTATAATATGCACCATCCCTCTTGAAAGTAATTGTATGTAGTTGTTAGTTTTAATCTGTTGACATTCGTGGGCAATGAAAGCGGGTGCACTATATAAGAAAAAGAGAGATTCCATACAAAGTGTGCTTGATTTAATATCTCGTATTAGTTAATGTCATCGTAAATTTATAAAATGTTAATTGAAAGTTGACTCCGCCATTATGTACGGTCAGCATTAAAAATCGCTGACAATTTTGCTACGGGCATATGTCAGATTGTATACTAAAATTGTCATCTACTTTTGATGCTGTATGAAAATGGCGTAACAAAGTGGTAAATACGGCATATGTAATGTACTCCGTTTATCGTTTAAGGTTCAAACACAGAGCAGCTAGATAACGAAGACTTGTCATATCGACCGGAACACGAATCCAGGTAAGGCACTCACAAATAATTATATATGTAGTATGATATCGCTAAGGGATTTTATTTTATATGTGACGTTTTCAATCAATTGGGTCCACTCTGTCGCTTACCTTACCTTGTCGCATTTTTATTCCAATAACCTGTCAACAGGTCCTTATGGTAAGCTATAAAGTATAGTAGAAGGTACCTTTTGCTTGAAAACGTCACATCTAGGTACATTTAGAAATGTATTTCAAGATCAGATTGCAAATACGGTTCAACCTACCTCTTATTCTTTGCACACCGTATCAGTACCCTTTTCTAAGTGGTCGAGGATAGCGTTCCCGTTTGTGGGATTGCACTACCCAACTGCGTATATTACTGGTAGAGACATTGCCCAGGTTGGCCAGGGGTTAACCCTTAAATGCATGATGAATTGATGATGTATATCTACACGTTACTGAAATGACACACAATATTGTCCCGAAGTCTCAAACTGACGTGGATTTCATTGCTAATTACGTAATTTCAGAAATAAAATTAGTGTAAGGTCAGGTGACGTAAGGGAAACATGGGGAAGTGGAATACTTTGGAATATTTTTTATATTATAGCTTTAATAGAAATAAAACGACCAACTATAGTGACATTTATTTATTACTAGCGACCCGCCCTGGCTTCGCACGGGTGCAATGCTGATAAATTATGCATTTATTATACATATAAACCTTCCTCTTGAATCACTCTATCTATCAAAAAAAACCGCATCAAAATCCGTTGCGTAGTTTTAAAGATTTAAGCATACAAAGGGACATAGGGACAGAGATCGCGACTTTGTTTTATATAGTATTCTTCATCTAAGCTGGGCTAATCCACTTAAGAACTGAATACCATTGAACAAACCACAACTGGTAAACCGCAAATTAAGATAACGAGCTCGTAGTAAAAGCAGATTGTAACCACCTTGGAAGGTTAATATAGATTATCGACTCTATTTCCTTGGACATTAGACTACAAAATGCACTAACAGAATAATGGTGATCATAACTTTTTGGAATTTTACAACCGTCCGAACCTCCTCAAGACCGTATTCTCTTGAAAAAGGACTATGATCTCTCGTCAACAAACATTTTAAACCTATTCAACAAGGAATAAGGCTGAAAATTCAATATCCACGCAATGTAGTTCTTACCTTTTTTTGTAAGTAACTGGTTGGCGCCAGGTTCGCGTTTATCAGAACAAAAGCAGATAGGATTGTATTAGACACAATGCTATTGTGAATGCAGGTAAGAGGATTAGCCCAGCTTGTAATACTTTAACTATACTATGTAGTGATTTACCTAGAACTGTTTCTTAAAATCTGATTCACCACATATACTGTGATTTATTTTAAGTGTTTCCCTTACCCCAATGTGTTAAACTTACCCAACCTGACCTTAATTGTATGCATTTAAGGGTTAAAAATATTGATGTATCTCCTCAGTACGGTATAAATATGTAACATGTGTTCGGCGAGACGAAAGAAAGCAATTTTATTGCGAAATATTGCGCGTTTCCCAATTCAGTAAAAGCAACCTTACAAATTTCTTTTAAAACAAAAAGAAAAAGTTTTTGAAGAACGAGTTCTGTTTTACCGCCGCCTTCGTGATTACATTTTCATTATGTTACATTTTGAATGAATAATTATGCTGTTACTCAATCAGCTATATCTTAGTTTCCATAAGAGGTGGCATGGAATGAGTAGTTACTTTCAGCTGAACTTTTAGTTAACAAGTAAATTGACATTTCATATTTTTAATACTACAATTTTATTACTTTTCTGTATTCCGCTTAGAAAGAGGACTTAATCACTGTTTTATACTAATTATTCTATTATGAATTTATTTGGTTTTACTAATTCTAAAATGTAGTAACTTCGAATTTATTTATTATTTTTTATTATTGTCAGCTTGTTTTTTTCGCGGATAGGTTGAAGAATACAACTCTATGCAGGCATAGTTGTCGTAGATTTCGGTTATTTTATGTATTTTCTTATATTTATTTACATACAGAAAAATAAATTCAGATAGTTTCTTAAGGTGTACACGCCGCAAATCTCTCCATCTCTATACATTAATTTCCACCTGTTAGAAATATGAAAAAAAAAGTCCATTATTAGATCAAGGTTTATGCTGCAAGGTTTAAGTCTTTCAGATCATTCAGAAAGTGTGATTTATATTTTACGCTTATATAAAAAAAAGGTAGAAGATAGTTGAAAAATCTTCGTAAAATAATCAGCCAGATGAGATGATGATGTCATAACTAGTAGAGTTGTTAGTCCTCTGTTTTGTAACATAATTGTGTGCATCGGGTTACAAGCATGAAATTTCTACCGCAGAGTGTTCCGCTGTGATTATTTTCAGATGTGGAGGGAAGTCAGATTCGTCCCTAGCGAGGCGCGAGAGCGGAGTGAATAGGACCAAGTATACAATACAATACAATACAATACAATACAATACAATACAATACAATACAATACAATACAATACAATACAATACAATACAATACAATACAATACAATACAATACAACTACTCTTTATTGCACACCTCATAAAACATACAGGAGAAATACAATGCAAGAAATTACAATTAGAGGTAAACAACAGGCGGTCTTATCGCTAAAGAGCGATCTCTTCCAGACAACCTTTGGGTAGTGGAGAAACTGAAAAATTATTTTGTTAATAGGCGGTGCAAAAATCAGAAAAAAACAAACTGTATAATATATACACTAAAAATATATAAATACATAAATATAATAAACGATAAATACATACATACATATATTCAGCCAAAAAATAATAATAGGACAAGTTAAATAAACTTCGAATTATGAAAGAGATAGGTAATTTTTAGGTCAGCTTTGGAAGAAACAAGAGATTTAGCGCGCCTTAAGCTCACTCGCAAGGAGTTCCAAAACAGACATCTACCAGCAGCAAGTATACCTCTTGTCTTTCTTTATTGCTGGTGTAAAATAGTTATCAGAAATTCATTTTTTATGTTATATTTGTATAGTTGTATATAAAAATATGGGTTATGGGTGTATGGCCGAAAAGGTAAAAATCACAACAAGTTTTTTTATTCATTGAGGTAAATTATTTAGTTTTCGTTTACATTTTCAAATTATTATTATTATTTCAAAAATCTTATTTAATCTAGTTTCTAAAAATATATGCATGTTGGGCAATTCTCATACAAACAGTTGCTTAAAATATATGTTTACATCGGCGTAACCAACATAAATCTCCGAGCGCATCTTATTTCGCTTCATTAAATACTTTAAATAATGATTATTACCATATACGTCCTAGAAAAACAAATTAATGTAATTAAAACAAAATATTTTTTGCTAATGTATCACGAGCACACGGGCTAATCTCAACATCAACAATTTATTTAAGTTACTGTTTGTATGAAGAGTGCCGCCCGACATGTATTTATGTTTAGAAACTAGATTAAATTTGACTTTTTGCAATATTTTTTGTTAGTTGTAAATATTAAGGAAATATAACTAATTCATCTCCCTGAACAAATAAACTTGTTGTGATTTTTACCTTTTCGGCAATATTCCCAAACTAGCTTTTGCCCGCGACTACGTCCGCGTGGAACTTGGAAGTATGGAAGCAACCTCGTACAACACGATAGATATCCAGGAGTCGGAAGGTGGCACTAGAAACTATAATAGATAAAGCAATCTTACTGAGTTTAGGGTCTTTAGAATCGCCTCAGTGAGCAATTGATGGATGTTCAAAGTACAAATTTATAGTAAGTAGATTGTCCTGGGAAATACAATATATTTACGTAGAAGTCGGTTTTAATAAAAAAAAAGTTATAATTCTTTATACAGACTGTAGCTATGTGAAATCCACTCTCCACAGTCCAAGCGTCTCGTTTGCTTTACATAGATTTGACGGTCACTGATTATAATTATGTTGTGCAGGTTATTATTCGTGTGCACGGGCCGGCTTTACACGCCGCAGCTGATCCGCGACGTGTCACTCGTGGACTCGAATCGCAACGAGTTCACATCCCGGCACAGTTTCGAGTGGAAGTTCCTCTTCCTCGACCACCGCGCGCCGCCCATCATCGGCTACCTGCCCTTCGAGGTGCTTGGCACTTCGGGCTATGACTACTACCACTTTGATGATCTCGAGAAAGTCGTCACTTGTCACGAAGCATGTAAGTTCGTTTTCAATAGACATTTATAGCCTAGTAAGTGTCGGTCCGGCCCAGGGATGGTGGCGCTAAAACAGCTTTCATATGCCAATAATGAGCATACTTCATATATTTGCATTATTAAACGTCATAGCAATTTGTCAAGGATTTCGAAACATTGTTTACCGGAATGCTGCTTAATCCTTCGTTGTTCTTGCGATAAATACTGAATCCTATTGAAAAAACTTGACTTTCGTCACTGTGGGAGTATCAATTTGTTTGGTTTATAACCAATGCAGGACTTCCGTGTTAAAGAATTAACAAAAAAATAAAAACTAATTATTAAAACATGAGATGAAATGAACATGAACAAAGATGGCCGATGAATCCCCTCTTTGCACTATGTGCTCCGACATATGCTGAGTGGGATCCTTTTTTGAAATGCACTCACCTCTTTCTTTCTTTAGATTTAAGTGAAAATTTGTACACGATGTGGCATGTGTGATTTCAAAATAAACATTCTTTCTTTCTTTCTTTCTTTCTTTGTTTACATCAGTGACATTCACTGACTTTCAACGTCAGTTAGGTACTAAAAATTTGTCGTTACCAGTAAAATAAATTAGTGGATGTTGCAAAATATTAACATATTACAGTGCTGCAATGCTTATCATCATACTTCCTGTGAAGTTATTTGTATTACTTGTCAAGATGCGGATAGTATAGATAAAACCCATTTTCTTAATAACAATACAATACCTACTTCATACTTGTAACATTTACGTAAATCATTAACTATATTTAATAGTTATTTTATCTCAATCAGTTTAGCATTATTGACGTTCTATTAAAACCCTTGACATTCATCTTCACTACCCATAAATAGCGCTATGAAAGGAATAGTTAAAGAAAAAGATTTGCATTTAATTGTGACAGTCCATGTGTTGTTACATGGGTCTTCGGATTTATACTCGTATACCTGCCTGGCTTGCATTTACACATGCTGTCGAGATTGAAGCCTCTTAGATTTGACTTAAACCCGGAGGTTATTTGTTGATTATATTCTAAGATCTCAAGGACTGTAGTTTCAACATTTTCCTGATGATTTACTACAAGTGTGTATAGCTCACGTGGATCTCTTTTTACAGTGATGCAAAAGGGAGAACTGACGTCATGCTACTACCGATTTCTAACAAAGGGACAGCAGTGGATTTGGTTGCAGTCACGTTTCTACATTACCTACCATCAATGGAATTCGAAACCAGAGTTCGTAGTTTGCACACATCGTGTAGTAAAGTACGTGTATGTTTTATCTGCCTATAACGCAGTAGTTTTTTTTCCATGTACCGTTGACGTCCCAAGTGGCTTAATCACGCACAGCTTAAGAATGTACATAATTACTTAAATTATAAAAACAAACTACAGTAATGACTATATAAACTCAAATACCTGTACAGTTTGCGTCCAACTTAAATCAAGCAAGGTGACTATAAAAAATTCACGAAACACTTCAAATTCCAACTGAACTACCTTTCTCCTCTCTACCCTTGAGACTAAATACCAATTAGAATGTATATAGGGTGGAACATTTCTAAAGACTGGGCTGACAGGATAGTGTCATCTGAGTTTTCAGAGAGAGGATTTAAAAGTAAGAAAAAGTTATCAAAATAAAATATTTTAATATCAGTGACAACCCCTACTAATTCGAAGGTTTTATTCACAGGGTTGGTATGTGCAAATTTTTGCAATAATGTTTAACTAATTGTATCTCAAAAATGAATAGAAACATAGGTAGTTCATTGGTGAAAAATGAAGTACTCAGTTTGAACAATTCCCTGTTTACTTAAAAGTCCCTCGATCTGTTCCACCCATAAATAACGCACATCGTCTCCGTGTTCAATCTTGTACATTCTATTATAAGTAAACAGTCAAAAACGTCGCGTTTTTTTAACACGCATGTTACACGGCAGTCACATGTTTAAAATTTAACATAAAATCTCGAAATTCTCATTACAGTTACGCCGACGTAGCGAATAGTGGTAAACAAGAGAATGCCGAAGCAGAGCCGGTTGTCGAGGAGATGACACTAGCGGAAGACTCAAAGGAGGGCAAGAAAGAGAACCCTCCGGACGAGACGATGCCCGGCATGTCGCCCACTTACATGTCCGAGACTTGCGAGTCATATGGCGCCTCGTATTCGGCTGTGTCAAGGGTATTTATTTTTACAAGCTTTTATTTAACTTGCATTGTATGTATGTATGTATGTATGTATGTATGTAAGTATGTTTGTTCGGGTGGAATCTTGCAACTCAATTTTGAAGCAGATATCGTCAACCGATTGAGCTGATTTTGCATACTTACATAACTTTGATGACAATACAATTATATGATACCATGGGGCTGATCTGATGATGGAGCCGGAAGGTGGCCATAGGAACTCTATAATAGAAAAAGCAATCCTACCGAATTTGGGCTCTTAGAATCTTCTCAGTGAGTATTTGATGGATATCCAAAGAAAAGTACAGTCGGCTATAAAAGCTTGTCACTAAAGTTAAATTTTTGACAGAAACTTATTTCTTTCAATTTCGAAATTCACGTTTTTTTTAGCCTGTGGTACATTGATGAATGACCGATGTGCAATATGTGACGACGTGATTGGGTGCAGTGGTAAAGCAACTGCCTACAGAGCCAGTGCCCCTGGATTCGAAACCCGACAAGGGCTCAAAATCTTCGATTACTTTTTTTATGTCGTGTTTTGTAAACCTCCAGGTGACATTTGATCCCATCTCGAAAGTATACAATATCGACATCACCTTAATCTACATGGAAGTTTTAGGAAAAATAAAAAAGTCGTTGTGACATTGACGGCAATTTTTTTTATTTGCCTTATTTATTCCTCATAGACCAAAGTAATGTTCTATACATTTGGGATTTGAGCAGATGTCAATTTTAAATAAAAGAAATGAGATATAAAAAACTACCACTTAAAAATAAACTTTTCGTAGATCCTAAGTCCAAATAGCGTAACTTAATTGCTAAAAAACTTAATGTTCCTAATTGTAGATTTTTATAACAGTATTGATAATCGATAAACACTATAAGCCATGTTCGCATTGTTGTGTTCCGGTGCGGTAAGATAGCCGGTGAAATTACTAGCATAGAGGCATTCTATCTTCGTCCTCCGGGTAGGCAAGTTGTGACTCCTCTGGTGTTGGAGGTGTTTATGGGCGACGGTAATCGCTTTCCATCAGGCGACACGTTTGCTCATTTGCCCCCATGACATAAAAAAAAAAAAAAAACTTATTTTGCACGTTTTCACAGCCTGCCTCAGTAAAGTCGGCCTCAGGAGGCAGCTCAACAGGCACGACGGCGACAACGGGCGTGGCCAGCACAGCGGCCTCGATGTACTCCTCGTGGCCGCGCTCCTGCGCTCGCTACGCCGGCGGCTCCGATTCGGCATCAGTCTCCATGCGATACGCACCTAAGGAGTCCACCATGGCGAGATACGCGCCTGACTGCGAGACGGCCTCGTTATCTGGAGACTCGCATTCCTCACATCGGACGAATACTCGTACGGTTAGTATTCCACACTGGAAGTTGACGATTGCGCTCGATACTATACTACGATTTCTAATTCAAGACCAAAAAAACTACCACAAGGTTGCCACTACAATAAAATATTTTTACAATACTAAATTTATTTTTATTTTTTAAACACGCTAAGATAATTTATTTATTGGTAACTTTAACTCTATGTTTTAACAAAATAACTAGAAATATTTATTATTACATAATTACGAGAGGAGATAATAAAAACTTAAACATCGGAGATTTTTGGTAGAAAATCTGGTATTGTACTTGTAACATTGTCCATTTGGTGCAAGCCAAAAAACAAACTCAGATGTCATTTAAATGTCGTCAATTTTGACAGTGACGTATCTGTCGTAGTTTTATTGGTCTTGAGTTAGAAATCCGAGTTTACATTGCGTAACAAGGGCGTAGCGTAAGAGAAACACAAACGATTGTCTATTAGAAGCTCGAAGCCGGTGGCTGAGGGCTTTAACGACGCCAGTTTGTTATTCCTTTACCACCAGAGTCACGTACGACGTTATTCATCACACTTGCGAGGAAATAAAACAAAAGTAATAAATAGCTATTTAATACCAAAATATTTATAAAACGAAAATATAACAATTAAATGTTTGTAGTAATAATGCTTTTATTAAGTGCGGCCTTCTTGAATTGAGCAATAAAATATATAGTGTAGTAGCGACACGGATTTCTCGTATCAGAGTAATTAGAGACATTTTTTTTAAATTGAGCAGTCATTGTCGCCCTATTGGCATGTCGAACCGCAGACCAATCATCGACTGTTAATGTAGACTATCCACAGATAATGTGAATATTGCGGTTCGATATTATATAATAAGTGGCATAAACACAACATATAGAAAATAATTATTGAAATAAAAAATACAAAATATGTTTATTAAATAATACAAATGAAGACATATTAATTAATGAAATTTGTAATACGTGTTACAACACACACATACTTATTAACATACTTATATGTATAACAATAATTATCTTTAATTTGTTTTTAAACAAACGTTTAAAGCATTAAAGTTAAAAGATAAAAGAACTAACTAACAATAAGTCATATAACAAAACGTAAAGTTTTATAATAAACAAGAATTCTTACCGCCCTAGGGCAAAATTTATGACTTACTGTCCACTTTTCTTGCGGCCCACACACGACTTTGGCGACAAGCAAGCGTCTAATTACAAATCTTTGTTGTTATAGTCCCGTTGTTGAATAGGGATTGGATGATCGAGTGCAAATGTCGGAGGAAGTCGGTGTTATATTTTTATGCAGTCTATAAATTAGATGAAATAATCGTAGTCTGCATTAAAAAATGCAATCATGAATCACAAATTAATTGGGTGCGATAAATTTAATTTATACCCACTTTTTATAGACAAAATTTACCACCATTGACAGCGGTAAAATAATTAATTAATTATGTAGAATTTTCATCTACGACGACATCGACAAATTTAACTAGTGCATAAAAATATAACACTGATTTTCACTCCATTATTCCTGTCTAGTTCAATACATTTGCTACGAATGGTACCACGCGCGCGCGTTTCAGCCACACCATTGCACAATCAATCATCGCAATATACTAATGACCTTAGTTTTTCTCTCAATTAGAAACGCGCGGTGCGAAATTACCCGTTTGAGGGTGACGGTCACGGTAGCCTGATGACGTTCCCGCAGCTTAAAAGCGAACCGATGCTGGTGCCGCAAATGGCGATGGGGGCGCAGTATCTGGAGCCGTCGCCGTACGTGGGCGCGGTGGGCGTGCCGAGCGGGCCGGTGGTGTCGGCGGTGCCCGGCGTGTTGCCGCTGTCGCTGCCCTCGCTGCCTATTATCGTGACGCCCAATCAGGCGCAGTTGCAGGTGAGATTATTGGGCCGTGGGCTGATTACGTAAGGTAGCCTGATGACGTTCCCGCAGCTTAAGAGCGAACCGATGCTGGTGCCGCAAATGGCGATGGGGGCGCAGTATCTGGAGCCGTCGCCGTACGTGGGCGCGGTGGGCGTGCCGAGCGGGCCGGTGGTGTCGGCGGTGCCCGGCGTGTTGCCGCTGTCGCTGCCCTCGCTGCCTATTATCGTGACGCCCAATCAGGCGCAGTTGCAGGTGAGATTATTGGGCCGTGGGCTGATTACTTAAGGTAGCCTGATGACGTTCCCGCAGCTTAAAAGCGAACCGATTCTGGTGCCGCAAATGGCGATGGGGGCGCAGTATCTGGAGCCGTCGCCGTACGTGGGCGTGCCGAGCGGGCCGGTGGTGTCGGCGGTGCCCGGCGTGTTGCCGCTGTCGCTGCCCTCGCTGCCTATTATCGTGACGCCCAATCAGGCGCAGTTGCAGGTGAGATTATTGGGCCGTGGGCTGATTACGTAAGGTAGTCTGATGACGTTCCCGCAGCTTAAGAGCGAACCGATGCTGGTGCCGCAAATGGCGATGGGGGCGCAGTATCTGGAGCCGTCGCCGTACGTGGGCGCGGTGGGCGTGCCGAGCGGGCCGGTGGTGTCGGCGGTGCCCGGCGTGTTGCCGCTGTCGCTGCCCTCGCTGCCTATTATAGTGACGCCCAATCAGGCGCAGTTGCAGGTGAGATTATTGGGCCGTGGGCTGATTACGTAAGGTAGCCTGATGACGTTCCCGCAGCTTAAGAGCGAACCGATGCTGGTGCCGCAAATGGCGATGGGGGCGCAGTATCTGGAGCCGTCGCCGTACGTGGGCGCGGTGGGCGTGCCGAGCGCTGCCCTCGCTGCCTATTATAGTGACGCCCAATCAGGCGCAGTTGCAGGTGAGATTATTGGGCCGTGGGCTGATTACGTAATTGGAACTACGCTGGTTTATTATTGTATTAAATTATCTATACGTATTTCCGTATTGAATTGTCAGCTACTTAACACAATGTTGACCTTGAAGTAACAATTACACTGAATACAAATCAATAATAACAATAAAAAAACTATGCATTTTTACTTTTTATACATAACATGCATAAGTTTTAAAATTGATTTTAAACGATTCAAACTAATTTGTAAACTGAACTATAGAAAATTTTAATCTATCATGGTGACCAATCTGATCAAATCAGATAAAATATCTCAGCTGGGTGCACGACATTTTATATAATTTCATTTAATCTATTTTGGTTTGATATACCATTGCTTTGTATAATGTAACGAATGATATAATGTCGTTTTAGATAATTTGCAAATTATGTAATGTAACAAGAGATATATGAGTTAGATGCTAAAGAGCCATAATAAACCCTTCAAATCACCATTTGTTTGCTAGGTTAGGTTCGCTAGGTACCTTGCGTCCTTCAGAGTGGAAATAGAAGCCCCGCTTAGCGGGGATTCGTCGACTTGCTCCCGTTATTTAACAGTATACCAATTAATAATTAGAGTATAACACATTATAACAATAAACCGTTATATCAAACATTATATTTAATGACTTTATGACAATTTAATGTTATGCAAGTGTATGTTAGTTTTTCTGAAATTATATAAAACATTACGGACCCATCTCAGCTTCTTGGAGACCTATGAATTGCACGTGCAAAAAGAAGGCATAATACAGGATGTTGCCTATAATAGGAGCAATAAATTAAAACATTGATTGTACCCTTCAAACTGAACTAAATTTGTTACTAGAAGTTGCTTAATCTGAAAATAACGTGTATTAATTTGTAGAATAATGTTTAGACAAATAAGCAATGTATTGCGAAATGTGCGACATTAGTACAGTGACAAACAGCTATGTCAGTGCTCAGGAAATGTCAATGCTGAACGACGTACATTGAAAATACTATTTAATTTCTTTGAAATAATGAAATACTGAACATTGACTTTTTTTAAAGTTGCTGAACAAATGTTCGGTTTGAAGAGTAGAATCTATGTTTCAATTTATTGCTCCTATTACAGGCAAAACCCGGTATATTAAGTAAAAAATACCTTTGGTAGGCAAATATGATAATTGTTTATGTTGTGTTTCGATTTAACTGTTCGTTGTTTTTTTTTATTCATTGCATATTAGGATGTATTTATGCAAACGGAACCAAGTACCTATAATATGGAATCTTACTATAGCATAAATTACAAACGTTTAATGTGGGTTGATTCCTTTTTGCATATATACGTACGTAAATGAATTGTCATCCTCGTATCCTTAGCCTAGGATAAGCAGTAATGAACGATTATAGAATTATAGTTGCTATAATTTTGGTTTTCACTGTGTATCTTAGGCCTATCGTAAATGTAATTCTTTTTTCTTTTTAGGGTTCCGTACCCAAAGGGTAAAAACGGGACCCTATTACTGAGACTTCGCTGTCCGTCCGTCCGTCCGTCCGTCCGTCCGTCTGTCACCAGGCTGTATCTCAAGAACGGTGATAGCTAGACAGTTGAAATTTTCACAGATGATGTATTTCTATTGCCGCTATAACAACAAATACTAAAAATAAAATAAAATAAACATTTAAGGGGGGCTCCCATACAACAAACTTGTTACAGATTATATATATATATAGGTACGGAACCCTTCATGCGCGAGTCAGACTCGCACTTGCCCAATTTTTTTAATATCGGACAACCTCACACAATTCGATCTAGTCCCAAATTAAGCTCAAGAAGGCTTGTGTTATGGGTACTAGACGACGACATACGTACTTATATAGATAAATACATAGAAAAACTATGACCCGAGCACAAATATTCGAGTTCATCACACAAATATTTGCCCTGGCTGGGATTCGAACCCGGGACCGCCGGCTCAGTAGGCAAGTGTCTACATACCGAGCCAAACGCGTCGTCAAATTATATCATGAGTAGAATTTACCTTATTTTGGGTAGAAAAAGTTATTCCCACGTTTATTTGTTTACCGTAATCGGTCACTCCGAATTTATTAATCAGAGCTTGTAATCGGTAAATAACATCTCCTTCGTGTTTAGTTTGTGCAAGTTAGCACATAACCATAAAATTAAATATTACCCGGTTAATTACACGGAGAATAAGTTTCCGATTGCAAGGGCTGTTATTTTCTATTTATCCCCATGATGCGAGCTAGTGGCCGTGGCAGGAGCAGTTGCAGCAGAAACACGAGGAGCTACAGCAGATGATCGTCAGACAGCAGGAGGAACTGCGACAGGTCAAGGAGCAACTGCTGCTGGCGCGACTTGGGATCCTGCAGCCCTTGCCTGCTGTGAGTATACACACAAGTCTTATTTTTCAGTGAACGCATATAAACAGGACACTCATGAGATCAAACGAATCGAATGTATCTATGTCAAATTTACAGTTTTAGTATGAAGGCAGTAGTCAATGGCAGCACATGCCTGTTTATATAAATTCTTTATTTTATATAAATCCGTATTTTCCTCAAAATGCCTGATATAGTTATGAATCTGACCCTTCAACCAGCCATCTAGCGAGAGTCTCTTGAGGTGTTTGTCTGTTTCATAGGTTACCGTAAATATAAACCGTAATGGGCCAGACGGTCCGTTGGACTTATTTACGGTACTGTAGTGGCCAAGCCATACTTTTGAAACCAAGGCGTAGGGTTAGTAAAGTCAGGGCTTAGGGGCTTGGCTTTTCCTGGGATCTAATAACTTTTTACAGCGAAAGCGTTATGAGCACGTGAGTCTTGGCCGCCAATTTTACATGAAATGTTTTGGTGGGATCTCATTTCTTTTTGTAAGGTGCCCTAGTTTTTTATTTTTTTAAGCTGTAGTGTTGCGTTTTTTGAGCATCAGTCTTCAGAGCTCTATCTTTGCCTATTTTTCTTGTTGATATCATTTCCTCTTGCGCATTCATCTTACGCTTAAATCTGCTTAAGATGGATAAAAAATCATTGATTTAACAATAAAAAATATAAAATTCCGCGTGTTAATTGCGCTGCATTTATTATTGCACTTTGGTAGGTCTATAAAGAAATATTTAAAATACGAAGTCAAAGTGTAGATATGGAAGTAGTAATAATTGTGTATTTAAGAAATACTTACGTTTAGCCACATATATATACACTTTTATCCCCTATTATGGGAAACCCATACAAACTTCCATCCCCTTATTTAAAGGGTGGGGGGTGATTTTCTAAAAACCCAAGAACATGTATTTTATTATTTATAACAAGGAGTCCCTATATCCATTTTCAGACCTCTAGTATCAAAATTTGCAGAAGTCTCATACAAACTTCCATCCCCTAGTTTAAGGGGTTGGGGGGTAAAAGTTCCAAGTTTTAGAATTATTTTGTTGTTTGTGTACTAATACTAGCTTACATACCAAATTTCAGCTTTCTAGGTCATCGGGAAGTACCCCAGAGGTTTTGATACGTCAGTGTATAAGTGAGTGGCAAAATCGGCGTATTTTAGGTTTCAATGAAACCTAAAGTATAAAAGCTAGATCAATGAAATTTAGTATATTTCATACGTTCCTTAACTGCATCTTAACCTGTGAATTTGGGCGCTCTGGTGTTAACTGGGACGAAACTATGAGGGTTTGAAAATGAGACGAAACGGTTCGAGAAAAGGTAGGTAGTGCCCCGCCTCTTTTTTGTTCGTCTTGGCAGGGGCACTACCGTGCCCCCAGAACATGTAGATAAAAATGGGCTTTTTGTCCAAGAGTATACAAAAAGACGACTGCAAACATGAATATGGAGCATAAAAAAAAAACAAAAATGTGCATAAAATACGTTGGGTGATGCGTGATCATATATGGCGTCTAAAATCATTCAATATGAAGTTTGTTGTATCAAAAGCTAAAGTATAAACCAACATAAGCAAGTTTTTTACCACATTACAACTAACAAAGATATGCTATGGTTCAGATTCAAATTAATTAATTATTGTACTAATTTGAACTGTGTTCATATCTTAAGTTATAAGTGGATTGATATGTAAATAACATTGGTGGATTCAAGTTTTTTTAGTTCCATGCCTGGATGTAGGTTTTTGATGATCTCAATAATGTTGCAGGTGACTAATCCATACCTGACCAACGAGGCACAGCCCCCGCCCAGGTTACAGGGGGAGTTAGCGTTCGAGGAGTCTGACGCGATGGTTGTGAGCGGCTACCTGCCGCCGCCGCCACCGCCGCCCCACCCTCATCCCCCACAGTAGAATGTGAAGAGTTAAGGAGTGACACTTGCCAACGGTTCACAAGTCTGCCATCTACTTTTGCGCTCATGGAACTTGCCTATGATCGCTTATACAGGAGCGGCAATAAAGACCCATCATATTAAAATATTTTAATTTTAAGATTAATAGTAGGATCCAAATAAAAATTACCAATTACCTAGTGTAATAGATAGCGAATATGAAATCATGTATTTTTTAATTTTAGTTCCAATTGTTATTATACTCTAATGTAAAAAAAGAACGCGTATTTTTAAAAACGCCTATTGTCGACGATGTTTTTCAAAATAACTATTTAGATTGAAAATTTGACGTTCTTTTGTATTTTGTTCTAAAACCTTTAGCGATTGTAAGTGTGGGTGGCATGTCTCATACATAGTCCACCGATTTGATGTTTGCCGCTCCTGTATATGTAATGTTATAAAAACCTAGCGTACACAGAGTGGTCGTTTTATGTCCAATAAGTATTTTACATTACTACTTAGTCGTAGGGATGTCATGCGATCTCCTTTTCCAGATTTTCTTCTTTTTTTTTTAATTTATTTATCATAAAAAACTTATGTGGTATGTAAAACATTTATATTCCGCCAAACTGAGGACAGTTCTTCTTCTTCAGTGGTCTTAATACAAACATCATTTTTAAAAACATACACGTTTTCATCTTGGCGATCGTTAACTTTTTGCGCATTAAATTCTTTGAAGGAAAACTGCCCCAGACGCTATGCAACAAACCAAATCATATTATAGCAGCAAATGTCGCCGTCGTGGTGACAGGGGTACAATCTTCCGTCGCTATATGTTTTGGACTTGAAAGGCTACTTCGCCATATTCAAAGTTTTTCGTATTTTATTTCTCACTATTTCTTACGTTTAACTCTTCTTGCATCATGCTGACCTGGCCATCCTAACTTCTCGACTTCTATAGTAATGTTCTATTTATTGTCATGTCATTATATTGTCAACAATTTTATACACGCTCTTATGAGTGAAAAGATAATTATACGAGTACCTTTGTCGTACGTCTTATAACTATTTCGAAGATAATTTTAATATGGCTTTAATAAACTGGATTATTTCGCTGTCGGTGAGTCCTCACAAGTCCAAATACAGTCCGTGAGCTCTTAGATTAGGATTCGGGTTTGGGTGCAACCTGAGAGGTTCTTAAAATCTCGATCGCATAAGCTCGAGCGAGCTTATGCGATCGAGACTCGTAAAACTCGAATCACACTGTCAGCTCACGTTGTTGGTAGGTATTCGGACTAAGTAGGTTAGACAAATGATAAAGGTGAGTGACTAAACCGTAGGACGCGGAACACATCCAGTGTGATAACGTCATTAATCTGTTTTACCTCTTAGATAGTATTTTTGAAGCTTATTAACTCACGTCGCACACACACACACACACATTGACACACACACACACTCCGCTATGGATTTGCAGTATTTATCCATAACTGTTGTGTACGTTCAGTCGTTCATTGATTTATATAGCCTGACAAGTTGCGGTTGGACCCTGGGATAGTGGTGCTATAAACAGCTCATAGATGACAATGCATTGGTCATGTATGTATATGCATCATTAAATGTCAGTAGCGGTGTGTCAACCACCAATTCCAAAACATTAATATTTGGAACACGGGTTTCTAAATTCCGTTTTGGCTTTTTTGTTTTTTCAAATATTATAACATAAAATTTAGATAATGATTTAGAACTTTGATATTAACATACTAAAATATAAAAATGCGTTATATGAGAAACCGAAATTAAATACCTACCGGGTCTTTTCATGAAATGAGCACCGGTATTAGATCCCTAAATTGCAATTCCATCGTTGACAGAAATAAATATTGAATCGTATTGCGAATCGTATGGATATTTGATTTGGCTTTGTTATGGAGAAATCATTTTTCTCAAACATGATGAAATGTCGTCATAACGTGCGTTATAACACGCTTCGAAGTATCACGTTTCGGGCAGAACAATTCGAGAGAGCTGTAAAGGAATTTCATACAAAATTGAATGGCTAGGCCGGGATGTAATTTTTTTATACATGGTGTTCATGAACAAGTTAAACAGCTGAATTAAACTTTATTTAAGCTGAATTAAAGTGGTGAATTTTTTTATTTCATTGCATTTGTTTGAAATGGGCTTGCCGGCTTCGCATCACTATACGAAACCGGCAAACCCTTAATTCCCGGCGTCTGCGGTAATGTACTATTAAAGTTATGGAATTTGAAGCTCGGGTTTCCTTTTGGATACTATCAATGACATTGAATCAATTTCAACTTAAGTTATTTGCCAGTAAAATAATTATACAAATTACAGTAAAATAAAAAATAGCGACCAAAAATCCGCAACATGGCGGGGGTTCAAAAGCAACTTGTTGGGCTATGCATAATTGCATATACATAAATTGACATTATACTTAAGTATATTGACGGCAAAAAACGTAGTAAACGCCTTGTTTTGGAATATTGTCAGCAGCATTACTTGCGGCGAGAATGATAAGCTTCATGGATATATATTCTAAATACAGCATGTGTGCCAAAACTAATGAAAAGTATGTGATATTTGGATTTTCTTTATATGAAGCTAGTTTCATATACATACTAGTAAAATAATTAGGATGGTAATTTTTTTATCGTACGTTAAAAATAATATTTTCGTTCTTGTAGTCATAAATCTCACCTGTGAACATGGTATTAGATAAGTTGTTTTGGTAAGGTAAACTATGTGCTATTTTAAGCATGCCATAAAACGTGTTTTATAAAATATTTAGAAGTTGGTAAATATATTAATTATTTTTATATTTTGACGAGGCAGCGGATTTTTTTTCTGTTGTATACAACAATTAAGAATCATGCTATCATTATGTTAGTTATGTATATGTGTTTGTGCTCTTAGGATATTATACGGCTGTGTATATTTTGGTTACAGAGAAAACACATTTCTTTGATTGATGCTTTGTAAATATTTAGACGGTTCAGTGTCGTAGGCACATATTGAGACACAATAAAATCACCTTGAAATAGTTAAAGCGAATATTGTTTATGATTATTATGGAAATATGATTTGTGTATTTATAAAAATACATACTATTTAAATTGTTGCCTTATTGTATTGCATTTGTTTGTTTACTTATTTAAAACATAATCAAGTTTTATAGTTTATGTTGAAGAGAAATGATTTTATGGAATATGTTTTAGATTATATTCGTGTATTTTTTATTATTATATTATTGTTGTGAAGTTATAGGGAAAAAATATTTTATGTCTGAGAGGGGTTTTATTATTCTATAAATAGAAAAAGCGTTTGAGTGTTTAATATATGCATATCTGAACAGAATATTGGATTTTAAAGCCTGACCAGACCTATATGAGGATGCGCCATATTGCGGAATTTCACTGGAACTAATTTCTTACACTGGCAATGATTTTATGATGGTTTGTCAACAATGTCAATGTCATTCGTGGTGCTTTCTTTAAGACAAATATTTAAATATATCCAAAGAAAATGCCTAAAAACACGAAAAACAGGCAGGAAAAAAGTGCATTCCAATAAATGATATTTTATTTTGACGACGCGTTTGGCTCGGTTTGTAGACACCTGCCTACTGAGCCGGCGGTCCCGGGTTCGAATCCCGGCCAGCGCAAATATTTGTGTGATGAACTCGAATATTTGTGCTTGGGTCATGGTTGTTCTATGTATTTAAGTATATATTTATCTATATAAGTACGTATATCGTCGTCTAGTACCCATAACACAAGCCTTCTTGAGCTTAATTTGGGACTAGATCGATTTGCGTGAGGTTGTCCGATAAAAAGAAAAGAAAGAAAGAAAGATATGACGAGGTTACCATAGGTTACCATTAGAGTGCGGTTGTGATTGGTCGCAAAATTGTTGCCATATAAATCTTATAAATAGCGCCCTCTTGATATTTCTGGTCAGGCTTTAGATTGATTTCATATTTAGGTACTAGATTGATTACTACTCTTCCCGCCACATTCAAACATAAAATCCATAAACGAGTCACGCTTCTCAGTAATCGTGTAAATAAATATTCTAGTTGTAATGATGAGCGTGAATAACAACCAGAGTTGGGCAAATTTCGTTTTGAATGAGAATAAGAATAAACAGCCAGACGTCATTTACATAAAAAAAAACAATCATGATTTATTCAAGAGCGCGTCATTCTGAATGGCATGAAATACAATTCATCAATACGTCATTCTGATTACCGCTAACGCGTTGATTGAGAGTTTGTTAGAGGTCCATTTAAAATAACGGTTTATTTGATTGGCAATTATCTTGATTAAGAGTGATTGTTTAGTATAAGTATTTTTTTATGCATTCTACTTTAGTTATTGAAAAGTCGAAATTAAACGGGGTATGCCATCACAAGGTCGGCAACTGAGTGATTGGAACGATTTGTAAAGATGGATAAGTAGCTACGACGCCATGGAAATGTGGTCCTAGAAACATTTCTGTGCTAGAAACGCTTTCTGAAGATAGTAAGGATGGACGCTTTTCGCACGAACAACTCGATCCTCAAAGAGAAATCGACATTATAAATTTGTGCCTATAATATTGGAAGAGCTTTTTCGATTCCTCGTGTATCTCGTAGTCAATATTTCACCAAATGATATGGGCCCTCTGTTAAAATTTCAAACATAAAAATAACTTTCCATATCGGTTAATAAAATACGAAGATGTAAATATCGTACAGTAGGTACTTCCTCTTTTTGAAGAAGGTTAAAAATATATTACAATCAAACAATTTTATTTCAAATAATCAATCACAGATTGATTTTATTGAATCACGATTAAATTAGTTTCACTCAATTTCTTCTGCTTTGATTTATTGTAAAACTCGCCATTCAAAATAACCTATTCTTGAATGACGGTCAGTTGATTCATTCTTGGGGTGCGTCATTTAAAATGATGATTTGTTATTGAATGCCCAACTCTGATACCAACCAACCATCAATTTCACCCGGTCTGCCACAAAACAGAGTCTCTAGGGAGTATCGTGTTGATGTATAGCTCGGTAACCCAAATTACTTTCAAGAACGATCGTGAGACATGGCAGCCACAGCTACAGAAGGGCCTGGAGTAGCTACAGGTCCTTTCTCTATGCCAGAAACCCTCTGAGTAATCACCGCCCGCATGCCTCTGATTCCACCACAGTGTATTGAAATTATTTCACAGTGCGATCGCATTCCATTCTTACCAAAGCTAATGATTGCTTGATACGCTTATACAGAGTAGAGCTTTAGTGGAGGTTGCAACTAACTATATAAAACAGAAATTGAAAAGAGTGTTCACGCTTAGCTTTATCTAAATAACATTGAGAGTGATTAACTGGTCATCAACTCATAATTCAGGATGCAGCCTTCAGGGAAAAAAGTTTTTAAAGACTGTATCGTTAAGTATAAAGACAAGTAAAATAAAGTATTACTGACAACTTTCATATATTTATTAATAGAAAAAAAAAACTTCTACGTTTTAGACGTTAAATAATACAAAAACGTCTTTAAACCCAATGAAATCATTCATATTTAGCTAATTTTTGACTTTCTGTCTGTACGTAGAAATCAGAGTTCGGACAGCGCCTTGGTCAAATTTTTTTGTCATCTTGTTCTAGTCTCGACGAAATTGCTCTTCGGAATCTGTAGACCGGGCATTTTTCCGCAGTTTAGCTTTAGTTATAGCCCAAAAACGTTCGATAGGCCTAAGATTTGGGCAATTCGGGGGTTCATAGCTTTAGGTACAAAATTGATATTTTTGTCTTCATACCACTACAAAGTCTTGGACCCATAGTGGCAAGATACCAAATCGGGCCAAAATATAGTCTGAACACTTGTGTTTTCTAACCATATAGGAAGAATTCGTTTATTAAGACATTCCTTTATATAAATATGCTGTCATTGTAGACGTAGTGATAAATGGAGTCGATTTGAGGCCACACTCGCAGATCGCCTGCCATACCATAATTTTTTTGCCAATTTTTTCTGTAAAAATTGACTTTTCAGATTTACTAATAACAGATCGATCTTGAACTGTGTAATACTGCGGTCCCGGCAGAGATTTATAATCGAATTTCACTTATGTCTCATCGTCCATTATACGACACAGATTTTCCTTGAAAGAATAGAGTCATACATTTTTTGAAACTCTTTATTTTACTGAGCTTTGCTGTTTTTTGCTTTGTTTAGGCTGCCTTTGCTTCTTGAAGGTCTTTAAATTGTATATCTGCTTTGGACGTTGGACCATACCAATAGATGTACCTAACTTTTTAGCCAAATCCCGAACAGACACCTCCTTGTTGGTTGTGTATGCCTTTACTATCTTTTTATCCCAATTGGGGTTTGAAGGACCTGATTTTCGGCCGGATTTCGGTTTGTCAACGAAAGTATACTCTTGGCCGTACTGTTTAATCGCATTTTGGACTCCACCAATACTTAACGTTTTCGAGTTTAGCTAGCTTCCTGAGAGTGATTCCTTTTATACTACACCATTTGTCCAGAATCGATTTCCGTTTTTCTGGTGAAAGTCCATACAGTTTTAGTTTACAATAACTAACGAGGAAACAAAACAATCCTAGTCAAATCAAACATTTAATGTTTAGATTGACATCAGTTTGAATGAAAAAAAACTATGTTTTAATCGAATGAAACCACTGTCAAGTTGTCTTTATACTTAACGATACAGTCTTTAGTGTAGCATGAGGGTATTGTCATTATATTTAATGTTTTTGTTTCGTGTACAGAGTTTTTTTTTGCTATGTTCGAGAAATACTAAAGTTATTGTATGTAAGGAATAAATAGGTTACGTATCCAAAACGCCAATTAGTTGTTATCAAACACATGGAGTGTTAATTATAATATTAATAATAAATAATCTCTAGTTGCTCTGACATTCATAAACATAAAAATTCCATAAGGCTACTTGATATTTATTTATATTTTAAGGCGAAGGCTATATATACTGTTATATTTTTTATCTAATATTGTGATACTTATTAAATCGTCTAGTAAAATAGGTATATTGTTGGATGACAATATTAAAGTATTATAGAAATGTATTGGATATATATTGGCATTCGTCAATATATTGAACTGCACACACAGTAAATAATGCAATATGTCAGTACGTTTTTTTTATTTAGGCGCTTTGCCCTAATTGTAAGATTCATCGTCAAAAAACTATAAGGGTGGAAATTGTTACACTAGTGAACTCAACGAAACACGTTAGAATACAGAGGTGATAAACATTGAACGTGTAGCAAAATAATTTACCATATTGATGGACCAAAGTATGCAAGCCTTCGCCTAAATATATAAAAAACCATGTAACCACATCCACAACAACATAATACAATAACGGTTTTGATGACAACTCAAATCAGCTACTCTTTATGAAATGTAAAACGATCTGTTAGTATGAAGTTTCTATGAAAATACGTTCATCATTAGTCAAAACTTATCTTTTTAGTTTTAGTCCAATTAAAAATAAATCCAAAAGTTAGTGGTATATGGTTTCGTGTATTTTTGAATGTGTATTTAGTGGTTTCATTGATACCATTTATTTTGTTTATAGTCTAATACTATATTATAATGCCTAATTTAAATTATTACTGACATTGACGGACAGTGATTACTGACATAATATGAATGAAATTAAATGTTGCTGAATTAAGGTGGCTGGTAAAGTTTTGTCCCTCATTCTGATGTACCTGAAAGGTGAAATACATGTTTATATGAATTAATGTTTTAATGTTTATTTTTATTGTCATTTCACTTTTATTTTTGATTATTATGGGTTCGAGTGCAGTAATTTGAGAATAATTATCCTTGTATTGTTGTATGTTTCCTGTTATTCAGTAGGTATAGTAGGTTGATTTGGATTTTTGTTTCTGAGTAGCTATTATGTTTAATGTACGTAGATATTATTTAACTAAACCTAAGAACTAGCCGTACTAATTATGAATGTTCAATCCCGCATATATTATATTTAATACGGTATTTGATGACAGCTCAAATCAGCTACTCTTTATGAAATGTCAAAATTGGCCTGTTAGTATGAAGTTTTTATGAAAATACTGGTTCGCAAGATGCTTCAGTAGTCAAAACGCATCTTTATTTTAGTTCTTGTCTAATTACAAATAGGATAATTTCCAAAACTTAGTGTTAGTTTATTTGGTTCCGTGAATTTTGGGATTTGTGTAGGGATTTTAATTATACAATTTATTTTCTCTATAGTCGAATACCGTATTAAGAGCTACTTGCATACATATTAATTGTTGCATGACTGTGTTTGAATTGAAGTAACATCAGAAACTTATATGTAATAGTTAATTCCACCCCAGTGGTGTCAATTTTATATCTTAGTGAGCCATATTCGTTATTTTATTTATGTACTGTCTACAAGTTGCGGTTTAACCCTGAAATAATGGCGCTAAAAATTATGACTACCGTTCGTTTTTAAACTACCTAGTAATATTGTAAACTGAAGGCTCGGTTAGTTTGTAATTTCACTAGATATATTATAAACTGACGGTGTTCCAATCTTATGGTCCTAAAATGTCAGTAACTGTAGGTATCTCAATAACTAATTTCGAAACGCTGCTCAATCCTTCGTTCTTCTAAAATTAATATTGATTTATATTGGTAAGACCTTTACTCGCATCATATAGCTGTGGATAGTTATAAATCTATTACGCGAAAATAATTTAGAAACCATGGCATTCCTATATTACTTTGGTTTCTCTTTGTTACATCAGTGACATTCGATAACTTTCAACGTTAGTTACCAAAGAGTAAATAGGTAACAAATACTCCTTGCCTTGCCAGTAACATTAAATAATACTTACCACTAAAATCCGCAACATGGCGACAGACAAAGAACAACTTGCGGTGGGCTATAACTATTTAATCATTTATGGGATATCACTATCAGCATTCACAGTTTGTAATGGGCTAATTGCCAAACAGCACTATTTTTACTTATTACATATTAAAAAATATGTGGCGATATATTTCTGTCTATTAATAATATAACGGCACATATTTTGAGTTTAGTTTAGGTAAAAATTATGCTATCTATGTGGTCATTATGAACTATTAATGCTTTGTTACCTAACCTTTAAACGCCACAGCGTCATATCGCGTTGAAGTTTTTGAACATCTTCGGAACTAGCAAAGATTTTCATTAAAACTAAGCTAAATATTTAACAGGAAGCTAACGCGACGCGGCGACGTACCTATTTATATCACAGCACTGCATAGCAAATCCGAATGTGCTTCACGGCAATGGAACTAACTTGTACAGTCATGTAAAAAAAAACACATGACTTTTTATAGTGTGGATGATTAAAAGTGAACGCATAAAAACATTAGACCATTTTTTAAATAAATTATAACTACGTTTTTCATTAAAATCAAATAAATCAATGGGAACGTGGTTCATTACATAAAAAAAGTAAGAAAGACGTCTTAATTAAAAAAAAATCTAAACAAGCTGATTACTGTGGTTCGAAATTAAAAAAGATTTTTTATATAATTGACTAATATTGCATTGAAAAGAACCTTATTCTGTATATAAGGTTCATAGAAAACTAAAAAGGTTTTTTTATAATCGCGTACTTTAATCTGTCAATTATAATTTCACAGTCATAATCACAATAACGCACTTTATAATCCGGTATCAAAATTCTATACTCTATGGTACCCGCTACACAACTTTAATATTCATAATAATAATAAATAAATATCGGACAACCTCACACAAATCGATCTCGTCCCAAATTAAGCTCAAGAAGGCTTGTGATTCATATCATAAGACATCTTTCTACTCAACTCTAATAATTTCAAAAAGAGAACATCAGCATATTTAATAAAAAAAAAGCACGCTACTGTTCACTGATTGGTTGAAATTACTTGTAAAAAAAATTTAACCAATCACGAGGCACCCGCCATGACCACCCGTCAGTTTTAGTTGAACGAAAAAGGTTACGTCAAAAATAAAAATTCATCGTGGGGAAAGACGATTAAAGTAAAAAATATTTTTCTGTGTTTTGCTGGTATAAAGGTATTGTATGCAATAGTTACACAATTAGGTTTTAAAATCTCGTACCTAATCGCGGTACTCGACTTTAAGAACCTTAAATGTTGCATAAAATACATTTTTTTAACTGCACTCTGTAACTTAACGTATCCTGATAATAGGCTTAAAAGAAATAAACAATAACCATAGTTCCGCGTGTAGTGTAGTGAGTATGTTTGAAAATGTGTTTTTCTACTAATAACGTATGGGCCGCCGATGGGAATAACAGTAGAAACAACACTTAATGTTCGAAGTGCGTTTAATCGGAGTTAATACAGTGGTGCAGATAATTATCACTTAATTAAAACTTAATCTATTGATCGAGGTCGATCACGACCTTACGCGACCGCGATGGAAGGCATAAGACGCCGCGGACACTTCATTCTCATCACACATCACTTCGGGGGTTACTCACTAAGGTATGTCCACTTGGCACTTTTCGTGAGAGTCCGGCAATCGATTATCGGGAAACGCCGATGACTCGATCGATGAACACTTGTCGCGAGCGTGGGAACCTCTGCTCGTAACACCTCCCCTCCTAGATGCGCAACTATTTTCCCATGTCTAATGAAAATGTTGCGGCTCGACGATCTTCCAAAGTTTGAGTATTAGGTTCCACTGTTGGGAGTTCAATTTCGTTCTCCCTTTGAATGCTGGATCGAGCACGCTTGTAGTAATATAAGGCGATCAGTGCAGTTACTCCAAGCAGTATGATTATGTATGTGGGTATAGTTGTATGATATAGACCGGGTGAATCTCCTATTGCAGTTATCACTGGCGGTTCTAACAGCACCTGGTGCTGAATGTTGTGTAGGGTATTAAGGTCGATTGTAGTCAGATTATAGCGCATCGATAGCTTCGGTGAGATTGGTAACGAGTCTGATTTTGGTAACGTCATTATTTCGACGGCGTGTCCTCGTATCTTGTCATCTATGTTAATGATTGTAAATTCGTGTGTCCGTAGGCGACAATTTCGTGGAATCGTAGCTAGGTAACTACCATTCAATATGCGGTGTTCTTCATGTTGGCATGATGTGGATACTTTTGTACTTGTCGGGAATGAGATTATGTAGTGTTGACTGTCCAATTCCAGAAGAGCTTCCTTGCTGAGTGTAATAGTTGTTGGCCGGCATAATTCATCCATTTCCTGTTCTAGCACAAGGCGAGTGATGCAGTCTCGTTGGGTACGGATTTGATGAATGGTCTGTTGTTTGCAGATGTACCACGTGTCAATCTTAGGGCATTCTGCCTCCATGTATACGAATTCCTTGGAGTTGGTTGCCAGTAAAGGGTATGGTGGGATGATAATCTGGGAATATCTATTAGGAACAGGACATAATTTATAAAGGTCGTATTTTGTTGGGGACATTATGGGAAACTTTAAAACTAGTACGATTTTTTCGTCGATGAAATAGGATCCTAAGCTAATTATGTCGTAATAGTACCTAATGTCTAAATTTAATATATGTGCAGGTCCATAAATGTCCTTTACTCTACTTATCATATTAGTTATATCGCTAACCGATAAAAGTGAGTGGTGCATTGAATTAGTGCGACTAAAAGCTAAAACGTTTTCTATTCTAATAAGTTCAGCTAAGAGGTCATCTACATTTTCGCTGAAGGCGTTAAATATTTGGCTTAGGTGCACGTGCTGAGTGAAGAGATTTTTATCAGTATTCGTATAATTAATGAGGTAGGTGACTGCTTTTTCTAATTTTTCTTGGCTACGCGTTAAATTATTTAAAATGTAGCTTTGATGGAGAGTCAAATCTTTATATAAGCTGATGTGCTTATTTAAACTGGCAGAAAGCGCTTGATTATCCTTTTGAAGGATAGTCAGAGCATTTTCAAAATGCGTAGCATCGTTATTATCGAGGTTGCCCGTCACGCTTTTAATTAGTGTTCCAACAGGATCAAGAAGGCCACGTTTTATTCGCTTTGGCTCAAAAGATTCTAGTTTCATTATAGTCTTATCTAGCTTAGAAAATAGGTGCAGGATTTGATCTTTAAATAGAGGGGAATTTTCACTTGGGATTTTATTTGTGACATCTGTTAGTTGAGTTTGTATTAGTTTAATTTGTCTTCTGATTTTGGCGAGATTTATTTCCACGAGAAAAATATGTTCATGGGAGATAATTTTCGTTGCGCCCAACATAAAAGGTAAGATACCAGGTCCGTCAGAAAGGCTGTCGAGTCGAATGTCGTCATGTGTCGTCCGTGTGGGGTCGGCTCGGGCCTGGTTGAGGGTCGTCACGAGAATTATCCTGCAACAATTTGAAATGTTTTTTAGTTCGTTTAATTAGGTTTTTTGAGACCGGTCCGCGTTTTCGCGAAGTATAGATATGAATTGGTGAATTGGATACGACTTTATCATCCGAATAACGTGCTGCTAATTTTTGCCGAGACGCGCATGGGTTTTTTATATATACTTGTTGATTTTGACTATAGTTTAATTCAGGTTCCCTGCTCAGGTTTCGTCTGCTCATCATTTCTGTACGGTTTGAGAATGATTCATCGTGGACAGTTTTGTATACAATTTCCATTTTATCTTTATGATCTTGCATGTATTGCTGTAGAAGTCTTTCTGTCAGATTCAGGTCGGTTGGGTTTCGAGGGTCAAAATGTCCGGATAATAATTCATGAGGTCTGCACTTTGTAAGACTATGTATAGAATTATTGTACGCAATTAATGCGTAGGGAATCAAATTAAGCGCGGATTCGTTCTTACTTTGAACTTTGAGTAACCTTAGATGTTCCAAAATAGTGTTGTGAAAACGTTCTATCATGCCGTTCTCATTTGGTGCGTTGGGCGCCGTTAAATGATGCTGTATCTTATGTAGTTTGAGAAATTCGCAAAATAATTGATTCGTAAATTCTGTACCTCTATCCGTGGTTAACACTAAGGGAAATCCATGGTGAGTACCGAATTTCAGAAATGCTTTTACTATATTCGGGGCTGTGCAATCCGGTAAGATGTACGCTTGCGCGTACTTAGAGAATGAATCTATGAAGGTCAGATATTTTTCGTTTTCGATTGTTACAACGTCGGCGTGCATGTGTTGGAATGGCCTAGAAGGTGGGGGAACAATTTGAAACTCAGGTCGCACTGGGTCACGATCATATTTTGCGCAGCCGCATATAGAGCATTGATTTATATATTTTGTGATACTTTCCTTCAATTTGGGCCAATAGTAATGTTGGGATAGGGAAAGGTACGTTTCATTTATACCTCTGTGGTTCGTTTTGCCTACGTGATATTTGGAAATTATGTCTTCTTGTTTCAAAGGATCATTTACATCTGTGACTTCATGCTTGACCATGACCAAGTTCACGGAATGATGGCTAAATGAGCGCTGAAGAATAGGTACGATAGTGAACATTTTTGAAAGCGGTTTAACCAGTATAGCGGTGCGTATTTTTGGTTGAACGCTATTTTTAATTAAAGAGATTAAATCATGTTCCAGGTTATCTTCAGAAATGTGAACTATAGTTTTGTGAAATGTATCAAAAGGTGTAATTTTATTAGTTTTGAGTCCCGTTGGAGAGTCTGTTATTTTTATGACAAGTTGTTGCTTGTATTTATTTAAGGGGTCTTCTGAAATAGGTATTTCCAGAATTGGGTGCTCTACACTAGTGTGTACTGTTTCTGCCGGGGGGTTGTCCTGGAATTCGGGTGTGCTCATAAACGGCAGTGGGCTACTTAAGGGTCTTTGGCTAGGTGCAGTGTTGGTTGAAGACGGGCTGATGATTGGCCTCTCATCAGGTGCAGTAAGGGTTGATGTAGACGAATGGCATGATGGGGGACTTGAGCCGGCATTAGGTATTATTGAAGATACCTCTTCATTGTGAATTTCAACTCGGGAGAGGGCATCGGCATTTGTGTTAGCTTTTCCCTTCTTGTAAATTATGCTGAAGTCGTATTCTGATAGCTTAAGTCTCCATCTAGTAAGACGGGAGTTGGGTTCTTTGAGGTTTAGCAGCCATTGTAAGGGCTTATGGTCTGTGATAATTTTGAACTTCCGGCCAAAAAGGTAGGGTCTGAAATATTTTGTTGCGTATACTATTGCTAGAAGTTCTTTTTCTATCGTTGAGTAGTTAATTTCGCTGTCATTGAGGGTACGGGAGGCGTAAGCTATCGGTCTATCGGAGCCGATTGGCCCCTGTGAAAGGACTGCACCTAGAGCTAGGTTAGAGGCGTCTGTGGTCACTATGAAGTCTTTGGAAAAATCGGGATATTGTAGTATGGGATCATTGATTAAAAGAGTCTTGCATTGTTCAAAGCATTTCACATAATCGGGGGTAAGGATGATTTTGGCACCTTTTTTTAGACATGTAGTCAAGGGTTTAGTTATTCGTGCGAAATTTGGGATGAAACGCCTATAGTATCCTAGCAGTCCGAGAAAACCCTTAATTTGTTTCGTTGTTTTAGGAATCGGGTACTTTAAAATTGCAGCAATTTTGTCCGGGTTAGGCTTGACGCCTTCAGGAGTAATAATGTGGCCTAAGTATGGAGTCTCGTGTTTCAGAAACTCCGACTTATCCATTTGTATTTTAAAGTTGGATTCTCGAAGCCTATCAAATATTTTTTTTAAACTTATCATGTGTTCTTGGAGTGATGTTGAAAAAACCAAAATGTCATCGAGATAAACTGTGCAAATTACATTCTGTAGGCCTCTAAGCACGTTATCCATTACTCTCTGGAATGTGGATGGGCTATTTTTGAGACCCATAGGCATTCTTAGAAACTCAAATTTCCCGTTTCCGTCACATACGCTAAAACCGGTTTTATGTATATCGTTCTCGTGCATCTCTACTTGATAAAATCCACTAGCTAAGTCTAATGTGGTGAAGTATTGACATTTTCCGAGTTTATCCAAAATGTCGGAAATGTTCGGTATAGGGTATCGGTCGTCTATTGTCTTTTCGTTAAGTTTTCTAAAATCCACTACTAATCGCCATTTAATTTTACCGGATGCATCATTTTTTTTGGGCACGATCCATATGGGCGCGTTCCAGGCAGATGAAGAAGGCCTTATGATGCCTTGGGCGAGCATTTTTTGTATTTGGTCCTGGACCTCCTTCCTATGAACGTAAGGATATCTGTAGGTTTTACTGTGCACGGGAATTTCGTCTGTTGTCCTAATTCTGTGTTTAATTTTACTCGTAAAGGTCAATGGCTCGTCGTCTAAATGAAATATGTCAGCGTATTCTTTGCATAAGGTCAGCAAATTGGCTTGCTCCTCGTCATTCATGTGGTTCGTACGTAAGCGCGATAATACTTCTCCGAAGCGATCGGCCTTGCCGTCTGCGAGTGTGACGTTCGGCAATGGTATACTCCGTTCGCTAAAAATACATGCCTCTAATGGGCTTATCCATTTTAAGTTTACCTCATTTAATGTGGGATTAAATATCTCTACTAAGGCTTGATTTTCAACAGCCGTTGTTACACAATCTAAGATGTAACATCCGGATATATTTTGGTAATTTATGCAAATGTCGCCTTGACAAATATTAACCGGCACTCTAATCATTTGGCTCGATTGTGCGGGAATTGTTATTGTTGCAGGGCTACTACGTGATTCATACATGTGTATCGGGTTGTCGGCAAATTCGGTTTTTAATGTGCGGGATTTAAGGTCGATTTGAGAATGCCACTGCTCTAGTAAATCTAAGCCAATAAGTCCGTCAAAGTAATCGTGAAATTGATATATATAAAATTTTATAGGTTTTTGATCGTTAATTTCATTAAAGCAAGGGATGGTTAGCGAATAATTGTTCTGAGTGGTTGCGTGGATATTTGTGACAATAAAAGGATCGTAATCTAGTGGAACGTTTGAAAAGAATAGTTCAGCGGCTTGCGGGCTGAGGAACGATTTATTTGCACCTGTATCAACGAGGAGTTTCAGAGGTGGGTTATAAATCTGGATATATGGTAATTGCCGTTTATTCTGAAGATTAATTTCTATTCGGGGGATTCGGCTGGAGGCGGTGTGGAAAAATTTTCGTCTTCGTTTTCCGGGTTTTGGGGAATTTCGCTTATTTCGTACTCGTTATAATAGTCTTCAGTTTGGTCATGTTGATAGTTCCAGTCCTGTAGTTCGTTAATGTTAATTTGTTGGTGTTCTTGTGGGGTAGGGGGTAGGGCTCTGGCGACGGGGTGGCTTATACCGCTCATTGGCCTAGGGAAATTCCGTTGGAAATTATTGCGGGGTGGGATTCTAAATCCAGTAGTCATGTTAGATCGCGGTAAGGCTTGCATTATTTGTTGAGTTCTTGAAGGTCCCTGTCCATAAGAGGGTGTATTTTGTCGTTGTGTGGGCGATATGAATTTAGGCGTGCTAGTTTGGTTCGAAATGGGTTGATACTGAGGGTAATTGTTGTACGAGGAATTAGATGGTATATTGAGATATGCACCTAGATTTTGCGGGTTCTGGGGTGGGATTTGTGGACCGTTAGTTTTTCCGTAAAAAGGTATTCCGAATTGAGGCGGTATTTTTGATTTAAAAGGGGTTTGATTTTTTTGTTTTTGGTAGAGGACATTCATCTCTTCCTGCGCAAATTCTAAAGCTTTTTGTAAATTTTCCGGACGCATGCATCTCACTCGTGAACCAAGGGGTTCGTGAAGGCCCCTCGTATATGTTTGAAGTGCTAATTTTTTATATAGAGTGCGTTTGGCTTCTATTGTTGTAGCAATGTTTTCGTGTAATTCGCAGTATGTCATTATTGTACTGAGTAAATTTTGGACTCGTTCATAGAAAACATGGGGGGTGTCTGATCCTTGAGTTAACATTGATAAATCTGTGTAAAGAGCCGTTTCGTCTCTGTGATCTGAAAATGAGTTAATTAGTGCATTTCGAATACCATTCCAGTCCCTTGGAATACCGTTAGCTGCCAAAGTGGTGGCGGCTCTGCCAGTTATTTTATTTAAAATGCCGTTTAAGACGGCTGAATTGTTCAAATCGTTTCCGGGGGCTGCATTGATATGCGTTAAGACTATTTTATCGCATATATCTAGGAATCTCACGAGAACATTTGAATTTCCATCAAAGTCCGGGACTAGCCTCAAAGCTCTCCAAATTTTATCTATTTGATCTATCGGTTGGGGTGCGTTCTCATTTGGATTTTGCATATTGGGAGTTTCTTCGACTTCGTCAATACTTTCTAAACTAAGCAATAAATCTCTATGAAACCTAAGTAGGTGATCGGGCTGGGTTGCCCGGTCAGCCCGTGGGTGAAAAATTGTGCAAGATTCAATTAAACTTTAATTATCTATAAATGGGGTCGCAGATTGGGTTGGCAACCAATAGGATTCGTATACTAAACTTATAGTTCTAAACTCACAGTATCTGCGTCTGCATGGCGAGTGGAAAAGGACTTATCGATGTTTGGATGTTGCCGATCCGCCGCTCTGCCGCTGCTGCTCCGCTGCTGCTAGTCACTGTTCTCGGCCACACGTAGATTCAAGTAGTCGAAATGTCTATGATGACTATCAGGCGAGTCTCGATGTTAGATACGCGCACTGGCTCGACTACTCCCCGACTGCGCCAATAACGTATGGGCCGCCGATGGGAATAACAGTAGAAACAACACTTAATGTTCGAAGTGCGTTTAATCGGAGTTAATACAGTGGTGCAGATAATTATCACTTAATTAAAACTTAATCTATTGATCGAGGTCGATCACGACCTTACGCGACCGCGATGGAAGGCATAAGACGCCGCGGACACTTCATTCTCATCACACATCACTTCGGGGGTTACTCACTAAGGTATGTCCACTTGGCACTTTTCGTGAGAGTCCGGCAATCGATTATCGGGAAACGCCGATGACTCGATCGATGAACACTTGTCGCGAGCGTGGGAACCTCTGCTCGTAACATACTATAACTTTTGATTTTATTCCTCATATTGGAAATGGAAAGTAGTATGTTCAACTCGGTATAAAAGGCACCAATTTCACTCTGGAACTATTGGCGCTCGAGTGGACTCGGGTAAATTGGGTGCCATTCATACTTTGTTTACCAATCAATCTATTATTCTTCATTTCATCTTCGTAAGTTCCCCAAACCCCCAATTAATAACACTAGTAGTATTTTTGAGAATCACTTAGATGACCGTCGTAGGCGATTTATCGCGAAGATTCTATGTGTATTAAATTATAGTACATAAACTCGATGTCCAATGTACTTACAAACTTTTAAGGAAGCGCAGGATACAGGGTAATCCCAAAAACTGAGTTAGATTTTCATGAAGCGAGTGATATTGTATGTAGTTTAATTTTAAATGTATACATTTTTAATTATGTAAGATAAAATATTATAAGAATGGTTAATAAAAGATTAGCCATTTCCTTGTCTTACTTTTATTTTTAAGTATGCATATTTCCTCTTTTTTTTACCTGATAATATACATTTAACTTTTTTAGTACACATATTATTTATATCTTTTTCTATGTTGACCAATATTTGTATGAACATCGTGGCTACGTCGAAGTAGCCGAAGCAGAATAATATGTAGCTTGCTTGTTCAGTGACAACCTATTTAATACCGACTCAGTACAGTTTATTATATTTATTATGTGGCCGAGAACCAGAACCCGACACTTTAAACAGAAGTAGAGGTGAGACATATTACTTAAATAATTGTTGGATCAGGTTTTGTAAATTTGAGACGCGTAAGAAGGGTGTATCACCCAATATTTTTTTAGAATATAGTTAAATGTCATGTGTTTTGACAAATATACATTTAATGACCACCAACCTTAAGTAATGCGAAAGCACTTTAAGGAGAAACAACTAGGTGACATTTCTTTCAGGCTTTCAGCTATGTGTTACGCTAACCCGTGTTGGGTAGCCGACCGCGGAAACGCCGGAACACATCACCTTTCGGTCAAAATTCTACCTTCATGAAGGTTAGCTAGCTTGTCACTCGAAACCCTCAATACATTAGAATTAAATAGATTTTCTGGCGAGACTCCCAACTTCTCGACCCTCGGGATAATTCCGGTCTTCACACGTACATAACATACTCTACGATCTCCTCTTTGTAGAGTAATGTAAACGGGACACATGCATTAGGCATGTAAACATTTTTATTTTAGGATATATTGAGCTAATTTTATTTATATAACTACAGTATGTTGTGTATAATCAGTCTACACCTCTATTGAGTCGTCGGCACGGCGGGACGCAGCAGTTTGGCCCCAATCGGTACCGCACCGATCTCATTTCGGCAGGCTGGCTTCTTCCTTTCCGCCTTGATAACTCCCGAGAAGTAGGTTAAAGGAGTTGGCCTTTACGCAGCGTCTTAATGTGGCACGGTTATTGTACTCATATGGCTCCGTTTATCACAGGTGGACGGAGTAAGATTGTGCGAAATGTTAGAATAGAGTAGAGAGCACCGTTAGGTCAATTAATTTCTATTCGCTTTAAGTGGTAACTTGGCACTATTGAAGCGGAGGAAAAAGGAAATATCTGATGGGAAGTATGAACACCGTCTACTGCACTGTGGGCAAACAAAGCTTGTCACGATGTCGGAGGGGTGAACCATACTTGCTCCATAATAAAAGTAGTTAGGAGTAAGTCTATTCGCACCAGCTGTCCCGAATGGATCAAATGAGTGAATGATAATTGATAACTTTAACGTTGAGTAGATATGTTATAATATATATATAATAAAAAAAATGCAATAAGTACTGGCTCTATAGTTTACTTACTGCAAAACAGGTAGACAAGTATATTAAAAACAATATTTTACTAATATCTTATTGTAACAATTGTTCCTACCGATAGGGTACACTAAGGTATACAGTGCATACAGTAGGTAACCTAAACTATTATTTACCCGACTTTTTAATAAGATTGGTTTCGTAAATACATCACATCAGTAGGTAGCGTATTTCAACTCTCGTAGCACAATAACGTATAAAACTATAGTTCTTTAAAGATTTTGTACTGTCTGTACTCCTCACCAAAAACAGTTTCTGCTACTTGAATACTTCGCAAACCAGTCATTATTTTTACGTTACGCAGAAGAACTCATCATTTTAATCGTCATTATTATATATTTAAGTACCTATTAATTTCCATAGGGCACCGACATAACACGTACGTAAAAAGTAACCAGGGCAAAATTTGCATTATATTAATTTATTTGAGAAAAAATTGAAATAGACAAATACAAAAAAAATTGCTTTATACTCTTAAATCTATGACTTTGTATGGTGATTTCAGTGTCTTAACCTTTTGAGCGCCACAGTCGGCTGTGGCCGTCAACAAAAAATCGTGCCCCTGACGCCACGTCGGCCACAGCCGTCCAAAGTTCAATGATCAAAAACTTTGTAATTCTAACCGCTACAAGTATATTTCAATCCCTGTTGATTTTGGGGCACATCTTTTTTTTTTTACTCTGGCGTCAGTGGCACGGTAAATTGCTAGACCGCTTGGCGGTCAATAGGTTAAATACCACCGAATTCTCTTGAACCACCAAATCGCTGCCATTGAATTTGCGCGAGTAAATTTAGTTTTACTTCAAAACGTTTACCAATGGAACCTCAGTATTTTATATAAGTAGGTACTTCTAACACTTACTACTTAAAAAGTATTTAACCGACTTCAAAAAAGGAGGAGGTTCCTTGAGTCGAATACACCAACATAAAGAAGCGAAAAAAAATTACACATTACTTTCCAAGGTACCAAAAATTTTACATGATATCATTCATTACCTTTCGTAATTCGGAAGCTGCTTTGTTCTCCAGGGTAGCGTAACTGGCTATATTTGGCAAGCCATCGTCCAAAACTGCGTGAGAGCCGTACGATGTGTTTTATAAACGAAATTGGATCAGACGCATTACGCAGGACATTCCAATAACACGGTTATAGAAATAAAATAAAAAGTTATGCTTATATTAATGTAATGTAATCTTATCTATAATCTAGAATGTGGTTGACTTGTTGTAAATAGTAAAATAATATATTTGGCTAGCATTATTATTTTCGAAATGTGTAAATAGCATAAAATAGTGAATATCAAAAGGTGTGATAAACCCAAAATGAGGAAACCATACACTTTAGAATATTTTCTCAACAGTTATACATATAACATGGTTAGAAGTCTTTTTTGAGCAGAACTAAGTGTGAATTACGTAAGGAATATTGATTACAAGGCTATTTCTGGAGATACGTTAAAACGTACGATTACGGATATAGTATCACTAAAATGGCAAAAATTCAGATACGACGGTCTCAATCGCAAATACTCAGTATGGTAACATTTACTATTGTGGTTGTAAAATATTTCTTCCATTCGGTCGAATCTCATTCGCAAAGACTGCTTGTGTTAGTTCATAGCGACGTGTTGTCCTTTGCACATGCGCCAGTAGTGGCCCTGCTGAGCTACCAGTTCAGCATGCGTACCCTTTTCCACGATTTTACCTGAGGGAAAATAAAAACATTTTATATCTTTATAGTTTTGTATAAAAGGCACCAATTACACATTCGAAGTATTCGGCCTTTTACTCTCACTCAGTATAATTACCTATCTTTTGTAATATTAAGTCTTTCATTTCTTGGTTAATAAATGCACGTTGTAAATTATTAATTTATGGTTTGATTTGAGGTAGTTAGGTAATGTATTTATACTGATTGGTGGTACTAGATCATTTTTGTACAGAACTTTTGTACAGAGATACATGATTGGTAAACCTAACATTGGTAATAAGAACAAGTTAACCAACACACATAATAACGCGTTTGTGGCCAAGCATTGAACAGAATATATACAACAATATCTATAAAGAACATTGTTAGTTTAGTAGGTATTATGAAAATATAAACGGCAGTTTGCTCACCATCTAGTAAAACGAACTTCTTGAATAAAACAATTTACACTACATATTATTATAAATACACCTTACCTTTGTCAACCACACAAATTAAATTGGCGTCTTTGATGGTCGAGAGTCGATGGGCGATGGTGATGCACGTTCGGTCCTTGGCTGCCTTTTCCAACGCCTCCGAGACAGCCTAGTAGATTAATTTCAATTATTTTCATGTTAAAATTATTTACTATTTATTCGTATGAAATGTTATTAAAATAAAAATAAAATTACCCACCTCTTATTACCTAAGAATAGTTCTGTTTGTTCCTCATTTATGATTCTTGTTATACGAGTATACAAATCAATACCTAAGCATAAATACTTTAGGAAGAAGGATGAGAAAACTACTTATTTCCTACACTATTCTTCCCATCCGGCTGCTGCTAGCCTCGTGGCCCTAGCTTCGGGTGGTAGCCCTGATACAGTACTTTTATCTTACGATGTGCATGTACATCTACTCACACAAACATGGCTCACCCGCGCTCGTGAGATAAAAGTACTGTATAACATCGTCAAGTTACCCGTTCGCTGTTCGCGTCCAGCGCGGAAGTAGCCTCGTCCAGAAGCAGCAGCCGCGGGGAGCGGATGAGGGCGCGCGCGATGCACACCCGCTGTTTCTGCCCGCCCGACAGCTGCGCGCCGCTCGACCCCAGATTCGTGTCGTAGCCCTGGCAGAATTGAAGCCATGGTTAATTTGTTTGAAGCACGTTGAAAATAGGAACTTAACCTCTCGTATGTGTCTGATAAGATATTAAGGCCATCTTTTTTTTGCGGATATTATTATTTTAAGTAAGTACTCATTGCCGCTCAAATGAGGTTTAAACGCGCGTTATTTTTTTTAATCTTACATACAAAGGGTTAAAGGGGTCTTGCAGGATCGAGTATTTTTCACTTCATTAGCACCTTCGAAACTTAACTACTGACACCACATCAGTAGTTAACTTTGGAAGGTGCTCTTGAGTCGGTTCGAGTCTGTGTAGGTTATGGCTATGACATAATATAGGTGACTACCAAGCACATTTGAGTCTAGCAAGCAGTAATCTCAGAGTAATCACGAAACAAACAGGTCGTACCTTGGGCAGCGAGACAATGAAGCTGTGTATATTGGCAGCTCTGGCGGCAGCGACGACCTCCATCGTAGTGACCTTCCTGCTGTTATCCCCGTAGGCGATGTTCTCCGCTAACGTGCGGTCGAACAGCACCGGCTCCTGCTGCACTACACCCAGCTGCTTTCGAAGTCGGGGCAAGGTCAACGAAGTGCGGATGTCCCGCCCATCTAATTCCTGAAATGTCCAGCGCTTTGAATACCAATTTGCTCTCTAGTACGAGGGGCACACCGAAATGATCGGGAATAGAGTACTTTAAACTGAGTTACATTAAATCCTTTTTTGTCACATGCATACTGGCGACTTACAATCACGATGCCGTTTTTACAATTTAAAAAAAGAACGATATATTTTTTTAATTCCATTTTTAAATTGACAACTCGATGAACAAAATGGAGCTGACGCGTGAAAATTTTCGTGCAATTATTTACCATAACTTTCGTCGTGGCTTATCTCCAGATGAATGTCGCAATGAGCTTGTTACTATATACGACATTGAAGCACCTAGTCAGACGACAATATATCGGTGGTATGCTGAGTTTCGACGGGGTCGTGCCTCTCTTGGCACCGTACCTTCATCAGGTCGGCCGAAAACGGCGGTTTCGCCTGAAAACATCGCGGCTGTGGAAAAACTACTAAAAGAAGATAGACATGTGACATACGAGCAGATTCGGGCAACCATAGGCATTGGAATGACTGCAATTCACACTATTTTGCATGGTGAATTGGGTGTCAGAAAATTGATTTCCCGATGGGTACCCCATAATTTGTCTGAAGAGCAAAAGGCGGCTCGTGTTGATTGGTGCCGATCTATTCTGAAATGCTACAATGGAGGAAAGTCAAAAGCCGTTTATAATATGGTCTCGGGTGACGAATCCTGGATTTATTCTTATGAGCCTGAAAGAAAGCACCAGTCGGCAGTATGGGTCTTCGATGACGAGGTCAAACCAACGAAAGTTGTGCGTTCTCGAAGCGTGTCGAAGAAGATGGTGACTTCGTTCGTCTCAAAAAAGGGGCATGTTGCCACAATTCCTCTAGAAGAACAAAGAACCGTTACCGCTGATTGGTATATCACAGTTTGTTTGCCGGAGGTGCTGGCCGAACTTCGCCAAGGGAACCCGAGACGCCGCGTCATCTTACACCACGACAATGCGAGCTCCCACACCGCCCACAAAACAACTAAATTTTTGAACGACGAAAACGTTGAGTTGATGTCCCATCCTCCATACAGCCCTGACCTGAGTCCAAATGATTTTTTTACGTTCCCTAGAATTAAAGATTTATTGCGTGGTCAGCGGTTTGAGAACCCAGAAGCCGCTGTGGAAGCCTATAAATCGGCCATTTTGGCAATGCCTACTTCAAACTGGAATTATTGTTTTAATGACTGGTTTAAAAGAATGCAAAAGTGCATTGAATGTAACGGAGAATACTTCGAAAAACAATAAAATATAATTTATGTATATAGTGCACATAGTTTTTTAAATTCCCGATCATTTCGGTTTGCCCCTCGTATATGGAAGCAGTGGCGTACCTAACTACCACCGTTTAGGGCAATGGGCCAAGTGGCAAAATAAAATAACAGGTCATCTACCTCTCAGTGAAAACAAATCCCAATTGATTCTGTGTATCCTCCATCGAGCAGTGGGCCCGTGGCACTTACCCGTCTTGCTACCTTACTCGTGTCGTTACACCATCGCGTCGAAGGTCGAAGGATATACGAGTAGGCAATGTATTAGACATACTTTATACAGGCGCAGGTATACGTACGATATTGCCGGAGTCGGGGTCGTAGAAGCGCTGCAGCAGCTGCAACACAGTGGACTTGCCGCAGCCCGAGGAGCCCACCAGAGCCACCGTCTTGCCCGCCTCCACGTGCAAGTCCAGGCCCCTCAGAACACGGATGTGCGGGCGAGTCGGGTAGCTGAACTCTACGTCTTTAAAGCTGAATTGTCCACTCGAGCCCTGTAAGTAAAAGGAAATCAGGTAAAAAAAATGCATACCTATTGCTCTAATGAAAAGATATAAATCTTGACCGACAAACTTAACTTTGCCATTGGAAAATGTACTCCCCATAGATCGAAATAGGCCTGGGTTAGTTTGCCAAATGCAAATAAGTTGTAATCACAAAAATAAATAGTCTTGTAGGGACCAATTAACGATTTTCGGTCCCTTTTATTACTAGTGCTACATGATGTTACTTTTGCCAAATTTTATGAATCTAGGGCTCTAGGCCAACGGAAAGTAGGTTTTAATTTCCTTGCCAGTGTTAACTAATGCAGCATTTAAACGCTCGTATCTTTCGATTGCGTAGCCTTAGATGTTTTCCGAAGGTAGCTTACCTGCTGTGTATTTGATATTAATTTCAGCTTGAGATCTCTAAGCGTTCCTAAAAAAAGGTCCTGACAGACGGGTAAACAAACAGACAGACGGACAGCAAAGTGATTCTTTGACGTGAAATGATCCCGTTTTTGACTATTGAGGTAGGTACCCTAAAATAGAGTTACTTAACAACTCACCCAGTCTTTTTTGTCTTTGACCCCGTGTTCTGTTACAACCTTGGGCTGCCTGTTGATAACGGCTAATACGCGGCTTCCGCAGTCTTTGGCCGAGTTGAAGCTGGGAGCGTACACCAGAGACTGCCCCAGCATATATGCACCATACATTAACGCCTCGTTAACTCTGTAATGTAAAAAAAATACTGCATCACAATTTATATTTTAAATAAGTTACCTATTAAAGAATAGGTTGCTACGAGTACATTACAAATTTGTTGATTAAATTTTGTCAATTAAATGGTGGCAGCATCGTGCCCTAACTGGATGAATGACGTAAGACGAACGCGATACACGGTATGACTAGTAATCAATCCTATCGAATCTTTAAGAGACGCTATCTACAAAAACAGCAAGTGGAGTGCAGGGATTAAAAACATTCCTCGGTAGATACACGCTACTCTCCAGTCAAGTAGGTACCAATTTAGAAGAAGGAAGCTCTCGTGAACTAGTCAAGGTAAGCGTGATATTTATTCCTACGCGAAAAACTTACAAAAACACAATCTTGTATGGCAGTTCTTTATTAGCCACCAGGGTGGCACCGTAGACTGTCGCACTGCAAAACGCCAGGAACGGCACGTATAACCCCATGCCCAGCACCAAACCTCGCCAGCGCGCCTTCTTGGTTACAGCAGCAGTAGACTCCTTCAATTCCTTGTTGAATTTCTCCAAAAATTGTGCTTCGATACCTGAAAATTACCAATTGGGTAGTTTCCTGTGTAAAACAATGTTAATAATGTAGTCATTGAGATTTTACCTAATCTTGTATGTTACCTAGCCTGGCCTAGTCTTACCTAAACTCTGGACAGTTCTAATACTGATGATGGCTTCCGTGGCAAGGGCTGTTGCTGATTCCAAAGCCTTCCTCTCGTTTGCTTGAGATTGCTGGGAAACGATCCCTTCTAGCCAAATGCTTCCAACCATCTGTATTTAAAAGAATGTATATAAAAGGCTTTTGCAAGCTTCTGCATACGTAGTAATTATGCAAGAAAACTATCAAATTGGGAACATTAAGTTTTCTAAAGTTGTTAATATAATTTTCTTCTTTTATCAATAGGATATTTTTACGTCATATAGTTTTTGATCCCCGACGAAAAAAGAGGGGAGTTATAAGTTTAAAATGTGCATTTATGTGTCTATCTGTGACATCATAGCACCTAAACAGATGGACCCATTTGAGTGCGATTTGTTTTATATTATATTGGTAACACAGGAGGCGGCAAATTCAAACCCCATACTCACGTGTCAACTCTAATAGAGAAAAAAACTAGAATCGCCTCCAAACTAATACTCACAAGCATTTCCGAGAGAGTTGGGAAAGATAATAAAGTTCACCTTTATGGATCAGAAGTAAAATTATGAAATATTGCTTTTAGTAGATACTCACAAGGGGTAAGAATACAGACCCGACAAGGGTCAACTTCCAGTTGTAGCTCATGGCCATGATAAAGCCAACCAACACGGAACTAAGACCCTGCAGGATGAGACCAATTCTGAGTCCAGTAGCACCCTGTACCGCGGCTGCGTCGCCTGTCAACCGCGAACAAAGTGCTCCAACTGTGTTCGATTCCTTATCAAAGTAGCCGATTTCCTGAAAGAAACATAGGTACAAAACATCCAAAAATCTTTGCAGAGAAAACACTCGATGTTAATTGTATGATCATCATCAGGCATCGGATAGACCTTTGTCGGCGCCAACGCTGTCGAGCTGTATGGAGGCGTACTTAATTTATGTTCATAATCCTGGGTATTTTTTAATTAACTAACACCATACATATACATACAAAGGATAAACAAGAAGGCAAAATGACATGCCACTGAAGTCCAAGTGGGTTTCGAACCAACGACTTTTAACCGGAACAGTGCTCTTATCACTGAGCTATGGGACTGCTATGAGGATAGCATGAAATAATGGCTTCTTATTCCGCTTTAAAATGCCCTATGTATTTTGATGCTAACTCGTGTAATCCTATTATGAAACTCGCCTACAGCTCGTTTCATAAAACACTCGTGTTTTAAGACCTCTTATTATGTAACAGTATAAACTATTATTTTTATAACTCTAACTAACTTACCTGTTTAAGCAAACTGCTGAAGTACTGATGTCGTAATCTCGTCGTCATTTTTAACCCAGCATTCGTAAAGGTGACGCTCTGTAGACACATCGATATTCCAGCAACGGCGGCTACTACTATGAACATGCCCGAGTAGAAGTCCGCCAGGTACCTTATCTCGTCATGATCTTTCAAGATAAAAATCTGCAGAAAATAACATTACGATCTAAATACGGCCAATCACTTGAAGATCTAATAATATAAAATAGATTAAATAAATGATGTTGTTGCAATACCCCGTTTACGAATCCAAAGAGAAGAGCGAAGACAGGGAAGCAGGCACCCTGCATGAACGCGGCCAGTGCTCCCACCACTAAGTAAGGCCATTCCGGCCCATTCAGCTTCAAAAGTTCCCAATCGCTAACCGATTTTACGTCCTGAACAAACATCACAAAAAGGTAAGTTTCGTTTCAAATTTAGCCAATGTTAACGTTAGTTCATTTTATCGTTTTTCACTAACTTCCTCGTCTTCGTCTTTTTCATCGTCGCTTTCAGTGATATCAGCATTGTAAACAAAGTTTTGGAGACCGGCGGATATCACGGAAGATATTGAACCCCGAGGTGTCATCCAATCATGCGAATCTGAAACGATATAGTAGGTCAAAGAGAGGCGTTATATAAAAGGATCGTCGCATAACTGAAGCTACATTCGACCTTTTTTTATTGAATGATGCCTGTGAACCCTCCTCGTCGATCGTCTCTTTACGTCGACTCTCGGTGCAAGAGCTACTGCATCTTCATTGTCGCCCTCTCCGTCTGCTTCTTCCGGTAAGGTTTCTATCACGTCTGGTTCCGTCCCCTCTTGTCCCGTTGTTACCAACTTATGGTAAAAACCTGCCAGCAATACAATGTGAGTATCAGGATCGAATAAAAAAAAATACGGATAATATTGCGTATTTAATAAATTAAATGAGTATTTTCTTTGATAAAGACTTAACTTACTTTTAGCCTTCATTAGTTCTTCGTGGGTGCCACGTTCTACGATTGCGCCTTGATCCATGCATATAATTCGATCAGCATTGACAATAGTCGACAGTCTGGATATAGTGAAATTGATCAATATTATATTTTTGATGTTCGTATACATATTGGTAATAAACTAATAACAGGTAAGGTGCACACAGCACACAATGTTAACGTACCTATGTGACACCACAATCGTGGTTCTTCCAACACTAGCATTATCCAGGGCCGCTTGCACCTGCTTTTCAGAATGTGGGTCAAGTGCCGATGTAGCCTCATCCAAAAGCAGGACGGCCGGTTCGAGCAGTAGTGACCGAGCTATGGCGATTCGCTGTTTTTGCCCACCTGAGAGCGATGCACCTCTTTCGCCAATCATGGTATCGTAGCCCTTTGGAACAATTAATTTACCAGAGCGTATTATTTTGTTACTATCTTGAAAAATACGACGAAAAAAAATATATTTATTTATTTATTTATTTATATTTAGGGAATATAAATAGATGTTTAAAGAAACTTACATTAGGGAGATTGGTGATAAAATCATGTGCGTATGCCTTTGTGGCAGCCTTAATCACTTCTTCTCTTGTTGCTTCTTGATAGCCAACGGCTATGTTCTCATGGATGGTTCCGCGAAACAGAACAGGTTCTTGACCAACCATACCTGCGAAGAGTTGGTCCATAATATTTACTTAGATTATTTTAGACAACGCGGTTGGCGCAGTTTGTAGTACACCTGCCTACTGAGCCGGCGGTCATGGGTTCGAATCCTGGTCAGGGCAAATATTTGTGTGATTGTGGATCAAATCCGAGTACTTAGTAAGTTAAAAACTAGTTAATATCTAATCTAAAGGTGGATTTAAACTGGCTTAAGAGTAGATTGCCAGATGACTTCGACCAGTCGAAGGTAACACAGTCAATAGTGATTTTTTCTACTGATTCTATGGTGGAAGTAAATCAGGACAAACTGCCATATACATACAATATTTTGATTAGCACTACCCTACTTACCTAAACCAGATCGAAGCCAGCCTAAATTCAGTGTTCTGATATCTCTGCCATCGAGTTTAACCGAACCGGAGTGCACATCGTAGAGCCTTTGCAGCAGATGCAGTATTGTGCTCTTGCCGCAACCTGACGAACCGACCAGTGCCACGCATTCTCCCGCTTTCACGGTTAGAGAGAACTGTTTCAAAACCTGGTAGAAGTGTATCATCGCGTTATGTACTTTCCTAGTTTATCCAATCAATACGTCCATGGTAGTAAACTACCACGGACAATTAAATAATTCAAAAGGATGGCTCAATAAACAATATCTGCTATGTACAGACTATTATTTCGTTTGGAACGCGAAAGCGAACATTGGAGAGAAGAAGCAGATCAAACTATAACGAAGTACCCACCGAAACGTCAGGACGCGAGGGATAGTTAAAGGAGACATCCTCAAAAGAGATGTCTCCAATGACTCTTCTTGGTTTTGCGCCTTCTTTGCTCATGCTATCAATTTTCGGTTTCCTTTCAATCATCTCGAAGATGCTAGCAGCCGCTGCCCTAGCGGCCGAAAATGACTCTCCGTGAGGTACGCAGAAGGTTATTGATTGCGTGGCCATGTACATACTGAAGATGATCTGAGGAAGGCAAGGTTTTACTCACAGAGTGTGCTTACAAACAGATGTACCTAGGTAATTACTGATCCAACAACGTCTCACTTTGATGATACTCAAACCCTCATTCACGGTTTACTTACACTGAAAATTTCTCCGACAGCATAGTTTCGCTGATCTGGATCAGGAATGAGGAGATCCCGGAGCACCAGCCGAGTACCGTAAGTAAGGCCTATGGCGTTAAGTGAGTAGGTGAGTACCCAGTTGAACCCGGTACCGAGTCCGGTGTAGAGGCCGCGCTTGCGTCCGTACCGCTCTGCTGGCTCCAGAAACTTCTTATACCTATTGGAAATCCGTCATTTAGGTATAAGTCTATGTAAAAGACGATATAAGTAAGAATGACCTCCACACATCTGTTATTTGATTCTAACAAAGTTTATACGTTAGATACTTAAGATGTTCATTAATAATTTGAAATAGGGTTGCTTAACTAACTGTATGATATGCTCGCACGGAAATTTTAAGTCTAAAAGCAATCATGGGTGATAACTGATAAGGCATCCTAGTATTGGTGTACAAAAGATTGAATAAGCTTACCTGTCGACTTCTCTATTTTCACCTCCAAAGGCAACAATAGTCCTCACTGATTTAAGTACCTCTTCTGCTTGCTTGCCGGCCTGGCTGTAGGCGTTCATCTCTTGCACGGAAGACTTAGTTTGATACTGAAAAACAAAATGTAACTACTGACGTATGCTTATATATTATATAAACACTTTTCCTCGATGCGCGATGTTTTAATAGACAAGTTTACCATGGACAGGTACTTTATACTAAAGGAGAACTTAACAATATAGCCTATTTCATATAGCTTTGTGCGTGTGACATCTGTCATCTCAGTACATTTTCACCAAATACCTACATTTTAGGTAAGTAGTAAAGTATATGTTGAGATGACATATGTCACACGATAACTTTGCCTTACCGACGAATTAACCTTATTCTTGTTATGGTAATAACAACATTTAACATTTTAATTTTATTAGTTAAGCCACTTTTAAAAATAACTTGTATTAAACAATAATTAACAAAATGATGTTCATTCAAAGACGCAATTTATTGAGTAAGATTTTGATATTTAGAAGCGTGACAGCTCTGTTAACACAAAGGTGATATCGATATGGAGAATGTACATTGAAAATAATTTGTTTGACATAATGAACATATGAGAACTAAATTTCATTAAACGTTGCTGAAGAATTGGTGTTAAGTTCGAAGATTAGAATCTATGTTTTCATTTATTGCTCCTGTTACAGATAGCACCCGGTATAAACAAAACGTTCCATCATCCAAACTCCATATTGTTTTCATTAAGGATGCGGAACAAGCATAACTTACGTTTGATAAAATGACAGATGCTGCTATTGAAAAGGGCACCACTGTCAAACAGGCGAGAGACAACTCCCACCCGAGTGGGAGTACTTGGCAGATGCACATTACAGAAGTACCGACGAGGTTAGAAACTACAGCCAACGTTTCCCCCATTCCGTCTTTTAACTTCATCATGTTTCTGAAAATGTTTATAAATATATATATATAAACGTAGTACTTAATTATAAGAAAACGGGACTTAATCTTAACAAAAAGCGTTTATTCAATTACGTCAACGTTTGGAACGTGACGTTACCTTGATGCCCGCCGTTTCATTCCCTTCGAAACTATGAACGTAACATCACGGTCAAAACGTCGAGGCAATTAAATAAACGCTTTTTGACGCGATTAAGTCCCGTTTTGTTATAATGATGTGTGAAAGTCGTGTAAGTTTAAAGCAATATAAACGTAGTACTGTTTAATTGACTACGGTTAAATTGCATGGATTGAAGTTCACTACTGGAAATCGAAAGGTAGTTATGGAATAGGTCAAATAATCGTTTACTGTGGTTTATAAAGATTTATAATTATCAATTTACTAAACTTTATTTAGTAATATTTACTAAACACCGCACCGACTTCAATTTTAATTATTTAACCATTTTGTTAATAAATTAAGAATTACGTAGACTTACTCTGACATTTTAGAAGCGAGGTTGAACTCCGTGTCGGTGTCGAACCACGTCATGTCCTGTCTCATGACGGCGTTAAGGAACATTTTACGTATACGGGTGATCTGGAAAGCATAATAAAACCTATGATAGGCACAATGTTTTTATACTAAAATTCATGTAAAAGAGCGCTGTCTATCTTCTTGCACTTAAATGACTACTGCTCAATGAGATTGTAATACCTAAGTATACTATTTTTGGGACCTCTATCAGATTACCAACAATTTAAATAATCACAATTAGCTGAAAATTAGGCATTTAAGTGTTCCCTTATTGTCAGTATAATTTTTTATCATATTGTTTAAATGTTTGTAAAATACCAATCCATTCTGATAAAGCATAAAAGAACTAAACTACCTTTTACAGCCTTAGTGTAAATCAAGCCGTCGAAGGGGGCTCTGTGTCTCTTGCCCTCGCGATCCATCATGTTACGGAAAATGGCTATAGTACCAGATCCCGCGGAGGTTCGATCTGTCTTTGTACATTTGAAGTATATTTTGAAGTAAGCGTGTTCGCTTTTTCACACGACTACGCGACATGAAAAAAGTACTTAGAATGTATACAGAATCTAATTTTCTTATAGAATTTCATTCAACTGTTTTTTTGTTTAAATGGTTTATTTTACTTAGGGTATTTTCAATGCCTTTAAACAAGTTGTACGGTTGGTGGATCTCCAACTCGCTCGGAACACGTGAGAGTATGAAGCAGCTTGGAAGAGAAATAGTACGTCGTTCCGGGGGCGTGCGGTCGGCGGGGGGAATAACGTTAGGCTCCGCCCAGATCCTCGAGGACATTGAGAGTCATACTCACCTTAAACTTTAACCGCATATCAATGTAAGTAATTTATTGATCTCATCATACTGTTCCTGCTTCAGAGATGAAACTCACGATATGTATGACAAACCAACGCAAGGCCACCAATTAAATCAATTGTGCCGTTCAATAAAATACAAAATGCGACTGTTAGTACACAACACTGTAGTAACACTTAACGCTCTTATTGGGGCCGAGTTGACTATTGGAATCATTTCAATCTAAATCCATTAGTAAATTTATGAAGTGAGATATGCTCGTTATTATATCAGACAACTACCGTGTTTGTGTACCAATCTGACCTTAAAATACTTATGACAATAAAAATGGTTTAGCGCCTAACGGCAAAGACCTTATTTTGCTATTCGTATAATATTAACCCGCCCAAGGAAATCCACTGCCTCGCCTCACCAATGCTGATGCATCAGCTTTGCAATAAACGAGGAAGTGCTCACACATTTGGCGTTATGTCAAAAGACACATTGACCAATTATGACACGTTATTGACCAATTTCTGACAATTACTTTCGATAATTATGGTACATTTCTTATCAACTCAGGTGGCAGCGCCATTTTACTAAAATCCGTGCAAGTGGCACAGGGTGTTCAACATGCAGTTGGCATGTATTGTAAAATTGACGATATTATGTTGCATGAAAACGTAAGTACCTACATAAATCATATGTCGTTCGATATCTGTATTAAATATCCTTTCGAATACATTTCCGGACAGACTATATCTAATATACCTGCCTATAGTAATCAATAAGAACATATAATCCATACTATTATACAATTCTAGATTTCTATAGTAAAAAAAAAATCTATGGAAAGGGGTCACGATTTCGCGCGGCGCCATGCCAGCTTGGCACCATCTGTTTTCATAATTTCCTTTGTCCTCGCATCACGCCGAATCGGCTGGATTTTTTTTATCAAATTTTGGTACTGGGATAGCTAAGAGTATAATTTTCCAAGTGACGGGGCCGCTACTCAGTGGTTGATGTAATTTTGCTCATCTGGTCTGCCAAGTCGACCACTTAAAATTTAACACTTTATGTAGTGATGCTCTTTTCACTTAAACGAGATACATAAGGCAAGGATAGTAGGTCTAGGTATAAGTACATACTGTTAGAAAAATAACAACATTTAATATTATCAGATTTAAATGGCACATGCGTAGGTATCCGATTTCGATCACGAATTTTTAACGCTTTTTGTGTCTGTCGCATCTAATGGTATATTTCGATACTATTTTAGTGGCGTGGCGTTATGTTGTCAATAAAATAAATTTGTAAGTGAAATGGTTTTTTTACCAGTCATTGTTCTATTTCGTGATTGTATTTATTTTATTGCAAGAAATAAGAATATAAGAGTACCTGAAATTAAGCCTAACTGTATAATATAATAATCTAAATCATTTCATACAAATGCAGAGAAGTGAATAATAAATAACTACCATAATTTTACAAGTAATCCAAGAAGATTAGATTGAAATGTATGGAAAATTTGGCAAAATTAAAGGACAACTTTTATCTATCAGGATATGTAGGTTATAGAGCCAAGTTTAATTTTATCTACTCTCCCCCCCTCAGGGGTGAGCGTCACCCCCCCGCGACCTCGAATGTGTCCCGGAGCGCCGTATTTTCCACTTTAAAAGAAAACCGTGTACGATACATAAAAAGTGTATAGGAACGAAAAAATCCTGAATAAATTTACTATAAACCTTTTATACATACAAAAGCGATATCACTTATAGAATCGGCGCAATCTGTTACCAAATACTAACGTTTTTAATTATTGATCTTTTTTTTCTGCTAAAAGGTTAGTTATCTCAAAAACTGCACACTTCTCGGCCAAAATATGTATGACAAAAGTAAAGAATGAAAAATGTTCTTTCTAAAAATGTATAAGGGTGAATTTCAAGAAATTTACCTAATTTTGGTGGCTTTTTTTATTTTTGATGTTGGAGTCAAAATTATATATCAATAATACGAATTAAGTCATAACCAATATTGTGTAGTAATGGCCCTTTGTTATACATAATAGTTTTAAAGATATTATAATTTTAGTAATTTTCCTGCCACCAGAATTGTACATCTACACCAAAATTAGTTCCTTGTGCTAAAAATTAATATTTGTCAATGAAATTGCCTTCTAATTATACCAAAATATCTATGAAAATACAATCACTAACTCGTTTGTAACAACAATATATTTTTTTCTTTTCGAGGACTTCTTCTCTTGATTGATTTTTCTTGTGACTAGCCATCCTAAAAACTACATACATTTAAAAAAAATAAGCATGTACAAAAGCGAACTTATCCCTTTAAGGGATTTCTTCCAATTAACCTTCGATTAAATGAGTGTTAAACACAAAAAAATAGCAGACAAACCAAGCAACATGTACAATACAATAACTTTACAATAGTACAAATGAAAATGCAAAACCAAATGAGAGAGAGATATGCAAACAGTCAATGTAATACATATTACGTAATATCTATATTAATACATATAACATAAATATAATCATAATTATAACAAAAACAGCAACCTAATCAAATAATCATTCGTTCGACAGCCACAATTTCTTGAACTTCCCCTTGAACGATGCTACGGATGCTGCCTTAGGGCGGGAGACAATTTATTCCATAATTTCACGGCGCGCACTGCAAAAGACACCTCGTAAACATGAGATCTATGTAGAGCCAGATTCGCACTTGACCGCAGGCGATGGCCACTACCATCCGCCATGTAAAAGAACTTCTCTGCAAGGTAAGGAGGAGAAGAAGGAATGAAAAGGACATTATACAAAAGACAAAGAACATGTATGCGGAGACCAAAGCAAAAGAGAGCGGACAAGCATGATCTTCGTATGAACAGGAAGGAAATTCTGCAGACACCTCAATGAAAGAAGGGACGCGAAAAGTTTCCTACTGATCTCAAAAATATGAGGTGCCCATGACAAAGATTGATCTATAGTAATGCCAAACTAAGAAATAAGGGGCTTCCAATGACAATAGCCTGCGACTTCTTGGCATTCTTCATCAAACCGAAGAATTGAGCACGGATTGATTCCAGGTCTAAATTGATTTGCGAAACCAAGGAGCCAAAATCATCAATGCTGGCCGCCGCATAAAGCTGCAAATCGTCTGCATAGACATGGAACGAGGAGGAGAGTGACTGTGGTTGGTGATTCCGTTAATGAAGACAGAAAAGAGTAATGTAGAGAGTATGCCCCCTTGAGGGACACCAGAAGACAGTTCACACCAGCTAGAAAATCGGTCATCAACTCGAACCCGCTGCTGTCCCCCAAAGAGGTAATCACGAAACCAGGACAGTGAAGTTGGAGATATATTTAAAGTACTAAGTAAACTGAGAAGAATATCAAAATCAACAGTGTTAAAAACACTACTAAAATCTAGGAGCACCAATATAGTCACTTTTCTATATTCTATATTAAGACGAATATCGTCGGTGATCTTAAAAAAAAGTAATATAGGAAAGGATAGGAGCTATAGAATCCGCCACCAGCATAAGCATATCTAAGCTAAGATTACCCTCACCGACAGCTTGTAATATTAAATGTATTGTGTTTATACTTGACTTCAAATAAATTCACTGGGTCAAAAGTGCTGGAAATGCGATTACAAATGTGTAATTATATACAGATTACAGAATTAGCAATTCTGGTGGCATCAAGCAATTTTGGTGACTTTCAAATTACCACCAAAACCACCAAAATTGATCCACCGAAATTAGAAACAGTGATTTAAAAAATATTTAAAAAATATCCGTATTATTTACTTCCAATTTAACTTTATATGTTAAAAAGGAAACCTTTAACACGTCTTACACACAATTCACACACAGTCAATGATTGCTAAGTCACTAGAAACATATACCACAAAAATTGTGTCAAAAAGTATTTTGAACACACCAAAATTAGATAATTACGTGCTGGTGGACAGATCCAGCAAGGTACGACGTGTGTGTCGTCGCTCCATGCCGGAGCAGAACTAAACGAACAGGTTAACACACGTTTGCTGGTCTTGTTGCGTTTCATTCAACCATAAACACATTTTCAATATTTACCACCAAAATTATCAATTTCACCCGGACAACTCTTAGTGCTCAATTTTGAGTATCTATTTATGTATTAATCTTTATTTATATATCCTTATAATATACTTAAACTAATAAAGATTATAAATAAATGCAATTTTAGTTTAAAACATTGATGATATGGTTCTATCAAAGACATTTATGAGGAACAACGAATACTGGACGCCGCACCAAAATTATCATTTTACCGCAAAAAAAATAATTATTGAACATAAATGACTTTTAAAATACTTTGCGATTTGGCTTAAGATAGTAATTTGTGTCTTCTTTTCAGAAAAAATTTAAAACTTTTAAAACAATTGTTTCACACTATAGTTATCAATTCCGCCGCAATTTTTTTTCGCTGAGATAATCACCCATAATTTATTTCTGTTTCTCTTTCATTTACCGTTGCAATGCTATTTTTAAAATTTATGTCATTTGGCCATTATGCGAAATATAAATATTCGTACTAGTTAAACGGTGTTACTTGCAATACCATAGACTTCTTATATGTTTTTCTGTAATCTACAAGTATTGAACTATATTCTGTGTTTTTTTTTCTTTTTTAGCCTCACTATTTTAGGAAATAAGGGATGTGTGGGGAAATCGACAAGTTTTGCTCATTTTCGTAAATAACTTCAAAACTGTTTAATTTAGAATTATATAATACATATATTTGAGATATTCATAATGTACCCTTTCATTTGATATGTCACACGATATACTATGCCATTTTTTTTTCTATTTTGCCCCCTAAAAATAAATTTTGACATGAGGGCCAGTCATGTCAAAATTTATTTATTTGCGTTACGTGTTACACGTCTTTGTTTGGGTCATCAATTTACATACGTGTACAAAATTTCAACTCAATCGGTCCAGTAGTTTCGGAGCAAATTGGCTATGACCGACGGACGGACTGACACAGACACACGAGGGATCCTACTATAATCATAGCGAATTTTCTCCGAAACTACTGGACCGATTGAGTTGAAATTTAGTACAAGTATGTAAATTGATGACCTAAATATGGAAATGTAACGTAACGTAAAGTAAATCAAGTAATTTGAAACATGGGGGCCAGATTTGAGGGGTAAATTAGAAAAAAAAATAGTAAAGTATATCGTGTGACATATCAAATGAAAGAGTACATTATGAATATCTCAAATATATTTAATAATTCAAAATTAAACGGTTTTGAAGTTATTTACAAAAACGAGCAAAACTTGACGATTTCCCCACACACTTAAATAGTAAGTCTAAAAAAAATAAAAAATACGGGATATAGTTCAATACTTGTAGATTACAGAAAAACATATAAGAAGTCTATGGTATTGCAAGTAACACCGTTTAACTAGTACGAATATTTATATTTCGCATAATGGCCAAATGACATAAATTTTAAAAATAGCATTGCAACGGTAAATGAAAGAGAAACAGAAATAAATTATACATTTTTAGAAAGAACATTTTTCATTCTTTACTTTTGTCATACATATTTTGGCCGAGAAGTGTGCAGTTTTTGAGATAACTAACCTTTTAGCAGAAAAAAAAGATCAATAATTAAAAACGTTAGTATTTGGTAACAGATTGCGCCGATTCTATAAGTGATATCGCTTTTGTATGTATAAAAGGTTTATAGTAAATTTATTCAGAATTTTTTCGTTCCTATACACTTTGTATGTATCGTACACGGTTTTCTTTTAAAGTGGAAAATACCACGCTCCGGGACACGTTCGAGGGCGCGGGGGGGTGACCTGAGAGGGGGGAGAGTAGATAAAATTAAACTTAGCTCTATAACCTACATATCCTGATAGATAAAAGTTGTCCTTTCATTTTGCCAATTTTTCAGCTAATATTACTGAATTAAAGTATCGGTCGTTTGTAAGTTATGCCAAATTGACGTAATTCGATCTTAGAGTTTAAGTAAGAAGCATACAAATATGTTCCGGTTTTAAATTTCCGGACGTCATGCCACTGCTTTAAATAGAACAACATCCACGTACCTGTCTCAAAGCACTCCAGTTGATTAGGGCGACGGAGCTCACGACCAGCACCATTGACACCAGTACAGACACGAACGTGCCGATTGCCATAGACTTCGCGTCATCGATAAGGGCTGCCATGTGCTGTTTGTCAGTTCCATTCACCCTGTCAAAGTAAATATGACTTTAACATCAGCAAGTTGGAGACATTAGGGATTAGAATGAAGGGATGGGGTTAAACACTCAGAGGCATATTTTAAATGTAATGTTCTTGGCCGATAAGTTTCGCCTTACATAAGGATGCGTATCCACCAAGGAGCAACACGAGCATGTGTACCAAAGGTATGAAAAAATGTGAACAGCACCGCTAGCACAACTGTGACACGCGAGTCTTTCTCGCACGAGGTATATATTACCTATCTTTCTGTGCAGTACTGTGAGAAAGTGACGGGTGACGCTAAGTCGCGCGACAAGAGTCGCGAAGCATAGTTGTGCTAGACGGGCAGTTTCTACCCAAGATGTTCGAGGAAGTTGAGCTGAGCGAGAATGCGGGACAAAACTATGAAGTGTGTACAGATAAGCGGTGGGCGGCGGACATTTTACAGATACTGAGGCACACTTTCCTGCCATCTCCTGCCATCTCCCCCACGTGTTTCTCAGTTATTTTGTACGTTATGTCACGTTATGTAAACTCTTCTCTCCACTATACCCATATTCTAAAGCGCAAGTTCCCTTTTAAGAGGCTAAGTAGTGAAGAAGAAAATTAATGGATATTTTCCTCACGTCAACTCTTACTACTCGTGACTCGCGCAGTATTGGTGAATGGCCTTAGTAAAATTTAAGAGGCTTGCGTCCTAAATTGATAATTGAGGCGCATTATGATTCTACGGTTAATATAACTTTAAAAGGTACTTACAGTCGAAGTCCTCCTCCGAACGCGATCGTAAGCGGCAGGTAGCTGGTAGTTTGTTCCTGGTAGGCCGTGCGCTCCACGAAGGCTGTGGTGAGCTCTCCGAGCTGCACCAGAATGAAGCACACACCGCCGCCGCTGAGAAATCCCAGCAGCACTCCCAATATCGTAGCGAACCGCTCTTTCCATGTCGCGTACCGATACTACAAGTATAAGTAAATTAATCCAACCCCATTCGTAGTACCTTTCTATACAAAACAAGAAAAGATATGGACTTGATACTTACTATTTGAAAGTATGACACCTTAGGTGGCTCTTTTTCTTTTTCTCTGAAACGAAGATTCTTTATAAGTTTATACATCTATGGTAACTATATAAAGGTATCTACTACTATAGTAGCCCCAAAAAAAACATTTTCATATTCGCATATTTTAACCTTATGATTTTAATTAAGTTTTCAATAAGACCCGAATGAAAATTACCGGAAGTGTAATAAGACTAATCAGTAAGTAGTAGTGTAGTAAGTGAATAACGAATTAAAAAAAAATATATAAAATAATATGCACCTAAAAAAAAACAAAATTATTAAATAGTTATTTGTGCAACAAAAGAGCAAAGTTGTTTTTTGTTGCGAGTGCAGATTTTGAGTCCCGAGCAAGCAAAGGATTCTATGTTTGAGTGTAGCGAGGGACTCAACAGCACGAGATGCAAAACACTTTACTCTCGTGTAGCACACAACTTTTCACTTCAACAGCGAGAACATATTCGATTTTTTGTACTTGTTCTTCCAACCATTCAGGTACCAATTCTGTGGTACCAGGTATCGGATATTAGGACTCTTTTATACCTAAACTTTGGTGTCGGTGCCGGAGTGGCTAGAGTTGCATGTAGACGGACTCGAATTAATTTCATGAATCCGGGGATTTCTACATTACATAATTAGGCTAACATTTAAACATACTATTTAAGTAATACTTAATATCGCTGAATCTACAAAGGTGTAGCATATAACAAGATGCGTTTCTGCCCTGGAATAGTAGCGCTGCAAACAGCTTTCATAATGGCTATACTGTGTTTACGTTTGGTTTACGTCATACATATGCATTATAAAATGTCATTAGCGATATGAAATCAGCTAAATTCAAAACACTATTTGCCGGAATGCTGCTCAAATCTTCTTCAGAAATAAATTCTGAAACGTACCTACTTATTGAAAACAAAAATTGACTTTCATTGTGAATAGTGTGCTTTATTATTCGCAAATTACTTGAAATTTGCGGAATAGGTATTCAGTCCTGTTTCCCTTTTGTTTAGGTACATCATTGACATTCACTGACTTTCAACGTAAGGGCCAAAACACAATTACAAGACCTGACATCGCATCGATGCCGTACCACGATGCGACGTCGTGTCGTGGTAATGCATAATTCCAAAATGAACTTTATCTTCATGTAACGTGCAACAACATATCAACATATCAACAGAGGCAATAGTGTCACTACAATAGACTCACACACACTCTCACAAGTTTACACTTGGGTGAAGACCAAAAAGTTTGCAACGTTAACTCACCCTTAACTCACTCAATAATAACTCAATAATATTTGTGTCAAAGTCTCCATTGTGCGACGACAGTTAACCTTTCAATAACGTAGCTTAATGTTCTATTTTAAGGTTCCTTATTGTATCGTTATTTTTTGTCGCACAACGGAACTGTCTCAATTGTTTCTAATTCCTCGCTAACTACGACTTAATTTCATCCAACTTTTTGGTCCTGACCCACTTACTCATTATGCATTCTCACACTAAGGAGGTACCCCAACATACCTCATTTTTGTAAAAAGTTTAAATTTTAATTATGTAAAATGTAATTTTTTAAGCTTTTTCTTCTTTTTAACGATATCTAACACTAGTAGCACATTTTATCTTTTTCCTTATTTGTAAAATTCTTGTAAATAAATAATAGTTATTTGTTATGCAAGGCTGCAAAGTTGTTATTTGGCGCGAGTGTTGAAATTGAAAGCTGAGCGAGCGAAGGAATCTAAGATTGAACCATGAGCGAAGCGAATGGTTCAAAGATAGATTCCTGAGCGTAGCGAAGCTTTCAAGACACGAGAAGCTAAATAATTTTGCAGCCATGCGGAACACACAAAATAGTTTCGGTAAATTACTTATCGTCTCCAAATATTTATAACAAATCCTTTTTCGTTTTAATGCAAGCATTGAATAAATACTCCAAATTGGGCTTAACTTTCTTGTTTTCGATATAAAGTAAGACAACAGTATGTATATTCTCCACAGAACAAATTTACGTTGTTTACATGAATTGTGAAAACTTCCAACTTTTTAATTATTTATTTTTTTCTCGGGTGCGTTCAGAAATTACACTTATGTCCCAAGTTTTATAACAAATAAATATTAAAATTTGTGTTGTATTTGATATATTTACTAGTCAAAATATGTAAATGAAACTGAAATACTTACCTACTTTTAATATATATAAACATATTCAACATAAAATTAAGTGTAGAAAAAATAAAAACTTAAAAATCTGTAACCACAAACCACGTTTCTGGACGTGATATTGTAGGTGTATTTTTTTTTAAAGAAGAATTCAAACGTATACATATGATTTTAGCCGGCCTAACCAGATCGCCCTTTATTAGCGTGCGTTGATTGGTTATTCGAAGATTTATCGACTGATGAAATCAGTCACGCGTTGAAGGAGTCTTAAATATAAAAAAGTTACATGCACCACAGAGAATCAAAATCGTCGTGTTCGAAATTCAACTGACTTTTGCACGCTAGCGGATAAAATAGACTTTTGCACGCAGATTTCGCCCTATAAACGGAGGTTTTCCGAGCGAGTGAGGTGAAAAATTCTTTAGCGCCTAGCAATAAAATTGATGGGCAATCATCACAAAGTGCCATCCTGCGAGACAGGCTTAGCCTAGTGCAGGTGACGTAGTTTTGAATTTTTGATAAGTTGTCTAGGATGGTATGGTTAGTCAGTGTTTAAAATGCAAAATGCACAATTCCCCCCCCCCTCCGCGCCCGCCACCATATTGTTCAAATTGTTATTTTCTTTTGTATTACCTAATTTTGTTAAGTGCTTTACGAGTATATATATTTATTAAACTATAAACAAAATCTCATATATATTATAATAAATATTACACGTAATGTATCTGCCCAATCTTCCAATATGATCAAATAATGACAACCATGGTGGTCGTGAGGGACTGGTACAGTGTTGGAAGGTATTATTTCAATTTAATTATATTTTTATTTCATTTCAAGCAGCGGGAGTCTATTTTGTAATTAATAGGTAATGTCATTGAAATCAGCAACAAAGACAAAACACATACCAACACCTGAATGATTGGAAGAAAAGTACAAAAAGTCGAATATGTTCTCGCTGTTGAGGTGAAAAGTTGTGTGTGCTACACGAGAGCAAAGTTTTTTGCATCTCGTACTGTTGAGTGCCTCGCTACACTCAGGATTCTAAATTAGAATCACTCGCTACGCTCGTGATTCAAACATAGAATCCTTTGCTTGCTCGGGGCTCAAAATCAGCACTCGCAACAAAAAACAACTTTTCTTTCTTGTTGCACAAATAACTATTGGTTTTTTTTTGATGTGACAAGATGCAAAATTCAAATTCATTTTACAATCTCACGACGCGACGTCGCATCATCGTGGCACGACGTCGCGTCGTACCACGATACGATGTCGTATCTTGTAATAGTGTTTTGGCCCTAAGTTACCAAAAATCCCGTTGCCAGTCATTTAAATCCCACTAAAGAACATTTCATGTAAAATTGGCGGCCAAGACTTACATGCTCATATCATAACGTTTTCGCTGTAAAAAAGTTATCAGATCCTAGGAAAAGCCAAGCCCCTAAGCCCTGACTTTACAAAGACTGCCACCTTGGTTTAAAAAGTATGGCAATATGGCTTCAAGCCCCTAAGCCCTGAGCTTATTGCCTTGGTTTCAAAGCCATACTTTTAAATATTTAACTAGTGGTACTAATCTGGGGCACGGTAGTCCGTGCCTCAGATTAGTACCACTAAATATCCGCTTGTCGGGCTATATACATATACAATATACAACACACAGCTGTAAATAACTATTAAATGTATGATAGTAATTTCATGTAGGTAGTTGAAGTGGCAGGCGTCAGCAGGCATTAAATATATATACAACAGTTTAAGTACATGCGAGTAGGTACAGTCGAGTTCTTTTACATCTACACACTTACGAGAACAAAAATATCTGAAAACGATTTTATACTCCTGACAATAGGGTCGTGTTCAGATATTTTTGTTCTCGTAAGTGTGTAGATGTAAATGAACTCGACTGTACTTAAATTACTTTCTTTATGCTACTATAAATACTACCTAAATAAGATGCATGAGCTGTGTAAGTTGAGTTGACTTACTGATTTACGCCTATAAATTAGACATACATATAAATTATCTACAAACAATTTATTTTTAATTATAGTTTTCATTGTATTGCTACGACCTACATGTTAATTGTTATTATTTTATAGATGCCAATATTTTACAAAAATCGAAAAATTCAACAAAATATTACTTGAACAACATATGTTGTATCTTTGATGGAACTGAATATTAGTAAGTTTTGCGGTAAATTTAGAATGCAATTTAACCTTCTCAAAAGGCAAAACATGCAATTTCGCATGGCTGAATACGAGTACTATAAAGTACGTACTTACTTTTTATCTGTCTTAGTTCCCATATCGGCCGAAAATAGTACGAGTACAATAAAAAAATCACTTATACTCGCAACTCGAGCGCATCAGGCCAGAAGCCGATCGCGAGCGTTCCAGGCAGCCAATGGGGCAGCGTACAGAGCGACGCTATATATTACGCATTGATGAGAGCTTGTAATAACCATTTAATTTATAAGACACTGAGAGCACCCTGCCTCTGATTGCTTATGCCTAGTTTACACGAGGTCAGTTCAATAAGCTAAGATAGCGAGCAGGCAGTGAGTTACTGGCTTATTTGTTTGAACTTCTGACGCAAAGGAAGTTATACTTCCGAGGATTACAGAATAATCTTCCTACAGTACTGAGGTACCTACTTGCCAACGGAGAAATGAAATCAGCTTATTTTGTGTGTCACATATATATTTTTGACTAGCGTACATTACACCAATAGTTAATACGAGTTTTTTGTCCTTTTCCCATCTGGTAGTGTATTATCTTTTCCTTATGAGCTCTGCGTGATTGCCTTTTTCGACACATTTACCTGAAAAATCTAATTACATTTAATAATACGGCTATGGCCATATTGGTCCGCGGTAACAACACTACTAAATAAATAAAATAAATATCAGACAACCTTACAACAAATCGATTGAGTCCCAAATTAAGCTCAAGAAGGCTTGTGTTATGGGTACTAGACGACGGTATACATACTTATATAGATAAATATATATACTTAAATACATACAACAACTATGACCCAAGCACAAATATTCGAGTTCATCACAGAAATATTTGCCCAGGCCGGGAGTTGAACCCGGGACCGCCGGCACAATAGGCAGATGCTTACAAACTGAGCCAACCGCGTCGTCAAATGCTCACTATGCGCTTCTAGGACAAGGGAGATTAAGTTTAGTAGTAGGTAAGTAATTTAGTAAATTGCGCAATTTACTTGGTGTAAGTATAATAAAATATTTCATTATCAAAAGGCGTGGGCCAAATGCCAGCTTGTTGGGCTAGCGGGCTATACTTTCCAAATAAGTAGGTATTAGTTCCTATGAATAGGTTTATATTTTCGTATCACGATTGGCGGGATAACTCTAAGGGTAGTCATATCGAGGGCTTCATACTATAGGGGCGTATGCGCAAAAATGCGATTTTTCGTTTTTAACGGCATCGTATTCATCTAATAACGATACATCGGGTCAATTTTTTTCATAATTTTATCGTAATTATAAGTTATTTAAAATAAATAAAATATGTTTTGGCGTATCATTGTAGGTCATAATTTTTTATCGATCCAAAGAGGCGTACAGTAGGCGTAAGCGCAGTAATGTAATGGAATCTCATAATATCATCGGAGTATAAAGGCGTATATGTTCATACGTCTATTACTCGATTGTGTGATTTACCAAAAATTGTCGCACATTAGCGGCGTATGTACATACGACCATATTTACCATACTTTTTAGTGATAGTATCAGTCTTCGGCCTCATATACCGTCGCACCATATGGGCGCAAAGTCCTTGAACGTCACACCTTTCTCTGAAAAACATCTCTAACCTACCAGGTTTCTAAGGAACTGTCCTGCTCGTATCCCAGGTGGATTCGATTCAATATCCAGATCATAAATGCTCGATGTCATCCGAAGGACGAACCCACTTAGCATGAATCGCACATAATATGCGAGCCAACTTTGTTGAAAACAGAGGTTCCCAAGAAATATGGGGCAGGAGGGCAATAAAGAAATAGATTAACAGGCGTCCTTACATATACCATTATGGATTGCTACCATCATGCATAATTATCCATCTCAGACAGCTGCGGGGACAAAGCTAACTAGTCAAGCTGGAGAAGTTTAGGATAAGCAGAAAAAAGACGAGGAAACTCAATACAACAATGAACATTTGAGCACGGGCACAAATTAGTCGAGACCAAACTAAGTCTCCTCTACAAACAGGTAACTGCAGTTTTAGGATCCCTACACAAGCCAGATAATACCTTCACCAGCTCAGCGGCGGAGGAAACAACCCTCGTACAGACTCGCTTCTCGGGCTGTGAGTTATAACGGTTAGTGAGCTGGGTGGATGAGGAGAATTCTCCAACGGAGAGAGAATCGTGACAAAAAATACAGAGGGCTTTCAACTGCTTGACTCATACAAATCACCAGAACGGAACGGAATAGAAGGAAATAGAGATAATTATCAAGATATTTACTATTGTTTTGGCTGCCTGCGTACTGCGTAGACAAGTCAAAGTAATTGTCATACAAAACCAGGTAAAAACCTTCTACTCAGGCGTTAGATTCTTCAGTGAAGATTAATCAGTTTTTTGCTTAAGCACTTGCAACATAAAGTATTCTGCATAATACTAAAAACAATGTATGTGCCTTATGCTTAGGCACATTCATAGACATTGAGGGACGTCAACGGCATCGACAGGATTCACCAGCATAAAAGCGGCACTGGTAGGAGCCGGAATGAAAGAGATTCATCGGCATCGAAACTGGTGAAGCCAAAACTGGTGCACTCAAAAAGGCATTGGTAGCAAAGTAAGAACCCTCGAAGCTACGTCCGCTCAGCACCACAAAAGTGTGGAATCATCGCCACACTAAACGAACATCACTATTACACAGAGTCATCATATCCTGCGACATAGTAATACTAACGAGCGGTAATCACAAGGGTATGTGAATGTGACTTCACCCGCTCTACACTGGCTGTCTAACAACAAACTGAGAGTTTATTCGAAAACACTTAACTGGTAATGTTCGCTAACAGATATTTTGTGGGTAACTAACCCAAAATGATCAATACAGAGCTCTAATTTGTCGAGCATGGTAAATAACAAAAAAACGTAGCATGCCCGGCATAATAAGTTTTAATTGAGAACAAAACTATTTACCGTTGAAGCTAAACTACAATCACTTCAGAGGTTGATTTGCTTGACAGCCACGGGAAAACAGAACCTCAGGAGAGCAGCTAAGGTGTCCTCGAGTGAACAAATAGTGGGCACAACATCAACCGATTTCCGTAGTCTATCTTATAACTCGTCAGCAACATCAAGGGTCTCCTACTAGAATTGGGCTTTCTGATGGAGTTGGGTTGGCAAAAGTAGTGCCATCAACTCACCACGGCGTACGGTTAATGCTTCGTTTTTGTAGAAGACTGTCATGTTATCACATTACACACTAGATTACTAGAACCTATTAAGGTTTCGTAAAATCCGATTTCTTCAGAGAGTGGGCACCTCAACTGCTTGGAGTTCGCAAGAAGACACCTTTAACGACTTTATGACTGCTGTTCTAGGCAAAGACCGACGGGTAGACAGAGAGACTTTAGTAAGCACTGAAGTGCTCAGTTAATAATCGTTCGAGATGGTCAGCCGACTGGAGATCGACATCTGCCGTCATTACTTAATATCCCAGAATGTCGCCGATTCAAGAGCGGCGCTGGGTCATAAGTTCTTCTAAAAAGTTATAATCAAAGAAACGAATAATTTAATCAGTGAAATGTAAATGCTTTCTTCACTAAATGCTTGAATTTGCCTTAGATCACTACTATACGACCACACTCAAAAGCCACTAGCACTGTTTTTTTGTCGGGCGAGACAGGCGTAAAAAAAATCAGAAAAAATTGAAGGAGATTCGTAACAATGTGAAAATTACTGTAAATTTTTTTTATTTTGATATAAAAACAGAACCCAGACCAATTGTCATTGAATAATTTAATAGGAAAAGATTTAATTTATACGCCCCTCAATTTCAAGTATTTTTCAAGGAAAATCGACAGTCATTTCGAATATTTGCGCCGCGGTAAAGAGGCGTAAGCGCATAATTACTAGTTTTTAGAATACTTTACGTAAAATTGATCATACTAGATAAAAACAGTGACAATATAAATGCTCCATGCAAATTTGCAAAAAGATCCGTCGAAGCGACGAAAAGTTATTAAGTTTTTTGCCTCTCCTGAAAAGTAGGGGTTTTGCGCATACGCCCCTATAGCATGAAGCCCTCGATATGTTAACTTCTATTCATTGCAGTGTTCTAATTGTGATCGTGGAAATGAAACACATTAGTTTATGTATTTCACAATATGTTTATTTTGGTCTATGTTGTTGTGTTTATTCTAGCTGTTGTCCCTTTCCCATCTTGTAGTAGAATCCTTTCATGTTCATGAGCTCGGTGTGGTTGCCTTTTTCGATGATTTTACCTAAAAAGAAAAGATTTAGATTTTATTCGATACGCAAAACTTGCACAAAACAATCAAATTGTTTAAGCACTGAAAACTTATGGATATTTCTTAAAAGTCAGAACAAGAAGCTTATTTTAAATAACTATGAATTGTATACTGAAGCATAATACTCATACCTTTGTCGAGAACACAAATGAGATCTGCATCTTTGATAGTGGACAGCCGGTGAGCGATAGTAATACATGTTCTTCCTTTCGCCGCCGCTTCCAAAGCTTCGGTTACAGCCTAAACAAAAAATAAAATATTAAGAAGGCAACACTCTGTTCTAGAAAAACTCTTGCTTGGATATTATGAAAAACACACACTAACAATAATTAAATTAGATTTATTCGTTATTTCACTCGCCTTAGCTCTGCCTGGTTGAAATGAAATGAAATGAAATGAAATAATTTATTCAGTAAGCCTTCATAAGTTTCGTAGCCCTTCTATAAGTGCGGGGAGCCAGAATGCTGCGGGCCGCTCGCCCACAGATTCAGGTGCTAGCCCTGACATAACAGCATCCTCAAGTTGGTACAATCACCCGTTCACTGTTCGCATCGAGTGCAGAGGTGGCTCTGCCAAGTAGCAGCAGGAGCGGGGAGCGTATGAGATGAGTATTATATTCTTTGGTATGAGAGCGCTTGTTATATACAAATCAATACCTAAGCATAAATACTTTTCTTTACGAAAAAGGATGAGAAAACCTTTATTTCCTACACTATTCTTCCCATCCGGCTGCTGCTAGCCTCGTGGCCCTAGCTTCGTGTGGTAGCCCTGAATGATGTAACATCGTCAAGTTACCCGTTCGCTGTTCGCGTCCAGCGCGGAAGTAGCCTCGTCCAGAAGCAGCAGCCGCGGGGAGCGGATGAGGGCGCGCGCGATGCACACCCGCTGTTTCTGCCCGCCCGACAGCTGCGCGCCGCTCGACCCCAGATTCGTGTCGTAGCCCTTATCATTATGAAAGAAACAGTGTTTAATATAAGTTTGATTTGTTACCACAAAAATGGGCATAAGAAGATACTCCTACAAGACCATAATTAATATAATTATTTAAACGAGACTAACCTGGGGTAAAGACACGATGAAACTATGGATATTGGCGGCCTTAGCTGCGGCGAAAATGTCTTCCATGGACACCTTTCGCGTGTTATCTCCGTAGGCAATGTTCTCCGCCAGCGTGCGGTCGAACAGCACGGGCTCCTGCTGTACCACGCCGAGTTGCTGGCGCAACCGTGGCAGCGTTAGCGATCGTCGAATGTCGCGTCCGTCAAGCTCCTAATATGGAGGTACCCAATATTATTGAATGTTCGTGACTCCAGTTTATAAGTATCAAATCGTTATGATAACAGCACGTACATGTACGTACTACATACGTACAATACTGCCGGAGTCGGGGTCGTAGAAGCGCTGCAGCAGCTGCAACACAGTGGACTTGCCGCAGCCCGAGGAGCCCACCAGTGCCACCGTCTTGCCCGCCTCCACGTGTAGATCCAATCCTCTGAGCACGCGTATGTGTGGCCGAGTTGGGTAGCTGAACTGAGCTTCTTTGACAGCAAAATTACCCGTGGCAGACTATAAAAAAATGGTTTTTTATTTCGGTTATCACAGCAACGTAATTATTTAATTGAACTAATTCAAAAAACCTTGTTTTATCGAACGCATTTTCATCTCTGAAAACACCACCAGTTTTCAATAATCATGAAAAATATAGGCATGTTCTTAGGGAACCGTCGATGAAATAAAAAAAACCCAGCCAAGTGCGAGTAGGCCTTGCGCATCGAGGGTTCCGTACAAACACTCCCCCATCTATCTTAACCGGCCGGATTAAGTTTGCACCTGGTATGTATGGCACCGGATACAAATGAGGTGCAAAGTTAACGCAACCGATCACGTTTGTTGTGTAGGATGTAGGAGCCCCCTTAAATATTTATTTTATTCTGTATTTAGTATTTATTGCTATAGCGGCAACAGAAATACATTATCTGTGAAAGTTTGAACTATCTATCACGGTTCATGAGATACATTCTGGTGACAGACGGACAGCGGAGTCCTAGTCATAGGGTCCCGTTTTTTACCCTTCGGGTACGGAACCGTAAAAATAATCTGAAATGAAGCATTCTATGAAAAGTCACGGCGAAACGAAGGCACGTCGATTGAAACAATTGAAATATAGCATCGCTTACCCATCGCGGAGAGTCTTTGATGCCGGGTTCCGTGGTGACTTTCGGCTGCCGGTGAATGACCGAGAGGATCCGCGCCCCGCAGTCCTTGGCGGCGTTGAAGCTGGGCGCGTACACCAGCGACTGACCCAACATGTACGCCCCGTACATCACGGCCTCTGTCACTCTGCAACCATCGTCAGTGTTGTGTAGATAAACCACGGGCGGTAATTAGTAAAGACCCAGATCGCAACAAACAACATTGGGAAAATACTTCTAAAATATGAAGAATAATACGATGCTGGCTGAAGTTACAAAGATATTTTTAAATAAAGAAAAAGATTATTATGTTATTATTTTGTTTAATCTTCATACTTTCAAATCAAATATATTAGTAAGGGGGTTATTTATCGTATGGCGTTTCAGTCATATAGGTTCAATTAATTCAATTAAATTTAAAGGTTGAAGTTAACCTGTAAAGGGGTGAAATATCGATATGTGAGTCGTCGATATGGAAATCACTCTCAATATTCCGATCTCTGGTTAACTTTACGTATGTAAAGCTTTCTTCCTGATGTAACGATGTTTGTGTGATCAAATGCCGTTAGGTTAGATACATAAAATTAATATTGTTGTCACACGAGTCACGCAATCCCCCAATTACAAAATCCTAACCACTCTGCCAATTACAAAGTCCTTGAATCATACATAGCGCACGTAACTAGACGCTTAGAAAAGGTAATGATAAATATTTAGGCAAAATAACTAATAGATGTCATAATTATTATGTACCTACTAGTAATCGACTGAGACAAAAGATCTAATTACTTTAAAACGAACATTTCTTGTATTAATTGACCGAGCGAGCGAAGCGATGCCGATGCCGTTTCATCTTGGCCTAAAATTCTTTCGTACAGTCTGACCAAAAAGAGTAGAAAAAAAAAAGAAATGGTCGTCCCCATTTTCTTAGATTGATTAGAAAGGGACAACACTACAGTATTGCCACTTTTTAATTTCTACTCTTTTTGGTCAGACTGTATGTTTGAATGTCCTGATATTGTGATGTCCGTTTGTCCGTATTGTTCTCGCTTAGAGGTCGTATTATCCAACCGATTATCATGAAGTTTTTTGAGTAGGTTCGTTAATTAATTATAATAGTTTATAGGGTTCTAAACGGGTAAGTAATATAAGACATAAGAACTTATACTATAATATTCATACATATTATATACGCTCTCGCTTGTTTTGTATGCCGTTCAAGGTGTATAACGAACGTTAGATATAACATCACAATATCTATTTTTGTTAAGTATAACGTTATTTAAGTATAATATCATTGGATATAACAATCATAACGTATAATGTTTATAATATCTCAGATTTATAATGTGTATTACTCAATACATCTAACACCAAAATGCATAATGCTCGTATAGAATAACCACCTGAAAAATTTAAGTTTAAAAAGCAATAAAAATGTATACCTAATACACATAATGTTGTAGGTAAATAAAAAAAATGTTTATACTATTAAATACTTATGCAATAGTTCGCTGTAAAATTTTAATATACCTCCATGCAAGCAAGCATTTTGACGCTATCCATGGCCATAAAACAAACCTAACCTAACCTACACTTTTCGGTTTTTGACCCATATTCCATTTTGGCGCAGTTCTTCCAAAACTCTTACTTGCCAGAATTTCATCTGCCATTATCAATTGTGTAAATACTTATGCAATAGTTCGCTGTTAAATTTTAATATATCTCCATGCAAGCAAGCATTTTGACTATGCCTATCCATGACTATCCATGGTCATAAAACAAACCTAACCTAACCTACAGTTTTCGGTTTTTAACCCATGTTCCATTTCAGGGGCATACACGATGATTTTTAATCCGTGATCAGGTACCAACTTTTCTAACTCAGTAATTGATGGCGGTCACGTTGAAGTCGTAATTACATGAGTGCAAACCTTATTTTTCTATGATAATTTTTATTTTGAAACCAATTTTGTCTTAAATTCCTTGTCACCGAACTAATCTGTATCGGTGTGCTTACAACCTCTAATAATTGAATGGGAATGACAATTTATGAGTAATAACTTGTCATTGTCATTACATAAACAAAGTCGTAGAAAATTTCGTATTTCCCGCCAAAGCGATGACACTTGACGTAGGTATCGTACTTCAATAATTTATGTAGGATGACCATGTATCTAATAGTGGTTATTAGTTTTAATTATGTTTTAACTTTTAATTAATTTAACAGTGAGGTAATTGCGCGGGACCTCGCGTATTAAGTTTAATTTTAGCTAAATATTAATATTTTTCTACTCTGATCACCGATTAAAAATCATCGTGTATAGGTAAGTTAAAAAAAGGCAATTTTTTTTCTTTAGTTTTTTCGATAACCTGGAGCATTTTAGGCTTAATATTTTTGATGAAAAGGCGTATTATATCTGGATAAACAAATCGGCAAAACGGCTATCAATTTGACGTATGGAGCCGATTCCTCATACTTACACGCCTATATCCCTTACGCCTCAATAGAAGTTCTGGTAGGCCCAATGAAAATATTTTTTTCTATTCTCCGATTCTGAAAGTTGGTCATTGCCAAACCTTACAGCAGGTTGAAAGTAACCCATTTCAACCCTAGGGTGGAAAAGCATTAAAAAAAGAACACTCAGCAAACCCACATGTGTATCAAGGCAATGGAACTAACTTGTACCTACAGCCATGAAAGAAAAACACTAAGGATTTTTTTCTAGCGTGGACGATATAAATTAAACGCATAAAAATAACAGACTACTTTTTTATAAATAATAACTTCGTCGCCCCAGATATCGCTAGAGAGATGCAGTGGAGGCGGATCTGGCAGAGTTGAACGCCGATAACTGGCAAGAGACAGCACTAAATCGTCAGGAGTGGCGAAATCTCTTATCGGAGGCCAATACTCACTGGGTCACTAAGTGAGTAGGTAAGTAGGTGATTCTAGCATACAATACAGCGTGGGTATTTAATACCGGCATATAATGTATTCAGTTCAGTTATAATTAGTATCTGATCATAGAAATCGAACGGCATAATTATTTTGTTAAATAGTCTTTTTAATTAGGTGTATCCATTTTTTTAAGTCCAACCAAGTAGCAATGTAGTAGTCCAATGACAATATGGTATGTCATGACGTTTAGGTACGCTAATTAATGTGGATGCAAATACTTTGGGTGTTCAATTATTTCGTATGAAAAAATATCTAATTTTCTAAAGAAATCAATGTAAATAGGATCCCTGGGTCCGATACTAATCATCATCATCCTCCTAGCCTTTGTCCCATTTTTTGAGAATGAATTCTCAATCGGGGTCGGCTACCTAAATCCCAAGATGTGGCGTAGGCACTAGTTTTTACGCAAGCGACTGCCATCTGACCTTCCAACCCAGAGGGGAAACTAGGCCTTATTGGGCTTAGGTGGTTTCCTCACGATGTTTTCCTTCACCGAAAAGCGAGTGGTAAATATCAAATGACATTCCGTACATAAGTTCCGAAAAACTCATTGGTACGGGCCGGGTTCGAACCCGCGACCTCCGGATTGAAAGTCGCATGCCCTAACCACTAGGCTACCACCGCTTCCGGGTCCGGGTCCGATACTAATCGTCATTTAAAAATATTCCTGTATTTAAATACCCACGCTGTATACTTACAGGAAGACGGTGGAGTAGGCGAGCCCCTCGCGGGCCACGAGCCACGCGCCATAGACCGTGGTGCTGCAGAACGCGATGAAGGGCACGTACACTCCCACGCCGAGCACCAGCCCGCGCCAGCGGCTCTTGCGAGTGATGGCCGCGCAAGACACCTTCAATGCCTCGTCGAATTTATCCGTGAAGTATTTTTCTATAGCTAGTAGAATAAACAATGAAAGGTTACCAACTGGAGGACAAAACCTTGGTGATCTGACGATACATTTACCTACGTAGTTGTGTAGATTATGGAGTGTAATAATCACTTTTTAACAAAAAATAACCGAAGTCACCGAAACGAAGTAATGTTATATACCTATAATATGAAAATGGGACCAACTATAAAGAATGCTTTATGAAAAAAAAGAAATACGGGGAACATACCATACATAAAAAAAAACTAAAATAAATTCCCCGATGAGCTAAGTACGTATTATATTTATATCATTCTAGCTTTTGCCCGCGACTACGTCCGCGTGGAACTTGGAAGTATGGAAGCAACCTCGTACAACACGATAGATATCCACCTAATCACCTTAATTAATAAAAGGGATTATTTAAAGCGCCTAAGCAAATATAAGAGCAATTGTGCTTTTGGTCTAATCATTACATTTCCGACAGGGTCATCAATGTCATCATGAATTACTTACTCACTTTTCAATCTTTTTAGGGATAATTTCCAGGATGAAAACTATCCTATGTCCTTTCCCGGGTCTCAAACTATCTCCATACCAAATTTCATCTAAGTCGGTTCAGCGGTTTAAGCGTGGAGAGGTAACAGACAGACAGACAGACACACTTTCGCATTTATAATATTAGTATGGATAATTTTAATTCATAGTTGTAAATGATGTACATATCTAATACATAAAAATTTAATTGAAATACAATTAAAATATTGACAAACATTAATAGAGTTAATTCGTTCCGATACGTTCGGTAACTATTTATTCATTGATTATTATTATTCGTTATGATATTATAATATCGAGTAAAATGCTATCTTTAGTTTATTCCTAAATTATAGATCTGACCTTGCATCCTTTTTTTGACGTCGGTTGAAGGGCCCATTGGAAATAAATAGTACACAGTTAAAAGCTTAATAAAAAAAATCACGATCGCTTCCTTTGTGTGACGAAAGTTAGTCATACAAAATGTATGGGTAACTTTCGTCACACAAAGGAATCAATTAAGTTTTGTTTTAATTAAAGCCCTTAAATATGTAAAAAAAAATTGCAATCGACCCTTAAAAAGAGAAACAATGTCTTACATAGGAAAATATTTGAAAAACTGTCCCAGCGGTAAAGCAGTATAAAGGTAGGACCGCACTGGGCGTAACTTACGCGGCAGCCGAGCGACGCGACGCGATGCGGTTAAATATTCTTTGTATGAAATTGTATGAGATATAACGCACTACGCGGCAGTGGAACTACGCGGCGCGACATCCAATTCTATACAAAAATATTTGGTCACGTCGCGTACTTACGCTTAGTGCGTACGCACCTTTACAGGATACTTTTTATTTTATGGTGGAAGAAGAAGACAATTTCCCGCATTTAGTCATAGTAATATTACAGAAATGGTAAGTTACCCAAACTCTGCACAGTCCTTATGCTGACCACAGCTTCGGTGGCGATGGAAGTCGCATCTTCCATTGCCTCGCGCTCTTGTACTTGGGACTTTTGGGACACAATGCCCTCTAGCCAGATACTGCCCACCATCTACAACAACGTATAAGATTATTAAGACATGAAGGTATTTGAGTATGGTGCGAGAGTCAAAAAAGTTAAGTATACTTACATTACATTACATTATACGAGTAGTAAGTAAGGCGATTTTGATTGTATACGAAAGTGAACGAATCGCAATTCACATGAAATTTACTCAAGCTATTGTAATTTCTAGGACTTTAGTGCAGAATTCATACATTTATTGATAAATAAATATAAGTATCGATAAATTAAAAAGTATTGATAAATTAACATAATACAGTAGACTAGTACTACTCACAATGGGTAAGAACGCTGTCCCCACCAATGTCAGCTTCCAGTCGTAGCAGATGGCCATGACGAAGCCGATGACGACGGAACTGACTCCCTGCAGGATGAGGCCAATACGCAACCCTGTGGCACCCTGCACCTCCGCTGCGTCACCGCTGAGACGCGCGCATATCGCGCCCACCGTGTTGCTCTCGCGATCAAAGTATCCAATCTCCTGGAATCAAATCAGTAAGGTGTCAGTAATCCACCAATTAAGACCACATTTGTACGACAACCAATAAATTCAAATTCTTATTACATACATTTTGTATTTAGGTACATTTTCTGTTACAGTTTACAGGTACACTCAATACTATATAGGCAACAGAAAAAGAAGCAGTAAGTGGCGGAAAAATTAGTTTTAAATGGTTAACAAGTAGTGCTTGGTAAGACAAGAATAAGGTATCGTATTTGTCTGCTGAATAATGATGTCAATTTTATTATACACTTTATAGCTGCGCCCCGCGGTGTTACGCGGTCATCCCGCTGGAACACTAAATTATTTCGGGATGAAAAATAACCTGTGTTAATCCAGCTTGTCAGCTCAGCTAATTTCATACCAAATTTTATCAAAAGTGGTCCAGCCGTTTGACCTTGAAGAAGTAACAAATATACAAACACACTCTTTCGCCTTTTTAATATTAGCGTGTTAAGATAACTAGGTTTCTCTTTGCTTCTTTCGCATGGGGTTGGGGTATGCAAATGTACAACTTTTTGTTTATATTTACGTCGCATTACCTATAAATCACTATATGTATACAAAAGTCCCGTGTATATCTTATGATCCGAGGACAAAACAATAACTCAAAGAGACAGCCCGCGTTAGGTTGATGAGTGGTGTATGTTTAAATATTACATTTCCACATATGTATATGAATAAGCCAAGAAGATATGTAGGTACCTACCTGGGATAACAAACTGGAGAAGTATCGCTGCCGCAGCCGCGTGGTCATCTTCAGACCGGCGTTGGTGAAGGTGGTGCTCTGCAGACACATGGAGACCCCCGCCACGGCCGCCACGATCACGAACATGCCCGAGTACAAGTCCGCCAGGAGCAACACGCGTTCGCGGTCAGAGTACGAGAAAATCTAATCAAAACGTTAAAAACTGTAAAAATTATTTGTCTATAAAATATTCCAAACATTATTTCCTTGTGTACATCTTTTGTAGCCTCGCAGAGCTGAAAGGAATGGATTTCAACTATTCCCCAAGCTTTACGAATTACCGCCCGTGGTTTATCTAAAGTTTTACGTCTTGCCTTGGCCAGGAAGCGAGGCATAAAATCCCACTTCCGGCCTGGAGTGCCGTAAAAAATACTATTTACCATAGAAGTATACCCGAAGAGTACGGCAAACGCCGGGAAGCACGCCCCCTGGATGGTGGCAGCGATGGCTCCGATGGTAAGCAACAGCCACTCGGGCGAGTTCAGCTTCATCAAGTCCCAGTCGCTCACGGGCTTTACCGCCTGTCGCAAACGAAGAATATTTTATGTTATAGGCTAGATTCTACCATAGCCGGATCAGGCTTCTCAAGAGATTAGCAAGAAAATATAACATTATTGGTATTCATTTCTGAATACGGTTTATTTATTATAGTTTGATCAAATTTAACCTTAGTGTGCGTCCTACGGTCTATATCCTACATGTTTCGTCGTGAAATATTTTTATATTTCTTTTATTCTTTACAGATACTATAGGCAAAGACCTACATTACTTGGCAGCGACCAAAAGCAGAGATGTTATTTTATTTCATAACATTACGATAATATCTCCGGCGGGTCTTAAGATAATCAAATATGATACTCTTAAGACGACCACGCCGGCCACCGGCGGGGTCGCCTGTCGCCTCGTTCATCCTCCGCTCCGCGGGGCTTAATGGCAGGTACCTGACTACTTGACATCTACACCAAAGAAAATCTATGATAATGATGACAATTATGAGTGTAGATAAAGTAGTGTATGTATATGTATACATAATTAGTTTAAACAGTTGCATAAACTACTATAATATTACAGATTAGATGAGTGATCTCTCCAAAACCATTAATTATTCCTGCCCCTGCTGCTCTATCAGAAACTGACAGACCATCATTTATCAATGGAAAATAAACATTCAGAGTTAGGTATTCTGTTGAGCGTTAAATGGTAACGGTAGACAATATTTATAGTTAAGTATTCTGTTGAGCGTTAAAGGGTACTTCATTTCATCCATACCTCTTCGTCGTCTAGGATTTCTTCTTTCTGTCCTGTATATTTTAAGGAAAAGTTTTGTAAGCCAGTGGAAATTATTGAGCAAACGGAGCTGCGTGGAGTCAACCAATCACAATGTTCTGCAAAAACAATACCGATATGAGTAAAATTAATTGTAATTATCTACATTGTAATTGATTACATGCATATAATACTTCACCGTTATTACCTTTTCTACTTGAATACTGCCTGACTATTTTCATCGCAGACCGTCTCCTGGTCTCGCTGCGGACTACTTGAGTCTCTTGTCCCGGACCCTTGTCTCTTTCTTCGGGTAAAGTTTCGATCACATCTGGTTCGTTAGTATCTTTGCCAGCTGTCACCAGCTTATGGTAAAAACCTAAATAAGAGCAAATTGCACTTTCATATTAATATATAATTATGGTCTGGTATTAAAATTAGTAATTACGGTCAGGGAAAGAAAACAAATTCCTATATCGCAGTAAAATCTGTAGTTTCGGCACCTTTTCGAAATAACTTATTATTGGTTTGACAGATGATGCCCTTAATCACTGGTGTTCTTATGAAGATTTTTTTTAATGCACGAAAGTAGGTAAGAAATAAATATCATATTTTAATTAAGATGTTTGTAGTTTGTGAAGTCAGGGCGTGTAGAGTCAGAAGCTTGGCTCTGTCTTTTCATGCTAGCAAGGGCCAAATTAAATATGTAGGGACCGCATAGGTACAGTGTTAAATTAAGCAAACGTGAGAAACTTCATCCTGTACTCGATTGCAGTTATTCAACTTTTTGAACTCTTAGAGACTGTATACATCTCTAAGAAACAGCTTAGTATAGTATGACACTCAGAGACTTTATACATCTCTGAGGAAATTAAATAATTTTAAAATATTTTATTGCATGTTATGACGCCTAGAGACCATATACATCTCAAAGAAATTTAGGTTTAATAATTATTTTCTATTGTAAATTATTCACGTTGACGCCTAGAGACCTTATACATCTCTAAGGAATTTAATTAATTAAGTAATTATATTCTATTGCATGTTGTGACACCCAGAGACTTTATACATCTCTGGGTATATTTAATATTTTTAATTTATCGTTAAATTTTCATTTTAATGTTCCTAATTAACATTGATTTGGAGTATCTATACATCTCCTTTACGTGTACCAGTGTAATTAGTTATAACACAAATGTATTATGTAATTGTTTTAAGTATTATTTACGAAAAAATGACTTACTGTTGAGTTTCTTTCGGCTTTCTTCTCAACAGCGGTCTCCTCTTGCGAAATGCCGGTAGATTCACAATCTGACTTGTAAAAGTGCCCCTGTGGCCTACTTATTGAATAAATTATTTCATTTCATTTCATTTCATTTCATTTCATTTCATTTCATTTCATTTCATTTCTACATAAGATCTGATAAGTTCTTCTCAGTGCGAGTCATATGGTCTCGTCTTGGCATCATTTTACATAAAAAATGTTTTTGGTGGGTAAATATATACTTAATACATAGAACGTCCATGACCTGGGCACAAATATTCGAGTTCATTGCACAAATTGTAAATTAATTTTAATTTAGTTTTACCTATAGCTGAAATTCGGTCAATCGGATCAATGATTATGGGAATATATGCTGCCCCTCTGTCCTCCGCCAACGCGCCTCCATTTTAGCGCAGGTATGCAGGTACCTATATTTTAAAATGGGCGGATATTAAACTTACCTTTAGCTTTCATAAGTTCATTGTGTGTCCCTAACTCCACTATGGCACCTTGATCCATGCAAATTATCCGGTCCGCGTTGACAATTGTAGATAGCCTATGGAATTTAAGGCAGTATTTAATGATTGTGGGTTCTATGTGACAGTGTGATGTTACTAACTAATTCAGAAATATATCGATATCGATAAAGAGATTTTATGGTGAGCGTGTGACTGGCGCGTCAAAGTCGTGGACACTTGAGGATTAATGATATAACTACATTAAAAAAAAACTTGATTCCGCCTTTGCCAGCAGCAGGATTTTCTGGCAAACTCCCACTTGGAACGAGTCTCATTTACCTAGAAGGTTTTGCGGTAGATATTGCCTAAAGAACGAGTCGTAACCTGTGAGAGACAGTAAGCGTTGTTCGGCCTTTGCTAGCGCGATCAAGCGCCATCTGCACCTGCCGTTCCGACTGCGGGTCCAGCGCTGATGTTGCTTCGTCGAGCAGCAAGATGGTCGGCTCTCGCAGCAGAGACCGCGCGATGGCGATGCGCTGCTTTTGCCCGCCGGATAGCGAAGCGCCTCGTTCGCCGATAAGTGTGTGGTAACCCTAAAATGCAATATAGAACTATTTTAAAACAAAAGTAAGAAGGAAGACAAAATAATTAAACCCTTGCAGAGTTTCTTCTCGCATATTCGATATAATTCATTATTTAGTGGAAAAGAGCCTCTGAGCGGCGGGGAGCATTTTCTGACCTTGTACATGCCACTAGAGTTTATATTAATAGTAGGTTGTTTGAAAAGGGCATAAATAAGCCATTGTAGCATATTTTTAGACACGCGTTAAATACTGTCGACGGCAAAAAAAGACAAATAATAAGTATTACAATTGTTAATTGTAAATGTTTTTTTTTTACTGAAAACGTTCACTCGTTTAGGTATAACAAAAAAACAAATGATTATGCATGTTAATAGTTTGAGATTTTGAGCAAAACCGGAACCAGAAAATCAATGGGTCGATGCAATTAACCGTGATAATCAGGACACCAAGTAGGTAAAGTAACAATAAATAAAAATTAATTTCTAAACCTTATTTTTAACAACAGAAACGTAGGTAAATTATCGATATCGATTTATTAAAAAAGTCGACATCTGTCCAATTGTCCCTTCCCTAGTTTTGTTATTTACTTGTCATGCGATGTCCGTAATACTTTTTGAACTATAAAGTGTGGTAAAAGTACTCTAATAAATTCTACTCTAATATCCTTTGCGAACTTCATACATAGCTTACATTTAATTACATTCAAAATAATGGAAATACCTAGTTTTGAACAGGTAATCACTAGCCACGAAAATAGCTGAAATAACTAAATAATCGCATGTTCTAGTTAAAATGTTTGCAATGGAAGCAGTACAAGATGGATATGTTCACCATAGGTTGGACTAATCATAGCAAAACAAGAGTTGAGAAAAAAAATAACGGAAATACTCACTAAATTTTGGCCAAAATTGGTTTTAAAATATAATTCATGTTTATATTTATAAATGAAACCCAAAATTGGCCAGCAGTTTGTGAGTATTTGAGTAATTTTTTTTCTTAATTCTTTTTTTGCTATGATTAGTCCGACCTATGGTAGTGAATAATAGTTTTCCATCGTATTTAGTCGGCTAAGCTCGTTTTATTATTTCCATCGACTTTTTCACCAAAATTTATAGAGACGAAATACGATGGAAAACTATTATTCACTATATCTGTACTGTACGTACGTCAGGTAATCGAGTTATGAAGTCGTGCGCGTAGGCCGTTGTCGCCACTTTGATAATCTCCTCGTCCGTGGCTGACGGTTTCCCGATAGCTATGTTATCGCGAACCGTACCCCGGAACAGCACTGGCTCTTGACCGACAACCCCTACGAATATAAAAATTTAATACAAATTAATCATTAATATACAGGTGATACCAGAGTCGCGATCAGTAATAGATAATATTGATCCATACCATACAGTGAAAGTGTGTCTGTCTATCTGTTACCTCTTCACGATTAAACCGCTGAACCGATTTCGATGAAATTTGGTATGGAGATTGTTTGAGTCCAGGAAAAGGACATAGGATACTTTTCTTCTTTCCATGCAGACGAACTCACAGACAAAAGTTACCTATAAAAACTAGGTACTGATTTCGATACTCAATCAAGGAGCCTTAATATGCGGAAATATTTTCGTTAGTAACTAGAAGCCAAAAAAACAATTTATTTACTAAATAATTAAAACAAAAATATTGAAATTAAAACGTAACTTAGATGTTTTTATAGAATGAAAAAATAAATAACACTCAGTGCTAATTATGTGAAAAAGTTAGCCATTAGTGTGGCTGTAGGTATGTATGTTATGTTATAGGTATGTCTTATGTTATTTTATAATTATACATAAAACAAGCAACTGACAAAATTCTTACAAAATAAGTCGTGCTTAAAGAGGATTTCATATGATTTTTTTACTCCTATTAATTTTAGATATCGCGATTAAAACAGAGCTCATCGCTTCAGCGCTTTTAGGAAACATTTCAAATTCCCCAGTAAAGTTAAATTTACGTAATTATAAAATACAGACCTAAAGAAGACCTCAGGCATCCTACATTGAAGGATCTCAGGTCCTGGTTATCAATTTTGACTACGCCAGAAGCAGGGTCATACAACCTTTGCAAGAGTTGGAGTATCGTTGACTTTCCGCACCCGGACGACCCGACCAAGGCCACGTTTTCACCAGGGTTTACGTGAAGTGAAAAGCCTCTTAATATCTGCCGACAGGAAGACATTGTTGCACAGCTGAAATAGCTCAAAAAATATTTAAAGTAGGTATTTGAGAATATTTATTAAAAAGTTCGTTTTCAAACAGTACGGCACACGTACGGCAAGTGAATAATGCAGGGCTCAACCTCCTTGTAACAAAGAGTCTTCATTACAACAGATTTGTGAAACATGTTGTAGCTTTTAGTTTTATGTGTGTGTGTCTAATTGTCTATAGAGACGTTTTGCTTGTGACATTGACCTTGTGACAGATTCGTCACCAGAGGAAACTAAGCCCGTGGCTGATCATAACTGGCTTCTGTCAAGCGCTTACTAGGTTTCTAGGTTAGGTATTCACTTACTTTAACATTCGGTCTTGATGGATAACTGAATGAGACATTATCGAGGGATATCGAACCCATCAATTTACTGGGCTTCTGACCTCTAGGGTTGAGGCTGTCTATTTTGGGTTTCTTCTCCAGGATACTGAATATAACAGAAGCAGCGCCTCGCGCCGATGCAAAGGCCTCCGCGTGAGGAACGATCAGGGTTATTGACTGAGTTGCCATATACATGCCGAACATTATCTACAATGAAAACGTATAAAGCGGTTATTAAAGTATACAATATTAATATGAAAAAAAAACTCACAGACCAATTTAGAAATTAACGCGCTTCCAATTTGTTTAAGTAGATAAAAATAAGCATACGTATATGTATATTGAGAGATATTACGTAATACATTAATGCTATAAGGCATTCTCTACCAGTCAACCATGTATACGTAGTCAAACAGAAACTAGCTATTTTGTTAATCATAGGAATCACAGCAACATCAAATCTTTTTTACAATTAAGTAATGAAACAAATTGGAGGCGCGTACATATGTATATTAATTATTAACCAATTTTTTACTAATTTTGGTGTGCTTTTTTGTTTCCAACTACTACAGCGTTTTAGCAGTTGGTACTATTAACAAATACAGTGTGTATATTTCATTTAACCGCATACTTTACAGGGGCTTAGTATAGGCACTTATTAATATATTTATCCGAAAATTATAAAAAAACGATATTTTTTTCCATACACAATAAATCAGCAAGCAATGTAGATACTTGTTTGTTGTTGTTTGTTGACACATAACATCGTGATGTCACAACTGTCACTACGCCATACATTGCTGCTCAGAAAATTTTCAAAAATTAATTACTCTACGGCAGTTAACGCTAAGTTAAAAATTGTTATAAATATCAGATTATAGCACTAAAATATCCGTCTGGCAACAATATGCGGTTGTATCAAATATACACGCTGTATAAATATGACCATACTTGAGCTCCACACTCACATAATAATGTGGTAATATCCTCCACCGTTCCATTTAGTATTCCAGTTGCGTGAAAAATTGAGTATCCATCTGGCCATTGTTAAATTAACGACACTAAATATAAATACAATTCCACAATTCTCTTGTGGACATCGTTGCCTTATAATAAATGTAACTGATCTCACTGAAAAACAGCGATGTCAAATACATTGTGTAGTTTTTTCTATTTTATTTATTCTGCCACTGCTCGGAGATTAGTTATACGTACTTCATTTGATCCGCAAATTATAATAGTAAGGCATTTAGTTATTCATTGTTTATTTTCATTTTTGGTTATGGCTTAAGCATGTATAATAGCACAGTTGTATAGTATAAATAATTCTTGTTGTAGGAGCCTAGTAACTTACAGAGAATACTTTGCCCACGACGTATTGGCGTGCGTCGGGGTCTGCAATGTCCATGTTGTCAATGACGAGGCGAGCGCCGTAGGAGAGGCCTATGGCGTTGAGCGAGTAGGTCAGCACCCAGTTGAAGCCGGTGCCGAGCCCCGTGTACAGCCCACGAGCTCGCCCGTACCGCTCGGCTGGCTCTAGCAGCGCTTTATACCTACCAAAACATAACCCTAGCACTAGACTACCGGGGAAGTAGGCCAGGCGAAGTTGGGCGAACTACATATGAGTTTCTGCAGCTAAGTGCTTCTCCACACTATCATTCGCCCAACTTCAGTCAACTTCGCGAATAGTGTGGTGCCGCAGTAACAATTGTTAATTTTGTAAATAAATATAATGAATAAGCACGTATTGACGTATATTATGCATGTATTAGCTACATTTATTTCTATCTTTACTTAAGAATTGTGAGCAAAGTAGCAAACAAACAAAAGTGCAGGAATTAGACAGTGTTATTATATGGCGATAATCTGTGTAGGTAATTGCACAAATGTCTGGTAAATTTTTTTATCACCAAAGTTAGAAGGATTTTCATAAGTTTTAAGTGAGTGATAAGAAGTCAGACTCGTCGACAATAGTAACTCTTGAACAAATACAACAATGATAAAGTTATAATACGATGGATTGCGGTGCAAATATGACGCTTCATAAATTGATGAGATTACTTTATACTACGTAGGTAGATCATACCTAAATTAACTTGTCATTCTCGAGATTTTTCTGATAAACGGCGCTAAGTAAGCTATGTTAATCCTGAATAACCAAGTACAATCTCAATTTAATCCAAACCTGTCAATTTCCTTGTGTTCACCAGCGAATGCCACTATTGTTTTTAAGGATTTGAATATTTCTTCGGCGTGCTTTCCAGCTTTGCTGTATGACATCATCTCGCGTACTGAAGATTTCGACTGGTACTAAAATAAATTACATAAACTTGAATATTTTTCAAATCGGTACGTAATTCATCATCAGGAGCAACGTCGCGGCGGCGAAACGAAACCTGCGCGCTCGTTCTCTCCGCGCGGCTGCTAGATGCAGGCGTCACCAGCGGAAGCGAAAATTCTTATCATCATAGGTCGGACTAATCATAGCAAAACAAGGGTTAAGAAAAAAATAACGGAAATACTCACAAACTTTTGGACAAAATTGGTTTAAAAATATAATTTATATTTATAAATGAAACCCCAAATTGGCCATCAGTTTGTGAGTATTTCCGTTCAATTGTTTTCTATGATTTAGTCCGACCTATGCTCATCATACACAATGTCAATTATCACATTATCAGGTTGCACACAACACGACTACGTTACTTGCTAGGTCTCGTCCGCACTAGCCACCAATGTGGTATCCACAACCGTGCTCCAGCTGCAAGCACTGACCATCCACAATGTCGATTAAAACTCGGATGAAAACTAATTTCAATAGGCTCCCGTACTTTCCGCGGAATGAAAAACTTATCTCTCGCCAGTGTCCGAATCCAATGAATGTTCCGTCACTGCAGGTCCAGAACGCCGATCCGAAATACGTCGAGCAATATTCGACTTTTACGACGTGAACATGAGCATTTGTTGGTAACCTTATGATATGATAGAATGCAAGACAATGAAGTAATAGTTACATCTGATAACATTATAGCTGCTCCTAAAGAAAATGGCAGCACGGTAAGACATGCCAGAGAAAGTTCCCAGCCGAGAGGGAACGACTGACAGATGCAGATGATGGCTGTCCCCAGCAAGTTGGAGACCACTGCCAGCTTCTCTCCCATGCCTTCCTTCAGCTTCATCATATCTCTGAAAATAAATTATGTCTTCTTTATCATTTATCTTAGAATTAAGTTGAATGAAGAATAAGAAATGACTCAAAACTTAATTAGGAGACCGTGACAAACTAAACACTTAGGTACTTAGTTTTTTTAATAAGATCTGGGGCCCTATGATGGTTGCGTTTCTTACGTGATAAATAAGTGACAAAGCATCTGTCACTCACACTCGCATCTTGACAAAACGTGACGGATGCTTTGTCATTTTTTTGACGCGTGATAAAAGCAATCATCATAGGCCCGCTGATTGCGGGTTAAAAGATGGAGCGCACTTAGTTTGAAATTTTCACGCAACAATACCCTGTGGCGCGGAGATAATCCCATTAGCGGGTTATACTCCCACACAAAGTCCGACTACTGGTAGTGAGGGCTAACCAGCCCTGATACAGTTCAAGCTATATCTTAAAAAAAAAAAGCAACAATAAGAATACTTACTCTGACATTTTGGATGCCAGGTTGAACTCAGAATCAGTGTCGAACCATTCCATATCCTGACCCAAAACACTTGATAGAAACTTTTTTCTGATTTTTGTGATCTGGAAAGAAACAATGGTTTAGTCCCGACTGTAAAGTAAAGAAAAAAAATATTGAATTGTTTCCAAGGATCATAACTAATCATAAATTTGATTTGACTTGTCAAAAGAGAAAATCTATTCGGTATAGGTGTGTAATAGGTTACAGTGGCTTGGCATTAATAGAACACGAATCCCACCGCTTTGCCCCATTTTTAGAAAATTTTGCCTGTTGTTTTAAGCAAAGTAAGCTTAATCAGTGCCGGCACCGGCTTTCCCATAGCCGCCACGTCACATGGTAAGTAAGGTTGTCTGTTGTAAAAATTTCCTTGAAAGCATAACCTTTCTAAAGTGTTAGAGACTTGATGTGTTAGATACTCCTCATTATCTTTACTGATTTGATGTAGAAGTATTACGGTCTCAGCTCAAGTGGCTCTCAATCCGTTCTCGTCGTCACTCCCATATTCTGTCTCTTCTTTATAATGTACTATTTAACCCCACAACTCCCCGCTACCTCAAGGAGCGCTTCAGTTATTTGCGTTCTGTTCGCTCTGCACAAAACTTAGTTCTCACTGTTCCCCCTTCATCCTCTAAATTTTATAATGGTTCTTTTACATTCCGGGCTACTTTACTGTGGAATTCGCTTCCTCTGGATATAAGGCGTGCCCAATCTCTTGCAACATTTAAAACCCTCGTCAAAATACACTATTTGTCTCTCCCTTAGTACACTGCAATAATAATCGCTCCTTTAACTTTGTGACTCATACTGTTTTTTGTTTTATTTATTACTTTACAATATATTTATTTATTATGTCTAAGTATTTATGTAAGTATATCTGTATATTTTTATTTATGTACCTATGTTTATTACTTTTGTCTTTTATGGTAGTCGTTCATTTAGTCCTATTATTATTATGCTAATTTCAAACATTAATGTTCAACTACTCCGCTACCTGAAGGTTGTCTGGAAGAGATCGCTATTTAGCGATAAGACCGCCTGTTGTTTACCTCTGCCTGTTATTTTAATGTAACTATCTCATGTTGTGTTGTATATTCCTTTATGTTGGAGGTGTGCAATAAAGAGTATTTGTATTTGTATTTGTATTTGTATTACTAGGCACCTAAGTTAGATACCTTCCTTCCCTGTAACAGTTCTACGCACCTTTTTAAAATTTGTATCTGTAATCATCTATAGGTACTATTATAAAATATGATAAAAGGAAATGTATGTCCTACATTGAAGATCTTTTTCAAAAAAAGTGTCACGAATAGGCTTTACAGACGTCATAGAATAGTTTTTAAAATATCTGTATATTTATATTGTGTTTGTTGTGCATATCTTGGCGGCTTTGGCACGTCTAACTGGCTGGAGAAATATAAGATACGTAACTATTTTTTGGGACAATACTAGTAGCTATACATATACATCCACGGTTGGTTATAGAATTTTTGCCCGAATACAGAAAAGAAAAAAGGAGGTCGCGTCCGTATAGAAAGGAGTATTAAAAGAAAATCAACATCGGTATAAGTACCTGTCTTAACGCGCTCCAATTTATGAATGCCACGGACAGGACGCAGAACACCATCGAGATTGCAATACTCGCGAACATCCCTTTGCACATAGCCTCGGCATCTTCGATAAGGGCTTGCATGTTTTCTTCAAACGATGCATTGACTCTGAAAACAATTATAAAGATAATTCTGTTCGTAAGATTTACATGTAGCCTATTTAAGTACACTTGCAAATCCTATAAGCGTAATTATCTTATCATTACAAGGTAAATCCTAAGACATGGATAGATTTCCTGTCACGACACATATGAATCTGATGTAAAGAACTCTCTAAATGATGTAATCGGGTGGCTTAACGATAATAATAGTTATATAAATTATTCTAGCCAAAACCAAGTACATGCAGTTTATTTAGATCATACAAAGCTAAATCACATCAAATTAAAGTCACACACGATAACGTCGAAATAGATTAGGTAAACAAATCTGGATTTATATTTATAACCTATAGATGAACACTGTAATTGGAAAGCGTAAGTTGAAAAACCGAGTAAGATTAACCAAGTCGTTTTTGTACTGCGGAGACTAAAAGAGACAATTTTACAAATAAACAACCATGGCCTATCATGGCTATGGACTCACCATTTTGACATATGGTACCCACCTCTGGGGGAACTCTGTTGACGAAGATAGACCATTTGTATTCAAAAGAAATGCATTAAGGCAATCTGTGGAGGGGGCGTCGGGAATCATGTCCATTATCTTTTACTAAACCCCATTTATTATAACCAAAATTAATAAAAATTAAGCACCATCGATAGAAGTAGCTGGTCATCGTGAGACTCTCATTCAATAATTGATGTAAAGAAAATGCTATTACAACTGAACATAACTCCAAAATTTGGAATTCTTAGCATCAAGACGAGATCTTGTCACTTGTTCCAATTAAAGCTGATATATTGGAAACAACTGGTCTTATTTCAACCAAATATAACTAAGAACCATCTTGACGGACACGTCTTTCGATAAACAAAAAACGCACTCAAATTGGTCCATCCGGTTGGGAGCTATAATGCCACAGACAGACACACAGATGCACAAATACGCAGATACACATGTTAAACTAATATTATCACCCCTCTTTTTCGTCGGGGGTAGGTAAGTATACGTATTGTATCCAAATATTAAACAACAATCGCAGCTGCGCGTTAGATGTTCTCAACTCCAGAATTTAATACAAATTAAATAGTATTTTATGCAACTGTTGTTTAAGAGGGGTCAAAAAACGCGAGTGGCGTGGGTTAGCTACCCTCACATCGTAAGAAAAGATGCCACGAGCGTTTTTTGACCTATTTACTTAAACAACGTTGCATACAATACGTTTTCTACGACTCGATATTTAATAAATAAAATGCAAAAAACAACAAAGAAAATAATTGCTCAGAACCAACAAAAAAAAAAGTCTGATAAACTTTTTTTATTGACGTCTACTATACTCTACATCCATGCACAGAAGATAAAACTTTTTTTTGAGTTGGCAGTAATGCCTTAGTATAGTTATTTTTTAGGGTTCCGTACCCAAAGGGTAAAAACGGGTCCGTCCGTCCGTCCGTCCGTCACCAGGCTGTATATCAAGAACGGTGATAGCTAGACAGTTGAAATTTTCACAGATGATGTATTTCTATTGCCGCTATAACAACAAATACTAAAAATAAAATAAAATAAATATTTAAGGGGGGCTCCCAAACAACAAACTTGTTATAGGGTACGGAACCCTTCATGCGCGAGTCGGACTCACACTTGCCCAATTTTTTTTAAATTGCAAATTGTGTGAATGCAGCTGTTTATTAAGTTGGTAACACGAAGTATTTCATTTAACGCTAGTTTGGAACACATTAAATATAGACTACTTACATTTTGTAATCTGTGGTATACTAAAGGAATGCGTTTTTGGCGACATTATGACATCGTTTAGCAGTGTTTTTTTGGGCAGTAGAGTATAGACTTTTACAGACTTTCCTAATTTATTTATTTCTATTAGAGTTAGTAACTATATAAATGACAGAAAAAAGTACTGGAGTAGAAAAATTCCTTTAATTGTATATATAAGTAAGTATAGCAATTATAGTCCAATACGGGAAGGGTATAATTGCCCCTCAAACTAAAATAATTCGCATTGTATGGTACAATTTCACACGTTTCGTATCACGCTGACATAATCTCTCGACAAAACTGTTAGAAAATAATACGGAATGTTAAAACAGTTAAATGCGAATATACGAGGTTAAGGCGATGCCCTAGTGCATAAGAAATGCATTTGAATAATCTTTTCTAAGATTTACAGAGGTTGCTTACAAAAACTTTTTTTATACCAAACGCACACTCAAGACCCGTTAGAAAATGTTCATACCCAATAGTAGGTACTCAATATACTCTAACTGACTACAAAAAATCACGCACTTGTATATTATTGAAGTTCAAAACCCTTCGTGTATCGGGCTAAATGGCTTTAATACAAAATACAAATGCTGCCAGCGTCTTCGGGACCATGCCGCGGAGGTAAATATTTCATTTATAAGTTAGTTTGTATTTTTTTGTGTTGTTTTATATTAATAAGTCCATTGATTATACTTTAGGTATTATAAATTAAAATATATATTATGTAGCTAATACGTTCAATTTCTGGATGAGTCCTTCTAGTTTCTTAAGACAGGCGTTAAAACATTGTATTATGTATGAAATGTTATTTTATAGTATTGCCGAATTTCCTATTCAAACGTTACCTTTTTTCCTATTCAAGCGCTAAGATATCTGGGACATCAATATAATTCTAATTATAATAAGAAGTATGTAATTGATGTTATAAACAATCGATAAAAATGTTATTTTGCTAATCATGATAATAATAATACTGCCTTTAATTGTAGATACGATAAGTATAGTAATGGCATTCTTACGAAAATATTAACTGAATCGGAGCGGTCAAAATTTACCAATCAGGCATTTAAATCATTTTAATATACGCAATGTCATTGGATCATTTTACACAGCTTTGCTCCGGTGGACAGGCATCGTTCCGCCCGGACATTGGGTGAAAATAATATGTTACTCGTAGGTACCATACCATAAGTAAAAGCTAGGTTTCTGCTGATAAAGAAATTTCCTCTTTTCTGCTTACAGCTGTCTTCCTCCGCCGAAGAGGCTCGTCAGTGGCAGGCGGCTGGACAGTCGGTCGGTCTGCACCGTGCGTTCCACGAATGCCGTGCTTAGTTCTCCAAACTGCACCAAATTGTAGCACACCCCGCCGCCACTCAGCAGCCCGAACAGCACCCCTGCGAGTGTCGAACTGATCTCCAGCCATGTCGCGTATTGATACTGATCAACAAAAAATATTTTATAGTAATACTCGTAGTACCACGGGACCATTTTCATAATACAAAGCCCATTATTAAGTACAATCATAACCCCTTATATCTTCGTACTCGTACCCCAGTATATATTTAAATTCTGTAAATCTTTGCAGTGTCTCTTTGTGCATTGTATGACACAGCCACTAGCGGTCAACGTCCCTTTATATTCATTGAATCAAAAAGGCTTCTACGTGGTAACTTTGGCTTTCAAAGGTTCTGGACACCATTACGTGAGTAGATACACCATATTTAAATATACAGGGTGTAATCGTTAAGTGTAGCCAGGCGATAATTCCGTAAATATAGCAGATATCAGAAAACTTCAAATTGATATCGAAAGTGAGTTACGCAATGAGTAAAATTACATTAATATTTTTTTTTAAAGCAGAAATATCCCAAATATTTACTCTAAACCCTCCCATACACTTAGTACGACGACTTACAACCTCCAAGAACGTCGGCGTAGTAAGAGAAAAAACTGCTTGACATTCATTATTTGCACGAATAAACTGTAATAAAATAATAAAACTACTATGAAATATAGTGAATAATCAAGCAGTTTTTCTCTTACTACGCCGACGTTCTTGGAGGCTGTAAGTCGTCGTACTAAGTGTATGGGAGGGTTTGGAGTAAATATTTGGGATATTTCTGCTTTATCATTTATCATACGATAAAGGTGACCAGGCCCGATAGGGTACAAATGTGAAAACTCATGTGGGAAGTTGATATTAGTGCTTAGTAAAACATGCGCACTCAATAGGCATTATTTAGGCTCACATTGTAAACAAATATTGATGCAATATTATGATTAAATACTTACAATTTTGAAATATGACACTTTATCAGGGAGGGCAGCGTGTCTGAAATACGTATACGTAGAAAATATATATTTAGTACAATAGACAGACAAAACTGGCGTTAACTAAGACGTGATACAAAATGTTATTTTCGTCATTTAACTAAAACTTCTGCTATGAAACCAACATCTAAATCGTACAATCAATCAAAACGTAAAGCATGGCAGAGCACTTCCTTACAAGAAGTACGTGAGGCCCAATGTTTTTAAATAATTTCGTCATTCGTATAATAATAAATACCTACTAAAAGTTTGTCATAATCGTGGATGACCTTGAAAAATTACATTTATTTATTTATTTATTTAAACTTTATTGCACAAAATACATAAGTAAAAGTACAAATGGCGGACTTAATGCCATGAGGCATTCTCTACCAGTGAACCACAAGGTCAAACAGAGACATTGTACCTAAATATAATATATTTAGGTGCGGATCTACTGTAAAAGACCACCACACACTTACTGGTTATTTATTAACACAGCCTGTTCCCGGCGGCGCCCGTAGTGTTTAAAACACGAACCTAACGCCCCGTACAGCCCGACACAAAAGAGTAGAAAACGGATGAAAAAGGAACTAAAATTTTTCATACAAAATTGTTACCATATTCAAGCACTTTACGTCAAAAATGTGACAGTTGCGAAGGAAGTGGCGCCCTCATTTATTTTCTACTCTTTTGTGTTGCACTGTAAGAAACCATCAAAGATCAATTTTTATGGACAAAGAAAAATTGACATGCGTAACATGGTGGAAGGACCGGGAGTCGAACCAGGTACTCTTTACAGCACTGTGCAATTATGTATTTTTAAATTATAAGATTAGTTGCAAATAGCACCATCAATATGTACATAGGACATATTATAACAGAAAAAATACAATCGCGAACACTAATAAGTCAGGGTTGGATGCTGATTACATCCAATAATTAGGTACACTAATAAAAATATAGTAAAATATATCGCTACAAATTCCTTTTTCCTATACCTAGGCATAAAGATGTGTGACGAATTGTCGATATACATTTCGCACTTTAGCATAATAATTGCTATTTTTTTCTTTACTAATTTAATAATATGCCTGAAATATATTTTGAAACCTAGTCACTTACCTACACTTTTGATTAAATATAGTAACATGGTTAAATGAACATAATCTTGAAATTAATTTTGCTAAAACGAAACTCATAGAGTTTAGACCTCGCCAAAAACGTAGTACGAATGTAAATTTATATAGCTTTGATGACATAAAATTAGAATGCGTAAATACTTTTTCACTTTTAGGAATACACATTGACTGCAAAATAAATTGGAAAGAACATTTATAAATCAAATATCAATAAAATTAAGTAGATTTACTTACGCCTTAAACTAATTAAAGAAATGTACCGACCTGAAAACCGCTATTTGTGCCTACTGCGCTTACGCCCACGCCTGGCTACAATACGGTATAGTACTATGGGGAAACAGTACAGACGTCGCACACCTATTCAAACTCCAAAAACGCTGCATAAGAATATTAGTAAATATAGATGACATGATAAGTTGCAAACCATATTTCATCAAACATAGTATCCTAACCCTGACATCTATATTCTGCAAGTAGGTATTTTTGTAAAAAATAACTCCGTACTTTTCCCGCAATACTCACACGCGCCTAACTTACGACCCAGAAATAGACTGGCTCTACCTGACTCAAAAATGAAAATGGTTCACTCTAATTCTCTTGGCATGTGCATCCAAATATATAATAAAATCCCTAAAGACAATCAAGGATCTTAAATAACTTAAACCAATTTAAGAAAAATCTTAAAAAGTTCTTAACACACAAGGCTTACTACACTGTCCAAGAATTCCTTGATGAAAATGAAATTGACATAGAAAATGCTGACTCATAAGACTAATTTAATGATCTCAAATTCAAATATTGTTGTTATTAAATGTATTAAATTATTATTATCTCATTATCTTATTTTTATAATTTTTTTTGTATAAATCTTAATAATAATCAAGTTTGTAATTGACATAATGTTTGTAATTGGTATTCCATTTTAGTTGTAAGATATTGCTGTGCCCGCCAGGGCTCATGTTTTGAACCTACCTAGTATGTGCTAGTATTTAAGATCTTTTATGTACAACATGAATCGCAATAAACCGAATTTGAATTTGAATTAACGGCCTTCTGTTAGGTACGCCATTATATGATTAATTGTTCTTAAGCCTATGTGTACTTGTCTGTGCATCTATATAATGTACCTATGATACTGATAAAATATCGCTCATAAGTGGACCCTATTCATTAGAGTGGCTTTTACTCGTATCTAGGCGTATGTATACCTACACTTCTTTTCCCTTGCCATTCTCTCCACGTCGGTTTCGAACGGACTAAAAGCCATCGTTTGTTTGTGTTGTTTAATAGTAACCACTAAAAGGTGCCCGCAATCTCGACAGCATTAGGGTGAATATCAACATTGCAAATTTTTTTAAGTTTTGGTGGCACATTTTTTTTTTAGTTTTTAGGAAGAAATTAAGTTATAGTACTAAATATCTATTCACAATATTACACATTTTCATATTTGTCCAAGAATTTTAACAATACTTAATGAAATATAAGCACCCAAATGTTTGGGTTGCCACCAAATGCTGAAATTTGCCCACCTAATCTTAAATATACGCCACCAAAACTAAATCTTGTCCACCAAGAACTGAAACCTCCTTACTATTTGTATGAAAAATGATATATAGCCACCTAAACTGAAAATTTACGAAAAAAAATTGTTACAATTTAATGATTTATTATAAGATTGTAATTATAGAATAAATTGAACTACATACCAAAACACTGTATACTTACGACACGAACAACAAAGAACAAGCGCATAATTCGAGCCACCAAAACTAACAAATCGTTGAACAAAATGCCACCAAAGAGGTTACGTACGTTATGGCGGGAAACACACCGTCTCAGTCGCACTTCCACTCCGCGCAAGCGCTAGCGCACGACTAACCTAAGTGGGGTAAACCAACGCGACAACTCCTGCGCCATTTAATAACCAGCAACGACATCTTGAAATTTCGCCACCGTAACTTACAATTTTGCCTGGACAAACTTTGATCCAGAGTCATGTGTATTTAAATAGGTAAAATGATGAAATTATACCAACATTAACAGGCTATGACTTCATAAAGTGTTAATTTGATGCCTTATTTATATACAAACTTAAAACATAGCCATGCTGAGCGCTTGTTTCATAAGAAGTACGTTGAGGACAAGCCACCTTGTTCTTAAATAATTTACTTTTTATTTTTTATTTTAATAAATATATATGTTTACTGCAATCTAAACTTGTAGCCAACTATTTTGTTATTCCAATAATTAACCATAAAAATTTTAGAAAAAAATATGCATTTTACACTGGGATTCTCAGCTTGGACACGTAAAAAATGCTGTTTTGATATTCACCCATTAAACGTTTTTCTTTAGCGTAGTCCTAATAGCCATCCTTGGATGTCCATCTATCTCCGTACAAAAATTGCTCATAATCCGTCCACCCGTCTAGATGTGATGAGCTGACATGTTTCGACAGATGCTTTATGCCCATACATATCCTGCATATCGCTATTTAGATTTTTCCTTGAATAGAAAAAAAAATCCTATACAATTTTAGAATTGTATATTAGTTACTATAGGCGTTATTTGAGCCTCCCGATTTTTCAGTAACTTTCAGTCGAGTAGTTTATATTTTAATATTATAGACATAGTAAATTAGTATAGTATAAATGTATTTTTTTGTTCTTGCGGCACATAAGTAAACAGTGTGGATTACGATTAATAGGCGGTGTCGCAAGTTTTGAAAACAAGTGAGAAGCATTGAATGGTGGGATCGGGATCGATCAATTTGTCACACCTTATTAGTGTTTGTTCATTATTCACGCGACATGGAATACGTATTAAGTACAATGAAGGCCGTACCTATACATATATAAGAAAAAAAAACTATACTGGTAGAAAACAATACTATATTTTACTTCGGTGCATAAAGTAACGTGTCTGATACGCTCTAACGTATTCTTTATTTCTATTTTCTTATGATATTGTATTGATTATATTATTATGTATGTATTGATGATTAACTGAGCTCGAATAAACAATATAATAGTGAAGTGTTGTTTCGCTTTCGCACCAGAATAGAGGTTTTATAGAGACGAATTATTTCATTAGTTTACCAATCATCAAAATCACTTAATATGCCACTATTATGAAATGAAACTACAAATTATTTTTTATTAAAGCAGTAACGTCTGCTAACTTAAGCCAAATGTTTACAATATAGCGAAAAATTGAAAAATCGTGTTGGCCCGGAAAGCCTTTGGAAACCCAGGTTCGAATCCTGTCCGAACCATTAATTTTTTTTCGCTACATTGTAAACATTTGAATCTTTACTAACTTATGATCTTATTAAACCTAACCTTATAACCTATTGGAACCTAAATTATATATTTTTTAGAAGTTTCTTATTTCGCAATAGGTATGTAAAGCATTTTACGAAAATTCAATTCGATTACAAATTACAAAAAATAAATAAAAAACGTTGTTATAATATTCGCGGAGCAACGTATCACTTTACTTACTTTTTAACTTGTTTCTCGTTTTTGAGCTTCATTTTGTTAGTAAACTTAAGTTAAAGTCTGTTGTTCAATGTTCGAAATCTCAAGTAATACTGCACTGACGACAGGCAGCGCGAGGCTCCGTCGACCGGTCGTGCTGTAACTTGTAACTCACCCGCTCTACTGGAGAACTTCCACGCCACCTCATTTATATCTATTTTTTCACGCGAAGTTCAAACACTTCAAACGGAGTATTTAATGTAGATATCTTTTATAATCTCATTATTTAATTTATTAGGAGTAAGCATGCTAATTTTAGAGACTAAAATGCTTACTCTTAGTAATTGGTATTTAAGAAAGAAGTGTACTTACTTGAATTAGCGTACAGATTTCATGATAAAACTATTAATTGAAGAGGAGTTTTCTTTGTAATTCAACTTTATCGTCGTATCGGATAAGGCACAAACGTGTTTGTGTAGTTGCAATCGCAGAAATGAAAAGTACGACCAAGTGCTAAGAATGTTTAGTACCTACTTACCCAAAAGTTATTAATAGTACATTACGTAACAAGGGTGGTAAACGAGGAATTACTAACGACTGTCTATAAGAAGCCCGAAGCCGAAGGCGAGGGCTTTAATGGCACGAGTTTGGAATTCCTTTAGCACCAGAGTCACGTACCTACGACGTTTTTCAACACACTTGGGAGGAAATAAAACAAAAGTAATAATAGCAGTCAATACTAAAACCTTTTTAAAACAAAACTACTAATACAATATTTAATACAATTTAATATTTGCCCAGATCATAGTGATAATAGTTTTACAAAGTGCGGCGTTTGTACCTTCTTAAATTGTGGAATAAAATATATAGGTTTAACAACACGAATTTCTCGTAGCAGAGTAAATTGAAAACACATGGCGGTAGATATATCAGAAAACAAATTTTACTTCAATTATAAGGGCGACCTGAAACCAAATAACTAAATTAATCTTTAGACAGAAACATAATCTTAATTTAATTCTTTAATTCAAAGTTATCTAATATATTTTCTGTTGTTACATTCTGTACTGTTAGCATTGTTTCATGAAATTTCAAGACAATTCAATCAAAAGGATTAACTTGAAAATATAAGCAAATTTGAAATTTACTTATACATATGTAGCTAAGTATTCTCGACTCACCTTCGTTGTTAAATATTCATCTTCAATAAAATCCAGTTAAGACTGCATTTTTTTAGATTGTCTGTTGCCGCATTAATAATAGTTTCCTTAGAGATTCTTATATTTGATTTGATGGCATTGATTGCATAGTCAATTACTCTAGACACGCGGCAGCGTGTCCAGCCAAGTTCACCCCAGGAACTGGCGGGCAGCAGCCGTGTGTTATATTACAAGAACTGTTTGGAATCACTTTTGACCCCTAAATAACTACAAATCTGTTTAACATAGAAACATGAAGTTTGGCTTATGTACTTAGATCCTTTAGAACAACTGGAACCCCAAATTTCATAAATGGGTGATTCTACAAAAAATGGGTAACTCGATGTCACAGGGCAATAAAATATTGTTTTGTTATATTTTGTTTATATTTTTAATTTTATTTGAATACTACTAAAAGCCTTTTATTTGGTCACCCAATTTCAGCTATTCATTTTAAATACAAATTTGTGAAACTCCACAATTTATCCTTAAAAAGTCAGTACTTTGGCATGTCACAACCTCAAAAGTGGGCAATCAAATGGCTGTATATTAAATATTACCTCTAATGTAAGAAAACTTACTGTTTCAATACAATCTATGATGTATTTAATAATGTATAACACTACTTTCATAATATAATATTCTCACTGTTGTTGTAAAAAATATAAGAAACTTTGTGTTCAGTTTTATTCGTCAGTCCGCTGTCTGTTGTTCGAATTGGAATTTCGCGCTAAATATCGGCGACTCAAATTCAAATCCGCGTTGAATTTCAAGGTTGATAGTAAAGTTAGCTGCAGGTCGAGCCATTTTATGGCCACTATTACTGAGTTTTGTACCAGAGTTGTGGTTGTCATGTGAACACGTGCCAATCCAGTCAAAAAGTCAGTCCTATGGTAAGTCGTTATTTCCTTGTAAATCTGTGTTATACTTGAATTTATACACAGTCAACTTTGTTTTGTTAAAATGTAGCTAGTTGATGTTCGAAAATATCAAATTAAATGTTGATTCTAAAGATAACCCCAAATTCATGTCTTTTTCATCAGTCCGTTGGCGTCAGTCCTTTGTGTTATATTGCGCCAAAGGACTGACGGGTTTCCAGGGTACTGACATTTGTAGCGTGTTGAAGCTGTATATTGTTACTTATTTCAGTTTAAACCATCGTGCCGCCTGTTAAAAAAAGAAGGAACAGGGGTAAAGACATTTGTTAAGGAAATAACACCTTGGGAGCAACGATTAGCCACAAAAAAAAGAAAAAAATCATCTGAGTACACGCAAAAAAAAAACAACTTCTGAATGATACTACTTATATCTTTGTTCGCCAGAACTACTGACCACGAAGCATAATCAATAGATGGTGAACAAATGACCTATTATAAACGACGACCAAAGAGCAAATGAAGCGAAAGACAGAATAAGTCCAGTAAAAGGCAATTAAAAAATATTGAACCAAGCAATGGTTTCAAAACTGAGAACTAGACTGAAAAATCATCGACCAAAATATAGGGGAGTCAAAAAGCAGTCTAAGTAAGTTGTAAAATCTGTGGAAGAAACTCCATAAACCAGAATTGGAGTAATGAGTGAAGATATTACTAAAAGGAAAAGAAGGAAACAGTGAAGAAGGGCCTTTTCGGAAGTGTTATATAATTAAATTAAAAGAAACTACATAAAGAGATAAAAAAAAGTTCGAATAAGCTACAACAAATACAAAATTATAGAGAATACCAAAAATAGCAGTGACTTATAAAAAAACAGGGATGCTTACTTAGAAAATGTATACTGTTAAACTACCTCAAAGTAGTAAAGCCAATTAAAAAGCTGTTTGAATAGTGGAGATAGATCTTTCTCACAGTATTACACGTTAAACAGTTTTTTCAATTATTACTTCAGTGAATGAAGACTAAGAATAAGACTAAAAACATAAGAATAAGACTAAAAATAGTTTCTACCGTCTGCAAATCGAAGTAAGTGAGGTACTCGCCGTTAATGTTGATGCCAAGTCTGTTCCATTCCAGTAGCTTGAAAGCATCTTCCAGTGCAGCAGTAAACAGTTTTGGAGAAATTACGTCTCCCTGTCTTACTCCTCGCTGCAGTTGGATAGACTCTGGTCTTGGATTCGGACTGACATGGTGGTGTTACAGTACAAACACTTCAGCACTTTGATGTATCGATAGTCGATACGGCACCGCTGGAGAGATTGAAGCACAGCCCATGTCTCGATCGAATCAAAGGCTTTTTCATAGTTCACAAACATAGTGGTCGGTTATACTCCTTTCTCTTCTGCACAACCTGCCGCAGTGTATGAATTTGGTCTATGGTGCTAAAGCTTTTCGGAATCCGGATTGTTCGGGAGGTTGGAAATCGACTGTGCGTGAGACGATTGGTAATGACTCTGAAGAACAGCTGATGAACATGGCTCAGCAGTGAGATGGTCCTGTAGTTCTTCAATAAAGGCTATGCTCGAAGTTTCTGTGCGCGAAAGAATCAGAAATGAGGATATCCGCAGTAGAACCAGGGTAACCGACACAGCTTACAGGATTGCACGGTTGAAATGGCAATTCGCAGGCCATGTAGCCCGGTAAATGAACGGCAGTTGGAGCAGCAAAGTCGTAGAGTGGCGACCACGTATAGGAAAGCGCAGCGTGGGAAGGCCCCCGACTAGATGGACGGATGACCTGAGGGTAGCGGGGAATCAATGGATGCGGTCTGCACGGGATCGCACTTTGTGTCGAGTCATGAGGGAGGCCTATGTTCAGCAGTGGACGTCTGTGGCTAATAGATAGATTAGTTCCTAAGAGATTTATTTCTAAATTTTAATAAATATCAAGCATATGTTATGAAGTTGTGTATTTTGTCAGTACTTTGTCAGCCTCGTCAGTCCCCTGGCAGTCAAATTCAGAAAAACCGAAATTTCTCCGGTTCTACTTAAAAAAGTGACTGGCCCAATCTGGAGCAATATATTCATTACATTACCTATCTTATATACCCGAATTTGTAGCATTTTGATTAAAAAACTATCATAAACAAAATATCCCGAAAAGTTACCCAACTTTTGTATATTCGCCCAAATATAGGTGAAATACTTATTGAGATATCACAGTCCAAAAAACGGCATTTTTACCACTGACTGACTGACTTAGTGACTACTGACTATAGTAATCAAAAACCTAACCCACTTCCAGGTGACCTAGAAAGGTGAACTTTGGCATTCAGCTTGGTAATTGTGTGTGTACACATAAAAAATCGAAAACAGTGATTTTCATTTTTTTTTTTTTTTTTTTTTTTCTTCTATAATAATCATTATTATTTATACTTCTTGCCTGGGAACTTCGTCATTTATTATAAATTTGGAATATTCTTTGATTTTAAGATGTACTTACTAGCATAGCACACACACACGCACATAATTAACAATTAATAATTAAGTTATTTACACATCATAATAATTTCTGTACAAAAAGTAATGATGTCCACTCAAAAACATAAATGTTAAAAAGTCATGTCTAGATATTTAATTACACCCCAAGTAAAATAAATGCATTGAGTATATAAGTCGCATGTCCTTGTATCTAAAAATTTTATGGCAAAGAAATTGGCGCCCATGTAGATCTCAATTCTTTTGCAAAGTCGAGAACGTTGCACGCGATATTGAACTTGGCTCTCATTTAACATTTATGTTTTTGATGGGATTTAATTTTACAGAAATACAACGACAAAAAGATTAAAAACGCGATTAAATTCACCATAAATTAAAACAAGTCACTATTACAGTAACATGTAGTACCTACATATTTTTTTTCTGATTTCTGCCGCCATGTTGGCACGTCAGACCGCCGACCAATCAGAGGCCGTTCCTGTAGACTATCCACAGATAATGTTAATATTGCGTTTGGATATTGTATAATGAGATTAATGAGTGACACATACGAAAAATAATTATTAGAATAGAAATTTACAAAGTACAATAAAACAAATATATATCAATTAATATCAACGTGTTAATATACTTTTATGATAATTATTATCTACTCTGCTCTTTAAATAAGCATATAAAACATTACATTAAAAAGATAGGTAGTAGCTTTTTAATACAAACTTTTTGGTCTACATCATACAACTAAACGTCAAGATTTTCAATTAAAAAAAATTTTGTTACCGCCCTAGGGCGCAATTTACGATTTACCGCCCGCTTTTCTAGCATTATTTATTTACGAGCAAGTGTGATGAAAAAATATTTTAAATAACTTTAAAGAGTACTGCAATTAGAGCTTATAATAAACAAGACATTATTATTACAGATTGTAGTAGCTGTAGAATATTTGTACGAAAAATAAGATATAGACTCATCCATTCGTGGGCCGTTAGTCGAGTAGCATTTAGCGTCGGGCCGTTCCTGACAATTTTTACGTGAGTGTCAATTTTATAATTTTTAAAGATGTCTCACAATAGTTTTAATAAGATTATTTTACAAGTAGACCATACTATTTACTATACCCATTTAAGATCTATGATTTTTGTTCATCAGCCAGATCAAAAACTACATTCTAAGAAGTTTTAGATAATAAAGGCTGATAAAGGCTACCCGCGCCATTTATTATGATGTTTACAAACTTTAGATATGTAAATAAAATGTATCGAAACTGGATTTCAGGTGGGATTAATGTGTCACAAGGGCATAATAGTAGATTGTACGACAAGTGCATAAAACGCACCATTTTACACGAGACGTTTAAAATTGTGGTTGAATATAAAGTCGAGTGTAAATGCGTTTTATGGACGAGTTGTACAACTTGTACACTCTACTTTTCACTTCGATTGCGAGGAAATGAAATTGCATCATGTAAATATTATATTTAAAAACAAATTTAATTAAAATTTAAAAACACTGTTTTCTATATCTATGATAAATTATTGTTATACCTAAGTAGTTTAAATATATAGTATATTGCTTTACTAAAATAAAAATAAATTTAAAAAGTAATAAATGATAGTAAATAAAAATTACAAGTTTATTTCAAGAAGTTTTATTGTGTACTTTGGCTGTTCGTATTTTTGCCTTGGTCTATTGATTAAGTAAAATAAAAATTACTTATTAATAAGAATACTAACGAAACGAAATAAAATGAAGAGTTTATTCTATGAAGTTTTAAGTTGTTCGTGTGGCTGTTGGACCGATCGCTTTGGTCTTCGACGACGATTTTACTTTATGCTCTAGGGCATAAAAAGCGACTTTATGTCGCCTACGCACAGCATAAAGTCGAGCTTTTGGAGCATGAGAAGTGAACAATAGTTTAGTTAAATATATCTACCAGAGCGGTTCACTATAAAGCAGGGCAGAAAGAACCGCTGAAAAAAAACTCCCAGAAGCCTTATTACTAAGATATACTTTTAAAACAAAGACTACATTAATTTTACTCTTTCATTAGTTAATTGATAGCTAAGTACCTGAAATGAATGGAACTGCGGGCTTTTTCTTTGCGATTTCATAGTTCACTCCATAGTAAAAGTTTTTCAGTATGATTTAGATTTAGATTTATTTATTTCATAATATAAAATGTCAGTATAAATTACGCTAAGACAATTTACATGCATTTATACTATGATCGTCATAAAGATAAAAATGAGATAATATAATAATAGTAAAAAACATAACAATTGATTGGAACAAAAGATATTTACATGTCATAATCATAATAATAAGAATATCTCCTTAAGGGATTGTCAAAAATTCTAAAAATACCAACTACCAACAATATTTATACACGGTGCGAAATACAACAATTATTATATGTTACTACGTCAAATAATTTGAAATTAAATATGTCAAAGGTGTCTCCTTAGAGGATTGTCAACAATATACAATATAAAAACACAAAAACAATATAAAAAAAAACAAAAAATATACGAAACAAAAAACAATATAAAATGAAATATAAATTATTTATCCATGTACTCATTTACTGAGTAGAATGGATTATCCAATAAAAAGTTTCTCAATTGATGTTTGAACTTCTCGTCTGATGCCTCGGTTCGCAACTCGTCGGGTAGATGTTCATAGAACGTTGGGCCGATGACGCGCGGGTTTTTTTTTGCAAGTGCCATGCGACGCGGGACTGTCCTAAGTCTCCCCGTAGAACGTATTAGTTTGCCCGATACCTCGACACGTGCAAACATCGACAAATTATTTCGTACATACATTAATACCTCGAATATATAAAGTGAGTAGTGAGTCATAATGCGGTACACTGAAAAAAATATCCAGTGGAGCCTACTGACATTACAGTAAGACTTACTGCAATACAACTGCAATAACAGTTAGGCCTACTGACATTTCAGTTAACCTAACTGTAATAACGGTTACGCTTACTGTAATTTCAGTAGGCTCCACTGTGTATTTTTTTCAGTGTACTTTATGAAGAGATCCCTGCAAGAATACCTGGGTTCTACTCCGGCCAGTATTCGAAGTGCTCGTTTTTGGAGTATCAAAATTCGCTGTGCATCAGTGGAATTTCCCCAAAAAACAGTACCGTATGACATAATTGAATGAAAATGTGCAAAATACACAGACTTTAATGCGTTACTTGATATTAACGGTTTTAATTTCTTTAAAGCAAAGACAGCACTACTCAACTTGTCGCACAGCATGTCAACATGGCACTTCCAGTTCAAGTTTGAGTCAAGCATGAATCCAAGAAACCTGCATTCACTACACAATGGCATCGGGACGGCTTTAATGCATGGGGGCATTGCGATGTTCCGGCCCGAAAATACCATGACATTAGACTTTGATACATTTAATAATAAACCATTCGACGAAAACCATTTCTGCAGTTGCACACAAGCTTCATGAATTTTACCGGCGAGCTGTTCGTATGTTTTTGCGCTAACTATGACTGTGGTATCATCTGCGAAGAGCACCGATAGGCCATTCTTAATTGCCGAGGGTAGATCGTTAACGAATAACGTGAATAAAACATTTCCAAGGGCTGATCCTTGAGGGATACCCAGCCTTACGAGTACCTTATGAGTCTCCCTATTACCCCCTGTTACCAAATACTCCCAATAACGCGGTATATTTTTGAAAATAAAACATATATCTACCTACACCCTTTGAATAGGTAAACTATTTTCTACATATTATTATAAAAACAGGGCCCTATGACTAAGACTCCACTGTCCGTCCGTCCATCTGTCTGTCTGTCCGTCTGTCACCAGGCTGTATCTCATGAACCGTGATAGCTAGACAGTTGAAATTTTCACATTATTTCTGTTGCTGCTATAACAAGAAATACTAAAAACAGAATAAAATAAATATTTAAGTGGGGCTCCCATACTACTTAACACTGTAACGTTAACTTTGCACCTCATATGTATGCAGCGCCATACATACCAGGTGCAAACTTAACTTAACCTGGCCAGTTAAGATGGGATTTGTTTGTATGAAACCCTCGGTGCGCGAATCTGACTCGCACTTGGTCGGGATTTTTTAAAATTAAGCTCACCCTATCTACAGTCCGTGGTTTACATGTTTTTACCGCTCTGGGGACTGCACTATATAGTACCTAAATATAAGAACAAGTGTATTAGTTAGTTAATGTGTAAAATACCGCGAGTATTCGCCATCGTGACCTTGTTGACGAGTAATCGTGACGAAAAATCATTTTATAACATTCTGAAATCCAAATACATTAAATACAGCCAGGCCGTTAACATTAATCCACTAGAGAGCGCATTTATTAGGTCGTCACGATAAGACTTGTACACTATACAGACGGAAGTGTTTTATCTCTGTGCTCGTCACAAACGAAAGGTTTTCTAACATTTTGACCAACGACGTAACTCGCACAATGACATGTAGAAAAAAATGGTAATTGTTTGTAAGCTTTTGAAATCATTTCAGAATAAGCCTTGCAATAATTATAGTCAGTTTCCTGACTGGTGACTGAATAAGCATCCTATTGGACACATTCCGGAATATATTGAAGAAAATGATCTCGTTCCTTCTTACATTATTTTTGAAAGTGTCTGAGACGGACGTTTCTTTTTTAATTTACTTTAGGTGTAGGTACGTTTGTAAAGACACTATTTACCCAGCTGCGGCAAATCACAGGAAATGTTTTTGCCGTCAGGATATTAGTAAAGTGAAATATTTACACTAATGGAACTTTGATGAAGGATTATTTATGTTTCTTAAATTAGAGTCGGTAAATGAAATAATAATTAGATTGAACATAATGAGTTCTAATTTAAGTACTACAAAGAAACACTGTTATAAATAGAATGTTTTTTTCTACATTTATTAAAACCTTTGTATCGAAATTTCGTAATAATTTCTGAGGCCTCATTATCAAATAAATTATAAATACTCAGGCAAGTGACGCAGATTATTAGCTATCTACAAATGGGAACACCTCACCTTTCAAATAGGCATGACTGAGTTATTGTGGGATGGATTACCAGCAGTAAAGCTATATCTAGTCACTTCAAATACACCTAACGTCATCACTTATCTAAGTATCCTTGCAAAGCAGTGCAATTAGGAGCTGTATTCTTTATCCTATCCTATCCTAGCCCTAATAGAATATTAATGTACGCCCGTATATTACACCAGTGTATTAAAATCTCATACCATGCCTGACCTAATTTTAAATACGTATAACAGCATACGCATTTAACTTAAATTGCATAAATAAAATGCATATAACGATGAATTTGCAGAGGTAATTATTATAAGTTTTTTTTTTTTATAAATGTAATCCACAAAAACGCCTTGGAATATATCTTGAATGTACATGCAACTATTTAATATTTATAATGGTAAAACATTAGGTACCTATACCAAACGTTGATAATAATTTTTACAACACCAAGATTTTTTTTGTGATAAATCTTGATTTGATTCATGGTTTCTGTAAGTATTTTATGAAATCCGAGAACTGTGAGCAAAAATCTATATTATCCCAGTCGTTTCTGCTCTGAGCGGGCTGAAGTTCAAAATTCGAAGTTCGTATCGAGGTCTTCTTGCCAACGGTGCGAGATAAACTTTAGAATTTGGAACTAGAGTGTAAATCCCGTACCTCTTACAATACATGTTTTGCTCATGTGTACCAGAGATCATCATTCGCTGACCGAGTTACCCATAGAAACTAGTCAGCCTTAATTATTTTGGCCTGGCCAATTCTTTTGTAACAGTTTTCTATGTACTTACATACTGCAAAACGGGGGGAGTAGGGATTGCGGAGGCAGTAGGGATGCGAATCCAGAATTTCTATTTTCAGTTGCTACCTTAATTTTATTTTGGATGCTCATGAAGTCATGAGTATTATTATATCTTTAGACACATTTTTCTTCGTCTGGCAACACTAAGTAGCCAAATCATAAAATTACTACAAAAAATAAACACTGCCAAAGTTGATGATGAAAAGCAGCGGATTGTTTTTTAATTTAAATTAGTTTTTATTAACCGACTTCAAAAAAGGAGGGGGGGTATGAATTAGTTTTTTTTATTATTATTTTTAATGTTTGTTACCTCAGAACTCCGTAATTTATCAGTCGATGTGGAATTTTTCTCTTTTGGTTCATGAGTAGGTAGACATCTCCAAGTTGGTCCCATAAAATTTTGGTGAAGATCTAATAACGAGATCCATGGGGAATTGAAGGAATTCCTGAAATATTACGGGCACATCTATGGCGATTTCGGTATTTATTACAATTATACCTAGAGATTTTACATGTGTACAGGGACGTGCATTACGCTTTGAAGAGTGTTAACTTCACGCTACCGGAGCACCGCGCAAACCTGCGAGCCATCATGTTCGCCCGCACGCAGAATGCCCTTCGCTCTCGTTCCATGTCAGCATTATCTTTGAGGTCAGCAGTCATGGCGTGACCCAAGTATTTAAAACACTTTACTCCTTCTATGAAACGGCCAAGCCATACTTTTGAAACAAACGTGTAGGGTTAGTAAACTCAGGGCTTAGGGGCTTAAAGCCAGTTGATGCAATACTTTTTAAACCAAGGTGGTAGGTTAGTAAAGTCTAGGCTGAGGGGTTTGGCTTTTCCTGGGATCTGATAATTTTTTTAGAGCGAAAGCGTTATGAGAATGTGAGCCTTGGCCGCCAATTTTACATGAACTGTTTTTGGTGGGATTTATTTTACTGGCAACGACAAATTATTGGTAACTGACTTTGAAAGTCAGTGAATGTCACTGATGTAAACAAAGAGGAAACGGGACTAGATATTCCATAATAAAGCTAAAACTATCCACAGTGATGGAAGTCAAGTTCAGTCAAGATTCAGTATCAGTATTTATTTCGCAAGAAGGCCGAAGGATTGAACAGAATTCTGGTAAACAATGTTTTGAATTTGGACGATGACAAATCCTTGACAAATCGTTACTAACTGACGTTTAGTCATGCAAATTTAAATGACGTATGCACAGATGGCTTCCGGTTCGTGACTCAAGATGGCCGCATGCGTTTAAGTTTCGTTGTTCATTATTTATTCATTTTTGTTGTTCAATGTGTAGTATTGATAGCGTATTGTGCAGTGATCTAACGTATGAGTGAATAGCTAATGAAGAATTCAACTTGAAGCGTTCATAGCCCTTCCTGGGTCAAGGCCCGATAGTCGGTGTGGTTTTTTGTAAATCGCTATCACTTTAAGCCGGGTACTCATTAGCGAGCTGTAACCGTAACCGTTGCAGGTACTGTAACCAAAAAAACATAGTGTGTACGTGGTTCGCAAACCTGCTGCGAGCGGTACGCGTGCGGCTCGCAGCGAGCCGACCTTTACAACGTACTCATCTCTGAACCTGTAACGTTGCACGTAACTGTAACCGTTACTGTTACCAGAAACACAGTGTGTACGTGGTTCGCGAGCCTGCTGCGAGTGGTACGCGTACGGCTCGCAGCGAGCCGACGTTTACAACGTACTCATTTCTGAACCTGTAACGTTGCACGTAACTGTAACCGTTACTGTTACCAAAAACATAGTGTGTACGTGGTTCGCGAGCCTGCAACGAACGCCACACGAGCGACTCGCAGCGAGCCGATGGTTGTCGGTTTTTGCCGCGAATCAAAGGGCACTCGCAGGGCGCTCGTGGACGTCAAAAGAGGTTGTTACTAGCCGCTGCGAACCAGCTGTATATTCATTAGATATTCAGAATCAGTTGCACTCATTCTCGTGAAATTTTTATAATGACCACTAATTTCTTGATTTTTCAACATGAAAAGTAGACTCACTTCTTTCCCGATACATTCTATGAATCCACCATCTCCGTGGCCATTTATGATCATCGAGTAGGTAAGTTAAGGCATCTATAAGTTTTGTATGCTGCACTTTGTCCGACACCGTGGAGTTACAAACCAAAACTGCGAATAATCCGGATTATCAGTGGCCTTCTCGTACACACTAGAACCTTGGTTACAGTTACAGCTCGCTAATGAGTACGCGCGGAGACAGCGAACCGGCGACGTCGCGAGCCTGAACTGTAACACGCATACACACTAGAACCTCGTTACTGTATCTGTTTGGTTACAGTTACGGCTCGCTAATGAGTACCCGGCTTTACAAAAAGCTCAACTCACCGTACAACGTTCTTACAACCTTGACACTGGCAGAATTGTCCCAATGGACAGTAGCCATTTATTTATAAAAATTGAATTGAATTGACGTATGCACATTATTGACATATGAGATCTGTTTGTAGCGCTACTACCCCTGGGCAAGACCGACACTTTGTTAGGCTATAGGTACATTATCAATATAATCATATTTCTCTGTCAGACGAGACAAACAAAGAAGGTCTCCCATCCTCTATTTATTTGGTAATAGAATATCAGTATTTTGTTGGATAAAGAAGTTTCTGTTTGGTTTGGCACTGACTTCTAAAGGTAATTCAAATGTACATAAGCGAATTATTTCTGGCTTTTTAGATTATCTTTGAAGGCGTTTTTTTATGGGTTTCTGTAATCCAAGAGTCTACGGCCCACATTGTATTAAAGACAGACGGACGGACAGCGGAGTCTTAGTAATAGGGTTCCGTTTTTACCCTTTGGGTACGGAACCCTAAAAATGGCCTTACTTAACAGCTGAGATACAGATAAACTAAACAAAAAAAACTTTATCAATTTTACATTAATTAAGAGTACAAGCCTGGCGCTCGATTGGTGCGTAAGTATTTATTAAAAAACCGGCCAACAGCATGTCGGGCTACGCTCAGTGCAGGGTTCCGTAGATGCCCATCCTTCACAATAGACGGGCTTAAAACAGCGGTTTTAAGCCCGAGGTTTAAATTACGAGAAAGATTTCAAGCTCTATAAAAAGGTCGTAAACGCCAAAGTAACTGTAATTACTTATGACCTTCTGGAAGTTATCGATTATACGTGCCAGATTGAGCGAAATGTTTTAATACAGTATGGCACTTAACTAATATGTGTAACGTTCGAAGTATAAGGACACCGCGCGGCACTTACGACATTTTAAAGAAAATTAAGAATTTTTGCGATAACTCAAAAACGGCTCGACTGATTTTATTCAATATAGTTTTCATTGAAAGTGCTTATAAGGTGTCATTTTTATGAATTTGTCCATAATTTTTTGACACGTGGTTGAAAAGTTAGAAGGTGGGGGGCACTATTTTTTGGATTTCTGGAGCGAATATTTACAAAACTGCTGACATTTTCAAAAAATTATGTTTGAAGACCCCTATTTTTTTTTAAAGACCTATTCAACTACACCCCACACACTACTGTTGGAATGAGAAAAAATTGGGCAAGTGCGAGCCCGACTCGCGCATGAAGGGTTCCGTACCTATACATATATATAATCTATAACAAGTTTGTTGTATGGGAGCCCCCCTTAAATATTTATTTTATTTTATTTTTAGTATTTGTTGTTATAGCGGCAATAGAAATACATCATCTGTGAAAATTTCAACTGTCTAGCTATCACCGTTGTTGAGATACAGCCTGGTGACAGACGGACGGACGGACGGACGGACGGACGGACGGACGGACGGACGGACGGACGGCGAAGTCTCAGTAATAGGGTCCCGTTTTTACCCTTTGGGTACGGAACCCTAAAAAAAGACATCCCCACTTTAGGTGTATTTTACCGTTTTGTCGGCATGATACTTACACATACTCATGCCAAATTTCAGCTTTCTAGTACTAATGATCACGGAGCTAAGCCGTGGACGGACAGACAGACGGACATGGCGAAACTATAAGGGTTCCTAGTTGACTACGGAACCCTAAAAAGCTTCGGTTCAAATATACGAGTAGTGTGGTAACATTTAAAAGATTTGAAAGTAGTTTAGTGGCGAATAAAAAAGGGACGGACAGACAGACAGACAGACAGGCAGACGGACAGACGGACATGGCGAAACTATAAGGGTTCCTAGTTGACTACGGAACCCTAAAAAAAGGGCCTAGTTTCCATACTGCTTTAGCTTATATCTTATATATATACTGTATCTAAAGCCTGGTCTATCGAGATGATTCTTAGCTTTGTTTGATGAAAATCGGAGCTCGCGTCTCCAAGATATTCAGCTATTACTGGAACAAGCGACTGGCTCTTATCCAATATTGAAGCTACGATTCCAAATTTTGTTTTAGTGTTCAGTTTGAGTAGCATTTTCTATATCACACATTAAAACAGGGTCTCATGATGACCAGCTATTGTGTCGGGGAGTTTTAAATTTTCAATTTAGTTTATCTGAGTGTTGTAGCGTGTGTTCGACTGTAATCCGATGGTTGATATTCAAGATATTTCAATGGCTCTAGTAAAACAGTTATGAAACTATATTTAGTTTAATTTAAAATCGATAACTTACTTACTTGTAAAAATGCCACTTTAAACGTATTTATGTATGTTCCTTAAGTGCCCGATACGGTACAATACTAAACATTTTGCTCATGACATTGCTGCAAAGATTTTATAGGCGCTTGAAGTCAAATTCAAATTCAAATTCAGTTTATTGCGATTCATGTTGTAGGTACATAAAAGATCTTAAATACTAGCACATACTAGGTACGTTCAAAACATGAGCCCTGTCGGGCACAGCAATATTTTACAACTAAAATGGAATATCAATTACAAACATTATGTCAATTACAAACTTGATTATTATTAAGATTTATACAAAACAAAAATTAAAAAAATTAAGATAATGAGATAATAATAATTTAATACATTTAATAACAACAATATTTAAATTTGAGATCATTAAATTAGTCTTATGAGTCAGCATTTTCTATATCAATTTCATTTTCATCAAGGAATTCTTGGACAGTTGGTCATAACAACGAAAGAAAGAAACTTGTGTACAACGTGCAAAGTTTACGCAACCGATCACGTTTGTTGTATGGGAGCCCCACTTAAATATTTATTATATTCTGGTTTTAGTATTTGTTGTAGAAGAACAGAAATACATCATCTGTGTCATGAGATACAGACTGGTGACAGACGGCAGACAGACAGACGACAGGTTCGACGAAAGTGGGGTGTGATATGTTAAACATGTGTATCTGGTATCTGTGTGTCTGTCTGTCGCATCGTAGCGCCCATACGGGTGGACCGATTTGAGTGCGGTTTTTTTTAATCTAAAGCCTGGTTTGTCGAGACGGTTCTTAGCTTTGTTTCATGAAAGTCGGAGCTTTCGTCCCCAAGATATTCAGCTATTACTGGAACAAGCGACTGGCTCTTATCCAATATTGAAGCTAGGAATTCCAAATTTTGTTTTTGTGTTCAGTTTGAGTAGCAATTTCTATATCACACATTAAAACAGGGTCTCATGATGACCAGCTAATTGTGTCGGGGAGTTTTAAATTTTCAATTTAGTTTATCTGAGTGTTGTAGCGTGTGTTCGACTGAAATCCGATGTTTTCAGTTTGCCGAATTATTTCAATAGCTCTTAAGCTAGGAATTCCAAATTTTGTTTTTATGTTCAGTTTTATAGTACATGTAAATCGTGCTTTAAAAGTGGGGTTGCCTTGCATTAAATCGGGTAGTTCTGATTTTTGTATATGTTGCCTACAGTGACATGGTAATGATAAATCCAATTTTTCGTCCTCGAAGACCCACCGGATCATTGTGAAATTCTTGAAAAACCATGAATTTTTCGGTGTTATTTAATTTTTTGTTAGTTATTTCCACCAAACGCTTTTGTTACAGTAAAAATCACTATGCACAATTTTAAGTACACTAAATTTGCAACAAAATAAAAGTTATTTGGTTACATTAGACCCAATAGTTTCTAAAATACAGCTATTCAAATGTTAACAAATTTACCTAAAAATGATTTTTTCAAATTAGTGGTGTATTTTGAGGAAATCGGTTCCAGTCATGTCCGATACTTGCAAAGTCGCTACGGCTCCCATATAACTGTTTTCGATGGGTATTCATCTGACGCTTTAGAAAAAAACACCAAGAGCACGTCTTCGTAGAGTTGGAACAAAGTCCTCATCTGACGTTATCTTCTTCTTACCTACTCGACGGATTCCTTCATCCACCAAGCACAACCCGTAATGGCACTGTTCTTTCACGCTTGCAGTGGTTGTGTTACAACTTCAGCACTTTTTGGCCAAGGAAAAATGAAGTTTCTGTCGACACTGAAAAAACAGCCGCGCCTCAAATAAAACGCTGCGGTTTTCCTAATTCCTCTCACTCACATCAGAGGAATGAGGCCTCGCACTCGAGGCCTCATTCCTCAGCTGATGACGAAGCCATCAGCTCCTGAACCCCTGCTTAAAATGATTTCCTGCTACTGCAATAAAAGTTGGTAATACAACTTGTTGCAGAAAATCTGGCCTCAAATGCTCGGCTGTTTGCAACCACTGCAGCGATCAATCTTGCTAAATCAAGCCTGACTTGATATGTGACGACATTGACGAAAAATTCATCGACGACCCATCGTTGGTTTCGAGCGGCCTGAGCCGGTCGATGAAGAAATGCTAACGGAGTAAGCCCTCCACAAAAGAAGTGCTGTAGATCTGGAAGATCAGCCTGGCCCATCAAAGATGTACAAAAAAGACTAATAATTGTTATTATTACTGTGTTTCTGTAAATTATAATGCTTATTTTATACGTCGCATTTCATTTTACAAACCCTTCTATTATTTTGTTTACTCACCTCAGCAACTTCACACAGCTGTATCTAAAGAACTATCGAGTCTTAATAGACCAAATTGGTCTCATTTAGTTGCGGATGGTGTGTACTTTAATAAAATATATGGACTTATAACGTAAAATGGGTCCTTAATTGACCTCGTTGCCGAAAACTTAAAAAAACGTCTAAAAATATATATTTTTCGAAGTTTGGCTAATTTTTGAACGCTTGCATCTTACAAACTATTGGATATATCGCTCTCTCACTTTAACATAATTTGTTGAAAATTTAGTCTTCTTTAAAGTTTACATAGTGATATTTGCGGTAAAATAGGTCCCTCATGGTAAAAATTGGTGGAAACTGAAAAAACACCGAAAAATTCATGGTTTTTCAAGAATTTCACAATGATCCGGAGGGTTCCCGAGGTCGAAAACTTGGATTTGCCATAACCACTTCATCGTATAGAACATATAAAAAATCAGAACTACCCAATTTAATGCAAGGCAAAATGTACCATTTCGATGGACTATTAGGAGCATTTGTGATATAGATAGCTTCTTGTGTCGGTGGTGTTTTAAATGTTTAAATTTAGGTTAATAATGTTTGTTACTCCGTCATTCATGAAACGATTTGTTTTTTTTTTGTTGAAGTAGGCATCTCCAGATTATTTTTTTATAAACTGTTGGTGAAGACCTAAATATGAGATCCGTGAGGAAACAAACTCTCCAAATATTTTAAGCACATTTTATGACGATTTCGGTATTTATTATAGAAACTCGTGGTTGTTCTCGTATACGACTTCTTCTCGTTGAAGTCGGCTATTTTTGTGAGAAAGTGGTTATTTAATATTATCTATTTTATGTAGGTACTTAATTAAAATTGCAAACATCGCTTTTTTTAAGGGCGTAGTAGCAGAATGTCATAACAATTATGCTTTTACACGATAAGATTGAAACAAAATATACGTAAGGTTGCTTTCCCGGCGGGGCGCCCCTGAAACGTGATATTTCCGGGCCAATTATATTGAACACAACGTCAATATTTCTTATCATATATGCTAAATAATCGCTTTTTTACAAAAAATAACCGACATCAACGAATAAAAATTGTATTTCTGAGAAGATGTGAACGAGTTACTATAACAATAAGTACAACTGACGGTCTAACCCTATAGGGTAACATTTAAAGAATTATCCCCTAACTCCTAAGAATAAAGAAGTTGCACCTTCTATAAGCTCAGCATATTGAGATGATGACTATTTAGTAGAGTTGCTAAGCCGCGAAATTGTGCGCATCGGGTTACAAGCATGAAATTTCTACCACAAATAGAGTATTCTGCGGTGATTATTTTCAGATGTGGAGGGAAGTCAGATTCGTCCCCTGTGCGGCGGGAAAGCGGGGTGAATAGGACAAAGGAGTCCTCCTTTTCTTTTTATGTTACTGATCAGATAACGCTACTAGGACTTGTGTGGTGTTGTTTTCGTGTAAAACAGATATCAGCAATTCAATTTTCATGTTATTTATTCATAGTACCATATAAAAATATGGTTGTATTTCCGAAATTGTAAAAATCACAAAAAGTTTTTTTTATTCAGGGAGATAAATTAGTTATGTATATTTCCTGAATATTTACAACTAAGAAAATATTGCAAAATAGCAAATTTAATCTTGTTTCTAAAAATATATACATATTGGGCACTCTTCATACAAACAGTAACTTAAATAAATTGTTGATGTTGAGATTAGCCCGTGTGCTCGTGATACATTAGCAAAAAAATATTTGGTTTTAATTACATTAATTTGTTTTTCTAGGACGTATATAGTAAAAATTATATGTAAAAGCATGTTAATAATCATTATTTAAGAGGCCTTATTCCTTTTAAAATGCTGATTGTTTAGACATTTTTCTCTATGATCAAACATGTTTCTTAACATACTATTGATGTTACTTTCTAGAACAGGGCTATTGGGATTTATTGGTATATATTTGAAACCTACAGTTTGAATTTTTCATTGATAATTTTTGTTTCAAAAACTACTCGAAATTGACAAAATTCACGCGGAAAATTAGTTTTTTTAACTTATTTTCGACTGTACGCAATGAAAGCGTGAAATAACTATGTTACTTCCTAGAACTCGGGGAAAAGTATTATTCACTTCAAAAAGTTGGTTGAAATTATCAATATATTTGTCATAATATGAAAAAAATAAATTTTAAAAGGAATAAGGCCTCTTAATGTATTTTATGAAGTGAAATAGGATGCGTTCGGAGATTTACGTTGGTTACGCCGACGTAAAGATATATTTTATGCTACTGCTTGTATGAGAAGTGCCCAACATGCATATATTTTTAGAAACCAGATTAAATGAGCTTTTTGAAATAATAATAATAAGTTGAAAATGTTCACGAAATTGAACTAATTTACCTCACTGAATAAAGAAACTTGTTGTGATTTTTACCTTTTCGGCCATTACACCCATATTTTTATATAGAACTATACAAAACTAACATAAAAAAAAAATTCTGATATTTGTTTTACACGGAAACGATACCAAACACGTCCTGGTAGACTTAACTGACCAGCAATAAAGAAATAAAAGAGGGATACTTGGCCGTATTCACTCCGCTCTCCCGCCTCACAGGGGACGAATGTGACTTCCCTCCACATCTGAAAATAATCACCGTGAAACACTCTATCTGTGGTAAAAAATTTATGCTTGTAACCCGATGCGTACAATTATGTTAGAAAACAGCGGACTAACAACTCTACTAATTGACTACCAGACGCAAATACCTAAATGAGTCGTTTTCAAAAGACATGTACATAGTTAAAGGCTTAATAAAAACAAAATTACGATCGCGTTTTTTGTGTAACGAAAGTTAGTCATACAAAAAATATGGTCGAACTGTAAGAACTGTCGTTACACAAAGGAATCAATTAACTTTTGTTTTCATTATAGCCCTTAACTAAAATACATGAAAAATATTGTTAATGCTTATAATATTTGATGGTTGCCCTCGATTTCCCTGAGATCCCATCATCAGATCCTGACTTGGTGATAAATGGAACCACCTCTGGAGTATACTTAAAATAATCCAAGTAACTGTCTTAACCCACCTATTGTATTATTTAAAGAATTATATCTTAACTCCTTGCCATTGTGGAGTTGTACCTTCCATCATCAGCTCAGCATAATGAGATGATGACTTCTAGACAGACAGTTTATAAAATATATGAAAAATATTGTTAATGCATATTTGAGGGTTGCCACGATTTCTCTGGCATTCCCATCATCACACCCGACATGGTGACAATGGGACCACCTCAGAAGTATCATCTTCCTCTAAATATATAATAATCGCGTAACATACAAAAAACCGTAACAACAACATACAGTCCAATTGAGTAGGTACCATAGTTAGGGGTTAATTTGATCCGCGGGGTAACATTAGTCACTACTAGTTTTTAACTATAGGAAGCTTGTTTTTGATCGCGCTTATAAAATTTATTGGTTAGAGTAGGCAACCTCGACAGAAATACGTTAGGTATGCTTTTAAAACTAGACGTATTCATGCTTAAAAACCGATGATCAATGCTGCCCGGTGGATTCAAGTAACCCCTATCCACGGTACCTCCTTTTACGTGCATGGTCGCGAAGGGCAAAAAAGGGGAAGCGAAAGAAGTAGGGGGGGGGGTTTGTTATAATAATGTGTAATAAATTGTGTAAATTTAAATTAATACCTATAAATTTTGTAATTGCCGAGCGACCGCCGTCCCTTTTTCAGCTTCGCCGAAATTTCGAAATTTCTTTCGTATGTCCTAATCTTCGGGTTCCCGGGTGTTCTTGTCTACAGGCCACATTTCTCAAGCGAGTCTCATGGAATTTTGTGAGTAGATTCGATAAGCACATACATTTATTTTTGACTAATTTATTTTGAAATACATACTAAAGAAATATTGGCGAACCGGTTGCCAAATAAACCCACTTCCGGAACAAATAAATTAATGACATTGGATATAATGATGACATAGTCATCAAATAGCAATATATTGTAGTTACAGAAAAATCTTGTCTGCTAGTTCCTGTATGGCCGGAAGTTCTCGATCTCGGCAGACTTTTTTAAAGGTAACGGATTCGGACCCCCTTTCACGTCATTTGATACGAAGATCAAATTAGTCGCAAATTTTTATATCCTGTATTGAATTATATACAAGTCTGCCAAAGTTATTTTTACCGAAACCCCTCCCCCCGTACTTAAGAGGAAATACCGCTGCTAGTCTTTATGTTTACGTTAAGTTTGCACCTGATATCTCAGCTGTTGCCTCCTCTAAAACTTAACCCATTATAACGAAATATTGCATACGAAATGGGAAAGAAAGTTTCTGTGTCTGACCGTTTCGATTTTTGCGCCAATTATTATGGTAACGTGTTACAATCCCGAAAGTTCATAATACCTACAGTTGAAATACCGATGGTCAAAATACCGAAAGTTCAAAAAGCCGATATTCGATATACCGAAGCTCAAATTACCTATTTTCAGAAAATCGAAAGTTTAAAATCTCGAAATTTTATAATCCCGAAAGTCCATGAGCACTTTAAAAGTGTCATCTTTTCTCTTTCCTTTTCTTAATCGACTTGCCACCGAACCACATTCGTGGGCGCGGGGGGGTGACGCTCACCCCTGAGAGGGGGGGAGAGTAGATAAAATTAAACTTGGCTCTATAACCTACATATCCTGATAGATAAAAGTTGTCCTTTAATTTTGCCAAATTTTCAGCTAATTTTATTGAATTACATAATATTGAATTAGGCCCAAAGATATTTTGACCGAAACTGCTCCCGCCGTACTATTATATAAAAATAAGTAAAAGTTGTAAGGAAATCAATTTTATTTCGAAAATATTTATGTTTCAATAATTGTAGGTAATGACGATGATCGAAATATGATAAATAAATATCGGATGAACAGAAATATTTCGAAAAAAAAAGAGTATTTTTTACATATTTTTTATTTTTTGTTCTCAGTTACTGAGAATAATATTTATACTGATATATATTGTATGAATTACATTTCAATGTTAATATCGGCTCCATGCATAGTTCTCTTATGTCCTACCGTGTTATCAGAAATCCGATGCCTATTCATAATCATAAAGCTGAGAGAGAGAGAGAGAGAGAGAGACAGAGTTGGATTGGCCCAGAGTAAAATATATCAGCAGATCAGAAAAAATAGGCGCATTGTAGGACGTATCTATCTAGTTGCTGAAAATCAGCCCGTGAGAACTCATAATTATAGCATAGTAATATTTATAATCGAATACAAAATAAAAAAAGTTTCGGTTCAAATATACGAGTAGCGTAGTAACATTTAAAAGATTTGAAAGTAGCTTTAGTGGGAAAAAGGTATAAAGACCCAAAAATCTTTTCGATTCGAAAAAAAACGCTTATCAGACCGTCAATTAACATGTAGTAAAGAGTACCAACATGTTAATATTCTTTAAATGTTATTAGTCATTAGTTGCTTTTTCCAATACCTGACGTAACTGAACAATTTCATAGGCTTATATTTACTTTTTACTACTCCTCAAATATGCCTATCTACCTAAGTAGGTATTATACAACATTGGCTAGCTAGTTGTAGGTATCAAAGTGAGATCGGTACCTAATGGAGCTCCTAGCGCGATTACGGCGACCACGCCACGTACACAAAGAACCAACTGGAAAGCAGCATTTCGCAGCGCTAGCCGTCGTTATCAGTCGCGCAAGAACCTAATCACTTTCATTGCAACCCCGCGAAGGAGGTCGCAGCGGCTATCACCTATCGCACGCAGTGTGTCCCGCGCAGCAGCCGCGCGCAGGCGTGCGCCAGGCCTCGCGTGACAGTTGCGCTCCGACACGCGACGCGACGCCCCGGCCCGCCGGGAATGGAGGCCTGCTGCGCGATCAGAGCTGCCGAGGACCTTGTGGGCGACCAGGTACCCGCCGATCCAACTAGCTCATAAGTGCAGTGTAATATTGACCAGCGAGCCTGTTCCGATGTGCCACCGAATTGGGACACCAGCTTGCGCCGGCGCTACTCGCGATCGATCTGGTCCCGCGGGCTGCGTGCCGAGGTGCAGGATATAGTTGATGGGTTCCTAAGTGCAGGTGTACAAGATTAGTGTTTTGGTACATAATAGCAGTGCTGCCAAAATAGAACCTTTTATCGGGTCCGTAATCGCAGCGATCTGCCAATTCGAGCCGGTCTGCTTCTGTCGTGAATTCAGGCCTGGATTTTGTTCACATATTGACAGGTATCCTTACGGTTAGATCATCGGGGGAATGATAGAGCTTACATTTTTTGCTCAATTTTAAATGTTGAATTTTCATTTACGAGATAAAATGTTTCGGTATTTCATATATTCAGAATACCTGTAAGTACCTGTTAAATATCTTTGAAGTCAAAATGTTCAATGTATTATATAAATTTCACTAATGTTTAAAAATCCTGTTAATTTTAATGTTTGAAAACCCTGTCTGCTATCAAATTAGTCTACGGGTAAAAAAAATAGTTCACTGCTTATATTTCTGGGAACATATAACTACAAACCGTGCTCTTATTGATATACATGTTGCGCTTCTAGCGAATTTATTTGTGCTGTATGTATAGTTGTATTATTACTACTATTTGGGGTATCAATTAGTTATTTTATTTTTAAATAGGGTGTACTTTTTGTTGAAATTAATGTTAATTTGACTGATTTGTACATGTTTTGTTGCACTAAAGATAAGATTTATGTGATTAACCATCATGATTTCAGGGTGTGCTCATTTTCTTTGTGAATCTATCATTAGGTACTTTGGACTTAATAACACAGATTGAAGGATGTTAAGTGCAGTCAATTATTATTCCTCTTCGCTCTGCAATGCAATTAGATTGTAAATTATATAAATCGATACATTAACCATTTTATTCGGTAGGCAGTACATTAAAAACATTTGATTTAAAGGTTAATCTCCTTGCGTGCAATCCACGTAACAAGAAAAAATTAAGTAATTCATATACTTACACATTCCTAATATCCGCAGACTACAAAGAGTGTTAACTCGCCCGCCCTGACACAAAACTATATCGATTCGCATCATTACGCGTTAACCGCAAATTAAAAGGCATATATAATGGTTACTTAAGGTGCTATTTGCCGAATGATTGGATTGAACGATTAACACGAGTTAATTGAGTAGCGGCAAGCGTACCCTTAGAAAAGACATCAACGCCGCCGTCGGCTCGGCTCCCGCCGGGCTCCGCCAGCCGGCCCGCAAGGCGAGACACCTTCCTTTTTCACTGTGAAATCACTGTCACTGTATCATTGTATTTAACTTAAATGATGACAATTAATGAAGTAATGCTTGTTTCTTATTTCTACTTACTACCGGAGTAACTTAGGGATTCATAGTTTAGGTAAATTGGCTTTTGTTAGGTATATAACTAACAGTACTAGTACTGTAGCTACGGTTATTAGGCTAGTTCAGGTTCTAGGTTTTTAAGTTAAGTAATTTTAACACAATGTAAATTGTTCATGAATAAATATTTTTCTATTTATACTTAGGTACCTATGTACAGTAACCATTCTCGAATTCATCAATTGTTTTCTTTATCAACTTTCATGTCTCTTTTCAATTCCTGATATTGATGATTACATGACTGTATCTATTGATGCTTTACTTTTTATTCATGTTTCAATTACTTAAACAAGGTTTGATATAATTTTTCTATCATAGTCATTAAGAGGCCTTATTCCTTTTAAAATTTATTTTTTTCATATTATGACAAATATATTGATAATTTCAACCAACTTTTTGAAGTGAATAATACTTTTCCCCGAGTTCTAGGAAGTAACATAGTTATTTCACGCTTTCATTGCGTACAGTCGAAAATAAGTTAAAAAAACTAATTTTCCGCGTGAATTTTGTCAATTTCGAGTAGTTTTTGAAACAAAAATTATCAATGAAAAATTCAAACTGTAGGTTTCAAATATATACCAATAAATCCCAATAGCCCTGTTCTAGAAAGTAACATCAATAGTATGTTAAGAAACATGTTTGATCATAGAGAAAAATGTCTAAACAATCAGCATTTTAAAAGGAATAAGGCCTCTTAAGTTAATATTCAAATTTAGGGCGGGCTGACTAAACGCTCTACTTAATATGAATAAATACTGCCTAATTAGTAAAATCCAAACATTTGAATAAACTGTAATATTATAACTTTTGCATTAATTTTTCAATGCAACATTTTTAAATCAAATTACTAGCAAAACTATATGAAGTGGTGATAGAAAGGAATTCCGGGTTCTAAACTCAGGCACTTAGATTGTATGTAACAATCAAGTGAAATCGCAGCATTCTTATAGTGTGACAACGGACGTACATAAACGCTCAACCTGCAAAACATCCTAACTAGTTCAATATTTCTGTAATAACATCAGATCAAGCTCACCCCACATTAGAACCCTGTTACGTTGCAAAGACTGAGTGTAGGCGTAGTATTATGCGGGTAATAGGTTGCGGTAGAATTTTGCAGATACTGTTAAGATTGTTTTAATAACTCAGTAGGAATCGAATTATACAGCATGGATTTGCGTCGCCTATAAAATTCAATACATATAATGTAACCCGAATGTTTCATTGTAAAAATACACAAAAACTATACTACGGTAAAGAAAATAACTAACCCTTTAATTTTCCATTTTCTTATACAATCTTTGAAATAAACGTAGGTATTTAGTTATTTTGAAGGTCATACTATATAAAGGGGTTTTAAATCGGTATGGACTCTTACTTGCCAGAATTATGGCCCTTAATAATAATGGAAAATCGGGCAATCAATAAATAACCATTTATAGTAATTGTCCGTAATACTTACACTGAATTAATGGAAAACTGGCCTTCATGTTGCATGGAATCAAATTCTGATGTAGGTATAGGGTGTAATTTCGTCTGAAGCAATTGATATGTACTATGAGATAATCTTACGACATTTTCTTATGCTGATAATCTCCTCAATAAGCTATTTAAAAAGCCTACACTGTTCGTCTGTCTGTTCTACCTTTACTGAATTCTTAAAGCTGAAACTGTCGTTGAAATTTTCACCAAACTGCGTTTGATTATTAGGGAAAATTATAATAATAACGAAACATAATGCTACGGGCAACCACCGATATGCGAGACCGACTCGCGTTGGGCCAATTATTTACAAAAAAATAATATACCAGTAGTAAGTAGAAGTAGGTGCACAATTATAAAGCGGATGCTGCTGTATAGATACTTGCTGTACCTGCAATTAAATCGATTACATAATTGTTAAAACATTAATAAAAGATCATGATTTTTGCTAGTTTTTAAGGTAATCGGTGGAATTTCATATTTCTTAGGGTTCCGTACCTCAAAAAGAAAAAAAGAAACCCTTATAGGATAATTTTGCTGTCTAGGTTATTATTTTTAACGATGAGCTATAGGTACCCAAATTAGTTATTTTTATTAAAGCAGTAACGTCTGCTAACGTAAACCAAATGTTTACTATGAAGCGAAAAGTTCAATGGCTCTGACATCTGGTTCGGTGGTCCAGTTGGTAGGACGCTCGTGTTGGCCCGGAAAGCCGTTGGAAACGCAGTTCGAATCCTGTCTGAACCATTAAATTTTTCAACTTTTCGCTTCATTGTAAACATTAAGTTTGTTGTCTGTCCGCCCGTCTGTCTGTCAAGACCCTTTATCTCGGGAACGCGTAGAGGTTATAGAGTTCAAATTGAAACCATATACTTAGGTCAACAGTCCCATGAAGTTGTAAAAAATTAAACTTCTAAGTTAACGTAAAAAAAGATACGACCGTATATGCCACAAAAAACGTGTATTTCGACACTCTCAAGGGAATCAAACTTTATAGGGTATTTTCCATTGAACTAAAACTATGAAATTTGGCAGGTAATACTGAATAATACTACAAGTATAGGGAACCATCAGAATACTATACATTTGTAATGTAAATCAAAAATATATTCTTTATTTAATGTATGTAATAATCAATCATCGAGGTTAAGCAACGGTATATATTTGTACGGAACCCTCGATGAGCGAGTCGGACTCGAACTTGTCCGGTTTTTTTTTATATTGTAGCTTTCAAATACCACATACCATAAAATATAAGTAATGTTTCTCCAGATACTATTTTCTGTAGAATCAACATGATAATTTTTCACAACTGTTTAACCTACTATTTACCAAATGTGTGTACAGGTACTTACTGGTACTCTACCTCAACATAATAAATCAATAACCTGTTGTTGTGCAAAAGAAAGACAATATGATATGTGTTATTATTGTTTTCGTGTGGTGTCCTTTCAAGACATACAGTCATAGGGCCAAAACACAATTACAAGACACGACATCGCATCGTGGTACGACGCGACATCGTGTCACGTCACGATGCGACGTCGTGTCGTGGAAATGCATAAATCTAAAATGAACTTTATCTCCATGTGACAAGATGTACAATTAAAATTCATTTTACAATCTTACGACGTCGCATTGTGGCACGATGTCGCGTCGTATCACGTTGCGATGTCGTGTCTTGTACTTGTGCTTTGGCCCATACTTCATTAATTAACACTCAACTTCACCGCGCGCACGCTTCTAACCCATATGTCACCGCTAACCAAATTCCTCATCTCTTCCACATGGAAGCTTACAGTACGGTTATGAATAATACGAAACGTTTGTTGTCCACAATAGACTGCCGAATGGTTTCCAATCTTAGCATTTGCATAATAAGCAGATAGTTTTGAATGAATGGCTTCGATGTCAGCTTTTTATTATTAGCCCCAAAGCAGATAGAATCGATGTCAATGCGATAAAAGATTTGAATTGTTAAATACTTCTGATACATAGTTTATAAGCGGCGTGATTTGTTTGACATCGTATGAACCGCCGAAGAGAAAATGTTTTAGCGTCCAATATTCAAGAACAGATTAATTTATTGTAACAGCAATATATTTTTTAGTTTAAAAAAACCAGTCACGTGCGAGTCGGACTCGCACACTAAGGGTCCCGTACGAACTTTGAAAGTACTGAATATTGGTGTAACGAAAAGATAAACTGTACTGAGTGTCAAACTAAACTTTACCGTTGAAAAACTGTTATACGTACCTTAAAAAAATCATTATTTTATGATTTTATTACAAATTTATAGTATAGTTTTAATATTTTTTCATATACTTGTACTATAGGTCGGTATTACTTGCCAAATTTCATAGTTCTAGGTCTATGAAATACCCTATAAATTGTGTTTCCTTCGTAAGTGTCAAAATATCGGTTTTATGCGGCATAAACGGCCGTATCTCTTTTTTGCGTTAACTTAGAAATTTTATTTTATGCGTGCTTAATGGGACAGGGGTTTTTAATTTTACTCGATCTTTCACGCGTTACCGGGATAAAGCGTGACATAGGGGGGGGGGGGGGGGGGGGCGGGTTCAAAAAGTCGACATTTTGGGTGACGTAATATGTGGACGACCCCTAAAGGGTCTTGACAGACATACGGACGGACAACAAAGTGACCCTATATAAGGGTACCGTTTTTTCCTTTTGAGGTACGGAACCTAACCTAAAAAGTGCATTTTCTCTCCGTTTTCCAAAGTTAGTGAAGTCGATAAGTTGTCTTATCTGCTGGACAAAACCCCCCAAAGTTCTCCACAACGATAGGTCGTGCGCCGCCCTCATCTAATTGCTACTCGCGATCCTAACCAGGTCGTCGATCCACCTTGTTGAGGAGCCTTCCCACGCTGCATCTTCCGGTACGCGGTCGCCATTCAAGAATCTTTCTGTCCCAACGGCCATCGGTTCTAAGAGCAATGTGCTCCATCCACTGCCTTTTTAGTTTGGCGACTGTCTGAGCTATATCTATAACCTTGGTTATCTTGTGTATCTCATCATTTCGGATTTGATCACGCAAGGAGACTCCGAGCATAGCTCGTTCCATTGCCCTTTCAGTTTGAGCAACTATACCTTCTTATGAGGCCCACGGTGAGCGACCACGTTTCAGTGCTGTATGTATCATCACTGGCAACACACATTGGTTTAAGTAAAATCTTCGTCTTAAGACACTGCGGTATTTAGGACGAGAAGATATTCCACTGCTTCTCAAACGCTGCCCATACAAGATGGATTCGACGAGTGTCTGTACATCTCATCAAGTTCATTTTATCACCCAAAAAAAGGTGGCAAAATGAACTTGATGAGATTGTACAAATTTTCAAAATCTAAATTCAAAGTGTTTCCTCGCATTTCTGGTGAAAAGCATATCATATGCCCGTCTACGCACTTACTTTTCCCGGCCTCTGTAGTAATGTACTAATTTATTTTTACTAATTACATTGAGTTATCATTATACCATTTTTGCGAACCAGCTCATCTCCTTTAGCAATTATTCCTATCAGTAATATTTATCCCCGCTCCGAGTCATTTCTGGTACAAAGGCTGTCCGTTGCGATCCAACGTGGAAATGCTGCGAGCGTTATGGGCACCTTGGACCAGAGACGACAGCGAGCCATGTTTTTTAACCTTGTTATTTTAATAAATAAGTATTAAATTCATTTATTGCCATTGTACGATTCTTTATTATAATTTAATAGTTTAATTACCTAATTGTTTTTTTTTATAATTTTTATTCATTGTATAATTCAATATTTTTTCGTTATTTGCATACTTACACGTTTTGTTGTACAACAATCGCGCTTTAACTCTGTTTTAAGTTATTACTTTTATGTGTAGTTTAAATACCAGGTGGGTCCTGTAACAGGAGCAAAAAATTAAAACATATATTTTACTCGTCAAACTGAACAACATCTGTTCAGGAACTTAAAAATAAACTGTTTTCATATGTTCATTATTTTAAACAAAGTAAGTAAATAGCATTTTCAAGTACGCCCTCCAACATTGACATCGCCTTAGCATTGACATAGCTGTCACTTTACTAAATATCGAATGCTTCGCAATACATTGCTTCTTTGAATAAACTTTATTTTACAGGTTTACATTATAAAGGAGTTATTTTTAAAAGTTGTTTAATAAATGTTCTTCAGTTTGAGGGGTAGAACCTAGGTATGTTTTAATTTATTGCTCCTGTTACAGGACCCACCTGGCATTTAAATCAATGAATATACTGTAAATTGGCCATTTGTACTGACTGGTCCTAGAAATTCAAAGCCGTGCTAGGGTTTAAAAAAGGCGATCAAGTGCCAGTCGGACTCGGACACTGAGGGTTCCGTCCAAACTATAAAAGTATCTGGCTCTAACGAATAGATACACTGTACTAACCGACATTTTAAATATTAACTTTATTCCCTGGCTTCGTCATAGGTCGGGGTAGCTTACCACCTGCAGATAAGTTTGTAATCATAGATAACTAGATGTTTTTATTTTAACGTAACTACAAATTTACGGTTATTGGAACTTTTATTTAATAGTAGCTACATCATGATGTTGCTTCTTGCCATTCATGATTCTACTCATGATTATTGATTTCTATTCATGATTATAGGTTTTGATTCCCTTGGCATCGTCAACAACTAAATATATATATATATAGTAGTTAAATTTTTTCACGGCTCCCATGGGTAGCAGACATGAGTATTTGATGTTAATTTCAGCTTGATACCTCACGCGTTCCTGAATAAAAAGTCTTGACTGATGGACATACACGCAAACAGATGAACAACAAAGAGATCCTCTTATAAGAGTTTTTGCCGATTGAGGTACGGAACTCTAAAAAAGATAAATGTTAACTGGGAAATTCGAGTCCCAAGTTCAAGTTTAGTGGGGGTACAATGAGCTCCTATAGATTTAATACCATTAAAATATAGTTATCAAAATTTATGCAACATGTATTGTCTCATTTTTTGAAACGGGTACACACCACAATTTTTATAATAAACCATTGATACAAAGATCAAAGCTCCAAGAACATTCCAAAATGAGACAACATATTTCATAAATTTATAAATAGCAGCGCCCTCTCTCGCTTGCTCGTTCACTGGCTGTAAAGTAGTGCGGTAAGTTGTGAATATTAACGTATTCACATAGAGGTCGCTAAGGTGTATAGCCTGTCAAATAAACAATGCAAAGATCAACACACAAAGCACAAGGAAACATTCGAAAGGTTGCTTGGGAGTTAGAGTGGCGGAAAGGTTAACGCGCTGGACCGACAATCCAGAAGAAGCGGGTTCAATTCCCAGTCTCTTCCACCAGGTAACGTATTTCAATTTTTCTTTGAGCTTTTATCTTTGTATCAATAATCAATAGTTTTATATATCAGTTTATGTCGGTTTTAAGGTTTTGAATAATTCCCAGATTGTCCCTGGCGGCAGCCGCTGGGCCGCTCCTCACGCGCCCGGGCTCCTCGACTCATGGTTTCAGATGCAGATGCAGGTGAGTGCAGCCAAACTTATTCTAAGTTATATGTACGTATCATATAAAGCAGCTTGTATATCTTCTTAACGGTACATCAACCACTAACGCTAAATTGGGAAGACGCAACAAAAAAAATACGTACTTACCAATCAAATGACATTTTCACACGAAACATATTTCCCATACTGACCAATTAGGGCCCTAAGAACTTAAGAAATGAGAGTCAAAGTGAGACCTTTGAAAATTCTAAAATCTTTGAATCTTGGGAAGACCCCCGCTCCGAGTCATTTCTGGTACAAAGGGTGTCCATTGCGATCCAGCGTGGAAATGCTGCGAGCGTTATGGGACCTTTGGATCAGAAACGACAGGGAGCGGTGTTTTTTGAACCTTGTTATTTTTATAATCTTGTTTTAATTGAGATATTAATTATTAAATCATGAATGTATTGTACAACCTTGGCTTGTAGACGACGAAACACATTTAAAAGTTATTTTCAAAACATTTCAAAATCTATGCTTTCGGTTGTAATTGTAAAATGTCCTTAATTTTTGCGTTTTTAAATGAAATAAACATATCACGAAATTAAAATATAATATATGGTAATAATTTGGTACTTAAATATGACCAATAGTAATTTCAACATTTTCAATTTTTCAGACTCTGAAAATATGAAAAACATCAAATAAATTATAACCCTACCGCAGTTGATGCAAAACATATTGCTAAACCATCTCTCTAGGCGGTAAGAGAAAAAAGTAAAAAGCTTAAGAATAGATTTTCTTACTATTTAAATTTAGTTCTCAGTTATCCTTCATTATCAAAGGTTAAAACGCTATTTTTTTACTGAGCTAATAGAAATAGTCGGGGAGGTGTGACGTCATAATGCGCGAACGAGGTAACTACATAAGTGCATTTTGCAATGTAATTATTAAAATACTGCGTTCAAGTTCTTCAAATAAAAGTTTTCCTTTTTGTTTAAAATGTTTTGCAAAAAATAATAAAAAAGAAGTATTTTTGAAATCTTGTTTTCGAAGTACCTGGACTAGCATTTATTGCTGATATTTATAAAATTTAGTGTGTCTGAATTCATAAACTAAAGAAATAAAATGTGTGATACCAACTTGATGCATGTTACCTATTGCGATACAATAGAACCTGGAATCAATTGTTGGAGATAGACTTTACTTGTATGTTAGTATGTAGTTCTACGAGTAGTGTATTACTTTGCACCCTGTGATGGATTATTTTTCATTGGCGGCTTTTGGTTTAAAAGCTTATTTATTGATATTCAAATTAATAATCGTTTTGAATCCTTTTCTATAGATGAGATTATCTCTTATATCTGCAGCAAATTTAACCTAACATTACAGATAAAAAAAAAAAGTGGCTATTACAGAAATAACAAAACAAAAATACTGTATATTTTACATCATTATTTTATAATTGCACTTAAACCAACTATAAACTTAAATAATGCACTTCGTTTTTTGTTCCCGCAATTTGTTCATAATTAATGTAAGTAACTAGTAGGTAGTAGGAAGCCAATTGTTTTGAAACTTTTTTACAGTCTGAAAGAAACATTCATTATTCAACAAGTGCAAATAAAGAATAAGTATCAGATATTCTAATACAATTTGCAGATACTTCTTTACTACTACAGTACAATTCATAGAAAAGCGAATTAGAAAATCAAGTAAAATAATTAAATCCATTGAATTTTTATCATAGTTGATTTGAACTAAACTTTTGAAGAAAATTAACAAAAGAAAAAGAATAAATAAACGTAGGTAACCTTAAGTAAATATAAATAAAAGAGTTGTACCGATGCGTGTTAGTAAATCGCTAGACGGCTAACCGTCGACTTAATTGCTCGGCTGCTTCTGATTGTCTGTTTTTCATGCGCGTGCGTCTTGTCGGAATCAAAGTGTAGGAAGTAAGCAAACGTTCTATAGCTTTATAGTAAATCTCCGTGTTTTTTGAACTTTGTTTACTTCTAGTTGCGTTTGGCCTGACCCTATAGATAAGGTGTACATACAGTGACAAATCATCAAAAAATTATCAACTTGGATGAACCTCAGAATCGCGGTTGGAATGGTAGACAGAAATGGTTTAATAAATTAAGTACAATTGTTTTTATTTACTTTGATGCTAATTAACGTCTTCATTACGTTACATTTCGTTTCATGTGTTCCATCCTATACTATGGCGCCCTTGTATCATTACATTACCCGGAGTGGTCCCTTGATTCTAATAACATTATACACAAAAATCATTGAAGTGTGCGAAGGAAGTCACAATTTTTATCGTTATTAGGTTGTGGGCCGTGGCGCGAGACTCCTGCTCCGCGCATGGTGGGTCTGATTCAATGATCAATCACGCTATGACCCTTATTTACAATCATAGATATATAATTATTTCCCATTGTCTATCTTCAAATTGTAACTTTCATCAACAATCTAACACAACTCGACTTAGTCGTAACTCAAGCTCTTATTAGGCTTCCGTTATAGGTTCCTAAAATATTGAATCCTGGGCGCCGCCTCATTTTGTATGTCGTCGTTTGTAGTACTACCTGAGAAGCGCCCAGGAATTGATTTTTTGTTGTTACCTTGTACGAGTAAGGTGCAACGGGGCAATTTCGACTACTAAGGGATGTTTGGGAATTTCCTGCAGTCGAGATTGCCCGGCTACACGCCTGTTCCGACTAGTTATAGAAAGACGCATTCAGATCATTCAGGGTCCCGGTAGGTATCTTTATCAGCACTTGAGGTGCCCAAAATGTACATGTTTCACTGAGTTCTTTCCCCCACAACCAAATCAATCTATAACATTATATCATTCAGTCTATCGCCAGTGCGTGTACCGATTGGTTTCGTAAATGTAATGCACAGGAACATTTTCCCGTGCGTAGCGCGTGTAAAATAATATTAAACGCACCATTACACCCGCGAGCACTGTGACATCACCCATTGTTCGGTCCTCCTCATCCACGTCACATCGGGACCGGCGATTGGCGGCTACTTTAAAACTAAACTTGTCCGAAAACACTCACGATTATTTAGTGAGTAAAAGAGAAAAACGTCATACAAGTATATTATTTTGCACAATATTAAGTCGGAGCTTTAAGTACCTACCTACATTGTCATTTTAGGAAAATTGTTGACAATAATTCAAGCAGATGCTGTACAAAATCACTACATAGTATAAAACAAAGTCGCTTCCTGCTGCCTGTGTGTCTGCCTGTTCCTATGTATGCTTAGATCTTTGAAACTACGCAACGGATTTTAATGCGGTTTGTTTTAATAGAGAGATTAAAGAGGAAGATTTATATGTACATTGCACCCGTGCGAAGCCGGGGCGGGTCACTAATAGTTAATATAAAAATATTTACTTGCTCGTTTTTTAAGCTTTTTAACATAGGTACTGAAAGCCTAATGTATGGTTACATTCCGTTGTTGTATTTCAAATGAATCATAACAAAATATATAATATATAAAATATATTCCGTTGTTTCATATCAAAGCTCACAATAAGTCACATTCACATTGTCACTACTTCAACGTAATGTGCGTCTACTCTTCTACACACACGACACCATTACACGACAGCTATTTTGTTGAGCCTTCTTTTCATTTAAAAGCTTTTTTACGTTTGGGAAAAATAGAGTTAGTTATGTTAACAGTTTCTATATTCAGTGTCATCCAGTAATAATGTATCTTTTCACCTCACCAGCTCAAACATGGCGGCTTTGCTGCGAGATAACAGTGAACAAAATGCAATTTTGTTTCGAGCGTGAGTAGAAAGTAGCTTTTTAATTTTTATTTTTTTGTCTACGAATTGTCATTTCTCAGCCACAGGTTAGTTATAAAATTCGAATCATTCGAATTTCGATGCACTCTGTCTCTTTCATATCTATATGAAAAAGAGAGTGATAAAGAAATATCGATTCGAAATTCGATTATCGAATCCGACTTCGAATAAGAACATGTTCCGGTACGCGTTATACCAAAAAATATAAAATAAAATACCCGAAGAAGTTTTTATTACAAAATATTGTTTTTAACGGCTGAATGTTTAAATAATTGTGTCTTATATATAAATCAAATAGAATATTGTTTAAATAAATAAGATTTATCAACTTTATACTGTAAATACCTGTACCAATAATTTATGGCTTCACCAATTTATCATAGATGCAGTTTCGAAACGTACTTTAAAAAATATCAAGTTTAAATTGTTATTTTCTTTTGTATTAATTTTGTTAAGTGCTTTACGAGTTAAAATCCATACTAATATTATAAATGCGAAAGTGTGTCTGTCTGTCTGTATGTCTGTCTGTCTGTTACCTCTTCACGCTTCAACCGCTGAACCGACTTAGATGAAATTTGGTATGGAGATAGTTTGAGACCCGGGAATGGACATAGGATACTTTTCATCCCGAATAAATTTAGTGTTCCCGTGGGATGAGCGGGTAACACCGCGGGGCACAGCTAGTATTAATTAAACTATAAACAAAATCTCGTATAAAAAAAAAACACGTAATGTAGGTATTCTGCTCAATCTTCCAATTTGATCAAATAATGACAACCATGGTGGTCGTGAGGGACTGGTACAGCGTTGAAACGTATTATTTCAATTTAATTATTTTTTATTTCATTTCAAGCAGTGGGTATCTATTTTCTAATTAATAATGTCATTAAAATTAGCAACAAAGACAATACACATACCTACACCTGAATGGTTGGAAGAAAAAGTACAAAAAGACGAATATGTTCTTGCCGTTGAGGTGAAAAGTTGTGTGTGCTACACGAGAGCAAAGTTTTTTGCATCTCATGCTGTTGAGTCGCTCGCTACACTCAGGATTCTAAATTAGAACATAGAATCCTTCGCTTGCTCGGGACTCAAAATCAGCACTCGCAGCAAAAAACAACTTTGCTCTCTTGTTGCACAAATAACTATTCCGAATAGATAAAATAATATCTAAAGCCTGACCAGAAATATATGAGGATGCGCCATATTGCGGAATTTCACGGGAACTAATTTCCTACACTGCCAATGATTTTATGATGAATTGTCAACAATTTCAATGTCATTCGTGGTGTTTTCTTTAAAAGACAAGTATTTAAAAATATCCATAGAAAATTCCGAAAACCATTTACCTACAGTCGCGAACTTAATATTATAAATAAAGTGTAAACGTGTTTACTACACGAAAAACAGTCAGGAAAAGAGTGCATGCATTCCATTAAATGATATTACGAGGTTACCACAGGAACTGACAGGTATTTAAACTAATGTCATTATAGTGCGGTTGCGATTGGTAGCAAAATTGTTGCCATATAAATCTTATAAATAGCGCCCTCTTGACAATCCTCATATATTTCCTGTCAGGCTTTATATATATATATATATGTATGTATCCTGAGAAAAACGCATAATACATTGTATGTGTCGGTAATGTAATGAGTACGAATAAATGTTCAATATTTTAAATTCATCTTTTTCCGTACTGCTCCTAAACACGAAAGTAGACAGTTACGATACTTTATTTTTATCCTAGGCGTGAAACTGTAGCAAACAGGTAAGGTTGTTTTAATATGTTTTCTTCGAGAACTACGTATAGTTAAGTTCATATTACTGTACTTATTAATAGTTAAGTACTTATCCTTTATGAAAAAACGACTGACTGATGTTGAGTTTCTTCTCAACAGTGGTCTCCTCTTGTGAAATGCCGGTAGACTCAGACATGTAAAAGTGCCCTTGTGGCCTACTTGCAGAATAAAGTTCATTATTTCATTATTATTATTATTTCATTATTATTGTCTTAGATTAGCTTATATTCTAAGATTTTAATAAAAATATATATTTTTTTCTTAAGTAGGTACATATCCCAATTGACGTCATTTCTTGTATAACATTTGCACCACTTGACGCAAGTCGAAAGTATGGCTAATTTCTACCGGGCTGCACAACAGCATTTTTTTATGGGTATGTATATGACGCCGTATAATTGTGACCACCGTTAGTTTATAAACTAACGGATAGGTTAGGTTAATTATTATCTTACTAGATAAAGTACCTTTAAACCTAGTTAATGCTGACGCTTCTTCCTACAGCAACCTTACATGGCAAAAAACTGCAATTAAAATATGACCGAGCCACAGAAGACTTAAGAGCCTTATTTACTCCATTAGTCATCTCATGTGATGGAGCCTGAAAAAAAAACAGCATCCAAATTATCATCCAAATGGGAAAAAAACATATTCACGAATAATTTTCTGACTAAAAGTAAAAGTACACATTTCGGTCATACGAGCCGTCTACATGAGAGTGAGAGGCACCAGAAGACACGTCAGAGCCTATGATTATGAAGACGGAGCAGGCATTCTTCCCTAAGCAAGATTTTTCCATCAACCTCCCCCTCCACCCCACCTTTAACTCCCCCACTGCCGTCGTCATCCATTTTTGTATAATAAAAAATAAAAAAAATAATTACAAGAACACAACAAAGCTATTTCAACGGGGTTGTTTTCTTTTTCGAGAATGACTGAGTTCCGGACTTAATTTGGTGCACTGTAGTTTAGTTTTCGCTCTTAGTTTCAATTAGCATTACACACTTCAGTGATTTTACTCAGTTGCGTAAGCACAAACGTAAATGAGATTCATAATATGATCGGGGAGGAGAGGGCCGAGGGGCGGGAGTATAGTGACAGGATTCACGGTCCAACTGACGAACACAATGATCGCACTCAATACGCGATCGATTATGCCTTTATATGTATCCACACAGTATGTGTACAACTGGGGTAGGTACCATTGCCTATTAGTGAAGTTTGTACCTTTATGAGTTTGTTAAAGCATAAGTAGTAAGTACCTACATTACTGTTTTTTAAGCTTATACATAATATATAAATGACAATATAAATTAAGGGACGTATACTTACACCGTTTAAGATGACGCTTTTCGTTACAAAACTCCCGACCGCCAAGACGTGAAATAAAATAATGTAGATGCTTTCTATAACACAGACGTGAATATACATTAACGTATATATATATTTTGTAATTTACCATAATAGATTTAATTCTGAAGTCATTAATCATAGTTCGGTGAATAGAGACTAAAGTAGGTACTATGAGTGACCTTACAAACGGTCCGGTAGTTTTGAATTTTTGATAATTTGTCTAGGATGGTTAGTCAGTGTTTAAAATGCAAAATGCACAATTCCCCCCCTCCTCCGCACCCGCCGCCATATTGAAAAAACCGGCATAACCCGGCATAAAATGTGCATATCTCCGTAACTATCTGTCCTAGAAACAAAATATAAAATGGAGAATGTAGTAAATTTAACTCTCTATATCATTGTCGAAGCTTTTTTCGAAGATATGAGCAAAAATATGAAGAAAGTGCTGGTTTTTAGGGTTCCGTTCCCAAAGGGTAAAAACGGGACCCTATTACTGAGACTTCGCTGTCCGTCCGTCCGTCCGTCCGTCCGTCCGTCCGTCCGTCCGTCCATCTGTCACCAGGCTGTATCTCAAGAACGGTGATAGCTAGACAGTTGAAATTTTCACAGATGATGTATTTCTATTGCCGCTATAACAACAAATACTAAAAATAAAATAAAATAAATATTTAAGGGAGGCTCCCATACAACAAACGGGTTGGTTGCGTTAACTTTGGACCTCATTTGTATGGGGCGCTATACATACCAGGTGCAAACTTAACTTAACCACTTAAGGATGAAAAGTGTTTGTACGGAACCCTCGGTGCGCGAGTCCGACTCGCACTTGCCCAATTTTTTCAATATGGCGGCGGGCGCGGAGAGGGGGGGAATTGTGCATTTTGCATTTTAAACACTGACTAACCATCCTAGACAACATATCAAAAATTCAAAACTACCGGACCGTTTGTAAGGTCAAAATCCTTTATTCACTGAATTATCAAGGTAAATCGTCTATTTATGTACCTTGGCTTACCTGAATTCCAATATCGTCTCATCGTTCGCATTTAACTTGTACGTAGTAAAATATAGGAAGATAAGAGCTCAATGGGTCAATTGATTGCTATAAACCGCGAAACATTCCTGACATAGTATTTAGTCGAAATTTTTGTATAAGTAGGTGTCCTCATATCGTTCTACTATCACAAAGTAAATCGTCGGCCTAAATCGCATACCTCGTAACTCCATTTTTTTTGAAAATCATGTTTTGACACTTGTAGATACTACTATTCTGAACGCATCTAACGGCAAAACTCTTAAATACCAAAAATAAACCGTTTACTTTTAAAAAGCAAAATAGAAAACCTCGCAACTCCCGACCGCCATTTTGTAAAAGGAATACCTCGTATCTCCCCCCCCCCGCCACTCACTTCAGTACAGTTTGCGATGGCGTTGTGACTGCACGTCAGTTTTGCGTAAATATTTAGGAAGAAAACGGGTGCTGAATAACAGGTATGTGTTATAAGGTTCTACGATTTTACTGATTGTGTATTTTTGATAGATATTTACCATATTTAAACACATTAGACTATTGAAAATGTCGTTTGGTTGCGTGCCGTGGACATACAAGGTTTGCTTCGCGTGGATCTTTACGCATGAAGATTAGTTACGTGGTCTTCTATGCAAATTATTTAATCTTTCTGTGACTTTGGTCGAGACTTTATCTCGTTTTTAAATAATTAATTTATAAATCCCGACGTTTCTAATACGAAGTTATGTCGGTAATGTAAGCCGGATATAGGACGAGAACGTTAATACGCATTATCCAATAAATTCAAAGTAATAAAAATAATATTTAAGAAAAACATCAAAAACCTTTGGACTTGGACCACGCCGGATAAACAACACAAAAATCAGATTGACTATGTACTGAGCAACTGCTCACAGCTCTTCACAAACATAGAAATTTTGAATAACAGAATATTCCCCAGCGACCATAGATTAGTGAGAGGCACCGTTCAACTACAAAAAACTAGAAGAAGTCGAGCGACATTCAGCGAACATAGTCGATCTATCGTGCGACAAAAATCAACAAGAATACCTCAGGACATTAAAGGAAAAAATAGAAAAGATGCAGTGGGAAAATAGCGACGACATAGAGACCTTCTATTTTAAGTTAGAGACAGCCGTGAAACAAAGTCTTAAGGCTGCCACCTCGAAAAAAAGTAATAAAGAAATACTAACTGACGAAACTAAACAACAACTTAAAAGGCGGACTCTACTACAGTCGAAACCATCAAAAACTAAAGAAGAGAAAAAAGAACTAGCGAATCTCTATAAACTACTAACAAATGTTAAAAAGGGACTATGGAAACTACAGAATGGAAGTGAACGACAAAAACCTCGTCAACAACGGAAGCCAAAAGAAAGCGTATAAACAACTAAATACAGAGAAAACATGGATAACCCCATTGAAAGCGCAAAAAGAAACAGGCAAGATACAAACACGAAAATAGCTAATAAGCATTGCAACAGACTTCTACCGGAATCTTTACCACGATGAACACAAAAAAGAAAATGTATTACGAAACCACGAAACACAGCTTACCTACCTAATACACCTATTATACATTTTGACTACAGAGAAATCATAGAAAAAATTAAAAAATTGAAGAAGGATAAAAGCCCGGGCCATGACAATATTCCAAACGAAGCTCTAAAAATTGGGCAGAAAATACTAATAGGTCCAATAATAACTCTATTTAATAAAATTTTATACAATGGATATGCAGAAAACTCCAAGGAGCTGGGGAGTCTCAAATCATTTTATTGTACAAAAAGGGAGATCCTTCCGATATAAACAACTATCGACCTATCAGTCTGCTGCCAACCTTATACAAACTGTTCTCTAGAAATTAAAAAGTATATAAACACATTATAAAAAAACCTAACCTAGGGTGCCGCCGGAGGGGCCCAGGCTACGGTGGTTAGGGCTGCAGAGAGGAACCTCCTGACCATGCGCGCGGTGTCCAGTGAGGAGTACCGCCTTCTGTATCTGGCCCTTGATCCAGCCATCTAGCGAGAGTCTCTTAAGATGTTCGCCGAAACGACTATCGGGACGATGATCGTCGAGTCAACATCCCACATGGCGGTCACCTCGTGAGCATGATTATTATAGAAGCGTTGTTTTGTTGTTTGAGAAAAGTTGTAGTTTATAATATTTTTAGCCCTATTTAGTTGAAAAAAAAAATGTATAATTATAATTTTGCTACCCACATTTTTGAAGCCAGAAGAGGCTTTTCTGTTTAAAGTTTAATAAATATTTTTTAATTTGCAAGTTTTTTATTTTTTTTTATCCACAATTACCTTGCTCAGATCAAAAGACTATCCTCTATTTTTACGGATTTTTATAGCAAAGCTCTTAACTCCCGATTAGCTTTCTAAAATTTTCAGGAAAAACTCGTAACTCCAAATTTTCCAGGTTCAGGTGATTACAAAAAAATAGGTTTTAGCAATCTGACGGCTAAATTTAACTTAACATTATGTAAAAAAAATACTAAGTAAGTTTTCATGCAAAATTTTTGGTAATCAAGTTTTTTGTGCCTCCTGTAAAATTTGGTCAGATTGAGTTACGAGGTTTGCGATTTAGGCCGACGAAATGTAACTTTTAAACATTAAAGACTGTGATAAAGTTAAAATCCGCGAACGTGGTGTTAGATACGATGTTCAAACAGCGCTGAGGACTAATATTACCCCGTAACTTTATCAGCATATCAATAAGTAAACGCGACGAGACTATTCACTCACAATATATGGAGTTTACTATCGCACTGCCCTCGTACATGCGGTTTGTTAAGGTGCATGTGTGAGTCACCCATCACTTCACTACTAAATAGGTACTTAAGTTTCCCGTAAATTCTCGCCCGCGTTTACCTACTTTAATTTACGGATACGGTTCATATTGAGTTTCAATCGCTTACGTTTTTACTTCAGTTCAGAGAAAATCTATAATACAATATTGAGTTGAGCAGCGTGTTCAAAACGGAATAGGCGATGCGAATGAATTCCATATCCATTTACGTAGCGCAAAATCGATTCCAGGCGATCGTAGAGCTTAACACGGGCTGAGCGCAGACAATCTAGGTTAGGGCGACGCGACCCTAAATCGAACTTGTAATCTCCGTCTGTCGGCGTACGAGAGAGCGAGACGGGGCGACGCGAGGCTGACCTAGAGTAGCAGGTTGGGAATCCGGAAGGTATGAAGGAACCGGCTCCGCAGCGCATTTTTCCATTCAATGGAAAGCTCGCTTAGAGTTCGCAACGATGAGATGAGACTAGCGGATTTTTTTCAATTACATTTTGTTTAAAATTTACAGAACCATTAAATATCTTCATAATTATAAATAACATCTCCACCCATAATCGTATCCGAGAAAATAATAAATAATTGTGAGATAGTATAGGTACCTGTTTAATCAACAGGAATACGACAAATATAACATAATTGTTATAAATAAGTAAGGTAACAACAAGCGGCAATAATAAATATGAATTATGACTTCCTTAGCAAGTGTAGGTATAGCGACATCTCCCTGCTAATTCGTATGTGTTAGAGTTCCGTAATCAAGAAGGTACCCATTATTACGCTTACCCCCATTCCAGTGTCTAAAGTCTTAACTCAGACTCTTTTAGTACAAGATCTAATATATAGCACCACGTTTTCACTGAGGAAAAAATCAATCAGAGAATTAAAATAATATTTTTTGCACGGCACAATGTCATATCTTTTCGCATCTATCCTATTAGGCTATTATATGGTCTCCTATTGTGTTGCGTGTGAGTAAAAACCATTTATTTAGGAATACAGATTGCGAAATGTTACTTGAGTATAATTTTTTCTTAGTCTACCTATTAAATATTGAACTATTTTCATACAAATTCAAAACAATTGACAATCATCATCATCACGGCAACTGTTTTATTGCCTAAAAATAAAATAGAATGCACTATATTTTATATTTTATGATATTATGAATATTATGATTGTAAAGCGGCTGTCAATTGGGCTATTTTTCGCAAGGTCTTAGTAAACACGCTAGTTTCATTGTGTAATTTCATTTTCATAGTAAGTATACTTGTAACTAGGTACTAGTCTTTATTCTGTGCTTGTACCTACTTTCATGTTTTTTTTTATATAAGTGTCTTCGTCAGTAAAACCAAGTTTATAAACAAAATTATCCATACACATGAATCGTTAAACTACTAATAGAAAATAAATCTAATTTAACAAACGACTAATTTCTACTTCAAAATTTAAAGGAAAGAATTTCATGATCATGATCCTAAGAATCGCTCAAACTATTTTCATTGACTTATTTTTTTATAATAATTAGATTCGTTCTCATCACTGCTATATTAATAGGTATAAGTACATAAATATCAGTCTTTTGAGATAGATCTAAAATTCAAAAAGCAGTGATCATAAGATTACTTTATTAAGCCTCAGGATTTTCATTTTGTGCACTCTTCGTTTTGGTTTTCCGCCGCCACCCCAGTAGTGTGTAATGTTAGATATAACAACTTAACATATATTTTCACTGGATATAACAATTTTTGATAAAATTTCTGAAGATATAATTATTTAAAAAAGATTATGATATAAGTATTAATGCTATAATGTATTTAATGATATAAAACATTACAATTTTTTTTTTCTTCTTTCACAATGCTGGTTGTGATCACAAGATATCTTTAATCCTAACACGCATCCTCGCTTCGTTCGTTGTGGTACCTGTGTCTGAGTCAATTTTTCTTCTTTGACAGTTCGAGTTTTTTGTGATAGATATCACTCCTCTTCGCTTCGCTCGTCGTTGTACCTAACCATGACTATCAGTGACTAATCTACTTCTTAGTCCGAGATTATAGCTAATACATTATAGCCAACGAACATATCTAAAACAGTTATATATAGAATGTATAGTGTATACCATACCATAGTATTATTATATCTAAAGTAGCTCTTTCAAATTTTTATAATGGAAGTCAGGCCATATGACAATATTTTAAATGATTTATATCTATAATTAATTATATCCCCGAATCGTTATACTGACCAATAATATACCAAAAGTTCTTATACCACCCGTTACGCACCCGTATCGTGGTAATGGGCGTGGTTTATATTGTGTAAGCCTTAGTACGCACTTGAGATGTACCCTCTCCATGCAAAGACACGTGTATACGTGTCTTACGTATTACGTCCTATGTGTAATAAATCACGCTGTAGGTGTGACGGCGCCAGCGTGTCTACCGAAGAGAATAAAATCACTACGTGTAGATTGCTTGATCATTGATGCGTCTCTTAATTTAACTACTAGCTCACATCCGATCACGGACTGCTTCCCAGTAGTCGGTAATCATACTTAAATGTGTGATTAAAGTACACCATAATTCTCTTCTGAGTATTGTGATTTTTATTATGGTAAAGCGTCCGAAATAGGGAGAAAAAATCAATCCACAGCTTTATGTCTATAAATGAAAACTATAGTTTCTACTTAATGCTAGCAGTCCGTCATGCATGATATCCATGCAAACTTTTATGCACTACTAAACAACCTCGGAAAACAATTATAGGTACCTTTTGTGGTCCAAAACCCAGGATATATTAAATAGAACGTGAATCCACTGATCAGTTAATTTACTGTTATGCAGATGTATAAACCATATGGTATTTGAAATGAAATGTAGGTATGTTTTATATAGAACACTATCAAAGATTTCCGCATAAACTGATAAAAATAAGAAGCAATCTTAAGGCATGTTAAATGTGCAATAACTTTTTATTGTACGGTAACTAATGACAGCCCGCCAATTACACTGGCGTTAAAGGTTAAGTCCGACGTCCTGGCGCGTTCGCGATCTCAGAGTGCAACACATTTCAAAGGGCCTGTGGCCCAATTACCAGCGTCTGCGACGCCGCGGCTTTCTACCCCGCGGCCACGCGGAGCGCGCATTCCGCGCTTGCGCAGGTTGCCCCTGCGCATCGTGCGCCAACACAACACCACACGTGGCGACTGCACCTAATCGAAGCTATAACCAACTAAGTACGGAATATATAAACGGCTCTTCAAAGTCATCAACGTGAACTGTTAATCTGAGAGGGCTCGTCTGCCTTTGGGGTTATTTATATATGTATGTAATTTTATTGCCATTTCTGTATTATATATCCTTAATGAAATGGAGACTCTCGCACGTCTATGTACTATTAGATTTTTTAGTGAACCGTTTACGGGTATATACTACGTCGTTTAATTGCAACTTGTATATGTTACCCTATGTAGTTCTAATGGAAAATTTCAATATTTATATAATATATTGGCCTTGTTATGGAAATAATTCCAGTGCATCGCTATTGTCAATGTCCTTAGAATTACCCCGCCATCTAAAAAATATATCGACACCGTGCGTCCTATATGCACTTAATGGTACGTATTACGTATATGATATGAACTAAGTCACCATGATGATTATGAATAAAGGCGATAGACCAAACATGCGTAAATTTTTTGCACGAAGATAATTAGTTGATACTTCGTCTCAAGTACTACCGATAAATAATAGATAGGCGTACTTATTTTGAGCGCAAATAGATTATTTGAATATCCATAATAATAACATCAAGACAGACATTGATATTTATAATAAAACAATCGAGTAAGTAAGGTATTTAAATGCCAAATTTTTGTACTGTTGTTTTACTACTATTATTTACACAACTTCTACACAATCGACTAAATTCCATATCATAATTATCATAATTGTTCTATGATGTATTCAGGAATCCTAAGTAGGAAACTGCACTGCAATCATACTACCAATAATATGAGGGTGAAATTGCGGCGGTGTAGGGCGGTGGGGGAAACTTACTGATATCGGATAAGGCAATATCATTACATTGCTGCTCATAGAGCATAACTATGCCATTATATGTAGTTTCTAAGTTTGATATAAAAATGTTATGATATGATATGGTGTAGAAAAATTAAATGTCTCTATCCACCTATTTGAATGAAGAATGAGATTGCATTTATTTTATTCAACGCATAAACACGCAAAATAACAATAAAAGCAAAATACAACGAATGGCGCTAAAAGTGATCGCTATCGCTACTCAGTATTATTGCCACGACAAGCTGATTTTCAGTGTGACCATGGAGAAAAACAAGCTAGCTTTTTTTAACTTGCTATTGAGCTGCCAAAAAATTAAGTAGGCAGGTACTACTTTGTTTCCCTACAAAGGGAGAGGGAGGTAATATTATATTGATTTGATAGCATCGCTCTCTTAACAAACATATTCGTTTCTAGTAAAGTAATCCTTGACACGACTGAATTCTGAAACATAAATTACGATATTATCGATTTCAATAATCCTACGAAAATTAGTTGTGATCTGAAATGAAGACCGTTGACAAAGATGACAAGTAATATACCTACTCGTACGTTTATAAGTACCTAGGTCTTAAGTAGGTAGAGCTGAATTGATTGAAAACCTATTTTTACAAGCCACTTAAAAACAGCAGAAATCCAGACAACATTTTTAGCTAACATGTGGTCTGTAAATACTTTATGATTTTCATTTGCTAGCCAAGATTAAAACATACCTACTACCTATTTTGCAAATCAGTTAAACCCCGCCACTGCGTAATTCACACAGCTAAAGATTATTGTTTAAATTTTCAGTTTCACTATACATTACATTTCTGCTCATAATTCGACGGTATACCGGTGTTACTTTTTTCTTTACCAGCATCTCAATCGCCAGCAGGGGTCAATTATGGGATTAGTTATTTTTGTTTACCTATAAATGTATAGCTGAAGCGTTTTGTTTATTATAATAATAAAATATCGATCAGGCAAGTACATATAAAGTCCGACTCGTGTAATTAAACCGAATAAAAAAAATTAAAAATTGGGCAAGTGCGAGTCCGACTCGGGCATGAAGGGTTCCGTACCATAATCTATAACAAGTTTGTTGTATGGGAGCTCCCCTTAAATATTTATTTTATTTTATTTTTAGTATTTGTTGTTATAGCGGCAATAGAAATACATCATCTGTGAAAATTTCAACTGTCTAGCTATCACCGTTCTTGAGATACAGCCTGGTGACAGACGGACGGACGGACGTACGGACAGCGAAGTCTCAGTAATTTGGTCCCTGGGTCCTTTGGGTACGGAACCCTAAAAACAGTTCGCTCGAGCACCTCGGGTATGACTAGTGGGCAACAAACACCTCTACCTATTAATTTTCAAGTCATCGTCATAAATCAGGTTGTAGGTCAACCGAAATAGAATAGTGCAAATGTATAAAATAAATGTATACATTTGCTACGTTCTTCCTTTTTTGATGTAGTTTTAACAAACTGACAGATGCGGTCAGAACCTTGTTTTATAATATTGATTGATTGATAGACTGTAATGTAAGTCAGGAAAAAGTTTCACAGTTTCTTCGGCAATAAAAAAATACGTTTTTATAATTAAACGTTTTCCGTTTGCGTGATATTTTATAATCATCGCTTTGCTTTGTTCACTTAGGTATCTGCACATCGCGTTTTTGTATGAGTCGGCATCACAGCGTGTCGGTAACTAGGTACTGCACAACACTGTTGCCGCGACATGACTTATAGAAGCATTGCGTTTCATATGGTTTCATATCATTTTCTGAACGAATTGGGTGCTTAATAAGTAACGCTTATTTTAATGTTTCCTCCGCGGGGCAGTTTTGCTTTAAGACACAGTTTCGGGAACTGTATAGTGTATACCTATGTATATTATTTCGTCGTCGGAAATTAATTTATAATTAATATCATCTAGCACTAGCACTATTCCTAAAATCTCATCGATCAGTTACCTACTCTGTTTTCATATGAGAAATAGTGATAAGTCAACAATACAAGGTACATAACTGAGCATAACCGATTGGACCAATATTTAACCAAACGAAAACTGGCCAAATGAAAAGGTAGGTACCTACGTACCTACTTGAATGACAAGTCGTTGATTCAATTTATGGGATCAAATTGAAAGTAACAAGTATTATATGATAATTTTTGAAGAACCCGCTTTGTATAGGTCTGTGTTAGTTCATGTCGTCCCAATTACCTTAAAGGTATGTTGTCGACTCCATGCTTGCTCCACTATTTACGTATGTTATCTCTTATTGACACGTCCGAACGACTTATCGGTCGCTTCGGTCTGGATGTGCTTATTCATGCCATACGAAACCCAAATTATGAAAGGGTATTTTTGAACCAATGTTACATTGTGGTGCTTAGAGATTGATATATAAATAAGAGTCTCCGTGATGCTGAAGAATACCCTGTTTAATAACGAGGACGGTTCTAGAGGTATGGTTTGCCGCCTCACTTGTAAACTAAGCTTTTTTTATAACCTAAAACCGTTTATTATAAAATGAAGCCCAACTATAATTTTCTCACATTAGTAATATAATCGAAAAGTCAAAAAGTATTATTTTGGAATTAAAGTTACACGGCTTAATTAGCATAACCGTTTAAGCAGCGAGTTATTTTTCAACTTGAACGGGCCGATTACGAAACGCGCAAGAATAAAAACCTTAATCACTACCTTTACTTACTAGCAGCGTAAGTGTTGATAGGAAAACGCTCGTAGGTTTAACTGATTATTGAGTAATTTAGTGAATGAAGTGTGCGGCGAGAGTAATACAATGCATGTGTTGACTTTTCTCAACAAAACGCACCGTTAGTTGCGGCGAGGGCGCGGGACGCGGGGCCGGGACACCTGCGCCCGCGCCGACGAAAGTGATCGGCCGGCAGATCTCATCACAAGCAGATACGCCACTGCTTTGTTAAACGCTCATTTTTAAACCCAGAAAATATCTCAGTTCTACTTAAAGGAATAAATAGCATTTGTGATCGTAAGATCGGTCGGTTGTAAGGGAAGCAATGGACAGGACTCGATGGAGACAAATCATTCACATCCATTGATCACCACGATCCTCAGTCATGAGGGAGCGACAAGAGAGAGAGTGATCGTAAGAAGGCAATATATAATATCCTTAAGACCGGTATGTCTAAAAAGTAAGATTTCTTGAATTATATGATAATTATTTCCTTAATTTTTCGACGCCCTGATAAACTGGAATTTGTGTAAAGTTCGAAATTCAAATTTGGCATCATTATCATCGTTATCACGTCGCCCACGCGTTAAACTGCATTTGTATGAATGCACCAAATGTAGGTACATCATGAACTTCGAACATCGTAGTAACCGCTAAGATTGAACCTCATAGTATTTGGCGCGTCTGCGTATGATGCATCTCCGCGAATGTTGGTCAGCGCGACCGCACACGGCAGTATGCGTGTCCGATAAACGCGTCGATCGTAATGCCATTCAAGCCTTAACAGCCTTTTTAGACACCGCCGTCCCACCAATAACTCAGACGTCCGATACGGGCCCTTTTTCGTAAAGCACCTAAACAGTTGGGCAACTGCAGAATAATCGCTCGGAGTGGGTGTCACTTAGATAGCAGTAGACTTATAGTGATGCGTTCCGGAATGTCATTTCGACCTCGGTTGACGTGTTGGCAATTAATTATTCTGAGAGGAAAAGGGCGACTGTACTCACTGTAATGGAAATGTGAAAATAAATTCTTCATAAGTAGATAGAGATGTAAACATTTCACTTTCAAAAAGTTATGTTTTGATCAGGCATTCGCATAGATACAATTTAATACGGAAAAAATTATTTGATACGGAAAAAAATACCTTTATTATATTAGACAGACATTTCGGATCATAAAATAGATGCAGGGTATATTTCCTGAACAAATGAATTCTGGCCTACGAACTGTCAAAGACTAATTTAAATGTCGTAGGTAATATATCGAAATCAAAACGAAAATATTTCATAAATAATTCTTGAAATATATACCAATCCTTGCCGTTTTAAAAGCATATTCATAGTACATATATTTTATTATATCTACCACAGGGTTTTATTTTTATAATTCAATATACGAATTAAAAATCTGTATCGTTCAATGTGAACCACCGCATCGTGTTCCTAATCAAATATTTAGCTGGTAAGAGTAAATGTAGACCCTGTCGACACGAGCTCGGGCAGAGTTTAGATACCTATGTATAGGTAATGTCGTGACAATGGTTGGAATTCACGCGGAGTCGTCGGTGGCGCACTGCGGATACTGGGCGGTCTTGACGCCGGGTCAAACATTCTAAATGTTCCATTTGTATGACGCAATGTGCCTCGAACTGGATTTGCACTCGTCTCACAGACACTCGACCTATGCATGTGTGCTGTATGTAACCATGACTTAAACGAAATCCTATTCGAACAATTTGCTATTCAAACGAGCAAGTAACGCTTTAATTCCGCCACGTTCGATGTAAATAATAATTTGAAATCTAGTTTCGTTAAGTTGATACTTCGAGGTGTCGCTATCATCGTCGCTTTCGATGATAGTAGGACAGTGAGCACGCGTTGATGCTCTCTGTACCGGCTCTATCCATTGCTGCACAGATGCGCATCGTCTGGCGGCTCAATCCATCTATGCGATTAACGTAAGCATGACGCTGTAAATGTTAGTATATCCGATGCGTCGTATAGTGCGGCCACCACTCTGGTAGCAGACAGCTTGGCGCGCCACTTTTTTAACTAAGTATATTTCTTTTTCATACAAAAGTCGGATGTTAAAACTGGTGGAGCTGTTCGGCGAAAACCGCTTTCTTTTTTACAGCATCTAAGAATCGTGCTGAATAAGATGACTATAGCTTTTGCGTTACATACAAAGATATATGCATTTTTGAAGGACACTCCTGTAACCAGTAAGTAGGTATCATTGTTCTGCCCCAATTGGCTGGCCAAGACTTTTAAAGAAAATGAGTTTCGAAAAATGCTAAGCAAATAAATGTTATTAATCCATCTAGTGAAAAACATGATTTTCATCTCAATTCCAATAACAATCCTCTAATACGTTTTTTTTAATGTGCTTTTTCCTGATGTATATATGTAATTATAAATAATAATAAATAAATATCAGACAACCTCACACAAATCGATCTAGTCCCAAATTAAGCTCAAGAAGGCTTGTGCTTGTGTAACTATGTATATTGTGTTTATTAAATACAGGAAAAAAAGATCTTTTTAAAATATATATTATTGTTTTATTATTTATAATAGACTTAGGCATATTATTACCAGTTCCCAATTCAATTCTTTTATCATCCGTTTTAGTTATAAGTACTCTACTTTGTTAGATACTAACGTAGGTACATATCAAATTATACGTAACTCACCTGTTACACATTTCTATAGTAGTTGTTATAAAAACTCACGCCACGTTATCATTAGCATTACTTTGTATTAAATAGGCATACAAAATTTATTACTATATCCTATAGATTGCTATAAAACCTAATTTAGCTATAATTTACTAAAGTAGGTATAAACAATTATGTTTGAAAACATGTATATATTAAGCAGGTGATGATTCATATAACCTTGTATTATTTAAAATGTATTTAATATTTACAATACATTACGATTGTGCTCGTATTACAATATTTCGGATGGTGACTCATTTGACTCCTAGAGTAGGTATTACGCAATGGCCATTACTAGTTTGTCTTAATAGCCACGGGCAATAATATACTATGACTCATCTATAACAACACACGTGGCACTACAAAAACCTCCTATATGGTAATAAGGTAATATATTTCTCAAATATAATAGTTGGCAAAAAACGTTCATCAAAAATAGTCACATTAAATCGGACAAGCTTGAGTTGGACATGCGCGTCGCGAGCTCCTTGCGCCGATATCAAGACAACTTCTTAATACGACTAAAAAATACATTCCAATCGGTATAAAGGGTGGGCCCTGTAACAGGAGCAATAAATTAAAACATAGATTCGTCCCTTGAAACTAAACAACATTTGTTAAGCAACTTCTGAAAATAACGTGTATTAAATGACATTTTGTAGAATAAAGTTTAGACAAAGAAGCAATGTATTGCGAAATGTCCGATATTAGTAGAGTGACAGCTATGTCAATTCTTAGGGAATGTCAACGTTGGACGACATACATTGAAAATACTATTTAATTTGTTTGAAATAATAAAAATTTGAAAACCAACTTTTTTTTAAAGTTGCTGAACAAATGTTCAGTTTAACGAATAAAATCTATGTTTTAATTTTTTGCTTATGTTACAGGACCCACATTGTATAAAAACTAGTACTCGACCAAAAATAAATATTAACATGTAAAATGATGCCAAAACCAGACCAATATGAGTCGCACTGTCAAAAAGTTATCAGATCTCATTTCACTTATTTTTGCAAGTTGTCTGGTACATACTTCCATCCCCTATTTTAAGGGGTTGGGGGATAAAAGTTCCAAGTTTTCGATTTTTTGTTTTTGTGTTCTAATACTAGCTTATATGGGCGAATATACAAAAGTTGGGTAACTTTTCGGGATATTTTGTTTATGATAGTTTTTTAATCAAAATGCTACAAATTCGGGTATATAAGATAGGTAATGTAATGAATATATTGCTCGAGATTGGGCCAGTCACTTTTTTAAGTAGAACCGGAGAAATTTCGGTTTTTCTGAATTTGACTGCCAGGGGACTGACGAGGCTGACAAAGTACTGACAAAATACACAACTTCATAACATATGCTTGATATTTATTAAAATTTAGAAATAAATCTCTTAGGAACTAATCTATCTATTAGCCACAGACGTCCACTGCTGAAATAAGGCCTCCCTCATGACTCGACACAAAGTGCGATCCCGTGCAGACCACATCCATTGATTCCCCGCTACCCTCAGGAGGTCATCCGTCCATCTAGTCGGGGGCCTTCCCACGCTGCGATTTCCTATACGTGGTCGCCACTCTACGACTTTGCTGCTCCAACTGCCGTTCATTTACCGGGCTACATGGCCTGCGCATTGCCATTTCAACCGTGCAATCCTGTAAGTTGTGTCGGTTACCCTGGTTCTACTGCGGATATCCTCATTTCTGATTCTTTCGCGCACAGAAACTTCGAGCATAGCCTTTATTGAAGAACTACAGGACCATCTCACTGCTGAGCCATGTTCATCAGCTGTTCTTCAGAGTCATTACCAATCGTCTCACGCACAGTCGATTTCCAACCTCCCGAACAATCCGGATTCCGAAAAGCTTTAGCACCATAGACCAAATTCATACACTGCGGCAGGTTGTACAGAAGAGAAAGGAGTATAACCGACCACTATGTTTGTGAACTATGAAAAAGCCTTTGATTCGATCGAGACATGGGCTGTGCTTCAATCTCTCCAGCGGTGCCGTATCGACTATCGATACATCAAAGTGCTGAAGTGTTTGTACTATAACACCACCATGTCAGTCCGAATCCAAGACCAGAGTCTATCCAACTGCAGCGAGGAGTAAGACAGGGAGAAGTAATTTCTCCAAAACTGTTTACTGCTGCACTGGAAGATGCTTTCAAGCTACTGGAATGGAACAGACTTGGCATCAACATTAACGGCGAGTACCTCACTTACTTCGATTTGCAGACGGTAGAAACTATTTTTAGTCTTATTCTTATGTTTTTAGTCTTATTCTTAGTCTTCATTCACTGAAGTAATAATTGAAAAAACTGTTTAACGTGTAATACTGTGAGAAAGATCTATCTCCACTATTCAAACAGCTTTTTAATTGGCTTTACTACTTTGAGGTAGTTTAACAGTATACGTTTTCTAAGTAAGCATCCCTGTTTTTTTATAAGTCACTGCTATTTTTGGTATTCTCTATAATTTTGTATTTGTTGTAGCTTATTCGAACTTTTTTTATCTCTTTATGTAGTTTCTTTTAATTTAATTATATAACACTTCCGAAAAGGCCCTTCTTCACTGTTTCCTTCTTTTCCTTTAAGTAATATCTTCACTCATTACTCCAATTCTGGTTTATGGAGTTTCTTCCACAGATTTTACAACTTACTTAGACTGCTTTTTGACTCCCCTATATTTTGGTCGATGATTTTTCAGTCTAGTTCTCAGTTTTGAAACCATTGCTTGGTTCAATATTTTTTAATTGCCTATTACTGGACTTTTTCTGTCTTTCGCTTCATTTGCTCTTTGGTCGTCGTTTATAATAGGTCATTTGTTCACCATCTATTGATTATGTTTATTGATTATGCTTCGTGGTCAGTAGTTCTGGCGAACAAAGATATAAGTAGTATCATTCAGAAGTTGTTTTTTTTTTGCGTGTACTCAGATGATTTTTTTCTTTTTTTTGTGGCTTATCGTTCCTTCCAAGGTGTTATTTCCTTAACAAATGTCTTTACCCCTGTTCCTTCTTTTTTTAAGAACCGGCACGATGGTTTAAACTGAAATAAGTAAAAATATACAGCTTCAACACGCTACAAATGTCAGTACCCTGGAAACCCGTCAGTCCTTTGGCGCAATATAACACAAAGGACTGACGCCAACGGACTGATGAAAAAGACATGAATTTGGGGTTATCTTTAGAATCAACATTTAATTTGATATTTTCGAACATCAACTAGCTACATTTTAACAAAACAAAGTTGACTGTGTATAAATTCAAGTATAACACAGATTTACAAGGAAATAACGACTTACCATAGGACTGACTTTTTGACTGGATTGGCACGTGTTCACATGACAACCACAACTCTGGTACAAACTCAGTAATAGTGGCCATAAAATGGCTCGACCTGCAGCTAACTTTACTATCAACCTTGAAATTTAACGCGTATTTGAATTTGAGTCGCCGATATTTAGCGCGAAATTCCAATTCGAACAACAGACAGCGGACTGACGAATAAAACTGAACACAAAGTTTCTTATATTTTTTACAACAACAGTGAGAATATTATATTATGAAAGTAGTGTTATACATTATTAAATACATCATAGATTGTATTGAAACAGTAAGTTTTCTTACATTAGAGGTAATATTTAATATACAGCCATTTGATTGCCCACTTTTGAGGTTGTGACATGCCAAAGTACTGACGTTTTAAGGATAAATTGTGGAGTTTCACAAATTTGTATTTAAAATGAATAGCTGAAATTGGGTGACCAAATAAAAGGCTTTTAGTAGTATTCAAATAAAATTAAAAATATAAACAAAATATAACAAAACAATATTTTATTGCCCTGTGACATCGAGTTACCCATTTTTTGTAGAATCACCCATATACCAAAATTTAGAAAGAAAGATAGACAGAAAGAAAGAAATACATTTTCACCTCACTCGCTCGGAAAATCTCCGTTTATAGCGCGAAATCTGCGTGCAAATAGTACTTACATCAGAGGCCGGGAAAATGAGGATTTCCGGCCAAGTAGGTATATACGGCCGAGCGAGCGTGCGAGCGAGGCCGGATAGTGATACGAGGCCGGGAATCCGTTTTCACGACGAGGCATGTATAGTGCTTTTCTCAAACATACAATGAAATAAAAAAATATACTTCAAAGAATAACACTTAATATTGTTTGTCCGATATTTTCCGAATTTGACCGAATTTTAAAAATCCGATTTCAGATTCTGACTCAGGAGCCCCAAAAACCCCCGGATACCGAATTTCAGCCTCCTAGGACCAATTTGAAATTTTCTCCATACAAATCGTTTTTTTTTTCGATATTTTCCGAATTTGACCGAATTTTCGGACAAGATTTCAGATTCATATTTTTGAGCCCCGAGAGCCCCCCAATACCGAATTTGACCGAATTTAAAAAAACCGATTTCAGATTCTGACTCAGGAGCCCCAAAAACCCCCGGATACCGAATTTCAGCCTCCTAGGACCAATTTGAAATTTTCTCCATACAAATCGTTTTTTTTCGACATTTTCCGAATTTGACCGAATTTTCAGACAAGATTTCAGATTCATATTTTTGAGCCCCGAGAGCCCCCGAATCCGAATTTGACCGAATTTTAAAAATCCGATTTCAGATTCTGACTCAGGAGCCCCAAAAACCCCCGGATACCGAATTTCAGCCTCCTAGGACCAATTTGAAATTTTCTCCATGCAAATCGTTTTTTTTTTTCGATATTTTCCGAATTTGACCGAATTTTCGGACAAGATTTCAGATTCATATTTTTGAGCCCCGAGAGCCCCCCGATACCGAAAAAAAGTCGCCATCTTGAATTTTTTTTTCCACAAGTGTCTAACATCCAACCTTTAAAAACAAAACCTGCTTTTTGTCAAACCAGCCAGCTGTGTGAATGACCTTGTTGTTGAAACCAAAAAAAAGTTACTTTGCAGGCCTAGGCCTGAAAAGCAGTATGAAATCCCTTTACAGTCCTCTCGAGTTGTTGCGCCCAAAAACCGATACTTCCGAGCCTATTATAAGGAACGCAAAGACAATATTTCATTGCATGTTTGAGAAAAGTCTATTTTATCCGCTAGCGTGCAAAAGTCATTTGAATTTCGAACACGACGATTTTGATTCTCTGTGGTGCATGTAACTTTTTTATATTTGAGACTCCTTCAACGCGTGACTGATTTCATCAGTCAATAAATCTTCGAATAACCAATCAACGCACGCTAATAAAGGGCGATCTGGTCAGGCCGGCTAAAATCATATATGTACGTTTGAATACTTCTTTAAAAAAAAAAATACACCTAAATATCACGTCCGGAATCCTGGTTTGTGGTTACAGATTTTTAAGTTTTTATTTTTCTACACTTTATTTTATGTTGAATATGTTTATATATATTAATAATAAGTATTTCAGTTTCATTTACATATTTTGACTAGTAAATATATTACATACAACACAAATTTTAATATTTATTTGTTATAAAAGTTGGAACATAAGAGTGTAATTTCTGAACGCACCCGAGAAAAACAAAAATAATTAAAAAGTTGGAAGTTTTCACAATTAACGTAAACGTAAACAATGTAATTTTGTTCTGTGGAGAATACATACTGTTGTCTTACTTTACAGAAGTATCGAAAACAAGAAAGTTAAGCTCAATTTGGAGTATTTATTCAATGCTAAAAGCCTGCATTAAAACAAAAAAGGATTTGTTATAAATATTTGGAGACCATGAGTTATTTACCGAAACTGTTGGCGTTTTTAAAGAAGATAAAGCCGAAATAATCTTGTTCGGATCCCGTCGTCCAATAACTTCCAAAGCAAATGTTATGGAAAATACTTCCGAGTGGCCAACTAATCCTTCCCAGAATGCCATTCTTCCACATTCACAATGTGTCAAGTAGTTTCAAATACAAATATAATATAACAGTGCTTAAGAAAAACTCAACGATAAAATATAGACGACGATAATACAAATTACGGCCATATTACTTTTAGTTTTAATTTTTAATATGTGTGCTTCTCTCTTATTTATTTGGATTGGATTTGAGTGTGTTATGTTTTAAATTAGATGTGTTAAATAGGAGGCAAAATTAAATATGATTATTTTTATGTTTTAATTGTTTTTCTTGAATCTTGCATTTTCCTCGCTGTAGTGAGGTGAAAAATTGTGTGTTCCGCATGGCTGCAAAATTATTTAGCTTCTCGTGTCTTGAAAGCCTCGCTACGCTCAGGAATCTATCTTTGAACCATTCGCTTCGCTCATGGTTCAATCTTAGATTCCTTCGCTCGCTCAGCTTTCAATTTCAACACTCGCGCCAAATAACAACTTTGCAGCCTTGCATAACAAATAACTATTATTCGTGACCAAAAAACTTAATTATATAAAGTGAAAAAAAATAATAAAAACAACAACAAGCAATTATAATATAATTATGGCTGTGCCACGAAAAGGTCCCACCTCTGTATATGATGCTAGCTCAAGAGCCAGTGCTGATCTTCCGGTGGGACCAGTTTCACCATTTTGACCAGCTTTCTAGGTCACCAGTAAGTGCCCCTAGAATTTAGCAATAAAATCTAAAGTAGGTACATCAAGAGCTATACAATTAAAACTTTATGTGTAAAAAGTCCGCTATTGACGACTTATCCTGACAATTTTGTTTATCTAATATAATCCAAACCAAAGTTATGAAGGTTCAAAAGAACGACAAAGCGCTTCTAGAAAAAGTAGGTAAGTGCCCTTGCGCTTCGTTTGGCTTGTCTTGGCGGGGGCACTGCCGTGCCCGCAGACCTCAGATAGTTGACGTTGGTGTACTGATTTTTTTTTAGTTATTAGGTATTTAGTAAATAGGTACGTAGGTATTTTTGGTGAAAGAATCGCTTTTATCTGATTAATTGCATAACACATGCAAGTAAATACAGACTTACAAAGATATAAAACAATACTATTAAATTATACCTAATAATACCAAAACTTTGGCACACCTGGGAAAGTTCCAGCCAAAAGTTGAATACGACGTTTATAAAAACATCTTTCCGAAATATCGCCAAAGTATACAAGGAGTTATTTTTGCGATGTTGCTCTCTTCACCTTTATTAATACCTATCAGAGGACCTCACATAAATCGATCCCACGATAACCTCTAGTGGGCATGTATTTTCGTCACTAGACGACGATATAGATAAGTACATACTGGAACAAATATTAGCGATCATCACACGGATATCTGCCCATGTCGCAATGCGAACCCAGGACCGGCGGCTACATAGGCAGCTGCAATACCACACCAACACACCAACCGCGCTATCTAGACTTTAAGAGGCCTTATTCCTTTACTACCCTTTTTAAAAAAAATATGACAAATGTATTGATAAAATCAACCAACTTTTTGAAGCTTACTTTTCCCTGAGTTCTAAAAAGTATTTTTTTATTTATTAATTTATATTTTTTATATTCACAATAGATAATGCAACAAATAAATCTACATCAATTAAAATACTAACTATGAACTAAGAACTTAACCCTCTGGCATAGTCCCGAAGACGCTGGAAGCATTTCCTCGCTGTACCTATAGCAACGCTAATGCGTTGAGCGAGGAAGCTAATTAGTAACATTCATAATATGTTAAGAAACATGTCTGTTCATAGAGAAAAAATTCTAAAATAATGAGCATTTTTGAACGGATAAGGAGCCTTTACAAATGCGACAATCAAAATTATATGTCCATATCGGCCTGTGGCCAGGGCATCATCGCTCAAATGTCTATCAGATTTTCACACATGCAATAATATTTTAATAAAAAAAACTACCTTACAAGTGATACAACCCCTCAAAGGTCAGTACAACCATTCCGGACTGTGTAGGACGGAGCGACGGACGGATAGACCATTGTCATCGAGTCATCTACGGGGAGTAGGTTCGAAATTCTGAGTTTGTATATTGTACCGTCCCAGTCAATCATAGGTAGTAGCCGAGTGAAAGAGATGGATGATGTGCACTTTGAATTTCGAACTTTGTTGAGTTACCAACTGAAACGATTAAAATGTCGACACAACTCGTAAAAGGTACTTATAGTTATTATGATTGCATATATTTTAATGAGATTAGGTACTGCGTCATGGTTTAAGTAGATACCTAAGTGTAGCACGATAAACAAGCTTTTAGTTGCACATAATATAGAAACTTGGTGGAAATGCTTTGTAACAATGCGGAGAAAATACCTGATGCAGCCGAAACCTTGTGCTCATACGCAAACTCTTCAGCAGATAACAGCGCTGACATAAGTATTGTTGTTCATAGTCAATTTTGGTATCTAACTCAGTGTCAGTCTCCGTTTTTTAGTGCGTCCTCCATCAGGTCTTAATATCATAAGCCATACATTACATATTTAGCTATATCTCAATGTGCAATTTCATTAGGTTATTATTCCCGGTTATACCAATGATGGTTCGTTTCTACAGGAGTACCTACTTGCATAATGTATCTGTATTGGGAACAGCTTTTAAAGAAATTCCATCGATACTTTTGTCAACTTTATCTATACACTACACTGAAGTATAATTACGATTCCAAGTAAATCTCACTCGATATTATTCAATGAGTAAAAAACTAAGGGAGCCTGAGCATAAACGCTGCTCTGGTGGAGGTGTAAGACCCGTAATAAAGCGATAGCCACGCTGGGCAGGTGTCTGCTAGATAATGAAATTGCAATTGATAAGCGACCGCTGCAGTTTCACTTTATATGCTCCGATACTAGTCCAGGACCCGTTCTACTTGTAATGTATCCACAAGGCTTTCTTGATCACACTCGCTTCTAGTGTAATCAAAAACATATTTATCGCAATCTACTTATCTCAATTCGTTTTAGCATTAAAGAAAAACTCCTATAAAGCACAAATAACTTAGAGAGTAGGTAATGTAAATATTGATGGATGTTGATCACAATGTGATAGTATTTATTAATTTTGACCACAATTATGACACAAAGCCAAATCATGAAGAAAATATGTAACGTTTTTATTAGGGTTCCGTAGTCAACTAGGAACCCTTATAGTTTCGCCATGTCCGTCTGCCCGTCCGTCCGTCCGTCCACGGCTTAGCTCCGTGATCATTAGTACTAGAAAGCTGTTTGGTATGAGTATGTGTATGTATAACGCCAACAGAACGGTAAAATAAAATAAAATAAAATAAAATAAATTTTTTTCGGGTACCTCTCCAACACCTAAAGTGGGGGTGATTTTTTTTTTTCAACACTGGTGTGCGGGGTGTTGTTGAATAGGTCTTGTAAAAATAATAGGGGTCTTCTGACATTATTTTTTGATTAAGTAGGCAGTTTTGTAAATATTCGCTCCAAAAACAAAAAAAATTGTGTGCCCCTCTAACTTTTTAACCATGGGTCAAAAAAATTCGGAAAAATTCATGTTAATGAGGCCTTATAAGTAATTTCAATGAAAGCTATATTGAACAAAATCGGTCGAGCCGTTTTTGAGTTATCACCAAATTTCATTTTTTTTTTTAAGGGGCCTAAGTTGACTTCCAGAAGGTAATAAGTGATTACAGTTTCCAGGGCGTTTACGAACTTTTTATAGAGCTTAAAATCGTTCTTAACGTAAACCTCAAGCTTAAAACAGCAGTTTATTGTGAAGGATGAGCAACTACGGAACCCTACACTGAGCGTCGCCCGACATGCTCTTGGCCGGTTTTTTTTTTTCGTTTCAACGCAAGTGTGTGGGATGTTGTTGAATAGGTCTTTAAAAAATAATAGGGGTCTCTGAACATTATTTTTTGATAAAGTCAGCAGTTTCGTAAATATTCGCTCCGAAAATAAAAAAAATAGCGTCCCCCCCTCTAACTTTTCAACCACTGGTCAAAAAATTATGGAAAAATTCATGAAAATGAGGCCTTATAAGTACATTCAATGAAAACTATATTGAACAAAATCGGTGGAGCCGTTTTTGAGTTGTCGCGAAATTTCATAATTTTCTTAAAATGATGTATTTTGACTTCCAGAAGGTAACAAGTAACTACAGTTACTATGGCGTTTACGACCTTTTTATAGAGCTTGAAATCTTTTTGTAACTGAAGTCTATTGTGAAGGATGAGCAACTACGGAACCCTACACTGAGCCCGACATGCTCTTGGCCGGTTTTTATTTTTTTATAAAGCATGGTGCACATTTTTTAACAAATTTCGCCAAACACGAAGTTTATTGGCGATGTGATCCACTGCAATGTAAAGTCCTGCTCGAAGGTTCGAATGTAAGAACCTGCGACCCTAACTTTCCGGCGTAGTGCTCTCTCAACTGAGCTATCACACCGTTACGTCAATCACATCACACACATCTTTGATTTCAAATTCTACGCTGCTGGAGCGCCCTCTGCATCATATGTGTTCAAAATGCTTATGCGCATTAACCATATCCTAGGATGTGCGTTTACACACACGATCACATTCCATTTTTAGGGCTCCCTACCTCAATCGGAAAAAAGGACCCCTTATAGGATCGCTTTGTTGTCCGTCCGTCTGTCTGTCTGCATCTGTCAAGACCCTTTATCTTGATTAGAACGCATGGAGGTATTGAGTTGAAATTAACACCATATACTCAGGTCTACGGTCCCTTGAAGCTGTAAAACATCAAACTTCTACGTTAGCGTGAAAAGAAGATACGGCCGTTGATGTCGCAAAAAACGTACATTTCGACACTCTCAAAGGAATCGAAATGATAGGGTACTTCCCTCTTTCTTCCATGGTACTTCCCGATAATCTAGAACTATGAAATTTGGCAAGTAATATTGTACACATACTACAAATACTTATAAAAATCTGGAAACTATACATTTGTAATAAAATCATAAAAAATATAGTCCTCTTCAAACATCATATTTGGAGAACTCGGTTGCGTTAAGTTTGCAGCTCGTTTGTAGACTGGTAGTTCAAATAAAAATTTTGAAGTCTAACGGCATTTTGTGAGCCATTTTGGCAACATGACTTTTTCGAAGTAAAAAAGCCTGCTGAATTCGATTCTGGATGTTGCCAAGCCGAATTTTGCCCCCCTCCCCCCATTTCCCCCCCTTTTTACCTCAAAATATGTCCCTAATCACGGTTTTTACGGTTTTATACAAAAAGTATTACAGCTACAAAAAAGTGTCAAGGACAAGAATGATCTCTATAAAATTTCCTATAACATGGTTTATAAACTTTTTTAGTAGGCCTTATGGTTTGTGAGCAATATCTTTCCGAACTTCATAGACTGGTAGAACATTCTAAATATCGGCTTCCTTTACCGTCCTAACGGCATTTTGGCATCCATTTTGGCAACATGACTTTTCCGATGTAAAAAAGCCAGCTGAATTCGGTTCTGAATGTTGCCAAGCCGAATTTTGCTCCCCTCCCCCCATTTACCCCCTTTTGTACCTTAATATATGTCCCTAATCACGATTTTTACGGTTTTATACAAAAAGTATTACAGCTAGAAAAAAAGTGTCAAAGACAAGAATAATCTCTATAAAATTTCCTATAACATGATGTATAAACTTTTTTAGTAGGCCTTATGGTTTGTGAGCAATATCTTCCCGAACTTCATAGACTGGTAGAAAATTCTAAATATCGGCTTCCTTTACCGTCCTAACGGCATTTTGGCATCCATTTTGGCAACATGACTTTTCCGATGTAAAAAGCCAGCTGAATTCGGTTCTGAATGTTGCCAAGCCGAATTTTGCTCCCCTCCCCCCATTTACCCCCTTTTGTACCTTAATAAGTATATGTCCCTAATCACGATTTTTACGGTTTTATTCAAAAAGTATTACAGCTAGAAAAAAAGTGTCAAAGACAAGAATAATCTCTAGAAAATTTCCTATAACATGATGTATAAATTTTTTTTGTAGGCCTTATGGTTTGTGAGCAATATCTTCCCGAACTTCATAGACTGGTAGAACATTCTAAATATCGGCTTCCTTTACCGTCCTAACGGCATTTTGGCATCCATTTTGGCAACATGACTTTTCCGATGTAAAAAATCCAGCTGAATTCGGTTCTGAATGTTGCAAAGCCGAATTTGGCTCCCCTCCCCCCATTTCCCCCCTTTTGTACCTTAATATATGTCCCTAATCATGATTTTTACGGTTTTATACAAAAAGTATTACAGCTAGAAAAAAAGTGTCAACCACAAGAATAATCTCTATAAAATTTCCTATAACATTGTGTATAAACTTTTTTAGTAGGCCTTATGGTTTGTGAGCAATATCTTCCCGAACTTCATTATTTTTTTTTTAAATGGATAAACATGGTCGAGGCATTGAAATACACTTATTTTGGGATAGCGTTGGAATGGCTCACTCTAAGTAAAAAAGTTTGTTTCCGAAAGGCTCACCAACAGCAGGTCAGCAACTGCGCTAAGGTCAAAATTAACAAAGGCCCGACCTTCAAATACAAGGCTTCAAAATCTGCCATTGCTAAAACTACAAATAAGAAAAACCGTAGCGTCCAACAACGCTTGACAGCTGTTGACAAGGCTGGGAGAACTTTAAGTCTGCGAGAGATCTTGAAACATGAGCTACATGCTGTCTCCATGGCTATTTACATAACGGATGGATCCCTGAGGGGCGGGAAAAGTCTAATGTTTTCAGGCTATTCACCGAAACAGTAGAATATCCGCAAGTTCTTCAATCACTTAAAACATTTACCTAGACACTCCTTTCATTAAAAGTATTCCGTTTCCAGGTATTGTAAACGTGGAGCATGGACTGTAATATATCGAAAGCACTGTGAACTACTCAATGAGATCGGCATACACCCATGAGCCATGAGCGAAAGGCTGAGAAGTTCCTGTCCCTGCTGTACAAGTCGAGTATGTGACGATGCAGGCTATGCTTTGTTTGGCACCACTCCAGTGCCTGAGCGTTTGCCCCCCACATCAGACGCAAATATGGTAGATTTTGAACGACCTGCCTTGTACAGGTCTTGAAGGTCGGGGCTTTGTTCATTTTGAACTTTGCGTTGTATTGTAGACCTGCTGTTGGTGAGCCTTTCGGAAGCAAACTTAGTTACTTAGAGTGAGCCAAGCTGCTTAGCAGTGAGAATTGACACTTTATTTTTATCTGTTGCAAGATCCTGTGTAACTGCATTTCTAAGGCACATTTCTGGAGAATCTGGCGTAGAACTGAGCATTTTGAATGACTTCATGGTCAGAAGCAAAGCATTTTTATTTTTTACGTCCCCTTTAGCCCGACTTGGATACGGTTCTGGTGTAAATCTGACGACTGCTTATGACTGAAATCCTCGTGAGTCTTGACAGATAATAAGCAGCACGCCAACTGGATGTCAGCGTCAATCGCTGCAGAGCGGCTGGATCCTGTGTGGTACCAATTATCCCAAAATAAGTGTATTTCACTGCCTCGACCATGTTTATCTTTTTTTTTTAATAATGAAGTTCGGGAAGATATTGCTCACAAACCATAAGGCCTACTAAAAAAAATTATACACCAAATTATAGGAAATTTTAAGGCGATCATTCGTGTCTTTGACACTTTTTTCTAGCTGTAATACTTTTTGTATAAACCCGTAAAAATCGTGATTAGGGACATATTTTGAGGTCAAAAAGGGGGAAATGGGGGTAGGAGGGCAAAATTCGGCTTGGCAACATTCAGAACCGAATTCAGCAGGCTTTTTTACATCGGAAAAGTCATGTTGCCAAAATGGATCCCAAAATGCCGTTAGGACGGTAAAGGAAGCCGATATTTAGAATTTTCTACCAGTCTATGAAGTTCGGGAAGATATTGCTCACAAACCATAAGGCCTACTAAAAAAAGTTTATACACCATGTTATAGGAAATTTTATAGAGATAATTCTTGTCTTTGAAATTTTTTTTGTATTAGCTGTAATACTTTTTGTATAAAACCGTAAAAACCGTGATTAGGGACATATTTTGAGGTAAAAAGGGGTGAAATGGGGGGAGGGGGGCAAAATTCGGCTTGGCAACATCCAGAATCGAATTCAGCAGGTTTTTTTACATCGGAAAAGTCATGTTGCCAAAATGGCTCACAAAATGCCGTTAGGACGGTAAAGGAAGCCGATATTTGGATTTTTCTACCAGTCTATTGTATGCGGCGCCATACATTTCAGGTGCAAACTTAACTCAACCAGGCCAATTAAGATGGGATAAGTGAAAGTTTGTACGGAACCCTCGGTGCGCGGGTCAGACTCGCACTTGGCCGGTTTTTTCTTCCATAATTTACCTTCGTGTCAATATATATTAAAATAAAGATGTGGTATAACATTATAACAGAATCGACAAAAAGATTCTATTAAAAAACGATGTATCTAATTGTTTATAAGAAAGAGGCATTATCTTTATGAACTTCGTCCACATTCGACGAGGTGTTGCGGTATACCCAATTTAGCAATGTCATAAGGAACAAAATATCGATTTTGATTATGCGAGCTGCATTCGATGAAATTGACTACGCCATAATAATTTACGCTGTCATTACCACTTTACCGACAATCGCTAGATTAAGTAATTAGATTAGAGATAGACAATTTTTATTTTCAATGATGTCAATCGATTTAATTTTTTATTGGGATCAAAGTCTATAAGTAACTAACTACACTTAGACTGCTCTAAAAGTGAGACTGTCAAAGTTCAAAATTCCTACGGAGCGCTAATAACGCTCCATACAAACGGCCACTTACATGTGACGGATTGGGTACCAATATTCGCATGGAGACAATAAGTAATGTGCCATTTTCACCGTGAAAAGGAGCGTTTAAAAATTATGGTTGTCATTCAATTTTTGTTTTGTTAAATTAAGAGGATTCTGAAAAAAATAATCATTTGGATTAAAAGCTAAGCATAAAATTTGCATACCCTTGTCACATATATTTAAAAAAATATTGTATTTTTTTGGATTCTATTTCTTTGTTCCACGACATAATGAGCTTTTTATTCATATAACTACAGTAAGTACTTGCGCCAAAGATGGCCCGGTTCCAAAGATGGTTGTTACCATAGATTTAACTTATGTCTATTGTACTAACCGAACATGGACACGAAATTTGAATTCGATCGACAGTTATAACTATATAATTTTGAAGTGGGCCATCTTTGGAACCGGGCCATCTTTGGCGCAAGTACTAGTATGTTGTATAATTCAACATCAGATTACACCCCTATAGGGAAACTTTAGGTAGCTGACCCAGAGCTAAATATTATTGCAATAGCTTCTTGCACAATATGAAGCTGTGGGACCTGCATACCATATCTTTTTTACATACACATGACACATTTAAACTGCAGAAATATTGCACAATTTTCTGAAGATAACTAAGGATGAGTTACATTTGTATCTGACTTAACCTGGAAGGAAAACCAACTTATCCATCATGCGCATAATATATTAAATATGTCAGGTACTCATCATATTTTTAATAAACATACAGTAATGAATAATCATTTATAAAACTTATGAGTATCTTTATGGCATAAGGTCGTCTTTCGAAGTAACGACAAGGTTCATACAAATATGCATCTTATATTTGCACAAATATTTTATCTAACAGTATTCGTATCTTATCAATATTTCTGCAATGTAGGTACTAAACGAAGATAAACTCGAAAATGTAGTATTTCGCGAACCCCACCTTTGTTTGGTGACCTATATTCGGTATACTTAAATTATTTTTAACTACCTCGAGTACCTAAGTACTAATATATTTAGATACCAGTGTATTGACTAATTCTGATAGTGTTATGTTTTGACTAAAACTTCATTAGAATAGAAAGAATAACATCGGGACAGCAATTTAATGCATTACTTGAATAAGTTTTTAATATTTTAAATCATTGTAGACGTGTATATTTTTAGATATCAGCTCACAAAAAAAGTAGTTATGTAAAAATGTAAAGTCAAACATTGAGATGTTCTATGGATTTTAAAGCAATTTAGCTTATGTTTATATGAGGTATCTCTTGATGCTTTTTAATTATTTGATCTTGATCTAGTGGGTACCTCGACTATGGTGATGAATGAATGAAATAGACATATAGTTCAGCTAAAAAATAAGATTATCAAGGAACTCTGTATATCAATATGTATGTAATGAGTACCTTTCGGTTTCAGTTCGAAATCTTAAAGAAATATGCATAGGAACCTAGAGGTATTGCCTGTAACGACGTCGATCATGTAATCTATTTTACGTTTAATTGAATACCGGCTCTACATACGTAAGGAAATCCAAACAAGGTGTATGCGTTAATGTCTGAAAAACACATTTGCTTGTTCACGATAAACTCTCAAACGCTAAATTAATTTAAATATATAGGAACAGTTTTACTAAGCCCTAACTCGATTATTGAGGACTGTATGCATGAGTGACAAATATTATACATGTAGGTATATCTTTTCATTCAGTACCTACCTATACTGTGGGATAGAGATGGGTTACGAATAAACAATAAACGATATTTATATTACGCGACGAGCAAAGTAGCAGCAAGTAGCTCAAGTCCGACTGCGCGACGCAACTCGCTATAGTACACAGTATACAATATCTACACGTACATTTACAGCTATTTCAGTTGCCATCGACGTTCTTCGTAGGTACATACGTATTATTGTTTCAATTTGTGAATGCAATTGTTATCAGCCTTATCAACCACGCGACTGTGACGAAGCTTCATCAGATTACAACCATTTATTTACAGTGTGAGATTACTTTATGTATATATAAAATATACATGTATGTTGATAATCAAGTCTCCTTATAACATTAAGTATTTAATTGAAAAGATTGTCAAAACAGGAGTGTGTTTAACTCTTATTTTAATGTAAGTACCTATACCTATGTAAGTGACGCCAAACATTACGAGTCCATGTTCACCCACTTCCATGCGTGATGTGATAAGTATAAAATGGGAGCTTTGGTTGGAACTACATTCGCCAAATTGAAATAATAAAGATGGTGGAAAAAAATAATTAATTAGGTACAGTTCCGTATACAATCAGCAAAATGGCGTAATTCGTAGAGAAATTTGCGGATGATTGTGTAATACTAATTTGTTTGTAAAAAATGGTGTATCGAGATATCGTTACGTACGTATTTAATTTCAGTCAAGTACCTAATAGGTACCTAACAGTGACGTGTATCTGTATAATAATCATTGTACCTACACAATCCTTACTAATCATGTAGACGTTAAGATCACTACAGATCTTAACGTCTAATCTCATCAGTGAAATTTTTATTTTTTTTTATTTTTTAAGTACCTACCTATAGGTACCTGCCTTATCGCAGTATAAGCACTAAAACAAACAAAGTTAAACATAAACGTGTCGCTATTGATTTTAGCTGATACGCGCCGAAATACCGGCCACCAACAAACACAGCACTTCTTTTAACTTTACTACAACTTTACAGCCCATGTGCATTTGCTTTGACGTAAATAGGCTAGTAATTCTAGATAATAATTATGTAGAATTCTATTCTACTTCATCGTAAACGTTCGCTAATTGAGTGCTTTGGCATTAAGAATTAACCGTAACGTCATAATAATCCCCAGCTGGGTTAATGGTTTTAAAAAAATGTTTCAATAGTAATATAATTCTACGCATACATTAAAGAAATATAGTTAGACAATTAAATAAGTATGCCTACTGCGTGCGAGACTCAAGAGATGTGGCCCGACAAACCTAATTTAAACCTTATATGGAATTATAAAGAGTCTCGTTTGCATTGTTGGTTTATGTTACTAGCATTTCACTATCGATAATTCTATCTCTGTCTGGTGTTGGAGGCGTGATTCGCCATTTCGAGTGGAATGACACCGCGTAACTCTGAAATATATACCTATCCTATTCTAGCTTATGGGCAACCTTTGACCTAAAGAATCGATTTAAGTGAATGCGGTCGTCGCCGTTTGTGAGTCGATTAATTAGCCAAAGTAGCGAGACTGAACAGCTAATCGCGATACCACCGCTCAGATTGCGTTATGTCCGATGATTTCCACGATTTCCTCGATTTATGAGACTATTCGTTTAGAGGCTCGTTTGTTTTAACCGTTTCGGCTATTTGCCGCGCTACTCAATAAGGCATTAACATTGTTGCTCGGCCATATAACTGAGCATTTCTCAAAAAAAAATTACAAAATTAAGACTAAAAATTAAAGTCCATTATAATTTTCCCATTTTATTACCAATTATTTTAGTAATTTTTCTCATAAATTGCATGTAATGTTGCCTTACCATCGCTAGATAGACTACAGTAAGTGGAACATACCGAAGACTTTTTAGAAGTGTCCAGTAAACAGCGAGATTTTTAATTTGGAATCAATATTTGTCCAGTAAGTAAGTATGTAATTCATATTACGTATCAAGATATTTCAATATCGAAACACGATTTACATCGTCACCGACCTATAAAAAAATTAAGGATGTGAAGGCGATGAGGTCGTATATAAATGGAAAAAGGATGCATTCCACAAATTTTTCTAATTATAAGTACAGTGCGACAGCAAATTGTAGAAATTAAAAAGTGGCGTCCCTTTTTCATAGATTAAATAGAAAGAGACGACATTGCAGTATACACTTGCAATTTACACTAAGAGCAAATGTAAAATAAAAAGAGGTTAGCACTATTGGCAGTATAAACGTAACTCAAGATGCATATTTAAAAAAAAAGTAGCGACAAGGTTTAGTGCGGAAGTTTGTATGCAGCGTTTAGTTCATAATTGTGCTGTGTAAAATGACAATGATATTTCAGAATTCCTTCCTTTTTTGTGTCGTTTAGAAAAAACCTCGGAGTTAAAATTGAAGGTAAGCTTTATGATATGAAAATTAGTTAGAAAATACAACAATGTATATGTTGTAATTCAAGAAAACGCCTTCTCACTTAAACATTCCTTTTATTTTAATTAATGTAGACACAATAACAAATTATACGCTTACTGCTTGACCGCCATCTTAGTAGAGAGAGTTGTGGGGTTGCCACAGATAATGCCACAGAATATAACAGTTATTCTCCCCTTAAAACAATCAGTTCTCTTACAAATTATAAAGCATTTTAATTTCTAACAACATTGTGCTTTAATTTAAATTCAACCTTTCCCCTTCTCATTATGACTAAACTTAATGGGAGAAAGTAGAGAAAGGTGTATTACAACAATTTCTTTTACATAATCCAAATCAACATACATATCCATTATAACATAAACTCTATAAATCTAACTTATCCACCCTTTTCCTTACTCTATTACTTCTTCTTAACTGAGTCGAAAAGAAAGGAGATGATGAAATATCATTCTCACCCGATGGATGATTACATGAAGTAACATTTTCATTCTCACTTATCATCGTATTATCATTATTAATCATAATTTCCTCTTGTGCCACAGGAAAAGATGCTGCACTTAGATTTAATGTAGGATTAGCATTATTACTGTCAATGTTCTCTGCAGGCAGTTTTTCTGGCATCGTTTCCTCTGGCTCATCACATTTCTCAAAAGAAAACTCAGGCTGCTGTGGTATCTGACTGCCTACTTGTCTGATTTGATTTAAATGTCTGCGCCATTTCTCTCCCGAATCCAGTTGAACTTCATAATGAAGTTCCCCAAGCTTCTTTGTAATGCAGCCAAATTTCCATTTTTTTATACCATTATAGTTCCTGGCAATGACTCTACTTCCTACATCTATCCGCCGACAAGATTCATGAGTATTTTTTTGCTCGTTTTGAGTTTCGTTACTAATTTTAAGTGTCGGCATCATTAAAGAAAATTTTGACCTAACTGGGTATGATAAAATTAGTTCAGCTGGAGACCTGTTTGTTGTAGCATGCGGAGTAATTCTATACTGGTGTAACAATAAATTTAGATTTTCTTGGATATTACTTCTCTCACAGTTTAATGTTTTTAGTTTATTTTTTAGTATTTGTACTAAGCGCTCGGCTTGGCCATTTGTCGCTGGATGGTATGGGGCCGAACGTTTATGAATTATCTCACGTTGTTTTAGAAAGTTAGCAAATTTTGGATTTGTGAACTGACAACCGTTATCACTCACTAACACTCTAGGATACCCAAATCTTGCGAAAATCTCGTCTAGAATACCTATTGTGCTATCAGTATCAATTTTGTCTAAAGTGTAAATTTCGGGCCACTTAGAAAATGCATCTATCAAGAGAAAAAAATATGTGCCTAAAAATTTTCCTGCAAAATCTACATGTACTCTTTCAAAAGCATGAGACGGGTACTCCCAATGGTGTTTTCTTATTTCAGGTGGATTGTTTTTATGTTCACAGCACTGCCTGCAATTATTAACCATAGTTTTGATGTCAGAGTCTATATTTGGCCACCAACAAAAACTGCGAGCTAACATGGTCATTTTAGTTATACCAAAATGCGCCTCATGTAGATCTCTTAAAATCCTTTTTCTAAGCATACTAGGAATCACAACCCTAGCCCCTCTCATTATACAACCACTTTGAATAGAGAATTCACTTTGATCAATACCTAATCGCTCTGTATGCAATAGCCTGGCACCTTCCTGTAAGCCATGTAATAGTGGCTTCAGCTCCTTATCTATCAATGTTGCATCTGCGATTTCCTGAACGGTTACTGGCAAACTTTCAATCAGATTTAATTCTACTATATCTGCAGCCTCAAATTGAAGTTTTTCCTCTTTACTTAATGGTAATCTTGATAAAGCATCCGCATTACTGTTGTCTTTTGAAGTTTTATATTTTATATCATAATTAAAGCCTTGTAAAAAAATCGCGTAGTGTTGCATACGTGTTGCTGACATATGAGGGAGTGGTTTGGATGGCGAGAAAATTTGAACTAGAGGTTTGTTATCTGTTATTAAAGTAAATTTTCTCCCATACAGATATTGGAAAAATTTTTTTACTCCAAATATAATAGCATAAGCTTCTTTATCTATCTGTGACCATTTCCGTTGAGTTTTATTAAGTGTTTGTGACGCCATTTGAATAGGACGTTCACTACCATCCGGCATAATATGGGAAATCACCGCCCCAACTCCAATGGGTGAAGCGTCTGTTGCCAGAGTTACTGGCAGATCAGGTGAATAATGTACCAAAATAGTTTCACTTTGCATTTCTTGTTTTATTAAATTAAAAGCCCTGTTGCATTCACTTGTCCATTCCCATTTATTTTCCTTCCTTAGTAACTGGTGCAATGGCTCTAGAGTACAAGACAAATTTTTGAAAAACCTTCCATAGTAATTTACAAGACCCAGGAACGCCTGTAATTCAGTGACGTTTCTAGGTTGTGGAGCTTTTTGAATTGCTTCAATCTTGGAATCCAGTTTATGTATACCTAACTTGTTTATCTTGTACCCACAGTATTCAATTTCACTTTGAAGAAACTGTGACTTGTTTAAATTAATCTTTAATCCATATTCAAGTAACCTTTTAAATACCATTTCTAAACGTTGCAGATGTATACTATCATTTGGAGCTGTAATTTGTATGTCATCAATGAAAACGACCACCCCGGGGATATCTTTCAATATATTTTCAATCTTACGTTGCCACTTTGCTGGAGCACAACTCAATCCATACATTAATCTGGTGCTTCTATATAAACCTTTATGAGTATTAAGTGTCAAGAACTTTTGATCCTCTTCCCTAACCGACCATTGCAAGTATGCACACCTTAAATCTATTTTGGTAAATTTTTCACCTCCAGCCAGTCCAGCGAACAACTCTTCTGGTGTGGGCAGTGGATGATCATCAACAATCAACTGTGGATTAATTGTCACTTTAAAATCACCACATATTCGGACCTCACCCGATGGCTTGGGAACCGGTACAATTGGTGTCGCATATTCACTATAATCTACCTTACACAAAATCCCGAGCCGAACTAACCTGTCTATTTCCTGTTCTATTTTGTTTTTTAAACTAAAAGGTACAGGTCTAGCTTTACAAAAAATTGGTTTGGACCCTTCTTTTAAATGTAATGCCACAGGTTCTCCTTTAATTTCACCTACTGTTGAATTATCAAATAAAGTTTTATATTTATCTAACAGTGTATCTAAAGTAGAGCCATCCAGGTTACTATTAAAATGGACTTTGTTTACCTGAAGTATCCGGTTCAAAACTTTTGGAGAGAAAGAGCGCAGCCACTGACGCCCAAATAGAGGCATTTTGTCTATGCCCGATACCACATACAATCTCAAGTTTTTTCTTTCACCGAAGATTGCTACGTCCACATCAGCAAATCCTAAAACATTTAACATATTATTTGTATATGAACGTAATTGTACACTTGTTTTTTGCAATTTTATGTTTGGAAATATCTGCATGAATTGGTTGTAACCTATTACTGATACCGCCGATCCACTGTCCAACTCCATTTGTATGCACTTATTATTTATTTCAGTTTTTACTACAATTTTTTCTGCACTATCCAATAAATTTATATCATAATTCACCTTGTATTCAGCATTTCTTTGATCCGTCTGTCTGTCTGCCTGGTCTTCTTCTTTCTCCTCGACACAGCTCACCTCGATTCTCTTAGCTTTTAGGCAAGATCTCCTTAAATGGCCCTGCTTCTTGCAAAAAGAACACTCTGCATTGATGTGTGGACACTTATTCGCATAGTGAGGTCCTCCGCATCGATAACATATTAGTTTTTTACCTTTCTCTTGAATCTTCGGTTTTTGCTGTATGGCATGTACTTGCATGTCGTTGTTTCTTCGCGTCTCCATACTCTGTGCTATGTTTAAAGCCCGTTCAAGAGTCAGATCTTTGACTTCCAAAATTCGTTCTCGCGTTCTTTCATCGTTTAGCCCACACGTGAACTGATTTCTCAATGCAGTTTCCAAAAAGCAACCGAAATTGCACGTGGATGCCATTTTACGCAAAATAGCGAGATATTCTCGCACAGTTTCGCCTTCATTTTGTCGTCTGTGATGGAACTTATAGTATTCGGAGATTTCCAGCGGTTGTGGATCGAAGTACTCTTGCAGCGTTTGTTTAATGTCCTTGTATGCCTTCGTACCCGGCTCGTTTGGAGACAACAAGTCGCATAATGTGTCAAATGTGCTGGCTCCAATGTAGTGTAAAAAATAAGACCTTTTCTGTTTTTCATCTTTAATCCCATAAATTTCGAAAGCTCCTTCTAATCTCGCCACCCACCTTGTAAATCTTGATTTGTTGAATTCAAAGAATTCTATGAAATTCGGTGGCACGTGTTTCGTTTCCGGACTCGTCGCCATTTGTTGTAATTCAAGAAAACGCCTTCTCACTTAAACATTCCTTTTATTTTAATTAATGTAGACACAATAACAAATTATACGCTTACTGCTTGACCGCCATCTTAGTAGAGAGAGTTGTGGGGTTGCCACAGATAATGCCACAGAATATAACAGTATAACAATAATTAAATTTTATCTTTAAGACTTAGATTTGTAAGACAGTGCAAATAATTAAACGCAGTATTTATAAAAAAAAAGAAATTAAGGCGGGATTTAAATTAAAAGACTAAAATTTCAAATTTGTTTGTGTGATCTATTACAATAATTCAGCAAAAATGAGTTCAGACGAGTCAGATTCCGAATAGACGGCACTCCTCTATACTTAAAAGCGGAGGCAGAGTTAGCTAAAATAATTTACTTCAGACTAAATCCAAGGAGATATAAAAAAAATACATGAGATTCATTAAATGGAAGGAAGAAAATTAAGTTAATAATTGGTCAGATAATGTGTGATAAGGTCAGAATATTTCAACAATCTTTCTGAGACAATCGGATGGCTACAAAGGAAAGAAATCACAAATATTCAGCAGCAAAATATAGAAAAGTTCTTAAATCAAGCTCTAGATGATAACCATTTTGGCGATGAAGGTAAATAAATGCTGCCACTATTTGATAACGATATAACTATATCTTTTATCCAAGTATAAACTCATAATTATTTTTGTTATAGGTTGTTATCATGGGAGTTAATGGTGCCTGCGACGACGAATATCACAATGTGTAATAATAAAAATGGGATATAACAAAAATATTCATTGGAAAATGGCCGAATATGAATGTCACCTACAAAATATAATTCTAATCTAATTTTCTTGTTAAATTTTTGAGAAAAGCACTATACTTGCTTCGACCGTAAGAGCCATCCTGGCCTCGTATTATATCCGGACCTCGCCTACGGCTCGGTCCGTCTAATTCCTACTCGGCCAGTATGGCTTACTTACTGGTCTCTGCCGTAATGTACTATTACATCAATGTTATGGCTATGTTCAATAATTAAGGTTCTGTTAAGCTAATACTTTTTTAATAGGTACGTAATCTGATATCAATATATTGGAAATCACAAAGAAAATTGGTAATAGGAAAAATATAATTTACTTAACATTAATTGACCTATATAAGCATTTTGTTGCTTTACTAGTCATTCTTTTAGATAAGAACACTGATGATTCTTACTTCCATGTAGTTCCAAATAGTAGGTAGCTCAATCCTTCGCTTTCTCTGAAGAGATAAGGCATAACCAGTTCACCGACGACGCAAGTCGCATCGGGGCTCTAAGGGCGTTGTAGAACCACTGTTGTAGCTCCTGTAGCCCTTTCTAGCGATTTCCCCTCATCATCATGATCCATCTTTGCCGGCAGAAACAGGGCTTCTGCCGGCCAGCGCACCGCAGATTCTTCCGATTGCTAATATTGACTTAAATAACTAGCAAAACCAAAATTTCTAGCTTAAATAATACTCTATATCTAGCAAGGAACGACTCCACAAGTGAGAACAGCAAGATGGCCACAAGTACCTATTTATTAGGTGCGTATGTTAATGCAATTGAATGAGTTAACATTTGCAACATATTTCTTTTCATCATGGACTTTGAATTTAAATTGAATTCTTATGAAAAGACAAAGATTACAATTTGCCCTATAAAATTAAGAAAAAAAGTTTCTGTTTTCCTATAAGTAAGTACTACCCCATGCTTAGCTTTTGACAGAACAACATTTGTTGGGTCAGTTAGTTTGATTATATATGTAAACGCAAATAATTTATATTTACATATTTAGTTTATAGTATGTAAAACCAAATTATTTGTATTTACATATAATTAATTAATTACACTGAAATATATATCGAATTCGATCCAAGAGAAAAGTCAAATGTATACGTTAATGACAGAGGTACTTAACGTTAGGTTTATTTGAATAAGCAAACTCTCATACTGGCTACTTCATTCAATACGTGCTTCATTACTAAAACATAGGTATAACATAAACCAATAAGTAGAGCATTCTATACATTTCTAGCCAGCAGCGCTTAAGCACAAAGGTTTACATTCTGCAATATTTATAAATAGTTCGTTGTATATTCTGGATAACCTAACAAGAAGAAAATATTACCCATTGTCGATTCGACGGACATTGACTATTATCTTTCCGATGACAAATGAACTCAAAACTCCGCGCATATAATATTGAGCAACTCTGAAGTCCGTTTGTAACAGACTTGCTCTTACACGCTATACATTACTCCGGCTGTAAGAGTGCATAACGTCATTAAACGGCAATGGCTACGCAGTGTACGAGATCACTGCGCTTTCTCGATCATACAGTCGTCCACAGTGTATAGGGATAAGCCGATTTAGATCGGAACAGATAGAAGGCGCGTGATGCTAATTCTAAATTTAAATTTGTGTTCGTTTAGGTACCTACAACACAACACACAATCAGAATTCCAAAAGAATGGAATCTCTACGCTGACAATGTGCATTGTCATACTTGACAGTGACAGGTGGCGTATGAGCGGGATATCAAAACATCGAGCTGACGATATGATTTTAGTCAACTATAAGAACGACAGCTAAATTATGTGGCTATTCCTTTTCGTTATCGTAGAGGCACAAGATTTCAGAGAATTTTAATGTAATATGTAGGTATATGTATACAGAAATACTAAATTTATCACACAAAATAGCTTTAATAGCGAAGAAAACTAGTAGAACGTCCGAACTTCCATTCCTATGCTCTAGGCCTAGGGAGATTGTTTGGTTATGATGGCAGCAATGCAGGAGACTTAATATCTTATTTAGAATGAACACACTAGAGATCATCACCAGTTTTGGTGAAGATCTATAGTGTTTGTCTTGGAATGATGTTGAACTTTGATAATACATTCATTACATTTTCGAACCTACGAGTATTTGGCAGATTAGAGGCCTAAAAAGCCTCTTTTTTAAAGGCAACAAGTGCGTAAGGTGCTTTGGGGTAAAGTCGAAAATGGAGATAAGTCGAAAATCACACATATCTACTAAACTGGGAACAATTACTACGCTTGCAACGCTTGTCAAGACGCCATGTTTATCTGCTCCCCCGCTTCAGTTCACTTCGTGTCGCTAGTCGTGAGCGCACGTGTGTTGCGGTCGATTAAATAAAAATAGAGCGATTTAGTGCCTTATGAGGACTTTTGAAATTACCCCATACCACATAACTCGGGAATCTACTAAGTTAAATCATTGTTCGTTTGTGTTTACGTTACATCGTCATTTTTGTCGTAATAATGAGTACCTACAGCATAACGGTCTATCTGTAGTTTAAAAAAAGCAATCGAATTTATCCCACGGGTGAAATTCTAAAAAATGTACTTTCGAAATAACCCCAAACTAGGTTTTCCAGTCCATTATTAGAGTTGGACTAATGTTTTCTTCATAAATGAGTTATTGAATTCTCTAAATGCAAATTTCTAGATTATTAAACATATAAAAGAAACATTATTTTATAAAAAACAATGATGACGATGACTGATCACAGCACGGGGGGAATTCGAAAATAATTTGTGATTTAAAAAAATATATGTTCTTTACCGTGAATCAGCGGGATTTTTTGAGGGGGTAAATTAGAACTAAAAAGAAATATGATTCTTAAACTCATATTGCATAAAAACCATTTCTACAAACCTTCGAGATTACCTAACTTGCTTTCGAAATTACCCACTCCTTAAAAAATGGTATTCAAAATATTTTATTTTTTTATTTACATTTATTTCCAAATTCAAGCAACATATTACAACGCTATTTTCACAAAGCGTTGATGAATATATCCAATTTCGTAAAGATCTCATTACTTGGAAGGAATACTTCTTAGGTTCTTACTTACGAGCCCAAACCCTAATATACCTACTCTACACTCACCTAAAAATATGTCGAATATACCCCAAAGCACCTTACTGTCGTGCGACGCACATTAATTTTGAAACGTAGGAATATCCTTATTATCACTGCAATGTCCTTCGTTGAATACTTAGTATTTTGAAACACACTCCACCTACGATTCAAAATCATCTTGAAACACCATACCTGGGTTGTTATCAAGAATACTTATGAATAGGCAACTAATTATAGTATAAGTACCCACATTATATATATATATAACAATTTAGGATCAGAAATTCATAATAAGTATCTAATACCATACGTGGGATACGGGTCGTGTAGAGAACATTCCGATATAATATATTTTCAGTATGTATTTTTGTCAGCTAATGAACAATATAAATGTAGAAGATAAATTTACTGACCTATGTCATCGGTGTCCTTACCCACATGTTACCTACTTATTATAAAAACAAATCATGTTTATTGTTTTGTTTCGCTCGTTAGTAGTTCGTACTGAGCGGAGCCTCGGAATGGCGTTATTTTTGTACAGAGCAATTATTATGAACCACAGAATTACCGACATGAATATTTTTATCCCGACGGAGTAACAAAATGAGATTAAATCGAGAGTTATATTTATATCTAAAGTATTTGCGCTAGACAAAATTTGTGTCCTGGCGCAGCACTAATAAATGTCTAATCGACATCAAAGGGCCCTGTAAAAGACCACACAGGTTTTTTGCTCACACGGTGTAATAAGTGAAATTATCTGGGCACATCGATTGTGGTCAGACCGCATAGAAAGTGGCGCGCCGGCTCGCCGCGGGCGACGCGGCCCGCGGCGCGCGCGCATCGACACTCGACAGCTACGCACTGCCTGCACACTACGCTAGGGTCCTCATCTGACTTCGCGTGTGGCTAACCTACTTTACTTGTCCTCAGGAATCAGGCAACTTCTTTGGTCACAAAAAAACCTATGTCACAGACTATGTTCTAACGGTCTTCATAAGTCATCATCGTAGTTTCTACAAATATATAATAGTTACACATATAATAAAACGACTAACGTTCAAAGTGGCGTAGACATCTGTCATCTCGTAGAGAATCGTATCTTATGATATGATTAATGCGTAATGCCTTAATAACTTAATGTTTCGACCTCTATGCAAAAAATGCTGTGTGACAGAGGGACAACAAATAAATGAACTCATTAATATACAACTGCTTCGAGCAATAATATAACTTGCGCAACAAACATTATATATAATATTTTTTCTACATTTTATTTTTTCAATTTAGTACACAACACAATACACAGTGCTAGGAGTAAACGATGAATAGGGTAGGTATAATTGTATAATCACGTGACTTGCGAACTCGTGGTGGTGCTTGGTACTGTCGGCCATACATCTGTAGGTAACAAACGTGTTTATTTTCCAATATATGTCGCAAACTGCCTTCATATTCCTTTTCCATTTACTCCTCTTCGGGCCGAAACACATAACCGCGTCGCGGCGTCGCGCCGCTAAAATTGGCGGTAGCGTGGGCCGATTTTCATACAAAGCGGGCTGACGCTACCGCCAATTTTAGCGCCGCGACGCCGCAACGCTGCCCTTAGGGAAGCATAGATATTTCAGATCCTCTAGTATAAACTTGTGGCTCTATGAACTGTAGACCTCACTATTTTATTTTAATGGCTTAAATAATGTTTTTTTTTGAAGTTTTTATATGTTCATATTTCCGCAATGTTTATAAAAATATCGAATTACTGTATCGACACAAAAAAAAATATATACCTACTTATTGAACTGCTCACAACATTTAATCAGAATCGGTAGTAAAATACGACCTGTAGGCGAGAACAGCCTGAAATCTGAACAACCGAACATCCAGAAAGGACATACAAAAGAAATGTTGGCCAAGCTGAAACGGAGACGCTTCGGTCGCTCGGTCAATTAAATCTAACCGAATCCCATAAGTTCTACACAACGGTAAAATAATACGGAATGGTTCTCGGAGAAATAAAGTAATCAAAAAGTAATTTGGGAATTAAAATTAATCCTCGACCTTCGCTCTAGGCATGCATTATTTGTTTTTAAAGGGATAATGGATCTAGATAGCATAGTAGCTGTGAACAAAACCGTTTAGTAATTTATTTTTATTCATTAGCGTTTACGAGGAGTGGCTAAAAAGTAATCTACCTAGCCTATAAATAATAATAAAAATCTAATTTACTTTACCTTATATGAGTAATCTTGCGTTCTTCCAAATACAGTTCTTATTTCCAGTGTCGAATTTACCCCTAGGCCCACAAGGCCTGGGCCTAGAGGCCCCGCCAGTCTAGAGGCAGGGCAGGACCAATCCCAGAAGCAGGACTCGCACCATAATAAAGTTCTCCTTATTTATCATATAAAATACTAACTACCAATTATTTAATTTGCCGAAAACCGTTTCGACATAGGTTACGGGACCCTAAGGGCCTGGGCACATCACCACGGCACGGCGCCGCGCCGTGGATTTTTACGGTGTCAGCGTATATAAAACCACCGTAAAAATCCACGGCGCGGCGCCGTGCCGTGGTGATGTGCCCAGGCCCTAAATGCCAAGTGCATAGAGGCCCTGGCCCTCTAAGTCCGGGCCTGCTTATTGCTTTATGGCATATACATGTTCTTTTTTAAAACATAATCCGCTACAATAGAAACCGCGTGATATTCACGTTATTTGCGAAACGAGACCATGAGCACAAGGAACAGGTGTACACTGTACGCTCACGCCGCGGGGCACGAGCCGCGGCGCGAGCTACGTGGGCCGCTGGGGAACATTTCCGATTTTGTACACTGTACACATTAGCTGGATTGGTAAACCGTGGATGAATATAAAAGCCGGATAGTCGTACGTACCCGCGTACCACTACCAAAGTAACTGCCCGACAATATGCTACCCGACTTCTTCTTTTGACCTGGTTACTGTGGAATCGCAAGTTAACAAATGGCGTGCAAAATACCAATCAGATTATTAAAAATACAATTGCTTGTTTATGTGTCTGCTGTCTCCAGTCCGAGCCCATATGGTTAACACGTTCGCTACGGAATTAAGTTGACTTGTAATTAGCCATACTTGTATCGGGTCTTAAAGACCGAATACTTGCTTACGTATTTACCGGAATTTTATACATTTCCTTTTTTTAATGACAATATTGTACATTAAAATTAGATTCCCCGGATTGTTCTTACTGTACAATATTGACATTCAAAATAAATTATGAAATAAATTCTGGTAAATACTCAATAACCACATGGGGTCAGTCAGAACCCTAGGTATTAAGTAGTAAGGAAGGAGAGAGGATGAAAGGAGGAAAATGTCCGTAAATGTTTACTATTTAAATAGTAAATGGAACAGTAAGAACGATCCGGGGATTTATACCTACATTTCATTGTACAAGATTGTCATTATCATTATTGCCAAATTTTAAGCCGTCTGACGGGCCTATGATGGTTGCTTTTATCACGCGGTAAATAAGTGACAAAGCATCCGTCACGTTTTGACAAAATGCTAGTGTGAGTGACTGTGATGCTTTGTCATGTAATTATCACGCGATAAACGCAACCATCATAGGCCCGCTGAAAACCTTACTGCAACTGGCAATGCTCCACACGTATCTTTGGTTTTTGATAATTATTACACATATTTTTTGTCTACTTGTCACAATGACACCAGACTGTTTAATATGTATGTAAGTATGTAAACACGTATACACGGATTCTACCTCATTAGGGCTCTATAATATATTTTATATTATGACTAAAAAGTTTTTTAAGCAGCATTCGTTACCAAACAAAACTAGAAAAGCAGCTTCTCCGTATACTCATGAATGAATATATCTTTGCTCGTATGACTCATCTTTGGTAAAAATTTATTCATCACAGGAACTGGTAATTTTAGCACGGGCCGGCCCGGCCGTTACACTTGCGGACCTGCGGCATCATATAGCCAACTTTATTAGTAATAATTTGTATCTTCAATACGTATTATGATAATGACTTTAATTAATCGGCTTGGTAGTAAATGTTACCCATATTTACTTGTCTTATCTTTATACAAATGAGGAGACATGCTGACAGACTGACTGGCTAAACACCGCAGACCCAATAGTGCTGAATCAAGAAATTTGTAAAAATATCTTTTGATAGCTCAATCAAACTAGGGATTTAGATTAAGATTGAAAATGGGTATCATTAATTCGAAAATCCCTACGCGAATGTTTAATAAAAGTAAGTAATAAATATCCAATCAGCGCTTTTTAGAATTCGTCCACAAATGGGTAGAAAGATCGTACGCGAAATAGGTACCTAAGTATATCGAGGGCTTCATACTATAGGGGCGTATGCGCAAAACCCCTACTTTTCAGGAGAGGCAAAAAACTTAATAACTTTTTGTCCCTTCGACGGATCTTTTTGCAAATTTGCATGGAGTATTTATATTGTCACTGTTTTTATCTAGTATGATCAATTTTACGTAAAGTATTCTAAAAACTAGTAATAATGCGCTTACGCCTCTTTACTGCGGCGCAAATATTCGAAAGGACTGTCGATTTTCCTTGAAAAATGCTTGAAATTGAGGGGCGTATAAATTAAATCTTTTCCTATTCAATTATTCAATGACAATTGGTCTGAGTTCTGTTTTTATATCGAAATACTTTCTTTTTACAGTAATTTTCACATTGTTACGTATCTCCTTCAATTTGTTCTGATTTTTTTTACGCCTGTTTCGCCCGACAAAAAAACAGTGCTAGTGGCTTTTGAGTGTGGTCGTATAGTGGTGATCTAAGGCAAATTCAAGCATTTAGTAAAGAAAGAATATATATTTCACTGATTAAATTATTCGTTTCCTTGATTATATCTTTTTAGAAGAACTTATGACCCAGCGCCGCTCTTGAATCGGCGACATTCTGGGATGTTAAGTAATGACGGCAGATGTTGATCTCCAGTCGGCTGACCATCTCGAACGATTATTAACTGAGCACTTCAGTGCTAAATAAAGTCTCTCTGTCTACCCGTCGATCTTTGCCTAGAACAGCAGTCATAAAGTCGTTAATGCCTTGATCACACGTACCGAGTAAACGGGCGAGACAGTGCTCTGTCTCGCCCGTTTGTCTTGTGTGTGACAGGGACGAGAGCACTGTCTCGCCCACTGTCTCGGTACGTGTGATCAAGGCATAAAGGTGACTTCTTGCGAACTCCAAGCAGTTGAGGTGCCTACTCTCTGCAGAAATCGGATTTTACGAAATCTTAATAGGTTCTAGTAACTAGTTTGTAATGTGATAACATGACAGTCTTCTACAAAAACGAAGCATTAACCGTACGCCGTGGCGAGTTGATGACACTACTTTTGCCAACCCAACTCCATCAGAAAGCCCAATTCTAGGAGACCCTTGATGTTGCTGACGAGTTATAAGATAGACTACGGAAATCGGTTGATGTTGTGCCCACTATTTGTTCACTCGAGGACACCTTAGCTGCTCTCCTGAGGTTCTGTTTTCCCGTGGCTGTCAAGCAAATCAACCTCTGAAGTGATTGTAGTTTAGCTTCAACGGTGAATAGTTTTGTTCTTAATTAAAACTTATTATGCCGGGCATGCTACGTTTTTTTTATTTACCTTGCTCGACAAATTAGAACTCTGTATTGATCATTTTGGATTAGTTACCACAAAGCATCTGTTAGCGAACATTACCAGGAAAGTGTTTTCGAATAAAATGTAAGTTTGTAGAGCGGGTGAAGTCACATTCACATACCCTTGTGATTACCGCTCGTTAGTATTACTATGTCGCAGGATATGATGACTCTGTGTAATAGTGATGTTCGTTTAGTGTGGCGATGATTCCACAAAAGTGGTGAGCGGACGTAGCTTCGAGGGTTCTTACTTTGCTACCACTGCCTTTTTGAGTGCACCAGTTTTGCCTTCACCAGTTTCGATGCCGATGAATCTTTTTCATTCCGGCTCCTACCAGTGCCGGTTTTATGCTGGTGAATTTTATCCTGTCGTTGCCGTCGACATCCCTCAATGTCTATGAATGTGCCTAAGCATAAGGCACAGACTTGTTTTTAGTATTTTGCAGAATACTTCATCTTGCAAGTGCTTAAGCAAATTACTGATTAATTTTCACTGAAGAATCTAACACCTGAGTAGAAGGTTTCTACCTGGTTTTGTATGACAATTACTTTGACTTGTCTACGCAGTACGCAGGCAGCCAAAACAATAGTAAATATCTTGATAATTATCTCTCTTCTCTTCTATTCCGTTCGGTTCTGGTGATTTGTATGAGTCAAGCAGTTGAAAGCCCTCTGTATTTTTTGTCGCCATTCTCTCTCCGTTGGAGTATTCTCCTCATCCACCCAGCTCACTAACCGTTATAACTCACAGCCCGAGAAGTCAGTCTGTACGAGGGTTGTTTGAAACACCTTGTTTCTTCCGCCGCTGAGCTGGTGAAGGTATTATCTGGCTTGTGTAGGGATCCTAAAACTGCAGTTACCTGTTTGTAGAGGAGACTTAGTTTGGACTTGACTAATTTGTGCCCGTGCTCAAATGTTCATTGTTGTATTGAGTTTCCTCGTCTTTTTTCTGCTTATCCTAAACTTCTCCAGCTTGAATAGTTAGTTTTGTCCCCGCAGCTGTCTGAGATGGATAATTATCAGTGATCGGGGATTTCTCTGCCACAACGCGGTATTTCAAAGAAATATATTTTTTAATATCCATATAGGATTGTCTCATCAAATCTCAATACAATATTTTTTTCGGCCAAGATAGCCGGATTACAAAATAATTACCATGTCCATATAAAATAATATACACGAAATACCGCGTTGTGGCAGAGAAATCCCCGATCACTGATAATTATGCATGATGGTAGCAATCGATAATGGTATATGTAAGGACGCCTGTTTATCTATTTCTTCAGCGCCCCCCTGCCCTATATTTCTTGGGAACCTCTGTTTTCAACAAAGTTGGACCTAGTCGGCTCGCATATTATGTGCGATAGTGCGATTCATGTTAAGTGGGTTCGTCCTTTGGATGACATCAAGCATTTATGATTTGGATATTGAATCGAATCCACCTGAGATACGAGCAGGATGGTTCCTTATAGAAACCTACCAGTTAGAGATGTTTTTCGGAGAAAGGTGTGACGTTCAAGGACTTTGCGCCCATATGGTGCGACGGTATATGAGGCCGAAGACTGATACTATCACTAAAAAGTATGGTAAATATGGTCGTATGTACATACGCCGCTATTGTGCGACAATTTTTGGTAAATCACTCAATCGAGTTATAGACGTATGAACATATACGCCTTTATACTCCGATCATATTATGAGATTCCATTACATTATTGCGCTTACGCCTACTGTACGCCTCTTTGGATCGATAAAAAATTATGACCTACAATGATACGCCAAAACATATTTTATTTATTTTAAATAACTTATAATTACGATAAAATTATGAAAAAAATTGACCCGATGTATCGTTATTAGATGAATACGATGCCGTTAAAAACGAAAAATCGCATTTTTGCGCATACGCCCCTATAGCATGAAGCCCTCGATATGATATTTATATAAACATCAGACGGTCCGCATGTACCGTTTCTTATAAACTTAGAAAAGTTAGTTCGTATTCCTTTTATTTTTAAGGGAGTTAAGTAGGGATTAAAAGTATGCAAAACGGATTGGATGTTATTAAATTAAGATATCTGAAACTCTCTGAATCAGGTAGAGCTAAAATCAACACGCATGCTAACGTTAATTCAATTAACTTTGACTACATGCATAGTGGTATACCTACTTATAGATCAATGTCAAAAAGTTGTAAGGCATTATTTTGAAGCTACGGCTCAGTCCGAACCGTCTGGCTGAACAAAGTAAACCAGTCCGTTTATCGACATAACTGCTTTATCTCCCGATCAATCTCGCCACCTGTTCAGTCCAGTCGTAAATCTTCATTATTGTCCGTTTTTTACCATTTTACTGTTACACAGACCACTCATATCGCGGCCCGGCGGACCTCGCGTCCGGACGTTTATGGCGATTTTGGATGTTCTACACGCACTTGGACACCAACGGATGAAGGTTGCTATTGGAGAGAAATTTCTAATGTAAACCCATCAAATGATCGTAAAACTGTACTAAAACTATTTCTTAGATATCATTCCAGGGATCATGTTTTGTGACATTGTGATGTATTTTCTGAGATTTTACATGTTTAGGACACAAATAGGTTAAAAAATTGCAATTAAATTATTACCGAAATTGCAATTAATAAACGCACACAATCAAATTATCCTATGGATACCTACCTAGGTATATGCCGCCGCGCTCAAAGCGATTATTGTCACATTGCTTTAAATCAGGCATTAACTAATAGTTCGATCTCCAGTTTTCTCGTCCAAGTGATTAGTTCTCAAGCTATCTACTGCACAAAACATCAACTTACTTCCATCAAACTGACTATATGGTAAGACAGAGTCGGTACGTCATTAAATGTGACCGAAAAGGATTTACTTGGGTCTTAATAAGGATTGACCAACAGCGGTAAAAGTACCACCGGTGACGTTTGCGCTACTGGTCCCTACATTATTACTGTGTTGTTGCCGTCGCCGCGACGGTAGAACTTTTATAAACTTGTTACCTACCATGTTGCAAACTGTCAAACAAAACTGACGTTATTTGAAACTTACGAAACTATTAAAAACATTCTTTACATTATGGTCAAATATATTTAGCTAATTACGTAACTTCAAACAATTAGCGCGCTGATACGTGAGGATAATAAGGGCATACTTACTTAATAACATTTTATGCCTATTTATGCCCACAACACATAATATTTTCGTTACTTACCCACAGTCATCACATCAAGCTCGCGTAAACCGTCTATAATCCTGACATTACGAGCGCAGGTAATTTAATAGTAAATATAAAATTTACGGCTCGGAGCTGAAGGCATATGGCATATTTAGTACTTACCAGCTTACCTACTAGTAAACAGTTCAAAGCTTTATTAGCAATGCGTGAGGCGTCACGGTTAGGTGTGATATTATATGAAGCGCAGAGCAAGGTGCCGACACTGACGCTACGTTGCAGTAGAAGGACTGTTCCATAAAAATTATGTTAAATATTTCCAAACTCTTCATGCCCTTTAGATATACCAGGTAGGTCCTGTAACAGGAGCAGTAGATTGAAACATCTCTAACTGAACAACATTTATTAAACAACTTTTAAAAATAACTCATTTATAATGTAAACCTGTAAAATAAAGCTCACTCAAAGAAGCAATGTATTGCGAAACAATTGATATTTAGTAAAGTACGTACATTGATACAACACACACTTAGTTTCAGGAAATAAGTTCTGACAGAAAAATTTACAAGTTTTTATAGCCGATTGTACTTTTCTTTGAACATCCATCAGTTGCTCACTGAGACGATTCTTAAAGACCACAAACTCCGTAGGATTCCTTTATCAATTACAGAGTTTCTAGGGCCATCTTCCGACTGCATCATCAGCCAATCCCATGGTACCATATTATTGTATAGTCTTCAAATTTAAGTAGGTATGCAAAATTTCAGAATTTTAAAATTAAGTTGCAATACTCCTAATGTTACATACTTACCTAGCAATTTAAATTAAAACTTGTAAAAACATTACCCAACTTTAACTATCGCGCAGCCGGGTAAAAACTAAAAAAATGTGCAAAAAGGTTATAGCAAAGACTCTTTTCAATGGAGGAGCTTTTCCATCCTTTACACATATTTAGGTCATTTTGTTGTTTTTACATATTTTACTAATTTAACCCTTTTTCAATACAGAGCAGATTCAGCTCGCGGTTTGCGAATCTAACAAACAAAAACAAAATTCTAAATGTTTGTTTGGTGGGTACTTGATGTACTATAGGACCGCACACCGATATGCGGTTTTTACCGATTTCGCCGCAGCGCAGTAGCCCGAGCCCGTGTGCTACAGCGTGCGCGCGTGGGCGGGCCGCCGCTTCCCATGTCCCGTGCTGCGCGGTGCGCGAACCAACAGTTATGTCAATATGCGACTTACCACTTACATATTAATGTTATCCTCATTTAAACGTGCGACCGGAACTGTTTTAAACCTTTTCTCACTTACACATGATACTCTATTTACTCGCGTGCCTCGTGTTTACTAATTGAGAAGTTCATGCATCTGCATGTTGACAACAGTAGAGATCTCGGTTGAAAGTTCTCGAATACCTAAATGGTCAAAGTAAGAACAAGATAAATAAATATATGTAAGATGCGTATACGGGGTGCTGATGGAATAACAATAGCAGCTCCGTATTTAACAGACATTCGTCTGCTAACCGTTACACATTGAATTAAGGGTTCTTACTCTGACCCCGACCCTGGGAGAGAGGGCCTACTGTTCACCTCTTTATATATACCCCAACAAGGTGTTTTTCACCCCACCCCAAATTGCGAATTTTAAGTGGAACTAATTTATTTTACTGGCTACGACAATTTTGGCAACAAACGTTAAAAGTCAGTGAATTTCATGACGATGTAAACAAAGAAGAAACAAGAAGTCATTTTTGCATAATAAAGCCAAAACGATGTACAGTGGTGAAAGTCAAGTTTTTTTTTCCATAGAATTTTGTATTATTTCGCAAAGGACTGAGCAGCAAGCATGCATTCCGGTAAACAATCTTTCGAATTTACGTAGTTGATGACAAATCCTTGACATATTACTACTGAATTTTAATAATGCAAATATATGACTTTTCTTTTTTAATTTTTTTCGTGACCATGGAATCAATGTCCTTCAGTCGAATACATAAAATATCATGTATGCTCATTATTGCCATAATTTGTATCCCTGTGTATTTAATAGGTGTCCAATAAAGAGGATTTGTATTTGTAAGAGCAAGATAAGATGTACGATTTTTAAATCATTTAAGTGGTTGCTTGAGTTTCTGACATGTATTTTTAGTATGTCCACACCTGTGGCAATTCGACTCAGCTCACGAATGGTTGACCGAAAAAGCTGGCTGCGGAATAGAAAATACCGAATTGTCCGTTAACTCAAGTGGTGACATCATCGCCGAGCAGTCTTTATTTCTGGACCCGATATCAGATTCATAGGCATAATAAATACAATACGTATTATCATAAAACCGCCATTAGAGTCATAATAATGTAGCTCTACTGAAGGTATCCTGTAAGTGCTGTAATTAAAGCACGACGATTCATTATTCGCCGATACGACGTCAGAATGTTGCGCCAATATCATCCATTATTTTTTTTACTTACTCTGTCTTTTGAATTAATCTAATTTTAGTTCTCTGTAATGCTGCTCTCTCTGCTGTCTCTTGCTGAGGTAGGACCTCTTCGTGGCACAGCCATAAAAATAGTTGCTTATTGTTTTATTTTATTTTCTTATAATTTCTGTCACACCTTTTATGTAATTATGTTTTATGTCTCGTCACGAATAAATGTATTTCTTTCTTTCTTTCTTTCATTCTTTCTAATGTTATGAAAAGAAACTTAATCATAGTTAACGCCTGTAGGTCTATAATAACTCAATGTTAGTCATCATAATCCGCCTTGAAGTGGATAGCGACTATAAAGCCTCCGAATTTAGAAGCTCGGAACTTATTTATGATCTGATGCTAATGGGGTATCAATAGCAAATGTTCCGTTACAATATGGACGGCTGACATCGATTCTACTCCATTCATTAAACTTCTCCGCATTCAGAAGAGAAGCTATAACTTAAACTAGGCGCATATCGAAAATAGTTAGTGTCGACTTTGACTTAACTAATAAACATAAAACAATAGCTACGTGCAGTTACGTCCAGGTTAGTTCAGCATAGGTTAATGCGATTCTATAAGACTGACTGGCAGGTAATGCCGAAAGTTAGATCAGTGACAAGAACAGAAATGTACTGATTTGTATGTAGATATTAGTTAACATGTCTCCGGTATATAATGATTTCTCTCAGCTAAATTGCAAGATTTCTCGTTCAAAGTTCGAATGTCGATTTTTTTAAGGGCATGTATTTAACGCGGCGACAAATTAATCAGATTTAGGGATTTATAAAAAATTAAAGGGGATAGCAAAAATAATAAGTTGGCGACTAATTGCGGAGACTATTAAAGTAAAAAGTAGCAGCTAAGTAATCAATTTTCGGCTTTGTTTCAATATAAACTAGCATCGAGTTATTGTTTTGGCGACTGAATTAACTAATTAAGCGGAAACATGACAGCGGATAAAAAGTTGAAAATGGCCTACTCTAATTGTTCAATGGAGATTACATATAAAATAAATCAAGGTCATAAAAAAAATACTTTGTGCGACAATTTAAGAGCTTTAATCAAAGTTGAAAATTTCATGTATAAATAATAATTTTGGTCTATAGTTTTATTTAGTGGCTCTGATTTTGGTCAATTTTTCGTCAGGTGTGGTGTGATGTCATATTGACACCTATTTTTTATGATTCTATCGTATAGAATACGTTAAAATAAACGTGTTTTGTATGGACAACTTTTTTCTAAACTTAATAATTACCGAGATATGGACTCCTAAAACCGACAATATTTTTTTGGATATTGTGTCAGACTCTGCCTTAGCTCCGGCGCTGCGGGAAGTGCAGCCCTTCCGCCCTTGCGTGGCAAAGCACGGTCGCCCGTACTCCGTTCCGCAGCTTCGGCTTGTTGGTCGCCTTCGGCGACCAGCCTCAGCCGCTCCGCTCCGCACGGCTCCCGAGCTTTGTCACGGCGGGCGAGGGCTGCTCTCCCTCCGCGCCTCCGGATTTTTATATACACTCTAGGAGTAGGGCAGACAAGACCACGTGGAATCGGGGTTGACAGCTTCGGTTCTGAGGCAAGTCTTATGATAATGCAATGCTTATTTTAGCGTAGCGTGTTTTAGCTAGATTCGGACTAAAATAAGCGTGTTTTGTATGGGCTAAACATTTTTACCTAAAAAACGCTTATCGCCGTTTTCATTAAATTATGGTTTCGATAACTAAAAAAATAACTCCCCATTACTTTTATATAGTACCCATTTTAATATTTAAGCTGCCAGCAAATCAAAGCCCAAAATGCTTTTTTAGATGGAGACCTGTAGTTGCCACTAATATAAAGTTTGTTATCCTTCTGCTAATATTAGTCGCCAAGTCATTATTTATAGTACCTCACCTATGATTTCAGTAATCTTGTTTATTATTTCTGCTACCTTAAAGTAGCTGCCAATATTTGAATTTTAAAATATCCTTAGTTTAAAGCTCATTTAATATAAATGATTGCCAAAATATTTAATCGCTGACAAGTTATTATTTTAGTTGCAAATAGTTTGCTGCTCTTTAATTTTTCTGTCGCCGCGAAAATAATAAGCCTTTTTTAAGTAGGTAATAAACTACTTGACTTTTCCATACGCACTAAATCCGATCCCCGAACTCGCTAAAATATCTTAAGCGTATGTCATTCTTAATAACACCTCTCTAAAATAGCCGCCTACGTAAATCAGTTTGCTATGTGCTATCTACTTAGATCTGGTAAAATTGGTTTAAATAGCACTCGAGTCGTCAGAAATGTTTGGACAGTAAACAGATCGCCGATTAATGGCGGCCATCTACGGCGCCTCGTTCACACGCGGTTTTCCGACTGATTGGAATATTCTATACGTTGCTCAAGATAAGATGCATTTCTTACAAAAATATATACTTAGTGCCAGTTCCCAAATTTTATATACTTAATCGCAGTACACATTCTTACAGATCTTGATAGTCGAGATAGGGTACAATAAATAAATGAATATTAAGGGACAATCCTACACAAATCAACCTAGTCCCAAACTAAGCAATGCCTGTACTATGGGCACTAGACGACGATAACATAAAATAATAATAATAATAATAAATTATTTATTTCCATTTAAACTTAGGTGGTAAGTACAGAGTGTGGTCGATAATATAAATACATATTATAGATTATAACATCTATGACCCAGTAACAAATATTCAAGTTTATCACACAAATATTTTCCCGTGCCAGGATTCGAACCCAGTACCGCCGACAATGATATCAAAGTTTAGTGTCTAAAGAAAAGGAAACAGTAGTGCGTCACGGCGACCCTCTTTATTCTCCACGGGGCACCAGGATCCCGCGACGCACGCTTTGAGAGCCACTGATAGCGTCTCCATGTCATATCAAAATACTGTTTGGTTTTTAATGTATTCACAAAAGAGAGGAGGACACAATTTTATTCAAAAGCTGCGTCAGCTGTCTGTACAGAGTAAGAAAAATAGATTAAGCATGCAATAAAATGAGAATAAAGAAAATATCTGTGGTCACCCTACATATAAAACTAACATTCGAATAGCTTGATACTTTTGCAGCAGTTAATTAGTATGCTGTATAATCAAATCGTATAAAAAAAACAAGGAAGCTACTAAAATAAAACACATTTCAATATGATATGAGTAAGCATACCGATAGCATATTCGTGATAAAGCGATTTTACTTAGTGACAGACAGACGAACGCGCTCGCCGTGTTCCTTCTGACAGGGTTTTAAATTTATGTAAATTTTATTTCTGTACGCTATTGTACTAATGCCGACTATTGTTTGAATTAAGATGAATACGAGGGCGATCCTTTAAACATAAACTCTCTCAGAGGCTTAATTACTTTATTCTAGGTGGTCGCTACATAGCTTTTATAAAACACTGCTAAATTTGAATTTATTTTATGACTAACGCAACCTGTCAGTATTGGGTGATTCTTGAAAGGGTCAATTTACAGCGTCCAGAAGGATAAAGTACCCGCACAATTGAAATAATTGACCATAGTATTTTTTATATATTACATTAGCACCTAATCTAACTGGAGCACGATATATTTTTTGTTTAAGTTAAGTATAATTAACTGTAAAAAAATATTAAACACATAAAACTTTATTCCCTTGGTGCGTCCATTCGCCATTTTTTGAACAAACTACCCCAAAAAGTACATGTTGTGAATTGAAATCAAGTATAGAATTGAGTTAAATTATTAAAATATAAGTTATTTATTTAGAAGAAAAAATATGGTTGCTGTGTGTATCGTAATTAAAAAAAAAAAACTATGTTAAAGGTTTGTCCAGAGCTAAGCTATGATTCCCCTGGTGCCTCATTCAACACGGCGCACATCCCTACTTAAACGTCATCTGACCAGTTGCAATGGCCGGGCTTGGCAAACGTCAGTAACGCTTCCAGATATGCGGGGAATGGTCGCGACTAGTTGCTGGAATTCTTAGCTATGAAGGCTAATATATGATTCACTTGGCTTTGGTTCACTATGATTTTGATTCCCTTGAATTTTTATATAAAATTTTATATCTGCAATAGGTACATAGTGTTTAGTAAAAAGAAAACTACATGAATGCCTGCATGTGTTGACTTAATAGTTGTTCTTATAATAATTTAAGTTTCGGCAGAATCGACAAGAAACATACTTTTTTCTTATTCCTCTGGTTCTAATTTCGAACAAGGGAATCACAGTTTTCTTGCGTTTTCATGAAAAGAAAATAAATTTCCCTTTAATTCGCGTTGCAGATGACTGAATCATTGATTTAGAATTTTATTCCATTTAGGTACAGCAGGTCTCAAATGATTTTGAGCTGAATTCAAGAGAAGATGCTTATGCCCAGCAATTTTTATACCTCGACGGTAGTTCGATTATTAAGAAAATTGCCAATTAATTCGAATAAAACACTGTGAATTTTTGTATCCCTACACTTTGTAAAACTTTTTATTTATGTAAGAAAAACTGATCTGAATATTATTCCCCTGTACTTTTTTTTATGATTCCTTTGGCGTTTTTCTTATTCTCATGTCACCTTTTCTTATTCCCCAGGCGGCGAAAACATAAAGTGCTATATTTCTGTATCAAATTGACCAAAAGTGGTGCCTATTTGATAAATCTGCGTAAAATTAAATACAATTTCATATTTTCTAGCAAATAGGTAAAAAAATATAAAAATAAAAATCGCCAAGGGAATCACATGAAGAATTCGATTCTCAAGAATGACCCTATTTAGGCCTTTTCCTGCGTTAGCACCATGCTCTGCAATTGCTTTACAAATTAAAATTTTCACCGATTACCAGACGGAAAAGTTCCAACGTTCTTAATTTTATTCGTGTCTTAAACATTTATTTGGGTGAATGTCTTGTTCACAGTTTGTTTAGACCTTATCATATTTCAACTTCCTTTCTTGAAATCCAAAAAAGCGCAATCCTTACTAATGACAGAATCGTGAGTAGTAGGTATACCTACTCCGCGACGATAGGATCGTGAGTGACGATATTTCCGGCTGCGCGTGGGCGGTGCGCGTTCGTTTCCCGTTCTTAAACGGTTTCAAAGATAACTTCGCACACTCTCAACCACCTCGCTTCCTCTTGACATGGGGTCACAATCCTTAATCTACAAACATGACGCTTTCTGAATCGTGAATTTGAACCCAATATCTTACGAAATACGTATATTTTTATGCAGCATAATTCATGTTTAAGGCTTTTGGGCATAATTGAAAGAGGCACCATTCATTGAGAGAAGTAACGGGCAAATAGTATGCCCGCGTCTCGACGACACCATTCAAGCGGCCGCGTACAGTTGAATAGTAAAGTTACGAGCCGCCATTTATATTTACACCTTTGTGTGAAAAAATGTACATATATTTATTATACTACTTCATAATTACCATACTATAATCTACTGATAGAGTAAATTAAATCTGAAATTGAGAAGGTATAAGTAATCTTCTCAATTTCAGACTAAATTTACTGTACTTTAATAGTGACCAACAAAACTATGTAAATTATATTATTTCATTATGAAATTATTAATTGGATAGTATATGGATTACTTGTAGGTAACTACATACATAATGCAGTAGGTATCTCGTTGTTTTACTGGCAATTGAAGCTCTCATTCTGATCTTCTATCGAGTGAAATATACCTAATAAGAACTTAAACTATACATTATTGTTAATCACTTTCAAAATGCAAAAGTGTTTTATGTACCTACCTATCTATTTGTGTCGTGTTACGTATAGCTGTATTCTACACCTTCAGTTTAGATGCTTTTTGTTTTGCCTTTGTCTTTACTTAAGTTCGCGATAGTACCAAAAACTCTATGTGTATGAGAGCCCGCATACAGTTCTATTAAGCATGTGTGTGTGCTCAAAATAACTTGTTTGGCTGTCAATGTGCGTGTCAATCCGAACACACGCGCGTGTGTGCGGGCGCGTGCGCCGCATTCCTGCGCGTACTCATTCATACTCATACATATACACGCATGCATAGGCGATCCTATATTTCGTTTTTTTTTTCTTTGTTATATTTTTGGACCAGTAATCTAGTTTGTGCGACAGGATTGCGCGCGCAATACATAGAGACACATGCAATACTAGACGTCAACAGGTTGTGATACAATACTACTCACTGAAGCTACTTTCAAAGTTAAGTAGAAGTAAGTTAAAGTACATGAAATGTTAATAAGACCGAATACTTATGTAGGTATGTATATTTTTCGACATATTGTTTAGCTCACATTTTATTTTTTACGTCTCTCTAACTAGGTTCATATGTACATGGTTTCTTCTTCATGATAATATAAACCTCGTTTACGTAATCTTAATCATACATACACCATAACTTTCCTCTGAGTTCCAGTTCTAGGTAAATACACAAGGTATTTTAAAAGATCGTCAAAGTTAAAGAGAGGAAACTGGAAGGGTGGCTACCGAAATAAATAGTTTTGTAGCTCTTCACTATAATTCTGACTTCACTGTCATTTACCCCTCAAAACTCACTTCACTATCATTTTTCTTTAGTCATTCATTTAAAAAAAAAACAGGATATTCAGAACCCTTTGTCTTAATCCCATAATTAACGCGATTGTGTGACAAACATCGAAACGCCTTAATAAACTTCCGCATTTATAATATTCACAAGACTAAAACATATGTTTTAACTAACCCAAATGAAGTCGTCACGATCGTCACATTGGCTTACATTGAGCTTTACACCCAGAAGTTAGTTATTATAAGTACAAGCTAAAACTCTAGTACCGATAAATACATATCGAACACTTTCTCGTTCCCTAAACGCTAGCGGGGGGGCACAGTATACGCAAGTTAGGTACGAGTAATACATAGTTGTAGGTAAGTTATTCATGAGGTCATTCATTTTTCACCATTTCCCGACGCGGCCCAATCAGTGCGAGGGGCGGGCGGCGCGGCGCTCGATAAATGCGCGCGCATCGCTCTGCCTGTCGACTGTGTAATACTTTGTGCCCACATAACACTAGTTTCACTAGTCGCCAAAGAATGTATATACTTAAGCGAAAATAATTCAAGATTTTATTTACTTATCTTATCCCTCTGCACCGCATTCGTATTCGTACCACAGCGGAAGCTGTAAACTATCTGAAACGTCGGGAACGGGAACTTAATATTAACTTAAAGAAGTTTCGGGCTGAATTCAAATCCACATCATCACTTTTTCTATTGTATCATCGCCACCTTAAGTCTTACTTACTGCCGTTTGTTTCCAAGGTATAGCTTTTCCAGATGACATGCGAATTTTAAATAAACACACTTTGTATAGACTTAAAACGGCTACAGATTTTAATGGTACATTTTTGATCCCCAATGCAATAGGGACCTGTCTTACTTACACTGTATGCGTAACAAAATAAAGTACCTACATGGGCCAAAAGATACATTTACCTAAATATTCGACTCCCGCAAAATGTGTTGTCATTTTGACTGTTGACTTTTAGACTGGCAGTTACAAAAATGATAAACTACTTAATGAGCTATCGGTCACCTAAAAAGAGACAAATAAGATTTTATAAAAACAAAGTCTCGTAATTAACGCAGACTTTTATTGCTGGAACATAAAAATCTAAACCAAAACGCTTGAGTTAACGAAAACGCTCGTGAATCTACACAAATTACAAACCTCGTAAAAACGTCCGAGGAACAGCATAGAATAAAGTTTAACAGCTCATTCTAAACCTTCGTAATTTACTGCGATCATAAAGATGCAAAGAAAGAGTTCATATCAATAATATCGGATCATAATAAACTCAATCCATACTATACGACACGAGGTGTTTAGAGCTTACCTATCGACTCTTGTACGTTCGCTGTGATTGAAAAGGCTTAGACCGCGTAACTGCCATTTTATACTAAGTTAATCAGCATGCTTGGTTATATACTGTAAGTGTTGATTGTAAACTTATAAGTAAAATAAATAAATAAATAAATTTTATATCAAGTATCTATATAGAAGCGATCGAAGAAGTACGAGCAGTTTCTTAAGCAACCATTCTTAATGCGACGGTTCCGATGTTTTTATAAAATCAGATACATTTTTAAATGAGATCACACGAGTGTTTTAATGCCTACGAGTAGTTATGTAGAGTTGCAACACTGCTTTATCTACCAAAAGTTCTCAAAGTGTGCCCAGTCGAGCCAAGAAGCTTAAGAGGCCTTCTTCCTTTTAAAATACTGATTGTTTAGACATTATTCTCTATGATCAAACATGTTTCTTAACATATTATTGATGTTACTACCTAGAACAGGGCTATTGGGATTTATTGGTATATATTTGAAACCTACAGTTTGAATTTTTCATTGATAATTTTTGTTCGAAAAACTACTCGAAATTGACAAAATTCACGTGGAAAATGCGTTTTTTGAACTTATTTTCGACTGCACGCAATGAAAGCATGAAATAGCTACGTTACTAACTAGAACTCGGGAAAAGGATTATTCACTTCAAAAAGTTGGTTGAAATTATCAATATATTCGTCATAATATGAAAAAAATAAATTTTAAAAGGAATAAGGCCTCTTAATAAGCAGAGCAAATGGAGAGGCCAATATAATAGTAAAAACTAGTTTGAGAACCGCTACTACAAAGGAAAGTTTGATACCCGCTGCTCTTTAGGAAAGTTTGAGAACCGCTGATTTATACACCGAAACTGCCAGAAGCCAGAGTAAAACTGCCGGTAAGCTGCGCCCCGGTGCTAAGAGCAAAACAAATGAGTAACGCTCATAACATTATCATACCTATATCGTAATATTATAAAATAACACAACCTCAACGCAAGATGAATGCGCCACTAAAAGTATTTTTAAGAATAGATTAAAAAAGATGCTATTAGATGCCCCGTCTTAGTGTAACACTTACTGTTATGGTTACTACCTACCTACTTAGTTTGATTCTAAAGAATCTAAAGTGTCTGGCAAATAGTTACCTACCTACTTTTAAGTTTAAGTGAACGTATTTTAAGGATAGGGATCGAACCCGCACAAAACAAAAATTAAAATTTGAACCCTGAGTGTACAGCTCACATCATTTTTTTTTGTGTGGATTGGATCGTTTTCGTTAAAAGGCGTCCTAGTTAAGATTTTAATGGTACTAATGTTAAAAAAGTGAGTGCAATACTCGCCAATAAACTTCGTGTTTGGCGAAATTAGTTGTAAAATGTGTACCATGCTTTTTTGAAATAAATAAATTAAAAAAAAAAAAAAAAACGCCGCCATCTCGACTTCATAAAGTTTGTACCAATACTTTCCGTACTTGTTAAAGGAACGTTACAGACTTACAGTATGTAGATAAAGAAATATTTTTCTGTAATTTGTTGCAAAATATGTAGTAATAACATTTACGCCACCCTAGGCCGTAAGTGGGATTTGCAGCCCAATACGCGGTGAAAATCACACTTCTTGGCCAAGGCAAGACTTAAAATTTTAGACAAACCACAGGCGGTAATTCGTAAAGCTCCAAATCGCATATTTACCACCTGCGATCTGGGACATTCACGAATTCACCGTCCTAGGTATGTAATGTGCTACCTATTACCGTTTTATAAGAGTACAGATCAGATAATGTGAGTTCTGTCTACGTTATTCATAATACACAAAATCGACGTAAAAGTAGAATATCATAACGCTAACTATACTTCCTATACCACGGCTTTTCCTATCCCATATAGCACCATCATTCCAGACCACAGCTCACGCAAATATAAGTCTTGTGACTTTGGTTTAGTGTCCAGATCAATTCTCCCAGTCAGTGTCCACCTTTCTCCTTCCCTACGCCATTCAATTTGCGGTGGGTGAGAAGTTATGCGTTTTTTATTGTAGTCACCTATAAAACTGACGATGCGATCACAATACAGAATTATTTCGGATGACATTTGTCTAGCAATTGAATATGTTTTTAAAAAGTGCTTCGTATGATGCAAGCTAAGTACGTTAAAATGCTTCGTTCGTAAGTTTAGTCAAATATACCCAAGTAAGAGTCTTCTGATTAAATAAATAGGTACGAATGTAAACGGTCATATTATTATGAAGACTTTTAATGTGACGATTCCCTACGAGTCCTACGACCACCAAGTAACCGCATCAAAATCCGTTGCGTAGTTTTAAAGATCTAAGCATACATAGGGACAGACATACAGACAGACAAACAGGAAGCGACTTTTTTTATACTATGTAGTGATAGTGATGGTGATGGCGTGGCGTCCTTGTGTATATTGTGAAAACAGTAAGTTGATCGCAAATAAATCGGTCCCAGCTTACCTTAGATTTTGTTTCAAGCCACGCCAATGTTATCCTCAAAATGTCACTCAATGATTAGGTAACTATTAAACCGATTAATAGAGTGGGGGTGTGCATTTAATCGTCCATATTCTGTCTCGACGGCGACAATACAGTTAATGATGACAATGCCGTCATAAAATTGACGATTATTGTTCGCCTTACGGCTAACTACTCACTTTTATTACCGCACTAGAAGGAAATGTAGATACTGTTGAAAAATAAATGCTTTTTTACCATCCGTATAATTAATTTTTAGTGGTAAATATATAACATATATATTTTTATAATCCAAATATTAATTGCGGCTAAACCCTAGACATTGATTTAATAGAAATGGTCCAACCCAATTTATCGAGCTCCCTTAAATTCAGTTCAAATAATTGCATTTCCAATAACATACGAAAGCTACGCGTATTCAGTTGTTAAAAATAACATTCACAATAAATGACAAGGCAAATTGACCATTGAAAACTTTTATCATGTGGGATTTCACACTTTCTGACGTTTGGACAGATTATAAATAGGTTCTGACTAAATAGGAACAAGAATCAAATAATAAAGACTATTATTAACAGGGGAAAATTTACGCATTCACCTTGTTCAACGTCCTATGATGACATGACGATTAAAGCGCTTCACATACAAGCGAAACCATTACGTCACAGGAAGCGAAATCGTGCTTTCAGTTCAGCTACAACGAGATGCAAAATCATCAGCCGTGTGCAGGACGACAACAACGTACTAAACGTAAAGAGTCGTGGCATCAAAACTGGTAGGTAGGTATCATACACCTGATGCCGGTGCTACCGAAATCCGAGATGTTGCCGAAGCGCGTGCCACAATCCATTACGCGGCGCCGCCGGCGGGGCGCATCCATTAGCTAATTACTAGCGCCACCGACCCCTTTCTTGGCCAGATTGTTGCCAAGCTGTCTTTGCTTGCTAATTGATTTCTATAATCAAGGGCTATGCTAAGTTTGACGATAACTTTGGCTTAGTCGGTTTACAACAGACGCTTCGAATCTTGGTGAAGTTTAAGATATTTTCAATCAATCCAGTCCCAGTTGTACTAGCATTGATTTAGTACAAGTTGTTTTAAGTAAGTTTTCCCTTAATTTTATAGAATATATTTCCAAAGAATGTTAGCGAGCGATGTTTTCAACTTATTTACCCCGTGCATTCATTTAATTAACTTTATCTCATAACGCAGACGTAAATTTACCCAGTGTGACAACGCTTTAAAATTGAAATTTTATTCAATTATACACATTTTAACTCATAATGTGGCAATTTTTAATCAAATTATCAACCAAGTAAATACTTATGTGACAGGTAATTAAAAATCGCTGCCTACCTATATATTATGAAAAGAGAAGGCTGGCCACATTGCGTCGCTTAGTTTAATATTAATAACAAATATAACATGTAGATTACTAATATGTAGTTACCTTTTTATAAAAATAAAAATTATCAAACTAGCATCTCATTAGCATCACGTGATAAACGCAACCATCTTGCTATGAGTTTGCGGCTGAATCAAATGTTCAATGTGCACTATGTTACTCTTAGGCACACAGTATATCTCCGATATGTCTCCGATACTTAATGCTCTGTCAAAAATGACAATATAATGAATCTGAACTATAAGCACTCTTTCGTATTTCTTTAACCCATACTCGTACTTATTTAGCAGTCCAATACAAATGGTAATTCAAAGTTTTAAAGGGCCTTATTCCTTTTAAAATTTAATATTTTCATATTGTGACAAATATATTGACAATCTCAACCAACTTTTTGAACTGAATAATACTTTTCCCACAGTTTCAAAAAGTCATATAGCTATTTCATGCTTTCAGTGCGTGGAGTAGAAAATAAAATAAAATAAAAAACAGTTTTCTGCGTGAATTGTCAATTTCGAGTAGTTTTTGAAACAAAAATTATCAATGAAAAATTGTGTGTTCCTGTTCTAGGATACACTGATAATATGGTAAGAAACATGTTTGATCACAGAGAAAAATGTCTAAAATAATCAGCATTTTTGAACGGATAAGGAGTCTTAAATACGTATTTGCACAATTCGTGCATTTCGCACTCATGACGTAAATTCGAATTTCTATTTAACCCGGAAAATTACGAGAAATCCTACGATCTCATAATCACGTGTGTTTGTTCAATTACACCCTTATTTTCATATGCAATCCTCATTTAAACAATGTAAAATCACACCCCTCTCTTTGCAGTCAAATTAAAAAGTTAAACCCTCCCCACGAGCCGATGGTCGCGTCTAATGGGGTAATGGCGTCGCGTGCGGCGCACGCGACTATCGGCGAGCACCTATGCGATAATTTCATTATAATAAAACGGAGTCAAATGTGTAAACGATGACCCCGGCCCCGTGTCGTGTCAATTCGACCCCTTTCTGACTTCATTTAACCTTATTAAAGAGTACCAAGGTGGTTAAGTCATTCGGTTTTACTTTGACTGAGAAGCTAAAAGCCTAAAGTACCTACCTACGACTGCGACACCAGTAGGTATCTGATCTGTCTATTGTTGCGCGCAGCCTTTTACTAAGCTCAGAGTTGAAGACAAGAATAAAACTGAAAACTATTGATAGTAGATAAAACAACGGAGAACAATGCGCTAATGCAATAAATGATACCAAATCATAAAACACAGCGGTCGCGTCATGTCAGTTAATTTATAAAATGATGAGTTAGAAGCATTACCGAAAAAGTGCTCAGCGGGCACAATAAACATTATGGGCGCATTCATTAATAGCTGACCGCTGACAAACGGTGCCTTTGCCCCCCACGGCTCCTCTTTACCCTATTATCCCCATAAAGCCCCTCGGCCTCCCCCTCATCCTCCTGCCCCCTATCTCCCCATCAGCCAGGTGTAAAACTGCCCGGTCACGGAAAGACAGACATGCGATGCGGCTAATATGTTTTTATTATTAAAAGTATTGCTCATCCCCTCGTGTCAGGGGGATGACCCATGAATATGTATGCGGTGATTTGTTTATGGCACTAAATATTGTGGCACGAGAGCATATTTCGGGCATTTGTTACATTGTAATATAGTAGGTACAGTTCCTATTTGAACTTTTAAAATTACATATTTACTCTAATTAGATGGACACAATGTGAAGAAGGGTATTAAATGATTTTAATTTTAAAACAATCTATACCCAGTGCTTCAGAAAAATGGTTACTGAAAAGAAATAAACGCCGCAAGGAAACTATCAGACGGATTTATTATTGAAATATAGTTAGGTACTTATCCTTAGTGTTACGTGTGCACTGTGTCTAAGTGCACATTACTTCCGTTTCTTTATTTGAGTGAGAGCCTTCACGTATCACGTAATTTCTTGAAAGCTTAGCGTGAGTAACGTGGAGGAAAAGACGTGTGGCACCGGTAATGTCAGCTCTACGGCGGACCTTAATGTGTTGAGTTATCTGTGCCTGCTATCGAGGCTCCGTTCTTACCTACTTCAATACGGGAAACGATTGCTAAAAAGATACCATTGCCATCAGTTTATAAGCCATTGCGGTCGGCTGCTTAAGTGCTAAGGTAATAACCACATGTCTCGTTGACTATATATATCCATTGTCCGCTTCGACGATTATACATTTTATTACATGAATTGAATGTGTAAAGAGCAAATTTTCGTATTGATTTTAAATAGGCTGACAAAGATTACTTATAATTTTTATAAATTAATTGACACACATCACTTAATTAATTATGCTTTCATCCATAAATTGTACGCGTTAACTCATTGCTCCCCTCGCCTCACCCCTCGGCTGGGCCGCTTGGCGTTTACGGAAAATTATGGGAAACGCAAACAGAACTCGAATTACAATGTCTTTATTTTTTCACTCTAACTGCCGTGGGACTAGCGCCCTAATGACCTCGGTGTGTGCACATCCATGCGGTGGTAGGACGATTATAGTAATCTACTCAAGGTTTGCATTGTGAGGGTGGTACGTACCTAGTTGCATGAAACTATAAAGGGCTAAAAAGGACGCATAACATATCTGAAGTTAATCTCCTTGTAGTATTCTTTGTAGACGTTATTACGACTGACTTTACACATAGTCAATGAGCATTTCTTATTAGACTTTTGCCATGGCTGGCTGTCGGTTTGCAGCTTAACTTAAACACTCTTAACACAAAAAATATATAGTTTCGATTTGGGTTTGGTATATTTAATATCTTGTCGATAAAGTGTAAGTAAAATAAAATCTTAAGATAATGGACGAAACAGGGGGTGACTTTTGTCTATCTCTAAATGTTTAAACCGGACGTTTCTAAACACATTCTGCAGGTATTTTAAAGCTTAAGGCAAGCAATATATAGTTTGTTTTATTTTGAACTAGAATAACAACTCGCCTTACTTTTAATTAGTAGCCTTTTTATACTTTACCAAATGACTGTAAATTTTAAAAGCCATATAATAAGTAGCCAACTAAAACACGTTTTATGCATTCAAATGCAGGCTTCACTAATTACTTTACCTAGTTTTCTTTAATTAAACACGGTACCTATTTAAACACAAGCCATTTGTATCGGCTCTAAACATAATAATGGTTAGCTGTGCTATTAGCACACCATTGGATAACGTTAACAATGACTAACAGATTGTTACATTAATTTTATAAAATGTTACAGTAACTGACAGATTGACTAGTACAGACTTCATAATTAGCATTAGGAAAATCAGTTAGGTCGAATTAAAAAAATACGATTATTATCAGGCACGAGTGATCCCCGCCCTGGTCGGTGGGCGGTGTTCCGTTATCGATCGCCGCCCGCCCAGCGCCGCCCTCCGCACTTGTCATATCTAACACAGCGGTGCCAATGTGTGTTCACTGCCTATAAAATGTTATTACTATTAGTTATTGCTGCCAATGTTTGAAAGTAGCACTATTACTTCCTGCTGTATGTAGATACCTACTTGTGGTGGTATAGATATGTTTGTGGATTTAATGCAAAGTTTATTTGTTTCGTAACTATAGTACGTTCATACTTTATTTGATAAGAGAGACTATAGGTATAGTACATCCCATGACCTTTTCTACCTATCTCTAAATAAAAGAGGAAACTACCTACTTCAACTTTTTTAATAAGTATATATGTTAATGTATATCCATCTTCAAATGGAAGGGTTAAATTTGAAAATTAATTAAATCTAATAAATTCAGTAAAACTGTAATTGGTTGTTGGTGCTTCTTCTTTGTATTTGATACATGTGTTTATTAATTATTATATTTCATTAACATTTTCTAATAGATTATCTATATCATGGTAAGTTTTAGATTTCAGCCATTTATTTATCAAGTTTGCATTCAGACTACGACGAACTACATAGGTTTTTTTTCATTTCTCATATTCTGAAAGTTGGTCATTTATCTCAATGAAGGCCTTGTCGAAACGGCTGATCGACGGGAGTTCGGGAGACCCCTAGAGCTGTCGCTTACCTCTGCCAGAGAATTTCTCTGACTGTACAAAGAGGTAACGCTGGGCCACGCCACAGGCGGACCTCTTAGAGGGGGTATTCTTTTATGTCCTATTTTATTGTTTGTAGGTTATTTAGAGTAAATTTTATACTTATTTATTTATTTATTTATTTCACAAAAGTAAAAGTACCTACAAATCTCTACCAGTCAATCATAGGACCAAACAGAAACTAGCAGTTGGTGCAGGATCATAAAAAACCGTGTCTAAAAACATAAAACTAGACAAAAGTCAATAAGTTTGATATATATATATATTAACAATATACATACATACACACATATGCATTACAATACACATACATAAATACAAAAATATATATATACATATATTATTTATATGTATATGAGTACCCCTGTAAAACATCATAAAATAGACAATCAATCGTGAAATTCTTTGGAGAGATGTTTGCGCACCATGCGCTTGAAGGAGAATTTGCTCTGAGCTTTCCTAATGGAGAGAGGGAGATCGTTCCATAAACGAATTGCTTGAATCGCGAAGGAATTGGACATAAAACCTGTACGGTGAGAAGGAAGAGTGAGTTTGAGAATTCGGGTTGAGCGCAGTTCGCACCCAGGCCCAGCAGTTAAAAATATGAATTTAGCTTTAAGATATTCCGGGGTAGCTGGATCAAACAAAATTGAGTAAAGAGTGCGAAGAATTTTCAATGACCTGCGCTGCGTTCCCGGATATAGCCAGTTTAGTTGACGACGAAAAGCAGATATATGATCATACTTCCGGAGGCCAAAAATTTATCTAATACAGTTGTTGAGCAACCGATCTAGCTTACTCAACAATTCCTGAGTGATATTGGAGTCAATCACATCAGCGTAATCAATAATGAGTAGTATCAACGTTTGGACAAGAAGAGTTTTAGTGCAGACCGGCAGAAAGTGCTTAAGCCTGTAGAGTGATCTCAATATATTTTACTTTACGACAAACGTCAGACACCTGGGGACTCCATGTTAGACTACTATCAATAACCAGACCCAGGTTTTTCTTATCTTTATTAACAAATTATATTACAACTCGTGTATAGTTTTACTCATTAGTAGGTAATTTAAAAAACATACCTACTTAATTTAAAACTCACTACAGTATAGTGCAATGGAATAAAATTGAACAGCTAAGAAAAAACTCAACAGACATTTTATTGTGTTTATAATACAAAAATATAAAGTAAACGCTTAAAGAAGCAAATAGTTTTTATAAACAAAATAAATTTAATTTTTCGTCAAAGCGCCACATTGGAATATGGTTCAAATACATATTTAAAAGAAATACTAGTATGACGTTATTGTTCTTTAATTTTTAACCGACTTCAAAAAAGGAGGAGGGTTCTTAATTCGACAATTTTTTATATTTATTACCTCAGAACTTTATAGAGACTAAAGTACTATGTGTGACCTTACAAACGGTCCGGTAGTTTTGAATTTTTGATATGTTGTCTAGGATGGTTAGTCAGTGTTTAAAATGCAAAATGCACAATTCCCCCCCCTCCGCGCCCGCCGCCATATTGAAAAAACCGGCACTTTCTTCATATTTTTGCTCATATCTTCCTTTAGGAGCATTTTAGCTAGAAGAAAGCTTCGACAATGTTATAGAGAGTTAAATTTACTACATTTTCCATTTTATATTGTTTTTCTAGGACAGATAGTTACGGAGATATCTACATTTAAAAAAAAGTAAAAATCCCAATTTCCTACTGAAAAACAAACTTCTGGATTATATCTTCGTTTAGAAGCATTTTAGCTACAACAAAGCTTGGGCAATGTTGTAGAGAATTAAATTTACTATAATTTACACTTCAAATTTTGTTTCAAGGACGGTTAGTTACGGAGATATGCACATTTAAAAAACAGGAAAAGTCGAATTTTCCGAAAATTTCTGAAAATTCTTGGTTTAGAACGCTGTCATTCAGTTAGGGACTAGTCTAGGACAAATTAAAACATGTAGGAAATATAATTGCTTATAAAACTCATGTCCATTTTTACATACATTTTCGGAAAATGTAACTTTATTTTTTACATATCTTCGTAATTATCTGTCCTAGAAACAAAATTTGAAATGTAAATTATAGTAAATTTAATTCTCTACAAAATTTCCCAAGCACTGTTCTAGCTAAACTGCTCCTAAACGAAGATATAATCCAGAAGTTTGTTTTTGAGTTGAAAATTGGGATTTTTACTTTTTTTTAAATGTAGATATCTCCGTAACTATCTGTCCTAGAAACAAAATATAAAATGGAAAATGTAGTAAATTTAACTTTCTATAACATTGTCGAAGCTTTCTTCTAGCTAAAATGCTCCTAAAGGAAGATATGAGCAAAAATATGAAGAAAGTGCCGGTTTTTTCAATATGGCGGCGGGCGCGGAGGGGGGGGAATTGTGCATTTTGCATTTTAAACACTGACTAACCATCCTAGACAACATATCAAAAATTCAAAACTACCGGACCGTTTGTAAGGTCAAAATCCTTTATTCACTGAATACATCTGTTTTCGTAGTAATAATTGAGTGGTTTGACACCGACTTCAAAAGATGATTCAAATGTAATCTGTAAGTACATGATCGGGTTATTTTTGGCTTTTCAGTTTTTTTTTAAGTCGGTTCTTTTTAGGGTTCCGTAGTCAACTAGGAACCCTTATAGTTTCGCCATGTCCGTCTGTCCGTCTGTCCGTCTGTCCGTCCGCGGCTTAGCTCCGTGAGCATTAGTATTAGAAAGCTGAAATTTGGTATGGGTATGTGTATGTATAACGCCGACAAAACGGTAAAATAAAAACTAAAAAATGAACTTTTTTTCAGGTACCTACCTCTCCAACACCTAAAGTGGGGGTGAATTTTTTTTTCGTTGCAACACTAGTGTGTGGGGTGTCGTTGAATAGGTCTTTTAAAAATAATAGGGGTCTACAAACATTATATATTGATGAAGTCAGCAGTTTTGTAAATATTCGCTCCGAAAATAAATAAAAAATAGTATCCCCCCTTTAACTTTTCAACCACGAGTCAAAAAATTATGGAAATATTCATAAAAATGAGGCCTTATAAATAATTCCAATAAAAACTATATTGAATAAAATCGGTTCAGCCGTTTTTGAGTTATCGCAAAATTTCATAATTTTCTTTAAAATGACGTAAGTGCCGCGCGGTGTCCTTATACTTCGAACGTTACACATATTAGTTAAGTGCCATACTGCAATAAAACATACCGCTAAATCTGGCGCGTATAATCGATAACTTCCAGAAGGTAATAAGTAATTACAGTTACTTTGGCGTTTACGACCTTTTTTATATAGTATCTAATTTAAGCCCGTCTATTGTGAAGGATGGGGGCAACTACGGAACCCTACACTGAGCGTGGCCCGACACGCTCTTGGCCGGTTTTTTGTTATAAATCAACAACCTGATGGTTCCTGCAATTCGATTTTTGAACCTTATTCTTTTAAAGATTAATTGAGTACTAAAAAATAATTTTGTTTTTAAGCGCATTTTGATTCGCATGTCACACGAACGACTCTCAGATCCTTATTGGTTCTACTACAAAAAAACTGTCATAGTTGCGTGTGCGCTGAGTGTTTTTAAAATGTGTTTTTAGTATATGACTTTTCGTTATTTTCAAACTTTTGATTATTTTTAAATAATATATTTGATTATTGATTTTGTAATTAATATATTTGATTATTTTTAAATATCTTAAGTTAATTAAACCTACTAAGAAAGCAAATATTTGTATGATGAACTCGAATAGGTATTTGTTCCTGGGTCATGGATGTTATCTATACATAGGTACCTATATGTTTTATATAATGATATACTATGTATATCGTCGTCTAGTACCCATAAAAACTTTGCTTAGTTTGGGCCTAGGTCGATTTGTGTAAGATTGTCCCTAATATTTATTGATTTATTATTTATTAAATTTTATTTATTACTAGCAACCCGCTTCGCACGGGTACAATGCTGATAAATTATGCATGTATTATACATATAAACCTGCCTCTTGAATGACTTTATCTATTTAAAAAAACCGCATTAAAACTCCGTTGCGTCGTTTTAAAGTTCTAAGCATACATAGGGCCAGATAGACAGACAGACAGGAAGCGACTTTGTTTTATCCTTTGCAGGGATAGTTCTATTTGTTCCTGTTGGTACCTACTCCTATTCATCATACATTACTTCTGTCGGAAATGCCCATCGGTTAGAAACGACAATATCATCACCTTTCGTTTGTGACGTGCGACGAACGATCAAGGATAAAATCTGCAAATCTTCGCAACTATAGTACGTGCCGCTGGAGGAATGAGCCGTGGAGCGTGGGTGGACGACGGTGCATTATGGAAATGGATCAGCGACGCGAGCGATGTGCACTAAACAATACGCTAACGGGATGCAGTCATCTGAAGTATTTTCAGATGAGAATCTATTAAAACTACCGGAGTAAAAGCTACTGAGGATCGTACGCTTCGCAAAGCAAAGCGAAATAGTGCCAAGAGGACAAGTCAATTAGGGTTCTCTGCCTTTTCGCCGAATTATGTTTCGCAAACGTTTCATTTCGCAAAAGTTTCATTTCGCCAAAAGCATTTTTCACTGAAACTGTAAACTATTTCGAATTGTTATAAAACAAACCTAACCTAACCTAACCTAATCTAAAGGATGATATTTACAAAAATCTGAAATAGTTTACAGTTTCAGTGAAAAATGCTTTTGGCGAAATGAAACTTTTGCGAAATGAAACGTTTGCGAAACATAATTCGGCGAAAAGGAAGTACACCGTCAATTAGATCTATAAAATTATTCAAATCTATTTACCACGAATTCATAATATACATTTACGTAGCACGTAGAGTATGTAAACTGTACATGTATCGAGGCCCTTCGTATCGAGGCCACCAGGGCATATTACCCAAAGCGCGTAGATGTTAAGTTTGTACGAAAAAAATACTGACTCAGTGACATATAAGTGTCTTAGTGACGTTTGTTGGCACCTTTTTGCGTTATATACCTACTTTTGATTATTAGTTTAATTGAAAGCGCGCAAGGTTGGTCGGTTTTTTGTTAACATTACCAACTCATTCTAAGAAATAATATGTCGTATTTTTAATTTCGGCTCTGAAAGACGTGTTGTCATCTTTGTTATTGAGCCTTTACTACCTATCGATGGGTACGACGTCAATTATGAATTGTAAAGGGGAAACCACGCGTTGACGCCGAGTGATATTTAGCATATGATGTATGCGACGCACCTCCCCTTAAAACCTAATTAGCACACAGTCCCTCGGGCCGAGTACGTATGAACATGAACTGTGACCTCGTTTGGCCCTAAAGCTAGCTTCTATAGCTAGGTGCGGTACCCAGTTATTGTTTACAAACCCTAACCATTAGAGAAAAGTGTATTTTCGTAATGTAGAGTTAACGAGCTTTTCGTAATCGATTTACATTTCGTATTTTCCTCCTCGACCTCAACGGATTTAAAATCTATTTTACCAGATTCAGGGAGCAAAATCAGAGTATATGAAAATGACAGTTTCTATATGTGTGCTTATCATATCATTTTCATGGATTCCATCATCATATCTCAATTCTGACAGCAACGGCCGGGCCATTTAGAGATTAAAGCTATCACTTCAAAACGTTATACATTCGTTAATAAATAGGTACCTATTTTACACAGACAGTACTCGTAGTCATAGTAGTCTTCGTCATTGGTCGATAGCGAGACTTTGCTGCAGTGACGTCAAATAAGATACGTTACTATTGACAAACTCGGCGCATACATTATCTCAGGCTCACCAATCACGACTTTTATTTCTGCCTAAAGCGACTTGCCCCCGATTTAACAACTGATTACCTTATTGTAGTTGACTGATAATACAAATAAGTGCATTAAATACAATCGCCGTAAATTAATTGACATTCATTGTTATCATATATTTACTGCAATAATAACTTCCCAAATACATTCTTATAATAATCCATTAAGTACATAATTTATCATCAATTAACTAAACTATGTGAATACGAGTAGGTATAGGTACCGGTAGATTAGTTAGGTCATTCATAGAGGATATCTGTATATATATAGTGTAGGTCCCATTATTCCCAACAACCATTTACTCTAACTGAATCTAAAAGGCTTTTTTTGTTTTCAGTGTTTAAGTTGTACTATTTTTAACCGACTTCCGCGACTTCCTATTTTTTTTTTATGTATGTCCACCGATTATTCCGCCAATTGTGGGCCGATTTAATTTTTTTATTTTTATTTGAAATAGTATACTCCTGAGGTGGTCCCATTATAACCGAGTTGGGATCTGATGATGGGATCCCAGGGAAATCGATAATTCATATATTTTCTAAAGCTATTTAAGTATTTGTAGGTATATGGTAGTCATCGTCTTCCTATGCTGAGCTGATGATGGAAGGTATAACTCCTTAACGGTTAGGAGTTAGGAGATAATTCAAACGAGATGCATGCAAACAAGACCTCGATCACCCCGCCATAAGTATTTTACTAGAATCAAAAAACGAAAAAAAAAAATTACAAAAAAAGAACCGGCTTCAAAAAACTGAAAAACCAGAAATAACCCGTTCATGTACAGATTACATTTGAATCACTTTTTGAAGTCGGTGCCAAACCTCACGTAAACTATAATATATAAATATCGAACAAAAATACTCGTAAATACCCAATGGTAATCATTAAAGGCTTTATGCGCGGCATCTTTCTTCATACTAATAACTGAGTGGTTAGGCACCGACTTCAAAAAGTGATTGAAATATAATCTGTTCATGAACTGGTTATATTTGGCTTTTTTTTCTTATTTTTTTTATATAATTTATTTCAAGTGATGTTGAATTATAAGTAGTTATTCAAGAAAATTTTCACGGAAACTGATATTTATTGTTTTTCTGAATTAAGTTTAGTTACGCAACTACTTATGTAAAAAAATTACAAAAAAAGTCCCCTAGTAGTCATTATCATGTATTAGTTACATACGAGTACCTATATTGTGATACCCAAACAAAGGTTAAGTTAAATCATGGGAGTTGATAAATTAAAATTACTATTTGATAAACAATAACATTATTAGTTGCAGATCAAAAAGACAAAGGAAATGTATATTTCATATGGGTATCCTTATTTATCACTAGCTGTGCCCCGCGGTATTACCAGCTCATTCCACGGGAACACTAAATTTATTCGGGATGAAAAGTATCCTATGTCCTTTCCCGGGTCTCAATCTATCTCCATACCAAATTTCATCTAAGTCGGTTCAGCGGTTTAAGCGTGAAGAGGTAACAGACAGACAGACACACTTTCGCATTTATAATATTAGTATGGATTTATAATATTAGTATGGATTACGCACTGCGCAACATTCAAACTGTTCGTTATTTATCTAGTTATATCTTCTACACGAAGTTGCAATACTTAAGATTGAATATCGCATTTGCTTCATTCACTGCTTAATCAAAATAAAACATAGCTACAACTACCTAACCGACTTACCTATGGTTAGAGCAGTGTAATAACTTGCCTACTTTAAATTTAAGATAACATCTATAAGTGCAAGTCCGTCTTTCTTCACTCGCAGGTACAAATCTGCGGGAGGTTCTATATTTCACAATAACTGTCGGTCGGCATAACCCGACTGATTTAGCTGGCTCGTGAATGAGCCAAGCTGAAGCGAAATAAAGCACCTAACAGGTCGCCCGCGGCATAGACTACTACGGCAGCGCGCGCGCAGCTCCAACACTTACTCCTGCCGCCTCGCGCCTGCGCCCAGACAGGTGCCAGTCACGAGGGCTCCGACCAGCAAATATCGTGTCTCGCCAAAACAACTATAGCTACACACACGTTCGTAAGCTTCAGATTCAAGTCGGTTATCGATTGTGTGCTCGCTGCTCAACGTCTATTCGAATTCATTAACTACTTGTCTATCCATTATAAAAGAGAATTATCATGTAGGCGATCTGCGTTGCAATATATTGAATGAACATGGTCGCTCTGGCCGATCTACGGCACTCTAATCTGTGCGCTAGTTGCTTAAGCTCGTCTAGTCGGCTGGAGGAGCCGCTTGCGCAATCGTTCGATCCGCAAAGGTCATGGAAGGAATTCGCGCGGTCCAGCGTTCTTGCGACACGGCACACTGTTCCACAGTTTCCACTCGGTGCAGCGAGCAGAGCATATAATGGCGAAATGATTTCATGAAGGGTTCGCTGCGCTTGTGTTCGCCTGCACTAATTATTGTCTGTGACACCGACGACGGCCGATCGACTTCAATGATCTCAACACTATTAAAATTCGCGTTCCTTTTTGTAAGACTAATTTAAGGAGGTTTTTTACAGTTTACTTTATATAACTAAGTATTATGATCATGATGTATGTCTTTATTGTAAAATATATATGTTTTTTTAATTTCATACTATCGTATCTAAGTAGAAACCGCCTCTTCTAAGGTTTAGTAGATAAAAAAGGACAAACAGGCATGAAAACTATCATTTTTCGATAAGAAAATGTGTTACGGCACGCCCACTTACTTCAGATAAACAATAGGAAAGTAAATAAAGATTAAGCATGAAACTACAAGATAGTAATGGTCTGTATATCTACCTATATGCTTACATTTATTTACATACAATTAAAATGAATAGATACCTAGATGGTCTTATCATTATAGGTAACAAATCCGTCTAGTACTTGCCTGTACTTTGATTGGACATTTCATACAATTTATTTATATGGAATAAAGAGACCATAGTAAGTATAATTGTGGTAAAAGAGTTGATAAATACTAAATAAACTACTAATACTAAATTAAAAATAATAGGATTATAAAAAGAACACCCCCTCCAGCAGCTCTGCCTGTGCCATGGTCCCCATTACACTGGCGGCGTTACCTCTCTGAACTGCAAGGCTGATCAAGTATAATTGTTTTCGATGCGAGAGTAGATTTTAAATCCCGAGTAAGTGAATGCATGTTCGACCTGCTATGTCCCATTCAAACACACGGAACACGGGAAATGTTCAATCGTTTTCTATCAAAAAGTTACGGGAATACTTAATTTAGATAGGCCGCTAATTTAATTATATTGATATCTTCAGCTTAGAATGTTGATACTCTATAATAATATATCACCTGATAAACTCGGGAACACCGACTAGTCATGAAGAATGAAAACTGAAAGCTATTTATTACTCGTTATCTATTCGCAACATATAGGTACCTACCCGAGGAGGAGTTCGCAGCACTAGGTAATTCGTAAAGCAGCTAAATCTGTTCCCGGAGCGATGCTTTTCACATCACATGCATCTCGAGAGCCTTCGCGCCGTCACCTGCGCGCGTGGGCGCATTGTATGCTAATCTATCCCGCCAATGCAAAACGACGTAAATGCAACTGTAGCTTCAATGCACATACGCCCTTTTATATTAACATAATTATAATGCAATGCCAACCGCAGCAAATCGGCACTTATGCGAGAGGAGAAATTGTAGGAAATGATAAAAATAAAAATTAATATAAGCTTTGCGTTGCGGCTTAAGAGAAACTAACTAGTTTAGTTTAAGTTAATGGGGAAAAATAGTTAATTAAAGAGGAAGTATATTTAACCCAGTTTTCTTGTTATATGCCGATATTGCCGAAATTTAGAGGGAAACGGTAGAGGTTGTTTGACACACTTGTCATAGATGCATTTATTATGATTGATATGTAGGTATACAAGGTTGGTAGACATTTCATCGATAATTAAAGTAAAGCAATTGTTTCAAATACATAATAGGTAAAACGAATGGCCTAACTTGCTACTGGCGACTCGTTCTGCATGATTGGACTGTATAATACTTGAGACTGGGTGACACAATAAAAAGATACTGTTTCTTTCTTCATAAGGTGAACTGGAGCGAGATGAGAGCTGGGCGACGCTTGCTGTGACACTGACCCACTTTTTGCGCCCGCCATCTTTATTCCGTCCTTGATAGACCGAATCAGAGTTATAAGATGTACGGGGGCGTGGTTTATTCGCGCTTGCGCTCATCTAGCTTATTTCACGAATTTATTTATAAAATATTCATGTTTATTAATGGTACATACAAAATGTTTACATATGTATTTCAGTTAGTCAGATCTCAAAAATGGGGAATAATAAGTCATGTTATTAAGCGTCTATTTATTATTATACCTTCATCTTATATCTATACCTGAGATCTGACAACTTTTATGATTATCACAAAATATTTTGGCTATGCGTATTGGATTCTAATTGGAACTACGATATTTTCCCTTCGTTACGTAAGCGGCATGAAATGTAGGTCAACAACATTCAAGGTTACTTTCATGGCTTACGTAAATAAGAGATACGAAAGGAGATAAAGAAATAGCCAGTTTTTGCCTATGGTTAGGAAGTGGTTCACCTAAGCTAATTTGATAATCATCTTTAATAATATAATGTGATTTTACTTAATACTATAACTATTCTCTGATTGAGTAATTCACCTAATTAAACACCTTAAAAATAATTATAATATAAAACAGTTGCATACATAATAACGATGCCCGGAAGTAATAATATTACACAATAGCTATTGTCCTTTATCTGGACAAAAAGGGTAAGTAATTACACAATATTACGTCATTACGTTATCTCGTTATATAATCATGTAAAAATGGGTCATCGTTATCTTAACCTATATTAAGCAATTATAACTATTTATTTATATTGTAAGGGTCTGTATTCAACATTCCCCCCAACGTGTGCGAACACCATAAACTAATGTGTGTGAATTACGATGAGACGAGAGGCTGGGCGGCGTATTAATCCTGCTGTCGTTCTTATCTCGGTTACACGAACTCTGCCATCTGGTCCGGGATAGATTTTTACGACCTCGCCTCTCGGCCATGAACCTCTGGGCATAGTGCCATCTGCGATTATAACGATGTCGCCGATTTTCACGTTACTAGCTGGGGCGTTCTTGACTACTCGTGGACGTAGAGATTGTCGATATTCTTTCACCCATCGATTCCAAAAAGAGTCTGCTAGTACTTGCGCTGCTTTCCACGACTTTTCGTTTAGTGTAATGTCGCTGAAAGACCCGAATGGTGACATGGCGTTTGACCGGCCCAATAAAAAGTGGTTGGGGGTCAATGCCTCTTGTTTACTGCACGGCATTACGGGTATCAGGGGGCGCGAGTTGACAACATGCTCGGCCTCTAAAAGCAGTGTGTGCAAGACTTCTTCTGACGGCGATCTCTCCTTCAAAGTAACACGCAAAGCGGTTTTCACCGACCCGACTAATCTCTCCCAGGCACCTCCGGCCGATGGGTTCCCGGGCGGTATTCGTTTGAAAATTATCTGCTTGTTTTCTAAGTAGGCTCGCATCTCGGTGTCGATCGACTCTGCAGCATCTTTTATCTCTCTCTCGCTGCCGATAAAATTTGTACCATTGTCCGAGTAGAACACTGTCGGAGTGCCGCGTCTAGCTATCTTTACTGCTAGTCTGTGTAACGTTGATTTCTTAGGGATTGGCCGCCCAGCCTTAAGACGCTCGATGTCCTCGGAGAACGACTCGTACTGGCTTCGCTTTAAGAGCAATAGTTCGGCGATTTTAATGTGTTCGTTATTTACATTTTTGTCAACGTTACATTTTAACAATTTAGCCTTAAACATTTGGGCGGCTAGCAGGATACGAGCAGTGACGCGTAACAGGCGCAAGTACTTCGAGTACTTGTTTACGTCCGGTAAGTGAGCAAATTTATCGCGCCTAGTTACGACTAAAACCTTTTTTGCAATTCGTTCCTCACACGCGTCTGACGTTTCGGCGGACGCGCATCCATCAGTCGGCCATTTATCTGTATCCAATCTGATAAATTCGGGTCCGTGGAACCATCTATGATTTTTATCGAAATTTATAGGTACGTTTCTAGTCGCGTCGTCGCTGACGTTCAGCGCGGTTGGCACCCAGTGCCATTCACTGGGCAGCGTGCTGTCCTCGATTTCTGACAGACGATGCGCGACGAATGACTTGAATGTCCTAGGGTCTGACTTGATCCAGGCTAGCACAGTTTTCGAATCTGTCCAGTAATGACAACTCGTTACGTTGTAACTAGTCTCCTTTTTAACCGATTGAGCTAGTCTACAACCTAAGACTGCCGCCTGCAGTTCTAGCCTAGGTATGCTAATTTTCTTTAATGGCGTTACTCGAGCCTTCGCGGCTACCAACGTTGAGTATTTCTCGCCTTTTTCGTCTGACCCTACCATGTACACAGCGGTTGCGTAGACTGTCTCGCTACTATCGCAGAACGTGTGTAAAACTACCTGCCTAGTTGGGGCTATGACGTAACGCTGTATCTCTAAGTTACGTAACTTATTTACGTTTTCTATGAACGAACGCCATTTCTCGTTTAGCTCCGGTGATATGCATTGATCCCAATCTATACCTAGACGCCACATGTCTTGAATTAATGTCTTGCCCGCAATGCTGACGGGCGAGACGAGACCGTTCGGGTCGAACAGACCCATTACACCGCTAGTTACTTGGCGTTTCGTAGGTATTTTTTGGCCCTCTACTATCTCCGGAGGTAAGTTTCGAAAGTTTACATTGAAACCTATCGTGTCGCGAGAATTATGCCATAACATTCCTAATGTTCGTTCATAGTCACACTTTCCTAACAGCGTAGTCTCGTCTTTTTTGACGTCCACTACGTCGCCTAGTACCTCGGGGTCGTTTGACGCCCACCCACACAACTCAAAGGACGCCTCCTTGAATACCTTACTCATGTCGGTTACTAAATGCTTTGCCTCCTGCCTGTCATCGAAACTAGCTAACAGGTCATCGACGTAGAAGCTATTTATAGTTTTTTCATATACGAGTGGGTATTGCTTCGCGTGACTCTCTGCGTTTCTGTTCTTAACGAATATCGCTGTTGTTGGGCTTGAAGAGCCGCCGAAAAAGAGATTTTTCATGCGATATTCTTGGACTGGGCCTTGTCTATCATCTCCCCTCCACAGAAACATCAGTGAGTTACGGTCAGCTTCAATGATTCGTATCTGCAAAAACATCTCGCGAATGTCCGAAATAACGGCAATACGACCCTCTCTAAACCTTATAAGGACACCGAATAACGACTGAAGTAAGTCCGGCCCTGTTAACAGAGCGTCGTTCAGACTAACACCGTTATACTTGCAAGCTGCGTCAAAAACAACTCGAACACGTTGTTTTTGCGGATGTTTTACCGCAAAATGCGGTAAGTACGACGTTCGCGAGGATGACGAGACGCTTTCTACTTTCTCCGCGTAATCTTTGTCTAATAAATTTTGTATTTGTTTAGAATACTCGACCCGTAACGCCGCGTCTTTATCTAATTTTCTTTCTAAACTATACAACCGGTTGAGCGCCTGTTGCTTATTGTTAGGCAAAATCACATCATCACTCGCCCAGAGAAGTCCTATTTCGTAGCGGCGCTCATCTGGTATTTTAGCGCATGTCGCGTTTAGGATGTCTAATGCGCGCTGATTGGGGTCCGATTTAGGTATTCGCGGCTCTATACCTAACGATTCTATGCTAAAATGTTGCTTTATTAAGTCATACATGTCCTGTTCGTTACTACACCTCGCGTGATTTACATAACCTACCAGAGACCTGGGTATAGACATTGAACCGTGTACGCTAAACCCTAATCGACCCTCACTAGCTATCAGCTGCGATTTATTACCGCTTAGAACATTTTGTGTCACTAATAAGTGCCAATTGTCCTGGCCTATTAATAGTTTAGGCGTGCCTTCATCATAGCACAATTGATCACTTATAGGTAACAGGTGTGGGCAACTATCGATCAACTCTTTATTTACGCGTTGAGTACCTAAGTTCAAACTATCAATCGTACATACATTTATTTTCTCAATGTTTCTACGATATTTGCCCTGTATTGTTAGTTCTAAACGGTATGACTCGCTTTCGTTTATTACGCATCCGCCAACCCCTTCGATAAGGAGTTTCTCAGTCGCGCCGAGCGGAGCGATTCTTTCGGCTACACTGCGCTCCAAAATTGTTAAGCTACTGCCGTCATCTTGTAGACATAAGATTTCCTGCGATCCTAACGGGCCGCTAATAATAGCGGGTACTATCTTTAAATAAGTTGCTGGCCGCCTTACGTGATTAATCCTAGCTACATTATTCGGCGCGGGGGTGTCCCGTGACACTCCGTGTAATAACTTATTGTGACCTGCCTCACAGCCTCCGTGTCCACACGGCACGTACGCACACCTGTACGGCTTTTTATGAGCGAAATTTAAGCATCTAAAACACAGTTTAAACTCCTTAGCCTTTGCCCAGCGATCATCTACGGATAATTTAATAAAATCCGCGCACTTAGCTACCGTATGATCGCCGTTGCAAATGGTGCATTTTTTATTCGAATTTTCGCGAGTCTGTGCCGGTGCGTGCCGTGTGGATTTTTTCGGCTTGTTTTGCGGTCTACTATTTACCTGAGCTACCGTGTGCCTAGGTTTATCGACATTTTTCCTACTATTTACGACTCTATGGGTGTTAACGCTGTGATTGACGTCTGATCCTACACTATCCCTGCTTAGCGATCGAGACGATGACCTAGACCTACGCCGGGCTAACCTAGTTGTGTGAACCGGGTTACGTTGTTGTCGCGTTATCGGCCTACGAGTTAAACCCGAAGCTCTACTGGTGTCGTTTAAAAATGTCGATAATGCTACTAGAGTAGGTATAGAGGAGTTCGCCACGCGATATTTGTTCCATTCGTACCGCAAAATGGGATTTAGCTTCTCGACTAACCTACCTACTAGTTCGGGGGCTAACAAGTACTGATCCTGTTTCAACGCCTTGATACATGAAACTACATTAGCTACCTGTCCCGCGAATGAGATAATATTGGCGCAATCTTCGGTCAATTTAGGCAAACGTTTGACCTCCTCGATTTCGGCTAAAATGATAGCCTCAGGATTGCCGAACTGCAATTCTAACAAATCCATTATCTCATTCGGGTCCGATACTGTATACAAAATTGATTTTACCGCGTTCCTCGCGTCGCCTCGCAAGCTACGTCGTATTCTAGCTACATTCATGACGTCTGTGAATAGCGACTCGGTGTCTAAATATTCGGCTTTAAAGGGGATCCACTCTGTGAGTGCCCCAGAGAAATGCGATAGCTCCGGTACGTTCAGTTGTATAATTGGTGCATTTTTACGAGTAACCGCGGTCTCTATCCTGTGTGACATTAACTCAAGATCCTTGTTCTGAAACTGATCGTACGTGATCTCATTACGCGGCTCCCTAATGCGCACCCCGGGCAAATTAGTGACGTTTTGTTGTTGAATCCAACCCTCTACACGAGAATTCCTATCACAGTCCCGCGACGTGTTGCTACTAGACCTAGCTGCCTCTAGCCTGGCGATTTCTAGTCTAGTCTGAGCTTCCGCCGATACTGCCCTAGCCTGGATCAACTCCGCCTTCCTTAATTCTAATTCTGCCATAAGCACAGAGATGCTTGCATTATCCGTGGCTGGAGGAGCCTCTTTTTGCGCGTGAGTTACGTTTTTTGGCGTTAATGTTTCCTGACTCGCGGTGGCCTTTGCCTTTGCGTCACTGCTCGTATTTTTATTTGCACTTTCAACGTCCTTGTCCCAAGTGTTCGTTTCGTTCGAAGTAGTCAACCCCGACGGCGGGGTGCCGGTAACCGACATGTTGACTGGAGACACCGAAGGTGTTCGCTTTCCCGAGCGCAAAACCCTTACGTTAATCTCCGGTACGGACATTAACACTTAAACAAACAAAATAAACGAAACGAATCAACTTGAACGCACTGACATTGATCACAATTAAAACAATTATAAAACAAAAACACTTCTTTAAACACGGAACTAATCAAACAATTCAAATTAAACACAATTATTACGCGAATTTTTAAACACAATTATTTACGCGAAATCAAAAACACAGTTATTTGCGCGAAAATTTAAACACAATTATTTACGCGAAATTAAAAAACACAATTTACACATTTATACACAAAACACAAAAACACTTATCCGACCGTATATTCCCTAATGAACCACTTCCTAACAACCTAGCATCGGGTCCAGCTCCCTGATAAGCTGGCTCCGTGCGACCTACTGGGCCCTGTGGCCTAACTGGACACACTATGTGGGGAATCCAGCTAGGACTTGGGGAAGTGTGGAACCGTATTCACGGCCGGACTGTACGATCCACCACCGTGGAAAGGTGAGCGCGTCCGAGAACTCACGAAGTACGACACTCTGTGGGTTTAACACCGCAAGGTCCACTGCCGCTTGTTTTGCAACTGACCCAACCAGTTTTCACTTGAGAATTAGCTGGACACCAGGTGCGCTCGCGCATTCTCTTTTGAAATTAGGGGGTTCGGTGCATGAGTGTCTACAGAGCGCCGCCCAGTACTCTACAGATCAATAGCTGAACACATTTAAGTGAACCGCTCACGTTCGTTAAGAGTACCGACAAGGCTCGACCGTCACTCAGTCTGTGTCGCAGTAAAGGGCTGCCTGCGCTCGAAAGCACTAGCCTGCACGATTACAAAACGACGACTGCAATTTCAACTTTCACTAGTGTTACTTGTTGAAATGCAGCATAACCGCAACTAAAGTTGCGGTCCGAATTTCTCTGTTAGACAGAGACCACTTGTGAGTGTCGCGAAAATTCGCAAAACACTTGGCGATTGACGTAATTGTTGCGTTGATTCTTGATCCGGCTACTCGAAGGGACCATTAAAACGAATGGTCTCACGGGATCTTGATCCGGCTGCTCGAAGGACCATTAAAACGAATGGCCTAACTTGCTACTGGCGACTCGTTCTGCATGATTGGACTGTATAATACTTGAGACTGGGTGACACAATAAAAAGATACTGTTTCTTTCTTCATAAGGTGAACTGGAGCGAGATGAGAGCTGGGCGACGCTTGCTGTGACACTGACCCACTTTTTGCGCCCGCCATCTTTATTCCGTCCTTGATAGACCGAATCAGAGTTATAAGATGTACGGGGGCGTGGTTTATTCGCGCTTGCGCTCATCTAGCTTATTTCACGAATTTATTTATAAAATATTCATGTTTATTAATGGTACATACAAAATGTTTACATATGTATTTCAGTTAGTCAGATCTCAAAAATGGGGAATAATAAGTCATGTTATTAAGCGTCTATTTATTATTATACCTTCATCTTATATCTATACCTGAGATCTGACAACTTTTATGATTATCACAAAATATTTTGGCTATGCGTATTGGATTCTAATTGGAACTACGATATTTTCCCTTCGTTACGTAAGCGGCATGAAATGTAGGTCAACAACATTCAAGGTTACTTTCATGGCTTACGTAAATAAGAGATACGAAAGGAGATAAAGAAATAGCCAGTTTTTGCCTATGGTTAGGAAGTGGTTCACCTAAGCTAATTTGATAATCATCTTTAATAATATAATGTGATTTTACTTAATACTATAACTATTCTCTGATTGAGTAATTCACCTAATTAAACACCTTAAAAATAATTATAATATAAAACAGTTGCATACATAATAACGATGCCCGGAAGTAATAATATTACACAATAGCTATTGTCCTTTATCTGGACAAAAAGGGTAAGTAATTACACAATATTACGTCATTACGTTATCTCGTTATATAATCATGTAAAAATGGGTCATCGTTATCTTAACCTATATTAAGCAATTATAACTATTTATTTATATTGTAAGGGTCTGTATTCAACAATAGGTATTAATTTATACGTATAATTAATAGATTTATCCGAAAATCAACATTTGTAGTATATTATGAAACATCATAGAAAGATGTTTAAATTAAATCTTTTACTCACCCTTAGCTCGACAACCGAGTTGTCAGATCGGTCCATCTTGAGTGATTTATCTGATAACCACAAACATTATTCATAATCATCCTTAGAAACCGAGAGGATAAAATTTAAAACAGACAATACTCGCTCTTATCACGACATAATAAAAAACAATTTAGTGTTAAAGGTTACTTCTTTTATTCAATGTGTTATTGAAATTAGTCTAAGCCTGTGGTGCTTGTTGTATTTACAGTCCCTCGGGATTGGTATCTGCTTCGATAGGATTTGCGTTTTTAACTAAGCTTTGAGCTGCAGTAATGCATTACGTCTGTTATATATACATTTTATGCCTTGTCGCATAAAGGTCGGTTTGTTTTTTTTTATGTCAACAAGAACGGTGGCGATGTACTTGTGATTGTTGATTGATGCACGTATTAAGGGGCTCCCCGCTCTCAATGACCTTCGATCTGTTGCGATAGATTTTCCCATATTATAAATAGCTAATCATAATAACATAGTTTTTCCACAACAAAATACCGTATCAAGTACCTTTCACATGTCACTGACTTTGAGATACAGGCCGTCAAAGTTTACGATTTTTTCGGGGAAAAAGTAGTGGAAACGGTTTTTTGCGTTTTTCTCGAAAAGTATTGAGAAAAATAGAAAAAACTTCACAACAAATTTTGTGGAATATGGTTTAGAACAATAAAATGTAAGATTTTTTTTACATATACACCGGGGATAAAAGTAGAAACGAGATTAGTGTATTTTTGGTCCTTCACCGAATATTTTTTTATAAAATACACAGTCGTTAAATCAAAATTCGGGTCACTACAAAGTGTTAAGCATAGACCATACTACAATATATATTAAATAGGACATTATAACTCTATAATCCACAAACTAGATACGATGTAAAAATCATCAAATTGGCTGATTTCTGTAGGGAGCCCCTTAATTATTGCAAATATAAATATTTAAGTAGCCATTAAGTTAAAAATTGAATTTAATTGCTAATTATTTAATATTCTTACAGCAGGCTAGGTTCCCTTAGTAGAGTCAAGGGTACTTCCCGAGAAGCCATGCTCTGATATTACGATACTGGCATATATAATCTAAATGCTCCTCTCGTTAATGAATAAATTAGGTGATGCCTATATGTTTTAATTTCAGACATCTGAGCTCGAATCGCTGCTTTGCAAGCAGGAGGGCGCCTCGCTAGCGCCCGCCCACATGGATCTATTCGATGGGGGCACTTCTTCTCGCGACGATGCTTTCCTGCGCCCCGCCCTCTGGGAGGACATCGCCTCCTCGATCAGGAACATCGATCCAGAAAATGCGAACATGCTCGCTCCGCTGGGAGCGACACACGTCAAGTTGGAAGCGGACGATCCGTTACTCGAAGAGTGCGCTACGCCACTTCTCAGTCCTCTCGAGATCAAGATGGAAAGGCTGTGCGGACCGCCGACGTACGCGCAGCCTCAGCCGCCGCAGCACGCGCCGCAGCCGCAGCCGCAGCCGGCCAGCTCGTTCGCCAAGTACCCGCCGGCGCGGCTGGTGTACATGTCGCCGCTGACGCCGCCCGGCTCCGACCAGGGCAGTCCGGGCAACTCGATGCAGGTAAAACTCTTAACTCTCTTGTCTCGGAAGGCCCAGAAAGTGTTGTTGTATATCGTATTCAACAGCAAAGAAAGGATACCAAACAATAATGTAATTTTGGAACGTATTCCTTTTTTTAATACTTATCAGTGTAAAAATAGTATTACACACTTTCTTGGCTTTGTGATATGAAAGCGGCTATATGTGGGTACCTACATTAAACCATGCTTTGCGATTGCTTGCCATGCGACGGTTGATGGTACATCCTGCTCGTGCTGCTGCGATCGTATTGTTCTCATCGCTCCGCAAATCATTGACCATAATCAATAATTTACCTACTGTCAAATTGTCTCATATTACAAATAATGAGCTATAATATGATTAAATATACATTCATCATACATATATATACACAAACATACACTCAACACTCAACATAAATATACACTCAAGCAAGGGATTGCTTGAGTGTGTATATAAGGGATTATAGTAGAGTTGCTATTAAGCCGCGAAATTGTGCGCATCGGGTTACAAGCATGACATTTTTACCACACATAGAGCGTTTCACGGTGATTATTTTCAGATGTGGAGGGAAGTAAGATTCGTCCCCTGTTTGGTGGGAGAGCGGGGTGAAGAGGACCAAGTACTGCTCTTTTTCTTTTTTTTATTACTGATCAGTAAAGGCTATTAAGGCTTGTGTTGTGGGACATCGTTTTCGTGTAAAATAGAAATCAGCTATTAATTTTTTATGTTATTTAAGAATAGTTTCTTATTAAAATTTGGGTTTATTGCCGAAAAGGTAAAAATCACAACAAGTTTTTTTTATTCAGAACGATAAATTAGTTAATATTTACAATTTAAAAAAATATGAATAAACAGCAAATTTAATCTTGTTTTTAAAAATGTATACATATTGGGCACATCTGATACAAAAAATACCTTGAAAAAAATGTTGATGTTAAGCTTAGCCTGCGTGTTCTAGTACATTTTGATAAGTCGCGAAATTGTGTACATCGGGATACAACCACGAAATTTCTACCACAGATAGAGTATTTTGCGGTGATTATTTTCAGATGTGGAGGGAAGTCAGATTCGTCCCCTGTGCGGCGGGAAAGCGGGGTGAATAGGACAAAGGAGTCCTCTTTTTCTTTTTATATTACTGATCAGATAACGCTACTAGGACTTGCGTGGTATCGTTTTCGTGTAAAACAGATATCAGCAATTTATTCTTCATGTTATTTATTCATAGTACCATATAAAAATATGGTTGTATTTCCGAAATTGTAAAAATCACAAAAAGTTTTTTTTATTCAGGGAGATAAATTAGTTATATTTCCTGAATATTTAAACAAACAAAAATATTTCAAAATAGCAAATTTAATTTAGTTTCTAAAAACATATATATATTGGGCACTTTTCATACAAACAGTAACTTAAATAAATTGTTGATGTTGAGATTAGCCCGCGTGCTCGTGATACTTTAGTAAAAAAAAATTGTTTTAATTGCATTAATTTGTTTTTCTAGGACGTATATAGTAAATATTATATGTAAGAGCATGTTAATAATCATTATTTAATGTATTTAATGAAGTGAAATAGGATGCGTTCGGAGATTTACGTTGGTTACGCCGACGTAAAGATATATTTTAAGCTACTGTTTGTATGAGAAGTGCCCAACATGCATATATTTTTAGAAACTAGATTAAATGAGCTTTTTAAAATAATAATAATAATTTGAAAATGTTCACGAAATTGAACTAATTTACCTCACTGAATAAAAAAACTTGTTGTGATTTTTACCTTTTCGGCCATACACCCATATTTTTATATGGAACTATACAGAAATATCATAAAAAAATAATTTCTGATATTTGTTTTACACGGAAACGATACCAAACACGTCCTGGTAGACTTAACTGACCAGCAATAAAGAAAGAAAAGAGGGATACTTGGCCCTATTCACTCCACTCTCCCGTCTCACAGGGGACGAATCTGACTTCCCCTCACATCTGAAAATAATCACCGTGGAACACTCTATCTATGGTAGAAATTTCATGCTTGTAACCCGATGCCCACAATTATGTTAGAAAACAGCGGACTAACAACTCTACTATTAGAATCAATCCACCTACGCATAATATATATCGCATCAAGTGCTTCAAGAAAGAAATGGAAATCACGTCACTAACACCGATGTTATTCCTGCGACACGTTTCCGTATAGCAGGACGCAATATCGATTATCATAATTTTACGTAAACTTCGATGTCAAAATGTGTCACACAAAAAGTAAATATTGTATATATATTGGAGCAGAAGCAAGACCTGTTGTTGTTGTTGCAGGGCGGGCCGCGCCGGACGCCGCCGCCGCCGTACCACCCGCCGCCGCTGTTGCGAGCGCCGCACGCGCCGCCGCATCCAAATGTGCACCAGCACCACCATCAACAGGTACCCAGTTATACCAAACATTTTGTATTTTCATGCTTGCTTTGCATTATAATTACAAATTCAGTTCATTTATTCCAATATTAAATTTGTAGGTAGGTACATCAGCTACTTAGCCTATGATGGTTGCGTTTATCCCGTGATAAATAGGTAAGTGACAAAGCATCTGTCACTCACACTCGCAATTTGTCAAAACGTGACGGTATCCGTAACCGTGTCCGTCGGTCCGTGGCTTAGCTCCGTGATCATTAGTATTACTAGAAAGCTAAAATTTGGTCAAGTATGTGTAATTGTATCACTCCGACAAAACGGTAAAATAAAAACTAAAAAAAAACTTTTACCTAAATAAACCTAACGTGAGGGTGATTTTTTTTTCGTTCCAATACTAGTGTGTAGGGTTACGTTGAATAGGTATTTTAGAAATAATAGAGGTGTCCAAACATTATTTTTTGATAAAGTCAGCAGTCAGTAACTTTCGCGTTGTCGACCTTTTTAGTTATAGCTTGAAATCTTTCTTGTAATTTAAACCTCTGGCTTAAAACCGCTGTTTTAAGCCCGTCTATTGTGATTGTGAAGGATGGGCAACTACGGAACCCAACACTGAGCGTGGCCCGACAAGCTCTTGGCCGGTTTTTTATAAATAAAATATTGTCATTCTTAAGCAGGCGATGGCGCAGCCTCCACCGATGCAGCCCCAACTACCTGCGCCCACGCAGCAGCACCAGCCTCACCTGCACGCGCCCATGCAGCACGCGCGGCTCAACCCCGCCTCTGCCAAGTACAACCGGCGGAACAACCCCGAACTGGAGAAGAGAAGAGTACACCACTGCGACTTCATGGGTAACTAGCGACACGCTGCGCCTCGTTGCTTAATCATTTTTATTCGCTACAAACGACTCTATATCGTGCCTTAAATATCTCAGTACTGTGCGTGGCATTGCAAGTCCCGGCCAGTTAAACTAGTTGGCTGCAGATAGATGGGTTTTCCTCGATCGTGATCTACTTATTCGACATTTAGTAGAAGCTTAATCAACTCTACAACCGATCGATGTATCGGAGAGAGAGGTACAATGAGATATACACATTTTCTTATTTCTTGATAATAATTATCCTCCGTCAACAACAAATACTATTTAGCAATTTTAACTTACAATTTCAGACAGATATACCTATTATATATACATCAAAACAACGCAATGAAGTTACACAGGCATACACATAGACGATGCTTCTTTTGTGTTCGTGTTGATCAAGCATAGAAATAACTTTCATTCTATACTAATTTATTGATATGTATCTCGATCGACCCAGGGCCACTGGCGGTAAGTTCGCATGTCATATGGTGAATAGCAACTTGTTTCTATCTATAATGATTCTTGGGTTATGTACAGTAAGTGTATGTTGCGCGACCTTAATGATCGTTTAGGTATTTTACGACGTACAAAGACATTTGAAACAATCGAGCAACAAACTTTAATGATTATGATTAGTACCTAAAGATCGACTACGAAAGCTGTTGACGTTTTTTCGTCGTGACGTTACGAGTATTACTTGCTCGTTATAACCATCCTGACATGAAACTAAAGTGGCAGTATAAACAAATAAAATTGAGCACGAAAAGTATTCGTTATAATATAAGCAGTAAGAAGAAAAAAAACACTAATTAAGTACTACCATAACCATAACATAAATATAAATAATAATAATAATAATTTGAGTTAATATGATTTAATTGAATTTTAATGTTTATATTAGTTTATATAGTCAAAACCTTATTTTTAGTAAGTAAGGTATACAATTTGTACGCCACAAGGCAAAACACAGAGCACTGTAATGTTTTTAAAATATAAGATCTTATTGTACTACTTACCTGTGATTTACAAATAAATGAATTCTATTCTAATTCTAATTCTACTCATCAAATGTTAAACTAGGGTCTGACAACTTTGACAGTGCATATAAATTTACGACACTTTATCAATTATGACCGAATTAGCCCGTACGTCATGTTCATGTTCATGTTTCTTTTTTTAGGTTGCACAAAAGTATACACGAAGAGTTCTCACCTGAAAGCCCATCAGCGGATACATACAGGTACACAATTTGTCAACCCCTACATGCCTTTTATTACTAGTTAAGCTTCAGCGAATTATGCGTTTTGCGAAAGTATAGTATAGTTCATCAAGCGATTAGAGTAAATCTACTAGTCTTTACGTCAAAGGTCGGAAATTACTATAATATACTATTATAGACCTCATAAACGGCTTACTAAGTATATGCATTTAGTTATTTCCTGAGAGTTTGGCGTATGTACTTCATCACCATAGTGTTCCACTGCTCCGCCGCAACAATCATTTATGACACTATGTCGAGATTTCTACCGCAGTCCAAATATTTAGAAAATCACAAATTAAATATGCATCCATTTTAAATAAACAATGTTTAAAGGATTTTAGAAAGCCAAGATCTCTTTAAGTTTTTGTTACCGACCTAGGCAATAATAAACATATATAGCACTGCGCGACGAGTATGTTTTTTTCCTAAAATCTGTACGACTAATATTTTCAGGCCCAATTTGGCCATGATTGTTTGTAATTGTAATCGAACCATTTACGAGTGATTACGGCTGTCAAACCGTCGACAATGATAGGCGTAATCAACCGATATAAAATAAAAGAGCATAAGTGGTAAAATTGGGCCTTTGTAAACCACTCTTGTATTTCAAATAGACCAGGGGTTCCTAAAGTGTGAACAACGGCACCGGAGGGAGTGAATAATGGCACCGTGAGGCGCTCTTGTTTACTCTTCTCCGGAAGCAAAACTTAGCTATCATTGATCATACGACTTTCGGACGCCGGGACGAGATACATAACCAATAATCACCGCAAACTGAAAAAATTGGGAACCCCTGTTGTAGATTTTTTCGCGTTAGTTTGATGATTTCGATATGTTGATGTAGGAGAGAAACCTTACACTTGCCAATGGCCGGAGTGTGAGTGGAGGTTCGCGAGGTCGGACGAGCTGACGCGGCACTACCGCAAGCACACCGGCGCGAAGCCCTTCAAGTGCGCGGTCTGCGAGCGATCGTTCGCCAGGTCCGACCACCTCGCCCTGCACATGAAGCGGCACCTACCTAAAACCACTAAATGACACGCGAGGAGAGGCGGGGACCAGCCTCTCGCGCCTCTATCCACACAAGTAAATCTAATAATTGTTTTTTACATTATAACTTGCTTGTAAGAGCTAATATAGTCGCTAACAGAACGACTCAATACACTTAAGAAAGTCATATTTTATTGTAACATTGTAATCATTTTTTTATTCTTATTATTTAATTCTTGTCTTACTTTTGATGAACATGATATTATTTCGTTAAATTTTGACATGAACACTTAAGAAAGTAATATTTTATTGTAAAATTATATATATCTTTATGTAGGTATACGATAAATTTAACGTTACAAAAAAAAACACAATATTCTTGAGCGTTACCAAAAAACAATCTTAATAACTGGCGCTTTACTAAGAACCACTTATGTTTACCCATTTATTGTCACGTGTGTACATTTCCGCAAATTATGTTCTAGGAGGAATGCAGTGATACCATCTTCTTGGAGTGCGACCTGGACACAAGCCTGATGGACACATTCTACGGTGTGCTGTGACGTGCAGCGAGACAGCGCCCGCGCAGAGCGGTGCGGTTCACGCGCCCTCTGTTGGGATATTTCTCAAACTATCCACCTAGATTCTATAAGAAATTGACAAGATACGTACGCAGCTGTATTTCGATACCTTATAGTAATAATTAGGCCCTCGTGTTAGTTATGCCTGCTTGCGAGGAAGGAAACACCAAAATCACGTAATAATATTGCATGTCATTGTAATTTCGTATTACATTGCTCTAATCTAGTAATATTATTGAGACAGTATATTTATATTTTACATATTATATATTTACCTAATATGTAAAAAACATATGTAGTTACATTTTTTAAATAAGATTGACTTCACCGACACCCTTGTGAAACTATTGGGATTTGATATAGGTATGTAGATTTATTATGAAAGTACCTAGTTAATCTAATAATATCAAAATAATATCCGTTTAAAATACTGATGTCTGACGATTACACGAAATATCGGTGTACACTACTACTAAACCACATATTCACTAAACAACAGTTGAAATGAAACATGATCCATCGACACATTCAAAGCAAAAACTATGTACGTGTTTTTTAAATAGTCAAAAACTATTGCGGTAAGCACCGCTGTTTACTATTGTTTCCGTGCTCCGTCCTAGAGATGAGATGCAAGCAAACAATACAGTTTCGCACACGGTGTCGGCTGAAACATAGTTTCTGTAAACGTGAATATACGTGTTGCTCAGAAAACAGTATATCCGAAACATTGTTTTTTAGTGAATACGTGGCTTAAGTAACTCCGTGCTCTTGTGCCGCTGAATGAAACTCTCGATACTTTTATATAATTTAATTCAGACGATCAGATTTTATTGCTGTTTGCAATATGTGTAGTGAATAATGTTTTTCCATTGTTATTTATTGTCTTTAAAGCTTGCTTTATTGTAATTAACTTCCGTAATACGATATACGAGCCTTTCCAACATAATACAATGGCATAACTTTATTTACTACATCTATTAAATATCAAGAATAAAATACAATATCTTCCCAATCGCATATCAAAAAGAAGGATTTGTTTTACATATAGGTTTATTTAGTTTCTCGTTAATTTACGTGACATAACTATATGAGTAATAGGGTGTACTTGGTGGTATGGAAGAGTTGCTCACTGCAATAGTAATGATGTCGCTGTTGAAGCCTCGAAACGTAAAAGCTCTAAGTATTCATTAGATATTATTATTGATTAGTTAAATTATAATAGGTTATTATATTAACTAAGAGAGCAAGGAATATCCAAGATATTACAGTTATCTTAACATTATTAATTTAATGTCGGTTAGTTATTAGTTACTAGTTATAATCGTAGAATATATAGTTGCGTTTTCGGATCTCACGACCCGAGTAAAAGCTATTATTACCTAATTACATCGTTTAGCAGAGGATTGAGGTGCTGCTCTAAATAGGTAATAGAAGTAGCACATTCGAGGCGGTCTTTTTCATTTCTAATGTTTCTATTCATCGCGCGTATTCTGCGCTTCAGAAACACTCAGGTACGCAGTAAGAGCTCTGAAACTGTAAAAAAAAATACGAATTGCCTTCTCAACGCATAAATTCGGGTCGTGTGCTTCGGATACGCTGTTTTACACTTTCTAGTCTCGATTTATTAAAGACATTTTAATCAAAAATACACCACACTAAACATCCCGCTACGCCTGATAAACCTGGGGGCCTATGATGGTTGCGTTTATCGCGTGATAAATAAGTGACAAAGCATATGTCACTCACACTCGCATTATGTCAAAGCGTGACGGATGCTTTATCACTTATTTATCGCGTGATAAACGCAACCATCATAGGGCCCCAGGACTTATTCTGTATGTTGCCGTTCTTACAATTACTGATACAAACGCACATAAGGCCATAATATTGCACAATTTATAATAATATTCCACAAATTTAATTACATACGAAACGGGTTAACGTCGAATATAGCTCGACATGCTTAGAATCGGTTCGCGATTCATCATCAGGAGAGCCGAAAAGTCGCCGCGGCGGCTATTTGAACAGTCTGAATCGCGAACCGATTCGAAACATGACGAGCGATATTGGCTGAGACTTGCGAGAGTTTTCTATGTAAAATATTTCAGGTCTAAAGATTATTCATAATTATAAAACGATATAACCTAAGGTTCAAAAATGTAGAAAACGAAGTAAAATTTTATCCTTATTGCCTCCGTCCAATCAAAATATATTCTAAACATTACGATCATATTTAATCGTGAGTATTTTTCAGAGGGTCGTATCGTAGGTCACGAGCTGTACAGCTTGAGTAATTAACACTTGACTCACACAAACGCGCACTAACGCACGCGCAAGACGCGAGCTTGCAAAAGCCATCTCTCGAAAAACTCAATTGCCATCATTGATAGTCACTAGAATTTGTATCGTCTAAGTATTGATCACCTACATTTAAGTACCATTCTCTTCGGACTCTTCGGCACTACCGTGCCTTATATTTGGGGTGACTTTCACTTCGTGCCTTACAAAGTATATTTTTATGTATAGGTACGGGAAAATACCAGTTACTCCTTATCGTCTTAATATGTGGGTATATTCTTCTTTCTAATTCTTACCAATATTACACAACAAACAACAATCGTGTAAAAAAGTATTAGGTATATTTTAAGTAAATGTATTGTATATTAAAAGAGTGCCCTTTATCATCTTGTATAGGTAGAGCCATTCTGTAAAAAAAACCTTAAATGAATGTTAGCTTAGTTAAGGGAAAATTACCGTCCTATAATACGGTCATTCTCCAGACGTACATTTTTGATTGTCTTCACTCTTTAAAAATACAAAATTATTGAATTAATTATATCTTATATTTTTTGATCATAGCAGGTATTCGTATTGAACTGTACATGAATTTTCAAGAACATATTTAAAACCCTTCGGGTAGAAAAAAATACTTTTAGTTCTATTCTCCTAATTGACACGTCGCGTCCCACTACCCAAATTACTTACATACCAATTTCTCCTGATGATATACATGAAGAAAAATCAATGTAAGCAAGTTTATTAAACAAAAGAATACATGTTTTAATTGCAAAAAAAAAACCTAGTCAATACCAATAATATATCACAAAGATATCAATTATAGTAACTTTGTCTCGAAACGTATAATAATTGACGCGTCGCGGTCGTTTGTGATCACACAAGTCCTCTGAAAGTAGGTACGGATCTCACTAGCGCATTTCGGTGAAGCGGTCAGTCGTGCCAAGAGCCCCGTGTGGGATGGTTGTGTCAGCTGTGTACGGGTCGCGGACTATGACTGTAAGTATCTAATTCACGCGTTTTGGCTCACGAAATTTCTAATTGACACGTTCACGTTTTTAAAATCAACCAGTAACTCTATTGCGCTGAGAATTTTAGTGTACATTAAAGGCCTCATTATTTAATAGATACTAGATTCTGCAGATTATTACATGTACCTATAAAAAGTTATTTTTTATTTTTCAAGAATCCCTAATTCACAAGTCTAATTCACGCATCAAAAATGAACGCGTTAATTAGAATTTAACCATCCATGCGGTTCTAATCATCAGTTTGGTTTATTTTCTAGAAGATTTGTATATATAATAGTAATAGTACCTATAATATATAGTCACATCTTTGTGGGGTCATTTTATAACCTCACCAGGTAGGCTGGAAAATTCTAGCCGAAGCGGTTTTGCCATATATTAGCACCATCAGGCGTGAACAATTTCGTACTTGGATATAACCCTGTCTGATAGAATAATAACAATGAAGCTAAACACCAATTTATGTCTTCTCAACATCGTGCAAGTTTACAACACAGTCCACGGAAGAGGATATCAACTAGAGGAAACTCTAGACAGCATACCAAGCCGGCAAATCGCAATGCTATTGGGAGACTGGAATGCTAAAACAGGAAGCTCAGAAATAGTCCATGAAATCCGAGACACCATTGGCAAAATATGGTCTAGACTCTAGGAACGAACGAGGTCAGAGGCTTGCAGAGTTCTGTGTTTTGTGTCTGACCATTACTTTAACACTCTCTTTCACCATCACAAAAGATGACTCTACACTTGGAAGTCTCCTGGAACCTGGGTCGTTTTAGGAATCAGATAGACTAAATACTGGTAGACAAGCGCTGGAAGTCATCTGCCAAAAATGTGAAACCGTCCCTTGAGCTGAATGCGGTTACTGGTTGCCTCCTTCTCCATTCGTCTCAAAGCCGTTTACCGTAACGCGCGACCTAAACCCAGAACTTAGAATCCAATAGAGCGATCCCATTTCCAGAATCTGACGGAAGCGACGCTCATGAATTTAGATTCACCGTGGACAGGTGATTCTGAGTCCAGGTAATAAATTAAGATTTTGAGGATATCGTATCTATGTATTTGTATTTGTATGTATTTGTATTTCTTTCTTATTGAGGTGTGCAATAAAGAGTATTCTATTCTATTCTATCTAAGAGAGGAAGGGACTGTAGAAGGTCCACATGGATCACTGAGGAAACGTGGAACCTAATTCAGCGCCGGAAAGAAATTAAAATTAATGCCCTTCAAGACTCCAAGGTGAAAAGGGAATACTCGAAACTATGTAAAGCAATTCAAAGGGAATGCCGCAGAGACAAGAACGAGCATATGCGAAGAAGTCGAGTCGCATCCACTTAAATTACTAACCTCGGATCTGTTCAAGAAAGTTTCCTGCTGAGTCGAAAGTTCAAACCCAAGTTCTGGGTCATTGAAGATCACGATGAGCAACCGCTGCATGAGTTTGCCAAAATTGCAGAACGCTGGCGTGGCCACTATGAGCAGCTGTACAAAAGACCCTGTACATCTACCGACACTCGGTTGCACTTGGGACTTCTGAACCCGAAGCCCAACATCTTCAAATCAGAGATAATAGCAGCAATCCATCGCCTTTAAATTAAAACAGCTCGTAAAGCGGACCGTGATCGAATTGATGCTTGCTGCTGGAGACGAATGCTGCGCATACCATGGACAGCACGCCGCGCCAACGCACCGATCTTAGCCCGACTCAAGATCCGAACTAAACTGTCGACAACCTATCTTCGCAGGGTTCTGGAGTACTTTGGTCGCATTGCCAGGAAAGACAGTGATAACAGACGATCACTGGAAAAGTTGAAGGCAAGCGACCAAGAGACAGGAGCACGACATGCTGGACAGAATAGATTCTCACAACCCTTGGCACGTACACGATGCTCTACACACGGCTACTGTCAGCAACAGATGGCGCCGCATCATTCGGGAATGACCATGACCCTCAGCAATGAGGCAACCGACGCAAGGAGAAGGAGGAGATAATATAGTAAGCGTAGTGAGGGCAGGTACTTGTATAAATTATTTGTTACTAGTTGTGCCCCGCGGTGTTACCCGCTCATCCCACTGGAACACTAAATTTATTCGGGATGAAAAGTATCCTATGTCCTTTCCCGGGTCTCAAACTATCTCTATACCAAATTTCATCTAAGTCTGTTCAGCGGTTTAAGCGTGAAGAGGTAACAGACAGACAGACAGACAGACAGACAGACACACTTTCGCATTTATAATATTAGTATGGATGGATAACTTATCATAATAATTCAATTTACATACCTACATAATTACTACCAAGTAACTCTAACGGCCGGTGTGCTTGTTTCTTGAGTACTTAGATACTTTCATATTATTTAAAACATAGCTTATATCATATAACTGTCACCATATCAGTCATATATTATTATACAAAACGTTTTTATTTTAATAAGTTTTTTTTTTAACTGAATTTGTATAATTAACGCGTCGCTTTTCTAATTCACGCGTCATACAAAAAGTAAAATATTCTAATTAACACGTCGTTTTTCTAATTCACGCGTCATATAAATTTTAATTTGCTTCTAAGTAATTAACCTTTAATAATTATAAAGTGCCCTATCCATATTTAAGTTTCAATGATCGATATGTTACTATATTTGAGATAAAAATCATTGAAAAGTAAGTAGAAAAAAAGCGACGCGTTAATTAGAATTAGAACACAAATTTGGAGAATGACCGAATAAATGTACGATTAAATGGGCCAAATTTATATTCCCTTGCCCAAATCTTGCCATCTAAATAGTAAAATAACTAAACTATGAAATATCCAGAAAGATAAAGAATGATAAAACTTTTTAAAACTGTCTAAAACCCGATATTTCGTTCTGTCTCGAAGTTAATTATTTGCATAGTTTTTCTAGTATTTTAAAATCACTTAAAGTACGGCGACAAAAAAAAACGGTCACAAAACGCATAGAGCCCAAAAAGACGTCTTTTTTATGTTGACAATATTTTTTTTCCTAATACGAATAATTAGTGAGTCATTTTATCTCAAATGTTACTGAGAGATTCACAGCGACGACGTGCGTTCAGCACCAGGGTGAAAAAAAACTAGGAATTCTAACACGCGTAAGGTACCAGTACCAGTACCTACTTATAAAATACACTTTATTTATTTGTTTGCTACGTCCTTATCGTTTCATGTTAACGGAAGGATAAATAAATAAATAAAACGATTGTCAAAGTCAAAGTCAAAGTCAAAGTCAAAGTCAAAGTCAAAGTCAAACATTTATTGAGGTGGAAAAAGAAATTCATGAACTGAACAGAATAACAGGCACTGCATTTTTTATATTAAATTGAGTTACATACCTAATATGTCAAAAAATATATACCAGTGGAGTGTTTCAAGTCTTACAAAAGAAAAATAACCAAGTGTATCAATATTTTATGGGTCGAAAATACAACATCCGCTTATGTTCTTGTAACATCCACAGCCCAAATAGTACCTGCCATTTTCGTATATACTTTAAGTACCAATCCTTAAATTAAGTAGGCAGAGATGAGTGCAAATGTGTGGCTTAAATCGCATTGTAAACATTATTGCCATTAACTACCATGAAATTGTACTTATTAACGTAAAAAACGTGAATTCGCTACCCAGTGTGGTTCAGTGTGCAACGTGAAGTCATGTCAAGATGTTTTGTAGAGAATAGCCATTGTGTGTCTAATATAACATATTGATTTATTGCCATACACCTGTCTATAGATGCCATATTTTAATGAACACATATTAGTTATAACATTAGTCTATATGAGGAAACTGTATAAGTGAATAAGATTTTTTTTTTCTCTATAAACCATGTTTGTACCTCACTATTTTCCATTCTATCTTATTTCTTTTTTACGGTGGTTGTTTGGTAAGTACCTGATATATTATCAAGTAGAAAATCTGCCTTATTTTTATCAAAGGTGCCGTTGGATATACACGATAGTAAGTGTTTATGAAGCCGAAGTGTAGCGCATTGGTTCTAAGAGTATTTACAGGTTCGGGCGAGAGGGATCATTATCAAAATACTAGTTTTTACCCGCGGCTTCTCTCGCGATATAACATGATTTAATGCCGTATGTCCCCTGGATGAGGCAGTGGGCGTCCACAGTTACGGTGCCATCCCGAACGGTCTTCAGCTTGTCGCCTTGCGGGTTAACGCCGTAGGTTAAGGTACCTACGACAGGTTCACGCCCCGTCTAAATGAGCCTTTACTTTAGCGTTGTAACATAACAAACATATCAAACAAAAAATAATCACACTCCTTTATAATTATGTTTTAAAATTAATGTAGTTATTTAATTTACTCTAGCACCTATCAATACTTCAGCACGCCGCTGGTTGTTACCGGTGTTCGCTGAATCGAATACGGTTTTTGAAGATTAAAAGTTCTTTCGGTAAGCAGAACCTTCTGAATCCCAAAAACGTTTTAAGAAGGAGCGCTATCTTTTTCAGTCAGGGGATTATGGCGTCATCAATGTTTTGTTTGCAAGGCTTTGTAATTGTTTATTCTCAAAACCCCAAATAAAATGACTTTGTAACCTGATTCCAAAATGACCTATACCTTTTGCTAAAAAAAGGTCATATGCCTTGGCCTATACAGGTACAAATCAAACAGCTCTCATTATGTATGTCTTTGTTTTCTATATTTTAAGATTCTATTTTACTTCTCTTGTAACTATGTATAACTGTACTCGTATTTTAATTGTATTAAGTAGATACTTAAATATATTGACTAAGTCACAAGATAATTTATTACCAATGACATGTTTTTGAACTCTTTTTTTATATTTTTAAATGTTAAGTGTAAAAAGTTGATATATGTATATTGATGAGATAGCTATGGACTTTTTTTTTTTTGTATAATTGTAAAAAAGTTGCCAGAAGTGTGATTTACTAACCATTGTTTTTATTTAATTGGCTACATGTTTACTATTTAAGTCTGATTAACCAGTGCGTCATATTTCTTGTAACGTTTAAAATTTATAAAATGAGAAGCGCATATGCTCATTTCTAAGAATGTAAAACTGATGATCTAGATGCGTATCAGCATACAGATTCAGGGCCAACACTTTCCGCACGTACGTTATTTGCTGATATTCTTCCGCACGCATAACGAATAGTTTGTGCGAGTAAGTATCTATTAATATTGTTACTGTTGTTGTTGTGCAATACTTTCGAGATTTAAGTAATTGCAATGGGACGCCAAAAGCAGCCGAAGGCTATGATTGACCCGAAAGTGTAATGTAATACCGATGCTCACGAATTTCTCTTCTCATTTTCCAGCAAAAATCGATACGATTTCACAAATATGTTTTTATGAAGAGATTTATGTACTTATAGGTACTTTTTTTTTGATGACGGTGTCTAGGTACACCGTATCACTTACGTAGGTATAGGTGTTGGATATCACGAGATAAGAATTTCTGGTGTCATAAAAATGTGTTCTATACTGAAAGTGAATATTTTTTAAATAACCAATAGTATGTTTAAATTTACCTCCCCAATTCTTTAACCACACAATGCCTTTGGTTAAGTTCAAGTTCTGACTATGCGCAGACGTGAATCAGGAAGGGCCAAAAACATACATTACCCAATATTTAAATATTATCTATGACCGGCTTGCTTGCCCAAGTATCCAAGATGAGATTATATCCAGTTGAAAACAAGGTACGAGTTCTTTTCTCCTCGTCCTGCTTAAAAAAACGTGAAAAAGGAAACTCGTGTGCATTGGTTATTGCACTCTCGACTTTATATGAATATTTTCCTTATGCTCAAGTTGCGATATAGCCTCGACTATAGTAACCAACTTTGTATCTTAATTCCTTTACTATTTTTACCGTTTATCGTATTTGTTTGCTAAGTCACTGTGCCATAACACTTTCTTTTATTGGATGTTACCTACCCTATATTAGTTACATTTACATGCATAAGTATGTGTCAGGTGCAGAGTCTACGCCATCAGAAAAAGACATAAGTAGCTACTCGTAATGTACATACTCAGGCAAGGGATGTTTATTATAGTTTCATTCCTAGATATCCAAATCTTAATATGTAAAATGTTATATTACATATTTAAAGAAATGGAAAAAAGTTAATTATGATTTCAAAACGAATATAATTTATCTGTGTAGTAATCATAAAGTAAAATTACGATCTGTGTCAAATCACACAGCGCTGGGAAAATGACATCTTTTAAGGTAATATAATACAGACAATAGAGCTTTTGATTTTAATTGAGGTGCCCCATATCATACCCAGTATTTAAATTACATAATTGTGACTGATGGATATCTTTGTTTATCTGCAAAGTATTTATGCATGGAATAAATCAAACAAAGGACATCTTAAACTTAACTTTATATAGAAACACATCAACGCACGTTCTAACTAATGTTAATTTCGGTCCCACTGATGACGAAGAGGCTGATTCGTGCAGCTAACGGTCTCTTGCTATAACTTTGTATGTATAATGGCGTCAAAATTACTCGAACCATGAACGTTTAGTAAGTAGCCTCCTCAATTTTAACTAAGTCGACACGAGCCTAAATGCAAGATGTATAGTAGAGTCAGGGCAGGTGCTTTAATGAATTTAAATATGTTGTTCTTTACAAGTAAAATTGTGCTTAAAACCTACTAAATGAAGGAATTGACGAGTTTATTGAACTTATAAGCATACCCCGTGGTTTCCGTTGCATGAATGATTTAATACTAGTTAGGCCGACTGTAGGCGTCAAATCATTCTTGCACCGAAACCTCCGGGGTAAGCATAAGTCACCATAAAACATTACTGTGTAAAATTTGGAAAAAAACATCAAATAGAAAGTAAGTAATTAGTGAACATCGACGCTGGATTCCAATAAATAATATCTACAGTACCTACCTATGTTATTTCACATGTTTTGATGAAAGGTTGAATAAAAATATAGCTGTAAAAATAAAAGCATAAACTCGTCAATTATTCGTGATATCAGTAAATAATCAAAAAAGATACTGTATTGTTTCCATAACAAATATTAGATTGTGATAAATTCTTTGCCAGAAAACCAGAGATTAATTTGCAATCTACATGCATACATTAATAGTTTCTAAATATATTTACTATTTTACAAAAATCATGAAGGAAAACAGGGGATTACAACATCTATGAAATAATTATCGGTACCTAGGTGCTCGTAATTAATAACCAATGAAATACTACAGAAGTAACAAACTTATTTACTCATAAATAAAAAAAATAAGCTGTAGGTACCTACGCTCACATATTTCTTGCATAATAATTCGTATGACTTAAGTGTTATAGTTACCATAATTTAACAGCAAGCCACTAGTTTTGTGGTGTTCCTGTGAATATCGAATTGTTACATGTAGTCGTTATTCAAAACAGGCTACATTATTTTAATTCTCTTGCCACAATAGGATACTCTTATTTAGGAATCAATACAATATTGTTTACTAAGGATATCGAGTTTTCAAAGCTGAATGATAGGTTGCTCCTTGAGACGTGTATCAATCATTATTCATTAAGTAACATATAAGAAGAATCGCTCTTAACTGTCATGCTTTTAGCGTCGCATCTTGCCTTATGTGCATACCTATTAGGATAACTCGGGGCACTTATACGAAAGTGTCGTAGCAAAATATTTTATCGACAAAATAATATATCGTTGTTACTGTCTACATCTAAATGTCATCGACATAAATAAATATTACCTACTTTATTTCTCCACATTTTCAAATGAAAAAATAAACATATTAAATCGTGTATTTACATGTTTATTTTAAAATAATTTTCAATACATACGTAAATTGACATTTTGATTGAAATTACATCCTCATACTTTTATTATCTTAATTTAAGAGGCTCGATATCAGATCAGATATGACATCGAACCTCTTTATAGTAGGTAATCCAGAATGTTCATTGAGCACATATATTAATTTAATTATATCGACATTTTTTTTTATCGATATCCTATCCCTAGAACGTGCCCCGAGTTATACTAGGTATGCAGTTATGTGTGTCTTAAATTTACCCATGTCTAAGTGTAAGACGTTATTATTTTCTGAAGTCTGATTAATCAATAATCACAATAAGTATAAAAACATATTTTTTATATTACCTACAGTACTTATAAGTTTCTATATAGGTGAACTATAAATGACTCTATTAGCTAATAGTCTATATTAAAACATTGATGTAACCAAAAAAAGATTGATGTCATTTAATTATTGTCATTTATAAATACCAATTAAATTGAGCTTTGAACTGTTCTTCAAGTAGGTACCTACCAATTCTGTTGTGACGCATATCAGAAACATTATTGAGTTACATTCTAGGTCGCTTATGTTATTAGAGATGGAACTCCTTCGTAACAAACGTAAAACAAAGTATTGCAACCAATAGATGTTAATAAGTATGTTATGGTAATTTTCACATTTCAAAACAAATTAAATTTAGTCACATTTAATTTTGTATTGATTTTTTTACGTAGTCCTATCCTAACCATCTCAGGCATATAATCTATAGTTTAAATCCCATCGTTCAACTAACACAATTGTCGAGTTATTGAATTAGAGATCTCGTTTTATGACATTGTGCTGGTATTTTCTATATATAGGTTTTTATCATTGTAAACGGGAATCCAACCTGAAACACGTTTCAAATTATTTTATTCCAATCTTTATTCCAATTAGAATTATATAAGAATATCAGAATTTAGATAGTATCTAGCTAGCATACTCGTACTTAGATCTAAAATGCACTAACGAATCCTCGGAGCGATGGAATGATTCTTGTAAATGTAGATGTTGGGGAAATTATTTTTGACCTTTAGACGTTAAGTAAAGGCATGAATCGGTATCCCCTTGAAATCTCGAAATCTTGAAATCTCGATGCTTCATTTCGTCGAATTTTCATTTCATCGACAAATTTTTACTCCGAAGTCATAGATTTTTCAGATATTTTGTAAATTATAACCTTTAGATTAGGTTACGTTAGGTTTGTGTTATAAGATTTAAAAAAAAATGGTTTCGGAAAAAAATGCTTTCGAGAAATGAAAATTCGATGAAACGTTTATCTAAATTTCACGGGTAAACCGCATGAATCACTATGTACATATTGGCTCTGAATTTGAAGGCACCTATTCCAAAGACTTCGGCTTATCGTCATCATGATCATAGCTACTCAGAAGCTTTATTAATTTGCCTCCTTAAACTCAATAATTATAAAATATGGTGGAAAAGTTTTACTATGTTATAATTTTGAATTAAAGTTGTTCAATAACGCTATACTTTATCAAAGAATTTATGAACAACCCATATGAACTTCAAGAGTTTTGAAGTAGGCACGTATGACTGTAACTGTATAAGTAAAATGTAGTCATCCGAGCTACACCAGCCCACCAACCGCGCATCGGCGGTGAAAAACTTGTATCGTGATTCTAATGAGTCAATATTTTAATTCGTTTTCATTTCTTATTTTCTGAAAGTTGGTTATTGATTAGGTATCTCAATAGCGGGTTAAAGTGGCTCATGGGACCCTAGGGTCGCACTAGGGTTGAAAAGTAATATGAAAAAGAACACTCAACAGGGCAATGGAATTCACTCGTAGGTACAGTCACAATAAATAAAAATACCTATTATTATTTCTGCCGTCATAACGAAAAAGGGCGCATCTAACATTTTTGTCAAAAATGAGTTCTATACATATTCGGAATCAGCAAAAAAAGACGGATCTACCAGTTTTTTTTAATTGACTAAAGATGAACAACAGAACCCTGTGAAACCTACAATCAAAAAGGACGTATCTGCGGGATACCGCGTATAAAAAGAATGAGAAAAGTCATTTCTGATGTAGGTATGGTAAAATAAAAAGACACATCTAAGCAAAAGCGTTTTATTATTTTAGAAAAATATGGACATTTTCATAAAAATAAATGGCGCTTCTACACGATAATATGAAGAAAAGACGGTTCTGCGTAGTTGTGCCTTTTCATCTTAGTGAAATCACCATTTAAGTCACAATAAGTCAGGCGCAAGCGCAAGTGTCAGTACCGTCTTATCTACGTAGTATAGTTATAAGCGTGCGGGGTAAAGGGGGCTCGCGGTTGGATATCAATTCAATCAGATGCGTCCAGGCAGTTGAAGGAAATTTTAAGGTTTTCTTTAAATTATCATCATAAATTTAAAACTCAAACTCCTGTCGGTGTAGCTGATATAGTATGTATACCTACTCTAACAGGGTGTGTTTTTACGCCATAATGCGGATTTTTAGTGGTACTACTTTACTGGCAACGACACATTTTTGGTAACTAACGTTGAAAGTCAGTGAATGTCACTGATGTAAACAAAGAGGAAACAGGACTAGATATTCCATTTTAGTATTTTTTTTTCATAATAAAGCCAAAACTGTTCACAGTGATAAAAGTCAAGTTTTTTCAATAGAATTCAGTATTTATTTTGCAAGAAAAACGAAGGATTGAGCAGCATTCGGGTAAACAATGTTTTCAATTTGGTTTATGATAATTCGCTACTGACGTTTAATAATTTAAATATAATATAACGTACATTATTGCCATATGAAAGCTGTTTGTAGCGCCACTATCCCTGGACCGGACCGGACTTACTTCACCAACACCACATTTCGAAGGCTTTCAGTACCTTCCTGTACATTTGCGTCATGATCGATGTTCACACCCATAGAAAACTATGCACCCCATAAAAATTTATCGTTTGTTATTTTTTTATTTTCTGGGATATATTTGCAGTCATTAAATTATTTTTATTTTTAACAGCCACGTTTGCTAAACCTATTCTTGCTTTGATATCTGGTGTACATTTTGAGTCTACTGTAATAAATATACATAAATATATTCGTTTGCTTTTCTTTAAATTTAAAGGGTTGTCGTATTAAAATATACATTTTCTTCAAAGCAGACAGGTACAAACATTAAAAAAAACGGCCATATAGAAAAGCCATACATAATCTAAAATCAGTTGCTTCAAATAGCTTTTGACGTTTTCGAAAAAAAAATACACTTTTACTTTTTTATTAAAACAAATAAAAAGTCGTCAATGCAAGAATCCAGTTTTGACATTTATAAAGCGACAAAACTAAAACTTATTTGTAGGTAACGTAACTAAAAAAAAGCAATTGCCTACTTCCTTCACTTCAACAATAATGCTTGGTACATTATTAGGGCTGGTCAAAATCTAAAACCAAAATGCGTTACAGACGTATCTGCTTTTATCTTTGTAAGTAGGTCGATGTTTTACTTACAGCCTACGTTGAAAAGCAGTTAATGGCTAAATGCGTCCTTTTTATTTCGTTAACTAAAATGCGCTATGCGTATTATTACTAAGTAAAAAAGACGTTTTAATAGATTACTACGCTGAAAAGACGTTTCTAGCCAGACACGTCTTTTTACTGTAGTATAAAAGTATTTATTTGTATTTTTTTTACTAAGAGAAAAGATAAAATATCATTTATTTAGGTATTATTAAATGTTATCCAAATTAGATTTTGCATATCAATCCCTATAGCTCACATGCTTCTACACGTTTTTGCATTAAAAAAGTATCACATTTTTTATTTTCCTTCACGCAGCGAAATTTTTAGTTTCAAATTCACAAAATATTTTTTTGCTCCGTTTTCAAGTTTATGTATAAGCGCCCTATTTCGGTACGACGGCAGATTTATTGTGTGGATGATGTAAAGTTAAATCATAAAAACAACAAAGTTGCTTTTTATAAACAACGATAGCTACTTACATTTTCCGTCAAAATCCTATTAATAAAAAGTAATGTACCTAAGTAATTAAAATATTAAAAAAATAAATACTAGGACAGCGTTTTAATTTTTTAATTTTTAACCAACAAAGATTGATGTGATGAGTTCATTAATTGAAACATTATTTTAAAGTAAAAATATTTTATTTTTTAAACGTGTTATGGTTGGTTATTCTAATGTTTCACGAACGTATCCTGATTGGTTAACACAATAAAAAAAAAACGTCAACCACAGTTGTGCGATTGAGTTACGTGCGCTGCACACTGATAGTTATTAATCTATGGGTTTTTATAAAACATAAGTTTGGATTATTTTCCTCATATTTCGTTTAACTGTATAAAATACACTAATTTCACTCTCGAACTATTGGCGCCATCATTACGCTCGAGCGCCTAAATATCTCGAGTGGAATGTTAAAATATAATTTGAATTGTTATCGCTATTTTGAACAAAAAAATATTGATAATATATTACCTATATCAATATTATTTTGATAAATCATTCCAAAGACTGTCATTTTATTTTTGCCTCGCGTCTAAACGAGAAAGTTTGTTTATTCTACAAGGGCAATAAACCCAGGTCCCAGAGCCGCATAAAGGTTACCCAATAAGTGTGACATACCATTCCTAGCAGTATCTAGTTGCCGTGAGTAGTTCTCCAGGTCGCTGCCGGGTGTTAAATGGAAAACGGTACCAACCCTAACCGCTTGCACAAACTCGACACCGTTATCACCTACATTATATATACATGATTGACAACTCGCTCACCACTTCGCGAGAGAACGCATTTCATTTTACACTCCTGAAAACGGATATTAGTGTACCATAACCAGGTCAAACCTGGGTTTTTCGGTTCTACTTCCCATTATCGGTGGCAGTTCAAAACATGGGTTACAAAGTGTTCATTTTGATACTAGGGTGTTTCTTCGTTGCTGCTGTAGCAATTTCAGTTAATTACGACAAGACAGACATGGGTGTTGGCACCAGGGAATGGGATTTTGAAAAGGAAGACTTCGATGTCGACGAGGCAGAAGAGGAAGGGCACAGGAAAGGAAAGATATGTAAGTAAATAAATAGGTATACCTATATGTGTTTTTGTGGACTCTGGGTCCTTTAAATAACCTTTTCCTATTATCGGTATATACTTCTTTGGGACTCTCCTATTAAGCATCTTTTATTACCTACTTAGCATTAGTACTTACCAAGACAAAGCCCGAAACATACTTAAAAAATTGGGCAAGTGCGAGCCCGACTCGCGCATGAAGGGTTCCGTACCTATACATATATAATATATACATATATAATATATAGATTTTATTATAATCTATAACAAGTTTGTTGTATGGGAGCCCCCCTTAAATATTTATTTTATTTTATTTTTAGTATTTGTTGTTATAGCGGCAATAGAAATACATCATCTGTGAAAATTTCAACTGTCTAGCTATCACCGTTGTTGAGATACAGCCTGGTGACAGACGGACGGACGGACGGACGGACGGACGGACGGACGGACCGGACGGACGGACGGACGGACGGACCGGACGGACGGACGGACGGACAGCGAAGTCTCAGTAATAGGGTCCCGTTTTTACCCTTTGGGTACGGAACCCTAAAAATCAATACTATTGAAAATGTTTCACCGTTTACTCCTATAAACAGGGTTTATAAATAGGTACTTGTGATTCACTAAATCGATATGAGCTAAAAATAAAAATAAAATGTAATGCCGCTCAGCGATAATTGCCATAATTTATAAAAGATGCTAAAGCGTGCACATCACCTTAACGCTGCGATTGTTTTTACCCAACCGCAGCGCAAAAAGCAAGAGTGTGTTGAGTTTTTAGGGTTCCGTAGTCAACTAGGAACCCTTATAGTTTCGCCATGTCCGTCTGTCCGTCCGTCCGCGGCTTAGCTCCGTGATCATTAGTACTAGAAAGCTGAAATTTGGTATGAGTATGTGTATGTATCACGCCGACAAAACGGTAAAATAAAAACTAAAAAAAATTTTTTTTTCGGGTACTTCTCGAACACCTAAAGTGGGGGTGAATTTTTTTTTTGTTTCGTAACAAGGGTGATGGGTATCGTTGAATAGGTCTTTTAAAAATAATAGGGGTCTCCAAACATAATTTTTTTATAAAGTCAGCAGTTTCGTAAATAGGCGCTCCGAAAATAAAAAAAATTGTGTCCCCCCCCCCTCTAACTTTTCAACCACGGGTCAAAAAAATAGGGAAAAATTCATAAAAATGAGGCTTTATAAGTACTTTCAATGAAAACTATATTGTACAAAATCGGTCAAGCCGTTTTTGAGTTATTGCAAAATTTCATAATTTTCTTTAAAATGACGTAAGTGCCGCGCGGTGTCCTTATACTTCGAACGTTACACATATTAGTTAAGTGCCATACTGCATTAAAGCATTCCGCTCAATCTGGTGCGTATAATCGATAACTTCCAGAAGGTAATAAGTAATTAGTGTTACTTTGGCGTTTACGACCTTTTTATAGAGCTTGAAATCTTTCTCGTAATTTAAACCTCGGGCTTAAAACAGCAGTTTTAAGCCCGTCTATTGTGAAGGATGGGTACGGAACCCTACACTGAGCGTGGCCCGACATGCTCTTGGCCGCTTTTATTGCAATTACATACTTATTTTTACAATAGATTGTTAAAACGGATAAGTATCTGTTTGGAATTGAGAGTACCTATTGTTTATTATTATAGTTCACCATTATGCATTTTATCAAATCACTAGAAGGCACTTGGTCTAAAAACTGCGTCCGCGTAAAACATTTTTTCCTTATCACTGTCCGGTATAAAGTCCTATAACCAACTTTAACTGTCCTTCTATCCCTATACCATATTTGGTTACAATACACGTCTCGCCGTTTTGGCGTCATGAGAAAATAGATATTTCAACAGATGGTGCTTCGGCACTTTCGGCAGTCACCGCAAGCCGATTCAAATCCTGCATCACAAAAAAGACGTATCTTTACTATGACATCCGTATAAAGATACGACCTTTTACCGTAACACGGCAGAAAAAGTATCCTATAACCATCTTTACGATTTTTGTCATGTCCCTCTCCATAGAAGACTGATTCTCAATACAAATCTAGAATTTTATTTTTATAATACTAAGTATAGATAGAATATGCGTTCTTTGCCTCGACAATCGTTTCAATTTATTTCAACGCATTTCATCGAAAGCATTTTCTCTGAAATCATACCATATTTTTTGTGATGATAGGTATAAACGTAAAATAACATTATGTTATGCTACAAACGTAACCCATTAGCAAATTTAAAAGGTGACTATATGTTCAGTAAAAGGTTCCATTGTTGTCATACAAACGAAATTCCTTTGCATTTTTAACCGACTTCCAAAAAAGGAGGAGGTTCTTGTTCGACTGTATGTATTTTTTTTATGTATGTCCACCGATAACTCCGCCAATTGTGGACCGATTTTAAAAATTATTTTTTTATATGAAATAGTATTACTCCTGAGGTGGTCCCATTTTAACCGAATTGGGATCTGATGAGGGGATCCCAGGGAAATCGAGGGCAACCCTCAAATTGTATAGGCACTCATAATGTTTTTCATATATTTTCTAAAGCTATTTAAGTATTTGCATATGATAGTCATCATCTTCCTATGCTGAGCTGATGATGGAAGGTATAATTCCTTAACGGTTAGGAGTTAGGGGATAATTCAAACGAGATGCATGCAAACAAGACCTCCGCGATCACCCCGCCATAGGTAAGTATTTTATTTGAATCACTAAAAAACAAAAAAACAAATTTTAACAAAAAAAGAACTGATTTCAAAAAAAGTGAAAAGCCAAAAATAACCCGTTCATGTAGGTACAGATTACATTTGAATCACTTTTTGAAGTCGGTGCCAAACCTCACGTAAACAATAATATACCTATCGAACAAAAATACTCGTAAATACCAAATGGTAATAATCATTAAAGGCTTTATGCGCGGCATCTTTGTAATAATTGAGTGGTTTGGCACCGACTTCAAAAAGTGATTCAAATGTAATCTAGCTGTACATGAACGGGCTATTTTTTGCTTTTCAGTTTTTTTGATGTCGGTTCTTCTTTTGTAATTTTTTTTTATATCTACCAACCTGTCAAAGCGTCCTTAACACGTTGAACGCCATGACGGATACCATGTGGCCGACAGTATACTTTCCCCAGTGGCCCATAAATCGAAAATCGTCTCAAAATCGTTGGTGTGTTTTTTTGCAATTATTGTCAAAAAATATCTTAAAAATAATGGGCGACGTATACAGAAACAGCGATATATTCATTATTTTCTGAAAATTTTAAATGGCAAATGGCAAGGCAAATTTAACGGGTTTTATGACCTTTTTAAGGCATCGACATATAATCAAGCCGAAAATTTTATTCAGAAAAGGTAACTTCTTACGTAAAGTATCAAATAGGTACGGAACCCGTTTCTGATTTGATACAAACTATATTGAAAGCAATTTTAATTCTAAAGAATTTCTAATGTCTTCTTAAACTAAAAAACTATATGATAACTATAATATCTTCTCATTTAATATTATACCAATTGTCTATGATTTCAAGAATTTAGTAAGTGGGTCCTCTATAAATAATCTTGATAGGTACTTTATGTGTACTAAGGTCTAACATTCGACCGATCAAGTTGAATTTTGGCATAGTAAGTACTGTGAGGTACTCGTTGGTCAATGACGATATGTGTTGACTGTACTGTAAATAGTGGTAGAAATTATGTGAGCTGACTACGAGTGCAAGTCAACATATATTTATTAACTTATTTCTCCAGGTACCTTACGTGTGCATAGAAAATCAAAAATATTGTTCTAGTATCAAAACTATAATTCCTACTACACCGCAGATTTTTTATATTTCCCGCCAAAACATCGAGTAATATTTCATTAGCCAGACTATACCTTACTATCTAAACTTTGGCGGCGGTTGTTGTGTACCATAACAAAACACTTACCAAAACAGTAGGGACAGTTGGGGTACAATGGAACGAAAAAAACAGTTCCTTTAAAAAAAAAAACAGTGGTGCCTTTTTGGATTATTTTAGTTTCGAACAATCAACAACAGTTCTTAAACTATCAATTAACAACAAAATCGAGATCAAAAATTTGCCTTAAACCACCCTTAAACCTACTAAATTATTTTTTTTGCACTGCACCTCTTTTGTTCCATTGTACCCCAGGTCTGGGGTACAATGAAACGGCATCTGGGGTACATTGAAACATGTATAATAATTCGAGAAATGTACGAAAATTATGTAATTACCCAAGCTTATACTTGCTTAATAACTTTTCAGGAAAATAATAATATTACTTTGGCGCTTTGTTATACCTGCCAAGTTTGGACTTGGCAGCACCAGTTCTATATCCTGAATTGACACCATTGCCATATCTGGTTCCAGTGGAAAATAAAAGCTGTTATCAATTTTCGCGCTCCGACGCATATAATTAATCTCATATTCGTTGTTCTCGTCCATATCTGTTAATATTTCATCAACAAAATATTTTATTTCTTTCTGGGGAAATTTCACCAAGATAAAACACTGTTCCATAGAACTCCATCCCATTGTGCCCCATGGGGTGTTGCAAATTTCAAACAAATAAGTACTTAAATAATCCTAGTAACGGTTTTCACTTCACCCATAATCACATTGAATACCTAGCTAAACTGATTAAGATTCATGAAAAAAAATAACACATACCTGCTAGTATTCCTTTATTTGGTAAAAAGAAAGTTCTTCGGTATGAAATTCTAGCTTTTTACTGCTTAAAACAATTTTTTTCACCGCAAAACTCTGCTGTTGCCGGCCGGCCATACTTCACTGCGTCAACATGTGACGTATGAAGCGCTCTTATTGGTTGAACCGTAAGCGCGCCAAATTGTTCGAAATTCGAATGGATATCGGCCTTGTTCCATTGTACCCCTTGTTCCAGTGTGCCCCCACTGACCCTATGCAAGTACTTATCCCACTAATCTTATAAGAGCGAAAGTTTAGTGTGTGTGTGTGTGTTTAATACTTCTTCACGCATTGACCAAGTAACCTCTGGACATGACAAACGAAAAATAATACCAGGAGGGAACGGGACAGCTATTTACAGAAACCATTAAGAGTGACAGAGGCCTTCGATTGTGTCTCACATAGCAGTCTCATTATTCGAGGAAACTGCTACGATTGGTTACGATCATACCTATCTGGCAGGAAACAGAAAACGGAAGTGAGTTCCTACCGTGCTGACACAAAAACCTTAACCAAAGTACTTTCTGAACAGGCAGACGTCAGTAGAGGCGTACCGCAGGGGAGCATACTGGGTCCATTGTTATTTTTAATTTACATCAACGACCTCCCCAATGTCACTCAAAATAAAGTCCTTCTTTTCGCTGACGACTGTACAGTAGTCATTCCCAGCAAAGACCCTACAACTTACCAGTCGGCGGTAAACTTGACATTCAACAAGATTATCGCTTGGTTAGTGTGCGCTTATATCCGCCAAACTCAGGCTGATTGTGACGAACATTCTATTATATTGTTACCTTTACAAATACTCACTTTTACAAATACTGACAATAAACAATTTGAATTTGAGACATAGATACGGTGTTTTGTCCTTGTCAGAGTTCCACTTTTTTTCGATTAGGGGATGAATGTCAAAATGACAGAGCTCCGCTTGCCGCCGACCCCTCCAAATTCAGTAGTCTTGTCAGTGTCAGTAGTCTTTACTATAGTAGAGTTGCTAAGCCGCGAAATTGTGCGCATCGGGTTACAAGCATGAAATTTCTACCACACATAGAGCGTTCCGCGGTGATTATTTTCAGATGTGGAGGGAAGTCAGATTCGTCCCCTGCGTGGTGGGAGAGCGGGGTGAATAGGACCAAGTACTGCTCTTTTTCTTTTTTTTATTACTGATCTGTTAAGGCTATTAGGGCTTGTGCGGCATCGTTTTCGATCAGCAATTCATTTTTTATGTTATTTAAGTATAGTTTGATATAAAAATTTGGGTATATTGCCGAAAAGGTAAAAATCACAACAAGTTATTTTTATTCAGAACGATAAATTAGTTATATATCCTGAATACTTCAAATCTTAAAAAATATGACTAAATAGAAAATTTAATCTTGTTTTAAATGTAAGTATACATATTGGGCGCATCTCATACAAAAAGTACCTTGAAAAAAATGTTGATGTTAAGCTTATCCTGCGTGCTCTAGTACATTTTGCTTGGTCGCGAAATTGTGTGTATCGGGATACAACCACAAAATATCTACCACAAATAGAGTATTCTGCGGTGTTTATTTTCAGATGCGGAGGGAAGTCAGATTCGTCCCCTGTGTGGTGGGAGAGCGGGGTGAATAGGACCAAGTACCTACTGCTCTTTTTCTTTTTTTTTATTACTGATCAGTTACCGCTGCTAGGGCTTGTGTGGTATCGTTTTCGTGTAAAACAGATATCAGCAATTCATATTTTATGTTATTTTTATATACTTCTATAAAAATATGGGTGTATGGCCGAAAAGGTAAAAATCACACACAACAAGTTTTTTTATTCATTGAGGTAAATCAGTTAAATTTCGTTAACATTTTGAAATTATTACGATCGCTTCTTTTGTGTGATTAAAGTTTCGTCACACAAAAGAAGCGATCGTAATTTTGTTTTTATTAAGCCTTTAACTATGTACATGTATTTTGAAAATGACTCAAACAAGATTCTGCTGAACGTTAATTATGGATATGTGCAATTGTGCAACAGGACGGTTGGGCAGAAACACTTTCGAACCATGCAGTACTCAGACACACATTTAATTACTCGTTCTCGTCATCATTAAACAAAGAACTGCCTTAACATACCAGTAGGTACGTGGGTTCCTTGGAGCCTCTGGAGACTAATTGTGTCTCTTGTTCCCAGTGTTCCCGTTCGCGAGTATCGTCCGTTTCGCAAACACGGAATGTGCGAGCACCAACGTCATGAACGGCACGTGCCTGGCACGGCGGGAGTGCAACAATCTGGGCGGAACCATCACTGGGACGTGTGCTTCAAGGCGGGGTCGGTGCTGCGTAGGTATGTGTACAACATTCTATTTAATTCCCAGGATTCCCTTTCGTGGGCATCGCACGTATGTCACGGAATGTGCGAGCACCAACATCATAAACGGCACGTGCCTGACGTGCCGGGAGTGCAACAATGTCAAGGAAACCATCACTGGAACGTGTGCTTCCAGGAGGGGCTGATGCTGCGTAGGTACCTATTTATAATTAAGATCGACACTTTCGAACGCTTATCTTTGAAGCTTTGTTTCATCTCAACAGTGGTCTCCTCTTGTGAAATGCCGGTAGACTCAGACATGTAAAAGTGCCCCTGTGGCCTACTTGCAGAATAAAGTTAATTTTTTCATTATTGCATTATTTGAGTAACGTTTTGAATACCATTATGAAATAAACTTCACATATTAATATACTTAATACGTATTTTGTCATTTCAGTGTCCCGCGGATGTGGTAGTAGAACTAACGTGAACAACACGTACTTCACAAGCCCGGGCTACCCGGCCGCCTACGCCGGCGGGGCGGCCTGCAGCATCATAGTTAATCGATGCAACAGTAACATTTGTCAGGTAATCTTTTAGAATATGAGTTGATCAGCCCCATGTAGGTATTCAACTTTTCTTAACCAGGATAAAAACTTAAAGTAACCAAGTGCCTAATGAGTGCAAGGAATCCTGTGGTAACGCTTACTTATGCACCCTCCCGCCCCTTGATGACTGCAAAATCCGGACGCTTGTTCCAAAACAAAATAAGTTTCTGTCAAATATGACATTTTAGTGGCAAGCTTTTATAGCCGACTGTACTTTTCTTTGGATATATCCATCAAATGCTCACTGAGACGATTATAAAGAGCCCAAGCTCGGTAGAATTGCTTTTTCTATTATAGAGTTTCTATGGCCACCTTCCGGCTCCATCATCAGATCAGCCCCATGGTATCATATTATTGTATTGTCATCAAAGTTAAGTAAGTATGCAAAATTTCAGCTCAATCGGTTGACGATATCTGCTTCAAAATTGAGTTGCAAGATTTCACCCGAACAAACATACTTTAAACATACAATGCGAGTTAAATACTCGTAAAAGCTTTTAAAAAAAAACCTTATTCCAGCTCCGCATAGATTTCTTGGACATGGTGCTCGCCCAGCCGGACGGTGACGGCGCATGCACAACAGACGCAGTCACGGTGACCGGCGCCAACACCATCGTGCCGACCATCTGCGGCGACAACACCGGCCAGACCATCTTCGTCGACTTCAACGGAGACGCCGCCATCACCATCATTGTTACCGCCACATCTAGTACGACCTTCAGCAGGCGGTGGAACATCAAGCTTACGCAGCTCGGCTGCGACTGTCCTGGAATAGGTCAGTCCTTACAGCAACATTCTTTGGCCCAAAGTTTTCTTCTTGAAGATATTAGTAAATTCCGCTCTTTATAATATCATAAGAGGAATATTTATGGTAAACTGGTGGGTTTTAGAAACAGCTGTGTGTGTTGGGCGTTGGTGATTCAGTCAGTTCTCTTTATTAAATAAATATAAGTTAAATGACTTAGGTGTGTATATACATAAATAAGATAAAGACTATAATTATCATAATAATAATATTTCAGCTCCCAACGGTTGCCTACAGTACTACACAGGCACATCAGGGACCATCTCGAGTTTTAACTACGGCTCGGCTGCGAACACGGCGCTGAGCGCCTCGCTCGTAACCGGTACCCGACAGATCGCTAACTTGAACTACGGGATTTGCATCCGCATGGAGGCTGGCTACTGCGCTATACAATACTCACAGGTGAGTGTTGTACAACTACGACAGCGTCGCGAACACGGCGCTGATGAGCGCCTCGCATGTCACGGGCACGCGACAGATCGCTAACTTGAACTATATACTCGTATACTTAGTATGGATATGCTGCATATCCTGCGCTGACCGCGCTCGTCACCGGCAGGCGGCATCCGAAAGGTCGATGAAGATAAGATAGAAGTTTTGGTCTGCTATATAACCTTGTCACCATTCCACTTATTACCAAATTTCATAAAATCATAACACTACCAAAGGGAAGGGAATCTCCTATTTCAAATCATAAATCATTGTGATTGATATGAATGCTTTTGTGTTTTAGACTACCGACGCCTACTCGTTCACGGTGAGCGGAGACGTGGAGGGCGCAGACAACACAGTCCTGGGCACAGCTGTGGGGGCGCAAAACGACGGCGACTGTACCACGGACTTCGTGGTCATCCCCAACCCCACCATCGTAGCTACAGGCGTCGCCGTTGGCACCGACCGCTTCTGCGGGATTGGCTTCGTTACCGTTCAATGTGAGTAACACACTTGTTACATTCAGTTTTCTAAATAAGACTAGCAAGGTTTACTCGTTCAGGTAAAAGCATTGACCAACAACGGCAGAACGACGGCGTCTGCACCGCACACTTCTTGTTAATACCCAACCACACCGATGTGTCTACTGATAATGATAGCTTCTTAGGCTTCGTCTTCGTTCCTTCCTTCGTGAATACAACACGCTCGTCAACAAAACTCGCAACAGCGAATGCTAAGCTAAACATGGACACATAGCTTCCTCTGCACTATTGTTTCGATGGATCACTGTTTCAATTTTCGTCTCTAAATGGGATTTCGCCTTGTCTCTCCCTCGTTTCTCTTGAATTTTTCTTACTTTAATCAAGGACCATATACACGGGACCGCTATTCTTCATACTACGCACCGTACTCCGTTAGTTACTATCGTTCTACGTCGCTAGATGCCGCTAAGGGTCTCAATTCATTCAAAAGTCGTCATTTTTCAATCTCTACCGTACGGTACGCGCAAGCGTGAAGTAACACAGTCGTCAAGCGTTCAACGACATTCCAACTTCCAAGTTCCAAGTGATACAGTAAAAAGTGAATAGATGACGTTAGGTGCGATGTTTGTTTACTACGTTCCGTTTCGTCTCATTTCACTATTTGTGTAGGTATGTTTTATTTAAACATAAAAATTACTTACATCCTAATCCTAATCCTAATAATATTATAAACGTGAAAGTTTGGATGGATGTATGTATGTACGTTTCACTTAATCTCAAAAACTACTGGACGTATTATGATGAAACTTTCCAGTTATGTACCTTATATATCAGAATAGGACATAGGCTATCATTTATACCAAGTTTTATCCCTTTTAGGGACGAAAAACGGGATTAAAATTTGTATGGAGAGCAAATCATTGTAGTTGCAACAATTCCCTACATGTCATCGTTTTGACGTAAACTAATCAATATAATAATAATTTTGTCTGGGCCTACGATAGACCTTCACGAAACGCATACCAAACTATTCTTTGTAAAAAAACAATAAATTCTGATATGGAAACACGTAACCGCAAAATTCGATTAATCGCGTAATTTCATGAATAAAATACATACAATTTTACAAATTTGAAACAATGACATTTGATTTGACGACATCACACACCCATCTGGCAAGACATGTCAAACCAGTGATGCCAGAAGGGCTACCCCGATGTTCAAAATTTGACTGTCGAATAGCGCCATCCTTCTCGATCATCTGTCAAAGAATATTTTAGTGAATGGAATAGCACTATACGACAGTAAAATTTCCAACATCGGAGTAGCCCTTCAGGTAGGTATCACGTTTCGAATCGAAACTTTCGATACGCACATCATCTGAAAATAGTAGGACAAACGAGTAGTATGCCATTCAACAGTATGCCAAACATTCTCGGCCAAACATTTTTAGGACAAAAAACGTTATGCGATACGACAGGCACCCGAAATTTATCTATACAAAAACTAACAGAACTAACGACAGTGATAATTCAATAAAACCACAATTTTATAAACGTTTTCTTTATATTACTTTTAACAAAAACAAAACGAACGAATATATTTTCGCAGGCCGCCTGCATGTAGGCAATTCCTAATTGTTCTAGGGTAAATGTCAAACATTTCCGCAAATCGTCCCGTTGGCGTAAAGCCATTTTGTCGTCGGCGTTGGTCTTGGGCCTTGGCAAGCGGACGATGCAATGGTTACTTTGCTTTGCAGTAGATCAATAAGGTTTCCTTCAGCATTACGAGTATATCGCCGTACCCAACGTCAAACTGTGTCCCTGCTAGCATTTAACCGACGTGTGATCTCATAAATCCGTATTCCTTCCTGGTGTAACTCCACTCTTTGAGCTCTTCATTGTTTTCAGTCATTATCATTATCTTTTAATAGTTCACGGTTAGCGGCAAGCATTTTATTTTTCAAATTAATAACGTTGCTGAAAATTATTTTACGATTTTCTCGATTGACACTGACATATGTTCCTAATTAGAAATTAAAAGCAAATGATAACCTTTCGCGAGGAGGTTTTTTGTAAAATGAAGTGACAAATAATAATATTGACATTTCAATACTATTATTGAAATATAATTTTCGGCCTTAATGCATTGCGAATGTCTAACGACATTTTACCGAAATGGGTAGGAAATGAAATTCCTTGACTGTACAAAACTTATCTAACAAATATTACGTTACTGACTGTTTGTTAGTGGGAAATGTCGCTTGACAATTCGGGCGTAACTTATTTTGTCCATTACATCAGTGCACCAACGCCATCTAGCTATTTTGTGTAGCAAAAATTGGCGAGCCCGCAAGCAACCTTGAGCTATCCAGAGGTAGTGCCATCTATTTTAATACGATCAAACCACGTTGTTGAAGACTAAAAAATGAAATCCTTAAAAATTGTGTATTTAAGTTATATTATCGTATTAAAACAAAGCAGTAACGCGTTTGATTTTCAAAAATCAAAAATCACTTATAAATATTGGTAAAACATATCATTTTTGTCACTTCCAGGCTACGAAGCAGCGCCATCTAGTTTTTATACCGAATTTTGAGCTTTTTCAGAGTTACGTTTTCTTGTATGAGAACATAAGTCCCGTGTAGGTCCTTGCTTTAATCCATAATTTTTCTTTTCATTTTTTTTTTTACTATGCTGATGCAATATTTATATCCGCTATTAAATAGACAAGCCCTTACATATAAATGAAGCCCATATAGGCTCACAAATGAATAAAATAAACTAACAATGTCCTGTAATAATTCTAAAACATCCTAATTTGATTGTGCAGCGGGAGCCAAACCGTTCGTCCTGTACGTAGTAACGAACGGCGACGAAGGCGCGACCGCGACGACTCCGCCAGACGTCGCCAACCGCGGCTTCACCCTCGACTACACGCAGGTGGCCTGCTGAAACTGTTGTAGAATCAAACCACGCTAACCCATCCAAGCAAATAAACTGTCAATCCATACAAACTGACTCACTTTCTATGGTTTGACAGTTCATTTGCTTGAAGGAGTTAGCCTGGTTTGACTTTACGCGCCTTGTTGGTCCTGTACGCCAGCGATCGACAACCCGACCCTTGACAGTTTTGTAAATAGAACACGAATTTCACAAAATGATTTATATTGATATTGGATAAAAAAATAGGTTACGCCTCTCAAAATTAAATTGAAGGTGTAATAATCGGTCTTTGATAATCAACAGCGTATCTTGAAATTGGGGCCTCAATATGTAGTCAATATTGGACAATACCTATGTGCAATTGAAACATCGTTCGATCAAAATGTACTTAATTTTTTTTAAAGGATAACTTTAATCTATTCGTATTTTAGCTGTTATCGTTTTTCTTTCGAAGTACATAGTTTAATATAAGTGAATATTTGTTGTTTTACATATTTGACAGGAAAACTTAACGGCTAGTAATATTGGCCGTCTTCTTAGTTTTCTTTTCGAAGTAAATAGTTAAGTAAGTGAAAATAAAACATTTTATAAAACAATTCAGTTTATTATTAAGCAACACTACAAGATATAATACTCTATTATGACTAATTGGTGTGATAGATAAATAATAACATCCACTATCTCAATTTGTACCCATCGAAACTATTAATGAAGCATGAGGCAATCTTTTTGAACACACATTTTCAGTGCCATCGAAACTAATTTATATTCAAAAAACCCCGAAGTAAATAATTTCATACTAAACACAGAATTAAAGTTTAAAACGAAAACGTTCGAGATTTTCTTATCCAATCGAGAATATAGAGATGATAATAGAAGAAAGGCCGATTTCGATCATTTAACCTTTTGAATGCCACCGTCAACTGTGGCCAACGTCAGAAATGGGGGTGGTGATTAGTATTTTTTTATATACCTATGTGATGTAATCTAGTATTATCCCATTCACATAAATAATAATCTTTACGAAATTCAACACTACTTACAGTCAAATATCGATGGACATAAAGAATATACAAGAATTATTTCAACTAATAATGTTCAAAACTTTGTATTTATGTTTTATTAACTACGTAACATTATCAATGGCACTGAGAATCGAGCTCCAGAATTGTCTTGCTCTTAACAATTATCATCAAGGGTGTCATTAAAATACGTAGGAAGTCACAACAGAACAGTACGTCGTACTAGGTCACAACAGAACAGAGTGTTAAATACATCTCTAGATTTAATACAGTACTGCGCAAACTTTGCACGCCCCGCCTTGCATTACGTACAGAATTGCATGAGCGTTATGATCAATGTTCACACTTATTGATTTAAAGGCTTCATTCGAAGAATACGCTTTAAGGGGAATAACGCTAAAAATGAACCATCGGTTTTCTATTTACGCATCCTTAAATAACACGTAAGTTACGTCAGCCCGTCGAGAATCTGTTCGAAGTTCGCGACGTGCTCTCTCTCCACTCAAATATGAGCTCCTCGTCTGGAGTGTCCACCCAATTTTACGGTAACTAGGTACCAAGAGTTATTGCATGGCCTATTTATGAATGAATTCATCCATACATTGGCTATACATTTGAACAGCCCATAGTACATTATTGAGGAGCACCAGACACGAACTTCGAATTTCAATTCTGCGATTACGTGGTTCGGTGATTGACACGCTAGTCTGCTTAACCGCCACATTCATGATAGGATAGGATGACGGAACTTGAAACACCAACTTAAGGCGAAGCCAGACGAGCGTAATTTAAGTCGCGTAATTTCGGTCGCGCCATACTTTAAGAGGCCTTATTCCTTTTAAATTTTTTTTTTTTCATATTATGACAAATATATTGATAATTTCAACCAACTTTTTGAAGTGAATAATACTTTTCCCCGAGTTCTAGGTAGTAACATAGTTATTTCACGCCTTCATTACGTACAGTCGAAAATAAGTTAAAAAAACTAATTTTCCGCGTGAATTTTGTCAATTTCGAGTAGTTTTTGAAACAGAAATTATCAATGAAAAATACAAACTGTAGGTTTCAAATATATACCAATAAACCCCAATAGCCCTGTTCTAGAAAGTAACATCAATAGTATATTAAGAAACATGTTTGATAATAGAGAAAAATGTCTAAACAATCAGCATTTTAAAAGGAATAAGGCCTCTTAAGTGTGGCGTGATCACGTGGCTTCACCCATAACGCTCCAAAAAGCCCATTATATAACAAAAAAAGTGTAGACACGACGCGATGTGACGGTCAAGAAGTTAACAACTATATCCTGCGATACTGTTATTTATATAAAGCTGACACCCGGCAATACAAAAGTTACAAAATCAGCTCGATCTGACAGTGGCGTTCACACACAGACATTTGTGTGTCTCACTAAAGACTACACTAGACTCTTTTATTTTTTACCAAAAGTGATGTAGTCTATACCTACAGAATTATTAGCATTGCGAGTATACCTTTAGGATTTTTTGTAATAAAGCTTTCAGAAATTGATAAAACACTAGCTGACACCTCCATGATGCCTGGTCTTTTGGATAAGAAGTGTCAAAATCTAGTCTTTTTATAGGGAATTGCGTGATTATTTTTCTTTATCCTAAAGCTTTAAGAGATAGGTACGTCAAGACCTATATCGAAAAGTTAAAATATGCACAAATCATTTATTTAAAGCACATAAATCTTGGCTTGGTGTGAAGCTGTGAAGTCACTTTAAAAGACGCCGTACGTTAATGAACACAAATTTTGCGTAACCATTGCAACAAGGTGCACTTAAAAATTGATTCACCTATTTATTTTCAATGGTGCATTGTTTAATTTTATCACTATAATTTCTCAATTTAATATTCGTGCAAGTTCCCTTATCTGATGCTGCAGTGACATTAATATTGATTTATCGTTTTCTGAAAACCATTATTGTTAGATAAAATTATTCGCCAAAAGTACAGTTGAATTAAATAACATAATATTATAACGGAGAACATGGACATGAGAACAAGCCTTAATAATTGCAAGTGCAGATGGTAGGTTTCATGTCACAACAGTTTTTCTAACAGATAAACAATTGTCTAAATAGAACCATGGAATAATAATGTTGCAATGCAGGGATGACACTAGAATCGTTAAATATAAAATAAAAATCATTCGCAAATGCTTTGACTAAAGGCTGAGGATAATGTAGAAAGAGTTATTTCATAAAGAAAGTAAAATTTTCAATCTCTATCTCCAAACAACATTCTCGTAACTATAACAATACAACAGGTAAGTAACTACGTATGTAGAATCTTCACGCTTGCGTGTGTGCCGCAATAACTTTCCCTTGTTGTCTTTCTATGGAGCTCTTGATGTCATCGTACCATACACCTATATCTGTATGACTCCTTAGATCTTGGAACGCCTGACATCCTTCGATGCTGCTCAGCACACCATACACAGCAATGTCGGCAAGATTTGGTTGGCCACCGCCCAAGAATTTGGTTCCCTTCTTCTTGACAGCTGCTACCCAGTCATTTGCGGCATCATAGAGTGATTGGCGAACGTCATCCTTAATGTGATGTCTGAAACAATGACATAAGTAGATCTGTTACAAAATACAACACCATAAAATCTTGACACACAAAAGAGCATGTCATACGTTTTACTATGCCTATTGTAAACAAAATAATCTAGCTATAGACTAAAAATCGGGTTTAGTGTAAATAATAGTGAATTAAATGAGATTTATTAATATATTAAAAAAAATGTGATTTATGGGTAAAAATACTTAGAAATGGACATATTATATTGTCTTTCAGTTAATTAATATGATCTGAGTTATTTTTTTTTATCATGATAAAAACACACAGTATGTATATTACCTAGCTTTGAGCCTCTTCGCAATAATGTACATAGCAGCTGCCCCACCATAAACCATGAGTGCACACTCCCAACCAGGGAAGGACTCGCGCCAGCGACCAGCTTCTTCAAACCACTTGAAGGTGTCTAACGCTTCCCCAGCAGTTCGATACACATTCGGAGATAGAGTATGGACAAGCACTCGGTCAGCCCATTGTCGCCATTGACGCTCCTCCCTGAATATAATAAAAACCAATGCATTTTATTTTTACATTTGAGATATATTTTGAAGATTGGAAAGCATTCTACTCCTTTCTACTGTCTTCTTCCACTTTTGACGCGAATTAGAATATTCATCTGGGTCATATTACTTTTAAATTAATGACTCAAAATCTGTTCCAAATACAACATAGAATAGAACATAATGTATATATAATATATACTATACAAACCGGGTGTGGCTACAGCAACTACTTCCTTGTCTGCTATTGTATGACCGCTGGTGGCCAGGCCTTGAGCTCATTGCATTTAGAATAGACTTAGACATTAAGGCAATTTTGACAAATATATTTTCAGCTTTTTGCTGACTCAAAATCTTTTTAGACCCGATTTCATCTATATCAATCACAAATTTAAAACTTTTGCTGTGGCAATGAAGTTAGTTGGTACAGGGTCCATGGCCTGTACTGCACTGAACATGTTAAAATAAAAATAACCAGCCGAAAATACTTACGCTTCTATTGCTCTTTCATTTATGTCAGGAACAACAGCATTATGCATGATGAAATACTTATTTGTTACGTCTATCACTTGCTTGCCCTCCTCATTCTGGAACTTGGTAACTGGGTAGAACTTTGCAACGTCTCTCAGCTGTGAACCTTTGTCTCTTAAGTATGTTTCTAACAAAGAGACTATAGCTGAGCTGTCCATCAATTGCTGGAATAGAAGTAAGTGTTTAGTAATACATTGTAGAAAATAGTAGGGACAAAAGAAAACAATAAATTTGTATCATAGGCGATATGATCACCCAAAACTCACAATATTTTCTATCACTATCACTACTCCTCAAAACCTTGTATGTCATTTGTAGATTGATACCGTGATGCGAGGTTTGTTTTAAGTAGGTTTTGTTACTTACAAGGAAAGGTACCTAATTGTCCAACTCTGATTTGATTCATTTTGATATATGTTATACGTAGAGTAGTCTAAAATAGCAGACACGTATTTTTATTAGCTGCCCAAATTCAACCTGTTAGTGAGTTTTGTCCTTGTTAGTGAGTTTTGACTGTCAACAGATGATATAAGATTTATCTGTAATGGACACTATAGGTAATATATGTCATGATAACATGGCACAAACAGTTTTACACTGATAAAACTGGGCACTGAATTGAACCTTTTCATACAAAAATAAACAACGAATATTGTATTATTTAAATCTACATTTCTTTTTTAAGAAATTGTATTATGTAATATGGAGCTGGTGAACCAGTATTGCATTTTAATACTTCACTTATTAATTACTATCTTTTGCTTGTGGCTACGCTTGTGTTAAAACATATACATATTTCAGGATCAAAAGTAACCTATTTATAAAGTTAGGGTATAATCTATCTGTATTGAACCATCAATACAAAGATCCAAGCACAAAGAAAAATGGAAATGCATAACCAGGCAGGAGAAACCACGCCACTACCACTGTCTTCCGCCAGGTAACCACTTTTCTTTGTGCTTTGATTTTCGTATCAATTATTCAATATAAAAAAATTGTAGTGCAGGTACCCGTATTAAAAATAATGAGACATTACCTACTTGTTTCATAAAATCTATCTGTGTTCTGAATCTCTATAAATCTGTCCAAACGTTTTGGTGTGAAGTACCAAACATACACATATTTCGTCAGGGCTACGTGGAGTGAGGGTAGCGAAGTGGCTAACGCGCTGGACCGGTAATCCAGAGGTACCGGGTTCGATTCCCGGTCCCTTCCACCAGGTAGCTCCTTTTTCAATTTTTCTTTAGGCTTTGATCTTTGTATTCATAGTTTAAATAAAAATTGTGGTGTACCCACATTAAAAAAATGAGACATTACATGTTTCATAAATTTATACACATATAGTTTACTTTTATAATATTAGTGGGATTTCAATTTCTATTCTTATTGACCAAAGTGTGAAATATCAAATATAGTGACAATTTAAATGAATATTTGGTAATCCTCTTCATAGTTATGGGACACTGAAAAGTAAATATTATGTAACTACTATAAATATTGTAACCTAATCAAACATTTACCTGATATCCACCATCCACTTTAGCCAATAGTATTGGCACTTTCTTGTAGCCTGACCACTTGATAGCTTGTCGGAGGACGGCGTCCACCTCCACCACCTCATAGCTTATACCCCGTGCATCCAGATATGCACGCACTTTGCAGCAAAATGGACAAGTGCGGTATTGAAAGAGAACCAACTGCAAATTACTTGTGTCAGCTTCATTGATGACCTGCAATTACGATTGAATTTAACTTGCTACAATATTAGTAAGAATTTTGGGTAAGTATATAAATGATTCAAATGCTCAACCAATATAAAATTATGATTACTTTGTACTGGGCCTGATACCGAGGTGCTTCGTTTAAAAAGGGATAGTCTTCATTTTCTACAGGTGCCTGCGGTTTCTTAACGTTTATCTTGTAATGTGTATAGCCACTCCAGCCAGCCCCGACTAAGACGCCGACACTTGCGCTGATCAGGGTTATTTGTGCCGTAGACCTTGGCAGCCGGCCTTTGGTAGAATAGTATATTTTTGCTAGTTTCACATTCTCCGTGACAGATGGTATAATAATTTTACGAAACAAAGTAAAAGTTGGGCGCCACATTTCAGGTAATAATCTTTATTCCACACTCATTAAATCCACTCGTTACACAAACACGTAAAAATCGCAATGCGATTTGCGCTAAGTACTTGACAATGACAATTGATTTGATTGACCAGGTTTGACACTTAGTTTAAGCACACAATACGTCAAAATATAGCAGTGTGAGTGAGGAATTCAGAAGACGTAATCTCAGGTGGTTCAAGCGAAGGCTGAACACCTAAATAACATGTAAATGTTCAGGCTACATCCCGCTATCTATGGTCTAGCTTAAATTACCTTAAAATGTAATTTAATCAAATATAGTGTAATGCAATTGTACAGTTAAATTAGACCTCATATAATGAAAAATAAAAAATAGATTATATTTGTATATAAAATATAATTTAATAATATTCGGTTTAACGTAGTTCACAATAGAATACACAAATTTAATGATTCGGTTAAAAATGCACACACTCGCCAAAACCGGACGTATCACCTATTTCACGATTGTTACAAATAAGAACTAAATAAACCGGTAATATAGTATACCTACCTAACGGTGGGTCATCCTTAGAAAACCATAGACAACATTGTATATAGACTTCGAAGTCAAGTCAGTCTTTCTTTTTCTTGCTTTGATTGTTCGTCGTTCGTGGTGAATTGTTGAAGATAACCGAATGTATTATATTTTTGTGTTGATAGAAATGTACACTTGAACACTACTTGAGTTCGGTTCGTTTTTTGTACTTATTTGAGAAGCTTCGTTGTTTCTATAGACGGAGTTTCTTTCGGCACCTTAAAGGTACGTACCGATGCTCACCGTGTTAATTGGCGGAGTTTTCGAATATTTTGTTATGATGGTTTGTGCTGCGTGGCATTACTTGTTCTGTATTGTTATCTAGGAGAGTGGTTATGCTGGAAGTATGCCTTCGTCGTCGCGGACACGGGGCTCCGGTCGCGGTCCCGACGGAGCGCTCAGGCCTCCGGTCATAGCTCCCATGTCAGAACGGCAGCAGCTGGCCTTGGTAATGCAGATATCGTCACAGGATGCGCCTCCAGGTTCGAACCCTCACTAAGTACGTAGTTGTTTTTCACTATGTTGTCATATGTCATTTCCCGCCCTTTTTTATTCAGCCGCTCCAACCACTGCTGAAGAAAGAAAGCGTACCCGACAGCAACGAAATGAACGCGGCGAGACGCCCCTGCACGTAGCCGCCATCAGAGGAGACCATGATCAAGTTCAAAAGCTGCTTGAACAAGGACAGGATCCAGACGTCCCAGACTTTGCGGGTATGTTTTAGCTCACTTTCCACTACTACACACCACACTTTAATATTACAAGCCTGATCTAAATTACCCCATATCAATATTTAAGAGGTAAATGTATTGGTTATTATAATTCTAGTGACTTACATTTACCTACTACAGGGTTACCCACTCAAAACAAACCAAATTCCTCATCGAGAATCAATACAAATGGAGACCAAATTAAAAACCGTGAAACAGTGGCATTTTGTGGTAACAAGTTTCCAACATGGACAATTCCTGCAATTTTTTTGATCTTTGTATTTATTTTTGATTTTATGTCACATCAATAGAAAAACCGTATAAATCTACATGAATAGAAAAGAATTAGGTACCTTGTTCTTAGTGAATAAATACATAGATACTTTTTAATGTAAATTTTTTTATGTAGGATGTCCACTTCGATTCACATCAAAACAACAATATTTACATCAAAAGTGTGTTGTACCTATACTAAACATATTGATCAAGCCAAATAAAAATATTTGATTTGTGTCATATGCATACATCAGAGTTTCGGAGCACGAATGGTCTGACGCCTACTGATGGCGTAGTGTTAAATCATTTGTGCTCCAACAACCCCGATGTATGATCATATGTCACAATTTGATTTTCAAACCAATGGCTTTGCTAAGTCACATTTGATCAGACTTCAATTTATAGAAATTATCTTAATAATAGTTATATTTGTCAGATTATATGCTTCAAAATAATTGACAATAATTTATATTAATAAATGTACCATAATTGCATTGAAATAAAATGAAGTTAATTTAGTCTTAAATATGCTCATATGAATTGAATAAAAATCCCAATCCCACCTAAACATTTTCATGTAAAATGATGTCAAGATGAGGAGACCATATGACTCGCACTGTCAAAAAGATATTAACTCTCATGTAGAGCCAAGCTTCACAAACTCTATGTCTTAGTCAAAATATGTGGCTTGGCCATTTCACTACATTCACATGGGCAATAAAGTGAAAAATGTATAAACTGTTCATTATTTTTCTGACAATAGTTCTTGTAGTAACAAAACGGCCAAGTCACATTTATTTTGACTAAGGTAGATTTCTATTCTAATTCCAAACCAAACTGCTAACTATGGCAATTCTAAACCTCCTTCAATAGTTGTGTTTTGCATAGAAACAAAAGCAACAATGTATTAGATTTCAACAATATGATACCAGTGAATAGTTAATTATACTTTTATTTTTTGTAATACAAACTAATTTCTGGCAAAGGCAGAAGAGTATTTAGAATCTCTAAATTACTAATTGTATGTAATTTTGTTTTAGATTCCCGCTTTCTTGTATAAAATTAGTTGATTAATTTTAGGTATATTTATATTGATTACCTACTTAATTATGTAGCATAGTTTTCTACTTACAATTAAACATTTAACTACAAAGAAAAGAAACAAATTAAGTAAATTCATCATGATATTTTTTAACTACTAGGTGAACTTAAAATATCAAGGCGATTTTTTTGACACCTTTTGATGGTTATTGATAGGGGTTCAGTAATTAGATTGGTCCATGGGTACAAAAAAAAGGTGGAGTATATATGATTCGGGAGTTATGTTGCTTATTTATTTGAACTTTATTTCACAACAACAGTTTACAAATTAAAAAAAGACATTCTCTACCAGTCCATTGGGAATATTAATTTATTTTATATGATCAATTTTGTATTCTTTATAGACATTTTTGTCACACAATAAAAAATTGCCACCTTTAATCTAAGATGGTGGCTAACGCCTGCATCCCCGAAGGTCAAATACTTGGGTTTTTATTATACATCCATATATCTAAACAATATAACGTCAAAAAATTCACCTTTTCTAAGGTAGAAGTACCTGTTCTAAGATTGATTAGAAAGGGACGACACTACAGTATTGCCACTTTTTAATTTCTACTTTTTTTGGTCTGACTGTACCTACAGACCAAAATAAATAATATTTAGGGATCGGAAATTCTGGTGGATATTTACCTAAAGTTGACAAAATCCTATTGCTATCTCACTCATACCTCAAACAAAGCCGCCTATATACCAACAACTGAACAACGAAGCCGCTGCCAAAGTTTAGGTATAAAAGCATCCGATTATCCGATGCCTAAAATATTAAAGGATTTTAGTGTTTATTTATTAATTTAAACATTATTGCACAATAAAAAGCGTACAAATGGCGGACTTAATGTCATAAGGCATTCTCTACCAGTCAACCATTGAGCTAAACAAAAACACTAGTATTTGAACTTCACACACAGCACGAGTTCTTCAGTGTTATGTTTACAACAAAAGTCATTACCAAACCTTGCATACGTGTACTGTGCATATGATATATACAGATGTAGTACGCTAAGTGATTGCTTTTTATGTATGCTTTCATCAAAACGTAAGATAAATAATTTCAACCATCTATTTAACCAACTTGAAAAAGAGGAGTTTTCTATTTATTAGACTTTTATATTATTAGGGTTCCGTACCTCAATCGAAAAAAACGGAACCCTTATAAGATCACTTTGTTGTCCGCCTGCCTGTCTGTCAAGACCCTTTATCTCGAGAACGCGTGGAGGTATCGAGTTGAAATTAACACCATATACCCGGGTCTACGGTCCCTTGAAGCTGTGAAAAAATCTAACTACGTTAACGTGAAAGAAGGATACGGCCGTTTATGTCACAAAAAACGTACATTTCGATACTCTCAAGGGAATCCAAATGATAGGGTACTTCCCGATGACCTAGAACTATGGGCAAGTAATATCGTCACATACTACAAATACTTATAAAAATCTGAAAGCTATAAATTTGAAATAAGATCAAGATCATAAAAAATATAGTCCTTTCCAAACATCATATTTGGAGAACTCGGTTGCGTTAAGTTTGCACCTCGTTTGTATGCGGCGCCAAACCTTTCAGGTGCAAACTTAACTCAACCAGGCCAATTAAGATGGGATAAGTGAAAGTTTGTACGGAACCCTCGGTGCGCGAGTCAGACTCGCACCTGGCATGTGGTTTTTTATACGCATGGCAATGTATCATCCACAAAACGAAATCTGCAACTTACTAAATTTGTGGGTAAAGCTTAAGTAATTTCGCTTTTAGGGTTCCATATTTTTTCTTATTTGGGCACACTGTTATCATAATTGGTGCTTTCTCTTTATGCAGTTTATTTAACTTAGGTATATTCTTTGTTTTTTTTTCTAATCTTCAACACAGATTAATTTTCCTTACAAGCAAGAGAAGTACCTGCTTAATACGACGTGTATTTTTAAGATTGTTATGCTTAATATGAACACAACAACATCTTATAATACGCACGCTACATACAATCAGTAGTCATGATTAGCGTACGGACAGTTGGTGGCATTATGGGCAGAGAGGACAATGGAGTCGCCTAGGTATATTTTATGATTGAATGAATAACGACTAATAATTAATTTCCCTAAAACATGACACTTCTTATTCACGGCGTTTCGTCGTACTGTTTTAAATTATTTATTCAACGTATTACGATTACAAATATAATAAACAATTGTTTAAAATGACAACATCAAATTATATTGTCATATCTATAATTTATGTAGTTTTTTGCCAGTAATAAATAAAATAAAAAATGTATATATGGTTAGGAAGTATATCTATTAGGTAAGTGTAAGAATTGTAAAAAAAATTGAATAGCATATATGCATCATAACATTTCCGTCATAGTATTTGATTCTATAAGTCCGTGCATGGCGTGAAGAACTTGATAAGTCCAAAATGGCAATTGTTCAGGGCGTCGATTTTAAAGTTTGACATTTTCTCCAAAATCCATTTTCATCTTTAACTCGTGTTTAAAGCTTGATTTATGGATAATTTTACGCGATCTTTTCATTTACCTTACGTATTCTAGTAAAATCCTCTTATTTTCTGTGATATAAGACTTATCAACATAGGTACCAACGACTTATCAAGTTATTCCCCATACATTAGTGCCCAAATTGGTGAAAATGTTTTTTAATTTAATTCCTAAAAATCAGTTTTTCATAGTAACTGAAACGTCTAAATTGATTTATAGGTAATTTTATGCAAACTTTTCAATGATTTTACTTATTTTGGTAGAAACATTGTATTTTTTGAGATATTAGACTTATCAACATATTCACCATCAACTTATCAAGTTATTCCCCATACATTAGTGCCCAAATTGGTGAAAATGTTTTTTAATTTAATTCCTAAAAATCAGTTTTTCATAATAACTGAAACGTCTAAATTGATTTATAGGTAATTTTATGCAAACTTTTCAATGATTTTACTTATTTTGGTAGAAACATTGTATTTTTTGAGATATTAGACTTATCAACATATTCACCATCGACTTATCAAGTTCACCATCGACTTATCAAGTTATTCCCCATACATTAGTGCCCAAATTGGTGAAAATGTTTTTTAATTTAATCCCTAAAAATCAGTTTTTCTGTATAATTGAAATGTCTAAATTGATTTAAGGGTAATTTTATGCAAATTTTTCAATTGTCTTACTTATTTTGGTAGAATCATTGTATTTTGTGAGATATTAGACTTATCAACATATTCACCATAGAATAGGGTATCAATTAAACAATTCTATCGTTTCTATACAACTGTTTTGTTTATATAAGGCGATTTAAATGGATTGTATCGCGTGTGTCCGTTGTTTGAGTCTCCTGACGTTTCGGCAACTATTTTTGACTGAGAAAAACACAAAATTTCGGTGCCAAATACGTCAGAAAGGCACATACAATGAATAAATATGATACAATCCGTTTAAATTGTTTTATTATAGTCACGAAACCCGAAGAAAATAAAATTAAAAGTTATAAAAATATTGAATAAATTGTAGTAAATGAATCGTCTTTACTTCAGTAATGCAAAAGCACTTATTCTACAGAAAAACTAGATGAATTTATTTTATTTTTAACCGACTTCAAAAAAGGAGGAGGTTCTCAATTCGAACTAATTTTTTTTTTCTATGTATGTTACTCGATATCTCCGAGAATCGTGAACCGATTTTCAATTTTTTTTTTTAATCGAAAGGGTATAACTCCGAGTTGGTCCCGTTGACACTAAGTCGGGATCTGATGATGGAATCTTGGAGAAACCGAGGGAACTCTTCAAATGTTATAGGGACATGTACGGCGCTTTCGGTAATTTATTGATAAAGTCAAGAATTTACATTCAGTAAATAGGATTTGGTGTAAGGAAACTGATGATGAACACACATACGAATCACTAAAAAGCAATTAAAAAGAAATTTAACAAAAAATAGAACCGACTTCAGTTCAGTAAAACTAAAAAGCCAACAATAACCCGTTCAAGTACAGATTACATTTGACTCACCCTTCGAAGTCGGTGCCAAACCTCGCGTAAACTATAATATATAAATATAAGAACTGAGTGGTTTGGGATCGACTTCGAAGGGTGAGTCAAATGTAATCTGTACTTGAACGGGTTATTGTTGGCTTTTTAGTTTTACTGAAGTTGGTTCTATTTTTTGTTAAAAATTTTTTTTTAACTGGCAACATCTTTGTTTCTTATGCGTTTTTCTGAATGCACCAACTCTGAGCAGTCTTGTGAGCTTGCAAGATCAGCGCTATTTTGTTTTTCTGATAGTCTTTACTATATAAGACGCCTCAAACTGCAGATCTTTAATTTCTCCTCACACTGGGTTTTCCAAAATCAGTTTTTAAATATTTTGACATGACAGTTCACCATTTATCTGCCTTTAATATCCAATAAATAAAACTGGTCGATGGTTGACAATGTACCGGTAATGTGAATGATACATACGAAGACACTGTTAACTATACCCCATGGACCTTAACAAGTTGTACTAAGGTTTATATTAGTTCACAAATGTACAGTTATCAGTGTTTTCCTTTGTACCAGAGTACACCTCAGATGTGAGAATAACTTGACAAATCGAAATATACATTTCGATAAATTATGAATAATTAATTATGTCAACTTATTATTTGCTGTGTCCATCAACCTGAAAATGATAAATCGACATATGAATTTACGGTAGTTGTGTATAATGAGATAAAACGATATATTCATTTGTTATCCTTAAAGTGTGCTTGTCGTCATTCTATTATCTTGTTTTGTCAAATTACGAACGCTTTTTTTTTTTGAGAATACGTTGATAAGTTGATTTGATATGCAATATTTTTTTGTGCCTCATCGCGCTGATATCTCGTTTTGTTAAATAAAATCCGCTAAATATCGAGATATCAATATCATGTCACAGGCCATATTTTCAAAAGTATCATAGATATCAAGTTGTCAATTTTTTTCTTACAAAACCTTGGCCGTAGAAAGCCATTACGCCAATAAAAAAAAACGTATAAGTCGAGTTATCAAGTTCTTCACGCCATGCACGGAAGTAATGTCATACAAATTTTGAATTTATTCATTCAATCATAAAAAGTTTGTTGATAATAACGACTCCATTTTCCTCTCTGTTCAGATTGCCACCGTATGTCCGTACGCTAGTCATGATACATACCATTAGTATTTTTATGCATATTACTATATTAGCATATTTAGCCAAAGATCATTATGAAATTCTCCTTCTGTATTTTTTTCTGTCAAAGCCTACATTTCAGCGTCATTTAAAAAGGTAAAGGTAGGTGTAAAATTAGCAAAATAAATTGTGTATAAATCCTGTCATAATTGATTTGCTGTTCACTATGTAATTGTTAAACGTATCTTGAAGGCATTTCAGTTACGTGTCCGTTTACTTGCCTTTTGGTAAAAGATATTCCTTGGTACATAAGGTCAAGATGATGTAATTTAAATGAAATCAAAAATATTTGTATCCCATTTCTTTAGCCGCATTTTATTCAGAAGATGTGGCTAGACATGTACATGTTCCTTAACAAACAATTTTGTTTCATCTTAGATGTGCAATACGAGTACTATTGTCACGCTTTTTGATTTGAAACATATGACTAATTAATAATAATGTATTATATTAAGCATACATTCACATTTATTTTTGATTCCAATATATAATCTTTACCTTCCCATTTGGCATATACGAACAAATAATAATATTATTCATCTAATTTCAGGCAATAGCTCGAAATTGTAATTATTAGCCTACTTCTTTCTGACTGCTCGCTGCTCCAGTTTGATTGCGAAACATTCTGTTGACTAAGGGGAACAAATATCCATGTTGATATTATTGGAAATATGATCTATGTATTTATATTACAACCATTTATTTGGTTTTACCTAACACTATGTGTGTAATATCAATTCTTACAAATACAATTTCACACAATGTGATGGATCTAATACTAGTTTAATATGTAAATGAGATTCCAATCACAAAATAGTTATAATTGATATTCAATTTTATATATCCAATACAATGCATTACTTATCTCATCGTCACCTTGTACCCTGAGTACAAGCAATGTTTACCTTGGGTATAGATCGATTTTTGTAAGATTATTTTTGATATGTTTTATTTATGTTTATGTATTAAACTAAAGATAAACATAAAACCTACTAGACTAAAGTCATTCTGCTAGTGATATTGTATCACCGATTCGAATTAGTACTTTAATTGGCAAAGAGGCTTGTGTCACATGTTTTTCATTGTTTACGTTTAATTAACTACGTTAGGAAACAACTTTTGAACTTTTTGCAGCATTAGGTCAGTAGGTGATCCAAAATTTTCTAAGGAGTATCCTTTATTCTTTTTCACTTTTTGATGTCTGTGCTGCTTTTTATGTTAATTCTCCTATGGACCATACAATGTGTAATAATTCTTCAAACATTTTACCCAGTCATAACGCATTATTTTCTTGTTTACCTTCGTATAGAAAATATCAGTGGCGTGGCGTCCATAGAACTCGAGTTCCACCGGCTTGCCCATTTTAATAAGATTGAGGACCATTGTCTATTCAATAGACATTTTATAGAATTTTTCTATTCCTAGTTTTGGTTTTACGCCACGCCGCTTTAAAAAAAATATTTTGTATTTTACCAATGTCTGACACTATTGTATATTGTAAGTAAAATAATTTGAAACTTATTAAAGATAAAATCTACAGGTTACATTATGAAATGATTCTTGTTGAATAGTGTTCATTCAACCGACTTCAGAAGAAACATCTCGGTATTTTACTTTGTAGGCAGATAATAATATGTTTACTTACATCAAAGGTATCAATTATTCTTTGAGGATAGAGAACAGGCAGGACATATATGTGTGCTGCTCTGCGGCAGCGCCACAATAATGAAAATTAATGAATTATATGGTGAAATGATGTACCTTGAAGGTACACCGCGACGACGCGGATGGCGCAGTGGTTAAGCAACTGCCTACTGAGCCGACGGTCCCGGGTTCGAATCCCGGCAAGGGCAAATATTTGTGTGATGAACACGAATATTTGTGCCTGGGTCATGGATGTTCTATGTATTTAAGTATTTATTTATCTATATAAGTATGTATATCGTCGCCTAGTACCCATAACACAAGCCTTCTTGAGCTTAATTTGTGTGAGGTTGTCTGATATTTATTTATTTATTTATTTCTTACACCCTGTACATATCATGTTTTTGGCTGTACCTGTACCTGTACCAGGGAACGAAATAATGGACATTTTTTTTGTGGCGCCGCTGGGGAGCATACTGCAGCGGCGCCACAGAGAACTCATAGATAGAAATGACATTAGCTATTATTTTCTTATGGAAATTGATGTACTAGTGCTATTTATTGTGTACGTATGGAAATTTGACATAATTAATTCATGATTAAATTAAATGAAATTTATTTCACTTGGCTGTTCGTGTTAGTTTTCGTTGGTACTGTTTTGTAAAAAAAATAAACGTCAGCAAGTTTATCGAAGTGGTAGGGTAGGTTAGAACGCGGAATCATTAAAAATAAATAAAATCCCTTATTAATAATATTTTTTATCAAGAAGTACTAAGTACACAATAAATAGCATTAGTACATCAATTTCTATAAGAAAATAATAGCTAATGTCATTTCTATCTATAAGTTCTCTGTGGCGCCGCTGCAGAGTATGCTCCCCAGCGGCGCCACAAAAAATTACCATTATTTGGTTCCCTGGTGCAGGTACAGCCAAAAACATAATATGTACATGGTGTACCTTCAAGGTACATCATTTCACCATATAATTCATTGATTTTCATTATGGTGGCGCCGCCACAGAGCAGCACACGGACATATTTAGAAATTTTATTAGTTATCTACTAAGTATTATTACATTTGAAGTAGAAAGGTTAACTGGTCTGATTATTCCACGAAATGTTACGTATAACACTGTTCTTTCCGCGTACCTAGTAAGTTTGCTTGAGTTTTGGTTGTGTTAAGTCTGATTTGGGCGTGATATGAAAGGAAAATTTAAATATGTGCAAATTTGTCACCATCTTACGAATTTGTGCCTTATCATTTCTAACCTATACAATGATCAGTCTTAATCATACCAAGTTTTCCGATGAAAATATGGTAACCGAATTTTCCTGCCTTTGACTTGAAAGAATTAAATTAACACTTCTAAAAGGTGACCAATCCTGTCGACAAAAAATTGTGCTTCGGCACGATGAACTGTCTTAGGGGCGAACGTATAGGTCCTCTTGCTTTGATGATGTATGTTTGTGACTCCGGGCGTCGGTGACCACCTTCTATCAGGCGTAGACAATGTAGACATGTGCCGGTTATCGAGTACGTTCCCCGATATTTATGGGGAATGTTCCCGAGAACAGTCTGTCCCCATATAGGGTTTACTCGGGTAATTCCGAATGGCGGGTAATTCCAAAAATTACTGATATCCAATAAACGGGGTAACATTTTTTGCGCTAGCAAAACTTCCTCAGATACTATACACTTCTACAGTAAGAAGTATTGCTAGCGCAAAAAATGTTACGCCGTTTATTAGATATCAGTAATTTTCGGAATTACCCGCCATTCGGAATTACCCGAGTACACCTTAAATCGAGAAAAGTTCTCGAGAACGGCACATCTCTAATCAGGAGACCCTTTGTATTCTCTTCTTTTGGCGTGGCTGGTAAAGAGAGCCAAACAGTGTAAGCAAGTTTTGGGCGATGGAAACAATATGCTATTATTCTGATTTTTTTGTAGTCATTCAGAAACCATGAGGCACAAATTGGCATTATGGTGGTTTGAGCACATTTAAAACAGGGAAATTTGGATGTGCGTAATAGTGGTTTAAATAATTTTTCTTATCTTGGTGAGGTAGGAATACTTAATAACACTGTCTCTAAGGATCCATATTTACTTATTAACTAGAATTTGTCAGATCAGAACTCTCTTCGCGACTAGGCTAGTTCAAGGAATCATACATTGCACTATTGCAATTATTAATTAGGCGTGGGGTGACTTTGAAAATCGAGCTAATCATTTGATTTTAATAAAATAAAAAATTAAACTGTTTATTTCAGGAAAAAAATAAGTACTAATTACATATTTGCTTAACTAATCTTATTATTTAAAGATTGTATGCTAAGTACTGGGAAAGTAATTTATTAATATTAAATACTGTTTGTAGGTTAGCGTGACGATTTTCAGGATCAGCAGACGGGTCTCTTCAATGACTGATATTTCCTTTTAGATTTTTAACAAATGCTGGTTTATTTACGATTAAGTAATTAAATTACAATTTTTCTTGTATTACTGAGGCGAATTATATAAATTTAAATAATCGCGTATGGTAACGTGTGCGATGATGCGCCCGTGGTTGGTAAAGTGAGCGAGTGTCGCTGCGCCCCCTCGCGGCCAGGTTGGGAAGCTCCGCCGCTTCGCATAGTTGGAAGTAGATGGCGCCAAACGCGCCAACATGCCCCCGGCCTTGAAAGCACCCGCTTTCAATGTGACTGCGGCGGGGTGGCTGATGCAGTGTCGTCATCGGGCTGCAGCAGGAGTGGGCAGAGTTTGGAAAACGCCCTTCGTATGGTCCCGGTCGCCGTTTTCACGTCAGCGACTCGAGATACTCCGTCCTTGCCTGTAAACAAGGTTACCACCCGGCCCAAACGCCATTTGAGGGGTGGTAAATTATCTTCTTTCACCAGAACCAGAGAGTTGAGCGTGATGTCCTGGCCGTGCGTCTGCCATTTCGTTCTAGTCTGCAGCTCAGAAATATACTCCTTGGACCACCGTTGCCAAAAATGTTGCCTTAATTGCTCCAGCCTTTCGTAGCGAGGGAGACGGCCTGTCTCTGTAGTCACGTCCTTGCAAGGCGGCGCTGTCATCGGTCGGCCAATAAGGAAATGAGCTGGAGTAAGTGCGACAAGGTCATTTGGATCTGTGGACATAGGATGCATGGGTCGGGAGTTCAGGACGGCTTCGACTTGTGCTAATACCGTGCTGAACTCCTCATAAGTTAAATGCGCGTTGCCAACAACGCGTTTCAGGTGATGTTTACATGATTGTACTGCTCTCTCACACAACCCTGACATATGTGGAGCATACGGAGGGGCAAAAACTAAATTAATATTGTCATTCGCGGCACAGTTAACAATATTCTCAGAGTTCTCCTGTAGGAATGATGAGAGTTCTTTTATTGAGCCAATAAAATTACGTCCGTTATCCGAAAAAATCGCTTCCGGTTTGCCACGGCGAGATATGAAGCGTTTCAATACGAGTAGGTACCCCTCAATACTGAGCGTAGTGACAAGGTCAAGATATACCGCGCGCGTCGCGAAACAAACTATCAGGCATATGTAGGCTTTTTCTAATCTAGAACCTCGACCTTTACGATTAAGTATATATACGGGACCCGCGTAGTCTACACCGCAACGCATGAAGCAGAACCCTGGGTCTAGACGTTGTGAAGGTAAGTTACCCATAATAGGCGCGAACGTTCTTCCCTTCATGCGAATGCAGGTCACGCAGTTGCGTACCACTTGTTTTGCTAGGTTCGTACCACCGAGAGGCCACCAGCAGTCTTTGATTGAAGAAAGCAGTAGCTGCGGCGGCGCATGCAGTAAACGTTTATGTTCACTCTGAAACAAAAGTTGTGTGAAACGGTGTTTCGAACAAAGCAAAACCGGATGTTTTTTGTCGTATGAGAAATCAGGAGAGTTGCTAATACGACCCCCGACTCTTATCAGTTTCTGATCGTCTAAAAATATATTGAGTTTCGCAATATTACGTGTGTGCTTCATAGGTAAGTTATTTATTAAGTTTTCATATTCCACAGGAAATGACTTTATTTGTGAAAGACGCGCCAAGCATTGCGCCGACGCATTCAATTCGTCAACAGACAGCGCGCCGGTTTTACGATTAATTTTGTTATTAATGCGCGTGTTGTTTATAAATCGCAAAACATAAGCGCCCGCGCGCCTTAAGCGATTATAAGACGAGAACCTATCGAAATTGAATACGTCGGTGTCAATTTGGCTTGTCAAACTAATTGTATTTGTTTTTATTTCAGGTAAATCTACAGGTATTACTTTAGATGTGCGTGACGTCGTATTATGTAACCAGGACGATTCTGGTTCGCGTAAAAAAGACGGCCCGTGAAACCAAAACTCGTTATGGATAAGCGCGTCCATCTCGACACCCCTTGAAATTAAATCTGCACAATTGTGTTTACTACTTACATGAAGCCATTGCGCACTGCCACATAATTCATTTATTTCCGAGACTCGGTTTTGAACGAATGTTTTAAGCGTATGTGGCGACATTCGCAGCCAGCCCAGCACGATAGTAGAATCCGTCCAGAATGTCACAGAATCGAACTTCACTTTAAGCGATTGAGTTATTTTCGCGTACAACCTCGCGCCTAACAATGCACCTAACAATTCGAGTCTAGCAATGCTAACGGATTTTAAAGGTGCGACCTTGCCCTTCGAACATAACAACTGCACTGTGATTGACTTGTTGTCATCTCCCGACAGCGTGCGTACATAGGCGTAGGTACCGTAAGCAGCCTGACTAGCATCGCAAAAAATATGCAATTGTGTGTGTTGCGCGTGTGCATCCATGACGTAACGAGGAATGCGTAGGTTATGTATGTGTTGTGTATGCGTGTGTATGTATCTGGACCATGATGACGCGACGTCATCAGGTACTTGGTCATCCCAACCTATATGTTTGCATAGCCATAGTCGTTGCAATAATATTTTTGCAATTATTATTTCCGGTTGTAATATACCCAATGGATCAAATGTTTGTGAAATAACAGATAATATCTTGCGTTTTGTGATAACTTCAGTATCAGGTTTTATGTCAGTCGTATAATGAAACTCGTCTGTGTTATTTGTCCATCCTAATCCGAGTGTTTTACTCTGACAGTTATCACCTAAACATAACTCGCGTGACGTTATTTTAGACGATGAAAAGGGTGAAACGTCGAAGTTAAATACAAATTTTCGGAGAGGAAAACAACCCGAGAGGAGTACGTCGTTGACCTTTTCACATATATCTATTAAGGCGTGTTTATCGTTGTTTCCTGTGATAAGGTCATCCACGTAGCAGTCCTCCAGAATGGTACGAGAGATCGCTTCGTCAGTACATTCCTTAGCCAGCTGATTTAGACATCGAATGGCTAAGAAGGGCCCTGGCGCCGTCCCGAAAGTGACAGTATTAAGCTGATAAATGTTTAACGGATCGGAAGGGTTCTCTCGCCACAAAATAAGTTGAAGGTTCCGTTGATCAGGTTGTATAAGTACTTGCCTATACATTCTCGCCACATCTGCGCAAGCGACGTATTTATATTCGCGAAAACGAAGCAATATAGAAAATATGTCATTTTGTAGTGTCGGACCAGTTAGTAGCAAATCATTTAACGACTTATTGGAGCTAGATCGCATACTAGCATCGAAAACAACACGTAGACGAGAAGTAAGGCTGTGCTCTTTAAATACACCGTGATGTGGGAGAAAGCAATAAGGTTTTGTGTATGTGTGTATGAGTGACATATGTCCTAACTCGATATACTCGCGCATGAAATCACAATACATCTTTTTATATTCTGGTAGCCGCTCGAGTTTACGTTCTAACGATAAGAACCTATTTTTTGCTATCTCATAGGTATCACCGAGAGAATCAGCGGATTCCCTTAACGGAAGACGCACGGAAAAACGACCCTCTGCTGTGCGTTGAGTAGTCGCCGTGAACAGCTGTTCACAGGCACGTTCGTCGTCAGTCAGTCCGTCTCCTACCATAGGGACATTTTCAAGCTCCCAGAACTGTCTCAATTGTGCGTCTAATGTCTGCGTGAAATGACAAGTAGTATGGTTTGACTTTAGGTATTTATTTTGAATCGGACCCGAAATCATGTACCCGAGTTTTGTGTTTTGTAAATAAGGTCCTTCTGCGAGACGAATACGACCTTCGTTTAATAAATCCCAGAAAATATCCGCGCCTAATAACAAATCAATTTGTGAAGGTTCGAAGTAATTAGGGTCTGCGAGTTGAATATTATCTGGAATGCAAATAGATTGTGCGTTTATAGTAGCTGTGGGCAGCTGATCTGTTATGCAAGGAAGTACCATACAATTGATGCGTGTATGGAAACTATTTGTTGTCGAGTGTAGGTTAAGATTACACGAATGTGTGCTTTGCGTGATGGATTGACCTACTCCCGTGATTTTATAAGAGGACTGTATCATAGGTGCGTTTAATTTATTTACGAATGATTGTGTGACGTATGAATGCTGGCTCCCGTTATCTAAAATCAGCCTAGCCCGATGGAATGTGTTATTGCTATCGGGTACGTCTACTAGAGCTGTTGATAAAAGGACCGGTTGCAATGATGATGAATGTGTGTGTGAATTAAGAGTAGTAATAGTGTGGTGATTAGCCGAGGTGGCGGGGACGGAGCTCGTCGACGGTGTGTTGTTTACGCGAACAGCCGAAGTCGATGCGCCGGCGCCGTCACTGTTTAGGCTATGAATTAAACTATTATGTTTTTTCTGACATATCCTACACGGACCAAAAAAGCAGTTATCAACTGTGTGACCAGCGCGTAAGCAGTTGTGACATAGCTTCTTATCTTCGAGTAACTTCATTCTATCATCGACAGTTAGATTAAGAAAGCTATTACATGAATAAAGCGGATGATTAGCGCTGCACATCGGACAAATGCGTTGAGATTGAGAAGTACGTTTGGAGCTATGTTTGTTTGTGTGTGGAACAGTGGAGCTGGAAACGTAGCTATGAGTTGAGTGCCCGTGTTGTGATTGTGACTGATTCAATGGCTTTCTTATTTCATGCGAATGTGTGTGCGTATGTTTAGAATGATTGGCTGCGATAGAATCTAACATATCGGCCCTATTTTGTAAAAAAGTAATTAAATCAGTCAACGTTATTTTTGTGGAAGAATCGTGTTTATTTAAGTTGATTGAACCTTTGTACTGTTCCCATTCTCGTTCGGAGGATGCGTCTAATTTAGTCACTATTAAATAGATCACTAACGTGTCCCAGGAATCCGTCGGTTCCCCTAAAGTTTTAAGAGCTCTAAGAGAACGTAGTACAGAGTCAATCAGCTTTCTAATTTGTGGTGCTGATTCTTTATTTAAGGATTGCGTGTTAAAAAGCGACTTTACGTAATTGTGTGTGAGTAACCTATTATTATTGTAACGGTTTTCAAGTAACTCCCATGCAGACGTATAATTCTCTGCTGAAAACTCCAAGGACTTGATCACCTGTAAAGCGTCACCTGTTAAGGCTGCGCGTAAGTAGTGGAACTTCTGAATGGCACCAATGTCCTTAGAGTTGTGTATCAGAGATGTAAACGTGTCCCTAAAACCTAGCCACTGGTGAAATGAACCGTCAAAGGTCGGCAAAGAGATTGTCGGTAATTTAATAGGACATGAGCTCACAACAGGATTGCTGTTGGCAGCGGCAGCTGTACTGTCGCTGGCATCAGCTAACCTGGAGGCCAACGCCATAACCTGATAATATTGCCTCTCGAAGTCTTCGCGATACTCTAAGTGACCTGGAAGTTCACTTTCTTCGGCTAACTCTTCGATCCTACTCTGAACAACATCGAAATCTTCATAATAACGCGTGGCATTTCCTAAGCGTAATTGTAACTCGACCTTTTGAATATTAGTTAAATGGTCATTAAGCGTAGCGACATATTTAACAAATAACGTGAGTTTACCCTTAACTGTGCCTCGTCTTTGTGTCAAGTTGCGTAAGTCATTGTAGTCGATATTTAACGAAAGTGGAGTTAATCCACCTTTTGGAGTAGGCATGTTGTGTGAGAGTGGAGTACTTACAGTTTATCCTGAAAACACGTTGATGGCACGAAATGGCGACCGCGCTGCACTACGCGACACGTGAACTGGAAGGTTAATTAACACGGTATTAGCACAATGCGATTTTGGAAAGGGAAATAAAGGATGGCTTAGCTGACCGTGTCTTGCGAATCCTGGCGCTGGTAGATGGCATCCGATGAGAAGGTCCAATGTTTGTAGGTTAGCGTGACGATTTTCAGGATCAGCAGACGGGTCTCTTCAATGACTGATATTTCCTTTTAGATTTTTAACAAATGCTGGTTTATTTACGATTAAGTAATTAAATTACAATTTTTCTTGTATTACTGAGGCGAATTATATAAATTTAAATAATCGCGTATGGTAACGTGTGCGATGATGCGCCCGTGGTTGGTAAAGTGAGCGAGTGTCGCTGCGCCCCCTCGCGGCCAGGTTGGGAAGCTCCGCCGCTTCGCATAGTTGGAAGTAGATGGCGCCAAACGCGCCAACAAATACATTTATTTATGTTTACCCATCAGGGCTCGTATTCGTAGTCTTATCCCTTATTCAGCCTTAGCTTGCAGGTATTCTTTCAAACAAGTTAAATTTGTTTTCTGAATGTGCTTGTGAAACCTTTTGAGAAGTATTTCATGTAACATAGCATCCTTCACATTTTTTTTTGTTATGTGTGTACCCGTTGCTTTAATATTGACGATATAATTTTGTGCCAAAACGCTTATATACTACACTAACAAATCTATACCAGCCTTTCGATTGTCTGTAACAAATAAAATTTACAAGTTGGTGACAAGTTCATTCAACTGTAGCTCTACCTATCCATCCATGAGTTTTGATTAACTAATCGTCACTCGAAGATCAAGTTTCCTGTCTCCAAAAGGCTGTTTTTTAATTTCGAGTGTAGTATATAAGTTTCATAGGTTACGCTGTAAACCTGTTTCCTGATTTGTATTTTTTTCCTTAGGTTGGACTCCCCTGCACGAGGCGTGCATATATGGTTGGTACCAGGTTGTGATAGTCCTTGTGAAAGGTGGCGCCAACGTGAACGCGAAAGGTTTAGACGATGACACTCCCCTCCATGACGCCACAACCTCGGGAAACCTCAAGATGGTTAAATTCCTTGTAGAACATGGTGCCGACCCGTTCGTTAAGAATGCAAAGGCTAAAATGCCCATAGATTATGCGGCTCCCCATATCTACGAATTTTTGGAATCGTTAAGGGGTATGTTTTATATTTGATTGAACTACTTAGTTATTTATAATATTCTTAAACCTGCCGCTTGTTTTCCAGTTACGTGCAGCTATGAATAGGTTCCCAAGCGAAGCATTAACGAGATATCTTTTTTATTTTACAACTTAACTTATATTTCGGTTAAGTAGTCGAGAGTAATATCACATAGACCCCGGTCAGGGAATTTTGATCCAGGGGGACAGTTCATTTGACATTTGTCGTCGGCGATCCTAAATTTACAAGCGATATCGAACCCCTAAGTCTAAGGAGAGACCCTTGCCTCCTAGTCTGTTTTCTATCGCTTGTATAATGGGTTGTGCTCTGAAGAATTATTCGACATTATGCCCACGGCCGCACTCTATCACCGCACCGCCGCCGGCAGGTCATTCATCCCCCATACCCTGGAAGACTAAATGGTCGCATAAGGTACGCTCAGATATATATGGTAAGAGCCCCCTGCCGAGGTTTTCCCTGGGGGACTGAACATATTATTAAAGGGTCGGCAATACGCGTGCGAGCCCTCTGGAATTGCAAGCGTCTATAGGCTACGGTAACCGCCTACCATAAGGCGGGCCGTAAGCTTCTTTGCCACCTTAGTGGTACATAAAAAAAATCGCCTTGTAATGGCGTCGATTTTGCGAACTTTTTGTAAGCCTGGTAATAAAAACTTACATTTTAAACTAAACCAAGAGGATTCTGGGCTTGAAATTCGATAAAATGATATCTTTTTATATGACAGTTAAAAATGCACGTATGAAAGCTATACATTTCATCCCGAGACAGTTTCACTATCGGATTGCGGCCAAACCCTTTTTTTCGTATAAAATCTTCGCATTCAAGCCAATTGTATTACAAATTTATTAAATTTTGTGCAGTATCCCAGGGATCATCATTCGCCGACCGGGGTACATATAATATAGGGAATTTTATGCATTGATTTCAACTATGATCTATGTGGGTAGACACAAAACACACTGCGACTGCGCTAAACCACCAAATATAAATATAATTTTATCTTGTTAACTGCAACACGCCTGCCATAGATAAAATATTACAGTGTGTAGATAAAATATAAATTGATACGTTATAATATAACACTTATAACGTATGGACTAATATAAAATAAAAATCGAGACGACATTTATATTAAACTGAACCAATTTGAAACAACTTGTACAGTCAGCATCGAAATGAGCTGACAATTATAGTACGCAATTAGACATACCGTAAGGTGAGTATTACTAAGGAACTAAGAAAAAAATACTTTTTTTTCTTTTGCCTTTGAAATATTAGGAACAAACATGTTTTCAGGTAGGTATAATTTTTGCCATCAGCCATAGAAATATACATAATAATGTATGGCTTAAAACCTTTACTTTCCAAGCTACTTTTCATGCTGACCGTACCTAATCAATCTTACTTAGTAGCTAAAGCTTTCTTTCACTCATTCACCCCGCTCTTGTGAATCTTATATCTATGAGTTGTTGTAAGTATTCGGGTGGTTACCTACATTCAGCGACGTAGCTTTTAACTCGGGGAGTTCGTTAGGCAATATTCGTTTATTTGGCACGTGGCTGGCGGCTATACTAGCCTCTGCGGACCTGATCTGAAGATATGTGCAGTGAAGGTAAGTTTAAGTTTTTTTTTTTATCTAATAAGTGCCAAGATAAATGTAATAGAGCGTCTAATCTAGAATCTATGAGTTAAATACGCTAAAGCGTAGATTACTCTATGGCACTCTTAATCTTCTATAACTAAGTGTGTATTCTAATTCCTTGTATGCACTCAGTTTAAAGTTGAACGTACTAATTGATGATTAAAATAGCGGAATCTAAAATATTGGAAAAAATAACCCGGGTCAGATAACTAGACGTTGTCTGGAAGAGATCGCTCTTTAGCGATAAGACCGCCTGTTGTTTACCTCTCTTGAATGTTACTTATAATTTGTTTGTATTTATTTCCTGTTGAGGTGTGCAATAAAGAATATTGTATTCTATTCTAGACGTGTCGCTGTATAAAATAACAATCGGAATAAGTAATGTGGCAAATTAAAAGCAGCCTTTTCTGCATTCTAGTTTTTTTAATATATTTTGAACACAACGTCCCACCGGTACGCAGGCGTCAAGTTGGATTTTGTGTGGAACTTCATACCCGTGGTCCACTGTCGTTGTGGTACAAGGTCTGGTTATATAAAATAGATAATATTTTCTTCATACGGGGCAATAGGAAGAGAAGGATTGACTTTCATCTTTAAATTTCGCGTAATTTATATTTATACCGAGAGCTACGTTTTATTTTTAAACGGTTTTATTTAACTTGCCCCGTTTATTTTTAATATTTGTCCACCCTCAACTTAAAAATAAAACACGACAAGTAATCATTATGTTAAAGCAATTGTAAAATTATAGTTTTACCATTAGTTAGTCGGTAGCAAGTTTTGTTGTACACAATTTTATTTTAACAAGAGTACGTAGGTGGATCTATTTAAGAAAGTAAAAGAACTCACCAGAGCCCGCTCTATTAAAACGTGTTCCATAGCGGACGAAGATGGCAATGTACTCACAGAAATGGACAAGGTACTGAGTCACTGGAAAAGATACTGTAGGTACTATACTATATGACACTGACCAACCTATCCAAAAAGAGACACAGCAGCTATCACAGGAGGAGCCGGATATCTTGCTGTCGGAGATAGAATCAGCTATAAAATGTATGAAACCTGGAAAGTCACCGGGTAAAGACGGCATCCCGGCAGAACTGCTCAAAAATATGGGCCCAAAAGCTACACATCTCATTCATGACATCTGCAATGCCGTGTGGAAGACCAAGGTGGCCCGTCGAATGGACGGAATCAGTATTTGTCCCTCTGCACAAAAAAGGCTCCACAAAAGATTGCAGTAATTACAGAACCTTAGCACTCATTCCTCACGTCAGCAAGATACTACTGTATATAATAATCTAAGGCTGAAGAACTTTCTCGATTTTCAAATTCCATAAGAACAGGCAGGATTCGTCAAAGGAAAGGGAACAAGAGAACAAATCCTAAATGTCCGACAAATAATCGAGAAAAGTCGTGAATTTAATAGCCCGGTGGTTCTCTGTTTTATAGACTACACTAAGGCCTTTGATTTTGTACAATGGAATAAGCTGTGGCAGGTGTTTGCTGCGATGGGCACGCCAGATCACCTCATAGATCTAGTAAAGAATACATAATGCGGAAAAACTTTGAAGACTGGAGGAAGCTTTAAGAAGGCTTTATGGTCGGCGGTAAATATGTATCTCTAACTTGCGTGATGCCGATGATACAGTTTTACTCACCACAACAATTGAAGATATGAAGCTAATATTGGATAGGCTGGAGGTAGAAAGTAGCAAACTAGGGCTGGCAGTGAACAGGCAGAAAACTAAGTTAATGGTGGTAGATCGCGCAAACAAGTTGACTGGTTCCCACGAAATCCAGGGTATTGATGAGGTGAGCAGCTTTATATATCTGGGATCACAGATAAACAGTGATGGAAACTGTGTGTCCCAGAGATCAAGCGCCGAATCGCAATGGCTAAAGATGCTATGACACGCCTTCAAGTTATCTGGAGAAACCGTAGCCAAAGTTTTCACACAACGTTCCTTGTTGTTGTTTGGAACGTTCCTAATTAAAGTATGGAGTTATAAAACGTGTTGATTGGACCCATCCGTATTTTCTAAAGTACAAGTTTTACATCAACTTTGTTTGTACTAAAGTAAACCTTGTTTAAACACCCGTGCATTGTATTATTCAATAATAAAATTGGTCAACCGCATCCAGCATTTTTCATCAAATTTCCAAAGTCATATTTGTATGCAGTTGTATGAAGAAAAAAACTGTGTTCTTAATTATCTGGCCACGACGGTAGATACGAGTTAATAGTGCCCGAATACGCGTTAGTTTGTAAATACTATCTTTTGTTTCTGATTCTTAAATGTATGTCGGACCGAATAAAGCTACTTTTAAGTGTATTTTATGGCCTCTAAAACCAAATGGATATAGTTACGAAACTTAAAAAAAAACGTACGTTGACACGAGCATAATTTTGATGTGCCATAAAAAAATCTTGATTGTACAAACACTTTTACAAAACTAAAACATGCCTATTTATTGATCTTTCTGTACCTATATAGAGGTATTTCACATCGCTTGTCAAATCTCTGAGTTACGGACTAATAACCAAATTTAAGGAGCACTTCCTAAGAATTCCAAATCCCCGTACTAGTCTTGAAATTTTACTTTAAGTAGGTACTTAACTAATAAATAACGTAAAAAACCAAACCATAAAAGTTTGTTGCAATTAATTAATTCTAAGTTAATTATTTTTAATAAATAAATAAAAATGAATAAATAGCAAGTACCATTTTCCACAATACACCAAAGTCCGACGAGGATTATAAAAAAGCTCTAAACTACATTGGGGTGCAAAGAAATCGGACCACCTCAGCATAATGAACGTTTTTTCAATATCTGTAAAAACTATTGGGCGGATTGTAAAAAATTTGAGCATATTAATTTTATTAAAAGAACAATATTTTATATTCTTCGATTTTTTTTTTTACCATGGCAACATTTTGTTATCCGTCACTAGTAATGATCGGATGCTCGTCTTGCCTTGCCTGGCCTGCGCGGTGCGGTGCGCCATTATCTGACTTAAGTGCCTTGAAAAAAAAACAGCCATCTATCGCTGTGATGGCCGCTTGCGTTACTAACTTCGTGACGGTGTTGAGGACCGATTTAGCATAAAACTTATTGTTAAAATTGTGCTGTGCAACAAATAAAGACTTAATAGTGCCCGAAGACGTGAAATGCAAAGAAAAACTCTCTCGAATATTAAAGGGGAGTATTATTTTGTTCTTGATCCACGAAGATTACTCACGCCGCCGTCGTTTCCGACGATCCTTATAATATATATAAATCATAATTGTAATAAACAGACTGACGTTTATGGTCTTATATTAAGTGTCGTAGTGCTTTATATAGATTTCGTTAGGTATTTGATGTGAATGCCCTCTAGTCACCGATCGATCACGGTAATATTTCGCTATATATGTATGACATGAAGAGTGCGTAGTCTATGTGTAAAACCTGCGACGTCTGTATTAGCTCACGTTATCTCTACTTTGTAAAACGAAGTGAACAATTTTGCAGATATTTTAAACAAGAAATTTCTATATTTCTACTGTGCAATTACAACCCGTGATTATAATTATCATTATATTGAAATAAAAGTAAACTGTAAAAATATCATTGTACTGCTATTAGTGATAGATATAACCTAAAATAATTATTTACATGAAGTTTTATTATAATAACTAACTATAACACTAGGTATGTGTGTATTAGGAATGTATCAATGTGTTTACAGATAATAACGCGAGAGCCTCAAACACGGGTCGGGCAAGGGATGACAGTAGCAAGAAAGTTGGCAATGCAAGTACCTCTAGCGAAAGCAACAAACGCACCATGGACTGCCTAGCACAGGGGGAACAGTTCGAGAACAAGGACTCGGCACCTCAAGAAAAAGGCAGTGGCGAAAATAAAGATGGTGATGAATGAAATACATATACTTAAGCAAAATTGTTTGATATTTTAAACAAATCTTAAGTTAAACTTTCCATAAAACGACTTATTATTAATTTCAGAATAATTTAAACATACATTGTAATACTATTATGATTAAGATTTTAATTCTCATATTTTGTTACAGAAGGCAATGTTAGCAGTGGAGTTGTGTCTTCATCCCAAGATGACCTTGCTGTAGCTCCTAAAAGGCCCTATGCAGATGAGGGTCATGAGGCAGACTCTATGGAGGAGGAAATGATCAAACGTAAGAAGAGAAAAGAGAATGAAGATAAAGAGCCCATGGCAAAACCAGCTCCAGTCGCACGTGGTGGTCCTGGACGGTACTATTATAATTCATATTATTCTAATTTCTGAATTAAAGAAATAAAAACTGTAATACCCCTTTGAATGCCAACTATAGATGTCATATGCTGCCGTGCCTACCATGCCACTGGTACATATGAACAAGTGTAATATATTGCCAAACTCTTTCCTTTTTAATAAGATTTAATTTTATTCTCCGGACTTAGTGTTTGCCGTATGAGTGACAGTGAGTTCTGTATTTGACATAAAGCGTTTAAAGTGCTATATTATATTATTTGTTACTTAATAGTTGTATAATTTGTGATTCATCTTGTTTAACAGCATTCTGACTGGCACAAAACCTCCAGGCCCAGCTAGCAAGACTGGAGCTACTCCACTGGGAAAAAATGCTAATTCTCAGGGTGGGGGCAAAGGCAACGTCGCAAGCACTTCCACTGGGAAAGGCAACCAACAAACTCAGGGCAAGGGTGGCAGTGTATCGGGGAAACTTGGGGCCCAAAACCAGGTATGTTCTGTTAAAAATGGATCATATGACCTTTATAAAATGTTGCTTGCTGTGTTTTGATTAATTCATATAGTTTTGATAATTAAGTTTTACAAATTCTCATAGGGCAAGTCATCTGGTGGTGCGAAAGGGGCAACAAGTACAGTTCCTAATAAACAAGAGCGCAAGAGCCCGGTTGCTAGCCCCAAGCCGAACCAAGGCAAGGATAATGATGGTGACACTGAAGATCAGAAAAGCCAGGAATCTACAGCACCCAAGGTGCCACCATTAAAGATCGTCATACCGGGTGGCGCTGGAGGCTCTGCCAACAGGAATGAGCAAGAAGGTGAAGGTAAATATTTATGAATACTAAATCACTTAATTCTAAGTACTATTTTCGGTCTTAGATTGCGATGTGAAGCATTGTAAATAATAAGAAAGCGTATGTTTTAGGCGGCAGCGGGCAACGCGGCGGCGGCAAAGGGCGCGGCTCGGTGTCGACGCTGCCGTACGTGCTGCCGTGCACCAGCACCGACGCCGGCCAAACGTCCGACAGCTCCGACGGGAACTCTGACGATAAGAGATCCGGAGAAGCCACCAAGGTACACACTTAAATAAACTGTTTACACGTTTAGGCTATTCCGTGACAAACAAGTAAGTGGCCATTTGTTCAGTCTAAACATAATTAACTTGCGATGTCGTCAGTAACCCATAGAAGAAATTGTCAAGTAAAGAGATGCTAGCGAATCCAGTTTCCCTTGTACAAGTTTACTCAAAAAATATTTTTCCTCCCAAGGCTGGGCAAAGAGTCCTCCGTTCGCACAGGACGAACGATGGAGAGAAAGAGAAGGACAAGGAGAGGACTTCCCCTCAGACAGGGAGCGAGAGCCGCTCCGGGGCGGGTTCGGCTCAACCGACATTGGGTTCCAACAAGAGCCCCCCGCCGTCGGGCTCTGTAAGTTCTCTGTATCATGTATTATGATTAGATAGAAAATTGCTGTAGGGTAGTTCGTCGTCGGGCGTAGCATGTCATGTGTCGTATGCAAAGCTAGCAGATGAACATTCAACATAGTCTAATAATTAAAAAATATATATTATATGGCATGAATGTGTATTTTATTTCCATATTTTATTTAGAACTGTAGTTGTTGGCTTCGATTCCAGGAGGTTTATGAGTTGTTCCATGATACTGAGCATGCGTCTCATTGATTATCTCCCCTTGTAACGAATGTATGTACAATTGTTTTAAAATTGTCATGAGTATAATTTATCTAGCTGTCTGCTATGCCGTATTCTGTGGATTCCTGGTGATAATTTTTTCTTATTCCTTGTTATAGGGGCAGGATTGCGAGCCGTCTACATCATCGGGCGTTACTGGCCGCTCGGAAATAGGTATGAATGTTGACAACGTTATTGAATTATTATTACTTTATGGTTGTTTAACTATATTTTTTGAATGTTTTCTTGCATACATTCATTGTTGAAATGTTTAAAGCCAACAATCCCGGGCCGTCGGTGGAGCTGCACCCCAGGAAGCGCAAGATCAAAGCCTCCAAGGACAATCACTCCCGCGAGCCCGTCAAAGCTGTCGAGGCCACTGCCGACAGCACCACTCACACCGTCACGCATTCCAACCCCTACCAGATGTACATACACATTCGCAAACAGGCAAGTCTCTATTGAGTACATTTTTAGACTAAGGACATGGCAGTATTTTTGAGTATAATTTCATTGGTACTAATAACAATAACTGACAAAGTTATTTTCCTAACAGATTGAGACTCGTCAAAAGAGCCTGTTCCCTGTGAAGCCAAAGCCCCCTAAAGACTTCAACAAGTACTTGATGAACCGCTGCACCTACACCCTGCAAAGTAACGTGAATCCTGAACCGCAGGTGGAGATTCCGCACAATATGCCTCCACAGATGGTTGGTGAATTCACAGACCAGGAGAAAGAAAGGTTTCTATTTTGTATCTTACTTCATTCCTGTTTTTGTCTGCAATGCCATTATATATACAATGGTGCATTATTATTTTATTGTCTTATGTACATAATATGATTACAGGCACCGCATGAGAATCCAACATCTGGTGGAGAAAGAAAAGCTTGTACTAGCGGTGGAACAAGAGATACTGAGAGTGCACGGACGCGCCGAACGGGCAGTGTTGAACCAGGTGAAGTACAGTTAATACTATTTTCTAAGTAAATTTTTCCGTCATTTATATACCTAGTTACCCACTCTAACATAAAGATACAGATTGTAAAAGTCTAGTCTTTTTCACAAAAAAGCACTGCCTAACAATGTTATAATGGGGTGTGTGCATTAGTGTTAAAAAGCATTCCTTAGTGCAGTGTTTCTTAACCTGTGGTCCGCGAGCATATGTATGGGGGCCCGCAGCCTTATCTATGGACTATTTGACAATCATAAATAAATGCCACCAAAAGTCTCGTAATCGCTACGCACGCCGTGCTATTTATTGCTGCTTTTTAGGGTTCCGTACCCAAAGGGTAAAAACGGGACCCTATTACTGAGACTTCGCTGTCCGTCCGTCCGTCCGTCTGTCACCAGGCTGTCGCTAGTACAGTCGCCATCAGATATATCGCAGCATATAAGGCGTTCATAAATACAGTCGTGGCCCACTAATTAAGAACAGCCTTCGTATTACACATAATTTCTATAAAATTTATAAGTTTGATTTCATATTGAACTTTTTTCATATTGAAATCTATATTTGTTAAATATTATTTAATTTTAGTATTTATGAAGTTGATTAAAACAATTTTTGGCAGTAAAAATTTAATAGCTAAGCTAAAGTTTAAAAATAAGCCGGCACACTAATTAAGAACACAAACGAAAACTCATAAATTATAAAAGATAATGCTAAAGTTATATTAATATTTGCTAGGGAATCCCTTATTCCGTTGCACTGCTAGACATCTTTTCGTCATGGACTCCACTAGGACTCGGCATCTTTCCACAGGTATAGATCTCCACGCTTCGAGTGCCACATCATAAAGTTCGTGTAGATTTCGTATATTTTTTTTGGCTATAGTTTTTTTGACGTCATTCCAGAGGTTCTCTATAGGGTTGAGATCAGGACTGCAGGAGGGCCAAGTCATTACAGACACCGAATTACGTTGGAACCAGGCCTTTACAGATTTCGCAGTGTGTTTTGGGTCGTTGTCTTGTTGAAATTCCCAAACAACTGGTAAATTTTCTTCAGCATATGGCAGCATGGTGTTCTCCAAAATACCTGTGTACACATGCTGGTCCATAATCCCGTCAATTCGCACCAATGGTCCTACGCCATGCCAAGAAAAACAACCCCACAATTTAATATTCCCGCCGCCATGTTTCACTGTTACAGTAGTATACTTGGGATTAAACGCCGTATTTGGTGGCCGGCGTACGTAGATTTGACCGTCAGATCCTATTCTGTTTATTTTAGTTTCATCAGACCATAACACATGCTTCCACTGAGACAAAGTCCAATCTTTGTGTTCTTTTGAAAATTTGATTCTTGCGTCTCTGTTTTTTTTGCTCACTAATGGTTTCTTGCGAGCTACTCTGCCAAATAAATTCGCTTCGTTCAGTCGTTTTCTTATAGTACGAGATGACAGACCTGATTTTTCCCCAAAAAGTTGACGTTTTATCTCAATAGAAGACAATTTAGGATTTTTTTTCGCCATCCTTAGGGTCAGCTCACACCGAGACGCGACGCGACGCGACGCTGCGCGCACATTTCAATAGAGTGACTCAAAATTATACTTTATTTACTATATTAAAAGGGACACATTTCATCGTGAGAATTCATAATACGTTGCGCCACGCAGCGCTGCGCCTCGCGGCGCCGCGCCGCGCCGCGCAGCGTCGCGAGACGCAGCGGTGCATCGCCGGTACGCGCGGCGTGTAAGAGCGGCGCTGCGCCTCGCGAAGCCGCGCGGCGCAGCGCGACGCCGCGAGGCGCAGCCTGAGGCCGCCGTTCTCATGCGCTTGCAATAGGTAGACTGCGGGGCGGTTGGACGCGGCACCGCGCGGCGCCTCGCTGCGCAGCGAGGCGTCGTGCTGCCAACGATTCTACGATGCGCCTCGCTACGCCGCGATGCGTCCCGCGGCGCAGCGCGGCGCAGCGCGAAATCACCGGCCTCTTGCAGTATCGTCGCGTCGCGTCGCGTCTCGGTGTGAGCTGACCCTTACAATTAAGGCGTCAGTTCGCGGGCTTGACTTACGCGGTCGTACTTCCGCTGCACCTTCTGGCATGTTTGATTCTTCTTGAAATATTTGATCGCGTTAAATACTTTCGTTTTCGAACATTTAAGGTGTTCGGCAACCTTTCGATATGTCCACTTCTTCTCTAAAACCAATGTTACTATAATGTTTCTGATGGAGGCATCAGAACTAGGGTTTTTACCCATTTTTACTAATCTTTTCAAGCACGAAATAATAATAGAATAGCCAAGAAACAGAAAGCCAAGTGACATATTGGTTATTTTCAATTGTTTTGGAAGATACAAGGATTCAAACTCACTGTTCTTAATTAGAGTGCCAGTAATATAGTTATTAAAACCGTAACAAGTTTAAATATAAATCAGGCTCGTGAACTAATGTATATAAATATAACTATTTATCTAGTACCTAGATCCATGATAAAGCTTTAAATAACATTCGTTACTTGTATTGTGCTGAATTATGTAAAATATAGTTGTCTGTCCTGTACCTACTTATATAATAAAATAATAATAAAATCTTTATTCATGAAATCATAGTAATAGCAATTGGCATAAAAGGTCTTAGATCTATACAGAGCATTCGTAATACTGGTGCCTGAACTAGGAGAATCCTGTATCTCAGGCTTTTAGAGTTCAAAATATACTCTAAGTACAAAAATAATAATCATTCACAATCAATACAATACTACTTATTGAATTCATAATATAATAATACTATAAAACTATATAATTAAATTTATTTGATATTGCTTAATTAAGATAATTATGTTCAACTATGTAGGACATTGCATTGTCACAGTTAGCACAAATTGAAACTAGGACAGTTGGATTGCATGAATCGTCAGCTTGTTTAATTTGTTTAGGTATATTACAAATCAGAGCAATATTTAATTATAAGAAGTTACGCGGTTATGAAATATAGGAAATAGCTAAATAGAATAGGAAATAGGACATATAAAACGTGTTTGTCCTTAATTAGTGGGCCACGACTGTATGTGATCACGACTCTTATCGACTGGGCGTTACAGTACATGTTCACATATTTATGAACGCCTTATATGCTGCGATATATCTGATGGCGACTGTACACCTTTAGATGTAAATGAAAGTCTATTAAAAGCAAAGTTGACCATTTAGTGTCATGTTAATTTTAACTTATCATATTTTTTGTTTAATTGTATTTAAATTCAAACTAGTCACAGATTTTTTTTTTGTCTAAGTAAGCCAAAAAATGCTCAAGGCAACTTCACTTACGATGTTCGCGGCGATCACATCGTTGCCCATGCCAGTCGTATTTTTTTGAGTTTTGACCCCTTTTAGTCATCGATGCCCCATCGTCGTCGCTGCCAAGTAATGTAGTACATGTAATATCTGAACTTGTCATAGTTATTTAACAATATGGCTGTAGCCAAAAATTTCACATCATAATATCGCAATTATGGTCCCAGAACCATACAATGGTTATACATTACGAGGGGCGTCTGAAAAGTTTTAAGCCTAAGGTATTTCGAGGTTATACCTATATGCGTTTATGATATTGGCCACTAGAAAGGCCATTTAAAAACAAATAATTAAAAAAAAAAAACATTCACATTTTTATTATTCTGTTTCAAGATATTCAACGGAAAAGTACATCATGTGTGAATTTTCAACGAATATTGCGAAAATTGAGCACCGTGCTGTTATTAAGTTCCTCTCACCACTCTGCGGTGATTTGTCACTTTTTGTAAAGGTGACAAATCACCGCAGAGTATTTTTGAGAAAATTGTTATTATTTACGGTGCTCTTATGCCACGGTCAAAAAGTGGAGTCACTTATTTAAACTGGGACGGGAATCGATCGAAGATGACCCCCGCTCAGGGCGGCCAATATCGGTAGTGACCGGAGAAAACGTAGCAAAAGTCAAAAAGCTAGTATTAAAAGATAGATAAATTAAGGTTTGGCAAATAGCTGAGGTCTTAGGTATAATTGTGCTAAGATGATTTAGATGAAGTTCGTTCCCGAACAGTAACTGTTGATGAAACATGGATCAGACAGTATGATAACAAGTGTAAGTCTGAATCGATGCAGTGGATTGAATAGGGTGAAAGGCAGCCGAAGGAATTTAAAGTGCAAAAGTCGGCCTCTAAGTTAATGGCTACGGTGTTTTGGGACTGTGTTGGCATTCTTTTAATCGATTATTTAGAAAAAAGGCTCTACGATAAACGGAACTTATTATCCGAATCTAATAAGACAGGTGCGACAAGTCATAGTTGAGAAAAGGCAGGGTAAACTAAGCAAAGGCATTTTGTTTTTGCAAGACAACACACCCGTTCACACCGCTAATGTTGCGAGTCGTGCTCTGAAGAAAGTTGGTTTTGACGAAATTGACCACCCACCCTACAGCCCACATCTAGCCCCAAGCGATTATTTTTGATTCAATAATTTGAAGAAAGAGTTGAGGGTAAAGCGATTTATAACTGACGAAGAGATGAAGGCGGCTGTACAGGAGTATTTTAAAGGGCAAGATAAAGAATATTTTTTTAATGGCCTAAAAGCACCGTATAAAAAAGAAAAAATGCATTAATTTAGGAAGAGACTATATTGAATAATAAACCCAAATTCAATTTTGTAGATTGTTTTTTTCTATCTTAGGCTTAGAACTTTTCAGGCGCCCCTCGTACAATGTTTTTGCGACACTGGCATTTTTACTTGGCTTAATTTGGCATCAAAACACTTGTGATATGAACTGATTTATAATTATAGCACTCATGCTGTAATCCGAAGTTGCATAACGTTAATGTCCTGTTATATTCAACAATTGCAACATCGATATTCATCATATTTGTAAAATTTTCAGTCTCTTCCTTATTCGGTGTGCACAATGCTACGCGATAAAGAAGTGTACAACGTGCTGGCGCCGGACCAGGAGGAGAAACGCAACGCGCAGCGCTCGCGGTGCAACAGCCGACAGATCAACTCCTGGCTGCAGGAAGTTGACGACAAGTGGGAGAAAATCAAGGTACTTAAAGAGGTTCAAGGGCCTTTTAGTTGATGGTTACGACAGCACTTAAATCACAAGCGCTATTTATTGATAATTGAATGTGACATCCTTACATCTACGCCTTCTCTTAAGATTCCATATTATTCACTAGATTGCTTTTGGTAACTACGGCTACCTGCCACCGCTCTTATTTTATTATATAAATAGAGTCCAACTCAAAATTCGAAGCAATTGAGTGGTTATGATTATGACAAATGTATTAATAATTTCAACGAACTTTTTGAAGTGAATACTACTTTTCCCTAATTTCTATAAAGTAACATAGTTATTTCATGCTTTCATTGCGTGCAGTCGAATAAGTTAAAAAAACCATTTCCGGTGTTTGGTCTAATTCGAGTAGTTTTTCAAACAAAAAAATTTCAATGTAAAATCCAAAATGTAGGTGTCAAATCTATACCAATAAACCGCAATGACTCTGATCTAAGTAATAACATTGATATGTTGAGAAACATGTTTGATCATAGAGGAAAATGTCTACAACAATCGGTACTCTTTGAGCGGCTAAGCAGCCAAAGGCTGATTTAGACGATGCCAATTTTGAGACGCCTAAATTACGGCGCCAGTGATTACCGCACAGCACACCTCCGACCGTTTAGACAATGACTATGTTCAGCCGCCTAAATCTCGCCGCCAGTCGTGTTTACACACTGCTTTTTTTCAGTACCAGTCATTAGTGGCAGCGAGAGACGCGGAGGGGGGGTCACTGGCGCCAAAAAATAGGCCCGTGTTCTATTCCGCGCCAGCGCTGGCATGCGGCGAAAAAATGGCGCGGAAAGTGTTTATACGGTGCCTTTTCGAGGCGCCGTAATTTAGGCGTCTCAAAATTGGCATCGTCTAAATCAGCCTTAATAAAATAAGTTACTGTACTGAAATCCTTTTGATGCAATCGGAAATGTAATCGAGTTTTATATTTACAGGAGTGCATGCTTCGGCGTCAGAACACGGAAGCTGAAACTTTACACGCGGTGCAGAAAATGACATGGGGATGGAAGCTGAAGGAGTTCGGGTTGTGCGACCACAAGACCACTCCCGTCATCGACCCGGCACATGTGCCCCAAATTTTCGTTTCTAATTTCGACTTGCGCGCTTAAATGTTACTAGTTTTGATACCTATATTATTAAGTTGGTACTCGAACTCTTCCATTTGTGAATTTTAATCTAAAAATAAGGTGAAAAATGTGTTTATTTACTTTATAACGATATATTTTTCTATTGGTGCTAAAAGTATATATATCAAAATTTGTAATTTTGTGCCAACATTGCGCAAAGTATTTTGCGTTCTGACGTTTAAAATCATTTTACAATGATTTAGAAGCATGTTTTTACTAACAAGTCATTCTCCTTGGCTTTTTTCTGCGATAAGTGGTTGGATTTCCGCACTCTTGTGCATAACGACTCTTCAAGTACATGTCCTATATATAATACTCTCTCTAAACGATATCTTGATTCTAATCTAAATGTGGATTTTGAATTATTTTATACTTGTCCCTCCTTTATATCGCTCTCATCACAAATCGGACATTTTTTTTACTATTATGTCATTACTCTCCACTATTTAAGTTTATTACATGTAGTCATTATTATGTCGACGTTTTTAAAGTACTTAATGTATATCGACGTGAAATTTAGTAAGACCACGTTCTTGCGTTTAATTCTTTAGCTGCGTCTGTCGTGACGTCAACAAGATTGAACTCTCAGAGTGTCAGCTTTGAGTTCTTTTATGGCTGTGTTATGATTATATTACTTTATCCTAATTAAATGAACCTTATGAACGCCACATTGAAACAAGAACTACAATCCAGGTGCAAGACTCATCCAAGTGCAGGCATCTGACGTGTGGCATCTTGTAACTAGCCGTTAGCGGTTAGGCACTACGTTGACGATTAATAGGTTAATTATTAATAATTACTGACACTGAATATATTAGTGATGTTGAAGGTTCTATAGAGAACAAAAATAAAACTAATATGACAATTGACATTTTACTATTGGCCATTAATCATGCGTATTTTCCTATAAAATCTATATTTTAGTTTTAATATTGAAGAACATTAATTTGATTTGCTTCCTCGAAATATAATGGTGAAAATGTATAATGGTAATACTGCACAGTTTTACCACTCGATTTTTTAATCAATGTTTTATCAATCATTATAATTTTAATTATTTGAATTTAAGTATTAAAATAATGATCTCATTAATGTTTTACGTGATTATTATTATTTTGTTGTAAGGATAACTTATAATGGCAGCTTTATCCAGAATTCTATTGGCCTACAAGAACATTTTTCGTAGATATTATCAATGTTTACAATTATAATCGTATTAGCTGTAAAAGGGAAAGAGGGTATTTGTATTGCAAAAAGAATTTTGGAATCGACGCACATCAATCTCGCCTAACTTTTTGAAAACGGTATCGAATTGCGATTTCTTGCTTGAACCTCAAAGCAGGACAATTTACTTGGGTGTTGTTGATACGCGTCGACACATTGGGTTGAGTTGAATATGTTGGCATGCCACATTTTTCTCCGTAGTAATTCTGAATGTCGTAAGTAATCAGTGTCTATTCTAGTATAACCATTATTGCTTACCACTCGGCACATCTGCGTTTAATGCATAAATGTCAATGTGACTTTTCCCAGTAGATGTTTGTGCTGTCTGTTTCCGGGCCATGGCCTAAGCAAATTACAGAAGAAAAGAAAGTTCTAATTTGTTAAGTGTGTAAAAGTTGGCATGCCCATTTCTGTGGTCTTTTTTTTATGTTATATCGTATATTTTATTTGGGATAGTTTCCTATAGCCAAGACAAGCAATTTAGACGCCCTATAAAAACTCGTTTGACGCATCCGCTCGAAGATCAGGAGAAGTGATTACTAATATCAAATAGCCTAATAAGTCTTCAGGAAACTAGCCTACTTACAACCTTTGTGTAATAGTTGAGATATCAATAAATAATAAATAAAAACATTGTATTTTATTCACGATCGTGATACACCGCAACTTAATGATCGCAATATTGGCGATTACGACTCCAAGAGGCCTGGGGATTAATTCGACGTGTATATCTCTACTTCGGAGAGAACTTACTGAGAGACGGTGGCAGCGAACGAATAATAACTCCAATAGTCGCAATAAATTCAGTGATCGATAAGGCCCGCATGCGGGTTGTGGAAGATTTCCAAACTGCATGCCATAGGGCCCCCATTTGGGGAACCGCATGCGGAGTGTTGAAGATTTACATTAGCCCGCCTGCGAAGGAGTCCCCGCATGCGTGCTTACCACCGAGTCAACAATTGAAAGTGTGCCATAAACGTGAAGGATAAAAAACCGGCCAAATGCCAGTCTATCCACTATGCTCTACGATCTGTATCTACTAATAGAGCAAATTGTACATTTTCCTCCAGTTTGCTCTACGAGTTATACGGATAGAGCAAATTGAACTGTATTTTTCCAATTTGCTATACTAGTTCTAACGATAGAGCTCCAAAAACAGTTCGATTTACCCTATTAGTTGGGAAAGTAGAGCAAACCTAACTTTTTCTCTCCAATTTGCTCTACTATTTTTACTATTCTAGATCGTAGAAATATAAAAATAGTGAATTAATGGGTAACAGCCGAAGATCGGGTTGAAATTAATACCATAAAATAAAAAATAGTAGAGCAAATTGGAGAAAGTTAGGTTTGCTATACTTTCCCAACTAATAGGGTAAAACGAACTGTTTTCCTCCAATTTGCTCTATCGTTAGAACTAGTATAGCAAATTGGAAAAATACAGTTCAATTTGCTCTATCCGTAAAACTCGTAGAGCAAACTGGAGGAAATTGTACAATTTGCTCTATTAGTAGATACCTACAGATCGTAAAGCATAGTGGATAGATTCCCAAATGCGAGTCGAACTCGCGCACCAATGGTCATTGGCGTGTTTATGGTCTAGTGCCCACCCCAGGATTTTGGATAACCCATAGAAATTCATGACTTCATCTCATAGAGGGCATGGTCAACCCAGGCCCCGCCTGAAAAATAATCTTAGATGCCGATGGTTCCGTACAATTTGCACCTGGTATGTATGGCGCCGGATACGGTGATAGGTGCAAACTTAACGCAACCAATCACGTTTGTTGTATGGGAGCCCCACTTAAACATTTATTTTATTGTTTTTAGCCCTTTTCTTGGCAAAATAAATGAGAAGTCCGCATTTCAAGCCTCGTCGTTATTGAGTAGTTAAAACATTCAGAAGCAAAAATAACAAATAATATGATTAAATTCAATGTATCATATGATATATTAGATATACCGGGTGTAACCGACGGTGTACCGAAAACTGAAACCATGGCTTCAGACCATTATTCTGGGCTGGAAAATCGTGGAATTTTTTTTGAGAAAATTCACAAATTTTCCTCGCGAGTTTTCATTTTTTCTTTATTTTTCCGTTAATCGAACTCTACCGGTAACAATTTTTCATGAAAAATCGCATGAAAATAGCATTTTCCGCAAAACACGCAACGTATCACAAACAGTATTATGTAAGCGTGTGGAGTGGGTCAGATAACGGTACTGGCCGGTCATTGATCCGCCAGTGCGCGCCCGTTGGCCGTAACGGTCGGACGCATGTTTAATGTTTACCTACCCGCACATTTTATTTGCTTTACTTGCTTGAATGAAAATAATCTTGTTAGACTGTTTTAATTTATCGGTCAGTTGTTACTGGTGTTAGGTACTACATACTAGTTGTGATCTGTGGTTGCGTTGTTTTTGTGGTTGCATTCATTCATGTCATTCGATGCGCACTGGCGTAACGGTATGTTTTGCGCCGACACGTGAGTGGAGTGGGGAGTGCCTTGAACGGTCGATGCTTGCCGCGTGCTCCCCTCCCCGCGCGTCTGCACCCGAGAGAATTGGACGCAATACATTGCGCGTCGAGTTTTATAATTTATTTTAGAAAATCTTATCCTTGAGTTTTCCGAGAAAATGAACACTCGTTTTCAGTTCGTGATTATGGTCTAAAACTACAGTTTTCGTTTTCGGTACGCTGTCGGTTACACCCTGTATAGATTACCAAGAAAAGGGTTAATATTTGTTGGTATAGCGGCAACAGAAATACATCATCTGTAAAAATTTCAACTATCAGCAGGTCAGCGGAGGCTTAGTAGTCCCGTTTTTACCCTTTGGGTACGGAACCCCTTAAAATAGAAAAATTCTAAGCAACTGATTCAGCTGCGGGGCCAGCATATCCTGCCGCGACTCAGCTTCACTTATCTTCCTCGCACGGTATTGAAAGGAAAGTGACATAGTATTTGGCGCGCGACAGGAAGTCGCATTTACAAATCGACAAGACTTGAGGTATATTCTATTATATTATAAGCATAATACTATTTTGATTAAGGTAGTGTGTAAGTAATCACGATTCATACTTAATCGTTGAGGAAGAAATTAATGTGTAATATTAAATAAAGAGAGAGAACTTTACATATTATTGTTTTGTTTAATAATAACTCATTAATACAGAACTGAATTTCTAGATCAAGAAAATGCAGCATTCAGTTGTCTTTCTACATACAAATGAAATCAAACAAATCCTTACGTATTTAATGAATCTAACGGTTTAAACAGAGGTTTGCAAGCTAGTGACATGATATTAAAGCCAAACATTAGTGATCACTGATCAGATAATGTAACAAACGGAGTAAACATATATAAATTAATAAAGTTTTGTTTAGATTTTACTTCATTGGATCTATCTACTCAATAAACAATATACACACCCGACAAATTCGTAAAAAAATTATATAATTACATTTGTAAGATAAAACTTGTAACATGAAACGACATTATTTTAACTCCTTCAAACCCTGTTGCATAAAACTTTACAATTTTAAGAATCTACAGTTTTGGCGACAATTGTAAAGTTCAAATCGGTCATGAGCTCATGATCGTCACAGTTTACAAATTAAGTGTATTATTTGCAAATTAGTAGAAAAAAACTGTGATGGTCATTTTGTTTCTCTAAAATACAGAATGGATTATTATCCTACATTAAAATAACAGATGATAATTTATGAAACCAAGTAATTTTATTAGTGTTGCGTTGTATGTTTTTTTTTTACGATTTTGTTAGATTGTAAATTAAATAGTGAAACCTGAAAACTATTGGCTTTGTTATTGTTATGTGCTTTTATGAGAGAATACCCATAGAAATTAATGCTATTCTGTACAAAGTAGCAAATAAAATGCCTTGTATGTTGTATCCAACCATCCACTTCAAACCGTAAATCTAAATATCATTTTACTTCAGTGGTAACTTTTTTATAAAGAATCTATGCCACATAACGGCCGTGAAGGCAGATAACATGTACCAAGTTACTATATATGACATGTGTTCATTCCTTAGAGTGACTCGGGTCTGGTTGGGTATCGGCCAACCCTCAAGCGGGTCTGGGATACCCCGTGCATCGAGCCACACAGGAGCACATCCTAAATACGCGCTCATTGCATCCAAATCCCTGAAACAAATATGGAATACCAAAATGAGCAATTTATTACATTGTAGTAAATGTCTAATAAGTAGGCATTGAAGACAAGCAAATCACTTGAACAGAAACTGTGGTCCATGACTTCCTTCGCCGCAATCACTATTTCGCTAAATATTTAGTTTAGCATCTTGGGCACAGTTTTGCCGACAAGCTGGGTAAACAATGGAATAATTTTTACGATTTTGCCACTCACCTAGAAAACCAAGAGCCCTTCTCAGGATTATTCTTGGGCATAAATGGTGCTCTCTTCTCTGTGAGTCTCACAACTCCTGTTAACTCCACTTCACCCTTTACCATGGAAGTTTCGCGTTTTTCTTTAGGCCGCATACTTTGATGTACCCAACCACGATTTATAAGGATTACCTCACTATAAGAAAATTAATAAAAATTTTAAACAATACTTACAACATATATTTTTCAGACTATATATTTAATATTAAACTGTAAAAAAAACAATTAGGACTTACCCCGTATCCGCTAGTTTAAATGGAGTAACAACAAGCCATCCCTGATTTTTCTTAGGGTCAGAAACTAGAGACCCAAACCGTTGGTGTGCATCTTCTATAAGTGCTCGAGGACCTATTAGTATCTCTTTATCATGAAGGAATTCACCTCTTACTTTGACAGGCATATACTCCATCTTTTCTAATTTTGAAAAGCTGCAATATATATATATATATATATAATATATAACAAAATTATTTTAAATAATTTATTTGTTCAATTTGTAATTAATCTGCATATCAATAGAGACAGATATTTCCAAATAATTTAACTGTGTTAATTATGTTCTATCAATTTCTGTTCAAACTCACTCTGTTGGCATTGGAACTGGAGTAGAATTTGATTTTGATTGGAGAATATCTATAAGCTCCAGTTTCCACTGTAACCGATAGACTTGCCAGCAGCCAAGGCCAAATGAGCTCACTGGAATCACCTGCATGAAAAAAGAAACCAAGATATTTAGAATTTCATATTCTTACTGTACTGTTACAGCATTCCTGATGAATTTCGTAATAATATTTTTTTTATTCAGCGTTTAAGTAATATTAATGATTATTTGTTTTACGTATTTAAACCAAATGTAGGAGTTTTAACATAAGTAATGAATAGTTCCTCTAATGTATATGCGTTAACCTCACCAATAAAACCCATTTTACAACTTCCACTGGTTCCTTCTTCTGCGATTGCCTTTTAATAGCATTGGCATATGTTGTGTTCGTTTTTATGAACACATTTTTCGGTATTCTACTCCTAAAATAAGTAAAATCCCGGGCTACTTTGCACAAACTTCTCAACATTTTTATTTTCTGTTTTTGACGTTTAATATGAAAAGTTGCCAGTAAAAGTTTCAATCGTTCAAACGTCGTACACTCTTATAGTCTGGCTAATGAAATATTACTCAAAGTTTTGGCGGGAAATTTAAAAAGTCTGCTGCTGGTCACACTTTGTGTAGTAGGAACTACGAAATATACTTATGATACTAGAACATATTTTTGATTTTCTAAGCACACGTAAGGTACCTAAAGAAATAAGTTAAATATGTTGACGTGCACTCATAGTCAGCTCACATAATTTCCACCACTATGTAGGTACAGAACAGTCAACGACAAACACATATCTTTACACTTTCTAACCATACCATATACAAGGCGAAACATTCAATGACGATTGACGACGCGTTTGGCTCGGTTTGTAGACACCTGCCTACTGAGTCGGCGGTCCCGGGTTTGAATCCCGGCCGGGGCAAATATTTGTGCAAAATATTTGTTCTTGGGTCATGGATGTTATCTATATATATGTATTTATATATTATGTATATCGTCGTCTAGTACCCATAGTACAAGCTTTGCTTAGTTTGGGCACACCTCGGACAATGGCGATCAAATGTATGAAAGAAACGCGTTGCTACGCACACAGTCTAAGCTCGTGTAGGTGAACGCGTACCATGCTTGTGTGAGTGAGATAAGACATGCTAGGGTTGCTGCCATTTTGAACGCACGAGTCGGGAACACAATGTGCAGCAATATGAGATGACCTTGTAATAGCGGCGTCGAATTAATTTTGTGTGCTTATAATTAAAGTAATGTTAATCTACGATTTCTTATTCCGCCCGCGTTCAAATTCGATAACCTCAATGACTAAAAACTCATTGCGCGAAATAGGAAGAATTAAGAATCATATTACGCTGTAAGGTGGGTATCTAAGCTCGATTTATACAAATAGTTTCCTATTTTGAATCAGTATAAACGAAGTAACTAAATTTTTGTAAGGAAATTCAGGCCACCAAAATATTACGTAAGTTGAAAACATGATTTTTTGTTCATATAAATATTGTGTTGTTTTCAGTGTGATCTGATAGGTTTAGGTCGAAAACGGATAGGGCAAAAAAAATACTAAACATAAGTACCTATTGTAAGTTGGTTTTCTACTAAAACATAAAACACTTTGAAAATAACTGGGTATGTACATGCCTTGATTCATCCAATGGGAATCTGTAGAACTTTCTTTTATTTTTGTTGTTTATAGAACTTAAACAACCGTACACAGCACAACACACGCCCATTACAAAAGTATTTGTTTAATATTTGAATATTATACGTGGCCTCCGCTTAGCGCACCGCGTCGTCGCGTCCCTGCCAGCCGGTAACTGCGAGGTAACCGAGCGCGGGTGGGCGGCACTTTCGGGGGGAGGCAGGGAGTGTCCATACTGTACGTTAGTACTCTTTATTATACTGTGGTTTGGGACTAGGTGATTTGTGTATGATTGTCCCTTAATATTTATTTATTTATTTATTTATTTTAATGTAGTGTAAATAAGACCTAGCTCGATAATACCATATAGATCAATCACCAAAAAAATTACATAACTACTATGCCAAATTTCAATTCGATTGGAATGTTAGAACTGGTACATAAAGTATCAAAATTATTTATAGAGTACCCACCTACTAAATTGTTTAAAACATAGACAATACGGTGTTTGACTATAGTGAATATAAATTGCGGCATTGAAACCACTAAACACACATAAAAAAATACCCGGACACAAATTAACTATCACTAACTTTTGGACATTATACTATTTTTAATTGTACAATAACTAAAAAAAAACGTGTTTTGACTATTGCTTTTTATGACGTCACATGCCTGTATCATTATAGAAGCTTCATACTAACAGATCGCTTTTGACATTTCATAAAGAGTAGCTGATTTGAGCTGTCATCAAGTACCGTATTGGTAAATACCACAAGGAAATATCTGTCAACATTATTTGGCTAAAGAAGTAAACATGGGTATTTGAATTTCATTTTAACGATGCGATTGGCGCAGTGGTAGATGGTGGTATAGACTGGTAGTACACAGCTGCCTACTGAGCCTACGGTCCTGTCCTGGGCCTGGGTTCGAAATTCGAATCCTGTCAAGAGTAGGTAAATATTTGTGTGATGATTTTGATGAACTCGTATATTGTATAGGTCTGAGTATTTAAAATGACTTAATACTCAAAGGTAGAGGTACCTCAGTCGTCATTATACATAATGTTCTATGTATTTGATTTAATTGATATATTTATGTGGGTATATTGTCGTCTAGTACCCACAACATAACACTAACCAACTAGAATTTACTTTGGGACTCGATCGATTTTGATCGATTGTCATAATTGACCGACCGAGCGAGGCGTCTCCGCTTTCAGCTTTGCCAAAATTTATTTCGTACCTATGTCCAGATGTTCACATTTCCGCCTGTTCTCGCCCACAAGCCGCATTTCTCAAGCGATTCTAATGAAATTTGGCTTAGGTATAGGTTCAATATGTATCTAAAGGTACACTTTTTTATTGTAGATTCAGTTTTCCATAATTTTTCAAAATGCCGGAGTTATAGGTATATGGGTTGAAAATTGAAATCGTGAAATGAAAATTTTCAGAAATGTTGTACTCGCGATGTCTAGGTACCTACAGTTTACAGAGACATTATATTTATTTATTCTATATAAAGTACTAATACACTTCAATTAAAAATGAACGCATGTAATTTGTATAGTATCTATATGTATATATAATAATAATAATATACATTGCCAAGAAAAGGGTTAAACAAAATCTATGCCCAAAAATATAATCTAATGTCTATTAATTTTATTAAAACTTTCGTGAGACATATTTAATTATTGTATTAAGCGGTTTACACTCACGTGAAATGACGAAGTGACGAGTTTGCCGCGGCGGTGTACGGGCAGCCGTCCCTGATGAAGGGCTCCATACGAGTTCGAAACATGTCGGGCCGTTCCTGACAATTTTACTAATGTCTATTTTAGCCAAAAACATGTATTATTTGAACCTACGGTGTTATAATGACATAATAAAATCTATATCGATACTATGTTATAAAATAATTATATCTACACCCATATTCATAACATGTTTATCACGAGATCTGAAACTACATGCAGGTAGAACTAGGGTAGACCGGGGTCAACTGAAACACTTTGCCTTTGACCGCCTGTAACGGTCATATTTTTATGAGCAGAAAGATGTACACTCAAAATATTTCAAGGTTAGTTATCTGGTTCCTAAATAAAACGCACCTGGTTGGTCTATAATCCATAGTTTTTTGACAATCATGTAATGAAGAGAATGGGACAGAATGGTTCAATTGACCTCACATGAGTGTCAATTGAAACACTATGTTAGGTCAATTGAAACACTCGAATATCTTCGGCACAATAAAAGTACTTATATCTGTTTTAATCTTTTTCATCACTACCACGGCATACAATGCGATCCTCAAAAGTTCGCAAGCATTACATAAACATTTTTCAATTTATGAGCATGTGAAAAATCTCAATAAAAACCCGCGTTTAAAAAAAAACTACTTACTTTAAGTTTCCTTTGTTGCTGCTATCTTATTCATTTTGCTAAACCAAAGTAGTTTTAATGCAATGATAAGATATAAAGATACAGAATTTCAGAACACAAGCATAATCATGTTTCATACAAGTGTTTGTTTCAACTATAACAATGTTTCAATCATAACCATTCCGTGTACCTACCCTGTGACATAGTGTTGCAAACGTCGGGATGTAAAATGACACAATAAATACCTTATCAATTTCAATTATATTACTAAACAAAAACATGGCGATATGTCAAACTAAACTTTTTCTGATATACATATTTTAAAGTCGGTTCCTTTTGGGGACAATTAAAACGCTTGAAACGTTTCAATCGTCCACAAGCAAGTTGTTTCTACCGTCCCCACACCACGTTTTTAACTTTAAGGTCAAATAATATATATAAAAAGACTCGAATGCTGATCAACGGCCATTAAAAACATTCGTTTATTCCTAACTATAACACCAAAACAATTTGATCAGTCAATATACAAGAGTACACGAAGTTATAAGAAAATATAAGACAGCGCAAATCCTTACTTTTTACCGCGAAAAACTGATTTGGCTCGTGAACACCCCCGTCTTGCATCGTCGCTCGAGCGCTACTGGCCAAAGATTCAAACATGGCCGACTGCGTGTTCTGAGTCTTGCGTCAGACGCGTAGGTATTATAGTTTTCGAGAAATTTGACTTGTTTCAATCATGACGTGTTTCTATTGACCCCAGTCTACCCTACATCATTTAATAATATTATCATGATCAAGTAAGAAATAAGTGGTTTTGGAATTTTTAATGGACTATTTTAGTCGATTATGTTATAATGTGAAAATTCCATATTTTAATATTAAATACTGACAGTATTGACATTGAGGTTAATTTTTATTAAAATAAAAATGTAGTGATCTACTGTAATGTAAAGAGGACTCGACCCTACATTTCCGGCGTAGTGCTCTCCCAACTGAGCTATCACATCGTTACATCAATAACACCAAATCCATACCCCTACTAGAGCACCCCTATGCGTCATGTTTTAAATGCTTTAAGTGCATTAGCCTAGCTCTACTCGTGCTCTTACTTACTCCGATGATTCAATAACCCACAGTGAGTCAGCCTCCGATAAGAGATTCCGCCATTACTGGCGATCTAGCGCTGTCTCCAGCCAATTTTCCTCCGTTCAACCCCGCCAGATCCACCTCCATTGCAGCTATCCTGGGGCAATCGACGGGCCGATTCCTGACGTTCGACCCGAATACGCTCTCCTGACACCACGATCAACCACCATCCGGATCACGAGGCCGAGCCAGCGCAGTCGGTGAGCTATATAGTCTCCCATTATATCTGCACGTCTAGCGTAACTTTGACACGCGACTCATGTCGCGCGAGATAGCATCATCCGTCACTATCTCATAGTACTGTACAGATAGAGACAGGTAGTATATCCCGCGCGAGAAAGAGTCGTGTGTCAAAGTTATGCTAGCCGTGCTGGAGCAGCTTTAAGATTTTCAAGTTCGGTGATTGCTTTGAGCCGAATATTTTGCGCAAGATTTTCCTTTCAGCCATTAGTAACTTATTTTGCTCCTTCGTCGTAACCGCGTATAGTTATTATAGTAGATATCGCTCTTATAACTGTTTTGTATATGTCCTGGAAAACTTAATGTTATCAATTCAACAATGTGACATTATTTATGGGTTCCTTAATGGATTGTCGAAATCCATTTGGTTTGAATACCTACTACTTAGCTGACCTGACAAACGACAGACGTCGTCGGTACCTAATAGTGAAAAACGTTTCTGTCTCTACCTATCTCTTTCGTTAAGGGATCATTCAAACGAGACGCATGCAAACAAGATCTCCCCGATCACCCTGGTATATTAAACGGTTTTTATGTATTTTGTTTTAAAATATATTATTATGTATTTTATTTAAAAAAAGGAACCGACTTAAAATAAACTTAAAAAAAAGCTAAAAATTACCCGTTCATGTAAAGATTACATTTAAAACACCTTTTGAATCATCACATTAAGGAAAATCCTGTCAATTTAGATTCCTACCAGCGAGAGAGAGTACAAAGCTCTATTTGAATATTAGTCAAAGTCGAGGCTACAGACTTATAAAGCTGACATCGTTATTTCCCTTTAATGTATGATGGTTTGGCCACATTGTGCAAGTTACTGGTGGTAACAATACGTGCTCATCTACCCATTATAACAGTCCCGCAGACAATGGAGGGCCAATATTTGTACAGCAGGTAGTACGGTGGCACTGTTATAGTATAACATGTGGCACTCTGTTGGCATAAATTTGGAGACACGTAGCGGGCACAGCAACAATTGATAAGGATATAGAGTGGTCGAGTTATCGACAGCGACCTATGTTATCGACATAATATCTTCGAATTATTGAGAGAATTGTGTAGGTACCTATATGTGCATATAATATAACATACAATTTTATACTGTAAACATGATATTATAATACCTACATGTTATTTTTTTATCATATCAGGCCTGCTGTACACTAGAACGCTAACTAATATTTTTTTACAACCATAATTATGAACTTGTTAACTTGGGATTATTACCTACATAGTGTAGGTAATAATCCCAAGTTAACAAGTTTCCCACCAAGAAACCCTTGTAACGATATAATTAATATAAATTTATTATATTTGTAATTTCAAAGTTTGTCCACATGCCAGCAGTTCTAAAGCGATCCTTTACACTTACCTAAATGTGATTACATTGAATTAGATACGTTCAATAATTAATATCTTGTTAATTAAGATCAACAAGACGATACGTTTGTTTAAAATATTTAATTTACCTAACTATAAGTTGACCTAGTTATGAGTCAATATTGCAAAGCCCTCTTATTACAGGGTATCGTATATCTTAGACTTAAGACCTGTATTCTGTACGTTATGTGAATGCAATAAGGCATTATCTGTCATTTATCTAAGAGTAAGTACCTATACCTGATTTTCCGAGCGAGCGAAGTGTTCGTCTTCGTTTCAGCTTGGCCGATAAATTTAAGGTCGAATTTCTCAATCTATTCTCAAGATTTAGTCAGCAGTTTGATAATAATATAGAATTTCTTGGTCTATTTAGTTGTGAGCAAATTTTCAAAAAGGCGGAGATATGGAGGTTGAAATCTTAAACAATATTCTTTACCCATAAAAAAAAACGCGAGGTACAGCTCACAAAGCCACAAGCTTCCAGAGCTGTTAAAGTCATATCCAAATAACATTATCTTAAGTTGCCTTTTATCCTTATCGATAAATCTTTACAGGTCACACGGTACCAACACTATCGACATTCAGCAGATCCATGTGGATAGCTCATTCTTTTCTTACCATTTTCTCGAAGCGCGACGTGAGTGCAGCACGTAGAAATGGCATCGGCTAACACCATCACTGTAAGTCACTTATATATTATAGATACCTATGCCCGGAGCCATAATTATTTAATTTTGGCGGGTCTCTTTGGATATTAGTGGAAGTGATTGATGTGAACCACCTGTGTGCTAAATTGACACTGCTAGCGAATGATCACTTTTTAGCTTTGCGAACTTATACAATTTATATTGAAGATAAGAGGTAGGTACTAAATCCTAAAATGTTTACTTAGGTACTTACTTATTTCATATTTTTCATTCTTTTTTAAGTTCTAGTTTCGGCGACAGTTTGAATTTAGCGGCATACTTACTACTAGTTAGCATATGGCCCAAGTTGATCTATTAAACAAAGTATAATACCATTATACAATCTTTGGAAGCATATTCAAAAGCTCTCTACTCTCCATAAATCAAATCAACTTATATTGCACTTATGTTACGTTATGTTCTACAATATGTTAATCAGAAATGAGCAGAGACTAACGTCAAATAAATCACTCACTAGCTCGCGACGCTCATAAATTAATTTCTTAGATTCCAAATTAGAACTTGAAGCAATTTTTTTTTTATTGTAATACAAACTGAGTATTACTTAAATAATACAAAATATTGCATATTATTTTACTCTAACGTGATGATGTCCTCCTTGACGTGTCCGTCAATGGCGAACCTGGCTCCATGACCTTCACGAGCGGCGAAATACCTATCTATAGTGCTTCACCTTCAAATAGTATCACGTAGATTCCTTACCTATGATCACATTCGTCAGGCCATAAGTGGTGTGATATTTTTTTTATTCCCGCAGTGGTGGCAATGGCTGGTCCACACGAATGACATCAAGCAGCTGTGGGCGGCCCAGCCCTCTTTCCTGATCTCGCAGGCCGTGTTCGTCGTCGCCGGCCTCCTGACCTTTGTTCACGGTGACTATTTACCCATACTTGAACATGATAAAAACCGGCCAAGAGCATGTCGGGCCACGCTCAGTGTAGGGTTCCGTAGTTGCCCATCCTTCACAACATACGGGCTTCGAGGTTTAAATTACGAGAAAGATTTCAAGCTCTATAAGAAAGGTCGTAAACGCCAAAGTAACTGTAATTACTTATTACCTTCTGGAACTTAGTGATTATACACGCCAGAATGAGCGGAATGTATTAATACAGTATGGTACTTAACGAATATGTGTACCTATTCAATATAGTTTTCATTGAAAGTACTTATGAGGCCTCATTTTCATTAATTTTTCCATAATTTTTTGACCCGTGTCGTTTAAAAGTTAGAGGGGGGACACACAATTTTTTTTATTATCAGAGCGAATATTTACAAAAATGCTAACTTGATCAAAAAATAATGTTTGGAGACCCCTATTATTTTTTAAAGACCTATTCAAGGACACCCAACACACTAGTGTTGAAACGAAAAAAAAATCACCCCCACTTTAGGTGCTCGAGAGGTACCCGAAAAAAAGTTTTTTTTTTAACTTTTTATTTTATCGTTTTGTCGGCGTGGTACATACACATACTCATACCAAATTTTAGCTTTCTAGTACTAATGATCAGGGAGCTAAGCCGCGGACGGACGGACAGACGGACAGACGGACATGGCGAAACTATAAGGATTCCTAGTTGACTACGGAACCCTAAAAAGTGGGTAAACGAAACGATTTTCAACGGTTGGAACAGCATGCTTGGTTTTCGTTCAGAAAAGTGTTAAAATCTTGAATGACAACTTTTTTACTTCGTGCTTTGCTACTTCTGATGCAGAAGTACATACTGTATGAAAACCAATGCCTATTTACCTAAAAAGAAACTTACTTTTAGTTCAGTTACTTTTGATATTGGCACTGTATATGTAGCAAAAGTGATATCAACGTACAATGAACAATATATAGATTCGTCGAATTAAATTGAAAGAATCTAGTGATTATTTTGTTAAGCCAAGGATCAAGAGCTCATTCTAGGCGCACCAAATCAATTCGAATCATGCAGTCGAACAATATTCATTATCCTCGTTCACTACCATGGTTCCATAATCCGGACCGTAAATATCAAGGTTAATTCAGTCTATGACCAATCTAATTCTTAAATAGGGAAAATACTACTTACTCATATTTATAACATTTGATAACAAGCCGGAGGCGGATAATTTAGTAATGAATTATAAACCGACGGTTGGATTACTAATTTAGTGATGAATTATAAAACAAAACGGTCCAACCGTCGCACTGTGCTCTATAAGCAGTTGTGTAAAATTGTTACTTAATACAGCTTTCAGGAAAGGCGGTCGGTGGCCGTACTTCTGGGTGGCGGCGTTGCTGCAGGGACTCGCCGCTGACAACTTCTGGCATTTCGTGGTGCCGGAATATGACAACTTCTGGCATTCGCAAACACCCCTCATCTTCCTCGGAGCCAGACTTCCACTGCATATCATCTTCTTATGTAAATATCAGCTCCATCCACATCCACTAAGACTATCACTAAGCTTAGATTATGCGCGGTTGACGCAGTGGTTAAGCAACTGCCTACTGAGCCGACGGTCCTGGGTTAGAATCCCGGCTAGGGCAAAAATTAGATTAATGAGATGAACTCGAATAATTGTGCCTAGGTCATGGATGTTATCTGTATTAAGTATGTATTTATCTATATTCTTAAGTATGTTTCTCGTCGTCTAGTGTCCATAACAAGCCTCTAGAGCTTATTGTGGGCCTAGATTGATAAAGGTTGTCCGATATTTATTTATTTTCCATTCGTCTCATTCATATAAGTACTTCGAGTGCAGTTCATAATAACGAAGTAGGTAAGTGCAGTGCAGACACGCATTATTTACGAGCCTGAAAAATGGTTCAGTTGCGCAAATCCCACCGACGCTGTTCTGTAGCTCCGTAAAATTAATGCATGTTACCGATTACAGACCCCGCATTCCTCTACCACGCCGCTTACGCCGTGTCAAAACTGAACCTTCCGCGTTATGCGGAGCCGTTCGCAGTGGGCCTGGTGACCGTGCTCATCGACCTCCCGTACGACATCGTGGGTGTCAAGTTCGTGCACTGGACCTGGCACGACACCGACCCCAACGTCTTCGACCGCCACTACTGGGTGCCGTGGAACTCCTACTATTTCCACGCCGCTTTTGCCGCCAGTTTGGTCTTCTTCTTCCATGCTGTCAGAAAATGGTTCGCGCCTAAAGTAGCCCAATGGGACTCTGCCGGGTGAGTCATGTTTTTTACGTTTGATTTTCTTCTTTGTCTCGTTATCATCTCTAAAATATAATAATTCGTAATTACTTAGTATATGGTAGGGAAGCGCATTTTTTCGCATAGTGATTGATTGTCATAACGTATTGTTTGTCATAAAATCGTTACTTTGAAATTATGAATTTGCAAGAGTTTTCACCCATTAGGTTAGGTTAGGTTAGGTTTGTATCATAATATGAGAAAAGTAGAAATTATGACTACGGAAATTATGACTAATGACAATTATGAATAAGAATTTTATGCGAGCCAATATGGACCCATATGGTAGATATAGCTATAGCAAAGTAAACTATATACTAACAGCTCGTTTTTGTTAAGGCTTTTTAAATTTCAAGTATTGAGCCAATCATAAATTGTTATTTACAGTAAAAAGACCGAATGGAAGACCCTCCTGATCGCCGCCCTCCTAGGCCTGCCAGGTGGCATCCTCCTATTCATTCCCATTTACCACCCACTGCACGACATGTACCAGATCCACTCCGAGGTTACCTTCTTCGTGTTGGTCTCCATCTTTGGTGCCATCGTTCTACACGGACTTCTAAGTGACAGGGAAAAGACTAAAGAGAGGTGAGATGATGTTACTTACCGTTATTGTATGAGTTGAGTCTAAAACCCAAATGAATAATTTGACCACTGGTTGATCCCCGTTATTGTGATAGGCTGACGGCGATCGACTACGTGCTGTTGCTGCAGCTGGCGGTTCACTTCGTGACCTACTTGGTGTTGGTGGTGTTTTTCCACCCGGAGCGCGAGTGGTCGCTGGGTCTGCACGAGCCGGTCGGCCCTTGCAACGAGGTCACCACCCTCACCACGCCTCTCGGACAGGTAAGTTGACTCACTTAAAATATTTCTGATATCAAATTCTAAAAAGCTAATGATAGATTTAAAAGCTAATTAGTTATTTATCGTATGGCATTACAAAACAAAGCTAATGAAGTAATGATTCATTTCATACCACTATAATGCAATGTATACTATTGTTACTAAATCTGGAGGGCACGCCAGTGCCCCCGCCAAGTCGAGCAAACGCGCTTATTGCCGGCACGCCGTTCCATCCTTTTATTGAAGCCACTCAGACCATTTTCAAATATATTTAATGATACGAACTTGAAAAATTATATAATACCTAGTTTTAGACTCATTTCTTTGCTTATACTGTCATCATTGTTCTTATAAAAATTCAGACACTTGGTCAACAAAGTACGACTACGAGTAAGAAACAAAAAATACTTTTATAATAAAAAAAAATAGATTTGTATTGAAAATCTGTTTTCTATGGAAAGGGGTCATGATTTCAGGAAAAATCTTGATAGCATGATGCAGGATCATCATTTGTTCTGTATGGGCGCGCAGCACCACGCCAGCCTGGCGCCGTCTGTTGGTCACAATTTCTTTAGTCCTGTCCTGGCAAACCTGGAAACGGAAACGGAAACGGCTGTACGGATTTTAACCAATTTTGGTACAGCTGGACATCCAAAGATGGTTATAGGATACTTTTTACCCAACAAAAAGAAAATTACGTGGCTGAAGTTGCGGGCACCCTCTAGTATCTTATAAGTATCAGAATCTACAGGGCTAGTAAGTTTGTTGTGTGAGTCGATAACTGTTAGCCACTATATGTACTACAATGCAATGAAAATGAAGTACCGGATCGACAAATTGTCTTTTAAATTGACGCCTTAAGGTTCGAGTATTAATGAAACCTAAACCCTCAATTTCGCAGACTCTTCAAAAGCGTAAATACTTCTGCGCTGACAGTTTCGATGAGGGTTACTTCAGCTTCCACTGCGTTGGCGGCCAGAAGCCGCAGCCCGGCTCCTGGTGGTACGTCATCTGCGGGACCCGATTTGAGTGAGTATTATTTTATCTATCTATTTTATATTTCCACAGATCCCACTACTAGTTTAGCTCGAAACACGTATAGCCGTTAAAGTTCCGCATGACGTCACTCCGTGCTATATTTTTTAGCAACGCGTGACGTTACTATCCCCTACCTAAACTTTGATGCGCTTTATCTTTATTCTTTTTTGTTTGATTGAGAAAAGAAACGTAGTTAAGAAAAAATACGTATCCAAAATGTTTTGGCTTATATTTCTTTATTACCCAGAAAACTACCCAATTGCGCATCTCGCCATCGCCGTTATTTACGTAGTATTATATCATAAATTTCTCAAAATCAAGATAACTTCACCTCAATGTCATCGACACACCTGCTTACACTCTGAGCTTACTCATTCCGGATTATCATTTTTGTTAGTGAACGTCTGCTCTGCATGCAGGCTGAACTGTATAATCATATAATTTAGTGTCGGCGGATCAGATCAATCAATCTTAGGTACACAAATTCTAAAAGGATGTAATGAACGTCCATAACATGCGGCACCAAAGTCCCATTATTTAGATTGTCAGTTTATTTAGACATACACTTAGGGACAAATACTTGGGGTCACAACGAAAAATTAATTTGACTTCATAAGTAATTTTATTAATTAAACGGTGTAAAAAACGAATCATCTATAATATCTATATATTTAATTTTTATTATTGTAATATGTAAACTGGCGTCCAGTAGGTAGGTATCCAGGTTGTACTTTAAAAAACACAATTGATTATAATTAGCGATACGTGGTCAAACCCGATACTTGAGTCGAAAAAAAAACTTTTGAAATAATAACTAAGTAGGTATATGTAATATGTGTGTGTTCTTATTGCTAAGATTTTGGAGGTATCGGGGTTAAAAATTCAACCATTGATAAGCACTTAAAAAAAAAACATTTAGTTAAGGTTTACGCCACAAAAATGTACTTTTCCAGAGGAAAAGGACTAAAAAAAACTGCATATCACGCTATGTTTGCCTTATATTATTATAAGAGTTCACTCGATTGACTACGGGATCTGATCTGATCTGATAACTAGTCTAACCGCCTCACTCTTCCACTCTACTAGACCAACAAGAAAGTAGGTATGCCGTTTCAAACTAAAACATTTTTTTCCCGATTAGACTTAACCGTCTTGAGGTAATCGGGGTAGGTACATAGGGTTAGTGACCCGTATTATTTTTCTTTGAGTGTAGTTTATATTCCATCCTTGTTTGGTTATGATGTTAAAGCACCTTATTCGTTCCAAAATGCTGCTGATCAAACATGTTTCGAAACATATTTACCTATCAATGTTTCTACTTAAGTAGAACAGGGCTATTGCGATTTATTGGTATATATTTGAAATTGAAACCTAAGTAGTTTGAATTCATCAGTGATAATTTTTGTTTCAAAAACTAATCGAAATTGTTAAAATTCACGCAGACAACTGTTTTTTTTTTACAACTTATTTTCATTGAAAGCATGAAATAGCTAGGTTATTACTAGAACTCAGAGAAAAGTATTAGGTACTACTTCAAAAAGTTGAAATTATCAATATATTTGTATGATATTCTCTTCTTAAGACAACTTTCGCCATTGCAGGAACCGCACCGAGTACATCGCCGTGCTCTCCACGATAGTTGTGTTCGCCGCGACCGTGTTCTACGGGCTGTACTTCAAGACCGTGCAGACTGCGCCGCCCAAGAAATTGAAGTCCAAATAAATACTCTAATTTATTTAAACCGTTATTTTAAGATTTAATGTTTTATTAAAGGATTTCAATTATCACACAATTTTAAGTGTATTATTTTAATACTAAAATTTTCTTGATTCACAATTATAATATTAGTCGGTACGGTACCTATCATTTATTCCCATACCAAAGTACTTATTGTTTTATGTTTAGTGAATTAAATTTTTTCTATATTTTTACTAGCGTCCCGCCCCGGCACCGCACGGGTGTAATGCTGATAATTGATAAATTATGCATGTATTATACATATAAACTTCCTCTTGACTTCAACTAAATCAAATATCCGTTGATCAAAAAAAAAGCAAAAAAGCTTCTATTTAAATGCTCTAACAAGAAGAAAAAAAAATTGCTTGTCAATAGTAGATTGTTAACCAAGGGTAGAAAGTGACCCATGCACCAGAGATATTTCTGGCGCTCGAACAAAGTGAGAGCGCCAATAGTTCGAGGGTGAAATGGGTAATTTCACCCGAGTTAAACACTCTACTTTTCATTTCGACTGCGAGGAAAATAAAATACTACACGCTGTCATGTCATGAGTGTGTTAAATTAATGTCCATGACATTTTTAACCAATAATTAATAAAACACACGGTATTTATATTTAATCTCGTGTTCCCGCTTTTTCTATTACAAACTTTCATTATTATTATTATTTTAATAGAAAATAAAATTAAAATTATACACGACCGCCAACATAAAAAAAAACAAATCCAATTTCTATTTTGTTTTTTATGTAAATGTACGATTCTATCAATAAATCAGGGACAGAATTATATGTATGTATTATGAATATAATGCATATTTATATTTAATAATTAGATGTAAATAAATTAAGCTTGCATATATCTTACTTTTGGAGACATTTTTTTCAATGGCCACTCACAACGGCCGACTAGATTGTAACTAATTGAGTTGGTCACGTCGTGCATCTAGATGGCAATTATCTTTGACTCATTGGCAATTAAAAAAAAATACTTTCCACCTTAGGGATGGAAAAGCTATTTTCCACCCGGCTATCTGCTCATGAAAATGACGCTTTCCGAACGGAGGTGTATTTTTTCTTAAACTTATAAATACCCGCAAACGAGTTTATTTTCTTAAGTAAGATAATACGCCTCAGGTTTACTTTTTAATAAGTTTTCGTTAAAAAGGTTTTAAAATAAAAACCATGAACAATTATATTTTAAAATTCGTTATGGGGCGTAAAACAATTTCCTAATTTCAACAATTACTTATCCACTTGCGTGGATACGCTGGCTCCGTCACACGTCCGCCGCTCCGCACGAATGCCAGGGTCTGCCGCTGACGACGCCCAAACCATCAAATGCCGCAAATACGCATTTCTAAAAAATAATTACGTATTTGCCGCTCTTGCGGTTGAAACCTTCGGGCCGTGGTCGTCAGACACTAAATTTTTTGTAAAGGAAGTGTCGGACAAAGCTCATCGGCGCCTCTGGCGACCCGCGAGCGGGGTCTTACTTTGCGCAGCGGCTGGGGTTGGCGATTCAAAGAGGAAACGCGGCCAGCGTTTTGGGGACAATGCCCCGGGCGGCTCCACTGGTTGAGGGTATCCAATAATTTTTGTAAGTGTTATGTTATCTTTTTTTTTTCTTTTATATAAGTTATATATTGTTAAATTGTCTGTAATCCGTCGCTATAAGATATTAAGTAAGTTTTTATACCCTATAGTTAGTGCTTTTCATATTATGTATGTATGCATATAATATATGAATACTAATAATATGCATACTTTACACATATGATATTAAATATTATACATATGTTACCGAAATAAATAAAAAAAAAGAATATGCATAAAAAAAAAAAATACTTATTTTTCAATAAATAAACATATTTCAACAAATAAACACTCTAAATGATATATATTGAGTTTATAATATTTATTTTTATTTGGCTGAAAATCCATGACTCCGTTGCGTGAGAAGCGCGCATGCGCTACGGGGCAGCCGCCATATTTAAAAAAACAAATGTATTATTTGGTAAATATTAAATATTGGTTTTGTGATGTACAGTCGCCATCAGATATATCGCAGCATATAAGGCGTTCATACATATGTGAACATGTACTGTAACATGTATATGTCTGATGGCGACTGTACTTTATTTAATACTGTTCACATTGACTCACGAAATAAAAAATATTAGGAATGTTAATATTACGTACCGTTACAATGACCTTTGACGTTGTTTACTTGAGTGTAACCTAGACTAAATGTTTAAATGTCTAAATTTAGTTGAAAGTGAGGTAAGTTTGAATATTTTTGTTATTTCTTCATAAATGGGTTGAAAATCGTCGTTGCGTTGTTTGAACCTGGGGGCACGATCAGCTTTGTATATAATTAGTCCTAATTTTTACATCAATGTGGCTGCGACAATGCGCCGAGTTTAATGACCAATATAAAATACTCGTATTTTAATGTATATTTGCCCCGCAGTAGTCGTGAAAAGCACTTTGTTTAGTCTCGGCTGAAAGTAAAATAGGTGAACTCGTATTATCGAAGGCCGACGTGCAGGGAGGCCTTCGAAATTTACTCGTTCATCTATTGCTTATTTGACAGCCTCTACAACAATGTATAGGTCCTATAGGTTGTCCGAGGGACAAATTTTGCGTAACCATAGCAACAAGGTGCACTTAAAAGTTGATTCACCCACCTAATCCTTATAAAAATAGGGATGAAAAGAAATTTCAAATAAAATAAATTAAGAGGCCTTATTCCTTTTAAATTTTTTTTTCATATTTTGACAAATATATTGATAATTTCAACCAACTTTTTGAAGTGAATAATACTTTCCCCCGAGTTCTAGGTAGTAACGTAGCTATTTCATTTCATGCTTTTATTGCGTGCAGTCGGAAATAAGTTGAAAAAACTAAATTTCCGCGTGAATTTTGTCAATTTCGAGTAGTTTTTGAAACAAAAATTATCAATGAAAAATTCAAACTGTAGGTTTGAAATATATACTAATAAATCCCATTAGCCCTGTTCTAGGTATTAACATCAATAATGTGTTAAATAACATGTTTGATCATAGAGAAAAATGTCAAAAACAATCAGCATTTTCAAAGGAATAAGGCCTCTGATCTGAACGGTTGGAATTAACCCTTTTATTTAGTTTTTGTTTATTAAATTATTTAAATAAGCTAATAATTGCCATATGATTGTAGGTAATAGGTAATGTGAATTCAAAATATTAAAACAAAACCAGAATCACCTGGCATAAAATATCTTCGCGGCACCAGTAATGGACAGGAACCAATTATTTTTATTTTATCCGTAAAGTAAAATTTTAAGGAACGACATATACCCAAGATATTTGTATACTAACAGATAACGGATGTATGTTCAGATAACTGATGGCCATAACTAGTAAGATCATAAATGGTGGGCCATAAGGAATTTTGGTGTCCATTACTGGGTACTACTGTGCTTAACATATCTATGATATGTGCCGTGCCGTCACCTTACAAATTATGATAAAACTGAAAGAAAGTCGCTGTAAGCAAACAGCGCTGAAATAAGCAAGTAGGTAAGTAGTTAAATTATCGAGATAAAGTAAATTTTAATTTTTTCATTCATTTAGAAGTACAGACCTAGTCAATTTAAGTAATTGTAGGTATTACTTGATTTCAGTCCTATCTCTTAATGTACAGTAATCTTAGCCGTAACTGATATTGTTACTATACTAATTATCGATAAGATTTACAAGTCAATCCATATCAATACTATCAACATTCAGCAGCACCATGGGGATAACTAAATTTTTCTTTACCATTTAGTGCAAACCTGACGTGAGCGCAACACGCAACGATGGCATTGTCTGACGACATTACAGTAAGTCACTGGATTGCCCATTACTTATACTTACTATCGTTTTATCATTTTATCGGTGTTCTAAATATATATGTTAGTGATTGCTGAGAGCCACCAGTACTATCTCTTGAATAGATATCGCTAACGAATGATCACTTATTTTGCTGATGCGAACGTATAGTAGGTAATTAAATAGTTTAAGCTAAAAAGTTTTTTTATTATTTTGAATTTAAATATTAGGAGGTATTTCAATTTTACATATTTGCGTACCATTCACAAACACAAACGTAGACAATATTTAGATAACTAATGGAAGACATACTATATTTTAAAAACATTACAACAGAGGCCGGGAAGTGAGGGGTTGCCGGCCGCCGAATACATATAGCCGAATACATTTGTGATAAAGGTTTGGTCTTATTTTTTCTTTATTAATTACTTAACGATTTACCTTTTTCCGTTACACCATTTCATTTGGCAAATAAGTATATTACGAGTATAGTAGATAACTGAATTAAGTAATGAATTAATAAATTACGTACAATAATTATCGGGGCTTAGATTAGTTAGGTACTTCTATTCGACTACCTAAGTGAATACATAAGTGAAAAATCGCAAGGGGTATTAAATTAACAGACGTGGCATGAATCATGATATTCATGATACTCTATAAGCAAGCTGGTGTTTATTCTTGCATGTGAAATTGTCAATGTACAAAGTATTTGCAATACGCTATTTTGTAGAACAGTCCCCTGAAAGATTATTCTCTCACAGCCTTGATTAAGTAGTGTTATTCTTAATTAACCTCTCAGTGGGGCCAGTGGCTGGTCCATACGAATGACATCAAGGAGCTATGGGCGGCCCAACCTACCTACCTGATCTCGCAAACCGTCTACATCATTGCAGGCTTCGTGACCCTGCTCCACGGTGAGATACTAATTCTACATTGCAATCTACATTCCGAAGGAAACTTCATGGAATACATGAAGTATTGGAATCGGTTTAATGTGTTCAAGCCTAAATTGTGGCTCAGAGTCCCTCTGAAATATGAGTATCATCATCTGCTATAGTGTCGGAAATGTAACCCAATGTTTAAGCTTTAACAGCTCAACTCGTCGACGGAAAACTGTATCCCAGGCACCCAGCTGGCAACAGATAGTATCATGGGATACTATATAGAGACTGTATACGTCGTTCGTGGGCACAGCTTTCCTCGCAGTGATTAGCCGTCTTTGGCGCTCAAAAGATTAATGTCTAATCTCAATGGTTACTTAACTGGCCTGACCTGCGTTTTTTACATAATCGCTATGGCTTAGCCTTGTATCTAGACAGGAATATAAATGTATAGGTACTCGATCATAATAAACTAACTCTAATAAGCAGTCCCATAACATACTATAAGTTGTCCACTACTTCGTCTGCGTATTTATTTTCCCTACCATAGTCGGGTGAAAACTTAAAGAGCCATCTTTGGATGCAAAGAAAACATTATCAACCACGCTGCTGCATCGCGTTTTAAGATTTTCTTTGACATAGAAAACTCAATTTCAAGACAATCTTAGAATGCTATAATAGTTTAGATTATTTGTTCAGCTTTCAGGAAAGGCGGTCGGTGGCCGTACTTCTGGCTGGCGACGTTGCTGCACGGACTCTACGCAGACAATTTCTGGCATTTCGTGCTGCCGGAGTACGACAACTTTTGGCATTCGCAGACATCCATCATTCTCCTCGGGGGCAGAAATCCACTGCATATCGTTCTTTTATGTATGATCTTTGCAAATCATTCAAATATTTACCTTATTTAACCTATATGCTGACCTAATTTACGGCTTGTCTTATCTAGGTACCCCCTTTTAGTTCGACCTAACTTGATCATTCTTATGCACGAGAATTATTTTGTATCTATTCATGAAGCAGAATCTCGCGATAGTTTTACAAGAAGACCAGGTTGTCAAAGTTTTAATGTAATTAATTTCAGATCCAGCCTTCATCTACCACGCAGCGTATGCCGTTTCGAAACTAAATCTGCCGCGCTACGCGGAGCCCTTTGCGGTAGGCTTGGTGACCGTGCTCATCGACATCCCATACGATATCGTGGCCGTTAAGTTCGTGCACTGGACCTGGCACGACACCGACCCCAACATCTTCGACCGCCACTACTGGGTGCCGTGGAACTCCTACTATTTCCACGCCACTTTTGCCGCGAGTTTGGTATATTTTTTCCATGGCGCCAGAAGTTGGTTCGCGCCTAAGGTTGCTCAATGGAAGTCTGCCGGGTGAGCTATCTCCTCGTCTTCGTGTATCTTCTCGTTTTTATATTGAAAACTAGATAAGTAGTTGTTTAGATAAATCCATAGGCATCTTTATTACAATTTCCAGTGAATTGCATCAGGTCTGATATTTCTCTCGATTACAGTAAGAAGGTCGAATGGGTCGCTCTCATAATCGCCGCTCTGCTGGGCATGCCAGGCGGGGTTCTGCTCTTCGTCCCCATCTACCACCCGCTGCACGACATGTTCAAGATTCATTCCGAAGTCACCTTCTTCCTGTTATTCTCCATCTTCGGAGCCATTATCCTGCAAGGCCTTCTAAGTGACAGGGAAAAGACTAAAGAGAGGTGAGATTGTATTTAATTTCCTTCTGGGTAATTATTCCCATTAACCAATAACGGTTGATCTAACGTTAACGATATCCACCAGGCTGACGGCGATCGACTACGTGCTGCTGCTGCAGCTAGCGGTGCACTACCTGACCTACTTGGTGTTCGTGCTTTTCTTCCACCCCGAGCGCGAGTGGTCAACGGGCCTGCACGAGCCTGTCGGGCCCTGCAACGAAGTTGCCACACTCATAACGCCTTTCGGACAGGTAAGTTGTGTTACTTACAATAATGGTATCAAATTTTATTAAGCTAGTGATACATTAAATTTCAACGGGTGAACATCAAAACCGTGTAAACCAGCCATAAAATAAATAGGCACTCTACTTTCTACTTCCATTATGTTATGTGAATAAATAGAGTAAATAGAGAGCTACAGTGCGACACAAAAGAGTAGAAAATAAATGAGGGCGCCACTTCCTTCGCAACTGTCACATTTTTGACGTAAAGTGCTTGAATATGGTAACAATTTTGTATGAAAAATTTTAGTTCCTTTTTCATCCGTTTTCTACTCTTTTGTGTCGGGCTGTACCAAATAATCTTAAATTTCGATGTAATCGTCCGTTCATTAATAATTACTTTTATAGTTCATTCATAATCATTAAAATTAAGAAAACTCAGTCATACCAATTTTTTTTTATATTAACCTCCTTCATTATTTGTGATTACCTACACCGTAATTTAACCTCACCAACCTTAGAATAAATAAAACCATACATACAATAATTACTGTAAAATTCGCAGACTCTAGAGAAGCGTAAATACTTCTGCCCTGACGACTACGATGAAGGATACTTCAACTTCCACTGCGTAGGCGGCCAGAAGCCGAAGCCCGGCGACTTGTGGTACACCATCTGCGGAACGCCTTTCGAGTGAGTATTCTATAATATATAGACTAACTAAGTATACTATGAGATAGGCTCGGACCTCCTCCCACGAATGACGTAAGGATTGCTTACCTTCACCGTAAATATCGAAGATTTATTGACCGAGTGAGCAACGCGTCTCTGCTTCTTCAACTTCGCCAAAATTTCTTTTCTAATGATTTTGATTGAAATTTTATGTTTGGATTTTCGGCTATTCTCAACCGATTTCCTCTTCTATAGAATATTCTTCGATTCAGTTTGGCGGAGTTGTTAAAAAATTACAAATTTCTGCCATTTTGAAATACTCGCGAGGTGTACAGCTCACAGAGCCACTAAGTTAATTGCTATCGACACACCGCCACCAAACCTGGCACTTAACTGAAGCGACCATATGATGCGAAGTTTGCGCCACATCATTCAATAAATCAGTATACAAAAGGCGCTAGGGAAACACCTTTAATATTCATTAAATCACTAGCGCAGGATCGAATCGACTTGTGTCTTTTGGTTCGTTTTCAGGGTTAGCCGAATATTAAAATGCAATTCATGCCATATGTGATACAGGGTCAATTGATGATGTATAACTTAAAATTGTTAACTGGACTTACTTCTATATCACCATCCATGCGCTTGCAGGAACCGCGCCGAGTACATCGCCGTGCTCTCCACGATAGTTGTGTTCGCCGCGACCGTGTTCTACGGGCTGTACTTCAAGACCGTGCAGACTGCGCCGCCCAAGAAATTGAAGTCCAAATAAATACTCTAATTTATTTAAACCGTTATTTTTTAAAGTTAAGGTTCCATTAAGGATTTCAATGATCAGCCAATTTCAATAGCGTAAATACTATTTAATCACCTTTAATGATATGTTCGTTTCGATATACATCACAATAACATTACTTAAATAGATATTTGTCTACGTGTTAACTTTAGTGCCAACCAACTCTTAACGCTACCATTCATGACGTAATTTTTGTGGATATTTTAGATGTAACTATCTAAAAATAAGTTTTGGATGAGTAACTCACCTGCCCGTGTCCTAAAGAGGTGTTGTAAGCTTATTCACAGAACCATGAGATGAGCTCCAAATTTCCAGGTTAGGTTCACGGGCGGGTGAGTTGAGGTGATCAAATTCCGTTTTACATGTCACGCACGCGATGCTTTAATACTTACGCATCACTTTATTTTAACACCTATTCAACGCTTAAAACACTAATTATGTGCGAAAAACATCAAGTCAAGTGTTGAACTATTTAAAAACGTGTAACAGAACGTATAGAAATATTTAAATTTGCCTGCATGTTTAAGGCTAACGTTTTAATCATGTTATATTAACGTTTGATAAATATATAGACACAGAAACAACATTCAGATTCATCAATATCTTTTTAATTGTGTACGTTCTCATGTAGTTAACTCACATTCAATCACGTCAAAATGTATTCAGTTGATTTGCTACTTCATTATGATTTCTTTAACAAACATATATATATATATATTTAATTAAAGAAGCGGGTAAACAAGATGCGTTGTGAGATTACTACACACTCTACATCTACCTACAATTACATTTTGAAAATGGTCGATATAAGATCATGGCATAATAGGAATGTAACCAAAATATGGGTGAAGACCAAAAAGTTACCACCTTAATCCACTCAATTATATTTGCATGTTTCCGCTGCTGTGCGACGACAATTAACCATCGAATAACGTAGGTAGGTACCTTAAGGTTCTATCTTAAGGTTCCTTATTGTATAGTTAACTTTTGTCGTACAACGGAACATTATCAAATAACTTTATTTTTAATTTTGATGTTACGCCTATGCCACGTCTGCGTCCAACTTTTTGGTCCTTACCAATATTTACTTACTTATGCTCAACATATTGGTGAGATATAAAAAAATAACAAATGAATGATCATCAAGTCTCATCATAACATACAACAGCAGAATTCTGAGACATGTATTGCATTCCATCAAAGGAAAACCAGATTAACCACAGCAATAACTCCACCCAAAGTGGAGTATTTTAAGGATAAAAAATTCACAAAACTCAAATGAATTCAAGCAAATAATGTTCGTCTTAAATCTTAACTAACTACAGCGTTACATTGATTATCATTGCAGGAACCGAACAGTTGGCCAACGGGATAACCATAAAAAAGACCTACTCCTCTGTAGAGGCATTAACTGATCGTTAATATCGTGGAATAAATACCCGGCGTTCAATACCTACCCGCAAAGCAAAGCCAGGTATGAGGGTTGGCGGTGACGTGAGATAATCGTACATTCAGGATTTTACACGATATTATAAAATTACGGTAGGATCCTGAAATATAGACAAGCACAAGCAATCGGATCTATTTATAGGTACGACTGATCCATACAAAATGTCAATTACTTATACGTATTTATTAGACAATACAATTCTACCTTTATTGCTGTATACTGTAGGGATGTAGGCCGGTAATAAAGAAGTATTTGAATTAAATAAAGATTCCGTCACTGTCAAGTGAACGACATATCAAAAATATTAGAGTATTCCTCTACGAGTCGCCACCAAACAACCATATTAATTATTGTATTTCGATCCAAAATATATTCTAAATTAACAAGTAAAGTGTTTCCCTGAGCCACCACCCCACAATACACAGCTATCCGAGTAAACTCCATACAATGTATAGATATAAATATAAGACTGGTTCATAATTATGTATAAATTTTACTGTACATGTACCTATATAACAAAAATCCAAAATATACGATATAATATTTGGTTAACATCACGATAGTTGCTTAAAATTAATCATGACTTGTAAGCATTAAATGGGGAATGGATGTTTATGGGTAGGAATAGTCTCATTCCTAGAAAATAAGTTGCAGATTTGCGTAAGAAAAAATAGAAAAGATGATGAAAATGTTCTTTTCTCGCCTTGCTGTAGCGTAAGAAAAAATAAAAAAGATGATGAAAATGTTCTTTTCTCGCCTTGTATATGTATAGGCGTCGTAACGGCAAACGAAACACGTGATATTTTTTTGTCGACTTGTCCGGGCTGCCTTTGGAGCACGGCAGTACAAGCGGGGAAGAACCATTTCATCTTTTTTACTTTTTTAAGGTAAGATAAGGTACCTACAGAAAAAAAAAAATCTAAGAATGAGGGAAGCTTTTCCTACCTATAAACAATTATAACCCTTCCTTTTGGCTTTGCCGTAGTCGGGTAAAAATTAAAGATTTTTTTTAAATTCATTCATTCCTCATTCCTCGTTGAACTCAGTACCTACTTATAGCGAAATAACCTCAAGTCCAGACGGACCCGTAGCCAAAGAATATAACAGCTTCATAAAAAACCCTCACCAACACTAACTGAGAAATGGGGAAAAGCCTATTCTCAACTAATTTACTGGTTAAAAGCGAATGACCAATATATTTCCAGTACACGAAACTAAACCATTTTTTAATTTGTATCATAAAAAATAAACTTTTGAAATTACGAGTACCTACAAACTTTGTGCTATTATACATCGTATTTTCGTCTTTTAATTGGTAGTTAGGTGGCACCCTTCTAATCATTTCTCCCTAGACACCTTGTATATTTGATACTAAAACAAAAGAGCAGCATGTTTGTTCCAAGTAGCATACCTATTGTTTTCTAGAGCACCCCCCAATCCTGTTAAGTATGCAGATTTACAATTTGATCAGAGATTATGTCAAAGGTTATTATTAGGTATGTGTATGTAGGTACAATTTTTTTTATGTACTTAAATCGTGAACAAGAGGGAAAACTTCCAGACAGACCGCGATTATGAAGACGGCGACCCGCGGCGCTCACTTTCACTAGCACATAGACCAAACAACAGAAGATCTAATTTGTGCATAAAAAAGGAACCAACAAGTATTGATGCAGAATACAAAAATAACATTATCACAACCTATAAATTATTTTAGTAAGGATTGAGCAACGCAAAAGCTACCAAGAAACAAACCACTTAAGTAAACTGAAGTTGTTTATTGTGGGCCTATGGTATATATGTGAGCTTGGAAGAAAATGGTTTGCAATCGAGATAGATTACGAAAACACTGGCATTATTTTAGCAAAACCTAATCTTTCTGCAACTCTGTACTCAATACAAAGCCTGATTAAGAAATAGGTATAAGTACATGCCTCTGACACTGCATCCGTGAATGACCCGCGCCTGCGTACTGCATGCGTGGTTTATACAGGTTTAGTGCCGTTTTCTATAATCTGCCATTGTATAATCAAATTCAATGTACTTTGGGGAATTCGTTAATTTTAAATTAAGAACTATTATATTTTAACTAACAAAAAAGGATACTGGGATTACTGGGCAACGCTTGTTAGTAAATATTGAACATTGCGACAGTTAATAGTTATTACATTATTAACACACCTTCTAAACATTGCTTGAAGTCATAATGTTCTTATACTATTACGTCCGGACTCATACAGGTTAAATGGAATGACTTATATTCATCAAAAGATGTCGCAGGTCCTGTATAGTTTGCCACTCCATTAGATTCTTATAAATGTTTTTTTCACTTCCCCTGCTCAAAATCAGATAATTTTTGCTTCGCGAAACGGAGCTAAAGTGGTCGTTTCAGCCCCTAGTGAAGTAAATGAAAACCATATAATCATTTCTATGGAAATTAAAAAGAAAACTTGTTAGCGGCCTGCTACATACTAGATTCGGTTAAATAAAAAATAAAAATCAACTTGATCAGATCGTTCAAAATTTCTGATCGTGTGGTAGGAAAATGGAAAATCCTAGGAAAACGTTGGGCGCACTTAGACGTTTGTGTACGATCTAACGTTCTTAGTCGTTTTACTAATCTTACGACTGTCTATGCGAAGCCCGCTATATCATAGTTTACCAAATAAATGAGATTTTGCGCATACATATATGATATTGTTAATTAATAAATATTTATTTATTTTCTCGCAGTCGAAATTAAAAGTAGAGTGTTAAAACACGCGGCTAAAAGCCATTATGACACTCAAATGTATTTGTCCTCTCTCACTTCGTGCGCTCGTCCTAATAATCACATCGTGTCATACTGGCTTATCTTAACCCCATGTCAAACAATCTACTATAAATGTATGCTGCCGGTATGTTAGGGACATGTCACAAGTTGTAGTTTTAGTTTGTTAAGTTTTAAAAACTTTGGAATCACAATATTTATTCATTACATGAAGTAAGGCTCGATTTTGTACCTAATACAACAAATATTCAGCACATCAGAAAACTGTTACTGATTTTTTCACATGACTAAATAATCGCCACCACATTGCATTTAACCTATTGACCGCCAAGCGGTCTAGCAATTTACCGTGCCACTGACGCCAGAGTAAAAAAAAAAAGATGTGCCCCAAAATCAACAGGGATTGAAAAATACTTGTAGCGGTTAGAATTACAAAGTTTTTGATCATTGAAATTTGGACGGCTGTGGCCGACGTGGCGTCAGGGGCACGATTTTTTGTTGACGGCCACGGCCGACTTTGGCGCTCAAAAGGTTAAAGACAACTACTTGTGTACTTTGAAGTAAATGCTATATACCTACTGATTCAATAACAATTGTGTTGGCATCTTCATTTGCCTTTGAACTTTTTAGGAAAATGCTTTCTTAGTAAATATACAATATAATAAAATAAATATATAATATGTCATATATTGCTTAAGGTAGTCAATGACTCATAATATTATAAATTTGAGCATTTACCTCACCTAATATAAAATAAAAGGGAACATTAAGGCAAAGGCTGGTAGTTCATCGTTCCGGCTGTTCGTGGTCTTAGTATAATCTTGAATATTTTCGTCAATACCACTCTTATAGAATAGGTACCTATACTTATTATAACAGATTACATTAAGCACATCTTATCTTACAGAAGATGTTTTACTGATCATACCAAGAATATTCGATAATATTACATGTTAAACAATCCTAAAATGAATATCGATTTTAAAGTTACAATAGTTGTCACAGTGTTTAGTTCAATGTTATGAGATTACTTACTACGTCTCGTAAGAGGTTTGTCTTTATATAAGCGCACACAGTTATATGGTCCAAACAATACGCATGTGCGCGCCGGCCCTACGACTTGCCAACCAAACCAAGGATGGAAGCGGACGGATAGCGAAGATGACGTCAGGGAAAGCCATCAACTAAAATTCAATGGGCTTAAGCGAGGTAGTAAACTAAAGAAGGACATTTAGGGTCTGTTCTTGAAGAGCTCTGCGACGATGGAGGGCTCGGCGAGAGTGGAGATGTCGCCGATGTCCTCGTCGCCGAGCGCGATCTTGCGCAGTATCCTGCGCATGATCTTGCCGGAGCGCGTCTTGGGCAGACCGGGCGCGTACTGCACCACGTCGGGCACGGCGAAGGCGCCGATACGAGCGCGCACGAGCTTCTTGAGCGCGTCCAGGACCTCCGCGTCCAACTGGACGCCGTCCACGAGCACCACGTAGCAGTACAGCGACTCGCCCTTGATGGGGTGCGGCTTGGAGACCACGGCGGCCTCGGTGACGCGCGGCTCCTCCGCCAGCACGCCCTCCACCTCGGAGGTGGACATGAGGTGGCCCGACACGTTCAGCATGTCGTCGATGCGCCCCGTCACCCACAGGAACCCGTCCTCGTCGCGTCGCGCTCCTGACAACAAATACCACACGACTCTTTAATATCCCTAACAAATGGGAAAACTACTTAGGGATCATCCACATATTACGTAACACCGTAAGGGGGAGGGGGGGTCATACCAAACGTGATAGTACATGTTAAAGGTATAACAAAAAAGCGTGACATAGGGGGGGGAGGGGTTCAAAAAGTCGACATTTTGCGTGACGTAGTAATATGTGGACGACCCCTTAGGAGTACTACTTACTAATTAGGAGTGACGCAATATAGGATGACTGTCGCGATATAAATGAAGAAACGGGGTTTTGCCAGATAAAAAGGTTACAGATTTTTCTGTGGCAAAAAATATAAAAATAATAAAAAATATGTTGTGCCCCCTGTATACTTGCCTGGTACAGTACGGCTAGGGCGACATTGGTATTGTGGACAGGTGACAGGTTCGTACCTAAATCTACTGTGTAATATTAATATGTAATCATTAAGCTTTCATATTTTGTGGATTGAAAAGTTGAATAATAACAGTACTTTCAGCTAAAAGAATAGAATATAAATACATAAATTACACTTCATAAACCATAATGATAGCGCTACGACCATATATATGTACCTAGTAACCAATATCTACTTGTACTTGTTTCACTATACTATTAACACTAATTTTATTGTTCCGTGCCCACGTCTTAGATCAATCGGCGTTTCTAATTAGCGTTTCAAATGAGCAAACCAAATTTGCGACTACACATGATACACATCTCTTTAATTCCACACACGTCCACCGAGAATGCAATTTAAATTACTTTCGACTATTTTAGCACAATTAAGTGTAATTCAACTTGTGCTCTGTCTATACTGAAATCATCATAAGTGGCTACTTGGTCATTCTAATTACATGGCTCTCATGAAATGGTTAAATTGCTAAGACAATCTGCTGCGTGTGTTTAGGTAAGTATTAAGCAGGCACACATCGATGATGCAACCGCGAAAACTATAGGTACTTATTATTATTATCATGGTATGAAAGGCATCCATTTCACTAGCGATATTATTATGGCACTGGAGCAGAGTGAGATTATTCAGAGTAGAACATACTACTTTTTATTTCTACTAAATTAAAGGACTAATCAAAACTTATCGCCCAAAAACACATTTTACGTCAAAATCTCACATCCTGGCCAAGGCAAGACGAAAAACATTAGAAGCACGAGCGGTAACTCGTAATATTTATGGCCGTCACCTGCAACAAACACCTGCGATCTGGGACATTCACTTATTCATCGCCCTAGGTATGTAATGTACCAATAATGAAGTTCATATTTTTTTACGCGGAATTCCGTGATGTTGCACCGCCCGTGCCGACACAATAAATAAACAAATACGAAAGTCACATACTCTTTGGACAGAGTTCATAATTAACCAATTCGTGGTTGTTTCTCAACAGCTTTTAGGTAAACTGGTTCCGATCCTCCGCCCTAGCAAGGCCGTTCCGATGTAGGCCAGCTCATCTCTAAAACATGGTGACGTAAACGCAATGTTTACTACAGACGTGTCGCGGTCACGAAGCGGTAATTTTCAACTACATTGCAATTCACCACATTTTAACTGTATTAGGACGTTTTAGCTCTCGCTACCAGTGAGTCAAACTTTATTATGTCTCCGTGCCACTGGAGTGTCGGAGTGATAAACATGTCCCTCCTCGTTAAGAGGCCTTATTCCTTTTGAAATGCTGATTGTTTTAGACATGTTTCTCTATGATCAAACCTGTTTCTTAACATATTATTAATGTTACTACCTAGGACAGGGCTATTGAGATCTATTGATATATATTTGAAACCTACAGTTTGAATTTTTCATTGATAATTTTTGTTTCAAAAACCACTCGAAATTGACAAAATTCACGCGGAAAATTAGACTTTTCAACTTATTTTCGACTACACGCAATGAAAGCATGAAATAGCTATGTTACTACCTAGAACTCGGGGTAAAGTATTATTCACTTCAAAAAGTTGGTTGAAATTATCAATATATATGTCATAATATGAAAAAAATTTTTTTTAAAAGGAATAAGGCCTCTTAACTGATATGAACATCCTCGTAGACTTACCGTCTCCGGTGCAGTAGTATCCCGGGAATTTAGAGAAGTAGACTTGCTCGTAGCGGGCGTGGTCGCCCCACAGCGTGCGCATGACGCCGGGCCAGGGCCGCGAGAACACCAGGTAGCCCTCCCCGGGACCCTCGATCTCCACGCCGTTCTCGTCCAGCAGGGTCGGCTGCACACCGAAGAATGGGAAGCCCTGGAATAGATGAGGAAACGCATGAGCGTGAGATCAAAAACATAAATTTATATATCTTTCCGCTAGTATTTTCAAAACGTAACTAAAATTTATTATTTGTATTATCTTATCTACGGTATGGTGCTGCTGTGCCCATCGGTCAATGCCTTCCAGCAGCTCTAGCACAACTATGACACGCGACTCTTTCTCGTGAGAGATTATACTACCTATCTCTTTCTGTACAGTAATGTAAGAGAGTGAAGAGTGATACTATGAAGCATAGTTGTGCTAGTCGGGCTGAAGTTGATAAACATATGTGAGATATATGCCGTGTTACATGGACGGAGGTATAAATCAAAAGAACACTCAACGGTAAGCCGCTGTAAGAGTCCAACAATTTAAATACTTGGGTGACTTGATCAGCGATGATATCACAGATGAATTTTAACAAGGAGAGTTGACGAAACATTGCAATGCATCAGGGATGTTTGCGGAGGCTAGGACAGATTGTTTTTGTACAACGAGTCACTTCCCTGATTCTCAGGGTGTGGAAAAGTACTTCGGCTTCCTGGAAACCATTGCTAAGAGATGGGACAACCCTATACTATTTGAGTAATACTATTCCCCTTTAGTAAATTGTAAACTTTTAAACAAATGGTTTACCAACCAGTATAAACAGTACCTAAACTAAGAAATGAGTTGACATTTTTAATCAGAAATAAGTATTATTCATTTATCACTCACCGTTGATGCGAGACACTATTATCGAATAAACGAAAGATATTGACAGAGGTTTGAATAAGCTTACTGACCACAATTTGGCACCTAACTGCCACCATTATCGCCTATCACCTCAAATAAGAGTTAATGAGCTCTTTATCGTGGCAGCAAATCGCAAATTGATACACAATTGTCGTCCGGTTGAAGTCAAAATGTGCAGAAATTATTAGTCAATTTTGTTACTTGATAAAGTGACTAATATCAGATAAGATGAAAAGATAATAAGCCGACAACGGTACCTACAAAGTATTTTTTTTATTTAAGTACTACCATATAGCATATGCGTTTGCAGTTCTTAGCGCTCAATCACGGATCTCTTTCGGTTTCAATAAATAGCGGTGGCCTCTGGATGGCCTATTCACAGACAAAAAATACCTACATATGGAACAATAGGTAAATAGGCAAGTGGTAGCTGTACGTAGGTAGGTTCGGCTAAAACTAAAAATCCGCATGAAATAGGCTTTGGAACTTAAAGAGCGATATCTCTTAGACAAGAAGGCATCGGCCGTCAACGGTGATGTCGATAGTGCTTAAAAAAGGAAGACTTATAAATACAATTTGAAAAATATAAAAATCATTACCGCTGCGCCAGGCTTCATAGGCGTGGCTCCAGGCAAGCTGGTGATCACGTGGCCGCCGGTTTCCGTCTGCCAGAAGGTATCCACCACGGAACTGCGGCCGTTGCCCACAAGATTGTAGTACCACAACCAAGCTTCAGGGTTGATGGGCTCGCCTACGCTGCCCAGCACTCGCAGCGTCTTCAGGTCGTGCCTGGTAGCACAAGTCAAACGTTTCAAACTGAGCGCAAACTTAATGAAATGGTTCTTATTTATCCTTACTATGACAATTAAATAGGCACATGAAGATTCTCAGAGATATGCTTGACAGTTGCAGTACATTTTAATCGAATTAAGGTTAAAAATTAACTGAGATGACAGACGTCACACGCACAAAGTTATATGATATAGCCAATTCTTAGAGTAAGAAGCCAATTAAAGAATATGCAATTTTGCGGTTAAATTAATACCTACCTACTAACAATTTGGTCAAAAGATGGGTATAGTAGAAAACGCACGACTGATAACTGAGCATCACCTGTATTACTAGCATGGTATAAAAAGAAAGTGACAGGTAGTATTTGTCGCGCGACGGAGTCGCGTGACACAGTTCTGCTATAAAGGCTGCCCCGGCACCACTTAGGTTACGGTATAGGCGTTGAATGACAAGGATCTTCACTTTTGAACCTTAACACCTATGCATAGAGTCCAAAGTGGACGATTTTTTTTATTCCCCGACTATACAAGGTTGTCAAGATTAAAGCCTTTGTCTTAAGTAGTGCTAGCTGTAAAATGGGTCAATTGTTAACTGCATTTAAAATGGTTTTCTTTTGTTTTATTGCCCGACAGTGCTCTCCAAGCTACATGCAGCGAAGCCATGATGGCTAGCCGTCCAGAGTTTTGAGTTCGTCAGTCTTTTGTTTTATTGTTGTTGTTATTAGATCGGCAACATATTTCTTAGCTATGTGTGGCTATGTTCGGGTAAAATAAAATCAACATTGTACTCTATACTCGTAGGTACGAAGCCTACGAAGGTGTAAAATTGTATGCCCATTGCCCATAAAAAGGTGGACAACACATTTACACAAAGTTACAGTCAATCTTTAGTAAGTGCTCGAACGTGACCTGGTTATTCAAATCAGTATTGGTTTGTATAAATTGATTATAAACGTTGATACAGGGTCATTAGGCCCATTTCTTTAGCATGTTTAATAAAACGAGTGATAAGTACCTATATCCCTCATAAAACGGGTTCAGTGACATAGACATTAAGTTAGGGTTCGTTGGTCAGTTTCTACATTGTAATCAGGTCAGTATGATAATCGGGAAAATATTTATACTTATATCGAACATTCAAAATACTAATTATTCGTGTATTTTACCTAGTATAGCGTTGTGGTTAGTTTCAATGTGTTGTTAATTTGCACAGACAAACAAAAATCAGAAAACTAATAACGCCATGCTAATGTCATCAGTCAATATCCACGTATTAGGAACATAGGAGTCAGATACTAGCCAACGGTCCTGGGTTCGTATCCCAGGCAAATATTTGTATGGTTTATGGTTTAAGACATTTATTTATCATAAGAATTTGATTCACTTAACATGAGAAATGTAATAGAAAAATAATTGCATGCAAACTTTAATATTTGATCCTGGGCCATGGTTGTTTTCTATGTATTTACGTATACATATATTTATATAAGTATGTGTATCGTCGTCTAGTGCTTATAACACAAGCGTACAATACAATACAATACAAGTACTCTTTATTGCGCACCTCATAAAACATACAGGAGAAATACAATGCAAGAAATTACAATTAGAGGTAAACAACAGGCGGTCTTATCGCTAAGGAGCGATCTTTTCCAGACAACCTTTAGCTTATAGTACGAATTTTCTAAGCTAAGCTGATCCACTTAAGAACTGAATACCATTGAGTGTTAACCACAAATTAAGATAGCGAGCTCGTAGTAAAAGCAGATTGTAACCACCTTGAAGGTTAATATAGATTATCGACTCTATTTCCTTGGACATTAGACAACAAAATACACTAACAGAATAATGGTGATCATAACTTTTAGGGAATTTTACAACCGCCCGACTCTCCACAAGAACGTATTTTCTTGAAAAAGGATTATGAACTCTCATCATCAACCATTTTAAACCTATTCAATAAGGAATATGGTTGAAAATTCAATATCCACGTAATGTAGTTCTAACCTTTTTTTGTAAGTAACTGGTTGGCGCTTACGAGAACAATAGCAGATAGGATTGTATTAGACACAATGTCATTGTGAATGCAGGTAAGTGGATGAGCTTAGTTTAAAAAAATTGTACTATACTTACTTTACTTTGGGACTAGATCGATATGTGTGGGGGTTGTCCGAATTATATGTATAAAAATAACAGTCAGATATACGCACAACCAGGCTAGCTAAGATTATATCGGCAATTTGGTTTTATATCGGGATATATCTCTAAGCAAACAATGTTCTTAACCGTAAGAAATATTCTTTGGATTCAGAGAGCACTGGAGTCGTTTTTTCCGCATAATTATTTTCTCCAAACTGCAGTTTGATATCGCCAACCAACACGGATTTTTCTTAAACGTGGGGTAAGAATAGAAGCCGGTAAGTTACAGTAAGGTCTATTTAATTAAAGTACTGAACACTTTAAGGTTTCAGAGGAAAACATAGCTGTCAAAAATAATCAGTTGGACGATGGCAGTGTGGGAAGCATAACTAACTAATTAGTCCATTCGACAGAAAATCAAAATATACAGAAGCACCTGTTACCTCCTGACACAGTCGTCCCCGAACTTGGTCAGCGTCCTGATAGCGGTGGGGGCGGTGTAGAACTGGGATACCTTGAACTTCTCCACCACGGCCCAGTAGCGATCGTTGTCGGGATAGAACGGCGTGCCTTCAAACTGGTGACAAAACAACTTATGATCAGAGCTAGGTTTTAGGGGCGAGGGGCGCCATAAACATAGCAGCCCTCTCTTTACCTCTTCTGGGTATGTGCCTAAGGTCGCCAGTTCTTTTGAGTCCTCAATCTCACGTGGGGATCTTTCTATTTACTGACCAATGGAGCCCCTTATTACAGAGAGCACAGAGCCCAAGCCGGTGGCGGCGGCAGGTGTGTAATAGATCATAGAACAACAAATGGTATAAAGTTCATCATATCGAACAACATATAATATAATTTCAACTCATAGAGTCAATTAATTGATCGAATTATCATTTCGTAGAAAATCAGTTTATATATTTTCATTTCTTATAACAACACTTGATAGGTATATTGCTTGTTTCGTATATGAACACTTAATATAATGAACATTTAATAGAATAAACAAATAGCATAATACACACTTAACAGAAAGCTACAACTGCAAGTCGCAACTGCTTAAGCGTGTGCGAATGCATTAGAAAAGTGGTTAAAGCACTCAACGGACACGTCCTAACCAGCGTGAGCCCTAGATTCGATGATACTTGACTGTTAAGTAACGTTGGGCAGAAGCACCTTGCGCATAGTATGCTTTGGCATACTTCATTTCGCAGATTTTTATAATTCCGAAACTTATGTTGGCATAATGTTGATGACTATAGCAGTCTTCTAAGGAATAGTAATTTCGCAGATATCTTCATTGCATAATATTTTGGCGGCATAAAGTTATTATGCCTCGCTCGGTTCGCGCGCTGTTGTGGCCGCAGTTCTAACCTAACCTAACCAATTCATCTAATTTAATCGCAGTTCTAACCTAACCTAACCCATCATCTAGTTTTGGTAGCAGTTCGGTGCTGACGGTTCGCCAATCGCCACCCGCTACCGTGACACGCTTGCTTCGCTCAGTTGGCTCGCTCGATGTTGTGATCGCAGTTCTAACCTACCCTAACCTACTTTCTGGCAGCCGTTCGTCTTTGTAGGATGTCGCAGTTGTAACCTAACCTAACCTGGTTTTCTGCAGCATACAAATCATTATGCCATAATAGAAGTATGCTACAGGACTATTATGACATTTATGACACATACAATTATGCTAAAAAAATCGGAAAAAGTAATCTTCTGCTAAATAATATGATGCAAAATGTATTGTATGCCTATAGTAACAGTAATGTCAAATGTACCTTTATACAAAATTACCATTCGACTAAAAGTGTTTCTGCGAAACATGTTATGCAAAGTGTGTTTCTGACCAAAATGATTCTGCCAGATGAGGGTAACCCTTCGGACTTCCGCAGCCTAAATTCTCTTCTATTATGCTTAAAATGATATGAAAAGTATATTATATGAATAGTACATTCTATTAAACTTACATTCTACGAAATGATTGTTATAAGAAATGATTTTCTATCAATTGTGCTTCTACGAAATAACGACACATAAAAGAAACATTCTAAGGAACGTTGTTATACAATCTGAAAATTTTACCAAACCAAACCCAACGTATGTTCGGTCATATGAAAATATGTCAATTGTTTTTCTAAGAAATGAGACGCACCATGAAAACATTATTTTAAATCGTTTTATGACTGAGTGAGCGAAGCGAAGTTTCTATTTCAGCTTCGCCAAATTTCTATCGTAGGTATCTGCGAATGTTCGGATTTCCGGCTGTTCTCACCTACACCTACAAGCCACATTTCTCAACCGATTCACGTGAAATTTCGTCACTTACTAATTGTAAATCAAGGTAATGATGTTTCAAAAGGGTGCGTAACGATGGCTATAACAACTTTTGATATAATTTCAGTCGGTATAACGCTCATTTGATATAATGATTGAATGATATAACAACACTTAATATATCAACATTTGATATAATTATTGTTTCATATACTGATCATTTTATCGAATAACATTGAAATAATAATGAAATAATGAAATAATGAACTTTATTCTGCAAGTAGGCCACAAGGGCACTTTTACATGTCTGAGTCTACCGGCATTTCACAAGAGGAGACCACTGTTGAGAAGAAACGCCGAAAGAAACTCAACAGTCAGTCATTTTTTCAAAAAGCATAAGTACTTAACTATTACAATGATATGAACTTAACTATACGTAGTTCTACAAGAAAACATATTAAAAGTGTATTTTAAGACATAAGTAAGGAAAAGTGTAAGAATAAAATAGAAACTACAAGAAAGCCAGACGGTTTATCACAATTTATGTACGTTTGATATGCTTTCTTATTAGAACTGTGTCCCTTAAACTAGTTAGGTACAATCTAAGAAGGAGTCAGCTACGCGGTTTCTGGTTCAGGCCATGCATTTTTGTCTGTCAGATAGTCCTCTACTGTATAATATGCTTTTGACATTAGAGATTTTTTTAAATAATTTTTGAGAGATGGAAAGGCTAATTTTAAAACATGATCAGGTAACTTGTTATAAAAATGAATACATTGGCCTAAAAATGATTTACTTACTTTACGAACACGAAACTTTCTAATAGCAATTTTATTTTTATTTCTAGTGTTAAAACTGTGGACATCGGAATTTTTTGTAAATGAATCTAGGTTTCTAATAACATACATAATACTCTCATAAATATATTGGGACGCTACAGTTAAGATGTTTATATCTTTGAAAATGTCTCTTAAGGAGTCACGAGAATTTAGGTTATATATCGAACGAATGGCTCTTTTTTGTAGCACAAATATAGTCTGAATGTCAGCTGCTTTGCCCCAAACCAGAATACCATATGACATGACACTATGAAAATAACTATGATAAACTAAACGAGCTGTATCAACATTACTCAATTGTCTGATTTTCCTAACGGCGTACGCCGCTGAACTTAATTTACCTGCAAGCACTGCTATATGTGGACTCCATTGCAAATTACTGTCCAATGTTATACCTAAGAATAATGCCTTATTCACTATTTCTAAACATTCACCATTTAGTAATATAGTAGAATCTACCGCCGTAACATTCGGTAAAGCAAATCTAACACATTTAGTCTTCTTGGCATTTAATAGAAGATTATTAGTAGTAAACCAGTTAAGTACTTTCTCTAGTGTGCCATTAATTTCCGCATAGTCGGTTGATTTCCGGTGAACCTTGAAAATTAATGATGTATCGTCAGCAAATAGTACTATATTACAAAGATTATCTACTATAGATGGTAAGTCATTTATATAAACCAAAAATAGAAATGGACCTAAAATAGAGCCCTGTGGCACTCCTAGCTTAACTATAGCTCCATTGGACTGGGTTCCATTTACATCCACTGTTTGCATTCTATCACTGAGATATGAAGACATAAGGCTTAAAGCATTTGAAGACAGACCATAATGTTCTAATTTCAAAATGAGTGTTCCAGGATGAACGCAGTCGAATGCCTTAGAAAGGTCGCAGAAGATCCCAATTGCATCACAAGATTCCTCCCAGCTGTCATAAATGTGTTTAATAAGTACAGATGCTGCATCAGTCGTGGAACGTCCCCTTGTGAAACCGAACTGTTTACTAGAGAGTAATTTATTTCTATTGAAGTGTCCTAGTAGATCTTTCAACATTAATTTTTCGAAAACTTTACTTAAAACAGGTAGTATAGATATCGGACGGAAATTAGTCAGATCACTCAAATCACCCGATTTAAAAAGAGGTATGACTTTACTAATTTTCATAAGATTTGGGAAAACTCCCTCTGCTATGCAACTATTGTAAATCAAAGCTAGGTAAGGCGCAATTGAATCTATGATATGATTAATTATTTTTACTGATGCTCCCCATAAATCCTCTGTTTTCTTTAAATTGAGTGATTTAAATGTTTTAATAACATCTACTGTATTTACTGGACTAAATTGAAACTCAACATCACATTTCTTACAATTAGCACAAAGTAAGGTATGGGCTTCGGATGCAGATGATTTTAAACATTTTGTGGTATTAACTGCAATGTTGGAAAAATAATCCTCGAATGCCGAGGCAACATCATGATTTGACATAGTCTGCCCGTTTTCTCTGACAATGTTGACTTGGCAATTGCGAGTTTTAGATTTACCAGTTTCTCTGTTAATAACATTCCAAATAGTTTTTACTTTGTTGTCCGACATTTTGACTTTAGAACTAATATAATTTGCTTTTGCGGCTATGCACACTTGCTTAAACAATTTTGAATAGTTCTTAACATAGTTTAAAAAATCTGCGTCCTTGTTCACTTCCTTCTCTGCATACAGTTCATAAAGCCTGGTTCTGCTTCTATGAATACCTACAGTAGCCCATTCACTAAACTTTGTTTTTGTAGTCGACCCAGAAATAGTTTTCTTTTTGAAATGTGTATTAAATTGATCCATTATTATGCCAAATAAATCTTTGTAAGTACTATTTAAGTCATTACATGAAAGAGGTAACATACAAAGATCATTATGAATTTCATTTTTGAATGATTCCAAACGATAACTAGTTATGGGTCTGCATGTTATAGTTTGTGGTTGTAGTGTTTCCTGTAAAGTGTTAGGAAAAGAAGCTTTCTGCCCTCTATGATCTGAATTAAAACACTTAAATATTTCCTTTTCTAAGTAATCACAATCACAAAAAATATTATCTAAACAGGTTTTACTAGTTACACCTACCCGGGTAGGCTCCAGGAACATATTGACCAAATGAAAAGATTTGAACAAACTTAACAGCTTAACAGTATCACTGGTCATTTCAAGTAAATTAACATTAAAGTCTCCACAAACTATAACATGTTTTTTACCTTTACATGCTATTTTTAAAACATTTTCCATAGATGATTCAAATGAATGAAAATCAGTTGCCGGTGGTCGGTAAACACATATAATTACATAATTCTCTAATTCTACACAAGCAATTTCTATGACTCGTTCTATTGAAAAATTAACAATATCTTCTCGTTCTTTGGATTTTAAGGAATTTTTAACAATAATAAGAGAACCACCATGAATGGAAAATTTTCTAGTAAAACAGCTCACTAATTTAAAATTAACAAAATCAAAAATCAACTGTTCTTGTCTCAGCCAATGCTCAGTAATACACATAACTTGAATATTCTTATTATCTAAAAATAAGCTTATTTCTAATTCCTTGCTGGAAAAACCCTGAATATTCTGGTGAACAATGTTAATATTCAGAGATGTTTCCGCTGTCTTACAATCTAGTTTAAATGTGACAAAGGTGTATTGCCACTGCAGACATGCTTGAGCCCACTAACTGAGGTATAAAATCTATTTGGCTCTATGTTAAAAGCTAAAAGATCCACTAGTGTAAGAATACATTTCTTAGGCATAGTTATCTTTTCAGAGGTCAATTTGAAGATTTTGAAGCGCTTGATAAATTTATTTATGTCAAAGAAATGCACCTTTTTATTGAAACATATAGCATTGTATAATATGGAGTTAAGGTGTGCTATTCTATTGTTATAGTAATATGGCATATTCTGTGAGTATGGTAGTGCACACAGTATGATTTTACCTATGCCAGATATTTCAATATCATTTATTGTTGATATTAATTTATCTATACTAGACTTATCTACATTATGACTACTTCCTACCATAATGACTAATGTAGTCCTGTCATCAAAGCTTCCCTTTGAAAGATATTGACAAAATTTACTCATACTTATGTTAGGATAACAGAAATTTGACACTTTTTGACTGAGTTTGTTACCTAACATTGAACCCATTCCTGAGCCAATCTGGTCTGAGTACACAACTGTTCTACTTACATGACTAGGTGATTGCACATTAAGCACAGGACGGGCGGACTCAAAAATACCAAGGGGCACCTCCTCCGCTTGATGACTGTTTATTGAGGATGCTGGTGGGATATGGCCACAGTTACAATAATTACTGTTCATTAATGAATTAAAACGCTCCTCGTTACTTTTACTCTCCTTCAATAGCTGGTCAAAAGCCAGGACATGCTCCTTGATCTCTCTTTCTGAAGATCTATACATGAATGATGTCATTTCCAATTTACTCTGTAATTTACTAATTTCAGCATGCAATTTTTGTATGTCTAAATCATAATTTTCTAGTTGAATGTTACATTGCTTCACTCTGTCTTTCATGACCGACAATTCTAATTTCTGTTTGAAGTAATTTTTCTTTACTGCCTGGCTTTGAATGAGTTTTTGAGTCCTCTTTATATATCTATTTATCTTAACATATCTTTTCAACTTAGTACTACTATTAAAAAATACATATTTTTTACAATCCTTGGAATTTTCAACGCCAATAATCTCTTGGTAAATATTTTGAGTGGACGGTGGATTATGCTTTACATATTCTTTCCTTAAGTAATTTAATTCGTCTATTTTGGCACCAAGTTCCTCTTCAAGGTGTTTGATGCGTTGCAATGCCACTTCATGTGTATATTAATATAACATTTAATATAACATTCTTTTAGTATAATGCATATTTCGTCTAATGAATTTATGGTATAACGTTTATTTTATCTAACGTTCAAATGGCATATCATATAGGGTATAGAGAAATAGGGGGGCGGGGGGCGGAGCCCCCACAGGGGGGCTCGTGGGGCGAAGCCCCCCGCATTAAAAAAAAACTTAAACCGAAAGTTCAAGAGAAACGTAGGTTAGGTTAGGTTAGGATAGAAAAAAAACCGGCCAAGTGCGAGTCGGACTCGCGCACCGAGGGTTCCGTACAAACACTTTCCATCCCTAAGTGGTTAAGTTAAGTTTGCACCTGGTATGTATAGCGCCCCATATAAATTAGGTGCAAAGTTAGGTATTAAAAAAAAAAATTATGGTTTTCGTAATTATTCCTTTATCTATGCTATAAGACGTTGCTTCGTACCAAATTTCAAGATTCTGAGTTCACGGGAAGCACCCTGTAGGTTTTGATTCCCTTGCAAGTGTCGAAAATTTGCGGCATAAACGGCTGTATAGGTATTAAAAAAAAAATTTATGGTTTTCGTAATTATTCCTTTATCTATGCTATAAGACGTTGCTTCGTACCAAATTTCAAGATTCTGAGTTCACGGGAAGCACCCTGTAGGTTTTGATTCCCTTGCAAGTGTCGAAAATTTGCGGCATAAACGGCTGTATCTTTTGATTGCGTTGGCTTAGAAGTTTGATTTTTTCACAGCTTCAAGGGACAGTAGACCTGAGTAATTGATATAAATTTCAGCTTCATACCTCCACGCGTTCCTGAGAAAAAGGGTCTTGACAGACGGACGGACAGACGGACAACAAAGTGATCCTATAAGGGTTCCGTTTTTTCCTTCTGAGGTACGGAACCCTAAAAAAGGAAAAAAGAGGGAAATAAAGGAAAAAAAGTGGAAAAAAAAAATAAAAAAAAATGGATATTATACGTTTCAAGGCTCAATACCCGCTCAAACTGCTCAAACATGAAAGTTTAATTGTAATAGAGTCATGGTTAGGTACGACGACGAGCGAAATTATACCAAATGTTGATACCATATGAAATTATACCAAATGTTGTTACATATACCAAATGAACATTAAACCATATGAAATTATACCAAATGTTGTTATACCAAATGTTGTTATACCATATGATGGTTATAGGAAATAAGTTTTATACCAAATGATAAGTATACGAAATAAAAATATAGATATTTTGAAATTATACCAAACGTTTATTATATCAAATGAGTCATTATACCAAATGTTGTTATACCAAATGTTGTTATATCAAACATACTTATACCATTTATTTTTATATCGATCATTACACACCCGTTTCAAAACGGTATCATGCTTAGTAAATGTTTTAATAAAATACAAAGTCCTTAATATGCCGAAATTACGGGCCAATGTCGAGCGCGATCTACAAATAACTTTTTCAACTCCAGTACTTTTTTCTGTCATTTATATAGTTACTAACTCTAAAGATAAAGACATAAATTATGAAAGTCTGTAAAAGTCTATACTCTATTGCCCAAAAAAACACTGCTAAACGATGTTATAATGTCGCCAAAAAAGCATCACTTAGTACCACAGATTACAAGATAAACAGCTGCATTCACACAATATGCAATTTAAAAAAAAGTTTATTGTAGGTACTAAGGCATTGCTGCCAACTTAAAAAAAGTTTTATCTTCAGTGCATGGATGTTTAGTGTAGTGAACGTATACCTTTATGTATAAGTTCATATATCTTTGACAGATGGACGTCAATAAAAAAAAAAGTTTATCAGATACTATTTTTTGTTTTAATTTTGTTGATTCCAAGCGGGACATGTAATTATTTTCTTTGTTGTTTATTTGCATTTTATTTATGAAACGTCGAGTCGTAGAAAAAGTAGGTATTGTATGCAACGTTGTATAAGTAGGTCAAAAACGCTCGTGGCATCTTTCTTACGATGTTCGCTACGATCACATCGTCACCCATGCCACTCGCGTTTTTTGCCCCCTCTTATACAACGGTTGCATAAAATACTATAATAACCCCGCCATTTTTTATTGATGTCTTGTTTATTTTGAAGTTGAATTGTGCAAATCTGCTGGAAGAATGTAGAGTTCAAGTGACGAAATAATAAATTTAAACCCGTAAAATGTTATTGAAGAAGTAAAAAAAATTAATAACGGCCTCTTGCTGGGTAAATCAAATCAGAATACTTTTTTTCTAATGCAAACAGTCAGAACTTTGTGCGTATTCAAGTAGGTATTGTCTATTTTATCGTACACGCATAGTAAATGTTTTATAGGAGTAATTAAGTCTGCCTCAGTCTCAATAGTACATTGTTATAGAGGCTGTAAAGTAAGCAATAGATAAACGAGTAAATTTTGAAGGCCGACCCGCAGGGGAGGCCTTCGATAATACGAGTTCATCTATTGCACTTTCAGCCGTTGCACTTTTCACGACTACTGCGAGTAAATACATTAAAATACAAGTAAAATACAAGTACATACTTGTATTTTAATATAAAACTATATTGGTCATTAAACTCGGCGCCTTGTTGCAGCCTCATTGTTGTAAAAATGAGGGCTATTAGAAATACATACGTAAATCTGATCGTGCCCCCAGATCAAACGAAGTAACGGCGATTTCCAATCCAGTTATAAAGAAATAACAATAATATTCCAACTTACCTCACTTTCAAATTAATCAAATTTAGTCTAAGTTATACTCAGGTAAACCCTACTACGATACATTCTACACTAAATTGTCATTGTAACGGTACGTAACATTAACATACGTTCTTAATATTAATTATTTCGTGAACATTATTAAATTAATCGTAATCACATCACAAAACCAATGTTTTTAATAACATTTGTCTAACAATACATTTGTTAGGGTTCCGTAGTCAATTAGGAACCCTTATAGTTTCGCCATGTCCGTCTGTCCGTCTGTCCGTCCGCGGCTTAGCTCCGTGATCATTAGTACTAGAAAGCTGAAATTTGGTATGAGTATGAGTATATGTATCACGGCGACAAAACGGTAAAATAATAGTAGATTGTACAACAAGTGCATAAAACGCACCATTTTACACGAGACGTTTATCCATCCGAGCGAGCTTGCGAGCGAGGATGAATATAAAGTAGAGTGTAAAATGCGTTTTGTGGACGAGTTGCACACTCTACTTTTCACTTCGATTGCGAGGAAATGAAACTGGATCATGTAAATATTGTACTTAAAAACAAATTTAAATAAAATTTAAAGTTACATTAGAGCAATGAGAAATATTTAAAGTAATAGTTTTTCCTGGCATATTTAAACATTTATTTGTTCATTAAACGAAATAAAACAAAGAGTTTATTCTATTATGAAGCTTTAAGTTTTTTTTTATCTGTTTATTAAGGAACTTTTATCATTGTTATTATTATGTCAGCTAAAACCCGTTCCAGACCTTCCGATTCTATCCGATTTATCGGAAGAAATCGGATAAAGTGTATAGAATAGAATAGAATAGAATATTCTTTATTGCACACCTCAACAGGAAATAAATACAAAACAAATTACAAGTAACATTCAAGAGAGGTAAACAACAGGCGGTCTTATCGCTAAAGAGCGATCTCTTCCAGTCCAGACAACCTTTGGGTGAGTGTAGTGTATTAGATCCTAACAATTGCACTACACATTATCCGATTTCTTCCGATAAATTCCTTCCGAAAAAAAAATTGTTCGTGTGGCTGTTGGACCGATCGCCTTGGTCTTCGACGACGATTTTACTTTATGCTCTAGAGCATAAAAAGCGATATTAGGTCGCCCACGCACAGCATAAAGTCGAACTTTTAGAGCATGAGAAGTGAAAAAACTTTTTTCGGGTACCTCTCCAACACCTTAAGTGGGGGTGAATTTTTTTTTCCTTTCAACACTAGTGTGTGGGGTGTCGTTGAATAGGTATTTTGAAAATAGTAGGGATCTCCAAACATCATTTTTTGATAATATCAGCAGGTTTGTAAATATTCGCTCCGAAAATAAAAAAAATAGTGCTTGTACTTTTCAACCACAGGTCAAAAAAAATCGGAAAAATACATGTAAATGAGGCCTTATAAGTACTTTAAATGAAAACTATATTGAACAAAATCGGTTGAGCCGTTTTTGAGTTATCGCCAAATTTCATATTTTTTCTTTAAAAGGACGTAAGTTGACTTCCAGAAGGTAATAAGTGATTACAGTTTCTAGGGGGCGTTTACGACCTTTTTATAGAGCTTAAAATTTTTCTTAACTTAAACCTCGGGCTTAAAACAGCAGTTTATTGTGAAGGATGAGCAACTACGAAACCCTACACTGAGCGTGGCCCGACATGCTCTTGGCCGGTTTTTTTTATATATTTATCTTACGTCAAAATGGCACGAGCGCGTGTACATTCAGCCAAATGTATAATACCTACATAATGAATAAGCATAGAAGCTAGCCGCTAGCTAGGTATGACCTATCATATGATGTTAATGTTCGATGTTATCGCATAATAATGTGTTCACATAGTCCGTTCTTCTGACTAAGCTAGCAGCTAACTAGGTATGACCTATCATGATGTTAATGTTCGATGTTATCGCATTATAATGTGTTCACATAGTCCGTTCTTAAGACTAAGCTAGCAGCTAACTAGGTATTATGACCTATCATGATGTTAATGTTAGATGTTATCGCATAATAATGTGTTTACATAGTCTGTTTTTATGACTAAGCTAGCAGCTAACTAGGTATGACCTATCATATGATATTGATGTTAGATGTTATCACATAATAATGTGTTTACATAGTCTGTTCTTATGACTAAGCTAGCAGCTAACTAGGTATGACCTATCATATGATATTAATGTTAGATGTTATCGCATAATAATATGTTTACATAGTCTGTTCTTATGACTAAGCTAGCAGCTAACTAGGTATGACCTATCATGATGTTAATGTTCGATGTTATCGCATAATAATGTGTTCACATAGTCCGTTGTTAAGACTAAGCTAGCAGCTTACTATAGGTATGACCTATCATATGATGTTAATGTTAGATGTTATCGAATAATGTGTTTACATACTCTGTTTTTATGACTAAGCTAGCAACTAGATACTTGTAAATACGTCTTGGCTAGATCGTAATTATTTTAGGTACTTACAATTTTATATAATTACATCCGCTGAGTGGGAATATCAAGGTCCATATCCCGCCAAGGTGACCGCATTGGAAAGGCGGTGGAACAGAACTGTCACTGTTACTGTGCGCTAGCAGGGTCGGATTAGAAACTTCGTCTACAATAGTAGTTACTGTTTTATTTTAAACCAGCGAATTAAAAAAATCTCGGGCGGAATTTAAACCCGTATTTCCAAAAAAATACTTCGCTCACCGTTCCAACTCGGGCACTGCTTAGTATAAGTATTCAATAAAAATCAAAACCTAATTAACATTTTATCTGTGACACGATAAACGATCATTGAATGAACCAGACCAACGGAACAGTAACGTAGTAAGTCACAATCACAATCAGATTATGAATTATTCGTTTACAAAATGTACTACTATTGTTTGTACGATAGTGATGAATCTATCTAAATATTCTATTGAATTAAGAACTCGTTTTGCGCTGGCGCGAACTTTTGGTCCCGTCGATCGCATCTCAATCTCGCGACGATCACATTGGGACATCGTCGTCTAAGCCACTCGTGTCTGCCGTGTCAAGTCAGTGCCGTACACAGTGCCTGCACAGTGAGTGCACAGTGCCTGTTGTTTCATTTTTAGGGTTCCGTACCCAAAGGGTACAAACGGTACCCTATTACTGAGACTTCGCTGTCCGTCCGTCCGTCCGTCTGTCACCAGGCTGTATTTCAAGAACGGTGATAGCTAGACAGTTGAAATTTTCACAGATGATGTATTTCTATTGCCGCTATAACAACAAATACTAAACATAAAATAAATTAAATATTTAAGGGGGGCTCCCATACAACAAACTTGTTAAAGATTATGGTACGGAACCCTTCATGCGCGAGTCGGACTCGCACTCTCCCAATTTTTATTAATTGTAGCCGGTAAAACACCTAAGCTGGTCGATTTAAACATCGATATATTTCAGAAGCTTCGGAAATGCGCATAAATTACTTTATAAAGAAAAATTACGCTGCATAATATGTATTTCGTACTTCGAGCAACACCGGCTTTCGACACTACTAGACCATTACTTATTCGTTATCACCATCGTGTCCCAGCGCGTCCTGTCAGCATCGAGATACACATTCAGTTTCGTACAAAATATTAATTTCAGGTGTGTTAGTGAATATTGTAATACTCACAAGTCTATCTGCTGAACTACTGACATGTGCTGTGACCGCTAACCAAATCCCTACGGCACACTTTCAGTCTGTCGATGCCACGCGTGAAAATAAGAGTATAGGTACCTTATGGGCTGTCACTCCTGCCAGTACGTACGTCTGTAACCAGTACCACTTCGACCTAGTCGTCACCTTAAATGAAATGAAATAGTTAATTCTAATTGTGACTCAAAATGCCTCAAATACTTACGAGTACTGAGGTGGCAGCATTGGCCAACGGCGCGTACACGACGTAGGTGTGGCCCGTGATCCAGCCAACGTCGGCGGTGCACCAGTACACATCCTTCTCCCGGTAGTCGAACACGTATCGGAAGGTGGCCGTGGCGTACAGGAGGTAACCCGCAGTGGTGTGCAGGACGCCCTTTGGCTTACCAGTCGAGCCGCTGTGGGAAACCATTCTTCGTAAGTGATTTTGATACATTTTCTAAGACAAGTATTTGTGTAGTGAAAGTGGTATTCTTTTTCAGAGGAATGGCATCAGGCCGCGGGATTTTATAAATTACTGGGGGCCTATGATGGTTGCTTTTATCACGCGATAAATTAGTGACAAAGCATCCGTCACATTTTGACAAAATGCGAGTGTGAGTGACAGATGCTTTGTCAATTATTTTATCCCGTTCTAAACGCAACCGTCATAGGCCCATGAGCGCCATCGGCAACTTCCACGTAAAACATTTTTCTTTTCATAGTCGGGTAAATTCCAGGTACCTATCCTATAACCATCTTTGGATGTCCAGCTATCTCTGTACTGAAATTGGTTAAAACCCATCCAGCTGTTTCGGTGTGATGAGAGGACAAAATATGTTTTTCTCAACCATGCAATGAAATGTCATCATAACGTGTGTTATAACAGGCTTCGAAGTATCACGTTTCGGGCGGAACAACTCGAGAGAACTGTCAAGGAATTTTATACAAAATTGAAGGCCTAGGCCGGGAAGTAATGGTTTTTAGGGTTCCGTACCTCAATCGGAAAAATCGGAACCCTTATAAGATCACTTTGTTGTCCGTCCGTCTGTCTGTCTGTCAAGACCCTTTATTTCGAGAACGCGTCCACGCGATACCTCCAGGTATCGAGTTGAAATTAACACCATATACTCAGGTCTACGGTCCCTTGAAGCTGTGAAAAATCAAACTTCTACGTTAACGTGAAAAAAAGACACGGCCGTTTATGTCGCAAAAACGTACATTTCGACATTCTCAAGGGAATCAAAATGATAGGGTAGATACTTCCCGATGACCTAGAACTATGAATTTTGACAAGTAATATCGTCACATACCTACCTACTACAAATACTTAATAAAAATCTGAAAACTATACATTTGTAATAAAATCATAAAAAATATAGTCCTTTTCAAACATCATATTTGGAGAACTCGGTTGCGTTAAGTTTGTATGAGGCGCCATACATTTCAGGTGCAAACTTAACTCAACCAGGCCAATTAAGATGGGATGGCGCACTTGGCCGGTTTTTGAACATGGCGTTTGTGTTCATGAACAGGCTGAACAGCTGAATTATATTTTCATTTCATTGCATATGTTTGAGAAAAGCTATGTATATTAGGTAATATATAATATAGATAACGCGAAGTTGTGCTAGCTCTTGTGGTCAAACCTACTTACTAGTTAGATCCATACTAATATTATAAATGCGAAAGTCTCTCTCTGTCTGTCTGTTACCTCTTCACGCTTAAACCGCTGAACCGAATTAGATGAAATTTGGTATGGAGATAGTTTGAGACCCGGGAAAGGACATAATGGGAAAAAAGGAATAAGGCCTCTTAACTCACCGAGGCCGTAAGTAGGTCTCCCTAGCCAAGACAAGACGTAAAACTTTAGACAAACCAGGGGCGGTAATCGGTAAAGCCCCAGATCGCATATTTATGGTACAAACACCTCCGATCTGGGTCGTTCACTAATTCGCCGCCCCAGGTATGTAATTTACTATTCTGTGGTGAGGGGTCATGAACGCCATGATATCAGCCAGTATACACGCGTCCCTTGGTCGCGCGACAAATACTAGCTATCAATTTATTTTCAATACCGTGCGTACAAGACAAACGACTCTGAATCGCGCGACAACTGCGACAAGCGAAGTGGCGCTAAGATACGCTAGTCCCGCAGAAAAATCCTTATAGCGCGATCGTCTTTGGCTTGTTTATCTATAAACACATAAATATTGCATATTCATGCTCTCAAATAAAAAAAATACTAGCATAAGTAGATAGTAGATACCAAATGAAAACAAAGCGATATCAGTTCGCGGCACGAGTCGTTCACTCATCGCGATCACCCGACGGCGGCTGCTCACTCGTGTGTACGCGACCCGCATTACAATTACAGATTACAGCGCACTTCCGAACAGCTCCAGAATACTTGACGTCTACTACTAGTAACGTACGACATGTACGATCCTCGCGTTTCATACATACGAGTGTATATCTAGGTGCTAACCTTGGAGAACTTACAGTACAAAGGCTAAGAATTGGATCCCTTTATTTAAACATTTAAATGTAATATCACGGCGAACCACCGGAGCTGATAAGATCTTCAGCGATAACATACGCAGAAAGGTTATCAAATTTACGTACATTACATTGAAACTGTATGAAAATTTGTAAGTACGCATATTAATTGTCTTCCGGCTTCACACTTTGATATACGATATCCTTTAAAACTGAAAAGATATGATTTTTTGTTGATTGAGATCGATGTCTCACTGAAACTGCAGACAGTAGATTGTAGTACAGTTGCATATGGACCATGTAGCGGTGTATGCCAGGGAGCGATCGAGACGGGTTCCGGCGTCTGGGCAGAAGCGAATGGAATGTTTAGGTTGGAAGTGGAAGACGGTGGTGAAGCCAGGCGAGCTTTCACCATAGCCTTTGAGGTAAGTGTTTTCATAACAGACATGAATGCAGTAAGGAGACGGAAATGGATAGTATTCAATTTGATCATTGTGAGCTGGCTAATATACATTGGTCGTACGCATAAATGCCAAATCGGTATTCCAGCCAGCTACCTAAGTGTTGTTCAACGTTCAGCGGTTTTGTATAATATACCGGATCTATTTAGAAAAACCTCTTGAGATTTCTAATATAACTTAATGTTTCTTCTGCGATATGGACGTGTATGTAGTATATGACAAACGTAAACTAACCTGGTGTAGAGCATGAACAGCGGATCCTCTGCGTCCATCCACTCCGGAGGGCAGATAGTGTCTTGCCCTTCCATCATGTCATGCCACCACACGTCTCTATCTTCGTTCCATTTGTACTGCACATGCAAACAAATCGTTGTGTTAACAACAAACCAAAAGGGTTCAGTGGTGTGGCGTCAAACGTATATTATTCTTGGTAAAACAGAGCAGATTGCATTCCTTTTTAAGGTTCCGTAGTCAACTAGGAACCCTTATGGTTTCACCATGTCCGTCTGTCTGTCTGTCCGCGGCTTGATTATTAGCTGAAATTTGGTATGAGTATGTGTATGTATTACGCCGACAAAACGGTAAAATAAAAACTAAAGTGGGGGTGATTTTTTTTTTCGTTCCAACACAAGTGTGTGGGGTGTCGTTGAATAGGTCTTTTAAAAATAATAGGGGTCTCCAAATATTATTTTTTGATAAAGTCAGCAGTTTTGTAAATATTCGCTCCGGAAATCAAAAAAATATCACCCCCCCCTCCTCTAACTTTTCAACCACGGGTCAAAAAATTATGGACAAATTCATGAAAATGAGGCCTTATAAGTAGGTACTTTCAATGAAAACTATATTGAATAAAATCGGTTGAGCCGATTTTCTTTAAAATGACGTAACTGCCGCGTGGTGTCCTTATACTTCGAACGTTACACATATTAGTTAAGTGCCATACTGCATTAAAACATTCCGCTCAATCTGGCGCGTATAATCGATAACTTCCAGAAGGTAATAAATAATTACAGTTACTTTGGCGTTTACGGCCTTTTTATAGAGCTTGAAATCTTTCTCGTAATTAAACCTCGGGCTTGAAACCGCTGTTTCCTATCCTATCCTTCACAAGGCAACTACGGAACCCTACACTGAGCGTTGGCCCGACATGCTCTTGGCCGAGATTTTTCGGGTGCAGTAGCATAGACTGGTCAAATGATCTAATATTAGCCAAACCATTGGGAATCAGAGGTTCCTTGAACTATATGCTACTGAAAAGGATGCTTAAAGAAAATAAAGTTTCGTAATCGTTATCACCAGGGATCGCATATTCGGTTGCTTTTGCTTTTATACCCACACTTCAACGTCGGCGTCGATGTTGATTTTGATACTTACCTACTTGTACTTACTTGTTCACTTTAGTACAACTATGTCTTTTGAATGTACCCTATTTAAAATAAATTATCGCTGTAGTTAATTAGGTTTCTCGATATATCGTTTTATTTTATATTTGGGACAAAAATATTTCGTTAGTTGAATGAATTGCACGTAAATAAAAGATTTTTTTTAGATCTATACATTGAAAGTACTTACAAATAGTACCTACATTTTTTTTCCTAAATAGTATGTTTTAATGTTGGCCTAATTAGTTAATGTACCTAGAGATACCAAGGATTAATACAATTAAATTAAGTCCGTCTCGAAAGTAATAATAAGAGGTATAAAAACATGTGAATATCTGATGCCTGATAATTATCACTGTTCTACATATATTTGTTAACGGAAAGTGTGAAACCGACACTCACCAACGACGAGATATCATCAGGCAGTTTCCCGCAAGGCGTGACCCTCGCGAGGTGTGACACGACGATGCACTTCTCGACGCTATGGTTGTGCTTTGTCTGAGCCTTCTGCAGGGCTTCGTCGCACGTGTTCTTCAGAACTAGCAGCTTCTCGCCGCGCCAGCCGCCGTCAGCCGTGACCAGCACTTTCGCTTTGCAGCTGGACATGCGCTCCGACAGTGAATCAGATGAAAATCCTGCGAACTGCATTTCACGTTAGAATTACACAATCAACTATAATTATTTTATCCAAGCAAAAATATATTAGGTCGTGGGGTCTTTAAAAACCCTCAGGTTTTAAATCGGATTACACTTGATCCTATGGTTGGGTATCTCATCAATACCTATATAAAGTTTTGGTGTTACTAGCTTTAGTCTTTTTAACGTAATGTCATTATCATGACCTACTCATGATTTTGCGTACCTGCGTATCTCGATGTTATAATGTACTGAACGACCTGAACGACGAGTGCACGTGCACGTTGAGCTAAGCGATTATACGAGCGTCTCTGATTTACCAGAAACCGAAAGTTTTCTTTACAACTCATAGATAAGTACCCTTCGCGTCGATAGGTAGTCATATGTTATTTGAAATCGTCTCTCATAAGTATGAAGGTTTTATATAATTACCACAACGGAATGTATGGCACCAATCCTCGCGCACGCCAGCATACACACGACAGTCTCCAGGATCATAGGCATGTAGATGGAGACCCGGTCTCCTTTTCCGACGCCATTGGCCCTCAACGCGTTCGCGAATTGGCATACGAGGTCCAACAAATTCTTGTATGTCACACGACTGTAGTCATCGGGATGGTTCCCTTCCCTGAAAAACAAATAATAATTTAATAACTGTCATCCGACTACGGAAAAATAAATAAGGCAAGACATAATTTTCTGGAGTTTGTTAAAATGGTAACTAACTAATATGCCACCTGGTCTATTAAATAATGATTTAATTGACACTTCAATCGTCAAAATTGGACAAAAACATACAAACGTAGTCTGATAGAATCATACCGTGATCATAGCTAATCCCTTAGGCTTAAAAAAGATGATTAGGTATACAGTGAAGTGAATGCATAAGGCACTACATGTTTATATTATTTTCCCGTTAGACGATCGCAAAATGCATGGAATGACTAATCATGGTCATGGCTACTGTACCGGTTCACACAAAGGCCATCGATTACAATGCAAGGTCGATAGTATGAAACTGACACTGTTATGGTCAGTCACGTGGCCTTTAGGCGAGAACAGCCGGAAATACGAACATCCGGACATACGAAAGAAATTTTAGCGAAGTTGCAACAGAGACGCTTCGCTAGCTCCGACAATTATTATTACGAACCTGAACTGGATGGATACACATGTCCGCGTTTTGGTGACGCCCTTCATTGGATGTTTCATGGACTAAAATTTCTCTCAGGCGTTTTTGCCGGTCCATCTTTTGACCTCTTTTTCTTGTTTCGCCCGGAAAGAGACTAATTGGCCCAAGTAAAGGTAAAAGAAATGACGGAGCTTGAAAATAACATAGGTATCACTTCTTATCATATTTTCAGGTACATTCATAATTTTGTCGATTAATTCATAGAAATCGAGGAGCAATCCCAAGAAGCAAAGTAGGAAAGCGGTTGCAACTCTGCCAAGTCGAAAAAATTCACCTGTTAGCTTATTTCCATACCAGGCGTTCAAACACGCATTCTTTTTTTTACAGTCTGAAAATTCTGTAACTTTTTTCTAGGAACGAATATGGGGGTTATCCCTACTTATAAAAAAAAACAAATTTCACGCATTCCCCCATATTGGTTTTTAAATAAACCTATTACTGATTTCGTAATTATTCAGCATGTTAAATCTAATTGTTTACCACTAAAATACATGTAGTCTAAAATAGACAAGTGAAAGGAAGGTAATCGTTGGCTCACTTTAGAAATAGGCACCTACTTTCAATAGTCATGGGCTGATAAACATAGTTTCGCGTATTTAGGTCATATCGGGTTAACTCGCAATGCGTTCATCTGATGAATAAATTACGGTACGCACTTTTTATTTTTATAATATTATATTAAGTAAGAAGTGGAAACAAATATTTTCGTGGAGAAAGCCCAGATAGATAGGAACTGATCCCACACATATTTATTTATTAAATACCTATCTGAATTAATGATTACACAGTGTGTGTAATGTGTGTGACCGGGACACGTGGAAACATTAGAGAGAGAGGCCTTTGCCCAAATCACCCTCTTAAATAAAAAAATAAAGTAGACAATAACATTAAATAATATAGTAATATGCCCATATTTAAATATGCCCACATATTGTATGGGGTTAACCCCATACAAATATGACTCACGTTTAGCAGTCTATCTTTTGTTTATTCATTTTATGCGCCGAAATTGTATGAAAAATATTCGCATAATATTCGCAGATATTATTGCGAATACATCATCATCATCATCCTTCTAGCGTTGGTCCCGTCTTGCGACATATCCTTGCGGATACGAATGCGAATATTCAAAAACTTGCGATATTCGTTACACCCTTATTACACACCATCCATGTTTGCTGTTCTTTAGTGTGAAAAGAAATCACTCTCAAACATATTTATTTATTTGTATAACAGAAACATAAAAATAAGGTACATACGGATTTAACTCATTTCACGAACATTTATTTTGTAAACGTCCGTGTGGATGCAGACTTTTATAGATATATTCTGTTACAACACCTCTTATCTATGAATGGATGATGTACCTACTTTATCACACTTGCCAAAGTCAATCATAACTAAAGTCACTGGATTTGCTAAGCTTAACACTCAACGACATGCAATATAAACAAGAAGCAAGATCCGTCATCGTGAAATGCAATAAGTAAGGTAGTAACCTTACTGGGACAGCAGCCCCAGTGCCTGATGCTACCCCGATTGTTGGCAACTTTGACATTAATTGATTGCAATCATTATCATCATTATCATTATGGATGCAACGAATGGAAAATGCACAAGGAGGCCCTGATCAAGCAGTGGATTGATACGTGGGATGATGATGATGATGATGATTATCAAGTCTGAAAATCAGCGCTGGGCGGCTGAACTACTCGCAGCATTTATGCTGCTATTGATAACTACTTAACCATTTGAAAACTTTAAATCTATTAAGATTAAGGTATACCTATTTAGTTGTATGTTTCAATGGTGTTTTTCTGACAATGAATGTGATCACTGATCGTGCCTTTGTATTTTAATACGATATTTAATCATAATATAATTATTATGAACGATCAAGAAAGACTAAAGACGTGCCTAAAATTATTAGGTATTTAACTTTTTATTCACATCATTTAAGTGTAATATGGGGGACAGAGTTAGCCTATGTTAATAAAAAGTTTTAATAGGAGTCGCATTATTTTAATTTTCAAAATAACATTTGGGCTCGGACGAACCTAGATGTAGACTGTATCTACGAAACTATAAACCTATTTGTTATACGTTGGTATTTATGCTGCAAACTTACTAAAATGGCTAGTGCGATGTAAAAATAAGTACCTATACCTTTGAGTATTTATAGACAATGGAGGTGTCATAACGTAAACTCTTCGAATAAATTTTTTCGCCAATTTTAGCGGGGGGTGAGGTAAACACGTACAGCACACCACCAAAAGACGAATAACTCAACAGACACAAATTTTGCTGTTGCGATAAACGCACACTACAGCAAAATTCAACACATCAAAAATGACATGCACACAGATACTGTTTTCACGTAACTGTGCAGCATACATAAGAAAAACATAGTGATGGGACACATATGAAGAATGAGTCAAATCATTTTAATGAATGAACTGAATTGTCTTATAGGTACTATCTATTGTGAAATTTGAAAATTGTAAATTCTGTATATTGAAGATGTTATCCAATAAATATATTTGTTTCTATGTATATCTGTCTATATTTATTGTGTCCTTATCACTCTCGCATAACTAAACTGTAAAATAAAACTGTCGCCCGCGGTTGTTTCGGGCTTAAACAATCACGGACTTCTAAAACAAGTACACTCGACTTCATATTGTCGTTGCTAAAATGAAACCATTTCATTTTCGCCATTTTGGAGCTGATAGCTATGTGCAAGTTGTGTGAGCGTCCATGGGTCTAATATTAGAGATTCACAGATCGTCACAGATCAAAGAACGGTTTGCCTGAAATGACAATTTTAGTAGACGTTCACGCAGGATGCTTTGAATGGGCACTGAAAACAACTGTCATTCCCTATGGAATATTTAGTCCAACGTGCTTGTAGTTTAGAGGTCAGTGAATATAACCTTCAGGAAAAGAACATACGCCCATCTAAAAATAAAGGTGATTAATATGAAACAACATATAAAGTGATTTAAAGATATGAGTAAATAATGAGTAAAGAGAAAACAGTAAAACAAATTGTTATTAATTTAATTAGAATTACCACATATAAAATAAAATAAAAAAAGTTATAATTAAGTAAATATATTCATCTATCTATCAGCCACAGACGTCCACTGCTGAACATAGGCCTCCCCAAGAATCGTCACAACCCTTGCTACGCTGCGCTTTCCTATACGTGGTCGCCACTCTAGCACTTTGCTGACCTAACGGCCACCGATTCTCCGGGCTACATGGCTTGCTCATTGCCACTTCAATCGTGCAGTCCTGTGAGCTATGCCGGTTACCTTGGTTCTTCTACGGCATATCCTCATTTCTCATTCTATAAAAGAAAAGAAGAATAAGGAAATAAGGAGGCAGCAGTGAAGATGGAAAGAATATGAAATAAAGTCTATAAATAATAGTATATGAATAACGCATATACTCATAGCCCAGCATTAAATGTTCCTTTTATCTAGATACTACTTTTAGCAAAGAATTATTTTCATTTTCATATTAAATTTCAACATCGTATGTCTAGAGAAAGGTAATATTTCTAATTCACCTTGCAAGATTTAAAAATAACATACATCTATACCTATTATTAAATTCAATCACTACATCGTATAGAACAAAGTCGCTTCTTGCTGTCTGCCTGTTTGTCTGTCTGTCCCTATGTATGCTTAGATCTTTAGAACTACGCAACGGATTATGACGCAGTTTTTCTTAATAGATAGAGTGATTCAAGTGGAAGGTTTATAATATGTATAATACATGCATAATTTATCAGTTTTGCACCCGTGCGAAGCCGGGTGGGTCGCAAGTATCTAATAATACACTAACTATTAAACGAACTGCAGTGATCGAATGAATGAATGATTCATTCAAATGTTGAGTCGTGGTTTTGACTTTGTCACATCCCTCGCCCCTGTACCACCGTTTTATGTTTACATTTTTCTGTCGTTTACGTATCGTAACGGTTTTTTCTTTCAATGGAGATTGTACTTCAATACACATTTAATAGTTAATAAAAACACTTACCTGTGATAGGAAACGCGATCTTGTGGCGAATTTGAGGTGTCGGATCGTCTTTTACACGAAAATACTGCACAATTCACCATTTTTGAAGAGAAATGTCACGCGACACGGAATGATGCAAAATGACAGTGAAGTGACTTTAAGTAGTTTTATATAACGTGCTTGACCATTTGACCAATTATTTTGCCGGAGGGGGTCGCCCATGCATGGCATCTCCTGTCTAAATATAAATACTCAAAGACCTATACACATATAATAACCATGCATGGCTCCGCGCGATGTGGCAGTGGAAATTAGCATTTTGTAAACTATAATCGCAAAAGTCGACTCTAAAATGTAAGCTTAAAGGTAAATAGGCACAGTTTAATTTCAGATATCTGAAATCATTTCAAATGTAGGTACATATCTACATTTTGAGCGTGATAGGATGATAGCAACCGTCATGCAAACAGCATCTTCACCTTATCTGCACGCTATCTTACTGGCAGGCGATTGTGGAGATGTCAATTTAACAGTTTCTCTCTCTAGGCCGCAAAGTATCGTCTATAATATATATCTAAGTATCTACATAAACTTCGTGGCTCAGTTAGCTGTGACCTGGCACATTTTGAAATGGCTGAAAACACGGACTGAAATACGTTTTTTTTTACCTTATTACCAAACCAGCTGACAAAATTTCACGAGAATCGGTTGACAAATACGACCTGCAGGTGAGAACAGCCGGACATCCAAACATTTTTGGCCAAGCTGAAACGGACACGCTTCGCTCGCTCGGTCAATAAAAAATTATCATTAAATGTGTTAAGCGCGAAACTAGAACGGATGGATGGACCAACTTATTTAGCTATTTTTGTTGTAATATTCCTTGATATGTGAGGAAGGTTTAATTGAAGAGAAATTTTTTGAAAAAGTGGATAAACGTAAAAACGCCTCTTTAAATTATTCTCATACTTGCGAGTAGAAATTCGCTCTGCTATTGTCAAAAGTTAAATACTTAGTTTCGGACAAAACGACGACGTCTGTCGGGTTAATCGTTAAGTTATCATTTTTTTAACCAACTTCCAAAAACGGACGAGGTTCTATGTTTCACGGTATGTATATTTTGTTTTGTAAGCAAGTTTCTTAAAAAATATTAAAAAACCGTCCAAGAGCATGTCGGGCTACGCTCAGTGTAGGGTTTCGTAGTTACCCATCCTTCACAATAGACGGACTTACAGCGGTTTTAAGACCGTGGTTTAAATTACGAGAAAGATTTCAAACTATAAAACCGGCCAAGAGCATGTCGGGCCACGCTCAGTGTAGGGTTCCGTAGTTGCTCATCCTTCACAATAGACGGGCTTAAAACAGCGGTTTTAAGCCCGAGGTTTAAGTTACAAGAAAGATTTCAAGCTCTATAAAAAGGTCGTAAACGCCAAAGTAACTGTAATTACTTATTACCTTCTGGAAGTCAAATTACGTCCTTTTGAAGAAAATTATGAAATTTTGCGATAACTCAAAAACGGCTCGACCGATTTTGTTCAATATATGTAGTTTTCATTGAAAGTTCTTATAAGGCCTCATTTCTATGAATTTTTCTATATTTTTTTTATATTTTTCTTTATCAAAAAATAATGTTAGAAGACCCCTATTATTTTTAAAATACCTATTCAACGTCGCCCCACACACTAGTGCTGAAACGAAAAAAAAAATTCACCCCCACTTAAGGTGTTCGAGAGGTACCCGAAAAAATCATTTTTCTTTAGTTTTTATTTTACCGTTTCGTCGTCGTGATACATACACATACTCATACCAAATTTCAGCTTTCTAGTACTAATGATCACGGAGCTAAGCCGCGGACGGACGGACAGACGGACAGACGGTCATGGCGAAACTATAAGGGTTCCTAGTTGACTACGGAACCCTAAAAAAGGGCGTAAACGTCAAAGTAACTGTAATCACTTATTACCTTCTGGAAGTTATCGATTATACGCACCAGATTGAGCGGAATGTTTAATTAACTAGTATGTGTAACGTATATATAAGTGGTGTAGTATGTGTAAGTATAAGGACACCGCGCGACACTTACGTCATTTTAAAGAAAATTATGAAATTTTGCTCAAATAACGATAACTCAAAAACGGCTCAACCGATTTTATTCAATATAGTTTTCATTGTAATTACTTATAAGGCCTCGTTTTCATGAATTTTTCCTTAATTTTTGACCCCAGGTTGTATAGTTAGAGGGGGGGGTGGACGCTATTTTTTGCATTTCCGGACTTTATCAAAAAATAATGTGTGGAGACCCCTATTATTCAACGTAAACGTTTTTTTTTGTTTTTACTATACCGTTTTGTCGGCGTGATACATACACATACTCATACCAAATTTCAGCTTTCTAGTACTAATGATCACGGAGCTAAGCCGCGGACGGACGGACAGACGGACATGGCGAAACTATAAGGGTTCCTAGTTGACTACGGAACCCTAAAAACGTCACTACGTTAACGTAACTAAATAAAACATTCAGCACGTAACTGTGACACGCGACGCGACTGTTGTACGACAAATTCTACCTGTCACTTTCCTGTCAGTACCGTGCGAGCAAGATGGGCTACATTGTGTCCCGCGAAAAGCGAAGTGGCTGTAAAATTTGCTAGCCCTCGTAGCATAATAATAAATTTATTATAAATATTATAATCATCGGACAATTTTACGCCTATCGCAATCTGCAGCACTTATTTTTTTTTTTTTTTTTCAAAGTTATGTATGACGTCATTTTTTAGTCTAAGTAAAGTATAGCCCTCTGCAAGGGGTTTTACAACCGACGCCATATTGCGGATATTTTGATAATAACAAATCCTTGACTGACGTTTATTAATGCAAATATGACGTATGCACATTATTGCCATATGAAAGCTGTTTGTAGCGCCACTATCCCTGGGCCGGACCGACGCTTGCTAGGCTATACGTATGTACGTTTATATTTTTTTCTCCGACATGCTACGAAATTAAGTAAAAACAGCGTGCAAAATTAAAAAGGCAGGCAAGGTGTAGTTAGTGACTTAACTATTATACCTGCACATTTAACAGTCTTACATTTATAAATAATGACACAAAGGTAAATTAAGAAAGAAAAATTGAATGCAAAAATAAAAATGTGGTATTACCACATAAAAAATATAGAATCGATAAAAAGATTCTATACAAATATTTAGTCTTACATTTACTATGCAGCGAAAATGCCAGTATCCATCCATGGCTGCATTTACATAATTTACTGTCCTAAACAATGCACGTATTGCTAGTAGGCTAATTTAAAATTAAGTTATGACAAGAAAAAAAAATAGTACTGTAATGATACTAATGATCAACTTGTGGAAATTAATAAAGAAATCGAGAGTTTTGCGTCGTGTACACCCTAAAAAAAATATTTAAGTTAAATTTTCTGTATCTAAAGAAATATAAGGAAATACATAAAATAACCGAAGTCCACGACAACTGCCTACATATAGTTATTATAGTCTTCGAGTTCGACCTATCCGCGATAAATAATAAGCTGTCAATAATGTCAAGCTCAACGTCATTCGTTTTTTACAATTATTAGACACCAGTAACCTTTCCATTGTGCCATAGTTTTCGAGTTACTACATTTTAGAATGAGTACATTTTTTTTAATTAATAATAAAATAGTTATTAATCTTAGGAAATATAAAAAAAATGATTACTTATTCTTTCTAAGCGGAATACAGAAAAGGGCTTGTGCACAAATCACGTGAGGTTTTTTCGGCTACTTTTTGACCCCCACTTCCCCCCTGGTGATATTTGGTGAGGTTCTTTGCTAACCCCCCCTCCCCCATACTACCTCACGTGTATTTTTTTCTGCCAGAATTTCGTAAAATGACTCGCAATTTTGAAGTATTTAACAAGTGAAGATTTATTTTTTACGAAACCGAGAAAAAATATCGATTTTCTTAGTCTTCGTTCATAGTAGAAAAATACACGTGAGGTCTCCTTATACCCCTCCCTCCCCCAACGTGATCTATCGTGATTTTTTCGTGACCCCCTCCCCCCCTATCGAACCTCACGTGATTTGTGCACAAGCCCAAAGTAATAAAATTTTAGTCTTAAAAATATGAAATCTTCTCAATTTCATTTAGCGAACATAAAATAGCATTATCATTCCAATATATTGAAATACAATTAAGAAAAAGAAATCTCAAGTGTTAAAAAGGAGGAGAAAGTTTCACACTTTTCATAATATAAAAATATTTAAGGCCGAACACATGTAAACTGTAGAGAAGACTTAATAATATGAATAAGTATATATTAGGAGGATGGCAAACGATAAATTATGATGTTTTGCCTTTTCGTCCAGTGTCATTTCATCGAATTTTCACTTCGCCGATTTTGTTCCTCCGTAGATAAAACCTATAATTTCATATTCTTAAAAATTATCATCCTATTGATATGTTAGGATTGTTTTATAACAATCCTATATGATAGGTAACTACTTCGGCGAAATGAAACAATCGACGAAAAATAAAATACCTACGGCGAAAAGGCAGAATCGATAAAATAAATCATTCGATTATATTTCCCGCCAAAATTATTAGATTTCATAAACAAATATAGTTTTTTTTTATCACACCGTATACCATTTAAATTTCTCGTTTAATTAAACTAGACGAGAAATGCAAAACTCAGTTAGACCTATGTAGGTATGTAATAGTAAAAAGGTGCTTAGGGACTTCGCTAAGCATCAGTGGGGAAGTTGAAATAAAAAATAAAATTACGAATATGTTACGTAACAATGGATAGGGGAGGTTTTGTGGCAAGCAATTGGGCCAAGAGGAGTGATGTAAGGCCAGGGAAAAATCAATAATTCGCGCGCCGTCTCCGTGGTGCATTCGCTCAGCTGACTATCGATTGTGTATATTAAAATGTCTCTTTGCTCACCAGTAATAAGCTATTTTATCCCCGTGGCCATTTCTAACGTTGCGGTCCAATAAATTAAAACATACATTAGTCACAGCCCCTTCCATCCATTTAACAAAAATGTTCCCCTTACTCAGGTCGAAATTGTACGATACGAATTTGCCGGGTTGAGCCGGAGTCTGCCAATGGAATTCATTAGCTATTTGAGACCAAAACTCTTCAGGATCCTCTAGTGACTGCTTATGCATTTTTTTGTATGTCTCAAAAGACGGCAGACGCGACTTTTCGACGACGAAATCGGATGGATGGTAAACACGCGACATCGCGGCGGTAGCGTTCGTTTGTAATCGCCGCTTGGAACTAGGACGCGTCTGAACGCGGCGAGACACTCGCGGTTACTGTGAATGTGTGCTGTGTGCAAACTGCGAATCGACCTCTGTGTGATTTTGACGTTTGTGTTAGTTTGGCACTCGCAGCGACACTTGATTGAATGCTCGTGAAACAGGGCGAACATGGAATGACGTCTGCATGAAATGCGCGTGCGCGACGCGGGCGCAGGGACTAACCCGCGCTAACTTTGACGTCTGTAAGAGACTAATAGGAGCTATTTCGTTTTCACCTCACCAGCCGAAACATAGTGATTTTGCTGCGAGATAACAGTGAACAAAACGCGATTTTGTTTTGAGTGTGAGTACAAAGTAGCTTTTATCTATCCAAATATCATAAACTCTCCATGATGCGTTCAAGAACCGCACATTATGACCAACATAAAAATAGACTGTTTTGTTAGAACAAATTTCTTATCTGTAAAAATGATATTATTGCTAAATAATAACATCGATTTCGATAGTATTTTTTATTCAAATTTCGAACATCTCTGAAAAACAAATAAATTTGATTTGACCTCTATTCTAATATCACTCGAGATGACGTTTAGTTCGAAATAAATTGTCAATTTGCAATCAAATTTGACAAATGTCGCACGTAAGATATCGAACGATATGATAGTTGGGGTCGACTTTAGTTTGTCTTTGAATTAAAAACAACTATGACAGCTGCCAGAAAATTTCATTACCGCCATTACCGGGTAATATTTGTCATAGAGTGCGACTCCTGAATGAATCATGGAGGCTTATAATATGTGGCTAGATAAAGTAGTGTATGTAACTGTACATAATTAGGCATTAAAACACTCGTGTGATATTATTATGAAACTTGCCTTCGGCGCGTTTCATAAACCCACACTCGTGTTTAATACCCTTCATTATATACAGTCACATAAACTACTATTAAATTTTTGCCACGAATTGTCATTTCTCAGCCACAGGTTAATAATAAAATTCGAATTTCGATGCACTCTGTCTCTTTCACATTTATATGAAAAAGAGTGGTAAAAACATCAATTCGATTTTCGAATCCGACCTCGAATAAAAACACGTTCGGTTACGCGTTAGGGCGCGTGTAGACGGCGCCGCCTCCGCGCCGACACCGCACCGCCGCCGCACGGGCTCGTGTACACGGTGCCGCCTCCGCGCCGCCTCCGCGCCGCCTCCGCGCCGACACCGCGCCGCCTCCGCGCCGCCTCCGCGCCGACACCGCGCCGCCTCCGCGCCGCCTCCGCGCCGACACCGCACCGCCTCCGCACCGCCTCCGCACCGCCGCCGCATCGCCTCCGAACCGCTGACGCACCTTCGCGCTATTATACGGTCGTTACGTTAGTAAAAGATTTCTAGCCACGAAGATCACGCGTCATGTCCAGTTTTTAACGAAAAAAAAGAAATTAGTGTTAGCTTACTATATGTATAGAAAGTGGCAGGAAGTGCCTGTTTTATGAAAGTGGATCCTATCTGATTTGAGAAAACCGGCCAAGAGCATGTCGGGCCACGCTCAGTGTAGGGTTCCGTAGTTGCTCATCCTTCACAATAAACTGATGTTTAAGCCTGAAGTTTACGTTAAAAAAGACTTTAAGCTCTATAAAAAGGCCGTAAACGCCCTAGAAACTGTAATCACTTATTACCTTCTGGAAGTCAACTTACGACCTTTTAAAGAAAAAATATGAAATTTGATGATAACTCAATAACGGCTCGACCGATTTTGTTCAATATAGTTTTCATTGAAAGTACTTATAAGGCCTCATTAACATGAATTTTTCCGATTTTCTTTGACCCGTGGTTGAAAAGTTAGAGGGGGGGGACACTATTTTTTTTGTTTTTGGATCGAATATTTACAAAACTGCTGACTTTATCAAAACATAATGTTAGAAGACCCCTATTATTTTTACAAGACCTATTCAACGACACCCCAAACACCAGTGTTGAAAAGAAAAAAAATTGACCCCCACTTACGTGTTCGAGGTAACCGAAAAAAAAATTTTTTTTTTAAATTTTATTTTACCGTTCTGTCGGCGTTATACATACACATACTCATACCAAATTTCAGGTTTCTAGTACTAATGATCACGGAGCTAAGCCGCGGACGGACGGACGGACGGACAGACGGACAGACGGACATGGCGAAACTATAAGGGTTCCTAGTTGACTACGGAACCCTAAAAAACTGAAACACATTATCGAAATTACGATTAAGTTTTTCAGTGGTACATATGTTATATTTTTGCCCGATAGTACATGTTATTTGGATTCAGAATCTCAATTAATTTTACCACTTCCGAATTTTTAACAAAACTTATTGAAAAGTTACGAAAATTGCCCAGAAATCAAAAGTTACTTACATGTTACGAGAGAGGGTCAAAAGTTCGAAAAAAGTAACAAATGTAACTATCTGGCAACGCTGAAAATGGCATCAGGGGGCGGCGGGGGGCTAAGCGGCGGCGGCGCGGAGGCGGCGCGGCGGCGGCGCGGCGGCGGTGCGGCGACGGCGGGGGACTCGCGTCTCGTATACATAGCGCGAAGGTGCGGCGGCGTTGCGGGGGCGGTGCGGCGGCGGCGCGGCGGCGGCGCGGCGGCGGCGCGACGGCGGCGCGGCGGCGGGCTTTACGCGTCTCGTGTACATAGCGCGGCGGCGCGGCGGCGGTGCGGTGTCGGCGCGGAGGCGGCGCCGTCTACACGCGCCCTTATACTATTAAAATTAAAATAAATACCCGAAGAAGTTTTAATTGCAACATATTGGGTTTAACGACCGAATGTTTAAATAATTGTGTCTTTTATATCAAATAGATTATTGTTCAAATAGGATAAGGCTTTTCATTTTGTATTGATACCTATACCCATAATTTTTAATTTCACCAATTTATCATAGATCCAGTGCGAAACTGATTGCACGCTGTTTGTGTTCAGCTGCTTCGGTTGATTAATTATGACGATGATGATGATGTTATGCCACCTACGGTAGTACCACACCTCGGACAATGGCGATCAAATGTATGAAAGAAACGCGTTGCTACGCACACAGTCTAAGCTCGTGTAGGTGAACGCGTACCATGCTTGTGTAAGTGAGATAAGACATGCTAGGGTTGCTGCCATTTTGAACGCACGAGTCGGGAACACAATGTGCAGCAATATGATATCATGAGATGACCTTGTAATAGCGGCGTCGATATAATTTTGTGTGCTTATAATTAAACTAATGTTAAACTACGATTTCTTATTCCGCCCGCGTTCAAATTCGATAACCTCAATGACTAAAAACTCATTGCGCGAATTAGGAAGAAATAAGAATCATATTAGGTACGCTGTAAGGTGGGTATCTAAGCTCGATTTATACAAATAGTTTCCTATTTTGAATCAGTATAAACGAAGTAACTAAATTTTTGTAAGGAAATTCAGGCCACCAAAATATTACGTAAGTTGAAAACATGATTTTTTGTTCATATATATATTGTGTTGTTTTCAGTGTGATCTGATAGGTTTAGGTCTAAAACGGATAGGGCAAAAAAAATACTAAACATAAGTACCTATTGTAAGTTGGTTTTCTACAAAACATAAAACACTTTGAAAATAACTAGGTATGTACTTGCCTTGATTCATCCAATAGGAATCTGTAGAACTTTCTTTTATTTTTGTTGTTTATAGAACTTAAACAACCGTATACACAGCACAACACACCCCATTACAAAAGTATTTGTTTAATATTTGAATATTATACGTGGCCTCCGCTCTGCGCACCGCTTCGTCGCGTCCCTGCCAGCCGGTAACTGCGAGGTAACCGAGCGCGGGTGGGCGGCACTTTCGGGGGGAGGCAGGGAGTGTCCATACTGTACGTTACGTAGCATAAACTTATAAAAAAAAAACCACTTCACGATAATATTAAAATTTTAATTATTTTCGATACTATTTAAATTTAATTATTTACACTTTTATTTACACAAAAAAAAAAGATAAAACGTAAAAAAGAATTTACTCGCTATATTTACAAGAAAATTAAAACTTAAAAAAGAATTAATTATTTAACAGGTCGTTGATCCACAGCTGACTGGCATCAAAGCTCGCGTGGGTAAAATAAAAGGTATTTTTTATGCCCCGTAACATTACGGAGGGAAATTTTATCCGTGCACAGTGAGAGGGTTACCCTCCTAAATTTTAAAATAACAAAACACACAATATTGTTGCCGAACTACTTCTATCAGCCGCACTAAATAAAATAGAAACTAACTAAACAACATAAGTACACTAAACTAAAAGCAGCTACGTTCTACGGTTAAATGACGGTGGCGTAAAAAAGGAAAAAAATAGTGCATTGGAGCCACATAAAGTTCTGATCTTGTTTGCGACCCGGAGTCAGCTCGGTCGTTGACGTACAATTTGGAAATGTAAACTAAACTTAAAAAATAATAATAACTAAATCGTAGGTACAACCGGCGAACGCAGTGAAGAAAACTAAATATATACAAAATATAGACGCTTGTCAGTCTAGCTTAGCTTGAAGTGCATGCGGTAGGTGATGACACTGCCCGGCTTCCGGGGAAAACTGGCGTCGCCGAGAAAATCAACACCAACTAAATCAACGCCACCTTGTGGCTCCCGTCGACGACTCAACAGTCCAAAACAGCCGTTGGTTATTTAATTTCCGGGCAGAATACTGAAAATAATATTGTTACCATAAGATTTTTGAACCGCAAGAATATCTAAATAAAAAAATATCTTAAAATAAGTCACGACATAATATAACGTACCTCGGATGCCCAGCCGTTAAAAAACATAGACAGATCCGCCAACCAAAAAAATACGCAGCTCGCACCGATACAACGTTGAACTTGTAGCACATGAAAATCCAGGCTATAATTGAAATATAATTTACAGAAAATAAGTTCAAACTCAAAGCGTCTCGAAGTAACGAATAAGAAACAAATCATTTCTCCATGACAACCCGTCAACAATACTCTCATTTGACACGAACGATATTTTAAATAAAAAAAACACAAACTTCTTATTAACGGCCAGTACCACAAAGGAGGTTAGCATGCGGTTGATGAAAAAAAGGTAAGTATGCAGCGTATTATGCTGCAGTCACAGACAACCCCCACTAGACAGAGCATGTAAGGCGAGTATTAGGCGACCCGCGCGCACCAACGATATGGTACGGCAGAACATTAAAGTATCAACACGGCGGCCACCGTTTAGTTGCGTCCATGTTTATAAGGTCTCTCTACACCACTTAACACTACAATTTACCATGTTATTTATTTAATTTCTTTTTTCGTTGACGTACGCATGGATCATAAACAAGGACGCAACTAAACGGTGGCCGCCGTGTTGATACTTTAATGTTCTGCCGTACCGTATCGTTGGTGCGCGCGGGTCGCCTTACATGCTCCGTCTAGTGGGGGTTGTCTGTGGCTGCAGTTATCCTCCCACCAAAACAAAAAAAAACAATGTGACAACCCTAACAATAACTCTGACTCGATAAAATAAAGAAATGTTAACATCAATTTCCACTCATAAAAAAAAAACCACGATAATATTAAAATTTTAATTATTTTCGATACTATTTAAATTTAATTATTTACACTTTTATTTACACAAAAAAAAAAGATAAAACGTAAAAAAGAATTTACTCGCTATATTTACAAGAAAGTTAAAACTTAAAAAAGAATTAATTATTTAACAGGTCGTTGATCCACAGCTGACTGGCATCAAAGCTCGCGTGGGTAAAATAAAAGGTATTTTTTATGCCCCGTAACATTACGGAGGGAAATTTTATCCGTGCACAGTGAGAGGGTTACCCTCCTAAATTTTAAAATAACAAAACACACAATATTGTTGCCGAACTACTTCTATCAGCCGCACTAAATAAAATAGAAACTAACTAAACAACATAAGTACACTAAACTAAAAGCAGCTACGTTCTACGGTTAAATGACGGTGGCGTAAAAAAGGAAAAAAATAGTGCATTGGAGCCACATAAAGTTCTGATCTTGTTTGCGACCCGGAGTCAGCTCGGTCGTTGACGTACAATTTGGAAATGTAAACTAAACTTAAAAAATAATAATAACTAAATCGTAGGTACAACCGGCGAACGCAGTGAAGAAAACTAAATATATACAAAATATAGACGCTTGTCAGTCTAGCTTAGCTTGAAGTGCATGCGGTAGGTGATGACACTGCCCGGCTTCCGGGGAAAACTGGCGTCGCCGAGAAAATCAACACCAACTAAATCAACGCCACCTTGTGGCTCCCGTCGACGACTCAACAGTCCAAAACAGCCGTTGGTTATTTAATTTCCGGGCAGAATACTGAAAATAATATTGTTACCATAAGATTTTTGAACCGCAAGAATATCTAAATAAAAAAATATCTTAAAATAAGTCACGACATAATATAACGTACCTCGGATGCCCAGCCGTTAAAAAACATAGACAGATCCGCCAACCAAAAAAATACGCAGCTCGCACCGATACAACGTTGAACTTGTAGCACATGAAAATCCAGGCTATAATTGAAATATAATTTACAGAAAATAAGTTCAAACTCAAAGCGTCTCGAAGTAACGAATAAGAAACAAATCATTTCTCCATGACAACCCGTCAACAATACTCTCATTTGACACGAACGATATTTTAAATAAAAAAAACACAAACTTCTTATTAACGGCCAGTACCACAAAGGAGGTTAGCATGCGGTTGATGAAAAAAAGGTAAGTATGCAGCGTATTATGCTGCAGTTATCCAAACTTATAAAAAAAAAACCACTTCACGATAATATTAAAATTTTAATTATTTTCGATACTATTTAAATTTAATTATTTACACTTTTATTTACACAAAAAAAAAAAGATAAAACGTAAAAAAGAATTTACTCGCTATATTTACAAGAAAGTTAATACTTAAAAAAGAATTAATTATTTAACAGGTCGTTGATCCACAGCTGACTGGCATCAAAGCTCGCGTGGGTAAAATAAAAGGTATTTTTTATGCCCCGTAACATTACGGAGGGAAATTTTATCCGTGCACAGTGAGAGGGTTACCCTCCTAAATTTTAAAATAACAAAACACACAATATTGTTGCCGAACTACTTCTATCAGCCGCACTAAATAAAATAGAAACTAACTAAACAACATAAGTACACTAAACTAAAAGCAGCTACGTTCTACGGTTAAATGACGGTGGCGTAAAAAAGGAAAAAAATAGTGCATTGGAGCCACATAAAGTTCTGATCTTGTTTGCGACCCGGAGTCAGCTCGGTCGTTGACGTACAATTTGGAAATGTAAACTAAACTTAAAAAATAATAATAACTAAATCGTAGGTACAACCGGCGAACGCAGTGAAGAAAACTAAATATATACAAAATATAGACGCTTGTCAGTCTAGCTTAGCTTGAAGTGCATGCGGTAGGTGATGACACTGCCCGGCTTCCGGGGAAAACTGGCGTCGCCGAGAAAATCAACACCAACTAAATCAACGCCACCTTGTGGCTCCCGTCGACGACTCAACAGTCCAAAACAGCCGTTGGTTATTTAATTTCCGGGCAGAATACTGAAAATAATATTGTTACCATAAGATTTTTGAACCGCAAGAATATCTAAATAAAAAAATATCTTAAAATAAGTCACGACATAATATAACGTACCTCGGATGCCCAGCCGTTAAAAAACATAGACAGATCCGCCAACCAAAAAAATACGCAGCTCGCACCGATACAACGTTGAACTTGTAGCACATGAAAATCCAGGCTATAATTGAAATATAATTTACAGAAAATAAGTTCAAACTCAAAGCGTCTCGAAGTAACGAATAAGAAACAAATCATTTCTCCATGACAACCCGTCAACAATACTCTCATTTGACACGAACGATATTTTAAATAAAAAAAACACAAACTTCTTATTAACGGCCAGTACCACAAAGGAGGTTAGCATGCGGTTGATGAAAAAAAGGTAAGTATGCAGCGTATTATGCTGCAGTTAGTACTCTTTATTATACTGTGGTAGTACGGACCCTACCATGAGATTACAGTGACCGACTGACCGTACTCGCTAGCGACTACGTAAAGGATTTGTTTGAAGAATTGTAGTTCCACAAAGTAACCGCTAGGGGCACACTACTATTCTCCTTACCACTCCATACAAATCGTTTACGCTGTCGCTAGAGTACCTACGCTCACGTCCACTCAGGTTACAGTGCTAACGTGGCCAGTCGCGGAACTACCGCTGTTCAGGCACGTGGCAAAATAACCAGATGGGCTCTACCTCTCCCAATGAAAAAAAATCTCAATTAACTAATTCTGTGTATCTAACTCCACTGCGTTGTCTAGAAAAGCGGTCTCTAGGCGAGAACAACCGTAAATCTAACCTAAAAACCTAAAAATTGATGAAGCTGAAGCAGAGACCCTTCGCTTCGCTCGCTCGGACGCTCGGTCAATTAAAGCCTGACCAGAAATATATGAGGAAGAGGGCGCTATTTATAAGATTTATATGGCAACAATTTTGCAACCAATCGCAACCCACTATATTCACACTAATGAAATTAGTTTTAAATACCTGTCAGTTCCACTAAGTTAACCTCGTAATATCATTTAATGGAATACACAATTTTCCAGACTGTTTTTCGTGTCGTAAACACATGTACACTTTATTTATAATCTTACGTTCATTTTTGTCATTTTCTTAGGATAATTTTAAATATTTTTCTTTAAAAAAATCACCACAAATGACATTGACATTGTTGATAAACCATCATAAAATCATTGCCAGTGTAAGAAAACTTTCCAGTGATATGTATTCCGCAATATGGCGCGTCTTCATATATTTCTGGTCAGGCTTTATGTTCGGAGGCAACAACATAAAACATATCGCGTTTGATTAAGGAGGTTCTTCGATTTCAAACTATATTCATAGTAGATTGTTCAACAAGGGACTAAAACAAGCCATAATGACACGAGATGTTTTAGCCACCCGAGCTAAGCGAGGGTGCCTAATAGTTCGAGTGTCATTATGGTTGTTTAGTCTCGCGTTAAACACTCTACTTTTCACTTTGAATGCGAGGAAAAGAAACGACGTTCAATATAAAATTACAATATTTATTATAACAAAGTTTCTTACAATTACGTAGTACCTACAGTCGTTAATCCAACCTCAGAAAAATTCAAAGGGCAATTTGTACAATTCTTTACATTTAAATGTATAGTTTTCCCCTGAAAATTAAGCTGGCTCGGCGTGGTTTGTATTTGAGAAGTAAGTTCAATATTTTCACTCGAAATTGAAGTAAAAGTTGGAGAGAATGGAGAGTATAGCAGAGACGCAGACCTTTCTTAAAAAAGCTGCCGATAGTTATTTCATTAGGCCCATTCTCATCCCACGATGTTGATGGGCGTGGGTCAAATGTTGGTTGTGATTTCTGCTTTGAGGATATTTTAATTCCTTCAATATATTCCTTCGATAAATATTGTATTTATTTGGATTGACTTCGCACACTGGAAGATGATGATTACCTACTTATTTTGTCCGTAATTTATAGTGACACAATTAATTGGTCTAATTGGTGATTACAATTCAAGTTTAATACGAGTAATGGTAATTATCATTCAAAATTCTAATAGAAAATTAAAATGTTCCAGGTTTTTTTTTCTTATTTTTTAAAGTGACGTTTTAAATGCTTGTATATTTGGCCAACAGATTCAAACTTAAAAACTATTTTATTTAAGACTAATATGGACTTACGGACCATGGATGATAAAATTAATTCATCTTTAATATTATTAAATACATTCGCATTCCTAATAATTAATCGTGTTTCATGAAATATAATCTTTTATTTTTATATTTTTGAGCAGTTGTAATTTTGAGGTTATTTCCACGCACCAAAAAGTTTGTATACCTATCACTGAAAATGGCTACAAACCTCCATTCACAAACATCGTGATTGGCTGTTTAGGAGGAGCTTTAGTCCCGATATGCAGAGACCACGGAGTATATGGAGATGGCATTCAGCGCAGTTTGTTCTAGCACCGCTGTAGCCGACTTTTACACGCACACAATTATATTCGTATTAAAATAAGGTTTTACAACAAACAGAAGTGAGTTGACATTGGCTGAGCTAATGTGTGCGAGTTTCGTGGTCATACACTACTACGAGCAAAGTATCGAGAATTTTAGCCCTTATATGCATATCAGACAATTAATTTATTTTTATTATAACTTAAATAGAAATAAAATAAAAGGCAAATGAAACTATGATTCAGTACGACAAAGTCTCGAATTGACAAGAAATTGATTTCTACTTCCGTCAATTCAGTAGTGTCACTTTTGATATTAACGCTGGCAATAAATCACAAGGTTTTATGTTACTATTCTTAAACATTTAAAATTGAACCTTATCCTCGTAACACGAGGTTTAATTTTAACGACCCAGAAAATGTAATGTAAGCTCAGTCAGCGGTATGCATCTACTGATTCTAAAGGTTAAGGGCATGATCAAATCAAAATAGTCGATATCGATAAAATAATAATATGTATAGGTTTATAATATAATGCATGTTGAAAATATTTATTTTGTATGGTCGTAAATTAAATTATGAGACCTTTTAATTTTTGGCGACGAAATCAAATGGAAGCGTCATCTCAATCTTTCTATCGTTCAAAATGTTTACATATATAGTGATATATGAAAAATAAAAACATCACCTTACAAAATTTGGAACAGATAATAGGTAAATTATAAACGGAGTGGATTTATTTATTTTATCATATAAAATGTAAACAAAATAATTAAGGGACAATCGTACACAACTCGCCCTGACCTTATACTAAGCAATGCTTTTAATATGGGTACTAGACGATGATATAAACAATATATATAAATACATACATATAGATAACATCCATAACCCAGGAACAAAATATTCGAGTTCATCACACAAATATTTGCCCTTGCCGAGATTCGAACGAAGGACCGCCGGCTCAGTAGGCAGGTGCATAAAAACTGCGCCAACCTCGTCGTCAACTGATTTAACTAACTAGTAACTTTTGTATCATTATTTCAAATGTTATAAAGTATTATGATTGGTACATGTGATATAACTTATACTATATAATTTCTATTGCCATTAAATTATGAAAACCATAATTTATGCGTTGCTCTTCTTCGTACTATCAATTATTATGACATTCAATAATATTACTTGAAATTTTGTGCCATACTAAATTATGCTTATGAAAAGCCTGCCAAACAACAATTATGACATATAAAATGTTATGCAAATAATAATTTATGACAAATAACATGGATGAGGAAAGCCATTATGCGAAATGAGTTATGACGGTCAAATTTATGACAAGAATTTTTATTCCACTAGAGGTGATCCCTTATTTTTGACATAAGTAACAAATTGAAATATGTAACAATTAAGTATTTAAATACTTTTTTACTTTGTTTGCATGCCTTTTTGGTAGAACATAAGCAACAACAGGAAAAGGACTATATTTTTTATGATTTTATTACAAATGTATAGTTTTTAGAAATTTATAAGTATTTGTAGTATATGACGATATTACTTGTCAAATTTCATAGTTCTAGGTCATCGGGAAGTACCCTATCATTTTGATTCCCTTGAGAGTGTCGAAATGTACGTTTTTGCGACATAAACGGCCGTATCTTATTTTCACGTTAACGTAGAAGTTTGTTTTTTTTCACAGCTTCAAGGAACCGTAGACCTGAGTATATGGTTTTAATTTCAACTCGATACCTCTACGCGTTCTCGAGATAAAGGGTCTTGACAGACAGACAGACGGACGGACAACAAAGTGATCCTATAAGGTTCCGATTTTTCCGATTGTAGTACGGAACCCTAAAAATCAACAGGTCATTGAACGAAATAGTGATCGAATGAATGATTCATTGAAATGATGAGTAGGTATTTTTTTTACTTTGTCACATTATATCACCCCTGTACCAATGTTAAAAAAATTCTGTCGTTTGCTTGTCGCCACGTGTCGTTCGCCCGTGATAGGCATCTCTATTTGGCTACAGTCTGTTTGATATTATAACAAACATTTGACACATCACAGGACCAATATAACGTAAATTTGCGCGACATATTGAATTTCATAAAAAAAAACAAGCAGACATAGTGATTTTTCATGTATCTATAAACGTTTTTCACTTTCTATTTGATTCAATTGAGTTCATGTTATATTTTTTCTTATCACGATTTTGAAGTATTTAACGATAAATAAATCATTACTCAAACAGTTACGTACTACGTCTTTTTTTTTAAAGCTGTGTTGTGACTAAATCTTGCGTTTCGATTCATGTGCTATTTCTGTAAATTGGTAGAAATCGATTAAATCGATAAGTTTATAACCCAAAGAAAGAACAATAAAACCAACTATCACTTTACATAGAAAGCTCCTGTGAGTCCGGCGGCTCGTATCTCAAAAAAATATTGATTTACACAAAATAAACAAAAATATATTCAGGTTTGAAAAAAAGTTCGTCGTAAAAATCGATTTGATCAACCATTCATAATCGTTAGATTTGGCAAACAATATGTCTTTGCTACATCACTACAAACATCAACAGAGAACTCTCAAATGTTTGTTATAATATCAAACAGACTGTAAATACTCAGACTTCCTGAAAGGTAATTAATAATAATTATAGTATTATTCGTCGCCCTCCATCAAGCGAAGCCATTAGACAGCTCATCAACGGGTAGCGATAGCGGTGCCAGGGTAAAGGACTTTATAACCTTTTCCTGTGTTTTTTATCTGTTATCTACTTAGGTAACTACCTGCTATTAACTTCTATACCTACCATATAGGTACCTACCTACTACGAGGGTGGATCAAATAGTACCCGTGTTTGATGGCAGGTGGCGTTACTTAGAAAAGTTGGCATTACCGTCGTATAGTATATTGACCTTATCAAATAAAAAAATTAAAACTCTCAATTGTCTATGGTTCAGTTTTTTTCTGGCGGCAAATTTTGTAAGACTTGTTTTGTTTTTCATACAAAATGGAGAAAGAGCAATATCGTTCCGTAATTCGCTTTTTATTTTTGGATGGAAAAACATATATGCTGTCTACGGAGGTCTTTCGCCGTCTATGACAACCATGAGATATTGGTTTAATGAATTTAAACGAGGTCGTACATCTGTTTTCGACGAGGACCGCCCAGGGCGCGCGGCAGACGTGGTTACAGAAGTCGTGCAAAAGGTAAAGAACATAATGGTCACCGATCGACGTACCAAAGTGCGTGAATTAGCAGAGGCTGTAGGGGTGTCGTACGGAACGGCAATTAATATAATACACGACAAATTAAATATGAAAAAAGTGTCCGCCCGATGGGTGCCGCGATTGCTCACGGATGAAAATAAGCGGTTACGGCTGTCAATGTCGAAAGAGTCTTTGGGCTTGTTTGAGCAAAATCCACAAGAGTTTTTCCGTCGTGTCGTCACTGTTGATGAAACCTGGATCCGTTATTATACACCTGAAACCAAGCGGCAGTCTAAACAATGGTTTTTTTCTAACGAATCTGCTCCAAAGAAGGCGAAAACGGTCCCATTAGCAGGAAAAGTCATGGCCACGATTTTTTGGGATAGTAAGGAAATAATCCTTATAGATTTCTTACAAAAGGGAAAACTATCACAGGGCCGTTACTATAGTGAGTTATAGGACCGGTTTGATGAAAATAAAGGAGACACGGCCCCATTTGGCTAAGAACAAAGTGTTGTTCCCTCATGACAACGCACCAGCACATTCATCTAAAATTGTCACTGCAAAATTAACCCAAGTACGTTACGAATTGCTGCCACACCCGCCTTACTCACCGGATCTGGCTCCCTGTGACTTTTTTCTGTTCCCCAATATGAAAACATGGCTCGGGGGAAAGAAATTCAGGTCAAACGAGGAGGTTATAGCTGAGACAGAAGCGTATTTTGAAGAGTTTGACAAATCCTACTTTTTGGAGGGGTTAAAGAAGTGGCCGAAACGCTGGGAAAAGTGTAAGGACCTAGAAGGAGATTATGTTGAAAAATAAAATAAACTTTAAAAAAATATATGCGTCTTTATTTCTAACACAGTACTTTTTGATCCACCCTCGTATTATGAAATTATAATTTTGAAAATCAGTTTTCTATGAAGAAGGGTCATTGTTTCGCGAAAAATCTGAATAACAGCGCGATGCAGCAGCCCCATCTGTTAAACAAAACAACTCTGTCCTCTCGTCACGCCAAAACGGCTGGATGGATTTCAATCAATTTTGGTAGTTACAGGGATAGCTGGACACCCAAAGATTGTTAAAAGGATACTTAAACCCGACTATGATAGAGAAAACGTAGACGAAGTTGCAGGCATCTTTTAGTTACCTATGTAAAATTGGCCGGGTGTTAGTATGCATCTTCTACTTTGTTGGTATCTATTCGTGCGTAAGGTAAAAGTTTGAAGCGAAGAAAATGAAACCCAACATGGTTTTAAGTGTTTGTAATTGTATGCAGTATTGACATGCATGATGATTATATTAACACATTAAAAATAAATAACTTCCAAATGATAATAATGAATGTATATAAACTGGACCAGTCTTGCATAGTACGTAAGTTCTGTAGAACAGCAGTACATAATAAATATATTTCATAATAAACCCGCCGATTGCGCAATTACCACAGCGTGCAAGCTAATTAGTATTTCCCGAGATTGCACAAGTTTTCAACACAATGCAGATAGATTATAATTACTTCATAAAATTTTACACAATTTGAGTACCTGAAATATTATAAACCGTGAATGAAATCTCGAATAAATTATCTTTTACATAATTATAACTCTCTCACATTTCTAGGGCATGTATTTCAGTATTATGCTATTTTACAAATATACTCACAACAACAGACTATCTATAATAGTATGACCACTCTTATCAATTAATGATTAAATAATAAGTGATGTTACAAAAAGTGATGATTGATAGTAGTACAATAGTATTAAATAGATATACAAAAACTTAACTAACACCGATATTACCCGTGTTTAAGTACTTTTATGTGGACACAGTTAAACTTATAGTGGTGACATTTATTCGACTAGGTATATATAACCTGATAAAGTCTCCGTCACATTCCGCCTGTGCTCCTACCTTACATAGGTATGTAAAGTAGTATGACTGCAAGAGTGACTGATGCTTCATCATTTATTTGCAGACCGATAATCGCCATCATAGTACATTTAAGCTAAACTGTTTATAAAAAAAAAGTTAGGCAAGAGGTAGAACATGGTGAGGTAATGCGGTAAAGCGAAGGCATACGTGAGTAGTTTAGGTAGGAGCTTGGCCAAGACCGCTTCTATGAAACTTATATACTTAGACGTTGGTTTCTGCGCGTAATATATTTTTTATTAATTACTCTATTATTGGTAGATCTACATAACATACCTAATACATTTCAATCGGATTTTGATTAATTAATAGTTAATCCAACCACTTATGAGTTAGCTTTTTGACTGTTTGATACTTATCTATTCATAATAATGAATAATATATTATTTATCTAAAAAATTAAGTTCTTTAAATAATCGGTCAAATACGTGTTACATTTTTCAGAGAATGATCCGTTCAGAGAATATTCCTTATTAAATATATAATTGAAGTTAATGATCGACGTGACATATGAAGGTATAGGTATAGTGCAGACTTAGGCATTCAAAAATAAATCATCATTTTAACTGACCATCATTCAAGAATATGTTATTTTAAATGACGAGTTTTAGGATAAATCAAAGCAGAAAAAATTGAGTATTTAATTTGCTTGTCATTCAAATAAATTAATCTATTATTGATTATTACAAATAATATTTTTTGATTATAAGTATTACTTCAATAAAATAATTCCAAATTTCTGAACGATGGAATGAGCAATTTAAATGGATATTTAACAAAATGAAGAAAAAATGTAGTCAATCCGCATGTAGACGGGGTAGTAATATTGGGAATGTGGTAGAGTTGAGAATATGGACGACTTGACAATGTAGCTGAGTTAGCAATGTAGACAAGTTGGTAATATGGACGATTTGGCAATGTAGACGAGTTGGGAATATGCCTATAGTTGGCAATCTGGACGAGTTGGATATGTGGACGAGTTGGATATGTGGACGAGTTGGCATGGTGACCGAGTTGGCAATATGTCCATATTGCAAACTCGATTTGGATATGTAGACGAGTTGGCATTGTGGATGAGTTGGATACGTGGACGAGTTGACAATGTGGACGCGTCGAATATGTAGACGAGTTGGCATTGTTGGCGTGCTGGGAATATAGACGAGTTAACAATGAGGACGTGTTTGGAGTGTAGACGAGTTGGAAATATAGACGAGTTGACAAGGTGGACGAGTTGGATATGTGACCGAGTTGGCAATGTGGACGAGTCGAATATGTAGACGAGTTGGCATTGTTGGCGTGCTGGGAATATAGACGAGTTAGCAATGAGGACGTGTTTGGACTGTAGACGAGTTGGAAATATAGACGAGTTGGCCATATGGACAAGTTGACAAGGGGACGAGTTGGATATGTGACCGAGTTGGCAATGTGGACGAGTCGAATATGTAGACGAGTTGGCATTGTTGGCGTGCTGGGAATATAGACGAGATAGCAATGAGGACGTGTTTGGAGTGTAGACGAGTTGGCATTGTGGACGAATCCGAATGACGTATTCTTGATTTATTTTATTTTACGCCAGTCTGGTATAATGGACGAGTAAACACTGATAAATGCATGCATACACTAAAAATACATTGTGTCTGAAAAAGTGTTAACAATGTTTCTCAATGTATGTCATAATATTCCTATTAGTATAACGCACAGTTCCATCAGTCAAATGTATGTCAGTTAATATATCATGGTATGTTACGTGCAGATTGTACAAGTGTATGTACACATACAGCACCTATTCTCATGGGTCGCCACAGATACTGTGCCTATTTGTACGCGGTAAATTCTCCATTTACCTTGTTTATCACAACTATTACCCAATTCATCCATATGACAATTTGGAAGGGAGACTAAACGAGTTCATGAAGGCGAATTCGTGTAGGTGCGTTTTAGTCAGCGAGTATCGAAGTAACATATCATATGCCACTGCCGAAGCAAGATTCAACGAAAACATATACATGGTCGTTCTCAAAACATGATTCCCGGGCGATAGTAAAAAAACGACATAATTATCGTTCTTAGACAGCACCATTCCATTACCTCTCATTCGTACTCTTTGGTTCTAGTGGTCGGTATGTCTCCGACCTAACTTTATGCTTTTACATGCCTTTATTAGTTCTCGTTGTTATTATTAGTATTTGGGTTGTTTAAAAGAAAACTTGCCCACAGTTAATGCTCTAACCTAATCGTTTCTACTTATATTTCTCATGTGTAATGGAGGTTACTCATTACATAATTTGTATCGCTAATTTTATTGTTGTTACATAATCAACTAAAGTAAAAAAACACAATGATAGAAAAGATTGGGTTAACACCTTAACTATGTATGTGCAAGGTTTTTGAAAACAACCCAGTTAACAGATAATTATGAGCACGATTTCGAAAAAATGAGGCTGGTTACATATATACAGGCTTCGGACTTTTGGTAGCACGTTAGGATGTTTGAGACCTATGGAGCCAACATTAACATTAAAATTGTTCAGATGTTTAGTTTCGTGTACCTACATAATAAATTAAAATCGTTACATAATGTGGGGTCTTAAAATTTAACACAGTATTTAAGCCATAAGACTTGCTGAGTCTCGATCAAATTATGTAATTATCGTTTGACCAATAAGTGCGGAGTTTTCGGGGGTAGCTCATTAAGTCGATTTTGAACACCCCTACAAAAGTACCCTCATCCATCATACTGGAATATTTTCAGCTATGTTTTGTAATTATTAAATTACGATGCTGCTCCTGAGGATCGTACATGAATCCCGCTCAGTTATTATGACTGTCAAATGTGACATGAAATTTAAGTTGTTAATCTATATTTTGATTTTGAATATTTAATTGTGTATGGATAGACTCTGTCTAAACTCTGTCTACGAATCGATAAAAAATCTTCAATAGTCTGCAGGGCTAACATATCTTGCCGCGACTTCGCATTTCGCGCGACACAGCATCACCTGTCTTGCTCGCACGATATTGAAAGAAAAGTGACAGGTAGTATTTGTCGCGCGACAGAGTCGCGTATCACAGTTATTGAAGAGGTGCTAGATATTGTTTATTCCAAACAACCGAGCTGTACTACAACACGTTTTTACGGATAATTTTTAAAATATTAATATAATATTACAGATTAATATTAGTGATGGGTAAATAAATTACAATTCAAGTTACATAATTATCAGGTGACCGATTTACAGTTCAGAAGAGTTGGTTTCAATGCTACTGAAAATCACGATACCCATTTAGCGTTAGTAGGTTTAAATATCACATTCTAAAACATTAATTTTAAGATGAATGGGATCCAAGGATAGGATCCAAAAAAAAAATCCCAAAATCTTAATATAAAAACAAAAAAAATCGTTTATTTTTAAGTATGTTTACAATTATTATTATATTTGGAACTTCCAAATAGTACTGAATGTGATGTGGTGCAAAAAAAAACATTTATTTTTTAAAAAGGCGCTCGCATTAGCCGACATGGTTTTAAAAAGCTATTTGGATAGGAAAATAGACGTTTAATTTGCGAAAAGTCCGCATCTAGCATCTTTCATACAAAATGGTAAAAAAAGGTATGATAGATTTAAACCCGCTACTCTACCTCTTTTTTCAAAATTTTGAAGTGCCACAAGGTCTGATAACTAAACATCCGAGTACCGAAATACCTGGCTTTCACCAAACTTACTTTCATCATGTCATGCTACGAGTATAAACTTATTTTATCCCTTGGCGGTTAATTTAATTTGTCAATTCAATACACTATACCTACTATTTTTATAAGGCATTTTGAGATTTTTAACCATTAACATTTAACCTTCAGGATGTTTGAATTTTAAGACAATTTGAAATTTAGTGTTGCTATACCCCTCACGGCGAACGATGGGTCCTATGACACCTGTCATCTCAGTACATTTTATAACCTATAATCGGAAAAATGAACTGAGATGACAGGTGTCATAGGACTCATCGTTCGCCGTGAGGGGTATAGAAGTAGACAAGACATCTTTGGCGGTGATCTTTTAGTGACCCAATAGGTTGGTTAACCCTATTTTTGAAAAATATTTGAAATGGTAAATAATTATCTTACTAGCTCTAAAAAAAGTATTGTATTTTTGTGAGAGCTAGAAAGCTAAATTTTATTAATTGATAATAAAAATTTCATTAACAGACAAAAACGCCATCCGCCATTTTTGCCTTTAGTTTATCTGTGGCGTGACGTAGAATACCGAGTAAATAAACAGAAATTCGACCGATTAATAGTACCGTTCCGCTTAGTCAGATATACTTTTACGAACCTTTTATGGCTTTTATGGACCGAAAAATATATATTTAGGTTGCCTATGCTATAAATACTATACGAAATAAACATTACTTTTATACAATTTAACATAAGTCAACTAGCCAATTCCCATAAAAATTGTGTCGGCGACTCGGCGTCCAGTTAGATCCCGAAAGCGTTTGTTGATTATAAAACGCATAAGTAGCTTTAAGAGTTATGCATTAAACAAGTATTCAAATGCTTTTTTTAGAACGTACCAACGCGAGGTTCGCAACACCGAGCTTATTTTAGGAATTAATACTCATCTCTCGGCTTACCGTCGCACGTTGGAGAATAACAGAAGGGAGGAATGTTGGTTCCAGTAATGAGCCTCGGTATTCTAAAGGATTAGACCCCAGGTTTATTAGCCACTTATTGACGAAAGAGAAACCAAAAAAGAACGCATTTTCGCTCTTAGTAAATAAGAGATATGTACATTTCAGTGTTACAAAAGAATAATTAATTGAAGCATAACAAAACTACATAAGTACTATTATACTGGATGACGGGGTATGAAACTCGATCAGTCAATATAACATTCCTGCAGTTTATGAAACTTATTAATACCTTATTTTCGGATGAAAGGATTTAAATTTACCGTATAGCGACTAAATGACAAACAAAACACACTGGTAATCAATCAATCAGTAACAAAAAATGACTCGTACCTCGAAAACTGTTTATAATTTTGAATATATTCAATTAAAGCCTGGTCAGAAATAAATTTTAGGGAAAGTAAAAATTTCGGGTTTGCGGACGAGACAAATTAAAACTGTATACATTGTTTGCCATGTTTCACAATGAGCTGCTTATTCACTAAATGCTGTTTATATTGATTGAGTTAGTAGAGATACTGTAACAAGAGTAGCTGTCGATTTTACTACAGTTTTGTGTCAAACTGCATACTAAAATTGACAGCTAATCTTGATGTTGACTTTACAATGGGCTCATAGTACATAACTAGGAAAAGCGATTTTCATTCGTCACCTACGGTCATACGAATATAGAACTTACCTTCTCCATGAAGTAATTGATGTATAGCTTTCATTTGATTTTAAATAAATATTAAACATACTCAAACCTGTTGAAATATTTACATTTAAATACTAACAACATTTCCATTAACTTTCATAGGTAAACTAACAGCCGGTATACAGCAAAAATATTATACAAAAATTGCCTATCTATACCATAGAGGTTCCGACACTTCTAAAATCACAGAAGTTTGCTTAACATTTAAGGACTCCGCTCACTCATTAAGAAAAGTACCTTCAACATTGGTCCCATTCAAGATAGACTCCAATTATCACTGACGGCGTCCTCATAGCAGAATGTTTGATGTTCTACCCGTCAGCTGTCGGGGCATCTGCGCCAGCTGGGTAGCGGCAAGAGTCTCCGATATCGGACCTCGCGTCCGCATCGCTTCCACTCCGTAGTGACGCCGTAGAGCGGTGAGGCGACGGCAAGGCCGGACAACCAGGCCGCGGCTGCCTAACTGTCCTCCGGGTAGAATGTTTGATGTTCTATCCCTCGTGTTTGTCGGGGTCCCTCTGCTAGGTGGCTAGCGACATGAGTCTTCGCCGTCGGAGCTTGCGACCGCACCGCTTCCAAGCAGCGGTGAGGCAGTAAAGTAATCCAGCGACGGCGAGTAACGTTAGGGCGCGACTGGCGAGGCTCGGCGAGGAGGTCACGTTCGCCGCGCCGCCGCCGCGCGCCGCCGCTGCACCCGCGCCCCGCCATGCGCGGGATGCCGGCTCCGTGCCCTCCATCTCCGGACCGCCTGCTGTGACAAATCACAATCGTCTTAAGCTTCTGAATCTATGGGTTCCAATCCCACCACTTTCGACAGCTAAATTCTTTTTCACGTCTCCTGTTCGGAAAGTTTCATTTTCATGAGTAGATAGCCGGGTGGAAAATATTTTTTCCTTCCCTAGGGTGGAAAGTATTTTTTTTTAATTGCCACGGAGTAAAGGATAATTTACGTTTATTTAATTATTAAATATAAATTGATATTATATTTAAAATACATAAACATAATTCTGTCCCACATTTATTGATAGAATCGTACATTTTATATAAAAACAAAATTGAAACCATTGGATACTTTTTTTTTACTTTTTTAATGTTGGCGGTACGTATATTTTAACTTTTTTTTATCTATAAAAAAAATTAAGGTTTGCAAAAGAAAAAGCGGGAACACGAGATGAAATATAAATGTGTCTTTGTCTTTGTCTTTGTCCGTGTCTTTTATTGGTTATTGGTTAAAAATGGTTTTGGAAAGTGATTCCAGTGACATGGACATTAATTTAACTCGCACATGAAATATGCGTGTAGTATTTTATTTTCCTCGCAGTCGAAATGAAAAGTAGAGTGTTTAACTCGGGTGAAATTAACCATTTCACCCTCGAACTATTGTCGCTCTCACTTCCTTCGAGCGCCAGAAATATCTCGGGTACAATGGTCACTTCCTACCCTTGGTTAACAATCTACTATTGAAAACCAACGACTCACCCCAATGGGTATAGCAATAGAAGACGCTCGTAACTTCGTTCGCGTGGAAAGAGCCCTCACCATCTTTTTAGGTTTAGCGTAGCTGCTCTCGACACTAGAGCTACTTACCTATGGTGCGCGGGTCGGTAGGCGGATGCCGCGGCGCCAGCGTGCGCGCGGCGGGCGGCGCGTGCACGGGCCGTGCGGGTAATGGAGTTCGTACTGGACAAGGTGGTGCCGGCCGCGGGCCGCTCTCGTCTGGTGATAGTACGCGCGAGTACGCGTGCAGGCGCCCGCCCTCCGCGCGCTGCGGTAGCTCTGGAAGCAATAACACGACCGTGACAACTACAATAATAGTACATTACTGCAGAGGCCGCGAAATAGGGGATTATTGGCCGAGTAGTAATAGATGGCCGAGTGATAACGAGGCCATCTAGAGATACGAGGCCGATAATCCCTGTTCGCGCCGAGGCTTGTATAGTGCTTTTCTCAAATAAATCCAAGGAAATAATACAAATTTTCAACTTATATATTCATATAAAAACAAATTTATTTCAAATTTAATAAAAAAAAACAAATTAATTTTTTTAAGCTGTTCGGGTCAATGTTTTTGCCACCAAATGTTAAGATTATTCTATTTATTAAAAAATGACAACACCTTATTAATTAGATATTGTTATATTTTTTAATGATAAACGTGATTCCTTGTTTATTTTATTGAATATCTGATTTAATCTAATTGAATAATCTAGTTAAATATAAGAAATAAAACGTAAATATACATGCACAAACGATGTTTTTTTTTTATTGGCAGTATGCCATAGATTATCAATAAAAGAAATAAACCCCACTGAAACAAAAGACAATCTCTTTGTTGGCTACGGCCAATAATGTTGTATGAAATTCCTTTATATCGTTCTAATTTGAAATTAGAATGAATCTTCAACAATTGCTATACAAAGACGTATTTCGCGTTCTATTACCACGATCATAAGAACGACATTTCCTTGGATGTTTGAGAAATAGTACATTACTGCATAGGCCGAGAAAAGGCAGTTCGTGATCGAGTTTGATTTTCAATTAATACGAATCCACGAACTGCCATTTCCGCTGAGGCCTGTATAGTGCTTTTCTATAAATATGCGAGGATATAATCAACAATATACATTTTGAATCTGTGTCATGTAGTTCATTTGGTACCTATTTTTTTTTAGGAATAGTAAAATTTTGGGTCTGAATCATATGTTTGACTTAAAATAAAATATATGAATGAGAATTTAAAATACTTATATGAAAACACAATAATAAAAAAATATGGACATAATTATTAATTTTGGTTAAATTGGCAACTTCTAAAACCTTTATTACAAAATATTTACCATTTGGTGAAGATCACAAGTCAAAAATAACTATTATATTGATTTTGACACAATGTTTTTTTTTTTTTTTACATTTTTGTTTTTTTTTCGTATGAAAACGTCTGCCGGGTCTGCTTGTACAGGATAAGGCGTGAATATATTGCTACATAATGAAACTGAAATTTCAGTTTAGGAAAGGTAAATAAAGTGGACAAGTTAGGAAAGATACTAGTTAGGAAATAGTCAAGTTTGGAAGTGGACCAGTTAAGAAAGAGACAGGTTGGGAAGTGGACAAGTTTGGAAAGATACTAATTAGGAAGTGGCCGAAGTCGACCGGAGGGTATCAGTATAAGTTTTTTAAAATATATGAATATAATTTGGTCTGTCTCTCTTGTAGTAGTTATAGTTTCAGACTTGGTCATACTGATCGATCTAAAGATCCACCAACGTGATCCAACAACACAGACCACCCCCACTAGACGGAGCATGTAAGGCGACCCGCGCGCACCAACGATATGGTACGGCAGAACATTAAAGTATCAACACGGCGGCCACCGTTTAGTTGCGTCCTTGTTTATGATCCATGCGTACGTCAACGAAAAAAGAAATTGAATAAATAACATGGTAAATTGCAGTGTTAAGTGGTGTAGAGAGACCTCATAAACATGGACGCAACTAAACGGTGGCCGCCGTGTTGATACTTTAATGTTCTGCCGTACCATATCGTTGGTGCGCGCGGGTCGCCTTGCATGCTCCGTCTAGTGGGGGTTGTGTGTCCAACAGCACTCACCGGACGGGATGATGTGCACGTCGCGCTGCCGGGCGCGCGGCGCGGCCGCGTCCCGGAGCGCGGCGGGCAGGTGCGCCGCCAGCGCGTACTGTAGCGCGGCAAGGAGCAGCCAGTGACATGAACGTGATCCAACAGCACTCACCGGACGGGATGATGTGCACGTCGCGCTGCCGGGCGCGCGGCGCGGCCGCGTCCCGGAGCGCGGCGGGCAGGTGCGCCGCCAGCGCGTACTGTAGCGCGGCAAGGAGCAGCCAGTGACATGAACGTGATCCAACAGCACTCACCGGAGGGGATGATGTGCACGTCGCGCTGCCGGGCGCGCGGCGCGGCCGCGTCCCGGAGCGCGGCGGGCAGGTGCGCCGCCAGCGCGTACTGTAGCGCGGCAAGGAGCAGCCAGTGACATGAACGTGATCCAACAGCACTCACCGGACGGGATGATGTGCACGTCGCGCTGCCGGGCGCGCGGCGCGGCCGCGTCCCGGAGCGCGGCGGGCAGGTGCGCCGCCAGCGCGTACTGTAGCGCGGCAAGGAGCAGCCAGTGACATGAACGTGATCCAACAGCACTCACCGGAGGGGATGATGTGCACGTCGCGCTGCCGGGCGCGCGGCGCGGCCGCGTCCCGGAGCGCGGCGGGCAGGTGCGCCGCCAGCGCGTACTGTAGCGCGGCAAGGAGCAGCCAGTGACATGAACGTGATCCAACAGCACTCACCGGAGGGGATGATGTGCACGTCGCGCTGCCGGGCGCGCGGCGCGGCCGCGTCCCGGAGCGCGGCGGGCAGGTGCGCCGCCAGCGCGTACTGTAGCGCGGCAAGGAGCAGCCAGTGACATGAACGTGATCCAACAGCACTCACCGGACGGGATGATGTGCACGTCGCGCTGCCGGGCGCGCGGCGCGGCCGCGTCCCGGAGCGCGGCGGGCAGGTGCGCCGCCAGCGCGTACTGTAGCGCGGCAAGGAGCAGCCAGTGACATGAACGTGATCCAACAGCACTCACCGGAGGGGATGATGTGCACGTCGCGCTGCCGGGCGCGCGGCGCGGCCGCGTCCCGGAGCGCGGCGGGCAGGTGCGCCGCCAGCGCGTACTGTAGCGCGGCAAGGAGCAGCCAGTGACATGAACGCGCCGCGCCGCCCTCCAGGCACGACGAGTCACCGTACACCACCAGTCGACCCGCCTACAGGACCAACACAATAGGCTATTTGACTGATGTTGAATTCTACAGCGTACTGTAGTCATATGAATAAAATTAGCTAAATATTTCACGAAACAAAGAAAAAAAATCCAGAAACATATATATTTTTGGAAATATGTGACTTCAAAGGTACGCAAATTTTATGATATTTTTTTTTAATCCAAAATAAATTTTGAAAATGTTTTCAGGATCCTCATAATTTTACGAAACAATAATTGTATCACAACTATGAACTTAAACGCACTTTTTCACGGTGAAAATGACAAATTTCTTAATTTTTCCATACAATTATTGGTACCTATACCGGCCTGTGACGTCACTAGCCTGACGCGTTTTGTATGGAGCGTTTTTAGCGCTACGTAGGAATGTTGAACTTTGACGGTCATTTCTGACTTTTAGAGCAGTTTAAATGTAGTCAGTCCCATATAGACATTTGATCACAATAAAAAATAGAATCGATTGACATCCTCAAAAAAAAATAGTCAACATGCCTATACTTGAACCTTAAGATACAATTATAACAATACTTAGTTGCCCGTTTGCCAAGCAACCAGCCTGGTGAAGAGCTCCAAACGAGTTCGAAATATATGTCGGACCGTTCCTGGCCACTTCTTACGTGAGTTAAAGCCGATATGATTAGAGGTCTCACGAAAGTTTTAATAAGATTAATCAATCATGAAATCATTAAATGGTCGCCAGTAAATACGTAATTCCTCTAATTTTGCATAAACCGACGATAAAAACTACAAATATCAGTTCTTATACAAAATACTACATTTTAAGGATTTTACTTTGCTACTTAGGTCAACCAACTCAAATCTGTTGAATGTTGCGATGATGAAGCCTTGATCGAAGCCTTCAGTCAGCGTAGTCGTTTCGTTCTGGTCTGATAAATACCTACCTTAGGCATCTTGTCCACGGTGTGGTTGGTGTAGTCCTTGGTCTCGCCGTCGGTCTGCAGCAGTCCCAGTATAGGCACATCGACGGTTTGCGCGTTCTCTGTCCCCCCGTCCGTGTGACCCTTGTCGCCGGACATTATCTGCAAGTGTCGTTTTAATACTTCAGATAATAGTAAAATAAATAAATAAATATTAAAGGACAATCATACACAAATCGACCTAGTCCCAAACTAAGCAAAGCTTGTACTATGGGTACTAGACGACGATATACATAATATATAAATACATATATAGATAACATCCATGACCCAAGAACAAATATTTTGCACAAATATTTGCCCCGGCCGGGATTCGAACCCTAATGTGATAGTGTTATTATTATGTTGATTAGACAAATAAAAAAACTGTAAATTTCTTGAAAATAGTTTCATCAGTCAATGTAAACAATTAAATAGTCAGAACGTTGTAAGTGTAATGTGTCGATCAGTTTTAGTCAACACACGTTTAACCGATTGTTTCATTTCATTAAAGGTAATAGATTTGGACTCTCTGATCAGCGAGGAAAATATGAGCAAATTCTTGTACCTTATTACTATGTGGAAAATTTGCTTTCAACGGAGTTTATATGGAAAACGATACAAACGAAGCGTATACTTGTTGTATGACGATTATTAATTTTATTACGATTTATGTTTCCGTTAACTAAAATAAAAATTTCTAAAGGCCGACATGGATACCTATTGGCCAGACATCGGAGTATTGAGAGCAACATGTAGAGATGTACATATCGCTAAACTCGATGCATAAATTTTTCATCACGGTGCCGTGACGAGCACGCCACGATCGGGGAAGCTGTGTAGTACGTGGGCTGCCCATCCAGCTAGACCGAGCTCTAGAATACTTGGTCGCCTAGTACACCACCTATGATTCTAATCCACACTAATATTATAAATGCGAAAGTGTGTCTGTCTGTCTGTCTGTCACCTCTTCACGCTTAAACTGCTGAACAGATTTAGATGAAATTTGGTATATAGATAGTTTCAGTCCCGGGGAAGGACATAGGATACTTTTCACCCCGAATAAATTTAGTGTTCCCGTGGGATGAGCGGGTAACACCGCGGGGCGCAGCTAGTGTGATAATAAGGGTTTCTTTAGACCTGTTGTCCCTGGTCGGAGAGCGGTGCCGTGACGAGAACACCGTGCTCGGGGAAGCTGTGTATGTGCGTCCCGCTCGCGTAGTACATAGGGTGCCCGCCCAGCTTGAACGAGCCCTCGAACACGCGGTCGCCTAACGCCACCTATGGTAACAATAAGTTTCTGTCAAAAATGACATTTTAGTGGCAAGCTTTTATAGCCGACTGTACTTTTCTTTGGATATCCATCAAATGCTCACTGAGACGATTCTAAAGAGCCCAAGCTCGGTAGGATTGCTTTTTCTATTATAGAGTTCCTATGGCCACCTTCCGGCTACATCGTCAGATCAGCCCCATGGTACCATATTATTGTATTGTCATCAAAGTTAAGTAAGTATGCAAAATTTCAGCTCAATCGGTTGACGATATCTGCTTCAAAATTGAGTTGCAAGATTTCACCCTTTAAACATACCATGCAAGTTAAATAAAAGCTTTAAAAAATAATTGAAATATGGGAATATGCTGATTTCATAGGCGCCACAAAGGCTTCCGCTATCGCTATTTACTTCTTGTTTGTCATCGTAGAATGTACAAATCCATACAAAAAGGCGTGCAAATAATAACAGGGCTGCCGGAGCCAATAGTTATTTAAGAGGCCTTATTCCTTTTAAAATGCTGATTGTGTTAGTCATAGTCATTTTTCTCTATTATCAAACATGTTTCTTAACATATTATTCAAGTTACTACCTAGAACAGGGCTATTGGAGTTTATTGATATATATTTGAACCCTATAGTTTGAATTTTTCATTGATAATTTTTTTTTCGAAAACTACTCGAAATTGACAAAATTCACGCGAAAAGATAGATTGGAGCGGAGTTTTTTTTTTTTTTTTCGAAATTTTCTCTTCGTCACTACCTAGCGAAATTTAATTTGTGCATTTAAAACGAAAATTTCTAAAATCGGTTGAGAACTCGCTGATATCTGCGCATTGTTACAAAGTCCATTCGAGTCGATCCATGGGAGCTTCGCTCGCTCCGCTCCAATTATAAAAATATATATAAGAGACAGAGTGCAGCGAAGTTCGAAGGATTTGAATTTTATAAATAACCTTAGGCTGAGATAACAACTCGTGGCCAAAGGATGAAAAAATTTAAAGTTACTTTGACTCTCGCTCGAAACAATATCGCATTTTGTTCACTGTTATGGTTAGATGAAAACATAATAGTTGTAATACTTGTAATGAAGTACCTGGTACATGCTGAGTAAGTCGTTCAAAGCTGGGACGTTAGCACCGCCCGTCTCGGGTATCCACCTGAGGACAACATTAACATAATAATTCCCAATACTAGCCAGCTACCCGATTTACGAACTTTACCGACTATCTCATCCTCTAAAACAGATCAAAGAAGGCCGTTTAATTCTGCAGACTTGCAGATATGATACAAACATACCTCATTACTCATTAGTATGAACAAGGCTTCAGGTCAACATAAGCCGTTAAAATACTTTTATCAAAGGGAAAATAACTGTGCGCTCCATATAGATGACGTCGCTCGATCGTACAATTCGCGAAATCATGATATTCCTAGGCATATCGTAAAGTACGGGCATTGTTTACAATGAAGCCAAAACTGTCATTATATTTGCAATTTAGAGTCAATCGACGAAATCCCGCTGTACGTGTGTTATTTATTATCTATTTCCGCTCTTAGTGACGCAAGGTAACTAACAAACCTAACCAGAAGGACAGCATATCTTACCGCGAATTCGCTTGTCGCGCGTCTCAAAATCACCTGTCTTGCTCGCATGGTATTGAAAGGAAAGTGACAGTCACAGTTAAGCTATATGTGTGCTGGTCGAAGTAAAATGACATAAAGGAATTCTTTACTCATAGAATCGCTAGCCGAATTCCAGTACTTTACTTTGGCGAATTATGCGATCGAGCGATGACATAGACACTGAATGCCGACCTAACTCTAGTGGGTATCTAGGATAGCATTGACTTTGTTACTATAAATATAAATCACACGCTGAGTAACCCCTATTCTTTACGGATGGCTATATATTTGAACCCAATATGTAATACAATCTTTATATGAAACCACTGATACGAAGATCAAAGTTTAAAGAAAATTTTAAATGAGTAACATGTTTCATATAATCTTTATATGGTTTAGGCGCACGAGGTCCACTTCGGAGATGATCCCTTTTATAAATGTAATTTTCCCAAAACGACCCACGAAATATCCCGTCCTCGAAAGGTCCCTTCATATAAATATGTACTACTTGCAAAGCGTACGCTTCGTAAAATGTGCTATTTATTATTCACTTAGTTTTCAATATATGTATTCAAATCTTTTTGAGCTCTTAGTCTACGTTTACTTATCCTGGCTATGCCGAGCAGACTATATTAATTATTTTGGCGGCCAACAGCAACACAATTGTTAAGCACTGACTGTTTAGGTCCGTTTATTGAGAAGAGGCCTAGTTGTTCTGTATTTATTCAAAAGCATTTGCAGACGAAACATTTTGCGAAATAACCGTTAAACAGTAGAAACGCCAGCGGAAGAAATAAGTGTTTTTACGCAACGGACATTTTGCGCAAGGGATGTGTCCTTTTCAGAGAGGGACGTTTTGCGAATGGAGTAGTTAGGACAAGAGACCGTTTGCAAGGAAGACATTTTGCGAATGGGATGTAATTTTAATTGGGGAACGCTTTGCGAGTGGGACCGTATGCACCCAAACCGTTTATAGAGGTTCACGTTCACAAGGGATCACTCACCATTGCCGTGTATTCTCGTCGTAAAACTTGACGTGTCGCAATAACGTAGCGTTGTACCAGTCCGCGAACACGACGAGCGATAATCCGGCGTCAACCGCTTTCTTCACTGCGGCCATTTCCTCCGGGAAATATTCGTCTTCGGGGTCCACGAGCAGCAGAGCGCCGTACAACGATGTATCTACGCAGGTCAGCGGGGTCCCTGAATACAATATTAGGGCGTAAAATATGCACACTCAAAGATCATCCTCAACCTTGTACGTATCAGGCGTGTTTGTTATAAAGATGGACTTCCTCTTTTAATCTAATTTGGTCCGGAATTTATTGATCAGATTGGAGGTTATTTTAGATATTTATGATTGATATACGTATATGTAATCACGCTGTCTAATGCAGTTACATATATGTGATAATAAGTTAATAACAAGAGATATTTGTATCGTGCCCACCCATATTCAATGTTATCGGATAATTCTTTTTATTTTCTATCACTGGCCTCGACGTGAAAGTCACTGAACTTAACTGAAGCCCCACTAAAGCGAGATCTGGAGATCTGATGCATTTTTGATCTCATCCGTTACAAATGAGGAAGTAAGTTTGTTGCAACACCCCGTCGATCGCTCGGCACCACAGACAACCCCCACTAGACGGAGCATGTAAGGCGACCCGCGCGCACCAACGATATGGTACGGCAGAACATTAAAGTATCAACACGGCGGCCACCGTTTAGTTGCGTCCTTGTTTATGATCCATGCGTACGTCAACGAAAAAATAAATTAAATAAATAACATGGTAAATTGTAGTGTTAAGTGGTGTAGAGAGACCTCATAAACATGGACGCTAAACGGTGGCCGCCGTGTTGATACTTTAATGTTCTGCCGTACCATATCGTTGGTGCGCGCGGGTCGCCTTACATGCTCCGTCTAGTGGGGGTGGTCTGTGCTCGGCACTCACCCATGACCTCCAGGTAGAAGCCGTGGTCGCGCAGCCTGCGGTACATGTCGCGGAAGTTGGTGTGCACGTGGTCGGCGTGCCAGTCGAGCGGGTCGTGCTTGGTGCGCAGGTAAACGGTGGCCGCCGTGTTGATACTTTAATGTTCTGCCGTACCATATCGTTGGTGCGCGCGGGCCGCCTTACATGCTCCGTCTAGTGGGGGTTGTCTGTGTGAGGAAGTAAGTTTGTTGCAACACCCCGTCGATCGCTCGGCACTCACCCATGACCTCCAGGTAGAAGCCGTGGTCGCGCAGCCTGCGGTACATGTCGCGGAAGTTGGTGTGCACGTGGTCGGCGTGCCAGTCGAGCGGGTCGTGCTTGGCGCGCAGGTCGTCGCGCGGGAAGTAGCCGCCCGGGTAGCGCAGGCTGTGGAACTGGTCCCAGAGGAGACGGCGAGACCGGACCGGCACTGGGATCACGCGCGCCCTGGACATTTCAGATTTCATAACGACGACGCGTTTGGCTCGGTTTGTAGACACCTGCTTACTGAGTCGGCGGTCCCGGGTTCGAATCCCGGCCGGGGCAAATATTTGTGCAAATATTTGTTCTTGGGTCATGGATGTTATCTATATATGTATTTATATATTATGTATATCGTCGTCTAGTACCCATAGTACAAGCTTTGCTTAGTTTGGGACTAGGTCGATTTGTGTATGATTGTCCCCTAATATTTATTTTATTTTATTTATAATCAAGCTAAAAGAAGGGCTGTAGTGTAATAATGGAAATTCTTGAAACTACTCGATTTTTTTACTTTAAATTAAACGAGTCTATTGTGAATTCAATCAGGACATAAAAAACGATGATGGCGTGTCTACAACGACAATTGCAGTTATTCTTTAAAGTTATCTTTGTACGAATATTAGAAGTCATAAATTATTTACCAAATAAAATAATGTCGATCCGAAAAATCTTAACGCACTTTACCTTATCGGCAGCATCAGGGTAGTGTTCCGCATCGCGCTCTCACCAGTCTCGTCGTGGCTCTCGATAGTCACGTTCACGTGGCCCTGTATAGACGACATACTTAGTACACAATAATAAAATAAAAATAAATGATTTTCCACTAGTGGCCATTCATCTGTAGATTTCGACGTTCAAAGTACCTCGACTAGACACTGTTGTTCTACGAGCCGCTCTCGAGCATGGAGAAGGAGAGCGCCAGCTAGCCGGACCATGGCAACCGACTATAGTGCAAAAGCAAATGAGGGCGCTTCGGATTTCGACTACTTTGGCGAAGTCCGAGCCGCCCTCCAGCACGGAGAAGGAGAGCGCCAGCCAGCCGGACCAGGGCCAAAGGATGGCTGCAGTGCGCCACCGACTGTAGTGAGGTACCTCGACTACTCCGTCGAAGTCCGAGCCGCCTTCCAGCACAGAGAAGGAGAGCGCCAGCCAGCCGGACCAGGGCCACAGGATGTGGCTGCAGTGCGCCACCGACTGTAGTGAGGTACCTCGACTACTCCGTCAAAGTCCGAACCGCCCTTAGCACGGAGAAGGAGAGCGCCAGCCAGCCGGACCAGGGCCACAGGATGGCTGCAGTGCGCCACCGACTGTAGTGAGGTACCTCGACTACTCCGTCGAAGTCCGAGCCGCCTTCCAGCACAGAGAAGGAGAGCGCCAGCCAGCCGGACCAGGGCCACAGGATGGCTGCAGTGCGCCACCGACTGTAGTGAGGTACCTCGACTACTCCGTCGAAGTCCGAGCCGCCTTCCAGCACAGAGAAGGAGAGCGCCAGCCAGCCGGACCAGGGCCACAGGATGGCTGCAGTGCGCCACCGACTGTAGTGAGGTACCTCGACTACTCCGTCGAAGTCCGAGCCGCCCTCCAGCACGGAGAAGGAGAGCGCCAGCCAGCCGGACCAGGGCCACAGGATGGCTGCAGTGCGCCACAGACTGTAGTGAGGTACCTCGACTACTCCGTCGAAGTCCGAGCCGCCCTCCAGCACGGAGAAGGAGAGCGCCAGCCAGCCGGACCAGGGCCACAGGATGTGGCTGTAGTGCGCCACAGACTGTAGTGAGGTACCTCGACTACTCCGTCGAAGTCCGAGCCGCCCTCCAGCACGGAGAAGGAGAGCGCCAGCCAGCCGGACCAGGGCCACAGGATGTGGCTGTAGTCTGCTGCCACCGAGAGCAGCGGCCCGTGCGGCAGGTGCGGGTGCCAGCTCACTTCTTTCTGTAATTACAATACATGATCCGCTCAACAACAAATATAGTCTGACAGAGGTAAGTTTTTAGACAATTTTCGCTGTAATAATAATAATCCATCAACCCCACCACAACACGACAAACATGTCATGTTAAATCGCTCAAATATATTTATATTGGCACTCACCACGTGACCGGAGACGCCGAGCCCGTTGATCACAGTCACGTTGGCGATGGTCGGCTGCGCGCTGTAGTACAGCGGCTGTGTGCAGTACGGCCACATGTACTGGCACTCGGTCAGGTCGATGTAAGCCGGGCTGAGGCTCGCCTGTGGCTCGTACTCTCTCAGGAACTTTAAGAAAATATTCAATATAAATTAATTTACATATTTATTAAAATTAAGTCCCATACGTATAGATTAATTCGCGTTAGATTTCAATTTAAGAAAGAAAACAAAAATAAAAATTATAAACTACTTAAGAGGCCTTATTCCTTTTAATTTTTTTTTTCATATTTTGATAAATATATTGATAATTTCAACCAACTTTTTGAAGCGAATAATACTTTTTCCCGAGTTCTAGGTAGTAACGTAGCTATTTCATGCTTTCATTGCGTGCAGTCGAAAATAAGTTAAAAAAACGAATTTTCCACGTGAATTTTGTCAATTTCGAGTAGTTTTTCGAACAAAAATTATCAATGAAAAATTCAAACTGTAGGTTTCAAATATAAACCAATAAATCCCAATAGCCCTGTTCTAGGTAGTAACATCAATAATGTGTTAAATAACATGTTTGATCATGATCATAGAGAAAAACGTCAAAAACAATCAGCATTTTCAAAGGAATAAGGCCTCTTAATAGCAACAAATGTTCATGCCATCCGATATAGGTAGACTGGACTGGTACCTACCTGATATGCGCTGATGAGGTCGAGCTTGCCGTGGCCTTGCTCGAACATGTTGGCGCCCGGCAGGCGGCGCGCCGTGATACACAGGGCTTGCTTCACGGAGGCGGGCGTCAAATGCTGTCGCGGCACACCACTCGCTAGGAGCGCGATGGCGCCTGCGACCACCGGGGATGCTACCGACGTGCCTGGCGGTCAACCACATATTACGTCACGCAAAATGTCGACTTTTTGAACCCCTCCCCCCCCTATGTCACGCTTTTTTGCTATACCTTTAACATGTAGTGTCACGTTTGGTATGACCCCCCCCCCTCCCCCTTAACGTGTGACGTAATTTATGGATGACCCCCTGTCAGACGGGGCAACAAGAGTGAGTGTAACAGCGGCAGACACAGACCACCCCCACTAGACGGAGCATGTAAGGCGAGTATTAGGCGACCCGCGCGCACCAACGATATGGTACGGTAGAACATTAAAGTATCAACACGGCGGCCACCGTTTAGTTGCGTTCATGTTTATGAGGTCTCTCTACACCACTTAACACTGCAATTTACCATGTTATTTATTTAATTTCTTTTTTCGTTGACGTACGCAACTACGCATGGATCGTAAACAAGGACGCAACTAAACGGTGGTCGCCGTGTTCATACTTTAATGTTCTGCCGTACCATATCGTTGGTGCGCGCGGGTCGCCTTACATGCTCCGTCCAGTGGGGGTCTGTGGCGACAGACCTGTGATGTTGCGAACGGAAGTTCAGTTATAGTACATTACTGCAGAGGCCGGGAAAAGTCAGTTCGTGGTTGAGTATGGTTTGAATTAATACGAAACCACGAACTGTCATTTATGGGAACAACCGAGCAAGTTGGAGAAATAGTACATTACTGCCGAGGCAGGGAAAAGTCAGTTCGTGGATGAGTATGATTTTGAAGGACGAGGCGTAGCCGAGTCCTTCAATAATACGAATCTGCGAACTGACATTCCCGCCGAGGCTTGTATAGTGCTTTTCTCCAAATATGCTTGGAAATAATCACCAATATACATTTTAATTTAATATATCAGTGGTACTTATTTTTTTTAGGAATAAGAATAAAAATTCTGGTCTGTTAATAAGAATTAAATATATATGAAAACACAATAACAAAAAATATGCACATAGGTAATTATTAATTTAAGTTAAATTAACAACTTCTAAACACACTGTTTTTTTAGAAACCATACCATATTTATCATTCGGAGAAGATCATAAGTTCAAAATAACTTTTATATCGATTTGGACACAATCATTTCTGTTTTATTTTTTATTTGTTCACGTTTGGTACACATAAATTTTCAACTCACTCATTAAATACCATCATATTATTAAAATTAAAACTTTCGTGCGAAATCTCTAATAAATAACTAAGACTCATAAAAATAAATTAACGGCATATAAGATTATTATTTAAATTGTTTGTCCGTTATTCGAAATTTGTCGACATTTAAAATACATTGACAGTAGCAGAGCAGAAAAATGTTCAGTGCAAGAACTAAACGCAGAGAACAATTAAAAAGTTTATGATAGTTTTTTTTTTAATTTAGTGGACAATTGGCTGTATGCTGAATTATCAAAGTCTTTGAAAAAATTAAAAGTAAAAATCCAGTAACCGGCCAAATTAAGAGTACCCTCATTTGTATGAGACGTCATAAACGGAAGGTGTGTTTTTTACTTCATCGTCTTATTTAAATAATATTGATTTCCCGGCTAAGGCCAATAATATATATTTTTTTTAATTTGTATTAACGCCTTCTTAAAATAACGAACGATTTCGCGGTCCAGTTTTACTACATTAATGGGAACATTTCCAAGCAAGTTGGAGAAAACACGTTTACTGGCGCCAATGTATAGAGCTCATAAATTTTTTCGACACTGTATAATGCGTTAGTGTTCATACAATTTTGTTCGAGGGTGCATGGACTCGTACTGGCGGTGTAGACGTTAAGAAATCTTTTGGCTTAATTATGCAAAAAATAATTGAAATTCCGGAATATTTAGTCCTGTTTCCTCTTAGTGTACATCAGTGACATTCGCCGACTTTCAACGTCAGTTACCAAAAAAATATCGTTGCCAGTAAAATAAATTAGTACCACTAAAAATCCGCAATATGGCTATAATAGCTATACATACCGCTAAGCGAGCGGCACCCGCCAGTGACGCTGGAGCCTCGCACTCCGCTGCCGTACGTTACGATGTCAGGCTTCATACGACCGTAACCCTGCCATATAAATACGTATGTTATCAAAATTACATTTTACTTTACTGAGATACACATTAAAAACAACAATAACAAAATAAGTCATTACAGTACGATTAAAATCAGTTACCGATTTATCTTTTCTCGGCTACTATCGGCTAGATCTGGAGACGATAATTCATTCAACTTGAAAGTATGTATAGTATATCTATATCACCTGCCATGACGACATTACTTACCAGTAAAGCTAAGAAGGTTTTTATACAGAAGTGATATGGCGACGCCGGTGATGGGAAGCATTTTAACCCAAGGGGCTAAAAGTACCACTTTAGACCCGCTTCGCGAACCTAAAATGAGCTACTTTTTGTGCAGGAGTGAAATAGCACATTACCGCAGACGCCGGGCTTGCCGACCGTAGGGAGGCTGGATAGTGATACGAAGCCGGCAAGCCCTTTTCACGGCTAAGGCATGTATAGTGCTTTTCTCAAACATATGCAATGAAATAAAAAAATGCATCACTCAAAAAAACATAATTCAGCTGTTCAGCCCGTTCATGAACACAGAAGCCATGTTTAAAAAAAAATACTTCGCGGCCTAGGCCTTCAATTTTGTATGAAATTCCTTGACAGTTCTCTCGAATTGTTCCGCCCGATACGTCACACTTCGCAGCCCGTTCTAACGCACGTTATGATGATATATCATTGCATGTTTGAGAAATAGTAGATTGTTAAGAGGCCTTATTCCTTTTAAAATTTATTTTTTTCATATTATGACAAATATATTGATAATTTCAACCAACTTTTTGAAGTGAATAATACTTTTCCCCGAGTTCTAGGAAGTAACATAGTTATTTCACGCTTTCATTGCGTACAGTCGAAAATAAGTTAAAAAAACTAATTTTCCGCGTGAATTTTGTCAATTTCGAGTAGTTTTTGAAACAAAAATTATCAATGAAAAATTCAAACTGTAGGTTTCAAATATATACCAATAAATCCCAATAGCCCTGTTCTAGAAAGTAACATCAATAGTATGTTAAGAAACATGTTTGATCATAGAGAAAAATGTCTAAACAATCAGCATTTTAAAAGGAATAAGGCCTCTTAACCAAGGGTAGAAAGTGACCCATTGCACCCGAGATATTTCTAATAGTTCGAGGGTGGATTGGGTAATTTCACCCGAGTTAATCACTCTACTTTTCATTTCGACTGCGAGGAAAATAAAATACTACACGCACATAAGTATGTCATCAGTGAGTTGTATTAATGTCCGTGTAATTTTTAACAAGTACCTAATCAATTAAAGACACGGTATTTATTTATATTTAATCTCGTATTCCCGCTTTTTCTACTACAAACTTTCACTCGTCTTATTTTTAATAGATAAAAAAAGTTAAGATATACGTACCGCCAACATTAAAAAAGTAAAAAAAAAAACAATTGAATGGTTTCAATTTTATTTTTTTAATAAATGTACGATCTATCAATAAATCTGAGACGGAATATGTATTATGAACATAAGGCAAATTTATATTTAATAATTAGATATAAATAAATTATATATTTAAAAATAGATATAATTGAATTAAGCTTGCCTATATCTAACCTTTGGAGACCTTTTTTCAATGGCCACGTACCACGGCCGACTAGATTGTACCTAATTTAGTTGTTCACGACGTGCATCTAGAAGACAATTATCCTTGACTCCGTGGCAGTTAAAAAAAATTACTTTCCACCCTAGGGATGGAAAAGCTATTTTCCACCCGGCTATCTACTCATGAAAATGACACTTTCCGAACAGGAGAGATGAAAAAGTTATTATTAGTTACATGAGGCAGTTCCCAGGTGGTCATCCCGCGCGAGGAGAACTTCGCGATGCGGTCGTCGAAGCCGATGCCGCCGACGCCGATCACGTCCATCTGGTCGGCGGGGTTGTTCAGCGTGCCGTACAGCGGCCCGTCGTTGCCGATGGCCGACACCATTATCACCTGTCGGACAAAAATAATGTGCATCAAATAAATAATAAATAAATAAATATCAGACAACCTCACACAAATCAACCTAGTCCCAAATTAAGCTCATGAAGGCTTGTGTTATGGGTACTAGGCGACGATATACATACTTATATAGATAAATAAATACTTAAATACATAGAACATCCATGACCCAGGCACAAATATTTGTGTTCATCACACAAATATTTGCCCTTGCCGGGATTCGAACCCGGGACCGTCGGCTCAGTAGGCAGTTGCTTAACCACTGCGCCAACCGCGTCGTCGAAAGCATTTTCATAACCAATTTCTTTCGGCGTTCCTCCTCTTGTGAAAGGCCAGTAGAGTCAGACGTGTAAAAGTGCCCTTGTGGCCTACTTGCAGAATAAAGTTTAAAGTTCGAAGTAAAACCCTTTCCTTATAATCAGGCATGGGATATTCGGATGCTTTTATACCTAAACTTTGGTGTCGGCGCTGAAGTTGCTGGATTTGTATGGAGATGGCCTCGAATTAATTTAATGAATGCCAGGATTTCTACATTAACTAATTAGGCTAACATTCAAACATACTATTAAGTAATAAAATGAACTAATTGAAGGTACTTTAAAGTTATAGATCTACTAAATATTATTTAAGTAACGTGCGTTACGAAATATTTATATTAAATTGGATCCACCTCCATACAACTCAACATCGACACCGACGCCGGAGTGTATATGAGTATCTGAATATCCGTTCCCTGCTTATAATGCTTAAACCGCTGGTAAAAACGGACCAATATTTAGGTATGTTGTACAAGAACAGGCATAGTATACAATTGTCTTGTTAATTCATATTGGACCAACAGTAAAGGAAAGCTATAGAAGTCAGAAATTATAGTCAAAGTTCGGCACTCCCACTGAGCGCGGAAAACGGTCCATACTGATTGACTTTGACCATATTTTTAGAATGATAGTAATTTAATATAATTATAGGAATAGACTTTAGGAACAGGAACTGAACAGGAATACACGTGTTCCTAATGATTTATTAGAATTGTATGGACTTTTTCTTCTAGTACCCTTTTTCAATACTTAAAACATCCAATAGCAAATTAGTAACTATTGTACGCTGCCTTACGTACAATATATTATTATATATTTTTTAATATTTACTAGAAACAAATGTTTCAACTTTGTTTTCGTTTTTTTGTGTTGATAAAGTAATTATATATTTTTTTGTTCTTTGTCCGACATATTAAATTGAGTCAAGATAGTGGCATATTGCATTACTAATTTAGTATGTATGCAACAAACTGCAGTATGATGATAAAACCAGCCAAGTGCGAGACGGACTAGCGAATGTAGGGTTTTCTATTTTTAGTAGTTGTTATACAGAATTACACATTATGCGAAGATTTCTAGTCTCTACCGACTGGAAAGATCCGTGACATGGGTATACCCATGTCACGGACAGGCAGCGGAGGTTTAGTAATAGAGTCCGTTAGCAAAACCTTTTGGGTACGGAACCCTAAAAAACTGCCACTTGTCTAGTTTGTTCATTTAAAAAAGGTGTATGTACTAGGGGTGTAACGAATATTCGCATTCGCATTCGCATTCGCGAATATTCGCAAGTTTTTGAATATTCGCATTCGCATTCGTATTCGCAAGAATATCTGCGAATATTATGCGAATATTTATCATAAAATTTCGGTGCATAAAATGAATAAACAAAAGATAAAGACTGCTAAACGTGAGTCATATTTGTATGGGGTTAAATGCCCACATATCACTATATTATTTAATGTTTGTCTACTTTATTTATTTTATTTAAGAGGGTGATGTTGGGCAAAGGCCTCTCTCTCTAATGCTTCCACGTATCCCGGTCTTGGGCTAGTTCTTATGGAAGACATTCGGGTCCTCTAGTCATCTCCCTCAACTCGTCACCCAAGTCCTCTGACATGCACCAGATTTTATCCGGCCCAGTCCTATTTCAGTTACAAGTATATCCATACTAATATTATAAATGCGAAAGTGTGTCTGTCTGTCTGTCTGTCTGTATGTCTGTCTGTCTGTCTGTTACCTCTTTACGCTTAAACCGCTGAACCGATTTAGATGAAATTTGGTATATAGATAGTTTCAGTCCCGGGGAAGGACATAGGATACTTTTCATCCCGAATAAATTGAGTGTTCCCGTGGGATGAGCGGGTAACACCGCGGGGCACAGCTAGTATGAAATATATGTAACTATTTTTGTTCAGGAATTTATGGTTTTATTTTTAAGTTAATGTATTACTTAAAATGGGCTCATCTAAGACAATGCGTTTGCGTTTTTAGATCAAGAATATAAGTTTTATGCAAGTTATTACATGAATTTTTCAAGAAACTAACATTTTTCTAGCTAGTTTCTTCGTTCTTTGTTGCGTTTGAATTTTTTACCGAAAACATAGGCAATATTCGCATTCGCATTCGCATTCGCGAATGTCAGAGTCAATTATTCGCATTCGCATTCGCGAATGTCCAAAAATCAACATTCGTTACACCCCTAGTATGTACACGTGTCGGTGTGGCAGAATTGGCTTGTGTCTGAAAAAATATCAAACGTAATTTACGTAACTTCGTAGTCTCACATATCCAATTAATTGTGGTTTATTAGATATTATATTTGTGATGTTTCATGATATTGTGTCATCACTTAGATCACATAACATTGCAATCGCATACACAATTTTTTTACATAAAGGAATATCAGTGATCACAAAATAGCGTTTAATAGCTTACCTTGTTGGCACTAAGCTCCCAAACTTTGTCAACAAACGGATGGTCCATGAAGTCGGGTCCCCCGATGCTGAGGTTCAGCACGTCGATCTTGCGCATGATTGCATAGTTAAATGCGTCCAGGAACCACGACGTGTATGACACCTGTAAGCAAAAAATACATAATATGTAAAAGTTTTTATAAGTTATAGGGTAACACTTTGAAACGGGAGTTATAGTAATAGCATTTGCGTAATTTAACTGAAACCTGTTGGCCAAGGCCGTCACTTACCGTCCGCTAACATGTTATGATACCACTCTATATATTTCCGTACCTTTGAAGTCTCATATTTCAAAGCAGTTTTTTTCTTTTGCTCATGACATAATGAGCTTTATTTATACATAAATATAGTATGTTGCATAATTCAATATGAGTTTACACTTGTAATGTGCAGGTCCGCTCCGGCGCGATGCCGAGGCAATCGGCGCGCGAGACGATGACGCCGGCACCTAAAGTCCTATGGCCGAGCGCGTCAACGCGTCGTTTTTGCTCGAGTCAGGGCGCTCCCACTGTATATTCATTAAACATGCACTGTGTCACTCGTCTGAGCCTACCTGGTTGTCGGTGAACACGCGGAATATATGCAGGTCCGCGTCGGGCGCGAAGCCGAGGCAGTCGGCGCGCGAGGCGATGACGCCGGCCACAAACGTCCCATGGCCGAGCGCGTCGTCCAGCGTGTTCTCTCCCGTCCAGTCTGTCCGCTCGCGGACGCGCCCGAAGTGGGGGTGGTGGCGCGCGAGACCCGTGTCGAACACCGCCACCTTTATGCCCTCTCCTATTGCCAAACAAACGATACATCATTTATAGGTTAATGCCACAGACCACCCCCACTAGACGGAGCATGTAAGGCGACCCGTAGGCGACCCGCGCGCACCAACGATATGGTACGGCAGAACATTAAAGTATCAACACGCGGCCACCGTTTAGTTGCGTTCATGTTTATGAGGTCTCTCTACACCACTTAACACTACAATTTACCATGTTATTTATTTAATTTCTTTTTTCGTTGACGTACGCATGGATCATAAACAAGGACGCAACTAAACGGTGGCCGCCGTGTTCATACTTTGATGTTCTGCCGTACCATATCGTTGGTGAGCGCGGGTCGCCTTACATGCTCCGTCTAGTGGGGGTTGTCTGTGGTTAATGCAGATGCTAAATAATGATCGTGAAAGACGAGAAAGAAAAGAACTTACTAACCTAAGACAAGAAAATTTAGAAAGGAAAATTATACCCATAAATATAATTCCTGATAAAAGACTAGTATACGGCTCATCATTCCGCTCATTTCATGTCGAACTACCAGTTACAGGATCATGCATGTACAGTAATAAACAAATGTCTAAAATTGAGCATAAGCAATATAAATAGGATCAAATATTACGCGAGTAAATCGGCGGGATATAAATAATAAATAATACATTTACCAGTGACACCAAGAGACCAGAGCAAATCAGCTTTCAGAACCGACGTGATCTGCCGAGGTACTGTCCTCAACAGTTTCCTGGACGTATACCCATTCTGAAATTGGTACAACACGACAAGAGTCATTTAAAAATGATCAAGACCCCTGGGCTACTCTTTAAAATTACGATTAAAATGTCGATTTCAGCGGTTATATTCACCAAAAACTTTGTAATTGCAACAGTTACATATAAGCCCATTTTGAATGAGACTATCGCCTGATAATACCAGTAATACAAGTTATCAATATTTTTCCTAAGAGGTTTAATCATTATCATCCCCTGGGCCATGGGACAATAGTTTACTCATGTCATGGCACAGCAAACTTAAGTTCATCCCTCAATCTACTTTGTATTTTTATTAGAACATTATTCAGCGTTTCTATATCTCTCTCCGTACAAACGGAACCCTCGGTGCGCGTGTTCGGCTCATAATTGACTTTTTTTTTTAAACCAAAGGCACAAAGTTTTGTGTATGAGTGTAAATTAGTAGGATGTTCGGTGAATACCTACGAGACGTAAATAATACAAAAACGAAACCGTCCGCGCGCGAGTCCGAATCGCGCCTATCCGGCACTTATTATAGAAAATGAAATTACACATACACCTACACTTCAACACATTAGATAAATGTGTGACGAGGTCACAAGTCGATGATTATTTAGTACAACATCACTTTTATCAGTAGGACATATTCATTAATACAAATATTGTCAAACTACCGCGACAAGTAAAATAGCTCCTAATATTAAATAAACAAAGGATTCTGGTTAAATTTGTGTATGTCTATGTACGTTCGTCTTTTAACGCAACGCTAACGATGTAATTATCGTTTTAATAGTATAATAATTTGTATCCATATAATATAATAATAATTTGTAACAAAGACTAGACTCATGTGGAGACAGGCTTTGAAAGTACTTAAAAATTAACTCACTTGTTACATGACGTAACAAACTTAGAAAATGTAAATTCAAACCCACTGGGTTCGTGTAGGTATAGTCGCCATATAGTAGGTACATATGTTCGCCGTAGGTATGTTTACTAATATCTAAACCCGATTTTTTGTTAAGAGCATGTCCAAATATTTTAAAACAAAGTCTGTGCCGATATTGATAGTGATGTATCTTTGATAGAAACGGAAAAATCGCACCTCTCTGGGTTGCCGCAATGAACGCAGCGCCCGCGCACGGTGACTGCGCCAACCGGCGTACAAGCAACCCGCTGGGCCGCAATCATCCTGCAACAGTTATTAATTTTATTATCTTCATCGTAGGTACCGAAACAATGACGAAAGCAAGCAATGGCACAGAAAGGGCAAAAAAGAAAATTGGATGCAATGGATAGATTCATTTATAAACTACACTAGCTGTGCCCCGCGGTGTATGTGACTCAGAGTCGTGTTTAAATGCTCCAGATGAACACGACATTTTTCGGCATAAAACGTAGCCTGTGTTACTCCTGGTGCACAGACCACTTAACCTATAGACCCCGCTTATAAGGGCGCCCGGGTGAGCCAAGCTAATGCTCAAAAAACATGTAGCGCTCACCACGCCCCCAAACGCTCTCTTAGTTCGCGGTCGACTGTTGACGAAGTAACATGCAATATTTCCACTGCTTACTTGGCTTATAAAGTATTCAAAATATGCCTTATTGTATGGAAAATGCAGCAGAACATCTAGTCTTCAAAACTATGGGATTTCATTTCACAAATAAGCTATATTTTACTATTTTACAAAGAATGTAATAAGTTATAAATGTAGGTTGGTAACCTAGCGACGCGTTGATGTCTTCTGTCAACTGCCAACTGTCTCTTACTTTCGCTTGCTAATTTTGTAATTCCGTCTTTGTCTAACCTTTGCAGTGTTTTTAGTAGTGATGTGACTGATTAATTACTTTACGTAGGTACGGAACCGATACCCGTTAAACAATATTGAACTTTTTATAGAAGATAAACTTTTTTTTATTATTGAATGATCGAAATGTATGTTAAGTACATAAATGTACAATTATGAAACCATAAATGTCTAGACTGCTGAATTTCGATGAATTTTAGAAAACAGATAGTTGTAATCTTGGAGAATATCCTGGATAAATACGATACATATATACATAAAATAAAGCTGAAGTGGCTCGAAAGTCTGTACATGGAAGATATTCGAAAGAAAGTTGGCGGGGGATACTTAGAATCGATAACAGAACACGTTCCAATAGTTTTTAGAATTTTTATCTGTTTATCTTTTTATCCGTTTGTCTGTTTATTCGACCGTGCATCACGTGAAAACGGCTGAACGGATTTTGAAAATCCCCATTTTTTGTTTGCTTGTTGGATTTGTAATGACAAATGTACATCGAGATTACAGTGTAAATGCGATTTTTTATGAATAGAATAGATTTTTTAGAAATAGCCTATGAGTATCTGGAAAGTATCCCTCTATCAACCTTCTACATTTCTTTTGTAAATATAAAACATTATTCTCATCATTACTGCTTTCTCAGGCCTCCTATCCCATCCTGTAGCCAATTAGGTATACTTTCGGCATAATAGGTATGCAAAATACTCGTACACTGGCTTAAGTGTAGAGTTATTACTTACCTATTATAATGTCTTTGATGTTCAAACTATTAAGAATATCCCAGCAATCTATAGCAATTCGAGTGCATTTGTAAAGCATATTATATTTTAATTTTTTGTGAATCTTCTCCATTTGTGAGCATTTTGTACGGCATAGAAGTTATTTATAGCTGTTTTGTTATTTAAGTATATTATCTGGGCATCATGCTAAAAAAATGAGTTAGGTCTACCAAAGCCTTTGAAATGTCGGCTATCAGTAACAAAGTTATCTATTGTTGAAGCTATTTTTGTTGTAGTCCGTTGTTGGCTTCATTGTATGCTTCGCGATATATTTATAACAATTCCTTAGTATCGACACCTTTTGGTCTGAAAAATCAATATTAAAGTCGCCACATAATATTACGACGTTCGTGTTTTTAATGGTGCTTAAATCTAAAATTATTTTTTTGTGATAGTATGGAGCAATGATTTTACACTTGACTGAGGACATCTGTAAAGAACAATTACATGGAGTTTTAATTGACCTATATTTACGCTTAAACCACACATTTCTCATTCTTTTTCGATATTATCAACATACATCTGCATCGAGAGTGCAATGTTGAATCAGATTTCAATCTTTTAATAAAGAAAAGTGTACTACCACCCTTAGTTATATGGCGGGAACTTTCAGCTGCAATACAGTATCCATTTCGATTTATAGATTGAAACTCGAGCGGTTCAAGCCACATCTCCGTTAAAGCAATAATGTCTGGTTTTATAATTATGTATTGTTTTTTCTAATAATATGAGTAGATTTACATTTAATATTTTAAATTGAAACGCATTTTAAACCATTCTCGTATTATTATTGATTCCAATTAAAAACATATCTTGCTTACTTACATTCTGCAGTTTCTTTTTCGAGTGTGTCCCATCACTATCAAAAATGGCGCGCATCTTACACCGCATGCGTCTTTGCTCGCTGACCTTGAACTAGCCAATCACAGTGCACTTGTTGCCCTCCTCACCCCGCCAACTTGGCAACATGAGATACTAGAGAAAGTTTTATGAAGCGGGGTCTATAGGGTTAAGTTGTCTGTGTCCTGGTGTCAGCTACCTCCAATATTTTTTTAATTTATACGTCCATACATATATCTTAGAATACCGAGATTATTGTTTTTTAATACTTTTATACGGAAAAATTTGTATGGAATGCAAAATATTATTCATAAAAGTACTAGTACCTAATCCAATAGTCAAACCTACCAGGAGAAAGTGGCTATTGGTTACCCCAAGGCGGTACTATAGACATTCCTCATAGACCAAGTGCAAGTCAGCCACATTTTCACTCCAGATTACCTACCTCTTGCACATATTTGATGGTGCGTTGCACCTGCCTCTGGGCTGTGACCCTGCGGACCGCAGGGTGGTCGCGCAGCGCGTCCAGCGCTCGTCGAGTGTTCTCCTCTAGTAATATCACGTCAAAATCGCTGGGGTATTCTTTGGCTGGGTTATTTCTTTGGGTAATGGTCCAGTTGAACACCTGTAATAAGACCAAGAAAAATTCCTTATTATGTATTCGCAACTGGAAATTACATTAAAATACAGTCAGATGTGATATGTGTGTGAGACTCTTCATGGATCAGCCTGTATTGCCTGCTCTTATAGAGTTGAGATTTAAGCCACACTGACTTTTCTTTGAACTTGAAGGTATTCTAAGTTACGGACTGTTTAACTTAAATGAAAGATTTTACACATGTTACAATAATTAATTATTATTACAATTATTCACAAGCATTAGTAAGATAAGATAAGATATTTATTGAAAAATAACTAATTTACAGTAATAACTACAGACTAAGACAGTCTAGTAGGCAAAATACGACACGCGCCTGAACTACGATTCTCTGTGTTTCAGGCATGAAAGGACTAACTTATTAACAATTTCTGAAATATATAATCAAAAACACATCAAACAATAATATAGGACTAAATAGTTTGATAAATTATATATCAGATACAATACAATAATATTAAATTAGAATGAATACATGAAAATCTACTTAAAACAATCAGTAACTTCTCTGTATCTTCATATGACATATTTTGTAGTGCTTCCTGGAGTGTTTTCTTACATTTCGCGTAGCTGAGCAGATCTATATCCAGTATCGTACTAAGCTTAATGTAAAGGACAGGACCCAGTGAAACAAAAAATCTAAAGAATATTTTTAGAGCAAACAATATCCTTGTGCATTTTATTAGTATACTCAGTGCTATAAGGGATTGCAGCATGCTGTTTTAGGACCATGCCAAGTATAAATAATTGCTGAATGGTTAGTACTTCACAGGATTTATAAAGAAGGTTAGTAGGGTAGAGGAGATTAGTAGTGTCATTGTATTTATCACCTGGATTTACGCAATGCAGTAAAACAATCCTTTCCACTTAGATTTCTCATTTATGATCAGTGTGATTCAAAACATAAATCTATGTGCACTTCAGGTTAGCTTGTGACCTAACCAGGTTTCTCACATAAAGACAACACAAATTTGCACACATGAACATGATTAACACACACAGACAGTAAGTGATAGATTAGTGATATTAATAGTTACCCAGAAACAATGACATGAATGCTAAAACATCCATGTCCATAAAAAGTGTTGACAAAAATGTCCTTAGTTAAATATCTCATTTGGATTAATGAAAAAGATCGCAGAAAGCACTAGAAAAGAAGGTAGGCAGGCCATTATTGAAACAACAGATCAGTTTTGTACCACGGAGCATAGGGAACTTCCTGACTATAACTTCTCATTAATGATCAATTTCATTTAGACAATTCACCAAAAGTAAGCAAGTCACCAAAAGTAAGCAAGTATCTGTTAGAAGCACTAGTTTGTCAATCAAAACCAAAAGCAGTTCAAATTATAGTATACATAAGTAAACTAATCCTGATTTGCATTATGTATAAATGGGTGATTATTTTAACATTTTGAACACCTCACTACCTTTAGCTTTTCCATAAAAGTGAATGGCATGATTGCAAACAAAAATTTCAGAAACTAATATCTCTGATATCCAATAATTGATATTTAAAATTCTTATTTAGTTTTCAATTCTTAAATTGCCTTGCCTAGCCCAATATCATTGCATTAGCTTTAGTTGTAAGCTACTTATGTGTATGTAGTCATCATCATTCCAGACCAGATCAAGCATCTCCTTGTTTGATCAATGATCACTACTCTGTCCAACCAACCTTCTCCATTAGTCGCAAGCAACACATTTAGAAGGTCTCCTGTTTATCACTCGCTTTTGCATCAGTGTCCATCTACCACCTCCATACAATGCTATGCTCCAGGTCCAGATGTACACTTTTAATAGTTTTTCTTGTATAAGGATTTTGATATGAATTCTATTCTGGATTTGAATAGACATTCACTTTAACCTTTTCCCTGCCAAGCTTGCTGATGTAAAACTGTGTCCCAGACACCAAGCCAAAAGCATATAGTATGACAATTTATAGCAGCAAATGAAGGTGTGGCATCTGGGGCATAGCTTTCCGTCAACATTGTTTACAATCTTTAGTGCTCAAAAAGTTAAATTGCAAGCTTTCTTTTCTATTGCTATTCCAGTGATTAGGTCTTGTATACATCTAGTCATCTGTTATACTTATTGTTAGTAGTAGTATACAAGGGGTATTTGAAATGAAAAATAAATATAAAATACAGTCAGGTGAAAATAAAAGCAAACTCCCCGCCTAATTTATATGACAAAGTGCATAACATATATTCTAAAATATGTTAAACATTTTCGTCATTCATCATCTGAAACACTATTTATAATTTTATGTAGTGTGTGTGTGGCATAACAAACACAACAACAGATATTAAATTGGAATTTATAGGTGGTTGTTTATGCCAAATAGGTGAGTGGACCCATACAGTACAACCTCTATAAATCTAATATTCCTACAACATAATATTCTAGGTAGGACTCGCTACTTACCCCGGCATTCCGTAAAGCAGCAGTGACGTAGTTCTCCCGCGTACTTCTAGGAAAATATCCTTTGAAAGTGATAATATGCTCACTGCCGACTACTTGCGTACTGTAATCGTAGTCAACACGGGATGAAGCCGTTGCGTTACAAGATGTGTCTACGTCGACTTTTCCTTCTCCGGTGCACAGAGAGAAAACCACCAAACACAAAAACAAGAAAACATTCAAGTTAATCCCCCCCATAATTTTGCTGTTATATTGGACGTTTACATATTGTTAGAGTAAATAATTATCAAGTCTTTCGCTTCGTTATTAATAGTGGACCACTCAAACGTTTATAATGTAATGTATGTAATTCATTACGGGATTTACTATAGCAATAATACCAAGCAAACATTAAGCAGTCCACTAAAGCGACCGAGGTGTCAAAAGAATTTTTTTTTTCTGATTCAGCAATGACATCTGGCAAAGTTATTTTTCTGTTCAAGACGTTTAAATGAGTATTTTTCTAATAAATGTTTTTTCCATCTAAAAAACGCTCGCAATGAGAATAAGTGCGTGGATAGAAGAGCAAATTAGTGCCGCGAGTGCACGATTGACGAAGCTCGAAGCAAAAGGCTCTTGGTTTGGTAAAACTATTTAAAAGGGTTTTTTTTTTAAGTTTCCTTTGGTAATTTTATATTCCTACCGTGTTGTATGTAAGCAGTTTCCGGTCACTGTATAAGTTCTAACCCAGAATCTATGGTTAGTACTTATATGACTTATATCATGTAAGTAATGTACTAACACTTTATGTAACAGATAGTAACAATAAAATGACAAGTTTGTGTCAAGTAAAGCAAAATGATGAAAATGTCATAGCATCAGACTACTTTTTCTCCCTTTAGGGCTTATACTTTTTATATTGTTAGTATTTTTTACAACCGGGTTATTTATAAAGATGACAGCATATAGCCTGTGCGATAGATTTTTAAAGGACTCCAAATATTATCGGTTTTATGACCCTGGCGCTTACCAATATGAGGAGAGCCTTAAACCCACTCCATCGAAAGCTCCATTTCTTTCGAAAACACCTCGAATTACGTTAAACACTCAACCAATATGGACACACGCTATATACAATGCCGATTTGCCACCAAAAATATCAAATTGTACTTCAATGATGTCAAAAATTCCTCGCTTCCCATATGAAGCATTAAGTAAAGAGGACATTGAAGATCTTCTTTGCAGATGTGGAATTGCAACATCTTGTACTTGCCCTGTAGAAGAAAAAGACCAGAAACCAGAAATCGTTTGCGAAGGTAAAATACCAAGATATATCAGAAAAGGAGTGCCGCATCGAGCAGGTGGTGACAACGGTCTTTCAGTTCCTTCCAAAGGAGACCATGGCTTTGAAATTCTTAGAGATGGCAGTCAAAAACGATTAAAAGACAAAGTTTCTAATGAGTCGCCAGAATTTTACAATGCAACTGTAAATGAAGCAACATTGTATTATCGCGGTTGTAAATGGAGCAAACGGTCTGGCACTAGAGAGACTAAGCATACAGAACAAACCCCAGGTCCATCAGACTATACATTGGAAAAAAAACAAGATAAAGCGGAAATATGTGCTGAAAAAGTAAGGGCTCAGAAACGAAAAGAATCCAAACAATACCGTTTTATTGAAATGGTGCAACGAAGAAATATCTTAGAAAATGCACCTGGGCCATCTTCTTATACTCCAATGTTGCCAAAGGGTACAGATTTACGAGAGCTAGGACCAAAGGCTGACAGATTTCTTTTGTCGAAATATGATGTGTGTCCTGGTCCAGCTGATTACAATCCTAAGAGACTTTTTGAGCCACCAGAACCACCTCTGACCCCATGTCATGCTATTTTGCCGGAACCAGCCTGTTTTGGAATAAAAGCAAAAAGATTTAAGCCACGTAACGAAGAAGGGCCCAGTGCAGCGAGTTATTGTCCGAGTTACAAACCATGCCAATTCCAAATATGTACAAAAGCACCATTTGGTTCAACCGTTGCAAGATTTAAGACGACTCAATTAGATGAGAATGAGACTGATAAGGAAGATATCACAAATATGCAACAGAATGGTAAAACAGATCCTTGCCCAAATCATACTTGGGAATTTAAATCCAAAACTGTACGCATGAAGCCACTTATCAAATCTAAGGATGAACCAAGCCCTGCCGACTTTCTCCCGTTACGGTCGTCGGCAAAAAGGACATTTCAAATGCAGTGGCTGGCGCCATTTTGCTCATCGGATGGTCGTTTTCAACCGTGGCATAATTGGATTGCTGTGCTCGGTACTTTAGAAACACCTGGACCTGGCTACTACAATTTAGAGAAACCAAAATGTTATCCAGCAGTAAATATTGGTCCATTGTATCGAGAACGACGGTTTCACTCGCCGTCATTTCAAACTCCAGGTCCTAACGAATACAATGTTACTGGTGGTATAGAAACTGTATTAGCTACTCACAATGAAAGATTGAAAGCTAATATTAAAAATCAGCACCAATTTCAATTTTACTTACCCACTGAACCAAAAAATTTAACTGTGGAAGAAAAGGAAAGTTGGCTACTCAATAAATGTATTTCATTATGTGAAGAAACTATAAATGCTGATTATCCGTTAGTAGTTTCTCAGGATAGAAAAAGTACTAGTACAGTAGTACACTAAAGAACGGACGAAATAAGAGAAAATTATTACGCTGCTAATAAAAGTTGCCAATGTTCAATGACAACTTCGTTTTTTTTATAATACTCATTGAGTTACTCATAAAAACTACCTACATTAGGATTTAGGATACACTACTTAGTCAAATTTATACTATATTATCTTGATTTTCTTGGTATTAGTTCTGTACTGGCACTTGATCACATGCTAGTAGTTTGCATACAGTTTGCGGGTTCTAATTTATGTATCATGTAAACAGCGATGCACTAGCACAGGATCAGAACCAATTAGATTCTCCCTTTACCCCAGAATAAGTGTCTGTTGCTTTGAAGCAAACAAACTGTCGAAAATCGGCTGGTATCGATGATATTTTCCCAGAATTCCTGACCCATCTGGGCAAACGGGCTATCCGATGGCTGGCTGATTTCTTCAACGACATCTATAGCACAACCACCCTGCCCCCAGTTTTTGCGAAGTCGAAAGTGATTGCTATCCTCAAGCCTGGGAAATCTCCTGAAGATGCAGCGAACTACAGGCCCATTTCTCTCCTTAGCGTCACATATAAGCTTCTCGAACGCGTTCTATATAACCGTCTCAAGGATATAGTCGATCTTAAAATCCCCATCGAACAGGCAGGTTTCCGTGCTGGCCGCAGTTGCGCAGATCAAGTCCTTGCACTGACCAGCCATATAGAAGCCGGTTTCCAGAGAGGTCACAAAACTCTAGCAGCGTTCGTTGATCTGAAAGCAGCATACGATGCGGTATGGGTAGATGGACTATTGCATAAGGCCAGCAAAATAATACCTTCGGTAAAGATTCTACGTCTCCTCAAAAGCATGCTAGCCCCGCGCAAGATCAAAGTTCTTCTTGGGGATAAGGAAAGCCGATTTAGACAGGTCAAAAACGGACTACCTCAGGGTTCGGTCTTGGCCCCTCTCCTGTTTAACATCTACACGCATGATATGCCCACGACGGAGTGTGACAAGTTTCTGTATACCGATGACCTGGCTCTCACAGTCCAATCCAAGGACTTCGCAACTGGAGAAGCGACGCTCACAAAAGACCTGCAAATTCTGAAGGAGACACGAAATGGAGGCTGTGCCTCAACCCGACTAAAACCGAGGTAGCTTCCTTCCACCTCTCTAATAGCCTCGCCCGCAGAGAAGTCGACGTTACTTTCTGTGGCAAAAAAGTTCAGCACAACTCCAACCCGAAATACCTAGCAGTAACTCTGGACTGTTCCCTGACCTACAAAGCCCATCTAGAGAGCTTAGGTCAAAAAGTGAAAACTAGGGTTAATCTAATCTATTGAGAAAACGCTGGACAATCTTCCTGATACACGCCTCCACTCCCGGAGACCCATCTGGTCAGACTCCCAAATTCAAGGCCCAGAAAGTTTCTGTACCTATTCAGAATGGAGGAAAAGCTGGGATGCACCTCTCTTAAGCAGCCCTGACCTTGATCCAACTAAGGAAATGCCCGTTTTTGATGAACCACGAAGGATCTGGGTCACACTTAATAGAATTAGGACAGGAGTTAGCTGTTGCAACTACAATCTCCACAAGTGGGGCTACAAGTCTTCTCCGAGCTGTGACTGTGGTGCTCCTGAACAAACAACTGCTCATATTGTGGAGGAATGCCCTGTGAGACACTTTACTGGGGAGCTAGGCGACCTGCACGCGCTGACTAAGCATGCCAGGGAATGGCTATCGAATCTAGACATTCAACTGTAGAGAGCTCCGCTTCTTTGTTTGCTGTTTGTCACTTGTACAAACTTTTGACTGAAAAAATAATAATAAAGCCATACGATAATAATAATAATAACAGTAAAAAGAAGCTTGTGGATCCCGCTAGTCAAGTACCTATTACCAGCTGACTGGTCCACCCGCTTAGTGACCCGGCCGATTTGCCTACTTTGCGTCACGCGCGTGTTAGTTACTCGCGAGGTTTACTTGTGTGCAGGTATACATGCACATTCGAGTAATTAGTGCTACTAACGCGAGCATACTCTTGAGCATACTACTCGGGCAGGGCCTGAAATCCGTGACTTCCTCAATGCACCGTATCCGTTTACAAGCACCCTTATTGATAGGTAGTTATAGCCAGGGCTGTCCTTAAAAACTATATAGCTAGGCGCCCTGGGCGAGTTAATCATTGTGTGGCGCCCGGACACCCAGCGCTCCAAGCTACCACCCGCTGATATCTCAACAAAACGATTAGGAACTAGATCACCACTTTAAGCGGGGTAATATCTAAACGCTTACTATACTTCTGTCATTGTCATTCGTCTGTCATTCATTCCATTCATCTCATCTGACTAAACATTAAACAAACAATACGCAAGAGTCGACAAGAGGATAGAATCAATCAGAGGTTAAGTTCTTGAATAAGTAAATATAATATTGAATTTTCGTTAGTGCTCTATTGTGTAACCTTATTGAATAATTATAATGTCTAGATTAGGTGCTTTACACTTAACCAAACCTACAGGGACGAAGCATACCGCAACAGTAATATTTTTTCATGGATCAGGTAATAACAAAATTTTGAATGAATTTATTGTTTTTTTTATTTGTTTATCGTTTAATGAATATAAGTTTTTAGCTATTTATTGCTTAAACAATAAAGTTAATTTACAATAAAAATATTTTTTTAATTAATAATGTAAGTAAGTAATTATTTGTTTTCAGGGGATAGTGGAGGAAACATGAAAGAATGGGTGCATATAATGGCCCGGAGCTTCTCGTTTCCACACATCAAGGTTCTGTTCCCCACGGCTCCCTTGCAGCCTTACACACCAAATGGAGGTGCCATGAGCAATGTTTGGTTTGATCGTGCAGACATATCAATAAATGCTCCTGAAAAGCTGGAATCCATATCTAAAATTGAGGTAGAAGTTAAGGATCTCATTCAAAACGAAAATAAAGCTGGAATACCTACTAACAGAATAATCCTAGGTAAGATTTTTGAGTATGCTAAACAATGTTAATTGTGTCTTATTTCATTGTTGATTACATCCCATCAATTATTTCAATAAATATGTTATTGTAATTACTTACCTATCCATCTCATTCCGAAGTGCACTTAACCTAAAATATGGTAAATATGGTCACGTCTGGTGTAACAGAAGAAAAATACTAGCTAATGTAAAGATATGATGACTGAGAAATATAAATACCTAGTTAGTTACTAAGTTCTGTTACTCGGTTTGTAACTGGTTTTTATAATGTTAAAACAATTGCTACTAAAAAAATAAAAAAACACATTTTATATTGGGTTTATCAACTATCATTATATACCATACATAACACTTATCTTCTCATATTAACTATTAATTGGGGTCTTAAAGCGAATTGTGTTTCACAAATGTGGGCACCCACCAAAGATGATTTTGAACGCCTACTGCCGACAGAAGGGTAATTTGCTTAATGGAGGATTGAAAGCAATGAGACAGGAGAGAAGTTGCATACTTCAAAGTGCTACTCACAAAATGCCCACCGAAAAGTTTTGTTTACAGATGTTTTTTTTTACCACAGAGTTGTAACTGTCAGAATGATAGCGTATGCAAAAACAGTCAGGAAGTGAGTGTGGCTGTTCCAAGAGTTGAATGAAAGCATCATGCATTCTACATGATGATTTCGCTGGGTGTGTTCTTTTAAGGGTTAGAGAAGTCTATTTCTGTGAAAACGATGTGATAACCTTTAGGCCATTTCCTATATCAAGACCAGCCATGGATCTTTCATTCATTCTCAGAACCTGGACATAAGGCAAAAACTACTCAAGCATGGTATCTAGCTAATAAAATTGACATGATTGCGCAACTTCGTACGCGTAATGTCTTTTATACCGTAGTCGGGTAAAAAGTATCCAATAACCATCTTTGGATGTCCAGCTATCCCCCAGTACCGAATATGGGTAAAAATTGTCTAGCCTTTTCGGCGTCATACGGGGACAAAGGAAATTACGACCAACAGATGCCGCCAGACTGGCATGGCGCCGTGCGCCTATACAAAACAAAAGACGATAAGATCATGACCCCTCTCCATAGATAACTGTATTTCAATATAAATCTAGAATTTTATAAGATATATTTCATGTATACCTAATATAGATTGTATGTAAGGATTATTACAGTAACAAAACAGAATTTAATAACCAACTAGATATTATTTTCAGGCGGATTTTCAATGGGCGGTTCTTTGTCATTTCATGCTGCTTATAGATGGGACAGAAATATTGCAGGGGCATTTGTATTCAGCTCCTTCCTCAATAAAGACTCCATTGTCTACCAAGAGCTTAAAGATGCTTCCACTGCCTCAAGTAAGTATTGTAATCAATCATGCTGTTTTATTTTTATTGTAAGGTATTCTATTCTTAGCAAATTCTGGAGAATGGATCATGTCGCGCAATGCGGTCGTTTGCATCCATCAATAATCCATAGTAATCCATAAAAAAGCAGTTGTTTGCGTTCGCCCGTCACCTTCATGTGTCGCAGTGGATAAGAAGCGAAAGCTACCATAACTATCTCATTTTGTTTTTGGGTGAATTTTCAGCGGCTATACCAGGTTTTTTCGTCATGTATATGGTCAGAGTTAAGCTTCTATGAAACCGATATTGCCTAATTATGAGGTCGAAATAACTTGCTCTTGCATTGTGATTACTTTGATAATAATAGAAAGACCATAAGGGCATTCATAATGGGAATTTTATTAGATTAAATAACTTCTAGGGCTTCTGATATACCTGTTACACTAGGAACCGTAGGTCCGTGTTCTTAGCACCGGCGGTCCTAAGATCCCGTACTAGACGGACACGGACACGTCAAAGATACGTAGCCGTGTCTGCGTTCGGCTACGGATCGGCGGATCTCGGCTCCGCTCGGGTATTGAATGAAAGCTTGTCGAACCGACAACGTCAAGGACGGATCGGATCCGCGTATAATTAAGAGACTTAAGAAACGAATCTCCGTGTAACACGGAGCTACGTATCTCAATTACACGGAGCCTAATTACACGTGCCGAACGGTCCGGATCTCCGTTGCCGGGTGGTTACACGAGATCCAGCTACGGGTACTCGAAACACGAACGGACACGACCGCGAGCCCTAATAATTACCTATTCAATGTTTTTTTTGTAAATACAATATAGAATATTCCTGTTTATCAGTACAGTAATTTGTCACTTGCATGGAATTAAACCATCCAAAAACACAGACCCTTGGTCAGCTAGTTGCTTAATGCTTATACACTACCAGTTTGAGCAGCTATTAGTTAAACCATGAATACAAAGATCAAAGCTTAAAGAAAAATTGAAAAAGGAAGGCTACCTGGTGGAAGGGACCGGGAATAGTTAGCAGCTATTAGTTGCCATGCATGCCATGCCATGTTCTGGTGACCCCATGTTCTATTGCTCTAAGGGCCCTCATTGAGTTACCAATAGTTTACTTACATTGAGATGTAAGTAGCTCAATTAAAAATGTGAATTTTCATAATCACACTAATATAATAAAGGCGAAAGTTTGTAAGAAAGTGTGTGATGGTAATTTTTAGTATGTTTATTACCTTTTAACGCCCAAATGGTTGGACCAATTATGATAAAATTCTGTAGCTGACACCCTGGATTAACACATAGGATAGGCTACTTTTATTACCTGATAAACCGGGCGCGGTTAGTACCTTCATGAAACAGCTTAAATAATCATAGATTTACTACAAATTAATTTGGTGAGAATCTAGTTATTATGCACTTCAACTGAACAAAATTATTGAATATTTACAGTGCCACCTCTACTTCAATGTCATGGCGATACTGACGACGTGGTGCCGCTGGAGTGGGGCGAAAAAACGTACAGTGAATTGAAAAGCCTTGGAGTTCCGATTCAATTTCACATTTTGGAAAAACTAGGACATCAAATAAACAGAAGAGGACTAAACCTGATACGAGATTTTATCGAAAAACAGCTGCCTGATGTGTAAAAGTTTAAAATAATAATCAGTTCACGGAATAAATTAAAGCAATGAGTAGTTTACAGTTAGATGGTTCCACATCTAAGTATAATGGTAACAACACAAAATGTGAATTAAATGAGGTACCAGTAAAAAAATACTTTTATGATGCCAAAAAAATTTTTTTTGCCAGTTTGGCACAAGGTACAAAAAACCGTGTTGTAGGGTAAGATGGTCGACAGTGGGTTGCTGGTGCACAGTGGGTAACGCACACAACTACAAAACGCACAGTATTTTTATTACTTCACTACGCGCAAAAGATACCTCTGGCGAACACGTCACTACTAGCTCAGTGCCCGTGCGATTCCGCAAGAGGAACGTCATGTCCACGCGTGTGAGAATCTCAGCTCCGCGGGTCTAACATTTACGTAAGTTGGAATTTAAAGTGTTTTTCCAAAATGAGTGCGAGTGTAATTGTGGTTATTAGTTTTATTGTTAAAGGGGTTCATAAGGTATTTTGAGGTGTAAGTATATTTTCGCTAAAACTATCTATTCCTTTTTTTTTAATTTTTTATTGTTTTTTTGGTGTGTGGGTTGACACTGGGTCAAGTGGGTCAAGGACACAATGGGTCATCTGACCCACTGTGTACTTAATGTTTCAATACAATAAAACTTTCGTTTTTTTTACAGAATGCCGAGAAAAAAGGCTACATGCAGAAAGGTAGGCAGTGTATCTGCTGAAGAAGCCCTGATCACAGATTAATATAATAGTTCTTCGCCCTGATGCCCCTGATTAGTATTAAAAACGGGACGAGTATTCGGCAAGCTTCAGCAAACAGTGAAATACCTTCATTTATGTTCTATTTTTTTTATTTAGTTTTATTAGAGCTACTGAATTAGCTAGTCGACACTATTTTTGTATGGCTTTTACCGATCTTGCATATGGTCGGAACCGGTAATTTCTGGATTATTGATCTCGTTGGTGGAAGTTAGTTAACTTTTTAATATTTTTTGATTTTCTATTAAATTTAAAATTGGTCGATTGACGAAGTTTGTAAGTGAATGAGTGTTAATTTTGTTTAAGTTCCTACTGCTGATCTCGTTTGTCTGAAATAACAAATTTCGTAAATTTGAACTCTTAAAAGATTTGTGATTAGTATTCTAGTATTGCTAGATTTTATATGACTTTTATTATATGATTATTACTAGTTGTTTATGACCGTAACATATAAAGGCGGAAAAAAAATTGTCTCCGATTGTTGTTTAACCTACTGATGAAAGTTTTGTTAATTAGTAACTAAACGTGACTGATTCCTTAAATAAAAAAAATGAAAGATGCTCGTATTTTATTGGTTTTACCCTTATCATGCTTATTAAATGTTCCTTGGTCCACTGTGAACTACTGGTATACCCATTGTTCACCCCCCCTAGTGCACAGTGGGTCAAATCCCATTTTTAAAAAAAAGCTTTTTCATGTCCAGATGGTTAGAAATCTAGGATTGTAAGCATAATATAACCAATCTTGAATAAATTGTTTAAGCAACAGTCCAAAAAAATTTTGTATAACACAATTATTTCTGCAGATAGGGCCATTGAAAAATGGAGTGATCCAGTGTTGACCAACTTACCCTACATGTAAATTTAAGGTCGTTTTTCACTTGTGCCAGTTTGACATAATTTGATCTTAGAATTCCGGATAGACTATAAGTCCCACTTACTTTATGCATTATACATAGTATACAGTATGTATGTATGTAATACAAACTGACATGTGAATTGGCTTACAAATAAATTGATTATGATTGTGATTATGATTGTTTATATTATACAGAATACGTATATGAGTTCCCCATGGATGAATACTAATCTAATCAATATTGTTACTACATTTTTATGGTAATTTCATATGATCTATTTAGGTTAAACTCCAAATATATCGAGGTATGCGTGGTCAGACGCGACCAGTCCAGAAAAAGACTTCTTATTTCTAAGTTGTTTTTTCCGATAGGTATATTATCAGGTTCGTCCACAGACTAGGTACTGAACATTCGAATATACTATCATCGAGGTATTCGTTTTATCGGTCAGCGTAATTGTACAGTTTATTTTTTCGGTCAGGTACCTTTACTTGAAACGGTCAACCTTAACGGTACTGTTTTAATAAGGTACCTATTAAATTTATTTATTTGGATACCGTTACTGTTGGATACCTTTTCAATTGATACCTTTATATAAGGGCACCGGTCTTTTGCGGGTTTTCAGTCCCTGCTAGAGATGTGCGCTGGTCGAAGAACGATCGGCGGCGGCGACGTGACTTCAGGGTTAGGTGAATAAAAAAAAACATATTGATTGGTATTTTTTATTGAATTTGAGATCAGTTAACCTTTTGGGCGCCACAGTCGGCTGTGGCCGTCAACAAAAAATCGTGCCCCTGACGCCACGTCGGCCACAACCGTCCAAATTTCAATGATCAAAAACTTTGTAATTCTAACCGCTACAAGTATTTTTCAATCCCTGTTGATTTTGGGGCACATCTTTTTTTTTTTACTCTGGCGTCAGTGGCACGGTAAATTGCTAGACCGCTTGGCGATCAACAGGTTAAATATCGTGGTTGAATTGACGCTTGAAAACATAAAAAAAAAAAAACGAAGACAAAATAAATACTTAGTGTACATAAAAGCAACCGTCATGGGCAGTAAATCATTAAGCAATAACTTCTATCTAACATAATTCAATTACACATGACAACAAAATAGCACGTAACCGTTTTTAGGGTTGCGGAGTCAACAACGAACCCTTATTTTTTCTAGGGCTCCCGGTATCCGGTATTATTTTTCGTATTTCTCACTACCCTAAGGTTGTCTGGAAGAGATCGCTTTTTAGCGATAAGACCGCCTGTTGTTACCTACTGTATTGTTTTTTTGCAATTTCTTTGTGTAATCTTTATTTATATTTAGTGGTGCACAATAAAGAGTATTATTATTATTATCCGTGTTACACGCGGAAACATGTACACGGGTCCTTAACACCGGCGGTACTAACAACCCGATCTACACGAACCGGCTAGGAAACGTTTCCTTCGGAAACGGGTCTACACGGACCCGCTAGGACTAGGAGTCGTGTCCTCTAGGAAACGTTTCTATCTAAGTTTGAGTCCGGATCCGCGGGTCGCGGCTTCACTCGGGTATTGAATACACGGCGGAGCGACCCGTCCGGACCAGTTATTATTTGAGTTGAAGTTGAAATGAAACGGATAATTTGTTCATTATTGAATGAAATACCGATTTTATATTATTTCGTACGGAGGACAAGATTAACATCTATTCTATTACAAAAAAGATCGCATAACGTCATACAATATAGCTTCTTCCGAAAAAAAATGTTTTCTGCTTTTTTATAATCACTATCAGAGATACATTAATCGATTATTTTTTTAGTTAACTAATCATTCGATTAAAAATATCAATCGTCATTTTTTTATCGCGATTAATTTAGTTGCGATTAAATTAGTTGTGAGAATCTTCGACTAACAATTGAATTAGTTTTAGTTTCAATCGACTAAATTTCACGATTAAATCAATATTAAAACTACGTAAGTAGTCGCTCGTTGTTGCATTTTTATTTAACTTGCAATATGTAACTACGAGTAGGTATGTACATTGTAGGTACTCGTATGTTGTATCACTTGTATCTATGTTGGTTTGGGTAGAATCTTGCAACTTATTTTGAAGCAGATATCTTCAACCGATTGAGCTAAAATTATGTATATATTCACGTTTAATTTGAAACGCTTGAATGGCAATGCAATATTATGGGCCATATTTACATTATAAGGATAAATAACGAAAAACTGCAATGTTTACAAATCGCAAAAAATATAGTAGGTTGGTGCTCTATTAATATTTTGATACTTTAAGTACTAGTTCTAACGAGTATCGTAAAGTCCTATACGATACTGAGTAAATTTTAGACATAGATATTATCAATATTTTGCCGTCTGTGTCATTAGTAAAACTCTTTTTAGTGCCACGCGGCGACAAAACAATGGGATAATTTACTTACCTGGAAGTTTTTTGTTGTATTTTGGTGCAAGTGCCGACAAATCTTTTAAAAATAACACGTTCTATTGAATTAAACATCTGCATGTTGTTTATTATCTATTTTGTTGCGGTCTATTTTGTTTTCACCGTGTGGTCATTTAAAATATTTATACCTCTTTGTAAAGAAATCTCAGCATTAACTATTGTACATGTTCCTTGCCTCATTCTACATTTAAATATATCAACATGACATATTTTATTTATTAGCGCTATTGCCAATATATTGGAGCGGCAGCGAATTGATCGATCAGGCTATTCGATGTAAGGTTCATGCTTCATAAATTCATACTCATAGATGTTTTGAGGCAACAATACTCACATAAAGTTAAAAATATTTCTCATTAATAAATGTTTCTATACCCTACGTGATTTTTTTGAAGAGAATACTAATGATTAATGATAGGCAAGAATGTAAATTTGTAAACATTCAATGTGAACAATAATGCATATAACGCACCTAAAGTAATTGTAATATTTTGAAATGTTTAAATAGTAGCCCTCTCTAATTGCTGTGCCCTTGCAGGGTGTCACATGTTCCTATACCTACTGTTCCATCTTTAATGTAAAATATGATATGCAATAAATATTTGAATTTGAGGTATCTAGGTCATATTATATTATATTCTAGATTCTGTTATTTTAGATTCTAGGTGATTATTATTTATTACGATGCTCTTACGATTATTACAGCAAATATAGGTAAAGGTTTAAGGGCACGGAACCTAGGTAAAAAATAAGAAAGAGAACGATGTACCTATGAAGGAGGAAAAATATACCTACTTTGCTAATCCATTTTATAGCTTACATAGACATACCTACATTACATTAACATAGACATACCGAGTTTTTCGTTCAATTTGCTTCTAACATTAGTCGTGGAAAAATAGTCTAACTAATTATTCGATTACAAAGTTTAGTTGTCCGAAGTCAATCGGCAACTAAGATTGATCAGCCGTCGTTTTCAATCGTCAATCGCAATTAATTCTGTTAATTTTAATCGTTAGTTGTTAGTCGATTACATTTTGCCCATCTCCGGTACTGATTAGTACCTAACACCTTGCATAATGGATGTAACATATAGTGTTAGGTGCAAAAAGTTGTCATACCTATCTACCTTCTTACGTCACCTGCTATGGCGACTCTTTTTAAGATTAGATATGAATAGGATTAGGGTTGCACTGCCGCTGCACTTGCAGATGAGCATTGCTCAAAAAGTTTGTACACAACTGAGACAGAAAATTAAAGTCAAATATATTTTTCCTATTTTGTTACCATTTTTTATTGTGATTTCCAATACATTGATATCAGATTATGTATAATTAAAAAAGTATAAGCATAACAGAACCTTAATTACCGAACATAACCACATTGATATAAAATTACTAAAATAATTGGTAACACAATAGGAAAATTATATTGGAGTTTAATTTTCTGTCTTAATTGTGTACAAACTTTTTGAGAAATGCTCAGATAACGACAATACCCATTGTTTATCGTCATAAATTAACCGCGACAATTTTACTGATAATACGTATAAGTTGTTTTGACATTAGGCTTTTACCTGGAAGACCTTTTATTCGTTAAAGTTGAAGGAGAGGCCGTTTTCATTTAATAAAATTAAGCAAAATACTTTTTGGGGCAGCTTTGAAATTATAATATGTGTACTCGCTAGTCATTAACCTGTAGTTAACCACATTGCCGGTCAACATTGAGAATCTTACGTTATTTGTTCAAGTTGAAAGTTATTATTGTTGGTGTTTTGTTTTTACTTGTTACTATTAGGTTTGGTTATTTTTTGTTATACTGTTTAAAATGAAAAGAAGTTGGGTGTGGAGTTACGCTACCAGACACGGTGATACAGCTTACTGAGTACCTTGTGCAGCGATCGGACAAATAATCAGTTTTCGTGTTGTGGTGGTTCGACAGGAGCTATAGGGAAGCATTTAAAATTTGTTCACTTAAAATCTCCAGCATCGACATCTAACGAGTGAGTACCTATCACCAACACCAGAAATAAAAATTAAAAAACACTCCAATTAAAGACGTATTATCATCAGTGGTCGTACTTTTTCTAGGATGTTTGGTGCAGTGCTATGGTTGTCAGTAGAGACCAATATTAGATTGTTTGAACCAAGATAAAATTAAAGCCAAAATAAAAATAAAATAGCGTATTAAACAAATCGCAAATACAGAAAATATTCTCAGAACATGTTAAGCCCAACCCAATATGCATAATGCAATGAAGGGTTAATTTATTATATGGGGAAATTTCTAACACATTTGCAATAAATCCTTATATCAGATTATAGTTCATTTTTATACCCTCCGAAAAATTTGAGGAATTTACACAATTTAAATAACTGATTAAGTAAAAAATATCGTTTCAACGACAACGTAATATTACATAAATTTAAACGTCAATTATATTATACACGTCAGCAAACTAAAGTCGCTGTCGTGAAAAAGTACGATCACTGATTATCATAGGTACTCCATTTCTCACTCCATAGCTCTTAAAAGACTAACCGTTAGATGGCCACAACACGTCGACGGCCCGCCGCGGCGGGTCGGACCCGCGTGTGATTGAGATCCGTGTACACGGGTACACGGGTCATAATTACATGGGTCTTAATTACACGTTCCAAACGGGCCATCAGAAACCCGTTCCCGGGTAACAGAGAAACGGGTACACGGAAACGGGTACACGAAACCCGTTATTTACGATACAAGTGTGGAAGGTAGGTGATTTCAGACGAGTGTGATTTTTAGTCACGAGCTAGGTACGAGCGAGTGATTAAACAAACACGAGTCGGAAATCATCTTACACACGAGTTCCGTACAAAACTTTACTATGCATGTACGAGAAAATAGAAAATACTTTAATACTCACAAAGACTGTTTACATTGGAAAAAAAGTGTTTTGATTTGATTTATCCAACAAGAAGCCGTCGTTCACATTTTTTACTTCTTCAATAACATTTTACAGGTTTAAATTCATGATTCGTCCCTTTATCTCGCCATTATTTCAGCAGATTTGCACAAAACAACTTCAATATAAACTAGACATAAAAAATGGCGTAGTTATTTGTAAACCGCGCTCGACATATCTACTACTGCGCATGTGCAAAAGTATTTTTTAGGGTTCCGTAGTCAACTAGGAACCCTTATAGTTTCGCCATGTCCGTCTGTCCGTCTGTCCGTCCGTCCGCGGCTTAGCTCCGTGATCATTAGTACTAGAAAGCTGAAATTTGGTATGAGTATGTGCATGTATCACGCCGACAAAACGGTAAAATTTGTACCATTTGTGCCATTTGTACTTTTACCTGTGTATTGAGTGCAATAAAGTTTAAATAAATAAAATAAAAACTAAAAAATACTTTTTCGGGTACCTCTCGTCCACCTAAAGTGGAGGTGTTTTTTTTTTTCGTTCCAATACTAGTTTGTACGGTGTCGTTGAAAAGGTCTTTTAAAAATAATAGGGGTCTCCAAACATTATTTTTTGATAAAGTCAGCAGTTTTGTAAATATTCGCTCCAGAAATCTAAAAATAGCGTCCCCTCTAACATTTCAACCACCAAAAAATTATGAAAAAAATCATGAAAATTAAGCCTTTTAAGTACTTTCAATGAAAACTATATTGAACAAAATCGGTCAGAGCGTTTTTGAGTTATCGCATATATTCATAATTTTCTTTAAAATTACGTTAGTGCCGTGCGGTGTCCTTATACTTCGAACGTTATACATATTAGTTAAGTGCCACACTGCATTAAAACATTCCGCTCAATCTGGCGCGCATAATCGATAACTCTCGGAAGGATTCGGAGGGATCGATAAGTGATTGCAGTTACTGTGGCATTTACGAACTTTTTATAGAGCTTGAAATCTTTCTCGTAATTTAAACCTCGGGCTTAAAACCGCTGTTTTAAGCCCGTCTATTGTGAAGGATGGGCAACCCTACACTGAACGTGGCCCGACATGCTCTTGGCCGGTTTTTTTTTATACTGTAGTAGGTAATGAGTATCTCATGTGAGCGCACTTACAAAGATATTGCAAGCAATAGACGGCGCTTTTTTAAGTGTTAAAAATCCGCAAAATGGCGAGGGTCGTAAAGCAACTTCTGGAACTATACTTGTGTTACAGTAGTTATGCACCCTCCTTACAAGTTAACTACTTTGTTTCTGGTTCTACAGAAACAATTGTCTGATAATTATGACATAATGTAACTGTCATTGGCAATTGGAATGAATTTGGTAAACACTGATACTACATTTTTTTGTCATATTGCCTGTGATTCAAAATGAGCCCAAAAAAAGTTGACCCTGAGCTTAAAGATGATTTTTGGCGCACATACATTGAGGATACTCCTTTGAATGACAATACATGGACAGTACAAGTAGTAATGATAGAAGCTGCTGGCAGTGATCAAGATCGGATTTATTTAAATAAATTTGAAGTGTTCGCTGCAGAGGAGAAAAGATTTGTAATAAAAAATATTTGCAAATCTGAGACAATGTTTATGATTAATCAACTCGGTGGTGACAAAAAGTCAAAGGACGAAAGCCTGCGTGTATTTGAGGAAGGACAAGCTTACTTAAAAGACAAGAAAGACATCCCCCCAGATATACAGGCATTGATCGTTAAGCATCTTATATTAAAAATGAAAGAGGAATACCTGCATATCCAAAAACAACAACTCCAAGTGCGCGAAGGAATGCGAAGGGAATCAGCAACAATGATCGATAGAACAGAAGTTAGAGGTACGGTTAGCGTCGCACCTACAGAGCCACCAGAACTTTCACCACCGCCGCAAATAAAAGGTAAAAAAGTTGAAGTAGAACCTGCCATTCCTGCAGACGAACCGGAGGAAGGCAGGAAGTACAATACTTCACTAAGAGTTAGAGGGGAGGAGTGGAGGGATAAAGTGTATGTTGATGACTTTCCCCTAGACGGGCCCAATCTGTATGTCGCAGTGACAGGATTCATGGAGCCTCAGTTAGCGGGCTGTCTTATCAAAATCGGCGTGCCTGTTACTGCTATATTTCAAATTCGAATCGATCTTTCAGTCCAACATATCCCTGCGAGTTTAACGCGACCTACAAAGAGAGGACAAAGTCAAACAGATGTATTGATTGAGAAATCACTCGGTTTTTGGCAAGAACTACAGCAATTACGCATAAACAAAGAAACAGCGAATGATTATAATAACACGGCCTTTGTAGTTTTTACACCACCTTATTGGAGCGCAGATAATTTAAGTGGAAATGCTGATAAAATTTATGACGAATTATGTTTCCTAATGTATGATATACAAGATTTGACTCGGCAGCGTAGCAACTACCTAGAAAATATGGATATTATCAATATTCCAACAAAACCTGAAAATCCGTGTTATGAGCGCTACTATCATCAAAATGTGGATGATATCGCCCTTGAAAGTTGTACTATGTATTCAGTCTTAGACAGCATCCTGGAAGCGGTATGTATAAATCACGATCTAAGTAATGACACTAGTAGAACAACTCTTTCTGCCGCGTTGCCTTTTAATCAGACCCATCCGTTTGATGAAAATAAAGTAACTAAGGCTGAAACGTTAATAAGCAATGTGTTCGATGCACTAAACGCTACAGATGCGAATAAAAAGTCTTATCGACTAACTTACGGGGAAGAATGGGAAAGTCATAAAGATCCCGTCGTCATTCATTTTGGAGATTTTGTAAAATATCAGACATTTCATCTCAAAAATGTTCATTTGGATGAAGTTGTTTTCTCCATGTTGTTGGGTATGCCTATTAATCAGCTGTGGCTTAACCAAGAACGGGAAAAGGATGAAATGGAAGCAAAGATTAACTTTCATGTCAATGTACTCTTATCATGCTTCAATAGATCTGACTTGGAAACTGCCGAACTCAACAGACTTTTGCATATCTTGGCGTGTAGAAAACTGTATAGCAACAGAAGTTCGCTGAAAAAGACTCATATATCGCCGATAAGTATATCAGAATTTAAGAAAGTTTATTTAAAACGCACCGTTCTCGCTGAGCCATTGCCCAGGGGTATTACACCCTTGATTGACTCGAGTAATACAACGAACTCATTCCCATCGATGACCAAAGTTGAGAATACTTCTTCTTTTACAAACTCCAGCTCGAGTTCAGAAGAGCGGAGACTAAGAATTCTATTTGATTGTCCGGATATAAGTGAATTAGTTTCCGCTGCTGAAATAATTAGCAATGCACCAAACGAACACGTAATCGATGATTTTGATTTCTTTGAAGATTTTTCGGAAACGCGGGCTTTTCAAGTTTTGCGAGAAGCATTTAACAATTTTAACTGCGTAGATTACAAATACTGTGAAGTGACTGATACCTGTAATTTAATGTTTTTTAATAGTCATGATCATGATGGTATAGCTCGAGAAGAATGGCGAAGTCATTTAGCAACACCAGTTTGTTTACAAGATTTTTTTGACTTTGTTCTAAAAGAACACTTTGATTGGATACAAAATGAAGAACATCTTTACGACCAAAAGCTGTGTCAAGATTCTGCATCGCAATGCGCTGCAGAGGATCTTCAGGCTCAACAATCGTGTATAGAAAAGCAAGATTTGGAAATGGAGCTCCTGATTGAAGGTTCTCTTAAATTTCAAGAGACAGTTGAAGTTGATGATTCAAACCAACTTACTTCCCCTTTATCACAGGAAGAAATAAGAGCTTCGACGCGAGAATCAACTGCATTGGATTCGAAAAGTACAAAAAAAACAAAGACATCAGCAGCAGCACCCTCGCTAAATTCTCTTGGGGACTCCGAGGCTGACATCAATATTCCAGTTAAGCCATTTCAAGGATATGATTTGGGTGAAAGAAGAGTTGAAGTATTTGGAAAAGATGATGCTTTTTATTCAAAAGATGGAACACGCGTGTTTAGTCGGTATAGTTGTATGATACCAATGAATTTTGAAAATATTACCCTTAATGTAGTACCAGGTAATGGGTCAAATGAATTTTGGTTTCACAAGTCTTTCGGAGATGATATAACACCAGACATGCGGGATGCATGTGGATCTTTTAGGATAACCAGCAAAGATGAAGTCATAATAAATATCAAAAAAGAAGTATATAATGTACCGATTCCAACAGTGACATCATCATTGTATGATCAGGACATGACGAAAGCAAAGAAAACAGTACCCAACTCTGTACCATCCCAAGAAGAGTTACCAATACTTGAATCAAAGACTTATCATTCGCTTTGTGTTACCTGGCCTAATGGACTTATAACTGAAACTGTATATGATGAAAATTCTGCTACTTTGTCTCATATTAAGCAGTATTATGTAGTGCCTCCTCACAATGAAGAAATGAGATGTATAAGCCTCAATGGTGAAGTTATCATTTTTCAAAAATCGGGTAACATAGAGGTGTTACGTAGCGATGGTACATATATCAAAATTACAAAGTATGCGAAAAGGATTCGTGAACCGTCATTAAAAGAAACTAAAAGTTTTTCAGTTGAACAGACTTCTGGTACCAACAAAAATAAAAAAGATACTCACGGGCCTCACGGCAAGGAAAAACCCAGTAAGATATCATCGAAAACATCAAAAAATAGCGCGCTTCAGCACGAGATCGTATCCTCATCTGGAACACGGGAATACGAAATGTTTTTCGATGAATTTGAGATAATTGAAACAAGCGGACTTCGACAACAGTGGGTAGGCGATTGTGCATATGATATTGAAAACTTACTCATACGAACGGCTACAGATTATTGTTTGGGCGAAGTGTTTTCTCGCAGAATGGACGGAACGCAAGTTTTGTTGAAAAACGATGGTGTTCAAATAGTAACATTTCCTAATAATACCAGGATTATAACGAGATTTATTATTGAAGATGAAGAGATATACCCAGAATGGACGGAAGATGAGTTATGTTACTTCGAATTGTTAGAGTCAGGTTATAATTCTGTGAGGTCGAAACAGTCAATTTCACAAAAAAACTCGCTTAGTAACGATTCTTTTCATAGTTCAGCGAACAAGAGGTACGAAGAAGAAGAACCTAAAAAGAATATAAGGACGGATGGTTATGTTTCTGTCCAAATTAATTTTACTATTGAACATGCAAATTTTACGTCTGTGACTTTGAATAAAGCAGACGGAAAAGTTACTGTGGATTCACCCAATAATACGAGTGTAATTGTTGATACTAGCAATCACTACGAAATTAAATTAGATTCAGCAACAGTAGCCACATTTGATGGTGAAAATTTAAAGATAGACTACGTAGCGTGTTTTGAATGCCAGTCAAGGACTACTTGTCAAATAAAAATACGTCAAGATGAAATGAACCCCGAGATTCAAATCAGGCAACGTTGGCTATATATGGAAGACTCATTTGGCAAAAAGATAACAGTAAACAACGAAGGTGCCATAAATTTACTGAAAGACCCAGTACAATCCCCTGCGTCTACAATGTTGGATACGGAAGTTGAAATTGCTCCAGAAAACCAAGATAGTTCTGTTATTGCTCATGCGAAATGCAAAGATATGTGTAATGCTAAACAAATGAGATTTTTTGTCCTTCGACGGTAAGTGATTTCCTAATTAAATAATAATAAATATCAACCTCACACAAATCGATATAATCCCAAATTAAGCTCAAGAAGGCTTGTGTTATGGGTACTAGACGACGATATACATACATAAATAGATAAATATATACTTAAATACATAAAACAACCATGACCCAAGCACAAATATTCGAGTTCATCACACAAATATTTGCCCTGGCCGGGATTCGAACCCGGGACCGCCGACCACTTCTAGTTCTACATGACTATACTACTGACATTCATCTTTTATTTAAAATCCCAACTAATTTATCTAGATAAAAAAATAAAATCTAGATAAATTCAAAATAACAAATGACGGGTTATTTAGTTATTTCAAATAAAATATGATTTAGTTATCTTCCCGGATATTCGTAAAAAGAGAATTTTTGCCCAACTCTACTCAGAGTTGGGCAAAAATTCTATACGGTACAATTTCCATACGAAATCCGTCTTAGTAATAGTCCGACTGTATGATTTACTGCGCTGTGAACTTGTCGCCTACGCTCTTTTAGAACGAGAAACTTTTTTTATCTTAGAGTTATATTTAATTTTTTATCCGTTATTTGATTATATAAAATAAGTATGAAATGTTAGTCGTCAATTAAGTATAATGCATAACGCTTTTTTCATCGTCTAGCATAATATTATGGCTGGCATTAGCCGGTAGGAAGGCACTAATTTGAATTAGCTGAATAACGTCATCAGTTTATCAAAACAGGCTGATGAATATTAGTTGCGTGGCATTTAAACACCCGCACATATTGTTGCGGACACTATTATTTGTTTCCAGAGATCTGACGTGCTCGGAGCTGGTACACCGAGCTCTAGTGGAGCGGTACATGAAGACATGTCGTTTTCAGCCTTGGTGTTCGATCAACGATTACGACACTTTTGGCGACAATAGGGGTCTTCTTTCTATATTGACACCTGTGTCCCAGACGGAATCTGAGGTATAAATTTAAACTGATTTAATCCGACTTACATATTTTTCGATCGTTTGAAGGTAGCGTTATGGAGCGAAACGTTGGGAACCCGAACCCCGGGCGGGAAATTAAGATAATATTAAAACCGTAATACTCGTAATTCAGTCAGTAGTGATTTTCATTCATCATTTCGTATATCAGTAGTGAATTTCGGAACCCTCCAAATGCTTTATTTATTATTAATGTTACAGATGGTGTTAGTGCCTATTACTTTTCGATTGGGAAGTCACATTTAGCCTGCGGACTTATGATTATGATGGTCGCATTTACGAAGCGATAGATAAATCGATGATAGATAGTCGATTCCTTTCCTTTTCGCAGAGGGTTTGCTCTTAACCTTAACGTATACATAGATTGTGCATGACTATAATATTGACAACCCTGCGTAATAGATAATTTGGGGATATCTCCACAAAAACATTACACATTTTTCGCTCTACATAATGTTGTCTCGCTCTCGATTTTAGGTTAAGCTTTATTTGTCAATCTGATGTTTTTGTAGAAATGGATTATGGAAACGAAATTTTCCGACAAACCCAAAAAGATGACGTATAAAGATCTCAAAAAGGATCCCGGAAAAGGATTCTACCACTGGATGCGGCCGTACCGGAGGTTTCACCCCAGGCCGCCAGTTGACAAGACCCCAGAACTGCCAAGGGCATTTATATTAAGGTTCCGTGCATAAATATAAAATTTTCACCTCACCGGCTCAAACATGGCGATTTTGCTGTCAGAAAACAGTGAACAAAATGCGATTTATTTTCGAGTGTGAGTAGAAAGTAGCTTTTTAATTTTTTCTCTTTTTGACCACGAATTGTCTTTTCTCAGCCAAAGGTTAATTATAAAATTCAAATCGTTCTAATTTCGGTGAACTTGTCTCTTTCATATCTATATGAAAAAGAGAGTGAGAGAAACATATCAATTCGAAATTCGATTTTCGAATATGAACAGAACACGTCCTGATACGCGTCATACCATAAAAAAAAAATTGGGCAAGTGCGAGTCCGACTCGCGCATGAAGGGTTCCGTACCTATATATATGTATATATATGTATATATAAGTATAACAAGTTTGTTGTATGGGAGCCCCCCTTAAATATTTATTTTATTTCATTTTTAGTATTTGTTGTTATAGCGGCAATAGAAATACATCATCTGTGAAAATTTCAAGTGTGTAGCTATCACCGTTCTTGAGATACAGCCTGGTGACAGACGGACGGACGGACGGACGGACGGACGGACGGACGGACGGACGGACGGACAGCGAAGTCTCAGTAATAGGGTCCCGTTTTTACCCTTTGGGTACGGAACCCTAAAAATTAGACTCGCAGACTTTAATCTGTCAATTATAATTTCACAGACAAAATCACAATAACGCACTTTTTAATCCTGTAACAAAATTCTATACTCTATGGAACCCGCTACAGAATTTTAATATTCATAAGACATCTCTCTACACAACTCTAATAATTTCAAAAAGAGTACATAAGCTTATTTGATGCTCACTGATTGGTTGAAATTACTTGTCAAAAAAATTCACCAATCACGAGGCACCCGCCATGGCCATCGCGATCATGTTTTTTTTTAATAGGTTAGTTTTAGTTGAACGAAAAAGGTTACGACAAAAAAAAAATCATAGTGGGGAGTTACACAATTAGGTCTTAAAGTCTCGTACCTTACATAGGCCACTCGGCAAGCCTTGTGACCTAAACGCGGTACTCGACTTTAAGAACCTCCATTGTGCAACGATTGCATAAAATACTATTAAATTATACCCGAAGAAGTTTTAATTACAATGTTACAACATATTGTTTTTAACGACCGAATGTTTAAATTATTGTATCTTTTATATAAATGAAATAGATTATTGTTTAAATAAGATAAGATTTTTCAACTTTATACTGTAGGTAAGTATTACCCGTACCTACCAATAATTTATGATTTCACCAATATATCCAGTTTCGAAACGTACCTACTTTAAAAAATATTGAGTTCAAATTGTTATTTTTATTTGTATTTATTTAGTTGGGTGCCTTACGAGTAAAAATATCAATCAAACTATAAACAAAATCTCGTAATTATAAATAAACACGTAATGTCTCTGCTAAATCGCCCAATTTGATCAAATAATGACAACCGTGGTGGTTGTGAGGGCCTGCTGGTACAGTGTTGGAACGTATAATTTCAGTTTAATTATATTTGTATTCCATTTTAAGCAGCTGGTTTCTATTTTCTAATTAATAATATCATTAAAATCCGCAACAAAGCTGTAAACCTACCTACACCTGAATGGTTCAAAGAAAAAGTACAAAAAGTCGAATATGTTCTCGCTGTTGAGGTGAAAAGTTACCTATGTGTGCTACACGAGAGCAAAGTTTTTTGCATCTCGTGCTGTTGAGTCCCTCGCTACACTCAGGATTCTAACTTAGAATCACTCGCTACGCTCGTGATTCAAACATAGAATCCTTCGCTTGCTCGGGACTCAAAATCAGCACTCGCAACAAAAAACAACTTTGCTCTCTTGTTGCACAAATAACTATTGCACTACTGATTCCAGCACATAGACAAATAACACATACTACTTAAATCCACTTTTAACGATCAATGTTTCAACTAGGGCCTATCATGGATGCGTTTATACGCGATTTGTTAATAACATGATTAACAAATTACTTGTCGTAACATGACAAGTAGGTATGTACCTAAACTACCTAAATATGAGTTGAGTGTGACGAATGCTTTACCATTTATTTATCATGTAACAAACGGGACCATCCTATACCCGCTGCGTTTATGAAAAATGCATTAAAATCTGGACACACCCAAAAGGTACATGCAAACAGATTAAAAACAAACTTGACGAACGTGATTATTTTAAAATCTAACAGGATTCTAGAAAGACAATGGAAGGAACGAGATCGTAATCAGTTGAAGGGCGGCAGGGAATTGTTGCGGGCCGTGCTGAAGTACCGGCGCGTCATGGAGTCGGACTGCGAGGAGTACACCCACGTGCCCATTATCGACCAGCGCTTGGAGAGCGAGCTGCGCGTCGACGAGCTCATTCAGGCACTAGGACACAGGTTCGGTTCTCATCGTGTGTGAGTGCCAGGAAATCGCATCGATTGTGTCGCCGACGAATAATGTCGAACTGAAGAAAAACTTTTTCTACAAGAGCATATGTCGTCCATCTGTGTTCGAAGACTGAGCTTATTTGGGTACTGACACAGGTTTGATTCTCACTCTCACATCAATCTTCCTATTGCATCAGCAAATGCAACTTACATGGAAACTGCCGCTGTTATACTTAGTCTTCAGTCTGAGTGGAAGTCAAGATGTCTGTATGTTGTAGAAGATAGTATAAATATACCTAGTAGGTAATGCCCTAATAACCTCACCTCCTATATTTGTTAACATTTTGCATGGTGTATTTATTTACTTTAACGAAGTTATTCTGTGTAGAGTATACGAGGAACTGAAGACGAAGTTGGACGTGTCGGTCGCGAGTCGCGCCAGGCCCGACATCACCACGAAACCTGAACCGCAGAGATACGAGTATCTGTCCGAAGAAATGGAAGCGGAAGAAGGTACAGTGCAATAATCTAGTTTTAAATACCCTGTCATACCCATAGCTCTAAATCAAAATCAACAGGTTAATTTTTCAGATATTCTATATTTAAGAGGCTGCAGCTTGTATTTATGAAATTTCATAAATCATTTATATCTTAACGCATAGTGGCAAAGTTCCACATAGGTACCTACTTATTGAAATGATGAAATGCGAGTGCGTCATAACTTAATTAACTGGAATCCCAACAATCGCAACGTGAAGCAAAGTTGCAATTATGATAATTAGAGCCCCACTGCTGTGTTCGTAAAATTAGTTTATAATGACTTTGTGTCAAATGTCCTAATTTTAAGCTATGGGGAGTAGCGGATGATTCGAGTATTATTAACGCAAGCGCCAATAGTGGCGAGTAGGGGTCTTTGGAACAGTGGAATTGGGTGGTGAGCAAAATTTCCTTACTGCATTCGGCTTCTCTACAATTTAGCAGATTACGATTTAAAAAAAGTTGTCAGCAAAAAAAAATACCAACAATTGCTTAAACATTGAAAGGTGACTATTAAGGGCTTCGTTTACTATTGCAAAAATTACGAACGGATTAAAAATTACGTACCGTGTTTACGGCATAACAGTCCTTTCATCAGATTCCCTACATGATAGGATTCAGAAGAAAAAAGAAAAACAACATCTCATTAAAAAAAACTATGACATCATTACTTCCATTCGCTGAAGTATTTAGGATGGATGTATAATAGAATTATAGTTAAAAAAATAGAAACATTAAGTTTTTCAGAAGTACCTACACTACATATTATATTTTTTCCCGGTAGTATACGTTATTTGGATTCAGAATCTACGATTCGTTTATATTAAAGTCGTGGTTATATAAACGAATCGTAGATTCTGAATCCTGAGTTTTTATGGTTGAGAAGGATTTGTATGATTAAGCGGTGAAAAGCCGATTGAAATACAATAAATACCATAAGAAAGACTTGCTGCGCCAACCCGAATAAAAGATAAAGTTTAACGATATATATACTAACTCGTACCTATATGAAGAACAGAAACTACGTTTATCACTTATTTTAATTGTAAAATTTATTTTGGTTTTTAGAGGTGATAGATCCAGAGAAGATATTGGAAGCGAATCGGGGAAGTTTGGTTCAAGACGCACAAGTAGACGAGATGAGCCCAAATTTGAAAAGCTACTGGCGCCGCCGCGAAGAGGAGTTCAAGGAAGAGAAGTTTTATTTGTAAGTCACATTTAATAACTATCTTACCTTTAGGCGCAGTCAGTTGCTGAGAAAAATATAATCCTGCCATACACGTATAATATTAATAAGTGTGGCAGGGATTCACATTTCTTTGCAGTCGGTTGTACCTACGTTGATGGTACGTAATATGGCGGTAAGCTTTTGCGTCCACTTCCGCGCGATTGAGCACCGTACTTTATTGCTATTGCACAAAAAAGTAAACGCAATCTACCCCGGCTTGCCATGAATTTTTGGTTGATGCCACGCGCCTGGTGGGTAGACATATGTATTTAGATATGGTTGCCATCAGATGTATTGTAGCGTAATTTACGCCACATTAATACCGTTCTCATTCCGCCAGTGGCGTTCACACATAGAGATCAAGTGTCTGACTGAGTATATTACATACAATGTGTCTGATCTAACTGATAACGTCCGTCCTATCTAGACATTTGCTGCGCGAGGGCATCGTCCCGCCGTACTTCCGCAACGTGCTCGGTGGCGCGATCTGGTGGGACGTGGACAACGCCGCCGCATCCGCGGTCGGCATCGCCGAGAGACGCAAGATGAAGTGCGTGTGCAACGAGGGTGAAATGCCTGGAGACGAAGAACCGTATATGTAAGGAATAGCGGGAATAAGTATGTTCCACGTGCGAGCGTCGATTATTGCAAAGCTGACGAAGCGGATGCGTGTATCTTTCATTTGTTTACCGTTGATTTTCTTATAAAAGGAGTAGTAAACTCGGACTTTATGAAATAATTTAGAGTTCGTAATGCACATAGGGTCGTATTATCTATAGCACAGGGTTTCCCCCCGGCCTACCTATCTAAAGAGAGAAAAGTCCCAATTCGCATTGTCGAGATGCGCCGTCTGTAATATTAGGGTTTAATCCGGCCCTGTGTACGTAAAACTATATTAATGTATGGATGTAGGTTATGCCTGTAGAAGTTATGGGATAAACAGTTTCTATATAGATACCATCAGTGATAGAAGGCGTTGTAAATGTTTAGACGCGTAAAGCGGATTACATACATTTGACGGAAATGTGGATTGCTGCAGCTACATATTTACTAGGCCAGTATTTTAATAACATAACCTGATGATTTACCTTACATATATCGCAAACCTCGTATATTTTGATATCAAAGTATTCTAGTTATTTATACACACATATGTATAACGCGTAATTTAGATTCTTTGTAACCCAACATGGCACAGATATCCTTTTACCTTGTGTGTCGCCGCGTTGTTTTGTAAATGCGGTAAGGTCTCGGTTTCCTTTATCGTACCTATTAGTAACATTACGTCATCGTACTGGGTATGCCATAATGGAATACTGGATTAAGTACTATTATTTTTCCTTGTAAATGTAAGTCCTCTGAAAGCATACCTTATGACTAGCAGCATCAGTAAATACATTTATTTTTGAAATTCACAGTATTATCTTTAATTATGTAGTCTGAACGAATGACCTACTGCCGTTTATTTGTAACTTTATTCTATCCACTACTTCGTCTGCGGAGAGTTAGAGATACAGGCGGACAGCATTTGAACTGCAAAACAGCGCACGCCATCTACAAGAGAACTGTGCAGTTCGTTTGCAGTTTAGCAGGGTTGCAGTTCGGATGTTGTTCGTTTGTATCGGCAGTATCGGCACATAATGGACTAATACAAAATTAACGGCAATATTCGTACCTTTATCGCACTTGAGTATTTATACCGTAGACGGATAAAAATTATCCTATAACAATCTTTGGACGTCCAGCTCTGCCTGTATCATAATTGGCTAAAATTAGTACAGCCGTTTCGGCGTCATGCGAGGACAAAGGAAATTGTGAAAACAGATGGGCCAGGTTGGCACAGCGCCGCGCGCCAATACAAAACAAATGACAACCCTGCATCACACTTTTAGGATTCCCCCCCCCCGGACCCCTATCCGTAGAAAAAATATTTTCAATTCAAACCTAGAATTTTATAATAGTATCTAGATAAGGTGAGTCGGGGCTATTGTAGCTATGGGGTTATTGTATCTTATTACCATTATAATGGTCTGTGACCATTATAATGGTCTGTGTATATATAGGATACACAGATCAATGGTATATATACACAATCCTATATATACACAGACCATTTCAAGGGTCACAGACCATTATAATGGTAAGAAGATACAATAACCCCATAGCTACAATAGCCCCGACTCACCTTACCTATACTTATGTGTACTGCACTTAGTGAAATCCGGAGCAAAACAAAAAAAAAAAAAAGAAACGCAGTCAATGTACAGAATAAAAAATACAGAAGGTTCTTTCATGCGGAAAAGCGGAAAAGCCGCCTGGGACCTGGTTTTTATTTTATTGGTTATTAGAATAATTTGGAACGGTCGTGTCGTAAGGCAGGAGGGCGTGACGACTGACGACAAGATGGATAGATAGTAAATGCGTTAATCGCACTAACTTAGCTTCTCTACAATGAGGTATTTCTATTTATCGTGTTTATGAAGAGCACGGAGGTCCAGGAATTAACGCAAGTAGGTATGTTTTGAATGGCTAATCGGCAATTCGATGCTAAAGCAACATACGCCGAGCACCGTGGATGATGTCAGGGAGTGGGTATCAGGTTCTAGACTGAGATACGATCGTCGGTAATCCTAGCTGGTTGAGTCGACTCGGAAAAGGATATACGTGAAGTACTTACATTGGGAAAAAACTCGAATCTCATATTGCTATACGATAGGAAATATGACAGCTCATACGGGATGACAATGCTCGGTGTATCAGTAAGTTCCCATCTTTTATTTATTTTTTGTGTCAATAAGAGTGTTGAAACTCCGCCAGTCTGGCCTATTACGGTTACGGAACGCAATTTTCAGCCATAGCCCTAAAGGTACATTTGTGAAGGTTGTGAATTTGTTGATATGACGCTTTTGTGGACATAAGTTTTTATGCCCACAAAAAGTTGGAGGCGAGTACTACATGAGGTTCGGTCGCGGGCGGTCGCATCTCGATCTATTCGGTTCGGATTACTTACGTTTGTTAACTGGTTGCAGACCGACCGTTCGTGGGGCAAGCTTGGGAACCGAACGCGACACCTGACACGACTCCTACCTAGAACTATACTGCCAATCTTTACCTCATGTATTCTGCAAGCTTGGAGTTTAGATCGTTAAGTTGCTAAAATTTTAACGCGTTGCAATACGGTTTACAAAATAGCAGTAATTTTAGTAAATTGTTACAATTACATAAGTATGAATGGGTGTTGTGGCTTTATGATAAAATTTATAAATCATTGACGTTGACGACAACAATTTCCCTTACATTACGTGACCAATGCGAAGCCCAGAACCGTATTTCTGCTCTGTACCAGCTCTAATATCTCTGTTTGGCTCTATGCTATAGTTGACCGGCAAAGATTCAACATTTGGTATTAAGTCCGACATTAGTAGGTATGGACTCCACAATAATAAATAAATAAACCGTCGGTACGGAACTTGCAGAGTGCATCATGGAAGTCAAATTAGGAACATAAAGTTTTTCTGAGTATACACAAATGATACTTTTTCCCGATAGTAAGGTAAACGTCCCTGTGCTCGACACGCTAATGCCTAATAGTTGACACCATGGAGTCACCTCTTTTGCTAATGATATAACATTCAAGATGACAACTATTGGGACAGTGTCGAGCACACGGACGTTTCCCTTATACGTTATTTGGCTTCAGAAACAACTAATGTTTGTTTTTTTTTTTGCGCCGTGTAGTTTTTAGATACTTATCAATTTTTAAAACCTCGATGTGACATTTGGTGACATTCTGAAGGCAGGCATACAACATTAGGTCTACAAGGAATTATTAAGGAAATTAAAAAGTAAGTAGTCGTGATATATATTGACACTATTTTTTTCATTTTCCAAAATTTTAAACCAGTTTATTAATAGTTTAATACGAATAAAACTATTACTATTATTACATCTGTATTGTATTATAGGTACAGAAGGTACTAAAATCCTTACAAGTGGGTTCTTGGTTGGTGAAAAGTGCCTTCCTGTCCCGTGCTGGTAAGTAAGGCTTTCCCTGTATGAAACCGCATGGAAATTTTCCATTCCATTGGAAAATGCTATATTGCGATCGCAAATATCTATATATGTGCCTCAAACAAGGATGGCTATAGTGAGCGCTATCTCTCGTCATCAGAAAGGCCTCCCGGAGCATCCCCTATTGGTGCCGGCACATGGGCGGTGTGGCCATCCTAGCCAATTTGCTCCTGAAACGAATTGCAGGACGCAGAGCGAGGCCAACGCAAATTCGTACGTAGTTTTCCCCACCGCTTTTTCCGGCGCGACAGTACCAGCCAGTCGCAAAGTGGCGCTGCTCGCGTTGCGATTGGCTCGTAGTGCAACCAATGTCCGATCGCGCGAACGTGCGCCCTAAGCACGAAAGGGACGAACGCAGCGCCGCGCGGAATGGAGACCGACTTGACTGTGGACAGTCCGTCCCGGGCCCTTGCGTAGGACCGCGTGCCCGCGCCGTCGAATGCACTTCCGTTTGTTTGTCAACAGAACCTTTTATTCGACAGTGCATGTGCAGTTTATAAGGATAATAAGGACGTGTCACGTAATCTTTGAGTTTTCACGTGAGTAGTGGTTATATTAATTATTGTTTCCCCCGCGCCCCAATAGATGGCGCTAGGTGTTGCGTTGAATAACCTAGAGAGTGTCATTGAACCGAGCCGGGGTGTTATGCGGTTCGTGTGCAGTGCACTTTTATCAGAGTGCGTTTGTTTTTGTTTTCTCACTCACGAGGGGGGCTTCGATACTCATTGATGACAACCGTGGCAGTCAAATGCCTCTACACTTATTATTATCTTGATCTTGTCAGCTGGTTAAGTTCAGGCAGGTATTCCACGCATTAGGTACACACACACAAATACTATTTGTATACTCTTAATTTTTTCAATCATAAGGAAAAAACTACGATGTGTTGGAAATGAGATATGTGTGCCTTTACTAATTAAGCACCCAAAACTAGTAATGCCAGGGGTGACAACCCGAGAACTCATTGGATCTACTTAGGCATAGATATTTATATTCATTGATATAGATAGACACTATTTTCAAAGCGGCAACTATAGGACCAGGATTAGGGTTCGTCTAAATGTTTCTTTTTGTTTTGTTTATCTTATGGAAAGCGAAAATTCACTTGACACACTAATTAAAAAAAAGTAACTTAAACAACTCGACATTTTAAGGTCTTCGCACATTATAACAACTCAACGGCGACTCGATTCTATGCCAAATATTGAAATTTAAGCCCTATGTCATATTTTCTAGGTTTAATTTCAAACGCGCGACGACGCGTCGTCCACTCGTCGTCCACTACTAATATCCTTTTTTGAAATTAAACCTAGAAAGTATGACATAGGGCTTAAATTTCAATATTTGGCATAGAATCGAGTCGCCGTTGAGTTGTTATAATGTGCGATGACCTTTAAAACAATACTAAACTGTTTGGCACTTCGAAACTAGTCGGGTTTTCGAGTTTTGATAAAACTATATGCATTTTATTTGGTGGTAAGTATTTGATATATCTACCTACCACAAGTCCACATCTACAATGAACCCAAAAATGAGATGTCTTAAAACTTGACTTCTTCTACTTGACTAACTTCATGGGTTCTTCAAGTGACAAGATCTCAGCCAATATTTAATCTAAGAATTCCAAACAAAAAGTAGCATTTTATATATGGGTAGGTAACTCATTGAATGAGGGTCTCTTGATGAGCTTGTGTCGGGGTGTTTTAAATTTTAGTTATTATACAGGTATAAGTAAAAACTCTGTTGAAATGAAAAAATAAAGTTGTAAAGAACCTATTGCGATAAAGAAAAGAAAAGTGAAAAGCAATCGTGATTTATAGGATACTTTGCGGCCATAAAACGGTTCAATAAGGACTACTTTACGAGCAAGTGTTGAAATACATAATTATAAATTATCTAAACCGTGCGCGTAAGCCTGAATAGAGAGTAAAGAAAGAGATGCGGTGCGTATGGCGCTTCGTTATCCAACTTTTCTCGAGAAACTAGTGAACCTACTTGAATTAAGTACGCTCTATCCAAGTTTTCCAACTATTTACGGCTCCGATATGAAATAACCCGTAAGGGCTGTGTGCGCCACGACACTGAAAAAGTTTGACAACCTCTGTCTGTAGACAATAAGATTATTCACTTCTTATTTGATTCTAACAAGCTCATTTCAAGCTCCACAGCAACCATTTCAAATATTGAATTGCACTAGTAACTATAGTAATAGTTGAAACAATAGGCATGACGAAAAAATGTTTTTTGAAGATGTCAATCGATTCAATATACAACGTGGGCCCTGCAACATAAGCAAAAAATTAAAACATTGATTTTACTCGTTAAACTGAACAACATTTGTTCAGCAACTTAAAAAAAAAAACAGTTTTCAAAATTTTATTATTTCAAACAAAGTAAATAGTATTTTCAATGTATGTCGTCCAACGTAGACATTCCCTGAGCATTGACATAGCTGTCACTCTAATAATATCGGACATTTCGCAATACATTGCTTCTTTGTCTAAACTTTATTTATTTTATTTTTATTTATTTATTTAAACTTTATTGCACAAAATACATAAGTAAAAGTACAAATGGCGGACTTAATGCCATGAGGCATTCTCTACCAGTCAACCACAAGGTCAAACAGAGACATTATAGGTGCGGGAAGGGTGTACAACAATAGGTGTATACACACGATGCAAATGTAGACAAAAAAAAAAAACACTAGTTACGTTGATAAATACATATTTATGGGAATACATATATGTATATAAATATATGTATATATTATATTTATTTATACTATATATATATGAGTATGAATATATATGAATATGGACTATATATATAGGGTACCTGCTCTTAAATGACTACGAAGAGATTTAATGTTGAAGATTCTCCAAAAGGTGCTTGCGCACCAAGCGCTTGAAAGAGAGCTTGTTCTCAGCTTGACGTATACAGAGGGGATTTATTCTACAAAATGTCATTTAATACACGTTATTTTCAGAAGTTGCTTAACAATAGTTATTTGTTATGCAAGGCTGCAAAGTTGTTATTTGGCGCGAGTGTTGAAATTGAAAGCTGAGCGAGCGAAGGAATCTAAGATTGAACCATGAGCGAAGCGAATGGTTCAAAGATAGATTCCTGAGCGTAGCGAGGCTTTCAAGACACGAGAAGCTAAATAATTTTGCAGCCATGCGGAACACACAACTTTTCACCTCACTACAGCGAGGAAAATGACAATTCAAGAAAAACAATTAAAACATAAAAATTATCATATTTAATTTTGCCTTCTATTTAACACATCAAATTTAAAACATAACACACTCAAATCCAAACCAAATAAATACGAGAGAAGCACACATAGTAAAAATTAAAAGTAATATGGCCGTAATTTGTATTATCGTCGTGTATATTTTATCGTTGAGTTTTTCTTAAGCACTGTTATATATTTGTATTTGAAACTACTTGACACATTCGTTGTGAATGTGGGAGAAAGGCATTCTGGGAAGGATTAGTTGGCCACTCGGAAGTATTTTCCATAACACTTGCTTTGGAAGTTATTGGACGATGGGATCCGAACAAGATTATTTCGGCTTTATCTTCTTTAAAAACGCCAATAGTTTCGGTAAATTACTTATCGTCTCCAAATATTTATAACAAATCCTTTTATTTTTCGTTTTAATGCAGGCTTTTAGCATTGAATAAATACTCCAAATTGGGCTTAACTTTCTTGTTGTATGTATTCTCCACAGAACAAATTTACGTTGTTTACGTGAATTGTGAAAACTTCCAACTTTTTAATTATTAATTTTTTTCTCGGGTGCGTTCAGAAATTAAACGCTTCCAAGTTTTATAACAAATAAATATTAAAATTTGTGTTGTATTTATATATTTACTAGTCAAAATATGTAAATGAAACTGAAATACTTACTATTAATATATATAAACATATTAAACGTAAAACAGTGCAGAAAAAATAAAAACTTAAAAATCTGTAACCACAAACCAGGTTTCTGGACGTGATATTGTAGGTGTATTTTTTTTTAAAAGAAGTATTCAAATGTACATATGATTTTAGCCGGCCTGACCAGATCGCCCTTTATTAGCGTGCGTTGATTGGTTATTCGAAGATTTATCGACTGATGAAATCATTCACGCGTTGAAGGAGTCTTAAATATAAAAAAGTTACATGCACCACAGAGAATCAAAATCGTCGTGTTCGAAATTCAAATGACTTTTGCACGCTAGCGGATAAAATAGACTTTTGCACGCAGATTTCGGCCTATAAACGGAGGTTTTCCGAGCGAGTGAGGTGAAAATGTTGTTTAGTTTCAAGGGACGAATCTATGTTTTAATTTATTGCTCCTGTTACAGGGCCCACCCTTTATTTATTGAGATCAAATAATGTCGATATGGGACTAACTACGCTTAGACCGCTCTAAAAGTCAGATATGACCGTCAAAGTTCAACATTCCTACAAAAACGCTCCAGACGAATGGATGGCCACCTACTCGTGACGTCATTATATGTCATGTTATGTTATGGTACCAATATTTGTATGGAGACTATAAGTCATTTGCGATTTTCACCGTGAATAAGTGCATGGTTGTCATACAATTATTGCTTAGAACATAATCGTACTCACTCTATGTTCTTTAGAGTTCATTGGCGAAACGAAAGAATTGGAATTAGTACGGGTGTTAAGTAAGGTATCTATATTGCAAAAAAGTTTTTATTTATATTTTCTTTGTTTCATGACTCATGACATTACATTACATATTGGGCTAACTTTATTCATATACCCACAGTATGCTGAATTTAACATCAGTCGTCATCCCTATTTAGACCCTGCACACGCACAATTGAAATTCCGACGCACGTAGATTACAAATGGCTGATCAGATCATCTTGAATAGGCGTGAAAACATTTTCGATCGGTCCTCTTTTTAATTGGGATCATTACTTTTATATTATAATAGTCCCATAAATACATTAAAGAGTGCTCTGATAGTCAGAAATTCCAGAGCTCGGCAAGGGTGAGCCATTTTTACATCATTAATGTCAAGTAGTAACTAATGTAGATAATAATATAGATACACCTTAAAAATAAATATTAAAAGAAATAAACCTTTGTTAATTATTATTTTATTAAAGTAAAATGACAATGCATTATGTGCAATACGAGTAGGTACGTAGGTAGGTAATAAGTTTTCAGTTTTTTATTTCTTTGTTATTGTAATAAACAACTATTATTTTTTATATTTACCATATCACATATTTTAAATTTTCTACGCATTTCTTCTTGAGTTTAATATCCTTTTATAGATAGAGAAGGTCTTTCTGCATCCAGTGAGTGGAGTAAAATTGCACATTAAAATACTGTCCAGATCTGTTCGTAAAGATCATAGCAGAAAGCAGAGTTGGGCAAATTCTATTTTGAATGAGAAAAATAACCCAACTAGCAAAAATATGTGCTATAAAAGTCGAGAGCACGTTTCTGTTTTTGCTAATTAGTGCTATAAAGGTGGTCAAAATAATCGAGTAAGGGGTCTATAAACGTTTACTCAACGCGATTTGGGCGCACATTGTTCAGCCTAAAGTGCTGTAAAAGTTCTGTAATTGCAGTTAAAAAACTAAAAAATGTATAAAAGCTGACTAAAAGCTAAAAAGTTACCATTAGTGCTGTTAAGGTAAAATGTTTGCACTTATTCGATTAATCTGTATATATAAAAGTTACCAGATTGCTTCTGTTCAGCAAATTAGTCGTATAAAAGAATCTGAATTGCTTTTACTCCACCTTTAAGCCGAGAAAGAGTGAATTATTTGCTTTAATTCGCTATCTGTGTGTGTTGTTCAAACGTGTTTACATATTAGCTGCCTGACAAATATATGTGACAGTAAACATCGACATGGTAAATATGTTATTTTAATATTACTTCATAATAATTATAACACACTGCCCTAACGTTATAAAAAAGTGTCTACGCTGGTGGTAATCGTAGCGAACGGCATGCGCAAATAACTTTACTGATAAAACCTGAGATGATAGTTCGTATATATATAAGCTCTCACGTTTTTTTCAATTTTGTATAATAAATATTAATCAAAAATAAAAAGAGAGAAAATATTTTATTGTCTTTCACCTTTACTTCGAACTATTACGACTTTAAATCGAATAAAGGTGATTGAATTATCTTTATATCACTTGATGCCGCCATTGAAATTGTATTTTATACGTAAAGGGTATAAGAATTACTGAAATACACTTAAAGTGCAATAAAGGCAATCCAAACAAGTTTATAGGACTAGTGACATAAGCGTGCAGTTAAAGCAACACGACGCTTTTTAGTAAATAGATTACTTTTACAGCACATTTATGGACACAAAACAGAATGTCGAATAATGGTGGTATAAAAGCGACCATCGTTGCGAATTAGCTATTTCATGACTGTTATACTATAATTTTATTAAAACTTTCGTGAGACATATTTAATTATTGTATTACTTAAGCGGTTTACACTCACGTGAAATTGTCAGGAACGGCCCGACATGTTTCGAACTCGTATGGAGCCCTTCATCAGGGACGGCTGCCCGTACACCGCCGCAGCAAACTCGTCACAGAGTGATGAACCGCTTAATACAATAACTGTTATACTACTTTTATAGCACGCAATACTGAGATAAAGTAATTTGATAACGTTTATTCCGCTTTTTTCAAGATATTGTGTAAAGGTGCTATAGTATGGTGCTAAAAACGTTTATTCGACCTCTTTATAGCACTATTTAGTGAAAATTACTGAACAGTCGTATTAATCACTACTATACCACTATTGAGTGATTTGGAAACATTAATTCAGCTGTTACTCGATCTTAAGCTGAGTAAATGATTCCTTATACGACTTTTTTGCTCATTGGGAATGAACGGCCAGACGCCATTCATATTAAAAAAAACAGATATGATTATTCTTGAACGCGTCATTTTGAATGGCGTGAAATAAAATAAACCAAGAATACGTCATTCTGATTACCGCTAATGCGTTGATTGAGTTAGTTTGTTAGAGGTCCATTTAAAATAACGTTTTATTTGAATGGCGATTGCTTATCTTGATTAAGTAAGAGTGATTGTTTAGTATAAGTATTTTATGCATGTTACTTTAGTAAGAAAAGTCGTTAATTGGGGGTATGCCATCACAAGGTCGGCAGTGGAGTGATTGGAAAGATGAATACCTCATCAAATATACAAAGGTACGTTTAATGAAGTGCCTTATCTTTCCAATCTTTCCCTATAGCACTGCAACCTGGCTTCCAAGACTATAGACGAAAAAATCGACGCCATATGGAAATGTGGTCCTAGAAACGCCTTCTGAAGATCGTAAGGATCCCTTTTCGCACCAACAACTCGCCATTCAAAATAACCTATTCTTGAATGACGGTCAGTTTTTTCATTCTTGCGGTGCGTCATTTACAGTGATCGGGGATTTCTCTGCCACAACGCGGTATTTCGTGTATATTATTTTATATGGACATGGTAATTATATTGTAATCCGGCTATCTTGGCCGAAAAAATTATTGTATTGAGATTTGATGAGATAATCATGACTATATTGATATAAAAAAATATATTTCTTTGAAATCCCGCGTTGTGGCAGAGAAATCCCCGATCACTGGTCATTTACGAGTAAAATGATGATTTGTTATTGAATGCCCCACTCTGGCAGAAAGGCAGCCTAAATAAAATAATTTCATTTGTTATTAAATTACACCACATCTACCATTGAATGACAAGGTATGTCCATGTAATGCAAAGTCTGCAAACAGCTCAGCCCTGCCGGGCTCTGGAAATTACTGTTGACATTCCTACGGAGCGCTGAAAACGCTCGATACAAATGGCGCGCCGGCCGTGATCGTTTCTTCGTCACCCCGGAAGGGTACCGTGAAAATTGACCATAGCGGGTAAATGTCCCCCTTAAACAAAATAAAAATGTGTGAATTATGAACGTACGTAACAACGTATTTACATTTAGCTTCAATAGTGAATCTTAACCTGTTTCAACATATATTTAAAACCGCGGGGACATTTAACCCGCTAGGGAAAAATTGGGTGGTTTCACGATAACAATATATTAACGTTTGGAAAAATAAATAAATAAATTTAAATTGCGAAGAAGTAATACTATTATTATTTTGTTGAATTATAAGGAGGAAAATTGGTTAGGTATATGGAATTCAAAATTAATCTTAAAATTAAATACATAGTATAAAATGTAAAACAAAAAGCATTCTACCACATGTTCGCTTCTGTGATGGTCACATTATTATTAACTAATAGAGTTATTAATATTTTGTGTATATATTGTTTTGGTTTTGTGTATATTTGGTTTTGTGTGTATGCTTGGTGTATATTAAGAGCCCTTATTCCTTTTATAATTTATTTTTTTCAAATTATGACAAAAACATTGATCATTTCAACCAACTTTAAGAGGCCTTATTCCTTTTAAAATGCTGATTGTTTTGACATTTTTCTCTATGATCAAACATGTTTATTAACATATTATTGATGTTACTACCTAGAACAGGGCTATTGATATTTATTGGTATATATTTGAATCCTACAGTTTGAATTTTAATTGATAATTTTTGTTTCAAAAACTGCTCGAAATTGTCAAAATTCACGCGGAAAATTAGTTTTTTCAACTTATTTTCGACTGCACGCAATGAAAGCGTGAAACAGCTATGTTACTACCTAGAACTCGGGGAAAAGTATTATTCACTTCAAAAAGTTGGTTGAAATTATCAATATATTTATAGTAATATGAAAAAAATAAATTTTAAAAGGAATAAGGCCTCTTAAACCACCAACCAATTAAAACTAAGTACTTATTAGGAATAGCAATTTCGGCCTAAAAATAGCGACGAATAGTGGGATATCGTTAACGACTGAGATATGAACTGAATACGCTCAAAAAAGCCGGCCAAGTGCGTGTCTGACACGCGCACCGAGGGTTCCGTACGACTATGAAAGCACTGAATATTGCTCTAACAAATATAATATACACTGTACTGAGCGACAAAGAGCGACGTGGAATATTGCTGTCCCCATACATCGACATAAAACGAGATCGGGGTTAGCTTTCCAGCTGCAATTAAGTTTGCTATCACAAAAACATATATATATATATATACGTATACATTGTTATCTCTTGAATAATTATGTATTCTTTGATTGTAATGTGATTACAAGTTTACGATTTCGGACCTTATTTACTTACTAGTTCCACATGATGTTGCTTCTAGCCAAATTTCATGATTCTAGGTCAATGGGAAGTATACCCTATAAGTTTTAATTCGCTTTTCAGCGTCAACAAAAGTGCGTTGATTTAGAGGTTTGATTTTTTTTACAGCTCCAATGGCACAGTCTTTTATGAACCCCGATTTTGTTTCATCTGTTTTTTATTGTAAAAATTGATAATTTGAATCATTTGAAGTACTAGACTGAAACTCCGCGATCGATCCGAGCTTTAGTTTTTGAGAAAACAGGAAGCAAAGTCGGCCGGATAACCGGGCACTAGAATCACGAAAACCATTATAAAAAATAAACTGGACTACCTAACTGAGATTTGATTTATTGTAATGTTTACACACATAATAAGGAATAATTACACCTATTTTGGTTTTTCTAATGTGGATAGGTTACGAAATATTACCATTTTTGTCGTTTTTCGTTTTTAATTTTTATCTCAAGCATAAAGCTGTATTAGATAAAGTTCTCTATACAGTATAATCCTTACACATACCTCTATCGATCATATTTAAATCACAATCTAATTCCGTTTTATCCAGGAGTTGCAAGCATTTTAAGTTTTATCCGGATTTTTTCGAGCTAGGGTTGTCACCTCGTCTAAAAATATATTCTATTTATTTTGACATTATTTTTCATTAACTCGTGGGGATCCCACTACTAGGAAAGAGGCTATTTCAAATCAAGTAAGTATATAATGTTCGAATATTTAGAAATTTTACGTGATTTTGTTAGAGACATAATTTTGTTTAAGTATAAATATAATTAGAAGAAAATGTGCAACCAGTGTTTTCGAGGGTTGATTAAGAGAAATATAGGTAAGTTGTTTTAAACGGAGCTCAAAAAGTCAGGATGGTGAGTTTTTGTTTATTTATTAGTTACACGCAGTTTAAAGGGAAAAGGCATACAACATTCAGGCAGGATTTCATCACTTTTATTCCCAGAATTACGCTTATTCTCAAATAGTAATGTAAAATAACTGTGGACTTTTGACATTACTATCCGAAAATAAGCGTTATTTCGGTTTCATTAGAAAATTTCTGAAATCCAGCCTGATTATTTCATTCGATTCGTTCAGCTCGGAATTAACAAAGGCAGTTTTTTCAGTTTTGGCAAATTATATCAAACCAAAAGTAATGTCTGAACAGGCAGCGGAATCGCGAAATAAGTTCTGGCGTCTTGACCGGGAGCATCATACGAGAAAAATTAGTCGTGAAGCAACAATGTCCGATCTATTTCACAGGGCTCTAGTATCATCAGACTCGGTCATTTCCGACTACAGTTTAAAAAAAAGACGCATGAAAACAAATAAAAGTCCATTACCGGCAAAAGCAGTAAATCTCATAAAACATGTGGATGAACAGGTGATTACAGCTGCCATGATGTCGGATGAAATTGAGGATGAGAATTTAATCATTTTAAATGAAGATGACGATTAGATCGCGTTCCAGATAAAAAATCATAAGTTGGGTTTTATCCGGATAACAAAGGTGGCAACCCTGACCAAAACTATAACAATGCTTGCAACTCCTGGATAAAACGGAATTAGATTGTGATTTAAATATGATCGATAGAGGTATGTGTAAGGATTATCCTGTATAGAGAACTTTATCTAATACAGCTTTATGCTTGAGATAAAAATTAAAAACGAAAAACGACAAAAATGGTAATATTTCGTAACCTATCCACATTAGAAAAACCAAAATAGGTGTAATTATTCCTTATTATGTGTGTAAACATTACAATAAATCAAATCTCAGTTAGGTAGTCCAGTTTATTTTTTATAATGGTTTTTTGTGATTCTAGTGCCCGGTTATCCGGCCGACTTTGCTTCCTGTTTTCTCAAAAACTAAAGCTCGGATCGATCGCGGAGTTTCAGTCTAGTACTTCAAATGATTCAAATTATCAATTTTTACAATAAAAAACAGATGAAACAAAATCGGGGTTCATAAAAGACTGTGAATGGGTAAGAAGACTTGAGTATTTGATATTAATTTTAGTTTTATATCACCACGTGTTCCTGAGAAAAACGTCTTGACAGACGGACTGACAGACGGACAAGAAAGTGTTCAGTTTTTGCCGATAGAGGTACGGAACCCTAAAAAGAGACGAATTGCAATTACGACCAAAACCGTGAGAGATGAATAAAAAATATGATTGACGATAAACTGCTATACTAGAATGAGGGAGACTGATAAAGAATGACACCATCAACGAAGGCCTTCTCAAACACAGAACAAGACGAAATACTAATTCAACGAAAAACAGACGAGCCATCACGGCACGGCACACTTGCAAGTACGTATACGTATTTGCAAGTCAAGTACGTATTTTCAACTTTTTGAGTCGCGATACTTCTAAATACTTACTCGATACGCCTAATAAAGACGCGGGAGCGGGATCGAGTACTTAGGTACGCGTCCTTAAGGAGACCTGTTCCTAAAACCTATTCCAGTAAATAGCTACGTCTCACCTCCTCTAGCACACTGTAGTTTCACTCAACAAAAAGACAAGTAGGTACCTGCACATGATGTTGGTACTATCGATTGGCTTATTGATGTGCAGAGTAATTATTAGTCCGCCGGATGTTCGTCAGGCTTCACGTTACGGTAGTCGGTCAGTTTGAGGAGCGCGAAATGAGAATAATTAACCGAAAATCCAACTAGCTTTTGAGGTAAAGAAAATCCATGGTCAGTTGACCATTGATGTGGCGGTTTAATAGTATAAAACAATATTATTTAACATAAAACAATTAAATTTTTAACTAAATAAATATCCATAGGTACAAATTTTATAAAATTTGTGAAACGTGTCATGTTTTATTGTTTTATGGGAAAACACCTCAGATCTGTATTTAACTATTTATACCAAGATCAAAACACAAAGCAAATTTGAAATAATGTGCTAATTTACACCTTTCAAATACTTATACAGTGCAAGGATCAAGGAAAAAATCGAGAGGTCTCCCGGCATTAAAGTGGTGTAACGTTTAACACGTAAACGAGAGGTACCGGATTCGATTTCCCGGTCTCATTACGGCAGGTTACGCAAATCAATTATTTGTGGTGCTTTGATCTTTATATCAATGCACAATGCCATCAATAGTTCAAATATTACCAAAATTATGATTTTATTAATTAATATGCTGAGTTCAAGTGATCGAATCACTTTTACTCAGCTTCTTATCCTTTAATAGTTCTGTAACAGCTACTAGAATAGCTTATCCGCTGATTTCGGCACTTCTATACGACCCTATTTGGCATTCTACTCTGATTCCATAAAAGTTGAGTAAAAGCAATCTTTTAACTATATAGCACCATCGTTGCTATTAGTGCATACATAAACGACAACTCGAAAATTTGTTGTATAACAGCAACCAACTTGCTTTTACACAGCTCTTTAGTTGAGCAGAATTAATTGCTTTGATTCGGCTAATATGTTCATTCGATTATATTTTCGATAAAAGATGACAGTTTGGTTCTGTACGAGTAGCAGGATTGCTTTTACTCAAAAAAGTTGTTAATATACCTACTTAGCAACCAAACTTCTTTTACTCAGCTCTGTTGGGTAACAGCGACCGCATTGCTTTGAATCGGCTAATATATGCCGTAAATGCTCTCTCGTACCGTTTTTTAGGGTTCCGTAGTCAACTAAGAACCCTTATGGTATAGTTTCGCCATGTCCGTCTGTCCGTCCGTCTGCGGCTTATCTCCGTGATCATTAGTACTAGAAAGCTGAAATTTTGTATGAGTATGTGTATATCACGCCGACAAAACGGTAAAATAAAAACTAAAAAAAAAACTTTCGGGGGGTGAATTTTGTTTTTCGTTTCAACACTAGTGTGTGGGGTGTCGTTAATAGGTCTTTTAAAAATAATAGGGGTCTCCAAACATTATTTTTCGATCAAGTTAGCAGTTTTTTAAATATTCGCTCCGAAAATAAATAAAATAGTGTCCCCCCCCCCTCTAACTTTTCAACCACCGGTCAAAAAACTATGGAAAAATTTATGAAAATGAGGCCTTATAAGTACTTTCAATGAAAACTATATTGAATAAAATCGGTCGAGCTATTTTTGAATTATCGCAAAATTTAATAATTTTCTTTAAAATGACGTAAGTGCCGCGCGGTGTCCTTATACTTCGAACGTTTCACATATTCGTTAAGTACCATACTGTATTAATACATTCCGCTCAATCTGGCGTGTATAATCGATGTTGCAGAAGGTAATAAGTAATTACAGTTACTTTGGCGTTTACGACCTTCCTTATAGAGCTTGAAATCTTTCTCGTAATTTAAACCTCGATGGGCAACTACGGAACCCTACACTGGGCGTGGCCCGACATGCTCTTGGCCGGTTTTTCGGACTCGATTAACGATGTAGAACCTGTCACTGTCAAAATATCAACCTCAATTCTTTTTCACGATTAAGATACTTCCTTATTCAATTAATTCATTTGAGAGTAAGACGTAACTTGGTGATTTTAGAAACTTACACAAGGAACCCTAAAATATATTTAATAAAGTAATTTCGCTTTTACTCGAATTCTAATTGTGTGCATGCGATATTTGAAAGGTTTTTACACCTTTAGCGACCTCTATGTGAATACGTTAATATTCACATCTTACCGCACCACTTTGCCGCGTGCCGCTTACCGCGCCACTGGAATCTAGATTACAATAGTATATTGTGTCATAAGGGTAGTAAGTAGGGGATTACTAACGAAGGACTATTAGAAGCCCGACGCCGAAGGCGGAGGGCTTTTAATGTCCTGAGTTTGTAATCCCCTTACTACCCGCCATACACACAATATTTTTCATCACATTTGGGAGTAAATAACAAATAAATAAGTAAAAAATTTACATTAAACGATAACGATTGACAACTAACTTTTTTCTGTATATATTTTCTTAATTTACTATAAGCACTGGCAAAACGGCCATCAGCTTAAAACAGAAAACAAATATACACAGAATCTTACTATTTATCACTAAACAAATAACAATTAACAATATTATTCAGCAATAATTAACACCGTAATATTATAAAACTTAAATACGAACAGTAATTTTGTTACAAAACTAAATAGTATCTAACGATTAAAATTAAATTTTTTTTCTTTTTTTTGTGTCGTCTACCACAGATAATGCTAAGAACTGCGTTTAGTTTAGAAACTTGACAGGCTATACTGCCAGATTGTAACGATAATACAAAATTAAATTCAATAAAACAAATTGCAAAATACACTTAAATAATTGTAAAACATAAATATTAATGCAATTACATATACCATATTAATTCAATACACAATCAAATTTGCTGGTAGGCATGTTTTGTTGATACAAAAAAAACCTTGGCTGGGTTGAAACCTCCTTATTCTGAAGCAATGTACGAGTGCGTAATATATTTTTAAAACTAAAACCATAACTCCCTCGGGAGTTATAACAATTTGTAACTCCCGCGGGAACTATATAGGCCTTTGTCCTTCAGTACACCTGCATGTAATACAATCTTTTACGAGCAAATGTGATGAAAAAGTAATTTTTATTACACACAATATTTTATTCAATTGGACGAATCATGGGGGCGCATAAATATATATCCCCTAGGGCCTCAGGTTTAGTCAGTAAAGTAATTTTCGCATGTTGAATATATGTAAATGCGAGCATGATGTTAAGGACTTCGTGAAAAAGATTAAACTAAAAGTTACTTAGAGTTGCTTAGTTAAAGTAATTCATATTCAAACTAACCTTTACAATTCTTTCTATGAAGTTGCAGCACACCACATGCATTCACAATAATAATTTTTAACAAAAAAAAAGAACCGACTTCAGTAAAGCTAAAAAACTAGATCTGTGGTGTTCATCATCAGTTTCCTGACACCAAATCCTATTTACTGAATGTAAATTCTTGACTTTATCAATAAATTACCGAAAGCGCCGTACATGTCCCTATAACATTTGAAGAGTTCCCTCGATTTCTCCAAGATTCCATCATCAGATCCCGACTTAGTGCCAACGGGACCAACTCGGAGTTATACCGTTTCGATAAAAAAAAAAATTGAAAATCGGTTCACGGTACTCGGAGATATCGAGTAACAAACATACAAAAAAAAAAAAAAATTAGTTCGAATAGAGAACCTCCTCCTTTTTTTGAAGTCGGTTAAAAACTAATCTAAAGCACGCATAACTTCTACAAGAGATCTTTGACGCCACAAATTAGCCAAATCAAAGCAATAAATTCGGTATTACTCAACTAAACAGCTGAGTAAAGGCAATCCGGCTGCTACCACAGAACCAACTTGCTGAGTAGGTAATAGCAAACTAATATCTTGTATAGAAAAAGTAATCGAATAACGTATCTTTGTCACCATTACAGTTCCAGCAGTAGTTTTTTCGCTTATACTCAATATTTACAGCACTTATACAGCACATTTTTCTTGTTATACAGCGCTTATTCTACCTTTACAGCATTTCAGGCTGAGTAATCTGCGCCCAGTTCACGTTGCGTTGAGTAAACGTTTACAGCACTTTTACCCGAGTGTTCTTAGCGCTTTTATATAATTAAATAGCAAAACAAGAAACGTGCTCGCCACTTTTATAGCACCTAAATTTGCTGATTGGGTGTGTTCGAAGTATTTGCAGCATTAATAAAATGTGTGTTATTTCGTGTCAGAAGTAGGTAAGTACAAAATATTTAATTATTTCTACTTCGCAAACTATAGAATAGAATTGGTAGCCATGTTCTTTCAAATTATATATTTTCAGTGTTAGCTTTTATTCGTGTAACATACTATTTCAATGCGTTATTTTATGTTTCGATTAACTTCCTTATATTTCTAGTCATCAGTAGTAAATTTACCTTTACTCAACTTTTAGTTGGAAAATAGAAAATATATTACTCTTGTGCTATAAAGAATTCTTCAGAGCGAATTAATAAATTTAAAGCTTTTATTCAGCTAATTTAGACACCTTTATACAATAATTGAGTAGACGCGCTGTAAACATGACGACTAAACGCTAAGTCGACATTGTTTTACGCCCTAAATGCAAAAATGCTAAAGAGTTGCGTATAGTTCTTTAATATGGCGATTTGCCATCTTTAACTCCTTTTTACGACTATTTCTCGATCATTAGCTGTAAAAAGCTTTGCTTATACGACTATCTTGCTGGTTGGGATTTTATGCAACAGTTGTATAAGAGGGCTCAAAAATGCGAGTGGCATGGGTTACGATGTGAGCGTAGCGAAGCGATGTTATAATGTCGCCAAAAAAGCATTCAGTGCTTTTTGAGCGGTAGAATGTACACTTTTACAAGGCCTTCGAAATGTATATTATATTATGTCTTTATATAATATAATATATCATACAAAAAATGGAGTACCTATAACTGCCTGGCTGGTAGAACTGACGCGCAACGCGCAATCGTTTTATGGTACATACTTATAATATAATCCGCTTTTACTCTAGGGTCTAAAATATAACTTACTATTTATTTAGTTGTTATTGTTACTCGAACCTATATACGAGTAAATGACTCAAAGAAACACATGCCAGTTTTTTATGTTTGTACGATCAGCATCAAAAGTAGCTGACTAATTGAATCCATACTAATATTATAAATGCAAAAGTGTGTCTGTCTGTCTGTTACCTCTTCACGCTTAAACCGCTGAACCGACTTAGATGAAATTTGGTATGGAGATAGTTTGAGACCCGGGAAAGGACATAGGATACTTTTCATGCCGAATAAATTTAGTGTTCCCGTGGGATGAGCGGGTAACACCACGGGGCACAGCTAGTATTGGCATATATGTCAAATTGCATACCGTAAAACTACCCAAATATAGTCCAATCATCCAACTATGGTCCAAAACGAAACTCGTTTATTTTTATCAAAGTCCATGTTCTATCAGTGATTTTATACGTTTTTATTTAAGTTTGTTTAATTATGTTGTTTTCCTTATAGTTAATTCGTAATAAAATAATTGTCATAATATTAACGAGTTTATTTTCGGATTAAATTGGACCATAGTTGTAAGGACTAGACTATAGTTGGGTAGTCTTACGGTACTAAAATTGTCAGCTACTTTTGATGCTGACGGAGGTACATAGGCGGATATTTAATCGTCCGTCATCTAACTCATGTGTAACTCGCAGGACACATAATTACAAATTTTCTTAATATAACATGTTTTTGAACAACCTAATTTCAACTCCGTTACATTGCAAAGTGCGACATCCACCGCCGAAAGTTAACGGCTTGTCAATAGATTTCATTTTACCCAAAACGTGACCCGGCGACGTTGCCGCTCCTCTCCCCTCGTCCCGAGGGAGCAACGTTGCCATGTCGTAGAACCAAATTTGTGTTGTGATGGCCAGCTAGATTTGGGATTTCTCGACAAGCCCCTTTCTTTTTTTACCTGCTTGCCTATTGTTAGGCCGGAGACTTTGCTTTAAAATTGTGATAACTAACAGTAAAGTAATTCCATTTTATAACTTATTAACTATAGTCATAACTTTTTTATGCCGTGAATTGGTATAAACATGTAGGTAAACCACGACGGAAAATATGAGACCAGTCACGGTGAGATAGGTAGGTACCTAAGTAGTACCGTTTTGACACCATGAGAGCCTTCATTATTAAAAACTCACAGGACTTACTTCGCCACTCATATTACAGCTTACGTATGACATTTACGAACTACTTCATTTACGTACTCTGGATTTATCGAGTAATTCGATGGGGTCTGTTAACGTTATTATTTTTGTTAATCGCAAAAAATAAGCTATTTGTATAAAATAAGTCATACGTAATTCCATACGATGACAGCACTCCAAGTGCATTCTCGTCATATATGATGACAATAAAACTTAATTTCAGTAGATAGGTATCAGAAAGCTCTCCTTTATAGCCGAACACGACATTTATTAGGTATAGTGATAATAAAAGTTATTGATTAACAGGTACACACTCAATATCATATTACGACTCAGCTTAAAATTGATAACTTTTAAATTTTCCAAAAGTTTAAACAAATGTCATTACTTTATTATCAGAGAACAACATATTGTAGTATTATATGCAACGGTTGTATAAGAGGGGGCAAAAAACGGGACGGGGACGCTATTTTTTTAATTTCCGGAGCGTATATTTACAAGACTCCTACTATTTTTAAAAGACTTATTCAACGACACACCACCCACTAGTGTTGGAACGAAAAAAAAAACACCTCACTTTTGATGTACGAGGGAGCTACCCGATTTTTTTTTTTTTTAATTTTTGTTGTACCGTTTTCTACAACATATACTCAACCAAATTTCAGCTTTCTACTACTAATAATCACGGAGCTAAGCCGCGGACGGACGAACAGATGGACATGGCGAAACTATAAGGGTTCCTGGTTGGATACGGAACCCTAAAAAAGGTGAAAGCATTACTCAAATGACGTCACCTTGTTGACGTCACCGTCAAATTGTTGTTTATTTTGTGTAAATCAAATTTTTTTTGAGCTACGAGCCGTCTACTAAACTGGACTCACTGGCGCTTTCTATGAAAAATAGTAATTTGTTATATTGTTCTTTCTTCAGGTTATAAATTTATCGATTTAGTCGATTGCTACCAATTTACAGAAGTAGCACATGAATCGAAGGGCAAGATTTGGTCACAACACAGCTTTAAAAAAAATTGGGCAAGTGCGAGCCCGACTCGCGCATGGAGGGTTCCGTACCTATACATATATATAATCTATAACAAGTTTGTTGTATGGGAGCCCCCCTTAAATATTTATTTTATTTTATTTTTAGTATTTGTTGTTATAGCGGCAATAGAAATACATCATCTGTGAAAATTTCAACTGTCTAGCTATAGCCGTTGTTGAGATACAGCCTGGTGACAGACGGACGGACGGACGGACGGACGGACGGACGGACAGCGAAGTCTCAGTAATAGGGTCCCGTTTTTACCCTTTGGGTACGGAACCCTAAAAAGCACGTTGAGGTAACTGTTTATGTAATGATTTATTATCGTTCAATACTTCAATACCGTGTTAAGAAAAAATACGAGTATAACATGAACTCAATTGTGTCAAATAAAAAGTAAAAAACGTTTATAATACGGTGTTTGACTATAGTGAATATAAATTGCGGCATTTAAACCACTAAACACACATGAAAAAAATACCCGGACACAAATTAACCATCACTAACTTTTGGACATTATACTATTTTTAATTGTACAATAACTAAAAAGAAGACGTGTTTTGACTACTGCTTTTTATGACGTCACATGCCTGTATCATCATTCATCATAGAAGCTTCATACTAACAGATCGTTTTTGACATTTCATAAAGAGTAGCTGCTTTGAGCTGTCATCAAATACCATATTTCTATATACTTGAAAAACCACTATGTTTTTTTTTAATGAAACAATAGGTTGTGGCAGGTTTACGTTATATGGGTCCTGTCTGTCAAATATGTGTTTGAAAATATCCAACTGTAGTCCGACTGTATCACTGAACAATTACATGTTGCCTTGCGCTGTTTTAGTGTGAGGAACTTTCAAATGGATTTTTTGATAATAAATTGAAATATTTTCTACAATGTAAAAATGTGACTATAAGTATTTAAATTTTTATAATTTATTTGATTTTATCGGAAAATGGGCTGATGATTAAAATTCAGTGTTGTCAATTGTAAAATTGTCTAAAAAATGTGTAGGTACTTGTGTGTGTATTGGTGATCTACACTCTACACTATACAGGTTGACAACCTATTGTTAAGACAAATGGGAGACAGAAATTTCAGACTGTGAAAGACATATATAGCATAAGCCCATAACACGTTGCACATAAGTGCTACGACGACTGTTAAAGTACAGTCGCCATCACATATCTGAGAACCAATATTTGTTGCATAAGAACACAGAAAAATAATGGTCCTCAGAGGCCAATTAGACAGAATTTTTAGCCCGGGACCCGACGACATTCACACTGTAGTTACTACAGTTTTATTGACATGATTAATAGAAGGTACCCACCCGCCCTTATATGGGTTATGTTAGCTGTGTAAGGGCTCTATAAGCTGTGTAAGGGCTCTATAAGCTCTTATACAGCATGTGTGCTACTGGGGTAAAGACTAACGGTTGGAAGCTAAAAACATGAATTCAGCGAAAACAAATCCTATTCTCAAAGTAAAAGCTTCTCTGCGGGATTCCAACAATTAGCGCATTTTTGTTGCGAATTTCCACAGCAATTGCGAAGTTCGATCAATTCCTCATAGATCCCGGCAAACATCTTCTGCATCTATCACGTTTTGACAAGTAGAGTTTGAGAGTGACAGATGCTTTATCATTTATTTGTCAAGCGATAAACGCAGCCATCATTGGTCGGCTGATCAGCAGCACCATTCAAGTTGAATAAATTAGATAATTTATATAGTATATCGTTTGCCACGGTTCTGTTTATGTAACTCGTTAAGTTCGGTAAACTAAGTCAGACAGAGCCATCAAGAACTACTCCACGACTAGCGTTGGAATGCTCGGCTTTTTATTTTCGATAGATCTTGATGATAGAAATTTAGTTATGTGTTATTAGGTACCTAGCCATATTTTATCTTTTAGATTGCACACATGTATCCTGTAACGCTTAGAAATGTAATGAAACATTAGATACTTAACTTTAAAGGAAAACACCGTCCGTTACACAATACTTACTTTGCGACGAAATGGTACGGATTCACATTCAACAAACCGCGTGATCGGTCGAAACTTCCGCTTGCAACGAAAACAAACATGGTTCCGCGAAACTTTCAAAGTCATCTGATAACCTCGGTCAACGTCCTGACTATGAAATGACGTATACATGTCGTATAGATTTATAGCCCGGGCCTACCGGGAGAGCTCAGGACCTACTCTGGAGTTCGAAAATCGGAGTAAGTAGGTACGTGTTGCACCGTCGCGCATTCAACACGAGAGCGAGAAGGATTGCACGATGCGAACCTAAGAGTAATTTCCCCGGCCCGGACAGAGGGAGGCTTCAGACAACCACCCCGCGATCGATCCGGCCCTACGGGGTGCATGGCGACACGCTGATACATACCTACATATAACCTAGATAATCGATACATTTAATCTCGATGAATTCCTCCTACGGCACAGCATATTAATTACAGTAAGTAGTACGTTAGAAGTAATATTTACATTAGAACTCTGTTGGTTGTTTCTAAATTTTATAGGTATACTTTCATCTTACATACGGGATGATGGGATCACGTAAATACTTAAGAAAATAATGATTTTTTTAAAGAAATGTTTGGCATGTTATGTTTATGAATGTACCTACGTATGGACATATGATGCCACACTTTTCTCACAGGTAGGAAGTAGGAGCACAAGAACTAATAATAAAAGGGTTCCGTAAGAACTATCACTGCATATTGCTCTAACGAAAAGATAACAGCTGTACCGAGCGACATACTTAATTTTACCGCTGGAATTACTTTACGTACATATAATAACGACTATACTTTTTTATGATTTAATTACAAATGAGACAAGATTGTGACATAAAACGTTGGACAGAGGATAATGACAAGAAAGAGCGCCTAGAGCGCACTGCGCAATATAGTAAACTAGCTGTGTTGCCCGCGACTTCGTCCGCGTGGAATCTTATCTTGAACATTTTACATCTTTATTATTTTCAGATGTAAGCAATGTTGATATTACTTTTCTTTTTTGCAAGTTGTATGAGATTTAAGTCAAGTGGATTTTGATGTTGGTGACTGTAATTCAACATATAATAAATAATAATAAATATTGAAGTTCTGCTCCCATACAACAAACGTGATATTAATAATATGCCCTTATACAAAGTTTCAAGTCCGGCGCTCAAAAAAAGGTTTGATCTCGATACAAACTTTCAACCCCTTTTTCACCACCGTCGTCAGGGCTGAATTTACAAAAACGCTAAAATCACTTTTTTGTATTCTAATAATATGCCTTTATACAAAGTTTCAAGTCCGGCGCTCAAAAAAAGGTTTGATCTCCATACAAACTTTCAACCCCTTTTTCACCACATCCTACAGGGCTGAATTTTCAAAAACGCTGAAATTACTTTTCTTCTACTCTAATTATATGCCTTTATACAAAGTTTAAAGTCCCGCGCTCAGAAAAAGGTTTGATCTCCATACAAACTTTCAACCCCTTTCCACCATCTTCAAGGCAGAATTTTTAATTAACCTGGTTGAGTTATGTATGCACCTAAAATGTATCGCGCCGCATCCAACGAGGTGCACATAACGCAACCGAGTTCTCCAAATATGGTGTTTGAAGGACTATATTTTTTATGATTTTATTACAAATGTATAGGTAATAGTTTTCTGATTTTTATAAGTATTTGTAGTATGTGACGATATTACTTAGCAAATTTCATAGTTCTAAGAAGAAGAAATTGCTATCCCTGTGTAGAATGCTTTCCGGGGTACAGCGGTTCTTCACAAGTTAGAAGCCAAGCTGATTAAGCAGAAGAACCATGATCCGCATTTACAAAAGAAGGGAATTTTCCGGAAGATTTTGGGGCCGATATCGGAGAACTGCATCTGGAGGCGCAGAAAGAATGCCGAAATAGATCTTGTGGCTGGGCCCACATTATATGTAGGTGCGAATCCAGCTGTGAAGAGAACGTGTACCGGACAGCCAGACGCGGCAAACGTCCGGTCGGACAACCCCGATAACGATGACTTTATCTGGTGTCGAACGCCAAGATCCACTTCGGGTCGTTGAATTAGCGCAGTATGTAAGTAAAATAATGGAAATTACTAAAATAAATGAATAAATTTTATTCAAATTTTTTTAAATGTCATATAATTTTACGATTAAAAATAGGTAACCTACACAACATACAACACAAAGCACCATACTGCCCAGGTAGCTATCGTGTTACAATTACAACGTCCCCGCGACGACAGGCTTACCAAAGATGTCCCTATAATATTGATGGTAGGACTTCCTTCGATGCCTCATTGGTCTCATCAGATCTTTACCTAATTTTAATGCGACCGACTTAAGAGGCCTTATCCTTTTAAAATGCTGATTGTTTAGACATTTTTCTCCATGATCAAACATGTTTCTTAACATATTATTATGTTACTACCTAGAACAGGGCTATTGGGATTTATTGGTATACCTATATTTGAAACCTACAGAATTTTTAATTGATAATTTTTGTTTCAAAAACTACTCGAAATTGACAAAATTCACGCGGAAAATTAGTTTTTTCAACTTATTTTCGACTGTACGCAATGAAAGCATGAAATAGCTATGTTACTACCTAAATCTCGGGGAAAAGTATTATTCACTTCAAAAAGTTGGGTGAAATGATCAATATATTTGTCATAATATGAAAAAAATAAATTTTAAAAGGAATAAGGCCTCTTAACGTTGCCTTTTCTCGAACGAAAAATAATTTCCCAAATCGGTTGATCAATGACGTAGTTCTGAGGTAAATAACATAAAATAATACAACCGAATTGAGTACCTCCTCTTTTAGGAAGTCGGGTGATAAGGTCGATGTTATGCCCAGTGTAATATTGCGATAGCGCGTCAGTTTTATGATGAATTTAATAGTTGCTCTACGTGTCCTAGCTTCCCCGAAAAGAAACAGTAAATAAAATCTTTGACTTAATAAAAATCAAAACGGAGTACGTACCTACTAAAAGTATAAAAAAAAACTAAAACAAATTTTGAAAATTACTTTGCGCCATGGTACCGAATATGCTATGCAGCATTTCCTCGCTGAATAGCTGTGCTGATACGTTGTGCTAGGAAGCTTCCAGCTCTTCGGCCCCAGGGATCTCTGTCAATCTTTTTGTGGGCTCTTTATGCGGATTGTCGGCGCAGGTAGGTACCTCATGGACTTTAGGGTCTCGACCCCAAAGAGTACAAGATTGTATTCGGGACCGAGTCCGCTATACTTGATGCTCTTTAAATTTTTCAGCTTCAGCAGCCTAGAATAAACCCAGTAGAAATCGACATTAAAATTGCAAAGCACGATTTAGTTGTGGATTTGTTATAAGGATCAGTTAGGGTATTGTTCATCCAACAGTGCAACTTCGAGAATCTTGTGCTCGCTGCGCAAAGTGCAAAAAACTGCGACGTTTTGGGACTTTTTTTACTTTTTGGTTTTGACAATCATGGTTCAGGAAGATTTTAAAGACTAAAAAATTTTCTACAATTTAAGCTTAATTGTAGCTCTCTTCACGCTATAGGGGCCGAACAATAGCTCTTCAAATATAGCAAAACCACTTATCCTATGACAAAAGTTATCAGAATTAAAGTTGTATCACATTTAATTAGCTTTCATTAACATGAAGTTGGTGAAACGAATATATCAGTCGCAATTTAGAAAAATCAAATTAAGGAAAATTTTATTTTTGTTAAATCTAGAGAAAGCCCTTAAAATATTTATTTGTGTGCATAGTACCTACCTAAGAAAAAGGCAATAAGCTTTCAAAAAGAAGCCTTCGCTCAGACCTTACTCGGTCAGATGGGAAAAGGCCTGATTATATGAGCTTGGTGCTTTGATAGAAAGAAAAGTGGCTACTTTGGGACGCCATGTGCATTAGCACTTTTCGAGCTTCAAACCTTCAGAACAGCTGGACCAGTTATACTGCAAATTAAAAAGTAACTATGCTTTTTTAAAAAAGTTTTATGTTTTGTCCATAAATCCAAAAGTCCACGTTTGCCTTCCTTTAATTTTTTCGAGATTGTACGTGAATTATTAGTCTCACAGTCTTTGTGTTGGTATTTAATGAAAGTAAATTAAATGTGCTACAACTTTATTATAATAACTTTTCTCATATAATGAGCGGTTTCGCTAATATTTAGATCCTTAAAGCTATTATGCAACCATATTCGAAGGGCCACTGCTTGGCCCCTATAGAGTGTAAAGAACTGCGGTTGAACTTAAATTGTTGCCAATTTATGGACATTAAAAACTTCCTGAACGTTGAATGTTAAAAACACCGTTTAATACGACTTTTAGACCAAAAAGTGAAAAAAGTTCAAAAAATTCGCAGTTTTTTGCGAATTGCGCAGCGAGCAGAAGTTTCTAGAAGTTGAAAAATTGGATGAATACTGCCCTACCTGATCCTAACAACATATTTACAACTACATCGTGCTATACAATTTTAGCCTTTTTAACCGACTTCAAAAAAGGAGGAGGTTCTCAATTCGAACAATTTTTTATTTTTTTTCTATGTATGTTACTCGATATCTCCCAGAATCGTGAACCGATTTTCAATTGTTTTTTTTAAATCGAAAGGGTATAACTCCGAGTGGGTCCCGTTAGCGCTAAGTCGGGATCTGATGATGGAATCTTGGAGAAATCGAGGGAACTCTTCAAATGTTATAGGGACATGTACGGCGCTTGCGGTAATTTATTGATAAAGTCAAGAATTTACATTCAGTAAATTGGATTTGGTGTAAGGAAACTGATGATGAACACACATACGAATCACTAAAAAGCAAAAAAAAAACAATTTTTAACAAATAAGAACCGACTTCAGTAAAACTAAAAAGCCAACAATAACCCGTTCAAGTACAGATTACATTTGACTCACCCTTCGAAGTCGGTGCCAAACCTCGCGTAAACTATAATACATAAATATAAGAACTGAGTGGTTTGGGATCGACTTCGAAGGGTGAGTCAAATGTAATCTGTAGGTACTTGAACGGGTTATTGTTGGCTTTTTAGTTTTACTGAAGTCGGTTCTTTTTTTGTTAATTTTTTTTTTTGAGTGTTGATTTCTACTATAAAATTGACAGCGTTTTCTTTTATTACCCAGGCTTTATTCCGTTAAAATCAAGTAAAGGATTTAAACCGAAATAGTTCAATACTAATAGTTAAGCAATTAAATAAAAACGTAAAATAAAATTAATCGAAGATATACATAATATATAAATACATTAGTAGTTAATAATTGAGCGACCTGGATCACAGGAGATCCAGGTCGCTCAATTCAAAAACTTGATTTCCTACTTTTTAAAAACTAGATCATTTCAAAATCACTTTTCAAAAGATCAATTTTTAAAATGTTCGCTCAATTCAAAAACATGATTTTCTACTTTTATAAAACTAGATCATTTCAAAGTCACTTTTCAAAAGATCAATTTTTAAAATGGTCGCTCAATTCAAAAACTTAATTTTCTAGTTTTTTAAAACTAGATTATTTCAGTCCGTTTAAAAAGATACATTTCGATAATTTTTTTAAATCTTCGCTCAATTCAAAAACTTGATTTCCTACTTTTTAAAAACTAGATCATTTCAAAGTCACTTTTCAAAAGATCAATTTTTAAAATGTTCGCTCAATTCAAAAACATGATTTTCTACTTTTATAAAACTAGATCATTTCAAAGTCACTTTTCAAAAGATCAATTTTTAAAATGTTCGCTCAATTCAAAAACTTAATTTTCTAGTTTTTTAAAACTAGATTATTTCAGTCCGTTTAAAAAGATACATTTCGATATTTTTTTTAAATCTTCGCTCAATTCAAAAACTTCATTTTCTAGTATTTTAAAAGAACATCTTTTTTTAAGTCACTTTTTTGAAACATCCATCTTGATCAATTTTAAAAAGATCTCTCCATTCAAAATTCAGTTTTACAATTTCTTTTTTAAACTAGATCATTTCAGTCATTTTTGAAAGATTCGTCTTGATCAATTTTAAAAATGTTAATACAATTCGAAAATTTAGTTTCTAGTTTTTCAAAACTAGATCATTACAAAGACGGTTTTCGAAATATGTCTCTTCTATCAAAAAAGTCATTTAAAACACTAAGGGAGTGTACGTATTTTTGAAGCCTATTTATATCATAAAATAGATAATTATTTTACTGTATAATAAAAATAAAACAACGCTTATTTTATCTACTTATAATTTCACACCTTTATTATTATTACAAGTACCATATTAATTAGGTGAATACGCTTATGTCTGTACGGGGTAGTTGTAAGTAAACATCATATTGCGCAACTAAGTATTTATCGTTGAAGTATACTTTCGAAACGAACTATATCATATACGATTGTTTGTTCAATGACCTGTAAAGAAAAAAAATATTGATCAATATTAACCCATTCAAAAGATAAAAACAAGTGAAACAAAACGTAGATAATTAGAAAATAGGAGAGACGAGACAAAGATATAAATGTACAGTATGTACATACTCATGAATAAGATTCCGTCCTAAAAGGGGCAACACTATAGTTATAGCAAAGTACTTTCATGATTGATAAAAAGTGATACCTGTACTTTCAGCTTCCATTTTTTCCTGTATTTTGCCTATCAAATCCTTTGTTTTTAAATAAATGTCATCAAATAAGGCAGTTTTGATAACATGCTGAACACAAAACTCAGCTGCACATCGACAAACAGAGTCCTCGGAGTTTTCAAATTGTTCTGCATTATAAACTTCGATTCTTATCACTTTAGTCCCTTGCACTGTTTGTTTTATATAACTGCATAAATTTGACCTCTTTCTTTTCCGATTTCCGTCCATAGGCAAGAAATTAAAGAGATCTCCAGATTCCTAAAAATATGACAAAAAGTATTAGTTAACATAAAAAACAATATCTTGTCTCTTAATTTACTTCAAAAAATGAGGTTTCTGAGGTGACTGTATGTTTGTATGCATGTATGTTTGCCCGCGATTATCTCGCTTTAGGTTGAACCGATTTTGATGCGGTCTTTAGAAAACTATATATTTTTTTACGTCGGAAAGTTTTGGTATACGCGTACAACAAATGGTAATTTAACTCATACAGCTGCTATCGAAAAGCATTATATTTAGTTACGTGTAAGCTACTGATGGAAACCATTCAAGGCTACTGAAGCTACTCAATAATAATTTTATTTCAATCACTAAGAATTAATATTTTCTTTAAAATAAAAATGGCCCGCATCAAAAACTGAAAAGCCAAAAAAATTATCCGTTCATGTACAGATTAGATACATTTGTATCACAGACGGTATTTTTTTTTCTTAAATGAAACGTAACAATAAACTTACCGACATTGCACAAACTATTTTTATGAATTTTTCTTGCTAACAGCCGTCTCTACTAATACATTGAAGAATAATGAAATAATTTCTAAAGTCTGCAAAAATTATTTTATAAAACTCGAATATTCAAATGAAGAAATCCTTATTATTTTATGTCTCTTTCGTACTTGATGATGTTATTACGATAAAAGCGCAACAAATATCCTGAAATGACTCCTGCTAATACGGATGAGTATTCAAAGTCCAAATTCGTATTAACTTTATATATGTAACTTGCAACCATGCCCATAAAAATCGCGACAGAGCGGCGTCGGAAACAATATGATCCTGCCTATGTTTTGCTTAAACATCTCATAAGACTCCCGATCATAGAATCAGTTTGTGTGTACATAAGATAAATTGTTTGTACTAGACGCTAAACAAATACTAATAGCGACAGGCAAAGTCTGGGGTTATTGCTAAATGAGTTGAATAATTTAGCATGACTATCGAGTACTATGGTAGACATTGATTATTAGCATACTATTTAAATAGGTCGTATAGTTTACCAAATATGATTTAAGAAGTCATCACTTTTGAACTCACATAATGATACCCTATAGTTATACAACTTTCACACAAAGACATTTTAAAGCTTGTTTTAATAGGGTCGCACACGCGTTACTCCATCATTTTGTGCTCGGTCTTTGGACAAGAAAATCTTCTAGATACATAATAATTATAGTGAGCTAACTACATAGGTTGCTCTATGCTATCTAAGTGTTTTTGACCGAAACGTGTTTTCCGTGTTTGTGTGTTTGTGGGTGACAGTGAATCTTCAAGAGAAATCATGTAAGTAATTTGAAGCGATTACTTTTCAATACTTTATTATTTTATTTTTATGATGCATTGTTTGTAGTTATCAGTCGCGTGGCGTCAAACAAAAAAAAACTCAGTTCAAGTCGGGGTAGATTTCGTTTATTCAGTGGCTATAGAGAATCTCAATCACCCTGAAGTGTGCAAGCGGATGGGAATCGGGTTGTATTGACGCCATGCCACTGGTAGGTATGTAAATTTTGTGGGGTAGCGACACGATAGCTTGCTGTTTACCTTCCCTTACAAACACCATTAAATTTTTAGTCTCTTGTGGACGATAGCTATAACGATAGCTGTCTTTCCTGCGGGCAATACAGATAGTTTATTACCTAAATATGTTTTAAAAAGTAGATAATTTTTACCTTCATGCCTACAGGATGTCGGGAAAAGTTTATGTAAAAACTCTTCTAGCTAAATGGTTATTTGAAAGTTTCCTTCATACATATTTGTAAATTATTAAAAAAAAACTGTAGGTTTGTTTTTAAAGTGATTTTACTGCTAATGGTTTTAGCTATTTAATAATAAAGAAAATCTGTTGAACATTATTGTCCGAGAAACAATGCTGATCAATCATCACTTATCAGAAAAGTAATGTATTTTTTTGTTTTATTTCAGAATCGAGTCGCTGTTTGCATCCTTCTCAATTCGGTTTCTGCCACACAGCATTTAACAGAAGTTATTTCAATATGTAAGTCCCTAAATATAAAAAGTCAAACTATTGAATAATGTTAACTTTCCTAACGATTATAATTTTGAATTAATGTTACGATGAAGACAAACGAATTGTATGTATCAAAAAGGGTGCCCTCTATAGTGATAGCTAGTGAATCAACAAGTCACGTATAAAGTCTATATTGCATATACAATCCGTTCACCTCTTACACAAATTACGACAGATAAACGATAGCGCGCGATCTAGGTACAAATCGCCGCGGTCGGGTCACCACCATCTAGCGGATAATTGGGTACTGATATTCAGTATGAACGCAAACATGAATTAGCAAGTACTTTCTTTCTTAGTCTTGAAAATAAAATTAGCTAATGAAATAAAATAAAAAGATCCTAAATTCAAATTATTAATCTATCAACCCTCCGTTACTATTAAGTACTCCGAAAGAGATCTTTGTCTATCGATAAGACCATGTGTTTGTCTACCTCTACTTTTCATTTCATTGTAATTTCTAATCTAAGTATATTCCAGTATACTTGGGTGTGCAAAAAAAAAAGCATTTGTGTTGTTTGTTATATTTGATAGTCGTATCATTTAACTAAGTTTCAATTCAAACCTCACGCATTTTATTTAAATTCAAGGAAACTTTATAAAGCAAACTACTTCTATTACAGGTCGAAAGCATGTGAAGACATTTTTCCATCATCGGAAGCGTCCAGTGAGGAGGAGGAGGTACTTGTTGAAGAACCCGTTAAGCCGGTAGAGAAAAAAAAGTCGAGGAAGCGGACTAAGGCGGCGCATGTTCCAGAGCCAGTGCTCTCAACAAGCGAAAATCGAGCGGGAGTTTCGAATGTTTCCACTACTAGCAAGAAGTCGAAATCTGAAAAAACAACAGCGCAAGAATTATTCGGCGATGACTCGGATAATGATAATGCGGGTAAAAAGACTGCTCCTTTAATTTCTTATATTACAAGAAGGGTTGCTGGCGGGTTTTCACGACAGGTCGATGTAGGGAAAAAAGGCAGTCATTTTATAGAGCTCAAAATTTACAAATGTGATGAGATCGAACCCGTGTCACCCATGAATCGTTGGCGTCATGCAATAGTGACAGTAAAAAACAGAACGGATATAGATGTCGACTCATGGCAACATATTTCTAATTACCTCGCCGGCATACGAAAAGAGTTTAAGAGTGTCTCTCCTGCTTTTATCAATTCCTATTTGTGAATAGTACTTAGGTGCTTCATTTTAACCAATATAACCTGTATGGTAAACTAGTATTTAAACGTATATTCCTTGTATAATCGACATGAGTAGAGTGTATTGTGTAACCTATAACATTTTTAATAAATAAAATCTTTAACTATTTACTAACTTGCATTATTTATGTTTGCAGCTAAACCACCAACACCCATAAATGACAAGCCAGAGAAATCAGATGTAAAATATTGTATCAATTGCAGAATTAATATTTTAAGTTCTAAATATCATTATCATGTTCGAAGTAATTTACATAAATCAAACTGTTTAATAAGTACAGAATTTTCTGAGAACATCAAAGTCATTGCCACAGCTTTTAAAAGTCGCATAGTAACATATAGATTAAGCCCTTTAGAATCAGATCAGCTAATCACTCCAGAATTATTTTTAACGAATTATCAAAATGACATCATAAGTCTCCTAAAAACCTTGTTGTTAAAACATGAGTGCATTAAAATAAATTTTGAATTGTTCGCAGCATTTAATTTATTGACAAATGAGAAAGAGCAGCTGAAGTCATTTAATACAAAGTATCAAATCGTTTGTAAAAATTCAAATTTAAATGACATGCTAATTCATTTAACAAGTATTTTAAAAGATAAAATATCAGAATTTGAACACTGTAAGTCCGGATGGTCGTATGTTGGTATTGGACACTTAGAAATCAATGTTAACAAATATTCACCTATGAGAGGAGGTAGTTATATTGAACTACCTAAAGATATTAAAAACAACAAAAGTTGCTTGAATATTCAGAATGATGATAATCACTGTTTTTTATGGAGTATGGTAGCAGCACTTTATCCGGCTAGTCGAAATGTTTCTAGAACCTCATCCTATCCACACTATTCAAAAGTGTTTAATATATCCGAAATGTCTTTTCCCCCAACTTGTTACGATTTAAAAAAGTTTGAGAAACAAAACCCCGATATAAGTTTTAATATATATGGCTTAAATCGTCAAGGACTAGTAACAGGGCCCTTATATATGGCACCCTTTAAAAAATTACATCATATTAATTTACTGTTTTTTGAATATGGTAAAAATGGTCATTACTGTTTGATTAAAGATCTACCTCGGTTAGTCCGCCGACAAATCACTAAGCATAATGGTAAGATTCACTTTTGTGATTCCTGTTTACAATTTTTTACGACGCAGATGAGATATCGTAGGTACACACACGTGTTCGAAAGTTTTACAAGTGCTCCCAGAAGAAGGGAAAATATTAGAGTTCAACCATTATGAAAGAAAACTTAAAATAAATTTTGTTATCTATGCTGACTTTGAAAGCTTATTAGTCAAATGTAATCAAGATGCGTCGACATCTAGCAATACAATAAATTTACAAGTACATCAACCCTCATGTTTTGGCTATTATATTTGCTGTTCTCATGATCCTAATTTCAATAAATACGAGTATTATAGAGGTCCTGATTGTGTAAAAGTTTTTATAGAAAGATTAATTAAAGACGCTAAACAAATAGATGAAATTCTTTGCAACATAAAACCGATGTCTCCATTAACTGAAAAACAAAAGGAAAATCACCAAAGGGCTACTATTTGTCATATTTGTGAGAGGCCTTTATTGGGAGACAAAGTCAGAGATCACGATCACATAACTTCTGAATATCGCGGCGCAGCACACTCGGATTGTAACCTCATGTATAGAGTATGCTCATTTATCCCAGTCGTGTTTCATAACATGTCCGGTTACGATAGCCACCTATTCATAAGAGAATTAGCTAACTATAAAGGAGAAATCACGATAATTCCAAAAACAAAAGAAAAATATCTATCTATAACTAAGACTATTTATAATGAAAACACAAAGAACGATGTTAAAATCAGGTTCATAGACTCTTTCCAGTTTTTAGCCTCTAGTTTAGAAAATTTGAGTAATAATCTCTCTGATAATGATTTTATTCATCTGTCAAACGAATTCAGAAATCATAGTCAGTTAAAATTGTTGAAATTGAAAGGTGTTTTTCCGTATGATTTCATTGATTCGTGGGATAAGTTTGATGAAAAAACCATTCCATCGAAAAATCAGTTTTATAATAGTTTGACTTCAGAACATATATCAAACGATGACTACAATCGCGCAGTTTTCATATGGAATGCTTTTAAGATTAAATCATTAGGAGAGTACACAGATTTATATTTAAAAACTGACGTCTTAATACTTTGTGATGTTTTTGAAAACTTCAGGCGAATGTCTTTGCACTACTACAAATTAGACCCCGCACACTATGTCTCTTCTCCAAGTTTTAGTTGGGAAGCTATGCTTTTATATACCGGCGTTCGTTTAGATCTCATTACCGATTTGAAGATGTATGAATTACTGGAAAGAGGAATACGCGGCGGCTTAGCACAATGTTCATTACGACACGCCAAAGCAAATAATAAATACCTTCCTGATTATGACGACGAAGACCTTTCATCTTATTTAATTTATCTAGATGCAAATAATTTGTATGGTTTTGCTATGACTAAAAATCTCCCTATATCAGAATTTAGATTTTTGTCTGAAGATGAGAAAGAAAAGTTTCACCTATCCAACGTTAGCATCGATTCAGAATATGGATACATTTTAGAGGTTGATTTGTCTTACCCTGACTATCTTCACAATACTCACAGTGACTTGCCTTTTGCGCCAGAAAAAATGATTCCCCCTACTGGAAAAACTAAAAAATTAGTTGCAAATCTGAACGATAAGATAAATTATGTTATTCATTATTCTCATTTACAACAGTGTGTAAACCATGGATTAATTTTAAAAAAAGTTCACTGTATTCTTAAATTTCGTCAAGCGCCTTTCTTAAAAAAATACATTGATTTAAACACACGTTTGCGTCAAACGTGTAAATCAAACTTTGAAAAAGATTTTTTCAAATTACTTAATAACTCAGTCTTCGGAAAGACCATAGAAAATAAGAGGAAGCGGGTTGATGTTAGACTAGTAACTGAATGGAATGACCACTCTAATGTTACAAACAAACGAATTGGGGCAGAGAAATGGATAACTAAACCTAATTTGAAAAGTATTACTATTTTTGATGAGAATTTTGTAGCAATCCAATTGAAGCATGAAAAAATTGTCTTAGATAGACCTTTGTATATAGGCTTCACTGTCTTAGAGTATGCAAAACAACATTTGTATCAATTCCATTATGATTTCATTCAAAGAAAATATAAAGATAACGCTAAGCTTTGTTATACTGATACAGATAGCTTACTTTATTTAATTAAAACTGATGATATTTACGCCGATATCAAAGAAAACAATATGGAATTTGACACGAGTAACTTTTCGAATGATAACCCTTACAGCATTAAAAGAAATAATGCTAAAGTTCCGGGGTTGTTCAAAGATGAATTAGGAGGTGAGGTGATTTCTGAATTCGTTGGCTTGAGGGCAAAATTGTATTGTATAAATAGTGTTAAGGTAGAAATTAAGAAAGCAAAGGGTATTTCAAAATGTGTTACAAAGAAATTAACATTAAGTAACTATAAGCAAGCTCTTAGGAGTAATGAAAATTATAAATATAAAATGAAACTAATTAGGTCTTTAAAACATGTATTATACACCCAAGAGGTTAATAAAACTGTCTTAAATAGAAATGATGATAAACGGAAAATCTTGCCAAATGGCATTAAAACCTTACCTTGGGGACATTGTGATACTATATTATACTAAATAATGCAAGTAAGAGTATTGTATTATTATATTTATCCATGTATCGCTTGCAATATCTAACCAGTGTATAATTTTTTAATAATTAATAAAACATATATTTAATAGTATGTCTTTTAATCTAATTTTAACCTTTAAAAGTCGATACAAATGTTAATACAACATTATAATAAATATCATAGTTTGTCATTTAACATGTATCCAATGACTCTCACATACCACCATGAGGTTCATTAAGCAAACACAAACTTTAGAAGTGAATACTATTAATGCTAATCCAACAACTTATTTACTAGAAGACGCGAGATCTAGACCAATTTTAGGAGCATTTTATGCGCAAAAAATTCAGAAAACTTTACATCCTGATGTATAATACCTCGTTGAAAAAGTTTTGAAAACCAGAGGAAACAAAGTATATGTTAAGTGGTTGGGATTACCTCCAAGTGAGAATAGTTGGATAGAAAAAACGAATCGTTTGTAGATGTTACAAGTACAGTTAGTATTTAAGGCAGTACAGTTTTATATTGTACGCATTAGTATATTATTCCACGCGAAATAAATTAATAGCGAGAAAAAGTTCACAAGGGGTCCTTAAGAGCAAAACCGATGCTGGTTTAAAAAAGACATTTAATAATATTGTTTCTCACACTAAGAAACATATTCGGAATTTGAAACCAAAATGTAAGAAAATGTTGACTGAATTGGCATACGCAGCTGCTCAAGAACTTGCATCCGACTTACCTATTAAAATACCGAGAGTGATTACCGTTCCTAAAACTGGAGGATTTCTGCCGTTAATACCTATATTAGCCAGCTTGTCTGCCACTGGGAGTTTAGCGGGTGGTATAACTGGAATCAGGAATGCTATGATTTTAAATCGGCCAAAAAACAGTTAGCTGAATTAAAAAAAATAACATGAACATGAAAGCGATGTGTATTGGAAAAGGATTGCATCTTAGGCCATACAAAAACGGGTTGGGAATTTATGTAACGAAGAAAAAAAGCTGATTGCTCGGCTACCCGAAAGAGTGTTATTCGAATCTGAAAGCCCCTAATTTCTAACTGTCATCTATTCAATTTTAACTATTCAACCTTTTTATCTATTCATTCAACCCTTCATCTATTCATCCAGCCCTGGAGTCTGATTACAATTAATTCGATCGAGTGACATAATTTAATTTACGATTCTTTAATAGCAACCTTAATAATAATAATAATAATAATAAACCATTTATTTCGGATAAGATGACAAGACCCTTATTTAAATAAAGGAAACACATCGGAAATTCATTAAAACATAAAAGTTCGTGGCCGGTACCGCACGTCGAGATTAAAATGTCAGTAAGTATTTAAACATCTCTATATTGAAATTAAGGGTGTTAGTCAGTAAGTATTTAAACATCTCTATATTGAAATTAAGGGTGTTACCATCTTTACTGATTTCTGTTTTATTTTATTTTTTCAAGATTTCAAGTCATGCTCGTTCGTCGTCGGCAAATGTTTCCAATTACTTGAATGCTGAGGATGCAAGAGCTCGTGATGGTGTCGACATTCCGCCAAGCGAAACCTGGATCAAAACGAATGAGGTTTCCTCGTTTTATCGAACCAGCTCCCGCGGATCAAAAGTAATTCGAATTGAAATATATGACGCCGATCAGTTTCGTAATGCGGAAAATTCAATCTGCACATGTAATGCAAAAATCAGTGCCCAACACGTGGTCGAAAATATATATTCAGATGATGTATACATTCGAGTCAGAAATCTATTGAAAACAATGAATACATACAAATCGTTGTAAATAATAAATGCTGACTATGATCACAAATTTTGGTTTTATTTCTTACTCATAGATATTTCCAGGTAAATAGTATTCTTAACTTGAAGACGAATGAATAGTTGAAAGTTAAATGGCATACTAAAACTTAATAGTTACCTGATCAACACATAAATTGGATGAATAGATAAAATTGAATAGATGACTGATAGAATTGAATAGATGAACGGTTTAATGAATAGATAAAAAGGTTGAATAGTTAAAATTGAATAGATGACAGTTAGAAATTGGAGGCTTTCAGATTCGAAGAATCGTTGCCGACCCGTTGAAATAGATCATATAAAAAATGCTGGAATTACAAGTACCATGAAATCATATATCTCAATGGATGATGGAGAAAGTAAAAATGCCGCATTATGGGGTTGGAATTTAAATGGGACTAAAGAGAAAACAAAACATTTCTCTGTTATTGTACCATTAAATAAAGTACTCGGATTTGCAGAAGATTACAATAAAGGACTCATTAATTGCAGACAAGAGCTCGTACTACATATGAGTAGTTCTGCTGCAAATAGTGTGGTTACAGATGCTAAAACCGATAAAGTTAATATAGAAATACAGAAGGTTCAGTGGCGTGTGTCGCATGTTAGAGTTTCTGATCGTAATAGATTGATGCTTTTAAAACATTTGGAAAAAAGATCGACCTATACAGCCTGCATTCAGGAATTGGGATTTATACGAATATCCACTACTACCAAAAACAACAAAACACTCATGGTCTGTTAAAACTGTTTCCCAGTTAGAGAAACCAAGATATGTTATATTTGGTCTACAAACAAATAGAAAATTAAATCAGATGGTAAGTTCATCTTGCTTTGATCACTGTCATGTAACAAACGTTAAGCTATTCCTAAATTCACAATATTTTCCTTACGATTCACTAAACTTAAACTTCAATGAAGGCAATTACGGTATATTATATGAGATGTATGCTAATTTCCGTCAGTCATATTACAACGGCAGTATCGAACCGTTGCTTGATTTGAAGAGATTTGGACAAATAGCCCCACTGTTTGTAATAGACTGCTCAAGACAAAACGATACGCTGAAAACTGGACCGGTTGATGTTCGATTAGAAATCGAGTCTTCGGAAGATATTCTAGAGAATACTTCTGCGTATTGTTTGATTATAAATGATCGACTCATTAAGTACAAACCATTAAGCAACATCGTACAAAAACTATCATGAATGTCATAGTTGATGTGCAAGGTTTTAAAAATGAAAACTGAAGAAAACTAATCTTTTGAAAAGTGACTTTGAAATGACCTAATTTTATAAAAGTAGAAAATCATGTTTTTGAATTTAGCGAAAATTTTAAAAATTGATCTATTGAAAAGTGATTTTGAAATGATCTAGTTTTAAAAAAGTAGGAATTCAAGTTTTTGAATTGAGCGAAGATTTAAAAAAATTGATCGAAATGAATCTTTTTAAAACAGGCTGAAATGATCTAGTTTTAAAAAACTAGAATATTAAGTTTTTGAATTGAGCGAACATTTTAAAAATTTATCTTTTGAAAAGTGACTGAAATGATCTAGTTTTAAAAAAGTAAGAAATCAAGTTTTTGAATTGAGCGAAGATTTAAAAAAATTATCGAAATGTATCTTTTTAAACGGACTGAAATGATCTAGTTTTAAAAAACTAGAAAATTAAGTTTTTGAATTGAGCGATCATTTTAAAAATTGATCTTTTGAAAAGTGACTTTGAAATGATCTAGTTTTTAAAAAGTAGGAAATCAAGTTTTTGAATTGAGCGAACATTTTAAAAATTGATCTTTTGAAAAGTGACTTTGAAATGATCTAGTTTTAAAAAAGTAGGAAATCAAGTTTTTGAATTGAGCGACCTGGATCTCCTGTGATCCAGGTCGCTCAATTATTACCTACTTACATTATATAGATAACATCCATGACCCAAGAAAAAATATTCGAGTTCATCACACAAATATTTGTCCTTGCCGGGATTCGAACCCGGGACCGTAACAAAAAGTAATTTAACAATAAAATAAAAATAATCACACACAATTTAACATAATATACAAAATAGAGTGAGTACCTATTACAAAATAGGTTAACACGTTAAACGCCATAGAAAATAGTATGCATTTTCATTTAGGCCATGGGGGCCACGTGTTGAGCGACACATGTACTTTCCATTCGCGCCGTGGGGGGCACCATATGACCGCGAGTCAGACCTAATTTCAAACTCCTTTGCTGGGCCGTCGCTCAATTATACCTCGGTTATTTGTACCTGAGGTGACCCCCGTGGCCCTGTAGATAATCCAAGAGTTGTTGGTTTTTGAATTCAATATCGACTTAGAAAATTATGAGTGATTTTCCACAATCGATGGTAGAATGTTGAAAGTTATATAAAATGTTTATAAATATTAAACAATTTACATGCATATTTTACAAGTTTTGATTTACATTAGAATGAAAAATAAGATATTTTTAAATGATGTATTTAGTATTTTGATTTTTTTAACCAACTTCAAAGAAAATCATGCGCAACCCACGAATTTTGTGGCACGCACCTACTATGAATTTCATGTAGTTTACAATGGATATGCTCGGAAAGCACCTTTTCTAAGGTAATCTTATGAATTCAAAGCGATCCAATCCTAAACGACCGGCATAGTGCGTACGCCCCCTGTGGGAATGGTTGTCCATAATACATTCTTCCCGGCACGACGAAGTACTGCGATCCGCAGGCAAACCCATTCCCGTGCGGTGCGGATTGCGCGAGTTTGGATCACTTTCATATTTTTCTATGCATTAAATTACCCTTATAAACAGCATAGCATAGTAGCACTGTGCACTATCGCTAATAATTGTTGAATATTTTCTCGCATAATGCATTGTAAAATGCTGTATTATACACGTGTTGAAATGTAGTCTTCTTGCCAAGGAAATAATCCTACTTTCCACATTTGTATCATAAGTAACTATTTTAAACCTAAAATTCGGCATAGTTAAAGAAAAACTAAAACCTATTCACGCGGGCCCAGGAACCGTGGCGCGCGGGTGGCGGGCGAGGTGTGCGACGGCGGGACCCCCGCGGCCCCCGCCGACGGAATAGCGCTTTTTCTTCCGCTGAGGCCATGGGGGACACCAGTTGAACGACACTTGGATATTTCTTAAATAAACAGCAATAAACATGTATCTCAACGTGTACCATAGTTTTTATGCATTTTAGAAATCATTCGTCGATAAATAGCAAAATCTAATTTTTGTCGATTTTATGAATTTTTAACTGGCCCTCGATGCTATTTGAGTGTCACTCAACTGGTGCCCCCCATGGCGTTCAACGTGTTAAGTAAGTATGTATAAGAATAAAATCGAGACATATTTTATTATCAATAAAATTAAAATATGTAAATAAATTGATCGTCACTTGATCATCACTACAAGAAAAAAAACCGGCCAAGAGCATGTCGGGCCACGCTCAGTGTAGGGTTCCGTAGTTGCTCATCCTTCACAATAGAGTCTATTGAATAGACTTAAGTTACGAGAAAGATTTCAAGCTCTATAAAAAGGTCGTAAACGCCAAAGTAACTGTAATTACTTATTACCTTCTGAAAGTCAACTTACGTCCTTTTAAGAAAATTATGAAATTTTGCGATAACTCAAAAACGGCTCGACCGATTTTGTTCAATATAGTTTTCATTGAAAGGACTTATAAGGCCTCATGTTCATGAATTTTTCCATAATTTTTTGACCCGTGGTTGAAAAGTTAGAGGGGGGGACGCAATTTTTTTTATTTTCGGAGCGAATATTTACAAAACAGCTGATTTTATCAAAAAATAATGTTTGGAGACCCCTATTATTTTCAAAAGACCTATTCAACGACACCCTACACACTAGTGTTGAAACGAAAAAAAAAATCGAGGTACATGAAAAAAAATTTTTTTTTAGTTTTTATTGTACCGTTTTGTCGGCGTGATACATACCCATACTCATACCAAATTTCAGCTTTCTAGCACTAATGATCTCGGAGCTAAGCCGCGGACGGACAGACGGACATGGCGAAACTACAAGGGTTCCTAGTTGACTACGGAACCCTAAAAACGAAGTGTCGCATGCAGGGATCGATACCGTTATTTTGCTCCATACAAAATAACATTATTTTATTATATTCCGGTTTTTCGCTCATTTCACGCATGTTTATATTATAGTGGGCTAATTTCAAGGATCTATATCTATAACGAAATTCTATATAATAACATTCGAAAAAAAACGCGAAATTAGAGCGTTTTCATGAATACCGGTATCGATCCCTGGTCGCATGTTTCACCACTGGCTGAACTCTGTATAGGGGAGCAATCCGAGTGGGATAGTACAGTACCTAGACAGTATAATATGAAACCTAGGAAAGTGCAACACTACAAAAGACGGAGAAACATGGTTTTAGGAATATTGACACCAATTTTAGATTTTGAAGAGAAAAAGATTTTGAACACAGATGCTTGTAATATAATAATAAGTATTTTTCTCTTGACTTACAGCGAGAACTTATATTCACTGGGGGAATAATAAATGTATTCTCTTCAGTGGTAATTCTTCGTAAAAAATAAATAAAATAGGACTTTCTTTCTATTGATAACTTACTTTCATTGAAATTAAATACTAAATCTAAATTTAAAGTACCTACTTAATTTAAATACGATACGATATGAAAATTTAAATTTATCATCTTATTTCAATTTAATAATAATTCATTAATTAATGTATTAATGTTAATGTAATGCATGTAATGTTAAAATCAATGGGTTAATACCTGAATAAATAAATTTCTTTTTTCTTTTTTTTTATCGATGTGACTGGGCTCTTTCGAAACGGAAACCAAAATTAATATTTATAAATTAATTGAGTCCCAAATTAAACTTTAGTAGGTAAGCACGCCACGTGTTGTGTTGTGGGTAATAGACGACGATAATATAATACATGCTACCTACTTACTTACATAGATTAAGTATTATGTATATGTAGGTATTTAAATACGTAACGCCAGGAATGGCGGAATCTTATCGGATTGGAGGCCAAGACTCACTTTGGGTCATTGAGTCATCGGAGTAAGTTAGTAAGTACATACTTAAATACATAGGAAACTTTCACGACACAGGAACAAATATTCGTATTCATCACACAAATACAATATTTGCCATTGCCGGGATTCGAACTCAGACACGCCAAATAAGTGAGCCGATAAGAATATGCACGCAGACAGTTACCCGCAAAATAACTTGAAGGGTAACTGTCTGCGTGCGTATTCTTTGACAAAAACAGCTGTGACTGCAGAGTTCACTGGCCGATGGGTCGACACCCACTCGGGGGGAAGAGAGAGATAGCGCAACACAACTTCTGGAGTAACTAAAAAAGACAAATAATATTAGAAGTTAGAAGTAGAAATGTTCGGACACAGAATATTCGACATGATAATGGTATGGCATTCATGAATGTATATGATTTACTTAATGAGTAAAAATGCAACATTATCAATGGCTCCGGTTTTACAGTTTGTTTATATATTTGTCTATTCAATGTTAATTTGGTAATAATTTACTCAAAATGAGGTTCTCAAGTCGAAGTAATTTTTTTATGATGCTCTTAAAAAAATTACTTTTTATTGAAGGATAGTTTAAGGTCAATAACTTTCCTATTAAAACATAAACATAAATATAGAGCCAATGGTCCTCTTTTAGAATCACTATATCAAAAACTGCCTAGTTTCACATTGATTTGCTAACGAAAATATTTGATTTTAACGATGTTAAATGTACTTATCATAAATAGGTATATCGAAGATTTAAACCGCCTTTAGGTCAATTTAGCATTTAAATACAATTTGCGACACGGACTACGCGCGGACCCACCTGTGCATCCGGACGTCGCATGACTATTTTCGATTATATATTCAATAAAATAAAAAAACCGGCCAAGAGCATGTCGGGCCAAGCTCAAGTGTAGGGTTCCGTGGTCCATCCTTCACAATAGACTTAAGTTACGAGAAAGATTTCAAGCTCTATAAAAAGGTCGTAAACGCCAAAGTAACTGTAATTACTTATTACCTTCTGGAAGTCAACTTACGTCCTTTTAAGAAAATTATGAAATTTTGCGGTAACTCAAAAACGGCTCAACCGATTTTGTTCAATATAGTTTTCATTGAACATTTTCGTGAATGTTACCATAATTTTTTGACCCGTGGTCGAAAAGTTAGAGGGGGAGACGCTATTATTTTATTTTCGGAGCGAATATTTACAAAACTGCTGACTATCAAAAAATAATGTTTGAAGACCCCTATTATTTTTAAAAGACCTATTCAACGACAACTCACACACTAGTGTTGAAACGATAAATTAAATCACCCCCACTTTAGGTGTTCGAGATTTTTTTTTTAGTTTTTATTTTACCGTTTTATCGGCGTGATACATACACATACTCATATCAAATCTCAGCTTTCTAGTACTAATGATCACGGAGCTAAGCCGCGGACGGACAGACGGACATGGCGAAACTTATAAGGGTTCCTAGTTGACTACGGAACCCTAAAAAAGAGGGAAGAAACAGAATTCGACTTTTTTCATGATTCGATATCGACAACTTTCGTTTCTGTTGCTCAAAATATTTAGAAATAAGTAGAGGTTATTTGGAAAAAAAATCCGTGAGTTATAATAATTGTTGAAAAAAAATCTATTTTAAGTTTCATATAAATCTTTTTATCATAAAATGAGTAAGAAAAGATGGTTATATGTATTGTCAAAACCGTTATACTTAACTAATTTATGGATGTTTTGGCTTTATTTGCGAAAATTTTCAGAATATTTATTTGTGTTTCCTTTTTGTTTACATCAGTGACATTCACCGATTTTCAACGTCAGTTACCAAAAGTTTGTCGTTGCCAGTAAAATAAATTAGACCACTAAAAATCCGCAATATATACCATATATTAGAGGTGTCTTGCTCTCTACTATTAAGTATAGACTGGGGTAGGCATTAGCCCATCCCTTCTTAAAATAACGACAAAACGACACCTCTTCAAGTGCCTAGAGGTGGAGAGGTACCCTGGTCTTTAAACTGTACCCAATGTTTCCAAATCCTCCTTGGGATAAGTCCGTATTCCTTTTATTTATTTTTTTTCATATGATGACCAATATATTGATAATTTCAACCAACTTTTTGAAGCGAATAATACTTACTTTTCGCCGAGTTCTAGGTATGTAGTAACATAGCTTTTTCATGCTTTTATTGCGTGCAGTCGAAAATAAGTTGAAAAACTAATTTTCCGCGTGAATTTCGTAAATTTTGAGTAGTGTTTTAAAAACAAAAATTATCAATGAAAAATTCAAACTAGTTTTTAAATATATACCAATAAATCCCAATATCCCTGTTCTAGGCAGTAACATCAATATGTTAAGAAACATTTGATCATAGAGAAAAATGTCTAAAACAATCAGCACTTTAAGGAATAAGGCCTCTACTTGAGGCACATCACATCCCTAGTTCTAATCTAAAATAATAATGTGAATCTGAAGAAATGATTAACCTGAACAAAAATATGAGAATAAAATATCATTCTCTGTTCTGGTGAGAGCTTGATTATATTTATTAAAATGAACTCGTTCAATTCAGGTATACTATATTATACCTTTTCATAATAAATATAATTATTATTCCTGTATGTCGCACCCGCTCACGGGACAATAGTGTCCCGGACCTTTGGGAGGCGTGCACGGAGCCGAAGCCAACGCGTAGAGGCCCTTTCGACAATTTAATGAAATGCAAGGTGTACATCGAGCGGATGCTGTCCCTACCCGTGTCATGGGACGCACACAGAGACAGCGCCCGCTAGGTGCAAGAACTATTGATGGAGACATGGAATCTAAATACAAATTGGGCTATGGGGATGAAATGGAGGACTGGCTAATTGGGCTACGGGTTGAGACTATCGGGCGTCTACCAGCAAAAGTGTCTCATAGCAAAAATGGGACTGGTAGACGGTGACTCGCCTCCCGCTAGATGGGCCCCCACAAAATAGCGACACATAAAGTGGCCTAAGGGCAACACCGGTGCGGAAGGCTAAGGGCGGAGAGGTGTAATACTGGGCTTTAAACCGAAGCCAACTAACCCCTTACGTTTCCACATCCACCCCCGGAGCCGAATCTCTCACGACTCCACTCTGGCCGGCCGGTTAAGGCAAGACAGAGGCGGAGGCCCCGACCTATCACCCCCCGTCAGGATCCCCCAGGAGCACTCAGGTACGTGGGGTCGCTACCCCCCAACAGCTCGCCATAAGCTGCCCTGCGTGACTGATTGCGCTGGTAAAACCAGCGGGCGATGGGGTCGTCACATCCCTACGCCATATTATTATTATTATTTACTTGGTGGTAGTGGACGTGCACACTGACACTACCGTGCATCGAGTGCATCCAGATTTTTTCATTAAAAATCCGATAAGTAGGTAGGTATGTACGCTTTAACACGTTGAATGCGGTACATGCCAATTTTGACTTGTACTGGACTTTCTTTTGGTGCGGCGCCAGGAAGTAGCTTATCTCTGTCTGGTGCGGGGGCAATTTGACTATGAAATCCTACGGACTAGAAAGAGTCAAGTATACATTTATGCTTCTTTCTACAAATTTTATCCAATGGGTACATCAAACTGTACAAGACAAATTTGACTCGTTTCGCACTAGGTGAAAAAAATAATCAACCAGTGCGGTACCAGCCAAAAGTGTCTTGTATCCTACCGCCTTGTATCGCACCACGGGTACAGGTCAGTACAGGCCAGTGCGGGGGTCGATCCTTACGTATCATTTGTTTATCTTTTTTTTTCTTATGAATGCACCAAGAAAATGTCAACAAAAACGTTACAAAATATATTTGAAGAAATTGAGAGTAGTGAATCGAAAAATAATGAAATGGAGAAGAAATGCGGCGGTAGTATATTCACAATTAAAGGAGAAAACACAGGTAGGGCCGGTTCTAAAATATTTATTTTAATACCTACTACCAAGAATGTGAACAAAATACGTTTAGAATGTTTCAATAAGTCTCATTCAAATATGTAAATTTAGATACTTCTTTAATAATTACAACAATCGATATCGATGTTTGGTTTCATTATATTTCCCCTCCCTACCAAAACATCGACTTGAGAGCACCAGCCCTGTGTCCATGATGCGGCACAAGTCAGTTTCGTATCGTTAATTAATTGTCTTATAATTCCTAAACCAAGGTCGATAGTCTGTAACGAACTTAGATTTAGATCACTCAATTGTTTAACTTGCTATTGTTATCAGTAAATCATAAATTTGCTAAATCAACAAAGATATATTTGCCAAATTTTAGACCTCTAGTCACAAGTCAAAATAGTCTTTCAAAATAGTCCGTCAAAAAACCAGTGAAAAACTATGCTACAATTCAAAAATGATATGTATAGCACTGAATGTAAATTATAAAATCTAGTTCCCGCATTCAACGTGTTAAATAATTAAATTACGGTAAAGCCGCACAACCCTTCCACTCCTTTGACTGCACTGAATACATAAAATCTTAGTTTCGTTAAATCCAGAAACAGAACAGTTAGTTCTTAGTTCATTACTGCAGTCTGCACATGGTCTGCACTGCACTGGTGCAATTGGGTTTGGCTATCGCCTATACACTCACAGGCTTCACTAGCGACGCGTCAGTGTGAGGGACAATGCATTTAGCGAACTAACCAATTTATAAATTCGACTGAATTTCAATAGATGGCGTTGTAGCCAATCGTGATAGTTCCTTAGGTTGAAAACAGATGACGCTTACATTCATCAACTAACAACAAACAAAGCAAAACAACGATCCAAAGGATCAATCTAGTCTTGTAATAATAATTAATAATTAGATTATAAAGATTAAATTATTAGATTTTTCTCACTAAAATAAAGAAATGTGTAATAATGCTAGTTGATACAGTTTTTGATATAGAAAATTTAACAAAACTAAGTTCAATGAAATCGTTTATTAAGTATGTTGATTATACAATTTACAAAATATAAAGTGTGCTAAGTTTATAGAGATTACACTACACATTATCCGATTTCATCCGATAACTAGGATCGGATCGGAAGATCTGGAACGGGTTTTACCTAGATAATATGTATTATGTAGGTACTTACCTCACATAAAATATTACTGTATGAATTAACTTTGTTGAACCAGTTATTTATACAGTTCATAATATTTTTTTAATAAGTACCGCCGCATTGCTACTTGATTTGATAATTTGAAATACGTACGTGTCTAGTATTTAAATTTACTAATACACTGTTAGTAGTAGCATTGCCATAATAGAAAAATTATAGTATTGTTGTTGACTCTCGCACTTGTATTTTGTCGTAGTATTTTGTAACATTTAGGTATATTTGCTAGAGAGAGATGGAAGTTTTTTGTCGTTGCTCATGTATTGTGTGCTAGGGTTGGGAGTAATTGTTACTACCTCATTTTCGATGGCCGAGTCGAATTAAGGGTGAAACCATTGGGGTTCCGAAAACCCCCTGCCGCTCTGTATCATACATAACCTTTTTACCTTTACGTAATGTTATAGGACGACAGGAATCCAGTTTTATAGTCGTCTTGGTTATTTAATCACAGTCTTTAATAGAATTAAATAAGCCCAAACGCTCTCCTCATTGATCGTTTGGGCCCTTATTTAATTCTATTATATCTGTTATTCTGTACCCGGCTAGGTTGGTGACTTCGTTGTTTTAATTTGAAAACAAACGACAGGACTTTATGACGAATACAAGGTATAAGGTATGCATTAATATATATTAATTAATAATTAATAGCGCTATTTTAACAATATTATGCGACGATATAACTTTAATATTTGGTCGAAATATAGGTTAGGTATATTGTCTGACAAAAAAAAAAAAAATTAGTTCGAATTGAGAACCTCCTTTTTTGAAGTCGGTTAAAAAACAAAGTACAGAGTACAGCCATTGACTTCATACACTAATAATATGTGGACTTAAAGAAAAAATAGTCATGTTGGGAAATACATAAACATAGTATAGGTACCTAACTTGAATTGAATACCTTCTATCCCTACCTACTTCATACAGTGATAATGATTACGTCTGACGCCATTACTTTGACTTAAGAGTTAGATGACAGTTTTATCGCTTTGAGATTAGAATGGATATCTAAGTCAGGTACGGTTGCGTTGCAGGCGGCTAGGCTCTTTGGAGTTTGGTGTGGCGTGGCGCTGTGAAGAGCTAATATTTCAATATCACTCTTTCAGACACACTCGTTAGAAAGGGATAGCAACAATAGCAATAATAATCGCACAAACTAATTTCGTCCCTCGCGCCCTTTCGTGGGCTTTCGTGCCGATCTGAATAACCGGTTTTGTTTGTGGAACGGTCGTAAACTAAACCGACCAATGGCTGCCCTGGGTTTCCAGCAGGCGTTTTATTGGCGACGGGTGAGCGGTGCGACTCGGCGCGGGGTAGTGCGGGGCAAGGGTGCGCCACACCGGTAGCGCTCAGCGCGCGCAGTTGTGTTTCGCCACTCGAAAAGAAGGTTATTGTTGCAATGAGACGGGCATCGGACTATCGATAAAGTGTGTTTGTATGTCGTTTTCGTCGATAATAAGTGTTGTGTTTACTTTCACCCGTGCGAATGTCTCAATCCTTACCTTTTTGTTTGTTGTTTCTTTTAATCACTGCCGCATGGGACGGCGCTTACGTTTCAGTTAACCTTTTATTTTGAAACGATGGAACGTTGTTCTTATGGTTTTTACACCAAAAGGTATTTTATGTTATTTTTTATTTTATGATTGCGAATTGGTGTGGGTGCGTCGCGTGTGACAAAGCTATTTGTCATCGACATAGTGGGCACGAATAGTAATATCAACATTGACAAACCAAGTGTGACTGGACTGACATAATAACGAGTGAAGGAGAAAGGATAAAACTTGTCATGAAAATGTCCGGTTTTGTCTGAACGTTTGAGACATCTTTGCATCCGTTTATTCACTATTTGAGCTAAGAGGCGAGGGTAGATTATTGGTGTTATAGAAGGGGACTGTATTGGTATTATTATTGCAATGCTTGGGGAAAATGCTGACAATGTGAGGCCCTCGCTCGGTGATCGGCTGTCAGGGGAGGGAGGACGCCGTCTGTCTGCACACATGCAGAACCGGTTCGCGCTCTGACTCCCCTTGTGCCGGCGCCTTCTCTCTCTAACACCACGCGACTCCATAGAACGCCCGCTCTTTCGCACGTTTTCATTTATTTTTTGCTTCCCCTTGTAAAATAATGCCAGACGGGTCGTTCCTTTCCTTTTTTTAGTAGTCTCCTCTTTCTCCCCTAACTCACAGTAGCTTACTAATATAATAATTGGTTTCTTTGACACAAGTTTCGCACATAAAGGGTTGAGGATGAGGTAGCAAAGCATGTTGATACTAATGTAATATCAGAGTTTTGGGTCCTAGTAGCTGTAATTCTCGTAATCTGTTGCATGTTTTAAAAATGGTATATTGTATCATATGTATCTATGAATAGATAAACCCATGATAATAACGAACGTAGCCAATTAAGTCTATTCACGTGCTTGACTTGCTTCCCATTCGCCTTTGGCATCCACATAAAAAAAACTACTAGCACTAACTATGATTGAGGCTGATTGCAGCTAATTACAAAAAACGTTCTGTAATTTTAGGCTTCATCATCCTCATGAGCATTTTCAAAAAGTTTGTACAAAATTAACACGTCAATTAAAATTCAATTATATTTTTCCTATTTTGTTACTAATTTTCGTTGTGGTTTCCAATACATTGATTTCAGATTATATATAATTAAAAAAAGTATAAGCATAACAAAACCTTAATTATCAAATATAGGTCATTGACTCATTGATATAAAAATACTAAAATAATTGGTAACAAAACAGGAAAATTAGATTGAACTTTAATTTTTAACTTTTAGCCTTAATTTTGTACAAACTTTTTGAGAAATGCTCCCATTATTATTTATATGTACTTAGGACTTTTATGCTATATATACTTGTCATAAATACTTATAGATGACTGATAACACTGATAACTTTCAGCATATAGGGAGGTATTACCTACATATTTAAATATAAGAAATGCATGCAAGGTAAATGAACTGAAAGTACTAAGACTTGGAATGGATATAAATACCTATTACATTATCAACTGATCTCACACAAGTATTCTCTAATATATCGTTCAATTAGTATTTATATTATTGTACATTAATTAAATAATTTAGATAGGTAAATGGAAAAATACCCACATTAAACCAGCATCATGTATGGCCAAGTACTTTTCTTGCTACCCTTTGTACCCGTTTTGCGAGCCCTCTAATTCGCGTGATATCAGATTTGAAAAGCCTGCTAGCTCTCACAGCTGCACATTCGGTATGGAGACATTTGTAACGCTTTAATACTTGTAGGTTTTAGATGACCTTTCACCTACTTACTTTGTTGAAAGTATTGAGAAGATTTGTTCGTTCTTATAGTAGTTACTATCACCCCCTCAGTGTACCCACATATCGGCAGGAAGCCATTCACGTCCTCTCACACACAAACACAAAATGCACACAATAATCCTGTTTACTCTTGTATGCACACATCCTTGCACACCCCTTCGCATAGGTACTCATTTCATTATAATATTATAGTTTCGCTTGGAATGCCGACGGCTTCTTGTTCCCATAATTAAAATTTCTTTTTCCACAGACATTTTGGTGCAGTTTGATATAAATAACTAGGGCACCGAATTCGTGAATGCCCCAGATCGCAGGTGTTTGTGACATAAATATGCGATATGGGGCTTTACGAATTACCGCCCGTACTTTGTATAAAGTTTCAGTCTTGCCTTGACCAGGAAGTGAATGACGTAAAATATATATTTTTTTCAATTAGTATGTTATTATATTGCTCTGTTGTTGTACGTTAAGTTCTTTAATGTACAGACATTCGCTGCCTGTGCTATCACAATAGGTACAAATTTAAGCTGAGCTCCAATAGGGGGAAACAATGACTAACTTCAAAATTTTATGTTTCCGTATATCCGACAAGAAAATTATACCTACAATTGTTATTTTCGGTGCATAAATCCTGGAGTAAATTGCTCCATTTAGATTTGGATAAAGGTGAATTAGGATCCTCTGTGTGTTTCAACTTCAAGCAGTTGTTTAGTAACAAAAAATAAGACACGACCACGGTATACCTATAAATCTATGATCTATGGATGGAGTTACTGTACATACAACAAAAATATTGACTAGTCTTATAACAACGAGACTGCAATATCCGAACCGTGCTAATACATAATTGAAAAAAAGTCAGTAGGGGTAGTAGGTACTAGAATGTGGTTGTTACCTATAACCTATGCATAATTATTCATGTTTATGTGAACTTATCCAAAACACAGACTGCAGTACCTACGGCTTTCTCTTCGTTAATTTTATATGTACAGTCGAGTTCATTTACATCTACACACTTAACACGACCCTATTGTCAGGAGCATAAAGTCGTGTTCAGATAGTTTTGTTCTCGTAAGTGTGTAGATGTAAATGAATTCGACTGTACGAGATAACTTATAAAATCACATTCACTAAATTTCTGCCTCTTTCACAACCACAAAATTACATCACCTGCTTTAATACCTTCGGCTAAACACTTCTTCTTGTGTAATTAAATTTATCTGTGACAAAATATGGTATTATAATTGCTGATATCTATATGATGCCATACTCTTCTTTAAATAGCATTCTGCAACATTTACCAAAGGTCTTTATTGAAGACGAATCCACCCTTAAAGATTGAAAACAGACATTATCTTAATTTAACTACTAATACACACCTGTTAAAAGTAAACGATACACCTTAAGATGCCCTTTTTTATGTAATCTATTATTCTGTTCACATTCTTCAAAGAACTAACAAGACTACCGCGTGGTATTATTGCACTTAATAAAAACATAAAAAAGTATATATTAGGGTCTCATAGCGCACACTACCCATCTTGTATATCGATATCGATAAAAATATAACTGCACCGAGCACTATCAACGCCATATTTTAGCCTAATCCCACCGGTCACTCATAATCGTACATTCGAAATATTTGGTTGGCAGTATCCACGTCTTAGCCTATATTATACAGCAATATGAACAGAACAAGAACGAAAAAAATGTACTAGTTAAGTACTACTTTCTACTTTGGATGGTATTTCTGTATTGCTTATCTGTTCTGGATGCTCTGGTTAAGTTCCGTCGTAATTCAAGCCTAAACACTTAAGTTTGCACCTGGTATGTTTGGCGCCGCATACAAACGAGTTACTTACAAAGTTAACGCAACTGATCATAGTGATCAAGTTTGTTGTATGGGAGCCCCACTTAAATATTTTTATTTTACTTTGTTTTAGTATTTGTTGTTTGTTAGACCAGAAATATATGAGGATTGTCAAGAGGGCGCTATTTACAAGATTTATATGGCAACAATTTTGCAACCAATCGCAACCGCACTATAATGACATTAGTTTAAATACCTGTCAGTTCGTATCATAGATATAGTATAGTAGTTATAGTTCGTATGGTTAACCTCGTAATATCATTTAATGGAATGCAATCTTTTTCTGACTGTTTTTCATGTAGCAAACACGTGTACACTTTATTTATAACATTATGACGTTCACGACTGTGAATGGTCTTCGGCATTTTCTTTGGATATTTTTAAATAAGTATTTGTCTTTTAAAGAAACCAACACAAATGACATTGAAATTGTTGCAAACCATCATAAAATCATTGCCAGTGTAAGAAATTAGTTCCTGTGAAATTCCGCTATATGGCGCATCCTCATATATTTCTGGTCAAACTTTACATCATCTGCGGAAATTTCAACTGTCTAGCTATCTCGGTTCATGAGATACAGCCTAGTGACAACCGGACAGACAGAGACGGACGGACGGACGGACAGCGGAGTCTTAGTAATAGGGTCCCCTTTTACCCTTTGTACGTAGTACATAGTACGGAACCCTAGAAAAAAAAGAGTATTAGATAAAACTGCTGCTTAGTCTACACGGGCGTATCATTTTGTTGGACATGTGCATGATGTAATCTTTACGTTTCATAAATACGGGCAGCTTTTGGCTAAAGGTACCTAATAGGTGTATAATGCAAAGTCCAGCGAAATTCAAAATGTTTCTTTTTAGATTTACCCATTACTTGATAATAAATAAATTGGCCATCAGATTCCTTCTTGCCGTTATTGTGTAACCTGCCTATTTTGTCTATGACGAAGACACAGTGACACTGACAGCTAGTAGCGTGATAAAGAGGTACATGTCAAACTAAGGTCTCATTAGAAATAATAATCAAAACAAACTTTTGTAATTGTTATCATATTTACGTTTTAATCTTTTCCTGATATTAACGAAGTTCTTATTCCAGTAAAATTGGTTAGGTACACAACTATCACGTTTATGCATGTAGTACAGTATGCAGACGAGAAAAGCAATAGCACGTTTAGAAATGTCAAATAATCACAGGTAGTCTGCGTTAATATGCCCTAAATTAATTTCTCCATCATAGTGATTATTAGATCTTAGTTATTAAGTGATAATGGGTTCGTTACGTTAAGCACGTTTTCCCCTTACCCAAAGCATCTCGGTAAGTCGTGATCGTGTTTCAGATCAGAGATATTAGACAACATCCAGAAGAAGAAGGATCAAGACAAAGAGCAAATCCAAAGCACTGGATTTCAGCAGGTGTCGAAAGGCGAGAAGCCCGCAGTCGGGCCAGAGCAGAATGCGAGCCCCGTGGTAACGCAGCATGTGCCGGCGCAGTTGCTCTCGCCCCCGCCCGCGCACGCGCACCAGCTCCAGCCCAAAGACGACAAGGACAAGTCAATAAAAGTTGCCAACTCCACCACCATCACACTTATCGAAAACGGCTCTCTCAACAGCGATAAAGACAAAGACGTCAATTATCCCAAGAATTACTTCACCCTAGAGCCCAAAAATGATAAGAAAGATGATTGCACAAAAAATAGTATAACTATAACTAGGACCGTTCCTAAACAGTCCCCTGGTCAAGACAAGTCTAAGGGGCCACAGAAGCCCACTAAAAGACCTCTGCAGTGTCTGGAAACCCTCGCTGAGAAGGCAGGAATCACTTTTGAGGATAAGTACGAAGCTGCTAATACTTTGTTGGCATTAGATAAGCAGAATAACACCTTTCGAAGGCCACAAGAATTGAAGCAGCCTAAGTCTGAGCCTGATAATCTTAGCCAGACAGAGGAGTACAGATATAGGAGCCAGAAAGAAGAGGATGATAAACTACAAGTAGGTATTGGTATTAATACTCATTCTGTGTCTGTGTTAATAAGCTAGCTATTATTTGAGCTCATAAATAATGTTAACGCAGTATGTTCAAAATAAATCTTATATTGTTTTTTTTTTAAATGGCTACAGACTTAACAGATAACATGTTTTTTTTTTACATTTAATTTATGTGGAAAGTATTATACATACTTAGATCCTTCCGTGGTATTATAGACCAACATTACAATTAATTATGATCAATGAAACAAGTTATATTCTGCAAACAGATCCAACAGCAAATAATCCAGCAACAGCAACAGCAACAGCAGCAGCAGCAGCAACAACAGCAGCAGCAACAGCAACAACAGCAGCAGCAGCAACAGTTGCAACAGTTGCAGCAACAGCAATTACAGCAACAACTGCAACAACAACAGCAGTTGCAGCAGTTACAGCAGCAGGCTTTGCAGCGCCAGCACCAGGCTATTCAGCAACATATAAAAAATCAGCAAGACCAGCAAGAGTTGGTATGTACATGTTTACACAATTCTTCATAATTGTTGGTATTTTTGTGTTTCATATAAACCAATTGAGCGGTGGTAGCCTAGTGCATGGGACATGCGACTTTCAATCCGGAGGTCGCGGGTTCGAACCCGGCCCGTACCAATGAGTTTTTCGGAACTTATGTACGGAATGTCATTTGATATTTACCACTCGCTTTTCGGTGAAGGAAAACATCGTGAGGAAACCACCTAAGCCCAAATAAGGCCTAGTTTCCCCTCTGGGTTGGAAGGTCAGATGGCAGTCGCTTGCGTAAAAACTAGTGCCTACGCCACATCTTGGGATTTAGGTAGCCGACCCCAATTGAGAATTCATTCTCAAAAAATGGGACAAAGCCTAGGAGGATGATAATAAACCAATGGAAACAGATAAAACAATTAGGAGTATTTCTTCTAGAACGACCAAACCTAAAAACCAATGCCTTTTTTATATATGTGAAAGAAATAACTTCAGTTACAGAAACAGTTTCAACAGCAGCAACACCAACAACAACAACAACAACAACAACAACAGCAGCAGCAGCAACAGCAACAACAACAACAACAACAACAACAACAGCAGCAGCAGCAGCAAAAGCCAGAGCTACAACAAGTTAGCCAGCAGCAGGATTTGCAACAGCAGAAGTTTTTACAGGTATTTGCATTTTTGCAAGCTTTTACTTAACTGGAAATTTATCAATGCTTACTATTTAAAGTGTAAATCAAGCTGAAACTTACTGCAAATGAAGAGCCAGAAAAAAAACACCTTGTAGCCATTGTAATTTTAAATAGCACCGATGGACTTGTCTCAATGATTATTCTAAATCTAATATCTGAGATCCAATACATAACTCTGTTACTAGCAAAAACATTTTTCTTTTTTCACAAGTATTGATGAGAACTTGCCGCATCCTCCTTTTAAGCCTCAAGCTTGTATTAGATTAAGAGGTATTCACTCTTTCATTCTGCTGCTTGTGATTACACGTGAATCTTTGATTTTGACCAATGACGTATAGCAAAAATCACATGCATGAGATTGGTAAAATATAAGTAGATCCCTCTTCAAGATAAAATTATGTAAGGTTTAGAATAGAAATGGTTTGGAATATCTCTTAAAGTTTATCTAATGCTCATGTAAGTCTAATCAAGGTATTGATTATTCTGTACCTATATGACTACTTATAAATAATAATATTAGATAACCCCCACAAATCATTAAATCACCATAGTCACAATTTAAGCTCTATTGGGCTCGTGTTATTGTACTGGACGAATATCACCCCACAGCTCTCTATGTATATGCGATTTATGCGAGCCGGGACCCTGCTGCACCCCTCGGCTATTATATTATTTCTATAATTATAATCCGCCGCCATTTGCAATGCACTTACCTATATGCTTAAGTTACTTCAGTGCATATGCAAATTACAGTGCTTGCTGTGAGGGGAGCAAATTTAATTACGGTACACTTATTTATTAATATTTCACGCACCTGTAAACAAGGTAGAATGATCGTTTACTTTGTGTACATGTGCTGTATCAATGTTAGTTATTTTTATGACTTTTAGGTTATAATTTTATTTTCATATGATTAGCAAAAAAAAGCTTTTAAGGTCTGAGCGATCAATTCTAGATTATGATATTTTGAAATAAGTACGCCACATACAACATGTATAGCTCTAATTATAAAAAGACATTTGCAGAACCTCTGCATTTACGATTTACCACTTTTAAATGTTATTTTGTTATATTTATTGAAAAAAAAAACCTAGGTGCCATATAAAAATTTACGACACGCTCATGTATTTTCATGACTTTACTTAGCCTAAGAAAATAATATAAGAGTGGTGCAGAATAGAAACATTTAGTTACATACATAGCGTTATTTACACTTGCAGGTTGTGAACAATCAACCGGTGCATACGCAGCAGTTCAACGTGCCCGGTATTGGCGAGATCAACCTCAGCTTCTTGGCGTCTCCGCAGAGCAACGTCAACCTGCTCTTTGACAAGAACCAAAAGGCCGGCATGAGCGGCGAGATAAAACAACAACAACAAGTACGTTGGACTATAGTACTAAACACTTGATGGGTACCGCATCAAAAATGCACAAGTAGTCGCTTGAATGTTGATCTGAGATTTTGTTCACTTACCATAGTTTTTAATACTTGACTTAATTATAAGTTGTTCAGAATTTGAACGATATGATATATGCGTTTATGGGTTAAGTTAAATACAATGGTTAAAGGGAACAATATTTTATTTCACCTAAGTTTAATATCATATTTGTCAAGTTTGTCTCTATTATCAAGTATCTAATAAATGCATTTCCAGTGACTTAATGAATAATATTTGTTTCGAAAATAGTAGATCTGGCACCTAAATTGACTCGCCAATTAATAGTAAAACAGTTACCTAATGTGTACTATATATAAGGCTGCGAAAGTCCGTATGTCCGTAAGCCCTAGTTCGCTGGTTAGGTCGCGTGCCGACACAGAGCACCCTAGAGTGTTCTTATAACGCCGGAGGCGCGGAGGGAGAGCAGCGTCGTACGCCGTGACAAAGCTCCGGAGCGGAGTGTGGGCGACCGTACTTTGTCACGCAATGCCTAATTAAGGAACTGGTCTATTTATTAGGTGACATTGGAGATTCATATTATTCATTAGGTGATTGATAAAATCATACCCATTATTAAATAGTGGACTAAGGGAACAGGGAGTTACTTCGTCACGAAAATAGTACTTAATTTGCTGCTAACATTGTATTGGTTGTAATCAATGCCTTTCAAACTAGCAATTTCATACACACAATTTCTGCACATCTTTGCTTTTCCATTGTGCCTGTTCATCTCGCTCTCCTGGTTATAATCATTGTATCTTGAAGAACCAATTTCATCTCCACTACATTGCATTGAATTTTGTTGATTTTTCTGGTAACTCGCTAATTAATATGCGATTGTGGACCTACTGTGGAGTTAAATGAATACGTAACTTCTGTATTAATTTAACTCCAAAATATATGGAAGCTTATCGCTTCGGTTTTGTGTTAGTACATTATTCGATTGACTTATCGATTTCATATCAGCATCATCATCACGTTTCCCCGCGGGGTACAATCAATAACCGTTGTCGTTCTTCGTCCGCAGCAAATAGTAGACGGTCAGACGCAAGTGGTTCAGCAGCAAATGAGCATGGCGCAGCACGACCAGACGCAGCAACACCATCAGACGGTCACGGTCGTGTCCTCCATGCCCAGCTCCATGGCTCACCAGGTACAAACATTCAAACGAGTCCCAGTCTATTTGTCAACATTCTCACTAGTTGACGGCCAATATCTAGTAGTTCAGCTATAGAGGAGCATGGCGCTTAAATACCGGACGCAGCAACAACACATTGGATGGTCGTGTTCTCTATGACCAGCTCTTTCAAAGTTTCTACCTGGAGTGTGGACGGTCGCCGTCCGGATCTCAGTAAGACCTTTCAGTGTTGATTGTCTATTATTTTTTCGTCGGCGACATGTTGTTGCCTACACATTCGGTCCTGCGTTCGCCATCAAGGCCTATTAGATTATTATTTTTACCGTTTTCAGTAGTAAGTAAGTTCGTCACTCATATTTGTATTAATGTCGGGTGGGAAAAGTTAAACACATAAGAATAAGAGATACGCTCAAAACAAATCACACAGTATGTGTCGGTGGATCAAATTTTTTGAAACACATCTCGGTGAAAATAAGTACTTAAATGTAGCTGCAGTTGAGCGTTTTATGTCTATTAAAGCTTTTATATAGAAAATATTCCAAAGTTATCCACTTCCCCATGTGTTCCCCTGTATCCCTTGACTGTACCCTGACCTTAAAAAAAACATTCGAATTAACTGGTAAAACAACTTAAAAACCTAAAACCTACACTAACCTAACTCTAGCCAAGGTCGGACATTGGCGGAAATGATCCCAAGATGCTTTGAAGCTTTTATATAGAAAATATTCCAAAGTTATCCACTTCCCCATGTGTTCCCCTGTATCCCTTGACTGTACCCACCTGACCTTAAGAGGCCTTATTCCTTTTAAAATTTATTTTTTTCATATCACTATAAATATATTGATAATTCCAACCAACTTTTTGAAGTGAATAATACTTTTCCCCGAGTTCTAGGTAGTAACATAGCTGTTTCACGCTTTCATTGCGTGCAGTCGAAAATAAGTTGAAAAAACTAATTTTCCGCGTGAATTTTGACAATTTTGAGCAGTTTTTGAAACAAAAATTATCAATTAAAAATTCAAACTGTAGGATTCAAATATATACCAATAAATATCAATAGCCCTGTTCTAGGTAGTAACATCAATAATATGTTAAGAAACATGTTTGATCATAGAGAAAAATGTCAAAACAATCAGCATTTTAAAAGGAATAAGGCCTCTTAATAAGATTGAGTAATGAATTGTGTACAGGTGCAGCAGCAACAGACCGCGGCCAGCATGCAGCAACAGAGCAACGCGGGCATCTCCAGCATGCCACCGCTGCAGAGCCTGCCGCCCAACACCCAGCATCCTCAGCAGATCAGGTTGGCACTCCACAATATCGAGATATCTCTATATTATAGACACTACGGAATTGTCTATCCTTAAGGCTGATTTAGACGAAGACAATTTTGAGACGCCTAAATGACGGCGCCAGTGATTACCGCACAGCACACCTCCGACCGTTTAGACAATGACTATTTTCAGCCGCCTAAATCTCGCCGCCAGTGACCAGCAAGCCGTGTTTACACAGTGCTTTTTTTCAGTACCAGTCATTAGTGGCAGCGAGAGACGAGGAGGGGGGGTCACTGGCGCCAAAAAATAGGCCCGTGTTCTATTCCGCGCCAGCGCTGGCATGCCGCGAAAAAATGGCGCGGAAAGTGTTTATACGGTGCCTTTTCGAGGCGCCGTAATTTAGGCTTCTAAAAATTGTCTTCGTCTAAATCAGCCTTTACAAACTCTGGGATTTTAAGCAGGGCTGTCGCTCCCACTGGGCAACCTGGACCTAGCACAACTGTCACAAGCTACTATTTCTCGCGCGAGATAATTGCCTGTCTCTTTCTGTGCAGTAATGTGAGAGGGTGACGGGTAGCGCTATGTCGCGCGACAAGAGTCGCGGAGCATAGTTGTGCTAGACGGGCTGGGCACGTGCCCAGGGTCCCCACCGCACGAGGGCTCCCATCTCACGTGAATGATTTGTTTTTAACTGTACAATGGCGCCCTGGCGCAGTGCACTTCCAGTGCTGATCTTAAGAGGCCTTATTCCTTTTAAAATGCTGATTGTTTATACATTTTTTTCTATGATCAAACATGTTTCTTAACATATTATTGATGTTACTACCTAGAACAGGGCTATTGGGATTTATTAGTACATATTTGAAACCTACAGTTTGAATTTTTCATTGATAATTTTGGTTCAAAAAACTACTCGAAATTCACAAAATTCACACGGAAAATTAGTTTTTTCAACTTATTTTCGACTGCACGCAATGAAAGCATGAAATAGCTATGTTACTACCTAGAACTCGGGGAAAAGTATGATTCACATCAAAAAGTTGGTTGAAATTATCAATATATTTGTCATAAAATGAAAAAAATAAATTTTAAAAGGAATAAGGCCTCTTAATAAGCATGTTGTGTGTGATCCGTACAGGGTCAGGAGAGCTGACAGTCACGCGTATTTATCGTCGGCTATCATTATATACCGGTATAAAAACATTGTCACATCGATAATGGGTGTTTACAGCGCGGAGTGGGGTCACAGCCGCGTGCAAGTGATCCAGCAGCCGCTGCAGAACAGCACGTATCTGCAGCAGCTGTACAACGCGCAGGGCCCGCTGCTGATGCCCGGCAACATAGCGCTGCACCCCGGCATCAACTCGCAGCAGATTCAGGTAACCAATCGCCAACAAGCTTGTATAGGTATGGTATGGGTCGCGCCCACAGACAACCCCCACTAAACTCCGGATTTTAATTAGGCGAACTAAGTTGACAGCTCAAAGTGTTGTCAGGAATAGAAAAAAAAGTAGTGATTGGTTTATGTCGATACAAATATGTCGATATAACCTTAACAATACATCCATAGACACTTAATTATGTTGTAATACGGTTTATATTCGTTTAAAAATGTACAGTTATCAGTGTATTCGATAGTACTATGGAACTGTTAAGAAAACAAAAAGGCGGACAGCGTTCTTAGCGATGTCCTAAAATAAAGTTCGTTCGATGAAAGTATTTTAATAGCAACCGTTTTTTTTTTATTATTGATTCGTGTAATAAAATTATTAGTTAGATTTCAAACACTATAATTCAAAATTTATGAAATACGTAATGTCTACTTTTTTTTTAATGCTGTTTAACTAAACCTCTGGTAGGAACTGGTTTTTTTAATTATCGATATTAACAACACTAGCGAAACTGTGGCAACATTCGTGTGCAATGAACTGTCAAGTTAGTTCGCCTAATTAAAATCCGGAGTGTAGACGGAGCATGCAAGGCGACCCGCGCGCACCAACGATATGGTACGGCAGAACATTAACCCTTTGAGCGCCAAGCGGCAAAGCAATTCACCGTGCCACTGACGCCAAACAAAAAAAAAAGTGCTCCAAAATCAACAGAGATTGATAAACACAGATAGTGGTTTGAATTAGCATGTTTTTGACCATTGAAATTTTTGACGTCAATAGGCGTCGTTGGCGTCAGAGGCACGAATTCCCGATGACGTGATTTGCCGTCTTTGGCGGTCAAAGGGTTAAAGTATCAACACGGCGGCCACCGTTTAGTTGCGTCCATGTTTATGAGGTCTCTCTACACCACTTAACACTATAATTTACCATGTTATTTATTTAATTTCTTTTTTCGTTGACTTACGCTTGGATCATAAACAAGGACGCAACTAAACGGTGGCCGCCGTGTTGATACTTTAATGTTCTGCCGTACCATATCGTTGGTGCGCGCGGGTCGCCTTACATGTGCCTTACATGCTCCGTCTAGTGAAGGTTGTCTGTGGTCGCGCCAAATGCCTGCCTGTTTCAGTGTGGACTAGAATATTACCGCTCTAGATACGGAGCGGCACATCGGACTAAGCGTGTTGCATAAAACCCAGCAAACAACACTCAATCAATGAACTTAATTCCAAAACGTGTAATAAATAATGTATTTCGGCACCCATGGCAAAATGTATTTTAAACACCCATTAGAGATTCAGTGAATATACTATACTAGTGCATAATAAAATAATTTGGATAACGCAAGCCGATTACCATTGCGTAATGCGTTATTCTTAGTGTTCTCTAAAGACGTACCGACATATGGCTGGCTGGCGGCGACCGCAAATTATTTGCTTGGAAAGGGAATTTCTTTTCACAAAGGGTTTTACATCGCCAATTATATTGCGTGTACGGTTTACATTGATTGAACAACAATACACATATTTAGTATAATTAGTATTCTTTTATCCACAGTACGCACAACCCTGATAGCAAAGTAGCTTTTATTCTATACATACATTCTATACTCTTTAAACCGTAATACATAATTAAATGATTTGCGACATAAATAAGGGAGAGCGTGTAACCAAGCGACGTAGCTAAGAATATTGTACACGGCAAATAAAAAATTTGGTAGAACTGTGTGCCTATAATTAGGGCGGAGCCAACAGTGCCCAAACACAGTGCACAGATAAAGAAACGTCGTGTTCAAATGGCCCTAAATTCAGCCCATTGTCTTGACTTTATATTTTTGTCCGCCAGGTCATCGCCGCCGGCAAGCCGTTCCAGGGAAACCAGCTCGCACCACACATGATCACGGCTCAAGGCAAGCAAGTACTCCAAGGACAAGCTGGTTGGTACCAATTCTTTTATATTTCAATCCTTTGAAGGTTGCGTCCATATACGAAATCACCCACTTAGTTTTTATAGAACTACTTTGATACTAAAAAGAAGTTAATATTTCTTCGGAATAGAAATAAATATACAAAATTTGAATGTCAGTCCATCGAATAGCTATCATCATCCCACTATCCAGAGAAATAGACCAAGTACCAAAAAGTTCATAGTATATGCTTATCATAGAAAACATCCGAGACCTAGGAATAAATATTATATCTAGGAACATTATACTTTTTCAAAATTCCGCTGGGGTGATATTTTTGTTAAATTAGTTCAGTACTAAATTCCTTTACTTGTACCTGTGAATGTGCATCAACTTTTGATAAGAGGATCATCTTTAACAGTTATATTACGATTCCCGATCTCAGTTATAATAATCGTAATAATAATAACATTAGGGCTGTTTCCTCTGAGTAACATTCTATTCTACATTCTCAGTACAGTTGTTACCGTATAGGTCCACGGTTGTTCAATTTTTAAAATCAAATGTAGCCAAATCGTTTTATTACTTTATTACACAAATGTTACTGTTCTGGTTTAAATTCATCTCCATATATTGACGTCAATAAAATACAGACATCTAAAAACAATATTGGCTACCTTTGATGCTTGCTGACCTTACCAACAAATATTTAAAATCAAATTGTTTTCGGAACTATTACATTCGTCTAATACTTCGTCATCTTAACTAAAAATAAATTAATTTCCCCAATATTAGTGTCAATGCATTTAAATGTTGACGCTTTAAATGCCCATGTATGTCGTTATTTGTGTATTTAAGCTCGACGCAACACTCTACCCGACTGCGTTTTTAGCTAATGTTTAGTATGGGCTAGGATGCAAGTTTTGCTGTCATAATAACGAACGGCATTAATAGAAACCAAATTATTTAACGTCCATGCATATATTAGTGCGAGTCAAGGAACCAAATTATGTCAAAGTCGTCGAGCATAAATAAATAAATAATATCACAGGATAGACATTTCATAGATCAAGAACTTCATACTTGTATACTATGAAACTACATTATGTATCGTATTTTCAACATTTGTCATTATTCGAGTTACGTTGTATTATAATCTTAGTTCGTAACACAACATAATACCATTGTGTTTGGTCAAATAAATAGTTTATAACACCTTATGTTAGTTCGATATCAGTTTATCCCCTCGTATACAGTGTCAAAATATACATTTTACCTTGAGGTTTAAAGTATGATTGTTCTTGGCATGCATCCACACTATGCATACGAGGGGTTAACAAACAATACTTAGCAAAAGCAACACGCTACCACAGCCTAGTTAGTCATCGGTTGTGTGCACCTCCCTTACCGCACTAGATGACGACCCTTTTGTAGAAAAAACCCATTATAGAAAATACCGAAAGTAGACAACCCCATTCTATTTACTACCCCAATGTGAACATGAACTTCCACACTATTTAGTTTTTCAGTAAATTTTGCAGGTCTCACGACATATCAGGAACAAGGTTTATAAAATTTTGAAATTGGATTATAATTTGGTTTTTCCGTCTCGTGATTGATGGATTATGCGTCTTGATTTTATGAGAGATAATCGTTTTGTTTCATTTGGTAATTTTCAAAATAATAATTGGCCTTTTGAATTAAATTTTGTTTCTAGCTTTTCTGAGGAGAATCTATTTAGTTCTGATTTTGTAGGTTATAGTTTAGACCGTCCGCTTTTTAAACCAATTATTGATGCCTTTTAGTTCCAATTTTAGCACTTTATTAGTTTTATTTAGCTTGCAGTACATTTATAGATCACCTCACATTATTAACCCATTCGTACAAACGTTCATTAGTTAATATAAACATTTGGTACGTACCTCGGAACAACAGCTTCTTATTCACCACTACAAAACGTGAACATCGGTGTTGTGCCATGTCGTTGTATCTAATGAACACTTGTGCAGCGGGACTTAAGGTGACATCGGCCTGAGATCTTGAAAGTTACTTGTTTGTTGTTAATACAGCTTAAAAGTATACATACTCATAAAATTGAGCTTAGTTAGTTTGCATTGGTTTCCATCTCATATAATTTTATAAATAATAAGCAATATTTTGACCAGAAGTAGCTTTTAAGATACCTCTCGTCAATATGGCCTGAAAATATTTATATTAGGTATTTCTAGTGTTACTAAGCTTGCCAGGCGTCCTATGAATTCATGTATATCAGTTTCTTTATTATCTTTTTCTCTTACTGCCCGGCTTTAATTAACATGTAAATCAACGTTTTTTTTTTTCTAAAATAAGCACGTAAATAATTCATACAAACCCTGACAGTTCAATTGTTTATGTCGGCACCACAAGTTTAGCATATTGTGCATGGATGAAATTTTAAATTAGAGTGAGATCACTAGGAGAAGAGATCAAACATCGCGGCCAGCGGTGGGGCTGGACGGTCGAAGCGTGGTCTCTTGCTCCCCCTTGTTATAGCCGGCGCTGCGGCCTGCCGCCGATGTCGTGGCCGTGCGTTGTGGAGCCGACACAAAACGAGCGGTTCATTCAAACGATGCATGTTTAATGTGGATGTAACATGTATGTTTAATGTGTTTGCGTGGGAGTAGCGCCGTTCCCGGGCTACACGACCATCCCGGCAATCCCCACCACGCAGAACCAGACGTCGTTCGTGTTCAGTCCGCTGGGCGTCATCAACTCGCAGCCGAGCCTGCTGCCCGCGCACTCCCAGTCCTCCGTCTCGGGCATATCGCACCAGCAGAAGACTAATGATATGCACAAGGTAATTATACATTTTATACGGTTCTTAAGGTCTAATCTAATACATATTTACGCATATATTTGAATATATATATCTGTAAAGAATTAGAAATTAACCCTCAGCATTATCTATTTAACAATATATCTTGACGAGACGACAATGACGTAAAATAAATGCTGTAAAAACGCTACTCACCCTTGCATGTGTTGTACCGGATAGGTGATGAGCGGGGGCAAAGTGTCGGGCGGCAAGAACGGCGGAGCGGTGACCGGCGGCACGGGGAGCGTGCCCGTCGCCGCGCAGTGCGTGCAGGTGTCCCAGCCCGTGCTCGGCGCGCAGCAGCAGCAGGCGCAGATCATCAGCCCGCTACAGGTGGGTACAGCTGGAGGTAGACGTGCGAGTAACGACCGACACGGCTCCGTGCCCGTCGCCGCGCAGTGCGTGCAGGTGTCCCAGCCCGTGCTCGGCGCGCAGCAGCAGCAGGCGCAGATCATCAGCCCGCTACAGGTGGGTACAGCTGGAGGTAGACGTGCGAGTAACGACCGACACGGCTCCGTGCCCGTCGCCGCGCAGTGCGTGCAGGTGTCCCAGCCCGTGCTCGGCGCGCAGCAGCAGCAGGCGCAGATCATCAGCCCGCTACAGGTGGGTACAGCTGGAGGTAGACGTGCGAGTAACGACCGACACGGCTCCGTGCCCGTCGCCGCGCAGTGCGTGCAGGTGTCCCAGCCCGTGCTCGGCGCGCAGCAGCAGCAGGCGCAGATCATCAGCCCGCTACAGGTGGGTACAGCTGGAGGTAGACGTGCGAGTGACGACCGACACGGCTCCGTGCCCGTCGCCGCGCAGTGCGTGCAGGTGTCCCAGCCCGTGCTCGGCGCGCAGCAGCAGCAGGCGCAGATCATCAGCCCGCTACAGGTGGGTACAGCTGGAGGTAGACGTGCGAGTAACGACCGACACGGCTCCGTGCCCGTCGCCGCGCAGTGCGTGCAGGTGTCCCAGCCCGTGCTCGGCGCGCAGCAGCAGCAGGCGCAGATCATCAGCCCGCTACAGGTGGGTACAGCTGGAGGTAGACGTGCGAGTAACGACCGACACGGCTCCGTGCCCGTCGCCGCGCAGTGCGTGCAGGTGTCCCAGCCCGTGCTCGGCGCGCAGCAGCAGCAGGCGCAGATCATCAGCCCGCTACAGGTGGGTACAGCTGGAGGTAGACGTGCGAGTAACGACCGACACGGCTCCGTGCCCGTCGCCGCGCAGTGCGTGCAGGTGTCCCAGCCCGTGATCGGCGCGCAGCAGCAGCAGGCGCAGATCATCAGCCCGCTACAGGTGGGTACAGCTGGAGGTAGACGTGCGAGTAACGACCGACACGGCTCCGTGCCCGTCGCCGCGCAGTGCGTGCAGATGTCCCAGCCCGTGCTCGGCGCGCAGCAGCAGCAGGCGCAGATCATCAGCCCGCTACAGGTGGGTACAGCTGGAGGTAGACGTGCGAGTGACGACCGACACGGCTCCGTGCCCGTCGCCGCGCAGTGCGTGCAGGTGTCCCAGCCCGTGCTCGGCGCGCAGCAGCAGCAGGCGCAGATCATCAGCCCGCTACAGGTGGGTACAGCTGGAGGTAGACGTGCGAGTAACGACCGACACGGCTCCGTGCCCGTCGCCGCGCAGTGCGTGCAGGTGTCCCAGCCCGTGCTCGGCGCGCAGCAGCAGCAGGCGCAGATCATCAGCCCGCTACAGGTGGGTACAGCTGGAGGTAGACGTGCGAGTGACGACCGACACGGCTCCGTGCCCGTCGCCGCGCAGTGCGTGCAGCTCTCCCAGGTCGCGCTCGGCACGCAGCAAGCAGCAAACGTGGGTACATTCTAGGGATAAGCAAAGTAGTAAAATAACGGTTTTGGATCCGCTAGCGGCAACAACGGTGCGGCGACCGGCGTGATTTCCACAATATACCACACCACACAATATGCCATCGTGATATACCACAATATAGATCGAGGTATGCTTGATGAAATATTATTTACACTAATCCGGTTCAACTCGCAGATACTGTCGAGTATAGTAAGACAAAGGAGCGAAGCGTCTCTGACTTTCGCTGTTTATTATTGTAAAATACGTTGAGTCCCACGTCGTCGAGTATCACGTCGAATGACTGACAGCTGCATCTGTGTTAATTAATTAAATATATGCAATATCATCATAAATGTTACAGCAAGTTTTCGGACAAATTCGTCCGCCGAGGTCACCTGCTTCGCCGTATGAGTGTGTAAACTTACAGCTAAAATGCTAATATTGCGACATTTTCAAGCAAAATGTATCGCCTTTTCGCTCACCATTGACATTATTTATATATATATCTATTGTCAAAATAATAATGTGGTCCAGATAATACATCTCTACATGTTATTTATACGTTGGTGCCAATTCTTGGTTCCATTTAATGTTTTCGACTGTTGTTTGTGTGTATTGGCGTACTTTATTTGCGATTGTTTGTTTTTATCAGAGTCACTAGGCGAGTAATGGATGAAATAAGCTATGCGATTCTGTTTTCCTACTGCTTGCGCAAAGTTATTTTGTTTTAATCGCAGTCGGCTAAATTAGATTACTTGGTTTACTATTGTTTCATCAGAATTTACGCGAATGACAGATTATTCCGTCACAGGGTGCGCAGCGATTTAGGCCTATATACTCGTAAACCTGCACGTGGTCTAACATCAGTACTGACTCAAGATGACGTGGTGTTAGATTTTAATTCAGTGAATAAAGGATTTTGACCTTACAAACGGTCCGGTAGTTTTCAATTTTTGATATGTTGTCTAGGATGGTTAGTCAGTGTTTAAAATGCAAAATGCACAATGCGAGTTTTATAAGCAATTATATTTCCTAGATGTTTAAATTTATCCTAGACTAGTCTGTAACTGAATGACAGCGTTCTAAACCAAGAATTTTGAGAAATTTTCGGAAAATTCGACTTTTCCTGTTTTTTAAATGTGCATATCTCCGTAACTAACCGTCCTTGAAACAAAATTTGAAATGTAAATTATAGTAAATTTAATTCTCTACAACATTGCCCAAGCTTTGTTGCTAAAATGCTCCTAAACGAAGATATAATCCAGAAGTTTGTTTTTCAGTAGGAAATTGCGATTTTATACGTTTTTTTTAAATGTGGATATCTCCGTAACTATTTCTCCTAGAAAAAAAATATAAAATGGAGAATGTAGTAAATTTAACTCTCTATAACATTGTCGAAGCTTTCTTCTAGCTAAAATGCTCCTAAAGGAAGATATGAGCAAAAAAACCGGCCAAGAGCATGTCGGGCCACGCTCAGTGTAGGGTTCCGTAGTTACTCATCCTTCACAAGAGACGCCCGAGGTTTAAGTTAGAGAAAGATATCAAGTTCTATAAAAAGGTCGTAAACGCCAAAGCAACTGCAATTACTTATTACCTTCTGGAAGTCAACTTACGTCCTTTTAAAGAAAATTATGAAATTTTGCGATAACTCTAAAACGGATGGATCGATTTTGATCAATATAGTTTTCATTGAAAGTACTTATAAGGCCTCATTTTCATAAATTTTTCCATATTTTTTTGACCCGTGGTTGAAAAGTTAGAGGGGGGGGGGGACACAATTTTTTTTATTTTCGGAGCGAATATTTACAAAATTACTGGTTTTATCAAAAAGTAATGTTTAGAGACCCCTATTATTTTTAACAGACCTATTCAACGATACCCCACACACTAGGGTTGACGCGAAAAAAAAAATTCACCCCCACTTTAGGTGATCGAGAGCTACCCCTAAAAAAAATTTTTTTTTAGTTTTTATTTTACCGTTTTGTCGGCGTAATACATACACATACTCATACCAAATTTCAGCTTTCTAGTACTAATGATCACGGAGCTAAGCCGCGGACGGACGGACAGACGGACAGACGGACATGGCGAAACTATAAGGGTTCCTAGTTAACTACGGAACCCTAAAAATATAAAGAAAGTGCCGGTTTTTTCAATATGGCGGTGGGCGCGGAGGGGGGGGAATTGTGCATTTTGCATTTTAAGCACTGACTAACCATCCTAGACAACATATCAAAAATTCAAAACTACCGGACCGTTTGTAAGGTCACACATAGTACTTCAGTCTCTATTCACCGTATAATTTATTTTGTCAAAATTTTACAGTCGTACAATATGTGTAACGTGGCAACTTGTCCTCAGGGCGGAGGCGGCACGATGCAGTTCGCGCCGTGGCAGATCTCCGGAGCCCTGCCGCAGGTGTGGGCCGGCGGGCTGCAGGCGGGCGCGCTGCCCGCGGGCCCGCTGCTCGCCTCCAACCCCATCTTCCTCCGCGGCGCGCAGCCCGACGCCCCGCCCTCCATGTTCATACAGCACTCGCCGCAGAACACCGTGCATCACAACAGTCAGTATCTGTCATATTTTGCAGGCCCTGCTGTGACACCCAGAGACTTTATACATCTCTGGGTATATTTAATATTTTTAAGGGCCCGCTGCTCGCCTCCAACCCCATCTTCCTCTGCGGCGCGCAGCCCGACGCCCCGCCCTCCATGTTCATACAGCACTCGCCGCAGAACACCGTGCATCACAACAGTCAGTATCTGTCATATTTTGCAGGCCCTGCTGTGACACCCAGAGACTTTATACATCTCTGGGTATATTTAATATTTTTAAGGGCCCGCTGCTCGCCTCCAACCCCATCTTCCTCTGCGGCGCGCAGCCCGACGCCCCGCCCTCCATGTTCATACAGCACTCGCCGCAGAACACCGTGCATCACAACAGTCAGTATCTGTCATATTTTGCAGGCCCTGCTGTGACACCCAGAGACTTTATACATCTCTGGGTATATTTAATATTTTTAAGGGCCCGCTGCTCGCCTCCAACCCCATCTTCCTCTGCGGCGCGCAGCCCGACGCCCCGCCCTCCATGTTCATACAGCACTCGCCGCAGAACACCGTGCATCACAACAGTCAGTATCTGTCATATTTTGCAGGCCCTGCTGTGACACCCAGAGACTTTATACATCTCTGGGTATATTTAATATTTTTAAGGGCCCGCTGCTCGCCTCCAACCCCATCTTCCTCTGCGGCGCGCAGCCCGACGCCCCGCCCTCCATGTTCATACAGCACTCGCCGCAGAACACCGTGCATCACAACAGTCAGTATCTGTCATATTTTGCAGGCCCTGCTGTGACACCCAGAGACTTTATACATCTCTGGGTATATTTAATATTTTTAAGGGCCCGCTGCTCGCCTCCAACCCCATCTTCCTCTGCGGCGCGCAGCCCGACGCCCCGCCCTCCATGTTCATACAGCACTCGCCGCAGAACACCGTGCATCACAACAGTCAGTATCTGTCATATATTGCAGGCCCTGCTGTGACACCCAGAGACTTTATACATCTCTGGGTATATTTAATATTTTTAAGGGCCCGCTGCTCGCCTCCAACCCCATCTTCCTCTGCGGCGCGCAGCCCGACGCCCCGCCCTCCATGTTCATACAGCACTCGCCGCAGAACACCGTGCATCACAACAGTCAGTATCTGTCATATTTTGCAGGCCCTGCTGTGACACCCAGAGACTTTATACATCTCTGGGTATATTTAATATTTTTAAGGGCCCGCTGCTCGCCTCCAACCCCATCTTCCTCTGCGGCGCGCAGTCCGACGCCCCGCCCTCCATGTTCATACAGCACTCGCCGCAGAACACCGTGCATCACAACAGTCAGTATCTGTCATATATTGCAGGCCCTGCTGTGACACCCAGAGACTTTATACATCTCTGGGTATATTTAATATTTTTAAGGGCCCGCTGCTCGCCTCCAACCCCATCTTCCTCCGCGGCGCGCAGCCCGACGCCCCGCCCTCCATGTTCATACAGCACTCGCCGCAGAACAACGTGCATCACAACAGTCAGTATCTGTCATATTTTGCAGGCCCTGCTGTGACACCCAGAGACTTTATACATCTCTGGGTATATTTCATATTTTTAAGGGCCCGCTGCTCGCCTCCAACCCCATCTTCCTCCGCGGCGCGCAGCCCGACGCCCCGCCCTCCATGTTCATACAGCACTCGCCGCAGAACACCGTGCATCACAACAGTCAGTATCTGTCATATTTTGCAGGCCCTGTTGTGACACCCAGAGACTTTATACATCTCTGGGTATATTTAATATTTTTAAGGGCCCGCTGCTCGCCTCCAACCCCATCTTCCTGCGCGGCGCGCAGCCCGACGCCCCGCCCTCCATGTTCATACAGCACTCGCCGCAGAACAACGTGCATCACAACAGTCAGTATCTGTCATATTTTGCAGGCCCTGCTGTGACACCCAGAGACTTTATACATCTCTGGGTATATTTCATATTTTTAAGGGCCCGCTGCTCGCCTCCAACCCCATCTTCCTCCGCGGCGCGCAGCCCGACGCCCCGCCCTCCATGTTCATACAGCACTCGCCGCAGAACACCGTGCATCACAACAGTCAGTATCTGTCATATTTTGCAGGCCCTGCTGTGACACCCAGAGACTTTATACATCTCTGGGTATATTTAATATTTTTAATTTATCGTTAAATTTTCATTTCAATGTTCCTAATTAACATTGATTTGGAGTATCTATACGTCTCCTTTACGTGTACCAGTGTAATTAGTTATGACACAAATGTATTATGTAATTGTTTTAAGTATTATTTACGAAAAAATTACTTACTGTTGAGTTTCTTTCGGCTTTCTTCTCAACAGCGGTCTCCTCTTGCGAAATGCCGGTAGATTCACAATCTGACTTGTAAAAGTGCCCCTGTGGCCTACTTACTGAATAAATTATTTCATTTCATTTCATTTCCTAAGCACAGTGTGTGCGTGTCGTGCACGTGGACGCGCAACCGGTGTGCCCTGGCCTAACGCCCACTTTGATACAGAAAGACCGGTCGCATCAGTTACTACTAGATGATAGGAGGCATTCTTCACGTCCTTATCTTACAGTAGGTTAAGAATAAAAGACATGTTTTCAGATTTAGTGCACAATGCTTTTCCTTCGGAACTGTTACTTTTATATTTTCGTCTCATCTATTTTACCGATGTTAATAGAGAAAGCATGATAAAACCAACTTTTTCGCCAATAAATGAAGAAAAATCATTATGCGCTACATCTGTACTTGACTATCTAAGGTCGTCTCTCACAGCCTGTCTTTTTGCTCTTCCCGACCCGACCGATATGAATGATGATATGTAAATGATCTAATAATGTTATGAACTGGCGTAGGTAGAACGTGATAACCGAAGCTACCTAACTTTGCTTGCTGCGACTGTAAATATTATGGACACTAGTACCTTTGGATAATTGGAGTAATAATAATATATTAAGTGATTTTAAGCTGTACCCGAACATTTGTTTGGCTGAGGTGCTAAAAAATATTGTAATAAAACAATTTAACATTTTAACAAAATGCTATGCAAGTAAGGTATATTATTATGGGTTCCACACCCCGGAGACTTAGTGCGATACTTGTGTTTTGCTGCTGCGACTATTACTTGTGTGTGCCACAGCGAAATTTGCCCTAGCTCTTAAATGATATAGTCGCAAATATAATGTTTTGTATATATGTAATTACTTATATGTAAGGACTGCACATTGCTCACAATGTTGAAAGTTTATTTGAACTTCTTTCTGCACTGCCCCCGTCCACATTTCAATCCACATCAAATAAGTCAGACTTGAACATTATCAATGGACATACACGCAGCTTGTTGCACTCGAAACTAATTGCTATTAGCTGCGAACACTGAAAAGAAATAAAACATTAGACACTACAAGAGTCAGAAGCAGAATTTCGTTAAAAACAACATTTAATCGTAATATAAAGATGTCCAGAAAATGATTAAACTCGCGTGTTTAATTTATCGGCCTTCTAGACGTTCCGCATAATCATCATTATTGACATTTAGTGGGTAAGTTTAGTCTTTAGCGTACAAAGCGATGTGCTGTGCATCTCATTGCGAACTTCCATTTTATCGCACTCCCTTTGACCAATGACAACCCGATCAAGTGATGGTAGTGGAGAGTAATCTCCATTTTTCTCTGGACCGTCGCTCATTTCAATCTGGACCGGCAATCCACAGATACCGGGTTCGATTCCCGGTCTGTTCCACCAGGTTACGCATTCTAATTTTTCTTTGAGCTTCTTTGTATCGTTTAATCTCCATTCGGTTTGAGACAATTTAATCGGTAAATCAGAATCACTATTTTAAGCGATTGTTATAAACTGCCATATTCGTAAGTTATGTATAGGTAGGTTGTATTTTGTAGTATGGGTATTTTGGAGTTCCTCCGTGACATGTCAGCTGACAGCGCCATTTGTAATGTTAATCGGTTCTTTTAATGTGATTGGCGCAACTTGTTCCAAATAATCGAAGCGAGCAAAGCGTCCATTTCAGATGGCCTAAAATACCAACGGGTATGGCCGCATGTTGTCGCCTACAGGTCGCGTTCCGAACCGATTCTCGTGAAATTTTGTAAATAGGTTCGATAATCATACAGATTTTTTTGTCGATCGGTATTTCAAATCAACTTCGCAAGGTTTCACATAGCCACCAGTATTAGATTTGTAAGTATTTGTAGTGATCTGTGAAGAAAGTTTAATTTTGTCCATTATTCCAGATGCGAGCGTGGCGTGCGCGACGGCCACGACGGCAAAGCCGCGAGCATCGACGGACGGCATGGCGAAGGCGCCGCGGCCGCTGTCCACCATCATGCCGTCAGGCGGCATCCGGCCCGCTTCCTCCGTCTCCACGCAGACCAGCGCGGGTCAGGCGCAGAACCAGGTGCGCTATATGACAGATGTGGCCACGAAGGCGAAGTTCCGCCCTGCTTTTTCTGCACCATAATGTACAATATCTGATACTATTGATCGGGTCAGATCTGAGAAAATAAAGAATGCGAAACACCTTTCTATGCTTATTCTCTAGCCCAACAGGGGGTTTTACAACCCACGCGAATTTGCGGATTTTTAGTGGTACTAATTTGTTTTGGTGTATTTCAGGCGAAGCACCGCGGCAAGCCGGGCGTGCGGTCGCCGGCGCCGGCCGCCAAGCAGGACGCCGCCAATCAGACCAACAAGATGCAGCACCAGATGCAACAGCCGAAGCAGCAGTCAGTATCACTTTTTTAGAACCTGGTTTTTAACCTTTTGAACGCCACAGTCGGCTGTGGCCGTCAACAAAAAATCGTGCCCCTGACGCCACGTCGGCCACAGCTGTCCAAATTTCAATGATCAAAAACTTTGTAATTTTAACCGCTACAAGTATTTTTCAATCCCTGTTGATTTTGGGGCACATCTCTTTTTTTTTACTCTGGCGTCAGTGGCACGGTAAATTGCTAGACCGCTTGGCGGTCAATAGGTTAACTGGGTCTGAGTATTCCGGGTCGGACCTACTTACCTACTTACCCTTATTTTAATTTCTAAGGGCGAGTGAATGTTAGTCTTCCAACACAATCAAAGATGATCCGCGCCCGTGGGATGACCAGTAATCAGATTCAGTCGAATTTCTCCACTAACAAAATCTAAATTGTAAAAGTAGTTCTGAGACATCGATTACATACGATATTTATATATTGCTATTGATCCTTTAAAACTAGTGGCTCTATGACCTGTAGACTTCACTATTTTGTTTCGTTTACGTATGCCACCCCCATAACTTAGCCATTTTGAAAATATCGAAAAACTGAATCAACAAAAAAATCGAACCTACTCATAAAATTTCATGAAAATCGGTTGAGCAATACGACGTGTAAACTAAAACCTGGTGATCTGGTCGACTGGACTTCCGAATATCCAAACATCCAAACTTAAACAGAGAAGATTCCCTTGCTTGGTCAGTAATTATATTTTTATCAATAGGGTGCTACTAATGAACTCGAGCGGCCAGATGACACAGATATCGAGTGTTCAAGACAAACAGCCCATATCGAAGAACATCCAACAGCAACAGCTCCTACAGCAACAGGCGTTACAGGTAACTATTCCGTCGTAGACTAGCGTGGTGAGGGTATGCATTGCGAAGAGATGAGAGCCACTCGACTAAAACATTTTTTGGTATGAATATGAAGGGTTATAGAAGAAGATAATGAAAAAATTGTTGTATACATTGTGTCAAAGATGATATGGATTAAAGAAGGAATTAAACGACGAGATGTTCCGGTAAGGAGGGAGAATGGGTGAAGTAAACAAACATGCTGCGTTGACAGAAATAACTTTATAACAACTTAACTAAACTAATTGCGCTGGCTCAGCGACCCAAAATGAGTCTTGGCCTTCGACACAAGAGCTCGCCACTGGGCGTCGTCCGGTCGGTCAGAAGGATCTGCGTGAGTTCGGAGCCACTAACTGGCGAGAGATTGCGCAGGATCGGGTAAATTGGCGAGCTCATTACAACTTGCATGTGTAATTTTAAAATGGTCATAATTTGATTGAAATATTAATAAGCAGATGTATTTTTGTTATTGTAACTGTGAATAATGTACATATGTTTCCAACAGCAACAACAACAGCAGCAGCAACAACAACAACAACAGCAACAACAACAACAGCAGCAGCAGCAGCAGCAACAATTATTGCATCAACAGCAAACGCAACAGATGGTCCAGCACTATCAACAACAAGGTCTATTGACAGTTCATCTGTTAATTAATTTAGTAAATTGAACCGTCAAATTTTGAATATTATTATATAATGTCATTTATGAAATTTATTTTCTTGATATCTTGTTCAATTACTTCTTAAATAACGTAAGGATGCTTTGGCTTCCGAACGTAACAATGGCTCAAAAATAAATACAAAAAGTAGTAGCCTGAGAAGTAGACCACCAAAAAGTGACCCGACGTGTAGCCATTGTAGTTACTTCAAGCCTTCTATGTATTAAAGATTTAAAGATTATTTTACAATGCATTGTGCTCGAAAAGAGCGTATTCTAGGCATTCAAACTGTGCGGAAAGTACTACTTTTCCACACTAGTGCTTTTTACTTTTCAATTTTTTTTTAATTTCTAGCCGTATCTGACAGCCTGACGCAAAGAGGTTTTATTATTTACAAAAAGTTTGATAAATAAGTCAAATACCGATTATTATCACGTATAAAAGTACAATAAAACCAATATTTCAATAATTAATTCATTTAACACGTCATTAATTACATTAGATATAAAATTTGATTAATAAACGAACTTTAAATCGTTATTCATTAAATTAATTTGGCTGAATGTACACGCGCTTGTGCCATTTTGACATAAGACGTATATTAAAAAAATACTTTTGCACATGCGCAGTAGTAGATATGTCGAGCGCGGATTACAAATGACTCCGCCATTTTTTATTGATGTCTAGTTTATTTTGAAGTGGTTTTGTGCAAATCTGCTGAAATAATGGCGAGATAAAGGGACGAATCATGAATTTAAACCCGTAAAATGTTATTGAAGAAGTAAAAAATGTGAACGACAGCTTCTTGTTGGATAAATCAAATCAAAACACTTTTTTTCCAATGTAAACAGTCTTTGTGAGTATTAAAGTATTTTCTATTTTCTCGTACATGCATAGTAAAGTTTTGTACGGAACTCGTGTGTAAGATGATTTCCGACTCGTGTTTGTTTAATCACTCGCTCGTACCTCGCTCGTGACTAAAAATCACACTCTTCTGAAATCACCTACCTTCCACACTTGTATCGTAAATAACTATATCTACGCACATATCATTAGTGCTCTAAAATGCGTTCAGAAACCGTAGGAAATGCCAGCCATTATTACAACCAATTTTACTATGAGAACTTTTTTGTCTGTGGTAGTAGGTAAAATCTGTACTGTAATGTTATTACAGTACCGATTTTTGTAAGGTTACGAGTTTAAATTAGGAACAGCTGTCAAAACACAAGTTGGTCTCTATTCTAGTATCCATAGATATTAATATTTTTATCGATACGAAACGTCAATTTAGTATGTTTTTTTTATAAAAACCGTACGACATTTGATCTCGAGTGACATGAGAATATGGATACATATGATTTAGAAAAAAAAACACTCGTCTTTACGGAGGTTCGAATTGCCGCCATTATTGTTGTCATTTGTTTGTTGGTTCTTTGCTGTTACGAAAGTAGAATTGTGAAAAGTTTATTGTAATTCACATTTTAGTTGAAAATATTGTTCCAATGTAAATGTCAATTACAACTATTACAATAAATAATCTGTTTATGTACCTATTTTTTCAGATTTATTGCTTACTGCATTTTAAGTATAATGTAGTCTTTAGATATTTTACAGGTAGCACTAGTGGTGCCGGTCATTTCCTTATGGCTTCTGAACCCATCTTAGAGTACTTATGATATGTGTATAGATAAAGTAGTGTATACAACTGTACATAATTAGGCCTTAAAACACTCGTATGATCCTATTATGAAGCTCGCTAACGCTCGTTTCATAAAACCCCACTCGTGTTTTAATGCCTCTCATTATGTATCAGTTGCATAAACTATTATTATTAAGCATAATAATGATGTGTAATGTTTGTCAGGAATGACGCTGGGCATGCAGCAGGGCACGCTGCCCGTGGGCTCGGTGGCGCAGAGCCTGCCTATGGCCGGCCTCCCACAGACCATTTCCATGGTGCAACAGATACACCCGGTATGTATTAGTTTAATATCGCACACCAACAGAATTTCTTAGGGTCTTTTCTCCATTTTCTTCGGGATACTTTACCAGAGTTGGCAATATAGAGACAATTGCCAGTCTATCCTGTTCCATAATCACAAATAACACGTGGGATGTTATACTAATATTATAAACGACAGTATCACACTAATATTATAAACGACAGAGATCTGTACGAGCTAACACCTGACACAATCTCGTGGCTCGGGACCCTGAATGTAGACTTACAGTTACATTTTATCATTGTCATAAGTTAATTGTTAATACGCAATACGATTTAATAAGTAAATAAAAAAGAGAGGGGCTGGCTATGGATATTGCCGACTAGTCAATGCCGATCGTGGTCCAAGCCAGAAAAATAATCGTTGTTTTTTTCAGTAGTTGTATGTTTAATCAAAAGGGCTGTAACTGGCTGGTTATAAGGAACACGCAGATTAGCCATTTATACTAGTGGCTCTGTGATAGATCTCGCGAGTGCGTTCCGAAATTGCTGATGAAATTAAAAAAAAATAACGTTTTCGAAATTTTTGGAATTTATCTCAGTGCACTGAATTGACAACATTTCATATTTTTAAGACTATCATTTTATTACTTTTCTGAATTATGCTGAAAAAGATGAAGTAATCTCTGTTTTTATTTATTTTCTGAGATGATTATTTATTTTATTATTAATTTATAAAAACATACTCATTTTAAAATGTGGCAACACCAAAACCAGAACTTAATGGAAAGGCTACTTTAGTCGGTTTTCTTATTTAAAAAAAAAACTTAATAAAACTCGGTATGCAACTGTCATCTGTCAACATCAAATTAAAAAAATATATTTTTTTTTCGCTCCTTGGTTTAGACAACAACCCTATTCAGCCCGTATTGTCTTAGATTGCACTTATTTGATGTATTTTCTTATATTTCTTTAAATACAGAAGAATAAATTCAAAGATTTTTTTTTAAGGTACACGACAAAGTCCTGTCGATCTCTATATTAATTTCCACCTGTTATAAATATGAAATGTTGTCAATTTCTTGCATGAGAGCGAAGTACCTATTGTTGAACGTACTGTTTGTCGTCAGGGCGTGCAGCTGGGCGGCATGTCGCAGGCAGGCGCGCTTGTGGGCCAGCTGGGGGCGGCGCAGTCCGCGCCCGGCGCGCTCGCGCAGCTGCAGACAATGCCGCAGCCGCAGGTACCTACTGCCCTGTACCGTTACTATTATACTCCACCACAGACCACCCCCACTAGACGGAGCATGTAAGGCGACCCGTAGGCGACCCGCGCGCACCAACGATATGGTACGGCAGAACATTAAAGTATCAACACGGCGGCCACCGTTTAGTTGCGTCCATGTTTATGAGGTCTCTCTACACCACTTAACACTACAATTTATCATGTTATTTATGTAATTTCTTTTTTCGTTGACGCACGCATGGATCATAAACAAGGACGCAACTAAACGGTGGCCGCCGTGTTGATACTTTAATGTTCTGCCGTACCATATCGTTGGTGCGCGCGGGTCGCCTTACATGCTCCGTCTAGTGGGGGTTGTCTGTGTACTCCACTTATGTATGTCGATCCCGCTCACATGTGGTAGTCGGTTACTTCATGGTGTCCCTGATCTTTAACCTCGTGAGGATCAAGAACAAATAAAAACATAACGCCTAAACGCCCAATGTACATTCCAATGTACAATTTCTTTACATGCACCTGCGACCAAAGACTTTTATGAAGATTTAAACTACGATATTTTTTTTCTTTTTTCATGGTCGAGGCGAATAGGGAGAATATCTTGTACATCGTAATGTACACTGGGCGTTTACACTGTCTGGGGCCGAGTTATAAGTGTTACTTTATGCATTGAGAAGTTCATTGGGCCTCACGACGACGTTAAGATTTTTTTTGCGTTTTTGTCGTGTGCAAATATACTGTTATTTACGCACGACGTCCTGTTACGACGGCACCCGTTAGATTCAAAAACAGTTTTTAGTCTACCGGACGAAAACTTACCCTCCGTTAATATACCCTTACCACGAGTTAACGTGACCGTACTCACTAACGACAAAGTAAACGAATTGCATGGAGAATAGTAGCGGTTACTTTGCAGAACTACATTTGTCCATACAAATCGTTTACGAAATCACTAGTGAGTACGGTCACTGTAAACGTGCTGTAAACTCATGGTAAGGGTACAGGTACGAGTATGTATAGGTTAGGTCGAGGGTATTCAGTTTTTGCATTAATAGTTGTACTATAATTATTAGTATCGCTTCATGTGAGGTATCTTTGCAGACGCTAGTTGGGAGCAGTTTGGTCCAAACTTCGGTGGGCATGGCGGTGCAACAACAGGCTGCATTGAACCATTCCACCGCGATGCAGACGGTAAGCTAGAGAATTTATGTCCTGTACAATTTATGAACTTCACACGTATCTCGTTTATGAAAGTGGTTCAGAAATCGCAACATTGCAGATACCGACACGTGTATGACCTTGAAGTACTTCTAAACAACTAAATTACTCTTCATAAAACCTGATGTTCAATAGTGTTGTGTAGCCGCGGGGGATTAACGCAACAATACATATGTTTGGGTTTTTACACTCAATGCAAAATATACTGGAATGGAATCGAAGCATAAAATAAGCATATAAACGGCGACTTGTATAATACATATATTATTATGATCTCATAATAATACATGCAACTGAATAATTTGTGGCGACAATACAGCAACGAAGTACAAAGTGATATGGAGATCTTCCGATCCCAACTATTGCTTCGTGCGTCTTAACACATGCTAGCACCGTACCGTGCATCGTCGTTTTAATTGACATGTTTCGGGATTTTTTAATAATCCTTTGCATGTTCCCTGCGCCCGCCGCTGACTCGAATAAGAATCTAATAAAAAACTGAACAAAATTGAGATGCGATGATTCGTAAATGTTAATGAATAGTAAATGGATCGTGTGCTGCTCTGTGGCGGCGCCACCATAATGAAAATCAATTAATTATATGGTGAAATGATGTACATTGAACGTACACCATGTACGTATGATGTTTTATCTATCCAAATATCATAAACCCTCCATGATGCGTTCATGAACCGCACATTATGACCACCATAAAAATAGACTGTTTTATTAGAACAAATTTCTAATCTGTGAAAATGTTATTATTGCTAAATAATAACATCGATTTCTATAATATTATTTATTCAAATTTCGAACATCTTTGAAAAACAAAGAAATTTGATTTGACCTCTATTCTAATATCAGTCGAGATGACGTTTTGTTCGAAATGAATTGTCAATTTGCATCAAATTTGACAAATGTCGCACGTAATAAGATATCGAACGATATGATAGTTGGGGCCAACTCTAGTTTGTCTCTGAATTAAAAAAAAACTATGACAGCTGCCAGAGAACTTCATTACCGGGTAATATTTGTCGTAATGTGCGACTCCAGAATGCATCACAGAGGCCCTATGATATGTGGCTAGATAAAGTAGTGTATGTAACTGTACATAATTAGGCATTAAAACACTCGTGTGATGTTATTATGAAACTTGCCTTCGGCGCGTTTCATAAACCCACACTCGTGTTTAATACCCTTCATTATGTACAGTCACATAAACTACTATTTGGCTGTACCTGTACCAGGGAACGATATAATGGACATTGGTTGTGGCGCTGCTGGGGAGCATACTCTGTAGCGGCGCCACTTAGAACTCATACTCGTAGATAGATATGATATTAATGATATAGAAAAAATATATATAATATAGATTGAATAGTTATTTGCTCGTATATTTATTTATTTACATTAATTGAACGGGTTCAAATTACTTTTTCTGCATTCAAATATGAATGATTTCGATTCGGATCATAGAACGACGTGACTTGATTTAAAAATCAGATGAAATTGGTTCAATCGAAAGATGTATTTTTGAATGTTTCTCAGGGCAGAGTTTTCCAAGTTCAATGAATTTGACGAATGCTCATAAATTGATATTTTGTGTTCTATATCCACCAAAAATAAAACGCTAAACTGTAAGGGTTCCTTGTTTATTACGGAACTTTGAAAAGTGTTGCGTCAGTCGTCTGTAAGCGCGGGCAGAAGGGGGAGGTATAAGTGGGCTGGTCTGAGTTTGGGTCACGTTGGCAGTCGGGGCTCGCGCTCGACGGCGCGTCGCTGCTCTCCTCATCGCTGCTGCAGCTCGCGCCGGCGATCCTTCATCACGAGGTAGCCACACTACCGTCGATTAACACTTTCGCTACCAAGAACCCGCCTGGTAGGCACTCGTAATCATTGCTCAGATGCCGGTCACGTATTTTTGCTTAAAGAGCTACCCACCTAGCGGGCTCTCGGTTTCTGGGGTAGGGTTAAATTTTATATCTGGTTGCGAAAGTGTTAACTATCTGGCCTGCTCTAAACAACTTACACTTTATCTGTTATTTGCGGTGGTTGGCGATTAGGATGAGGCTATTTGGGTGGATCAACTTTTTCTTGTTGTTATTCTGTCCCGTCACCTAGGAGACAATGGTGATTAAACTTCTTAGAAAAGTGTTGATAATTTATAATATTGGTATTTTCAAGAGATATTCTAAAAAAGAAATGGCTTATAACTGCTGCAATTACAAATGTTTTGTTGAATATTGCCGCCGAAAATCGTAGTTTTAAAGAGTAACCCAGGGGACATCACCATGGCAACAAACAACAGAAAAAAGTTGATTGACCCATTTACAAGAACAAGCCCAGTACAAGAACAATCTCATATTTATAATAATAAAGATGATCACCGTTAAAAAGAAACTAATTTGGCACAATTTTCACTGTATTTGATTGCTGATTTCAATTTTACAGTCGGTTATACTTCAAATTAAAGATGTTTGCTTATCTTATAACGTCGGTAAGGTTCAAATTTGTGTGACACCTTTCAGTTACTATTGACGTAAATACATACTGTTCAAAAGAAAACTTTTCAAATTAATTATTTTCTTAAATAAAATCTTCTAAACAACAGTGATAGGGTAATTAACTTCAAATTGTGGATTAAAACTACTCGGTATTCAGTAATTTATTCAGTAAGTAGGCCACAAGGGCACTTTTACAAGTCAGATTGTGAGTCTACCGGCATTTCGCAAGAGGAGACCGCTGTTGAGAAGAAAGCCGAAAAAAACTCAACAGTAAGTCATTTTTTCGTAAATTATACTTAAAAACTAATACAATTATATTATAACTAGGTAATTGATACATATATGTTAGAGGAGATGTACAAGATTCTCCAAATCAATGTTTACACTAAAAAATTTATAAAATAAAGTGTTTTTTTCAGAGATGTAGAGGTCTCTACGCTACTTCAAATCCTAATTTATTCTAATAATAATCGGCATCAAAAAATTACATGGCTCATATTTTTTGTAAGCTATTTATGTGCGATAAATAATGAATGCCAGAGTGTGGATCGTGATCTTAAACATTATACAATAAGTTCAAAACACATATGACGCAGAGGGCGCTCCAGTAGCGTAGGAATTATGGGATGAAAGATTTGGTGTGATTGACGTAGCTATCTAATAGCTCAGTTGGGAGAGCAATACGCCGGAAACGAAGAGGTCGCGGGCTCTAATCCTGCTTAGATTGTAGTAGATCGCATTCAATTTTTCTTTCTTAATTTACCTTTGTGTCATTATTTATAAAAATAAGAAATGTGGTATTTCCACATAAAAAATAGAATCGATAAAAAGATTCTATAAAAATATTATACAATAATTAAAAGATCATTTTCATCATCACCCAATCAATGCTTAATGACTCTGCCCAAAAATTATTTACGGGTATTGGGTTTCAACATAACGTGTGTGGTTGTTTTGAGCAGGTACATTCTTCGTCTCGAATTTTATTTACTGCACCCCTTTAATTTGTTTATATTCGTGTTTCATTCATATTCGTGTTTCGCAACGACATATCGTCTCCAAAATTACCAGAAACACTGGCGCCGGCATTATTATTATTAATTGATACAAAAGGTAGTAATTATAGTTATGACTCTATTGCCTTGGTGGGATTAATATCTGCATATTCCACATATACACTACTCGAATATTAAGCACATTTTTGAGACAAATAGTGACTTGAATTTAAATGTATGGATAAGTTAGGTCAGAAATAAATATCACTACTATCATTATACCACCAAGATAATAGACTCTAACTAGTTATGTCATAATTTGTTTAATATCCATGTTCGTTGGCTGTATTCTTTCAATTATTTTTATATGTTATTTCAAATTGTACTGTTATTTTATTTGGTTCGTGTCTTCACCCATCACTATACATAATTGGAACGGTTGTCACATGGATGTTAGTGTAGTTGCAGTTAAAGATTGGATATAGTGTATAGTTTGGGTAATGGAATTCCAATCAGTATTACTAGTTCGTCAGTAGGAATCCTCAATTTGCTGGGCTGTCTGCATGTTTCCTCGCTCACACATACATGTGTTTTGTTTAAGTAACTTGTAATAATATTCGGGCATTAATGTGCCAGTTTTTCAATGCTGAGTCAACGATATTCGTAACCACTTGTTAAACCATAAGTAATGAAGAGCATACTTTTCTGTTCAGCAGCTAGATTGTTCTTGTATTATGTTCAACAGCAAGTTCAAAAAATGTGTTTTAAAAGCTTTGTTTTTGTTTTAATGTGCATGATATGAAATTGAGGCTGATATTAATAAATGTGCTGAATAAAAGTAGATTTAGAAAATGGGTAAAACTTAAATGAGTCATATTCATGAAGTCGTGGCATCAAATATATCAATTGGAGTAGCAAGTCAGTGGCACGGGACGCATTATTCGCTAGGTTTCAATTGTTCGAAAATGCATACAAAATGGTTCGTAGACACAGACGCGTCTTTTAAAAACCATGTTTTTGTCTCACATCGGTTTTTTTTTCTTCAAAAATACGATACATATTATTTTTGTAAGTCGGCCTGTTCTTGAGCAAAAATGAAAATTTCATGACCCAGATATGAGCAACCGATGATTTTCAAAAATAAATCTACATGACCTATCGATGTGGGAGTTTTAGTCTGATATACGTAATGGTAATATGTAACATATTTTTGAATACAAACCGGCGTAAGACATAAACAGGGTCTTTAAAAGACTGTGAGACGGTGCAAGTGTACGTATCAACAACGCATGTGCTACACGTGTCAACGGGTGTCCCAACTTTTTCTATAAAAGTCCTTGTGCGGAAATGTAACAACGTAATGAAATTAATAAAATTTCTTACGAGTATGTCTGCAACCATGGATATATTTGATGTTAAATATCTTCAGCAGTTATTTTTCAAACGAAATGTCCGGAATGTGTTCGCTGTGTGCTAGGCACCTTATTTCTCAGGTTAAACTCGATGAGTCAACTCAGAGCGTCTTGCAGAGTGAAAACAAAGTGTTCCCAGAGAAGTCTGACACAAAATGTCCACCACCACGTTTGTAATACGGCGCACCATCATATATTTTTTTTTTTCGCCCAAAGAACAAATCAGCCGTAATTTATATTTCTGCAGAACAAAACAGTTGATAAACTACGTAGTTTGAAGTTGATAAACTACGTAGTTTGAAAAGTCTTAGGTATGGCTTCTGCTGTTTAAAAATAAAAGTCTTGGCTTACGTACAGTAACGGAAAAATCTAGCATACCTACCTAGAATCTATACGCCTAGAAGCCGCTTTTGGTTTTGTGTGCGTCACATTGACAACTAATCCTATAGGATTATTTCTTCATTACCCGACTGTACAATAAGATTTTCGAAAATCATAGAATATTTCCGGCTATACTAGGAATTAAATCCGTATTTATGTTTATCAAAGTTTTTGTGATAATTGTACCTACATTTGCTAAGTATTGGTCGATTGCACAGGTGGGGACGGGTGCACTCTCGTCGCCACAGCTGACGCTCGGCGCGGGCGGCGTGGGCCTGCTGGCGGCGCCGGCGCAGGGCTCCGCGCTGCCGCTGCAGCCGCCCGCCGCGCTCGTGCACGTCAAGAGCGAGGACGAGAAGCCCGCCGTGCCGCAGGTGATATACATACCTAGGATAACTCGGGGCGCGTTCTAGGGATAGAATATCGATAAAGATGTCGATGTAATTAAATTAATATATGTGCTCATTGAACATTCTCGATTACTATAAAGAGGTTCGATGTCATTATCTGATATCGAGCCTCTTAAATTAAGATCATTAATAAAAGTATGAGGATGTCATTTCAATCAAAATGTCAATTTACGTATATTATGAAAATTATTTTAAAATACACGTTTTAATATGTTTATTTGAATATGTGGAGAAATAAGTAATATTTATTTATGTCGATGACATTTAGATGTTGACAGTAATATCGATATATTTTTTGTCGATAAAATATTTTGCTACGTCACTTTCGTATAGGTGCCCCGAGTTATCCTAGGTATGTGATATACTATCCATTTCACCAACATGGTGTTCAAAGCAGGTCTTCTGTGAATCTACCAGCCAATGGTCATATCTGAATATTGGTAGTCAGAAGTTGGTTCTTAGGGACGAACTCGTTTAATGAACTTGTTTCTAATGATGTAGTGTCTTGGAGCTCCCTTGCCGCGTTATGGCCGTGGCGTCGAGGGTTTGACGTGTCGTCAAATCTTTGGCAAGAGGAGGTATTTCAATTACGTAGGGACATTGGGTCGCTGAGCGTTTTCTATCGCCTATACCATGGCGTGTGTTCTGAAGAGTTATTTTCTCTTATCCCACCCTCCCCTTTCCGTCATAGAACCACACGTGCCAGCTTGCGATGTCATCGCCTCACCGTGGAGAATATTTCCACCCGTACCAAGAAGTTTGGCAATTCCTTCATCTGCCGAACTATTAAAGTATGGAACTCCTTGCTGGCTCATGTGTTTCCTCCTTCTTATAACTTGGGACCCTTCAAACGAAGCGTGAAGAAGCATCTCTCGGGCCAGCATGGCAGTGTCAACTGACTTGGCACCGTCGGTTTCTCGTCAGTTGCCATTGCGACTTGGGCTCCCCTTTTTGCTTACCATCAGGCGAAGTGGAGCCACTATGTTGTGCCGTTATAAAAAAAAAAAAAAATACTTCTTTCTATGAATATTATGACCCTTTGTTGTTCTGCAGACTCCGGTGCAACAGATAGCGCCGCAGCCGATGGCGACGGAGGCGGCGCCCGAGCCGGCCGGCACGGCGACGTTCGCCGCGCCCGCGCCGCCCTCCGACGTGCCCGCCCCCACCCCCACGGCCACCGTAGGTGAGTTAACCTGTTGACCGCCACAGTCGGCTGTGGCCGTCAACAAAAAATCGTGCCCCTGACGCCACGTCGGCCACAGCCGTCCAAATTTCAATGATCAAAAACTTTGTAATTCTAACCGCTACAAGTATTTTTCAATCCCTGTTGATTTTGGGGCACATCTTTTTTTAGGTTAACCTATTGACCGCCAAGCGGTCTAGCAATTTACCGTGCCACTGACGCCAGAGTAAAAAAAAATTAATGAAAAAAAAATACCCCAAGAAACCCCAACTAAATTCCGACCGTATTTAAATACCGATCCTCATAATTCCGAATATAAAATTTGCAATTTACATTACTTCTACTTAACTGAACAAACGGGCTAACGGGCTTTATAAGGTCGGTCCATCGTGGAACGGGGAACGGTCCATCGTAACTGTGTAAGCTTTTTCCAGGTCCGGGCACGAGCGAAGCGAAGCCGACCGAGCCCAAACAAGAGCCGGAGACGCCCCCCAAGCCCGCCCCCGCACCAACCCCCGCTCCAGCAGTCGCGTCCACACCTGCGCCCGCGCCTGTGCCTAGTAGTGGGCAGCACACAACTCCTTTAGCGTCTCAGGTGTGTTCACAATCTTCTTTAGGGTTCGAATAATGCCAAAATGATCATTTATATGTAGATATGAGAGTTTTTCCATAGTAACTATTTAGTCGGAATAGCTCATTTTTGTATTTCTATCTTAACTTATTCAACGAAGTTCCTAAAACTAATTTTCCGGACAAAATATGATTGATAATATTAAGCACTATATCTGTACTGTACAACGAGATTTTCCACGCAGGTATACCTTGAAACCGCTAACTTCCGGGAATGTTACATAACGAACCAAACCTAATGTAATGGATTGTATTCGATGACTAACTCAAGAATAATGAGAAACGTGCAACTTAATCTCTTTAGAAAACAGTTTTCAATATCCATCGTTCGATGAAACGTACGTCTTTTGGCAAATTGATGTTAACCGTTGTATAACAGCTGGTGACGACGGTGGCGAGCACGCCGCCGACCACGACGCCGGCCATCGCGACGCCGGTGTCGGCGGGCGCGCCGCTCTTCAAGAACGCACAGGGCACGACGCGCCACATGAGCCAGCAGGCGGCGCACGGTAACTTAACTTCTTCAATAAAACACATCAAATAAAAACGTCCACAAAGATATTTTCGCTAAGGAAACTAACTGAATTATTGTTTATTCACAGACAAAGGGCTGCCAAAAGCGATGGTGAAGCCGAACATCCTGACACACGTGATCGAGGGCTACGTGATACAGGAGGCGGGTGAACCGTTCGCGGTAAGTTGTCCGTGCACCCGATACCTTACTTGCTTACATTGCTAGAACAGATTTATATTTAGAGCTGTGATAGAACAATGTTTTTACCCCGAAGGTGAACCGGCCGCTACGCGAATGGGCGGCCGACAAGGAAGACAAGGAAAACAAGCTGCCTTCCAGCGACGAGCCGCCACGTGAGTGTGCGCCATTCCTTACACTGATGAATTCATTTTGCTACCTAAATGAATTTACGTTATCACCTAAGTCTATCACCCCACTAGTAGTTACTTATGTTTTCATTTTATTTATCAGGCAAGCAGATCATCCGACTGCTGCCTGACCAAGAGAATTATACGGTAGTCCTCGCCGGACTCAAACGTTAGTAGCGAAACAATTAGCGGAAATACTTTCCAGCTGCATCTCACCATAAAATGCTTTTTCAATTATTAACCCATGTTTGACTCTTGACCAAAGAAACTACTACTTCTTGATGAGTTTGTATGTAACCTTTTACTATAGCTAAAGACAAAACATTCAAAACTACTCGAAACTTATTTTAAAAATCAAAAAACGCCGCTTATTTGACAGTGTAATGTAATTATGATTACCTTGTACAGGCAAAAAACAGATGTTAGAAAGTGGAGGTAGTCTGCCCCGTATCAGTTCGAGCAACGAAGGCGACAGTAATGCCGGTGCTACAGCCGGAGCGGGGGCGGGCGCGGGCGCGCGAGCGAGCGCGGGGGCGAACACGAGATCTAATGCGAGCTTAAAGACGGAAGGCGCCGCCAGCGCCGACAGCGCGCCCGCCACGGACGACGCCGCAAAGGCCAACCTACCTAACGTCAATAAGTGGACGGTGAGTTTAATGTCAATAAGTGGACGATGTGTTTATTAGCCAAGCCACACTGAATGCATGTGCAGCACTTCTCTCACAGATTAATATAATAGTTCTTCGAACAGATACTCATGTCTGAATAAAACGGCGAATACCTACTGCTTTTCATGCCTACTCAATTTAACAATGGAGCGACCTTGAACGCGCCGGTCGTTGGCCGCACGTGCCGGCCAAACGACGCTAGGGTTGACACTGCTTAGAATTGATTTTATAATTCAAGGTACATGAAATAACGATTTATTGTCAAATTTGTTAGTGAAATTTAATTATCATTAGGTACCTACTAGAAATAGGTATTCACATGCGCTGCGGCACACCATCAAAATCGTTTAAATTTCCGAGTAGGTATATCGGAAGCATTTATTATACTTACGTTATAATTCTAACAAGCAATCTTACCTACCTATTCTTTCTGAACATACCAGAAACATGAAACAGAAACATGAAACTGTCTGTGTAGGTACCAAAGTTACTTAAATATATCCCGAGGGCAGTACGTACTGAATAAAGTTTGGTAGGTGCCTATATAATGTGTTACATATTGTATAATAGTAGCATTACAAGCTTCGAAATAGTCACTAGGTACAAGTTGTTTTAAAATGTTCTGATCACGCGTTTCATCTTCGCGAATGCATTCCAGCCCTTGCAAAAGGTCTTAAGTCCCAAGAACAACGACGACGTTTACCCTTTCTTAGGCCGTGTAATGCGCCCTCCCGTAACAAGCACTAAACTTATTTCGTAAATCTTAGGGAGTAAATGATTGTCACTTGTGGATATAGGTAGTGGATGTTTTTTTTGAATTTAAGTATATTAAGTAGGTAAGTTTATTTATTCAATTACATCTTATATATTATTATAACAGTGTATGCTATGCGATAGGTGCATTGCTTATTCTAAGAATTTTTACTACCAGTTCATCGTCTGACGGCAAAGAAAAAAGGATAAATGTCTGTCTCTTCTATCGTTTTTACACCCCGCAACACTGCAGCGCGTTGGTCTTATTCGCGACGAAGCCATTTCTTTGGTGATTTTATAGCGCGACCGGCGGCGTCCTGCCTTGAGTGTGAATGTGGTGGTGATGATGGTGGTGATGCGGATGGTCATCGTCACCTCGTCACATCGTCATCATACCTAATCATCATCATCTTCATCGCTATCATCATCATCATTCATCACCATCACCAACACCACCATCATCATCATCATCAGCACCAGTCACCACCATATTCATCATCGTCAACACTATCACCACCTTCATTATCATGATCATCATCATTACCATCACCAACACCATCACTATTTCACGAGTCAGTGCCCACCTAACCCATAAACCATGTACACAGTAGGTATACAATATACAACCCTTTCAAAATTTTCTACGCAGCAACTAGATTCCAACTCTTTGCCCTTGCGGGGTGAGGTAACTCGAATCGGTGCGGGGGTGTGTGTGTCCATTCTGTATATAGTACTACTTATTAAGTATTCTGTGCGTGTATGATAAATGCTGGAGGCTAGCGCCTTCAGATCTGCGGCAAAGCGCTGCCTATTAGGGAAGTACCTACCCATTCCAACATATAGGCTGATTTAGACGAAGACCATTTTGAGACGCCTAAATGACGGCGCCAGTGATTACCGCACAGCACACCTCCGACCGTTTAGACAATGACTATTTTCAGCCGCCTAAATCTCGCCGCCAGTGACCAGCAAGCCGAGAGACGCGGAAGGGGGGTCACTGGCGCCAAAAAATAGGCCCGTGTTCAATACCGCGCCAGCGCTGGCATGCCGCGAAAAAATGGCGCGGAAAGTGTTTATACGGTGCCTTATCGAGGCGCCGTAATTTAGGCGTCTCAAAATTGTCTTCGTCTAAATCACCCTGTCTGTTGCAGGTGGCAGAGGTGTGCGAGTTCATCCGCAACATCCCCGGGTGCGCGGGCTACGCGGACGAGTTCCTCATGCAGGAGGTGGACGGCGAGGCGCTGCTGCTCATCCGGCCCGAGCACCTCGTCATGGCGCTGTCCATGCGGCTCGGGCCCGCGCTCAAGATCGTGGCCAGCATCGACGCGCTGCGCCCCGACAGCGACCAGCCGCCGCACGAACATGACTGAGGTATACATTATGAACCATCTTAAATTAATACCTTATATTGTGGGTCAGCTCACACCGAGACGCGACGCGACGCGACGCTGCGCGCACATTTCAATAGAGCTACTCAAAATTATACTTTGTTTACTACGCCGCGAGGCATCTCGAGGCGCAGCGCTGCGTGGCGCAACGTATTTTGAATTCTCACGATGAAATGTGTTCCTTTTAATGTAAGTATAATTTTGAGTCGCTCTATTGAAATGTGCGCGCAGCGTCGCGTCGCGTCGCGTCTCGGTGTGAGCTGACCCTTAGTTTATAAGCGAACGCGTGAGTTTATAAACTGTCGATAAATTGTGAACCGCACCATACCACTTAGGGTCAGCTCACACCGAGACGCGATGCGACGCGACGCTGCGCGCACATTTCAATAGAGCGACTCAAAATTATACTTTATTTACTACATTAAAAGGGACACATTTCATCGTGAGAATTCAAAATACGTTGCGCCACGCCGCGCTGCGCCTCGAGATGCCTCGCGGCGTAGTAAATAAAGTATAATTTTGAGTCGCTCTATTGAAATGTGCGCGCAGCGTCGCGTCGCGTCGCGTCTCGGTGTGAGCTGACCCTAACGGTGACATACACTCTGTCTACTCTTCAGGTGTTTACGCTATTGTAGAAATGAGAACAATAGAGCAGCCGAGAACTTATGAGTTATGCGACAATTTTATTCATGTCGTAATCTCTCGGGGCTACATTGAATTGACCCTTAATGAAATAAAACGAATACATGTCGCAATATGGCATAGATATTAATTCTACTAATAACGTTATTCCATTTCATTTTGACAAGTACACTATAATGCTATACGCAGATATTTCAGTTTATATAAGTTTTATCTAACATGCACTTCTGACTTCTGCCGTACTGTCAGTAATACGATTATCTTTTCATTTCAGAATTGCTTTAAGGTCCATCCAGGGTGGACATCAGTAGAGTAGTCGAAGGGGAGTTTCAATTAAAATAAAAGTGTTCATATTGACTTTGTCCTAAGTAACCAATTGTGAAAAATCATGTAAATAATTTTAATATAATGTTTCAAATAATGTATTTTAAGACCACTGGTATCAATCATTTTAATTATAGAATTCATTTATCATTAAGTATATATGATTATTTTAAGTCTTAGTCCTGTTTTAACTTCATATTGAATTATTTGTATGGATTAGTCGAAATATGTTATCGATATAATGTTAATAAAAAAAATATATTTTTCATCGAATCCAATGTCGACATAATATTATAAGATTATTTAAATTTTAAATCGATGTCTTGATAAACCACTTGTGTATTTCAAAGCTTTGATTTAAAATAATGTATTTTGTTTTGTACTGTGTATAATTTAGTTATAATAATTTTATTGAATAATGTCATGTTCTGTTCGGGAACTAAGTATCCTTAGGTCGTAACGTGTTCAGGCTTAGCCCGGGCCCCCTGGCGTGCCGCGAGGGCGTACGGACGATTTGTCGAAAGTTCCGCCTATTTAGTATTAAGGTAACAGTCAAATGTACGTAATAATAATAGCGCGCTCATATAACTCATATTATTTTTCAACCGAGCACCGCCATGCATGCTGTGCTCGTGGTCCATTAGATGGCGTCATAGCACAGCTGAGCCGTCATCCCATTGTTTAACGAGTTTTGAGAACGCTTCGTTTCCCAAAGCTCATTCAACATCTAATACAAATCATTTTGTTTAATACTATTCATGTCAGCGAGTGTTATGGAAATGTGTGTGTTGCGTGGCGGTTTTGCCAATAGGTGCTGCGTTTGTCGGCCTCTAGCTCAAACGGTAGCATGTTACTTATAGTACGAGAAAATGTACTCCTACGAAACCGATCAGCTTAATATTATTAGTTCGTGTAGTTCTCAAGATTGGTGCAAGGTTCCCTTGAAGTTTTCTGGCTAATTCATCAAGAATCGCTGTAGCGATATTTAAGTCGAGATTTTCCAATCTGTTGCAAAAATATAATACATATACTTAAATGTTTTAGTTCAAGAGTAGCGAAGGTATGTTTGAACAGCCTAATCACGTACATCTTTTCGTAGCTAACTGTAACATTTGTTGAAATCTACATGAATAACTTATGCTGATCTTCTCCAACTTTTTCATATTGTCAAGTGTTCGACAGTGAGTATTTTTTTTTGTATATTTCTGAAATAAAAAACATTAAAAACATGTTACTGTGAATAGAGCTACAACTACATCCGTTGGTAAAATCTAGTTCTGTTGAGGAGTGTCTTTTCAAAAGGAATAATTTTTCTATGGAAGCCATACAAAACTAAGCCCTTTTGAAAAGACACTCCTCAGTTATTATAGCAACTATAGTTACTGCAACTGCAGTGTGCCAATCGTTTCCCAATGTTATTAAGAAATCAGGTAAACTTATTAAGTGTTTTTTATAACCTGAGCCCCAGTGTAAATAATTACGCCAAATATGCGTAGTTTTCAACAGTACATATATGATATAGCATAAGTGACAATCACACTCATATAATTATCTTATTAGGATTTTTTTATTTAATTATTCCCCCTTGTTATCACGTGACCGCGAACACCAATAATAGGACGTGACGTCATACTCCTCGAAACATGTTGACATTTGCTATTAAACAAGATTTGCTTAGAGCGTCTTGTGCCAAAGTTAATCTTGTTGTTTAGTGGGATGCGCATAAATTGGCGCTTTAGCGGGAAGTATTAAAATGAAAATTATTATAAGGCATTTTGGCACTTTGTTTGAAACTGGAAATTCTGACGCTAATAACATTTGATATTACTTTGAAAAATCGTATTGACGTTAAAAAATCCGTCAGTGATTCATGAGCCGAGTTCCCGAGTTTCTCTGGTGGCAAATCTTTACTGTGTCACAACGAAGTCATCTGTTTTTTTATTAATTGAAAATAAACGCAGTCAGGTGCATCTACTCAGCCTATTCTGCATTGGGGCTCGAATTTAATTGTACTTTCCTACTCGCTGGAATGAAAATTAGATGTCTCAAACATTAACCAAGTATTTAAATAAATACCATTCAATCGTACCAGTGCTGCTCACATGCACAGTTTTAAGAAAAAAAGATAATACCCACTAAGTCCTATGGTCCTGAGGAACCTAGCGGATGTACTAGAATCTAGACAAATGACCACAAGTATAATAGATAACCAAAAAATATGTATATAGCTAAGTGATATTCTCGCACTGATACGTCTGAATTGTTTTTATTTTAAGATTTTAGTTTATGCTAATAATATTGTTACTAGTTTTTACTTACCCGTATTCGTCGACGAGTAATACGACCAGTGACAGTCAAGTCGTGTGTTTGACAATCATTAGAGTTAGTTTTTAATATAAGACCATTTTTTAATTGTATAACTTTTGGGTCGACTTCTCGCCCGATAAATATGAGAACGTGGCTTTTACCAGTGGTTTCTAAATTTACACTAACTCCTTATTATTAGGATCAATTGAAAAAAAAACTTGTTATTAAGTAATATATGCTACGCTTTTTATTGCGAGTGCAATAATATTGAAATTAATATCGATTAAAAATTGCATTATCATTTTGGCATCCTACGGAACCTATTAAGATGTAAGATGCTATAACATCCTTCCTACTCATTAATCGACATTATTATGGTGCTATTAATTTCGAGTTTGTGTGATGATTGGAAAGTTTTCAATGGAGCTTGCGGGGGCCGCCGCGCCGCCGTCCGGGTGCGCCTCTGGATCGTTACGCCACTAGTGCACTACATTTTTCAAAATACTTTATAAATCATGTAAACTGAATTATGACAATTTTAATCGAATCTACAATTTGTAACATAGCTATTTTACACGGTATAGAATTAATGTATGTATATAAAGTGGTTGTTAAATTAATACCAAAACCAGGTCAGTTGTTATGCAGGCGGATAAGGGAATTTTAAAACTAATTAAGCTCTGATTGAATCATTGGTTTTAACGTTTTCTGTTATTTATATTGTCGAATAACTCCGTAAGGGCGTGTTATTTAGTCGAAGCAACGGATATGTTAAAGAATTTCTGCGCGAGCGGTTGGCAGTGTATCCGTGTGTTCTGTATAAGCTCACTAACGAAATCTATTAACTGAAACATTTGAGCTACCCGATTACTGTTGTAAATGTAGAACATATGGACATCAACCTCCTCGTCGCGTACCTGGTGCCTGTCTTAAAAGGGTTTTGTAAGTATCAATTGAAGTGTACCAGAATAGGCAGGTAATAAAAATCGGTAAATTTAACGCGAACATAGTTGTTCATTTTTATTCGGGCACCTGTCCTGTGCGCTGTTTAATAAGTGTTTCATTCTATATGTGATATCCATTATACATATGTACGAGTAGAAGTAAAGTTAGTTACTGTTCGACAGCTTGCGCACTGCCATGAAGTCTTAACTGTTATTTAATTAGTTTTATCACGTCTGAGACATTTTTTTTATTTACAGACATTTCCATCAAATTCATTACAATGTAATTTAAAATGTATTATTAATGCCATTTTACCTTAGCTTTCAAATATTGCAGAAGTATCCAAATAATGAACAATTCATACACATATCTTTCTCAACTTTTATACATACTCGGACGTGGTAAAACAATTTCGTCCAGTACTCGCCGAGTAAGTCTGTTAACCCTTAAATGCATACAATAACACTTTTTTTATTTCTGAAATGACGTAATTGGCTATGAAATCCACGTCAGTTCGAGATTTCGGGACAATCTTGAAAAAAGTCATTATTAGTAATATGCAGATTTTGACTTGTGTCATTTCAGTAACGTGTAGATATACATCATGCATTTAAGGGTTAAAGTTCCGTGGCAGCACCTGATGCGAACCAGTGTGCGGTGCTACACTTGTTCGTCGACAGCACGAGCGACCGAATATTAGTGAAGGCGGGTTTCTCGATCAAATAAACTACTTTGCTCAAATTGTTACTAAAGGCGACACTCACGATGAAATTAGAAAAAATAAATGAAATAAGACTGATAAACATATCTTTTATTTACACATATCCAAGTCTCATGAAATCATTGAAAACATTTCTTATTCCACTGACTAATCAATACTACATACATATTTTATACTTACCTAAGGTAGAATAACTATTAAAATTAAATGTTAATTGCTCAGATTTATTTTATTTGAAGCATCCATATGTATCTATCGTATTGCATACTAACCAGGAACATGGAATCGAGATAAACTATATTAAATGAGATAAAAATAAGGGGGAAGATACAACAGTGAGTAAGATGAGGACAAAACCTATCCCGTCTCGAAGGCCGCGGCTTAGTTCAGGATCTTATCTTTATCTGTCAGACAAAGAAATAAATACAATGTATTCAGCAGAAGTTAGAACAACCATCGGTAGCCGTTGGGTAGAACGAGTGGAGAGGTCTCTAATATGGGTGTCAACTGTCAAGGTGATGCGACAGGAAAGTAAAAATAAAACTGTAGATAATTGATACTTTTTGAGAGATTCGACTGATTAGAATAGAATAGAATGAAAATTTATTCGTTAACATACACAAAGTGGACAACAAATATAAGAAATAAAATAAAATCGTTGTGTATGCCACGAAAAGGTCAATAAATGCTGGCCCGGGAACCAACGATGGTCTTCCAGCGACACCTTAGTCTATCCCAATCCTAATCGGTTGCCCAAAGCGGTTGTAATAGTACATACATAGTGGATACCTAGGGCGGTGAACAGACATTTTTTTTTTAACCAGGCTTTTTATTGATATTATTAAATAAAGCATAAAAAAATTATATTACCACATTTTTTCATCTAAAAGAGCGTAGGCGACCAGTAATATTCAGAAAATCATACAGTCGGACTATTACTGAGGCGGATTAAGTATGTAAATTGTACCACTGTTCTTTTTGTGTGTAGTGACTGTCAAATTTTCCACAAGATGACGTCATGTAGAGGGCCGATTCTTCGATGACGCTGCTTTCACATCACACAAAACTAACGCTATTTAATATTTTTAAAAATAGTCTGAATAATTAAATAAAAATCTGATTTGGGTTCCGTGATAATAAATTATAAAAATTAGTTTATGCTGAACATTATATGTTGTTAATGTTGTCATTGTCAATTCGCGAATGTCCCAGATCGCAGGTGTTCGTGACCCGAATCGAAGGTGAGGGCCATAAATATGCGATCTGGTGCTTTACGAATTACCGCCCGTGTGGTGTCTAAAATTTAACATTTTGCCTTGTGCAGGAAGTGAGATATTCTCCCCGCGTAGCGGGCACAAAATCCCACTTACGGCCTAGGGTGATATAAATAATATAGCAGGACTTCATGGTCACAGAAGAGTAAGAAGAGGAAAGGATGTTTTTGTTTTTTTGGGGATGTTGCGTGTGATGCGTGATGCGTCGTGAGACGTGGTTACGCGTATGCGTCGAACAAGCTGTCCGCGGCGGGCGGCTGGCTGAACCGGTAGTTGTCCGGCCGCTGCGACTTGGGTTTAGAATTCACGCTCTTCACGTGTTTTACCGACGGTTCAGCTTGCGAGTCTGCATTTTTCTGTAACAATATTATTTATTTGTTTAGGGTACATTGAATCTGTCAGATTTGTTTTTTTGAATGGAAGAACATGGGAATTCTACCTACTACTTCTTCAGATTCAACCATTCGTATCTAACAAAGCGGCAACATAACGAATTGAAATACCTTTAGGTATCTCCGCGAGAGTTGAAGTGATTCATTACACACACAAGGTTATATATAGGAATTAATCATCAATATTTACGCGCCTAAAAAATTATGATGTAATGTAATTTTCAAAACATATTCTTTAGAGAAATGCCTTTAACAAACTTTTAGTCGGTCTTGCAGTTTTAGTGCGAACTTCCAATCGGTACGAAAAAAGAACAGTAATTTCAAAATCTCCGATATTTTCCGTTTATTAGCGGTGACAGTTGAGACATTGAACTGAAGGTTTTAACGTAAATCATCAATTCATCAACTTAGGATCCTGTGCACAGAAGCAGAGTGGAGCGGTGATGTGTAAAATGGATTGCATTTTGAGATTTAAATGCTCTTCTTTCGGGCTTCACAAGGACGCAGCCTGATAGTTCATTTATTGACTACTTAAGGTTGGACAGGAGAGGCTACTAAGCTAGTGAGCGCCACTAACGCGACGCGACGTAGGTACCCTTCTTTACGTGATCGTAAAATTTGCTAGTAAGTTCAAACACATCTGTGCTCACACAAAACTGAAATGTTCTGTAGTTGGACTAGTTGGCGTGTGGGCTTTGAGGGCCGACAACAGGGCTATCACGACTACACGACTGTAGCGGTCAGCAGATTACAAACGATACAAAGTAGAGAAATAAAAATGTTTAGTAACTTTATAACGACATGATGTTGTTTAAAGCCCCACCATAAAAATACATGTTGCACGCTGGGATAACATACTAAAAAAAGAGAAGATAGAGATCATGTCATAGGATAGGACGCTTCCTATAATGTGGTAATGGAGAGAGCTACTGTCTAAGACATCTAATCTATTATAGTGAGATTATTGACTAACGTGATTACGGAAAAGTGCGCGGAAACGTTACCCGGCCCGCGCTGTGGTAATCGATGGGTCGGCGAGCGGGCAGCGGACGTATCATCATTTTCGTCCGCGTCAGCGGCAAGCTGGGACCCTTGAACGAGATCCAGTATATGGTCTGGCTGCGATGCTCATCAGGAGACACGTAAATTCCATTCAAATTGCTGAGGAAACATATAAATATATCTATTAGATTCCATCCTATACCTACCAAAGTACAAGTGACTATTAAGCGGTACGTAGTCATATACCTTTTGTCGCATTCTTTATACCACCAAGCGCCCCCATGCTCAACAGCGCAGGATCCGTCTTTCCATTCGTCGTTATCCATGTCGAAAGCAGAAAATTTCTGTCCAGCATGATACGACAAGGAATCACCTGTAAAAGTGTTTCAATCACGTGAGTTATTAAATTCGTGACTGGCCTAGCAATGACCTCATTCCAGAAAGACAGATTCACTCAGCTTTCAGATTACCTATAGTCTCCGGTGTTTGACCTGAAAATTTACGTACCGGCCGTTCCATAGTAAGTTCCAAGGGTGCTTATTCTGTATCCCTCGTATTCCGGGCCGATCGTCAGTACCGAGTACGCGGCGTAGGCGTCATGTCCAGCCTGAGATTCGAGCTCCACCCGCACCTCGTATAGCTTCTGGTTGGTGAGATAGTGGAGCTTCTCCAGTCCCAGCCAAAACTCGCCAGCGAGGTTACCAAACCCGTGCTTATAGTCGGACCAACTTCTGTAGAAGTCCTGAGACCCGTCGAAGCGGTTTTGAAATACCTGTGGAAGATGATAGAGGTCATTGTAAATGAGACAACATTTATCACGAGTATATTTTTTCAAGTTCCACTCCCAACTACAGCCCTACTCCTGGTATAGTGTACCTCTTTTGCGACTCAACTGTACGTAAAATAAGTATGGTTTACCGTCCATCCACCACCCGCGGTGGTGAGGTCGCAAAGCACGTAGAATGGCTCCGTGCCTTCAGGGTGGATCTTGAAGATGCCTGACACGTTGAAGCCCTGCATTTGGATCTCGTAGCAGTCCAGCGGGTATCGCTCCGAGCGGTCCACTCGCCCAGTCCTGCGTTATTATCGACGGAATAATCGTTATAGACATGTAACAAGCAGGTCCACGCAGTAGATACATAACAAGGCAATATACTTAACTGATCAACAACAACAATAGAACAGAAAATTACAATATTTATACCGGGCGTGGCCTGTAAAAGATGCATCACAAATTTTACTCTTTAAACTGAAACACTTTTGTTTAACTTAAAAAAAGACATTTTTAAGGTGTTCGTTATTTCTAACAAATCAAACAGTAAATTCAATGTACCTACTATGGGCTGCACAAATGCATGGCCGATTTATAAATGGGCCATGCAATAGGCAACCGGATTAAAAAACTGTTTAGGCCCTCAGTTAGATTATAAAAATATAAATAAAACCCTTTTTTTTCTTTTGATTATCACACAAAAAATTACGTCCCTTGTGGGTACCACTTTTACTTACAAGTGACGTCACAAACCCCCACTCCAGAACTTTGATAGTCTCTATCTTTGTAACTTTTTATTAATTTGATAAAAAAATAATTTTTGATTAAAAAAAACAAGTGTAGGTAATATTTGTCAATATTCTAACTGACGGACTACACACACACACACACACACACGTCAATCCAACATTGACATCGCAATAACCGACACTGGCTATCACGCTACTAATTATCAGATATTTTGCTATACGAAGTCTGAACAAGCTATTAAAACATTCACGCTATTTTTTAAATTTGCTTAATAATAAATGAAGAATCTACTTTACTGCTCTTATTACAGAGCACACCCGATACATTCGATGCTGCAGAATACCTAAACATAAAATTAGAAAAACCATTTGGAAATCTGATTAGTAATTTCTCGCTTAGGTCACTTAACGAAATAAGTATAATAAATAAATAAATATAAAGAGACAATCTTACACAAATCGACCTAGTCCTAAACGAAGCAAAGCTTGTACCATGGGTACTAGACGACGATATACATAATATATAAATACATATATAGATAACATCCATGATCCAGGAACAAATATTAGAGTTCGTCACACAAATATTTGCCACGGCCGGGATTCGAATCCAGTACCGCCGGCTCAGTAAAGCAGGTGTCTATCAACTGCGCCAACCGCTTCGTCAAAAAACGATAAAAACGACAAGGTCGACGTAATGAGAACGCAGTCAAAATAAAAAAAATACATATAGTTCATATTACATACCAAGGCCCGATTCCACTTGAGAACGTCATTATGGGGTAACAATAGAACAAAAGATATGGTATGTTTTAGTATATACTAGCTCGTCGTTATATAACGACACGTGCTAGTTTGAACTTTGAAGAGCTGTGATCATAACGCAAAATATACATACACATACATATATTATGGTTCTCATACTGTACTGGTAGGTCCCGTGCATTCAGGCTTTGCTATATGAAATTAAGTAGTTATACCTACAGTACAGTAAATTGGTAATTTGTTTTACCCCGACTTTTAACGCTGTCATATACCTGCTACTATAGCAATGTACGGAATGCAACTTGGAAACCAATTGTTATTTCATTTGGTTGGTATTGTTTGTTAAACACAAGAACGGCTGTAAATACTTGTTTGTATAAACAAACTTCTGCAGAATAAAAATACGCGGTTTTTATTACGTGGCTTATAAATTGTTTTGTCATTAACAATGGATGGAGTGTTTATTTACCAAACAACGCTCTCAAATGACATAACATAGGCACGTCATGGTTACAACAAAAGTATTAACCTAAAGGTATGACGGAACAAACAAATAAACAAAGAAATTTAAGAATACGTTAACAGTTTCAACAACAAATCTTAATTTCGCTAATATTTTTACTAAGTTCGTAGTTAATACAGAACATATACTTGCTTGCAATCACATTTCTTCGACTTCTGCTCTTGTAGTGTCCTCCGGAATTCACTGATGAGGTTTGCCGTATCAGCCGACTCAGATCTGCAACCAATCAATGTTTGTCCACTTGTCTATTTTGGTCAAAGCTATGCATTAAAGGTCACCTAAAAATTAACAAAGATTTCACTATAATGTATATTTTTCACCGATAACTATAATCGGCAGTTCTAACACAATTAACGACACTGAAAACACTTTTTTTTTTAAATAAGTTGTATGTTTTCGTTGTCATGCGATAAATAAGTACACGACACACTCCAACGACGAGTGATTTGTCTATCGCGTCTCGAATGCATTCATCACAGGCCCGCAGATTAACAAAATACGTTTTCTGTAGCTTACTGTAATAGGTATATAAATTATTTGCAAAAAACATATAAGCGTAGGGATAATCAAGGAGTTTGAAACGGGTCCGTTGAAAAGTACCGCATTAGTTTCCTTTACTGTACATTTTGAACGGCTGAAATAGCTAAAAACCAGAGTAAAAGTATAGTACTGTCGTAGAACGTGCAATGGCGTGACGTTAAAAAAATCGTTGGGAAAGCCGTGTTATATATGGCGTCGTGTTTCTTCAATTAGTTAATGGTACATAGTTATACCTTCTCATGGACAAACTAATGCCAATCGGGTTCTAAGGACGCCACGTCACTAAGGGCTTGTGCACAAATCACGTGAGGTTCAATAGGGGGAGGGGGGGGTCACGAAAAATCACGAAATATCACGTGGGGGGAGGGGGGGTATAAGGAGACCTCACGTGTATTTTTCTATAGTGAACGAACTAAGAAAAAATCGATATTTTTTCTCGGTTTTGTTAAAAAATAAATCTTCACTTGTTAAATGCTTCAAAATAGCGAGTCTATTCTTCGAAATTTTGGCGGAAAAAAATACACGTGAGGTAGTGGGAGGGAGGGGGGGGTTAGCAAAGAACCTCACCAAATATCACCAGGGGGGAGGGGGGGGTCAAAAAGTGGCCGAAAAAACCTCACGTGATTTGTGCACAAGCCCTAAGGCCTTGGGCTCTGATACTCATGTCTCGTTAAACTGCTTACCTAACTCTTTTAATACATTCATCTGGTTGAGAGATGATGTGGAATAATAAATAGTACCTACACCTGCATGGTGCTCGTATGTGTAAGAAAAAAATTGGTATTGTCCTGAGTTTTGGTTGACGCCACGCCACCTACCTAGTCGGTTAACAAGTATCCTGTAACCATTCTAAGGCACCCCGCATACCGTTGTGGTGTGATGGAGCCGAAATTATATCCTCACTGCTAAATCGCGTTACGATTGCAAGTCCGCAAGCCCCGGTAAAGTACCTAATTGGAATTTTTATATAATTTTATAATAGAATACATGGATAAGTACGAACTTGGTGCTGGCTGGCTGGGCTGTACTGCCGGCTCTTGACCTTTGAGATGTTGCACATGATGTACCTAGTCCAGGTCCGCCGCCGTGGTCCTGACCATATTATCCACGCGCACCAGTCGTTTCACCAGCGCCACGTCCTATATGTTGCTGCGCCCGTCTGTCTTAACGGCAAAGTCATGGGTAATAATAGTATAAGTACGAACTTGGTGCTGGCTGGGCTATACTGCCGATTCTTGACCTCCGAGATGATGCTGATGATGGAATCCACGCCCACCGCCGTGGTCTTGACCACGTTCTCCACGCGCGCCAGCCGAGACTCTAGCGCCACGTCCAGGCTGTTGCCGCGCCCATCTATGGAAACGACACACATAGTTACACACGTAGGTAATGGGAAATAGTTATTTGTGCAACAAGAGAGCAAAGTTCTTTTTAGTTGTGAGTGCTGATGTTGGGTCCTGTGCAAGCGAAGGATATGGATGTTTGAATCACGAGCGGAGCGCGAGATGCAAACAACTTTGTTCTCGTGTAGCGCATACAACTTTTCAACGCAACAGCGAGAACATCTTCCATTTTTAGGGTTCCGTAGTCAACTAGGAACCCTTATAGTTTCGCCATGTCCGTCTGTCCGTCTGTCTGTCTGTCCGTCCGCGGCTTAGCTCCGTGATCATTAGTACTAGAAAGCTGAAATTTGGTATGAGTATGAGTATGTATTACGCCGACAAAACGGTAAAATAAAAACTAAAAAAAAACTTTTATTCGGGTACCTCCAGAACACCTAAAGAGGGGGTGAATTTTTTTTTTCGTTCTGACACTAGTGTGTGGGATGTCATTGAATGAGTCTTTTAAAAATAATAGGGGTCTTGAAATATAATTTTTTGATAATGTCAGCAGTTTTGTAAATATTCGCTTCGAAAATAAAAAAAATAGTGTCCCACCCCTCTAACTTTTCAACCACGGGTCAAAAAATTATGGTAAAATTCATGAAAATGAGGCCTTATAAGTACTTTCAATGAAAACTACTTATATTGAATAAATTCGGTAAAGCCGTTTTGAGTTATCGCAAAAATTCATATTTTTCTTTAAAATGACGTAAGTGCCGTGAGAACTTTGGCGTTTACGACCTTTTTTATAGAGCTTGAAGTCTTTCTCGTAATTTAAACCTCGGACTTAAAACCGCGGTTTTAATAAACCCGTCTATTGTGAAGGATGCGATGAGCAACTACGGAACCCTACCCTACACTGAGCGTGGCCCGACATACTCTTGGCCGGTTTTCGTACTTGTTATTTCAACCAATCAAGTGTAGGTGTGTTTATAGTCTTTGTTGAGCAATGATATTTTTAATCAGAAAATAGATACCTGCTGCGTAAAAAGGAATAAAATTATAAATTCAGTTTAATTATACGGTACGTTCCAACACTGTACAAACGAAGACACTGTTCACTATACACCCATAGACGTTAAGACGTTGTGCTAAGGTTTATATTAGTTCACAAATGTTCAGTGTCTTCGTTTGTACCAGTCCCTCACAACCACCACGGTTGTCATTATTTGATTAAATTGGAAGATTTAGCAGATTCATATACAATACATTACGTGTTTATTTATTATACGGAGATTTTGTGTATGGTTTGATTAATATTTTTACTCTTAAAGGACCAAACAAAATAAATACAAAAGAAAATAAGTATAACGATTTGAACTCGATATTTTTTTAAAGTGTACGTTTCGTAGCTGCACCTGTGATAAATTGGTGAAATTATAATTACTATTATACTTAGTATAAAGTTGAAAATCCTTATCATATTTGTACAATAATCTATACGGCCTCAGTACTGGGGGATTCCTTTTAATTAAGTTTATTATGTATAGATTTAATTTCTTTTTACATTGTAATTTTTAAATAAACGCCTTAGAAACATAATCTATTTATTTTATGTTAAAGACACAATTATTTAAACATTCGGTTGTTAAAAACAAAGTACCTATGTAGCAATTGAAATTCGGGTGTTTTTATTTTTTGGAACTTGTTCTTTATTTGAAATCGAATTTCGAATTGACATGTTTTTATCACTCTCTTGTTCATCTAGATATGAAAGAAACAGAGCGCAGTAAAGTTCGAATTATTCGAAATTTTAACTAACCTGTCGCTGAGAAATTAAAATTCATGGCCTATTCTTGAAAAAAAAAAAAAGTTACTTTGTACTCACGCTCGAAACAAATCACTGTTAAAACTACTATGTTCGAGCTGATGAGGTGAAAATTATGTAATTTTTATCGATAGTAAGCATATATAATATGTACCTATGTGTACTTTGTTTGCCGATGTATTTTCTTTATGTGGCTTAAGTTAAACTGTACTTAAGCCACATAAAGAAAATAAACTGTATTGTGGCTGATCTAACTATAACTATAAATTAGCAAGATTAAAAATAATTTGCTGTGTAACAGGACATTTTTTCTTGCTGAGCTGCTTAAGTGGCCTTATTCCTTTTAAAATGCTGATTGTTTTGTCATTTTTCTCTATGATCAAACATGTTTCTTAACATATTATTGATGTTACTATCTAGAACAGGGCTATGGGATTTATTGGTATATATTTGAAGACTACAGTTTGAATTTTTCATTGATAATTTTTGTTTCAAAAACTACTCGAAATTGACAAAATTCACGCGGAAAATTAGTTTTTTCAACTTATTTTCAACTGTACGCAATGAAAGCGTGAAATAGCTATGTTACTACAGAGAAATCGGGGAAAAGTATTATTCACCTTAAAAAAGTTGTTTGAAATTATCAATATATTTGTCATAATGTGAAAAAAATAAATTTTAAAAGGAATAAGGACTCTTAAACCAATTAAACAATTTATGTATACCTACAGTTAAAGCAACTGTTGATTGATTGAAAATACCACATCAAAGAACAAGAGTACATAAAAGACCATTCGGAGATTCGGAATCCACATAACGTGTAGGTACTTACTATCAGAAAAAAATGAATATCACCGCTGGGAGACTTAACGTCGTCGCGATGGAATACAGACAGAATACGGGGCAAATTGCGTGCGGGACTCGTGCCCCCCGTGACGCGTCTATACATTTTGTATGAAAATCTATCAAATGGGCGTCGCATCGGTATCGCAGTCTCATCTTATATTTCTGCTGTTTAGCTTTAGTGCCCGTAATGTTCTCATTTTTTTACGAATAAATTCCCACAATTCTTACCTCTAACTAAAGACGCGTAGGTAGTGCTTGTGCTAAGTGATTCATTAGAATAGCCAATCCCAGACCCTTAGATCGATATAATAAATGAGAATGCATAGGTATAGATATGTACTTAACCTGACTTGAGTGTATAGTAATCTCAAAGGGCAGTTTCCGTTGAATCTAAGACACCTTTAGAATATCAGCTAACATTTTATCGACGCAGTAAATTTTAATAAAAACACACTTTCTAATAAATTGAGTGTTAATATTTTTATAGTTAGTTATATCGAAATTCTGATTAGATTTCTATCAAATCAGTAAATGCGGGTAAAGAATGTACTCAGAAGTGTTACAAATACGGCTGAAACAGTTCTATAGCGCCGTTATTAAATCCATTGGAACTGACCCGCGACGCTGCCACCGGTCTGCGCCGGCGTCTGGCTCATCAGCAGTTTCTTCAAGTTGGCCACCTCCGTCAGGACGTGGTCCATCGTCGCGCCCGACATCATCGTAGAACCTTGACCACGAACAGCTTTCATTATTTCCGCCAGATATTTTAGAATATCATTCGTCTTGTCATGAACTTCGATGTCTAATCTGTTAAGCTTGTAGTCGATACTGTCCACTTTTTTCAAGTACTTTTCACTGGACGTGATCGTTTCCATGATTTTCTCTATGACCGCCTCGTTGTCCTCCGGATGCGGAGACAGTGCGACCCTCGTTACGTTCTCCCGTTTTTTGGAGTACATCATGGCGTCGTTCAGTTCGTGCTCGTATTCGCTTTTCCATAGGGCGTCGTTTTTGTGCGGGTCTACCGGTTTCACTTTTTTTTCTCTAGCTGAACTATAACTTATTGTGACAATTATGCAGGTTAATTGGAGGCAGAAAATGTTCATGATGATGTCTGGATGTTTACCGTCCGCTTGTTCACACGCGACTGACACATTCTACAATAAACAACCGCACGATGTTTTCAAATCGGAAATAAATAATAAAAACACCGCTAGTCAAATTACGCTTTAGCTGTGTATTTGTTTATATTATTTCATTACGTATTACGCACATTCAGTAGGTACAGTCGAGTTCATTTACATCTACACACTTACGAGAACAAAAATATCTGAACACGACTTTATGCTCCTGACAATAGGGTCATGTTCAGATAACTTTGTTCTCGTAAGTGTGTAGATGTAAATGAAATCGATTATACCTACTGAATGTGCTTAATACGTAATGAAATAATATAAACAAATACACGACGCTTGACTATGTGCCTATTCCCACTAAAATTCAAAATTTTACGTTATGACTCGGGTAGATTTGTGTGCCCTATGTAAACTACCTAGTAAGTTCCCATTCCAGTACGCGATCATTTTATTGAAATTATCTACATACTTTACTATTTTATACCTTACTTTCCCGCAAATTGCATGGCCTGTTACTGCCCTAACAAGCAATCCGCTAATAAGTACTGACTTCCGAACTTCACTGATCGTCATGCTTAGCAGCAGTCATCATTAACAATGTCACCAAGTGGACTACTTGCTACTTTAAAGGCACCACAACTATTCACAAAACCGCAGCAACTAGCAAGCGTGGCGCGGCTATATACTTTTAGCTCAAATCATAATCATATCATAAGACACGTCTCATCTATTCTTAATCATAGCTCTCGCTCTCCGCAGTCCGCTTTCTCAGGCCCGTGCGTGTTAGGTAATAAACTATATTCAATTATCATACCGAACTCAATTGTGGTTTTATTTATGGATTAGACTTGAGTGTAATTTATTATCTATCTTCTTATCTTATCTAATAAAAGAAGAAGTTCTGACTGACTCTCAATGCACAGCCGAAACTGCTATTGTTAGAGAGTTGATTTTTGCACAGTAGTTTACTTTTATAACGTGGGCTAGGGATAAGAAGGGATTTTGAAAAATTCAGCCTCTAAGGGGGTTAAAAAGGGGATGAAAGGTTGTATGGGGTACAAGTTTTTTTTAAGCTAGGAGTTATAAACTTTGTAAAAAGATATTTTATTAAAAAACAAGAAAACTAATTTTAGCGTTTTTTGAAAATTCATTCCCTAAGGTGGAAAAAAGGGGTTAAGAGTTTGTATGGAGATCAAACATTTCTTTGAGCGCGGGACTTGAATCTTTGTGTAAAGGCATACTATTAGAATACAAGAATAGTAATTTCAGCGTTTTCAAAAATTCATCCCCTAAAAAGGTTAAAAAGGGGTTGAAAGTTTAAATTCATTACAAATTCTTTGAAACTATAAGAATAACAAAATAACATTAATTGAGCGTTATTAAAAATTCAACCTCTAAGGGGGTTAAAAGGGGGATGAAAGTTTGTCTTGGGGTTCAATTTTAATTTTAGGATAGGAACTTAAAACTTTGTAAAAAGGTATTAAAATAAAATGGAAGAAAAGTAATTTCAGCGTTTTTGAAAATTATCCCCTAAGGTGGTAAAAAAGGGGTTGAAAGTTTGTATGGAGCTCAAATATTTTTATGAGCGCGGGACTTGAATCTTTGTGTAAAAACATACTATTAGAATACAAGAAAAGTGATTTCAGCGTTTTCAAAAATTCGTCCCCTACAAGGGCTTAAAAGGGGTTGAAAGTTTGTATGGAGATCAAACTTTTTTCTGAGCGCGGGACTTTAAACTTTTAACTTTGTATAAAGGTATATAATTAGAATACAAGAAAAGTGATTTATCAGCGTTTTTGAAAATTCAGCCCTGAAGATGGTGAAAAAGAAGTTGAAAATTTGTATTGAGATAAAAACAATTTTTGAGCGCAGAACTTGAAAGTTTGTATAAAGGCATATTTGAAAATTCAGCCCTGATGGTGGTGCAAAGGGGGTTGAAAGTTTGTATGAAGATCTAACATTTTTTTGAGTGCGGAACTTGAGACTTTGTATAAAGGCATTATTATTCGAATCCAAGAACTACATTATAGTCCGCAGGAAGGACCTCAGGGATGTGCTCATTACCCGTGCTATGAAGGGTGCGAAAGGATGGACTGATCACCGCCTCCTAAGGTCTAAAATGCGCATGGTGGTACACAGGACTAGTCGGTCACGCCATAAAATACCCATTAGAGCCTTATCTTCAGGACTTATAACCAATCACGACGCAAGATCTTGCTTGGCCAAAAAATTTCAAAAACTTTCGGCCAAGCGGCAATCACTAATCACTACCTGTGATGATATTGGCGTAGACTTAGCGTGGAACGCTTTTGCCAGTGATCTATCACAGGCTGCCTATAAATCCCTTCCTTTACCACCTAAAAAACACCAGGATTGGTTTGATGAGAACAATGTTGAAATTCAAAGTCTACTTAAGGAGCATCGTCGCTTCTTGCAGTCCATCTATCTCATCTTCACGTAAAGCGTCTGTGCAAAAGGCACTACGGCAGAAAATTCGGTGTTTGAAGGATGCCTGGTGGCTTGAAAGAGCGCATGAACTCCAGCACTGGGCCGACACTTAACAGATGGGGAAGTTTTACCAGAGTCTTCAATCAGTGTTTCGACTTCGGCTGAAAAAGATTGTACCAATGCGTACACCGGATGAATGCAAACGCCTGACCGACAAAAACGAGATCTATTAATGCAGATGGGCGAAACATTTCCAGTCCGTTTTCAATCCCCTCAGTTCTTCATTTGACCCCGTTTGTTTGGACGATATGACGCGAAGACCGGAAGTCGCCGACCTTGATAACATCCCCACACCGATTGAACTACAAAAATCCATTCAACGCCTTCAGAATGGATTCGAAATATTGGCTAAATGTTAAGTTTTATTAGCATTTTCTATAATAAGAATAATAATAAGATCTTCTTTATTGTATTTTACTTTTTATATAAATTTATTGTAAAAAACCTAATCTAAGCTATAAAATGAATAAAGGAGATAATAATAATAATAATAAGCCTCATTTATTCCTTAATAAACGTTACATTTTGGATATATAGAATTTACATTATTTATTTATTTTTATATTAATATTATTTGATTTGATATAAATTATTTTGATAATATAAATTTTAATTTAATTCTTATTCTATTCAATATTCGATTACTATACATGCAAAAAATTATTATTATTATATATATATATTTTTTTTTTTTTTCATTAAGGACCTCTCTTTACTGAGTAAAGGCCTCCTCCATTTTCCTCCACATGCTTCTTTCTGTCTGAAGCCTTTTCTTCCCAGTTATTCCCTGCTGCTTTCAGTATCTCATCGAGCCATCTCTCCATCGGTCTACCTATATTTCTCTTGCCTAATGGGCCTTTCCATGTGGTTATCTTTTTTGTCCATTTCTCACCGTCCATACGTGCGATATGTCCGGCCCACTTCCACTTTAGTTTCCAGCAGTGTTGTAAAGCTTCTATAACTTTAGTTGTGTTTCTTATGTCTGCATTTGTCCTTTTATGTTTTAATTTAAGTTTCAGAACGCTCCGTTCCATGGCTCTTTGGGTTGTTAAGATCTTATTTTTGGTGTGATTGTTGAATATCCATGTTTGTGATGCGTAAGAAAGAGATGGCAAGATACAGGAGTCCAGGACTTTTTTCTTCATTCTCATCGGAATATTTTCTTTAAGAACTTCCTTTAGGCTCCAAAACTTGTTCCAAGCCATGTTTATCCGCCTAGTTAGTTCATCTCGGTGTCTAGTTTTTCTGAAAGATATTTGTTTACCTAGATATAGGTATATACTCCTCGACATAATCTAGTGGAGCGTTGTTGACAGTTATAGGGATATTTTTATGGTTTGTCATAATTTTAGTTTTGATGTATTTAATTCTAAGCCAATTTCATAGCTATTCGCATGCATTTTCTATATGACTCGCTAATTGAGGGTCTCATGATGACCAAGTAGTTGTTAATGGATCTCAGCCAATATTGAAGCTAAGGATTCAAAATTTTGGTAAAATGTTAAGTTGTATTAGCATTTTCTATATCACTCAATAAATAAAGGTCTCATGATGACCAGCTAGTTGTTAATGGATCTCAGCCAATATTGAAGCCAAGAATTCCAAATTTTGGATAAATGATAAGTTTTATTAACATTTTCTATATCACTCAATAAATGAAGGTCTCACGATGACCAGCTAGTTGTTAATGGATTTCAGCTAATATTGAAGCCAAGGATTCCAAAGTTTTGATTAAATGTTAAGTATTATTAGCTTTTTCTATATCACTCAATAAATGAAGGTCTCATGATGCCCAGCTAGTTGTGAAAGGATCTAAGCCAAGAATTTCTGATGTTGGTTAAATGTTAAGTTTTATTAGCGTAATCAACAGATTAATAAATTTTTGACAGTACAATAATTTGGTACCTTGGTGCTGAAGATGGCCGTAGGAACTCCTAAACAGCACAAGATAAACCCATGGTGTTTGGGCTCGTCTGATTGTTCTTGATGAGCAATTAACATTTGTGTAAGAAAGTACAGTCAATAATAAAACCAAGTCTCAAAAAACTTTTTTGACAAAAAATACTCATTATAATTTCTGTCACAGTACCTACTGTAATATTTAAGCCACCCGTAGGTAACCGACTATTTGGATCCTGTAGAATAGAAACCTGGTTCTGTTTTAGGCCATAAGTAGCAGGTTCTTGCGACTCATGCAGTGCATTTAAAGTATATATTTTGATTGTCTTGGCTAATAACGTCGCCATTTTGCCATTATAGGTAAGCATTAACTAGTCTGACTTTAACGATTTTTTCCCAGAATGTTGCTTAACCTATTGACCGCCAAGCGGTCTAGCAATTTACCGTGCCACTGACGCCAGAGTAAAAAAAAAAGATGCGCCCCAAAATCAACAGGGATTGAAAAATACTTGTAGCGGTTAGAATTACAAAGTTTTTGATCATTGAAATTTGGACGGCTGTGGCCGACGTGGCGTCAGGGGCACGATTTTTTGTTGACGGCCACAGCCGACTGTGGCGCTCAAAAGGTTAAGGCTATTGAAATCTAAATATATCCTAACTTCAATCTTAGAGAAGACGGCATTCATTACCACTGGCTTGGGATCCTGTTGTACCTACATATAGTCAAGGATCAAGCTCGACGAAAGTTTGGAAACCCTGGACCTTAAACGGTGTAAAACAAAAATAGTGTCAAAAGAAGAAGATTCCGGGACGAAACATCTGTTTGCTTAAAAAATATGAAATAAAAATAAAATTTAAAATTTAAAAAACCCCCGACATGACAACCAATAAGAAGAAAGAAATAAAATCTACGAAATGTGCCTATACAATGAACAGTAGAAAAAGAATCCAAGCTTCGTTGCGTCGGGGGACCGCTAAGTAAGTGAAATGCAATGTACTGAAAATCGTAAAGTGGGAAGCCCAAATGCATACATGCAATTTTGCGTTGAAAAATATATCTCATTTCATTTAGGTACTTAGCGGTCCCCCGATCGCAACGAAGCTTGGATTCTTTTTCTACTGTTCATTGTATAGGCACATTTCGTAGATTTTATTTCTTTCTTTTTATTGGTTGTCATGTCGGGGGTTTTTTAAATTTTATTTTTATTAATAATAAATTTTTCTTTTGTCTCGCCTACATGTTTTCAAATAACTTGATTTACATTTGATAAATGACATAACATGATATTCTTATATTTTGTATGTTATCTGCTAAATAGCTGAACGAAATAATAACATTTCAACGTTTTACAGAGAGTAATAAGGTTCGCCATCAAAAGGTGGCGTTAGTTGTAGGAAATAATTTTTTTTTTTTTTTTTCAATTGCTGTTTTTAGTATTAGGTACATGGGTTAAAATAATTTGATGAACATTTGATAAACGACAAAATATTCTATTGAAATATATTTTCCCTTGCCCGTATGTTTACTCTTCTCCCTCTAGAATACTTGGTTTAGTAACAGTATAGTCTAATAGATGGCGCTGTGCTTTGTTGGACCAAATTTTACTTCGCGCTGTTAAGATTTTTTGTCAAATCTCACTCATAATAACTAAGATCCCCATTTTCTTACTCCAAATCCATGCGTCGTTCTATATCTTGCAGGGTCATTTTTGCCAAAGATTAAAAGCATCAGGTAACTGACGGAATAAGTATTAAGCATCCTGCAAACAATTCCCGTATAATCTAATTGGAAAATCTTCTAAAATTCTTTAACAATTGCATATCAGTGTCTGCCACTGTTTGAAATGTAATATGTCTAGACCATTATAACTAAGAATAAAATTCACTTACCTATTTTAATATCTTTGTCATCATCAAAAATCTACGCGGACGAAGTCGCGGGCGGCCGCTAGTTTATTAATACAAGCCTTAAATCTCATATCATGTTTGACAATCTGTTGGACAGACCAGTAACCAGTATATTTTTACTTGTGATCTCGAACACAGACCATTATGTTATATAATATTTAGGTATATACAGGGGGGGTATTCGACCAATTTTAGAGATATAATGGAGATCTCTCCTTTTCATCGCCATCCGTCACTTTTGACGTGTGCCTACTTGACAAGTGGCGATATCCCTAGAATATCGCAACTTCGTCAATTCGGACGCGCTAAATTTTCGTTTCCTTTGTATGTCACGGCATAAATAACAGGCGCATAGTTTAAATTGACCGCGTAGTGCGTGAAATTAGTCCGTTACGTTTCATTCAAAACAGAAATTCATATGCATGAATAACATTTTTGCCAATCATTATCGCCTTCGTATTTCCAAAATTGAGATGAGATATGTCAATTTAAAGCTCATCGCATTTTAATGACAGTTCAACGGCGATATAACAGTTATCTAATAGAGATGTGACGTTTGGCGTTCACTCTAACGGCATTCTCGAATTGGGCCCCAGGGGGGTATTCGACCAATTTTAGAGATATAATGGAGATCTCTCCTTTTCATCGCCATCCGTCACTTTTGACGTGTGCCTACTTGACAAGTGGCGATATCCCTAGAATATCGCAACTTCGTCAATTCGGACGCGCTAAATTTTCGTTTCCTTTGTATGTCACGGCATAAATAACAGGCGCATAGTTTAAATTGACCGCGTAGTGCGTGAAATTAGTCCGTTACGTTTCATTCAAAACAGAAATTCATATGCATGAATAACATTTTTGCCAATCATTATCGCCTTCGTATTTCCAAAATTGAGATGAGATATGTCAATTTAAAGCTCATCGCATTTTAATGACAGTTCAACGGCGATATAACAGTTATCTAATAGAGATGTGACGTTTGGCGTTCACTCTAACGGCATTCTCGAATTGGGCCCCAGGTTTCAGAACAAACAAGTTAAAATCTTCAGCCCACCCATAAAAAAAACTAAAAACGGAAACAAGATAGCTTTTCTTCTGATTTTGTAAAATCAACTGAGGAGACGATGAGTTTAAACTCATCACACGTATTTAAGAATCGGACCATTTTATTTTTAAGAATTGGTCCACAATTGGCGAAGATATCGGTCAACATACATAAAAAACTACATACTTACAGTGAAACATAGAAACTCCTCCTTTAAGGAAGCCGGTTAAAAAAGATCGATAATGTCAATTATTCCGACTGGACACAAAGTCTGCTGTAGTACATTGCTGGGTCAATTAATTTTGTTAGAAAATAACCTTTTTGTTTTCATTTTAAGAGGCCTTATTCCTTTTAAAATGCTGATTGTTTTGACATTTTTCTCTATGATCAAACATGTTTCTTAACATATTATTGATGTTACTACCTAGAACAGGGCTATTGATATTTATTGGTATATATTTGAATCCTACAGTTTGAATTTTTAATTGATAATTTTTGTTTCAAAAACTGCTCGAAATTGTCAAAATTCACGCGGAAAATTAGTTTTTTCAACTTATTTTCGACTGCACGCAATGAAAGCGTGAAACAGCTATGTTACTACCTAGAACTCGGGGAAAAGTATTATTCACTCCAAAAAGTTGGTTGAAATTATCAATATATTTATAGTAATATGAAAAAAATAAATTTTAAATGAATAAGGCCTCTTAATTAATTGATACCATTTGAACGTAATTACTGATTAGTTAAGGGATGTATATTTTAATTGTTCTCTTGTGTTACAGGGCCCGCCCTGTATATCTAGAAATGAGAACGAGACATAGGAACATTTTAAACAAAAATGTATGATGAAAAAAAATAAGACTCGTGATTATGATTATGAATACGAACGAGACTACTACTGCTGTATATGGTTTATTGATCCAAAAATATAGTACTAAAAATATTGAGAAAGACATACAGGTATATAAATATATGCAATTATGCAATGAACTTTAAATTTTATGTACTCACGTGGAATCTCATTCCTGGCTCCGCTTGACGACGACGTCATTACATTATGAATCGATCTCAATCTCTCTTCAATATCAGGCGTGTTCCGTAACCTATTGGAAATCTCTTCCAAACTTTTCATGATAGTAGTTGTCTTTTCGTGAAATATATCATCGAGATGGTTCAGTTTTCGCTCAAGTGTTTCCACAAGTTTCAAATATTTTTCACTGGACATCAGAGTTTCGATAAATTTCTCCACCACCGCTTCACCCTTTGGCCATTTTCTTTGAGAACGGTAGGTAGTCGATACTGTTTTCCTGTCTGAAATCGGCAGTATGAGCTCCTCAGAGGAGTCGTTATTTTGGTATCCATCCATTGTCGCGTTAGATATAGTTATCAGTGAAATGCTGAATATGATTCTTAAAAGGTGCATTTCGATGGACGACAGCTACTTTCCAGGGCTGCGCCAGCAATGACTGACTTCCGGAGTAACCTCTATTGCTACCTTATTTTAAAAACATTCATTAGTGATTGCCATTGTTGCAATTAAGCTGAGATTTTGCGATGGGAACGTATGTAAGTATAATTTGTACACCTCTCTAGTTATTGAATAGGTGTTATAATAAACATGTTGAATTTCAATATGGTACTCAGGCTTGTTTTGGCAAAACAAAACATTTCCCATGGATAAAGTACCTGCACAAAGTTTCAAAGTAACTAGGGTTGGTAGGTAGGTAGAATTAATCATCATCATCGCATCCTTCCGGTTTCGGCCACGGCGACTGGACGCTGGCTAGCTGATAGCTGACGTAGAAAAAAACGAAAAGAAGCGGATGTTACATTTCATGCTTAAGTACAAGTATTTTTGTATTTTGATCACCTATTTCTTTCATATCTCACTTGAATCAAGTTACAAAGTTAAATCATTAGTTACATCATGAAAAAAACTTAATAAAATAAGAAATGTCTGTAAATTATTTTAAAAATAACCTCGAAACATTTTGTCATGAAAATCGGCCAAATTGCGTAGCATAAATCCACGATAGAAGCCAGCCTTATTTGTAAGATCTGTAAGGGCTGGAAGTTTCACGCTAATTTTTTTTTGTAAAAAAACAGTTTTTTAGTCCTAAACATTCGATAGCACGTTTCGAGTGGTTTGGCACCGACTTCAAAAGATGATTCAAATGTACTCTGTACATGAACGGGTTATTTTTGGCTTTTCAGTTTCTTTTGAAGTCGGTCCTTTTTGGTTTTTTATTTGCTTTTTAACCGAGTTCAAAATAAAAGGTGGTTCTCAGTTTGGCCTGTAAGTATGTATGTATGTATGGTTGTCCGCGATTATCTCGCGTGTGGTTAGGTCTTGTTTGCATGCATCTCATTTGAATTATTTTTGACGTCGGTTAAAATACCAAAACCTTCTCCGTAGAAAACCGCATCAAAATCGGTCCAGCCAAACGCGAGATAATCGCGGACAAACATACATACATACCTAGTTGGTTACTAATTTCTGTTACTCGATTTGCAACTTCTTTTTTTGCGTTAAAACAAATAATAATAATAAATCTTTATTAATAAAAAACATAAGAATAATCGTTAGCATAAAAAGTTCTACATCTACACAGAACACACTTAACTTAATACTTGTGCCTGAACTAGGAAAATCCTGTATCTCAGGCTTTGAGAGAGGTCATTTAATTACCAAAATTCTTAGTCAATTTATCTCACTAAAGAAATAGATAAAAACGCGTACAAATTATATTTTAAGTGTCAACGTAATTGTTTACAATCTATATATATATTACGCGAGGCCGATTTTTGTACATCCCATCAGATCTACAGTTATGGTCCGATTTTGATAAATGATATGTCACTAGATTCGTCTCATGCTGGAGAGGTGCATAAAACTCTTGGAATCTTAATTTTTTCCTGAAAAGGTACTGAAAAATGGATTTGAAAAACTACTGTGCGCTAACCACGTGACTTTGACCACGTGACCTGTGATCCCTATTTTGACATAAGATGACCAAATAATAATAAGCATGATTTGCTCACAAACCTGTAGTAAGTTGTTCAGCATGATGAAATATTATTTTTGAGTCGGCAACATAATATTCGCAACACTTAAAACATGTACAAATATGCAAAAATAATTTTACAGTTTGTTGACAATGAATGACAGTAACCATATTCTGTCAACTTTTAATGTATTTTTTATTGGGGGCTATTATGTCAATGATCTAAATTGCCAGGTTGTCGTTGTTTTTATTTTAAAATGTTGATATGGAAACTTTTTCGCATACCTGTTAAAAATGTGGAAGAAAAAGGCGGTTAAGTGCGAGTTTTCCTGGTGCTCGCAAGACTAGAAAAACTGACCGTCATTCAATAATAGATTATTTTTATAGGCGAGTTTTACAATAAATCAAAGCAGAAAAAATGAAGTAAAACTAATTTAAACGTCATTCAAATAAGCAAATTTATGAAAATTTATTATAAATATGATTATATAAGTCCATCCTATTTACTGAATGTAAATTCTTGACTTTATCAATAAATTACCGAAAGCGCCGTACATGTTCCTATAACATTTGAAGAGTTCCCTCGATTTCTCCAAGATTCCATCATCAGATCCCGACTTAGTGCCAACGGGACCAACTCGGAGTTATACCCTTTCGATCAAAAAAAAAAAATTGAAAATCGGTTCACGGTTCTCGGAGATATCGAGTAACATATATACAAAAAAAAATATTAGTTCGAATTGAGAACCTCCTCCTTTTTTTAAGTCGGTTAAAAATACATAATATCTGAAGCGATTTCAATAGTATTGCTCTAGCACTTGTTCAAATAATGTGTAAATGCAGATACGCAACTACGGGTACGGAGGCGTGTAGATGTAAGGGCCTTATCACACTTGCGATTTGCGAGCGTATTTTCTATACAAATAAGCGACGCGGCGAACACGCTGCGCGATCGCCTTCATACAAAATACGCTCGCAAATCGCAAGTGTGATAAGGCTCTTAGGTACTGATCATACAGATAAGATCGGAATAACGATTCGTAGCACACGTATAATATGAAGGTCAAATCCACTTGTCATCATACCTATATACATACTTTATAATTTTATATATACACTAGCTGCGCCCCGCGTTGTTGCCCGCGTTCGGGATAAGAAGTGGCCTATGTGGTGATTCATGCTTTTTATCAAAATTGGTGCAGCCGTTCGAGCGTAAAGAAGTAATAAATATAGGTACTAAGTATACAACACACACACAGACTCACGAAATATCGCCTTTATTTGTGATTTTCAATAAAATGTAGATAATACAGTCTAGATCAAGAACCTATCATAAATAACTAACATGAGTAAACACTAAACCGCACTTAATTTTTTTTTTTGAGCGTGACATGGCAGCCGGTGAGCCGGTAGACAGAGACAGTATGCCGTAACGTACCGAATCGCTGGAAGCCACTCTGTGCGTACGGTACAGAGTAAACAGTAGATATTGTAAGAGAGCAAAGGTTGGTCGCAGCCATCGCAGCGCGGCACTCGTTTTATTTATATCAAATTACGTGATAACCAGTTGATACTTATCGCTCAACCGGCAAACAGCTCATCATGTTAAAAGTAAGTGTTTTAATTCTTATCTTACCTATTTATATTTTAAACTGTAAGAATCCTGCATAATAAATAAGCTGTTGTTAAGAACAATGCGAGTTAATCAATATAGCTAAATATACCAAAATATTTAAATGTCAGATAAATGATAGCGCACATATGCAAGCACTGATATTACCTACCTATTTATGTACTTTATTAGTGATCAGTTGATCACATGAAATAGGAAAAACTGTATTTTATCAAAATTTTGAGTAGTTACCTACATAGTTACTACAATGCGAGTTAAGAACAATGCGAGTTAATCAATATAGCTAAATATACCAAAATATTTAAATGTCAGATAAATGATAGCGCACATTTGCAAGCACTGATATTACCTACCTATTTATGTACTTTATTAGTGATCAGTTGATCACATGAAATAGGAAAAACTGTATTTTATCAAAATTTTGAGTAGTTACCTACATAGTTACTCGAAATTAGTAGGTAAAAAAAATTAAAATACAGAAATTGATAATAAAATAAACTACTTATGGACTTCGCACTCTCAGTTTCAAATTTGTCACAATAACGCGCAAATGTACCAAAATAATCAAAAATGCTGACCTATATATTTAGAAAGGTTCAACAATTTTATGGCAATTGGCAATCAAATGGTGTAGGAACACAGGTGTCTGACACTCGCCGGATTCCAGTAAATATAATGCCGCGACCACACGCTTGGCAAGCCTACAGGACGCAGTTATACGTTAGAGTGAGACGGAACTACGTCCTGCTCACACTAACATATATAACTGCGTCCTGTAGGCTTGCCGACGTTTGGCAAGCGTGTGGACGTGGCATTACGTTTTGAACTCCCGACGAAAAAAGAGCCTGTCTGTGGCATCGTAGCTCCCAAACGGATGGAGCAATTTGAGTGCGGTTTTTGTAAATCGCAAGACTTGTCCATCGATATGGTTCGCCGCTATGTTTGATGGAAATAGCACCCGTACTTCCAAGACATTGAGTTTTGATTGGAACAAGTGACAAGATCTCAGTCATTGAAGCTAAGAACTCCAAATTTTGTAGTTAGGTATGTTAAATTTTAGTATCATTTTTTATATCACTCATTGAATGAAGGTCTCATGATTGTGTCGGGAGTGTTTTAAATTTTTAATTTAGGTTATTAAAGTAAGGTTCACGTTTATCATGCCTGGTTTTGTGCACGCAGGGAATAGTCGGGTTGGTGACCGGCGGCGCGTCGGGGCTGGGGCTGGCCACCGCCGAGCTGCTGCTGAAGCAAGGCGGACGCGTCGTCATCTGCGACCTGCCGTCGAGCGGCGGCCACGACGCCGCCAAGAGGCTGGGGGAGCACGCCGCCTTTGTGCCAGTTGATGTAAGGCATTTCTGTGGGAGATACGAGTAACAGCTTCGATCTACCTACCTTACCTTTCCTTAAATTTCTTCTTTAATCCTATTAAATAAAAATATATTCAAATTTTACCTACGTAAATATAAGCTGTTACTTGTACTTGTAACGTTTGGCCACAGCAGACCCGGCTTTTGTTTTTTCTACTGTGTATAACCAGGGGGTCAATTCGGCCGATTTTGGAGATATCTAAATTTGTTCTCCGTTATCTCGCCATCTATCACTTTTGACGTGACAGATGGCCAGATGTGGCGATGTCCTGAGAAGATCGCAACTTCACCAACCCGGTCGCATTATTATTGCGTCTCCTTTGTATGTGACGGCGCATATCAGGCGCATACTCAACTTGACCGAGTAGTACGTGAAATTAGACAGCAGTTTCATATTTAGCCCATAGCCAGAATCTCAGTCACAGTTCAGTGTTGGCACAATTTTAAGAGCCGATTACACAACAGCATTTTTTTTCAGGTGACGTCGGAGAGCGACGTGAAGACAGCGCTTCAGGGCACGAAGGACCGCTTCGGGCGGCTCGACGTGGCCGTCAACTGCGCTGGCGTCGCCTCCGCCCAACGCATCTACAACTTCAAGAAGGACCAGCCTTTCGATCTAAAGACTTTCCAGAAAACCGTTGAGGTATACTGCTACCTAGGACTTAAATAATGATTACCTAATGATCGTTAAGGCGGTAACTACGAGTGAAATTTAGGAAGAAGTTTAGAGAAAAATTAAGTTTGTTTCGTTCGATGAAGCCGGTTTTCTAAACTGATTATTAAAAATACTAGTATGTAGTATGTCGCATGTCCTTGTATCTAAAAATTTTAGGGCAAAAAACTTGGCGCCCATACAGATCTCAATTCTTTTGTCGGCGAAGTCGACAACGTTGCTCGCGATATTGAACTTGGCTCTCATTTAACATTTATGTTTTTGATGGGATATCATTACTTTTTGTACAGAAATTGTTATGATCTGTAAATTACTTAATTATTAATTACTTGTGTGTGTGCTATTCTAGTACATCTTTCTTTTAAACAAACAAATAATTTTCCGAATCGGTTAGTACCTACGTGTTGGATTCTTGTGTGTGTGTGTGAGAGAGAGAGTGTGTGTGTGCCTTGCTAGTTGCTAGTACATCTTTAAAACAAAGAAAGAATTTTCCAAATCGGTTAATAAATGGCGGAGTTCTGAGGCAAGAAGCATAAATAATCATAATAATTATAAGAGTAAAAAAAACCTTTTTCGATTTTTTTATGTGTACACACACAATTACCAAGCTGAATGCCAAATTTCACCTTTCTAGTTCACCTGGAAGTCGGTTAGGTTTTTGATTACTAGTCACTAAGTCAGTCAGTCAGTCAGTCAGTGGTAAAAATGCCATTTTTTCGAGTTTAATATCTCAATAACTATTTCACCTATATTTATGAAACTTGGGGTTCTAGTTGTTCGAAAGGATCTAAATACATAAGCCAAATTTCATATTATTATTTTTATGTATTACCACATAAAAAATATGAATCGATAAAAAGATTCTATACAAATATTCATATGATTTCGAGTTATTGAGGGGTCAAAAGTGACTCCAAACTGTTCGTGTAATATAACACACGGCTGCTGCTCGCCAGTTCCTGGGGTGAACTTGGCTGGACACGCTGCCGCGTGTCTAGATAGATAAAACTATCAAATTAATAGAGAGTCATTTTTACTAACTGTTTAGAAATGAGCAAGAAAAAAAGTTTGGTTTTCGGTTATCTTATCAATACGATAAATACCTAAGCGTTTGTATTGCACGCCTGCCTCCAGCGAACAAGCGATGATTATGTGTGTTTGTCAGGTGAACCTTGTGGGCACGTTCAACGTGACCCGGCTGGCGGCCGGTATGATCGGCAAGAACGCGCCAGACGCCGACGGCCAACGTGGCGTCATCGTCAACACGGCCAGCGTGGCCGCCTTCGACGGACAAGTCAGTACCAAAGCAGTTTCACCCTTTGAGCGCCGAGCGGAAAAGCAATTCACCGTGCCACTGACGCCAAACCAAAAAAAAAAAAAGTGCTCCAAAATCAACAGAGATTAAGAAACACAGATAGTGGTTTGAATTAGCATGTTTTTGACCACTGAAATTTTTGACGTCAATAGACGTCGTTGGCGTCAGTGGCACGAATTCCCGATGACGTGATTTGCCGTCTTTGGCGGTCAAAGGGTTAAGTAAACCTTGGTCCAATTAATTCAAGAAGCCCACCGATATCTAAAGAGCGTCGCTGCCCCACGCTAGCTTTCCACCTTTCCACTAATAAACCTGTTGTACACGGGGCGCCACTTTACCGAGTCTGTCCTCTACCCCGTACCGTTATCCTGACACCTGCCTCAACACACTAGCGCCATCTATTGGCTTATATAAAAGCTTAGCTTTTAGAGTTAGTATGTTTTGAATAATTAAAGTCTGAGCGCCATGTGAGAACCGAATCTCTTCTTACTTATAAGGAATCATGTTCATTTCCGTATCTTTTTTTTCTATTTCTCGAAATACTCTTTTCGTTTACGTGGATAAGAAACATGCAAAAATTGTGATTTGATTAGCATACTATAGAGTGCATAGTAGAAAGTTGCATGCTGGCTCAGTAGTCCTCAAATGAAGGTCTAAGACTCCTCTAGTGTATTTGTGTACCTTACCTACCTACTTAAAATGTGTGATGTTTAAGCTTAAAACATTTTTGCAGATAGGACAGGCCGCGTATTCGGCTTCCAAGGCCGGCGTGGTGGGCATGACGTTGCCCATCGCACGCGACCTCGCCAAGCAGGGCATTCGAGTGGTCACCATTGCTCCAGGTAACTAAAGATTTGGTTCCACCAACTTTATGATGCGACGCCACCGACGGATCAAATCGTTACAAAAGGCAGAGCGGTATAGATCTATAATACATCTACAGACAATATACCTAGTCGCTGACTTCCGCGCGCTCTCGTAGCCGCATTGTAATGGAAGTGCTGATAACATAACAACAAACTAATAATGATCAGCAAAGAACTATACCATACCTACAATTTTTACGAGGGAAACATGAGCGACAAGCGGTTTTGATGGAAACTCCTCTCTCTCCTTCAACCATCATATCATACAATCGATACCTAGTCAAAATGTAATGTTTATTGTAATATCTATTAGTAATATTTATTTATCAGTAACGGTTGACTTACCAGGAAAACATCGTGAGGAAACCACCTAAGCCCAATAAGGCCTAGTTTCCCCTCTGGGTTGGAAGGTCAGATGGCAGTCGCTTAAGTAAAAACTAGTGCCTACGCCACATCTTGGGATTTAGGTAGCCGACCCCGATTGAGAATTCATTCTCAAAAAAAATGGGACAAAGGCTAGGAGGATGAGGATGAGTGGTTGACTTACCAGGATATGAAGATTAACATAACATAAACCTAACCTGGGCATTTCAAAAATCGTTTAAAGTCCCATAATTAATAACTAACAAATTTTCTGACAAACATTACATTGTGTAGGCATCTTTATAATTATGACTAGAAAAAGGATTCGACTGCACGGACATAACATAACAAACACGCCGCCATATTTCTCAACGCACTCGTAGATAGTAACGTTAGGTACCTTACCTACTTCTTTCAGGTTTGTTCCGGACACCAATGATGGAGGCTATGCCGGAGCCGGCGATCAAGGCTCTGGAGGCGCAGGTGCCCTTCCCCCCTCGCCTGGGACTGCCCAGCGAGTTCGCGCAGCTCGTCGAGGCCATCATACGGAACCCCATGCTCAACGGCGAGACGATACGACTCGACGGCTCCATCCGGATGCAACCCTAAACTTACGTGTTGAGAATAATCTTTAAAATTTTGTTTTAATATGAATTTGAGCAATTAGTTCATTCAGAGTTTAAATTATACTACTAAAGTCCCTTTTTCCCACTGGGCACTCCGGGCCTGTTGGTTGAAGCCGTGATGTTAGTTATAACCCTAGGATTATTGATATGTACCTAAACTATGTAAGTAGGTAGTAATATACCTTTTTCTAGGGTAGATAGGTATACAGGTACATATATACGTATATTGCGGTCGAACGAAAAAAAACTTTTCTGTATTAGCAATTAATAATTTGTAGTATTAAATATATAGGTATATATTTGTGAAATTTCAGCTATCTAAGTATGTAATAAAGGTCAAAATTGAAAATGCAGAAAAAAAAAAGATTTTTCGCTGCACTCTAATATACCTACACTTATCCACCACGCAGCTTCAACTACCTACGTATCAAACAGTAAGACATCGGTTACACACATATTCTGGTGTCAGTTCTAGTTCTATATATATCATTCTGGATCGTCTTTTATTGACATTCAATAATTTCCAGCAGTCCGGTCTGGTGAAATCCATCAGCCATTCTCTCATGGACTAGGAACGGACGCCAGAATGAACGTGCAACCAGTCGTGCAGAGCGCAGAGCGATACTTATAGACCTATTATCATGTACAGTAAGCAAAGCAGGGACGCTATGTAGGTATCTGCTACGGCAATGCGAATTAACTAAATGCAATTAGAGGTTATAGGTGGGGTTACTACGCCCATTGTAGTGGAATTGCTGAATACGCTTATTAGCTGTTTTTTTAACAATAAAGTACAGCCCAAAGCCATACAAGGGGATAAATAATCGCATTTAGTTTCTGGTGTGATTGTGTAACCCTTATAATATATAATATCGAACAATGTAAAATAAAATAACACACAAAATGGCGAGATGTGCGAGTTTAAATAATTGCCAATGTCTGATAAATAAAAAACACTCGGTTCAGTTGCGTTACTAATAAGCGTGAATTATCCGTGGTATTCCTGAATTTCAGGTAACCTATAAAAAGGAGGCAACTCCTCGAATTAGGGCAATGTTTTATGAAAGAAACAAAAGAGCGCTCTCTGCATTATTATAGCTACTATGACAAAACTTAATAAAACAAAACCTCCTAGCAATGTCATACATATACATTATACCGGGTCATCAATCCAAATGGGTCAGTAGGGAGAAGTCACAAAATATAAGAGATAGGGAAATCTGTTCTTACGAACCATGGCGTCGAATTTAGATTTAATAAAAAATGCATTATTATTTTTTTATAAATCTGATACATAATTTCATACATAACCCGGTCAAAACCGCTGAAAAGAATGTTACAATACGCCATGCGATTACTTTTAGAGTTTTAACCAGGTTTAATTCCCGGTTATAAGTACCTACATGAGATTTATAAAAAAAATTAATGCAGTTTGTACTAAACCTAAAATCGACTCCATGGTTCCTAAGAACAGATTTCCCCATCTCTTATTGTTTTCGTTTTCTCGTACTGACCCATTTGGATTGATCGCCCTGTGTATTTAATTTCTTAGCGCACGAACCGTATGAAACCGATCATGAAGCTGTTGACAGAACCCGCCTTCTCAAAGGGCTGAGCTACGTTAGTCCAACCAAAATCATTTTAAGTATTTGAAAACTTTTTAAAACTATATTCGATAAGTCGGTATGGCTGAGCTAGTTCCCACTAAAATCGTTACTCAATTGAGTGCTCTAAATATTGAAACATACAGATACCTACAAGCTAACCAAAAACATTGCTCCGCCATATGCTGCTTATTCGGCCTAAGCTTCTGAACAACGCTCGTAAAGTATATGAGAAATAGGAGAATGGATCAGAAATGAGAAGCGAAATGTTTAAACGAAAATATCATTTATTTCTACAATAACGGGCGGCGGCGCGAGCGTGGGCCCGGCCGACGCGGTGCGTCTCACAATGTTCTTGATCACCATGGAAATAAATACACTGGCGACGCGCAGGGGCGTCGTTATTCATGTATCTATGTTGCCGTCTAAAAATAGATCGTGTTTACAATTATAAACTTAAACATCTCTAAACAAAATTTACAATTAAAATAGGTTTAAAGATTTAGTGACAACATTAACTATTTACCTTATAATGGTATAAAAGACGTAATGTGAGGTAATGACACAGTGTAGCGTGGCTATAGTACTTTACCCGGCATTCCACTCTAACTGAACTTTTATTGCGATATCAAAATGCTTTCAGATTAAGCCACGTGGGCTGCAGACGTCGATGTTAGTCTATAGAGCACGCTGTAATTACTGGATTTTGTGCAATAAATCAGCAAGGAGAGCTTACAGAGAAGTACAGCTAATGAAGTTTTAAGCATCAATGTAATTTTATAATAATAACAACGGTAGACAAAAATAACGAAACAAAGTGCTATCTGCCTTCTTGTAAGTTCTATTTGCTTTCTTACTGCAACAACAACAAATTTGAATGTAATGGTATATAGTATTTGACCTCTTTGATTTCAAACAACATGGGTCCAAGTTATGTCCAGCGTACAATGTGGCTAACACAATGAACATAGTTGTGATTGAAAGTGCGATAGATACGTTTCTGAAGTCAACACTCAATAGGCAAAGTGTTCAGTTAGAATGCAAACAGCCTTACAACAAGCCGTTTCGGCATGACTTGTCGGTGTACTTATGTATATTATGACGGGTCAACGGCGGCCGCCGCCTGCGAGGTGCGTTCCGCGCTGACCACAGAACACGTAAACAGCTATATACTCTATTGCATCTGATAGAACAACATTATTATACTAACAGCAAATGCGAATTGCATTGGTATCCTTTAGCCCCATTATTCAGAATCAACAATAACCTTTTAGCTCGATTGAAACTGTTTACGTTGACCTAACTATATTTACAATATTAATGAAATAGAACTTACACGGCTCGCGAAATAAAGTTAGGTGCAACAGAATTAATGCTTAGGTCCTTAAAAGACTTACAGATAATATGAACCTTTCAGGCAAAGGCATGTCAATTCGCTCAAATTCACGCCTTCACAAAACTTAACCGAGAGAATACTATACACTGATTAAAGTTAAACAACATCGACTGAGATTAAATCTAACTTATCGTTAATGAACAACAAAGTGGTTAACTTACAAATTGGATCGCCTCATGTAGCGTTACCATTAGCGTTATTTTGGAATGTGTGCGACGCGTACGTGTACCCTCCCGCGAGCGGGCATCCTGCTCGGTGTTGGCACTGGCAGCGACGGCAGCGACGGCAGCGCCGCCCGCCGAGCGAATCTGAGCGAAGCGAGCCTCTGCGCGAGACCTGCGCCTAACCACTCGTCGCTTACTCATTAATTCAACTCAAATGTACATTTATATAACACACCTTGTGTATATTTCAAATATGTACTTAACGTTTTAATTCATAAATATAGATATTCCTTATATAGACATTAAAATACAACTTTAAGCTATATATTACAACCTAACATTAAAAAGTAAATAGTAGGTATAATGTTTATGTGTATAGAATAACTCTTACTTGATATTAAATTGTTGCCGATTAAAACAAGCAAATGACAAAAGTGAAATAGCGATTAACCTGACTAACAGAAGCTAAAATTAACTTATGAACACTGGCACCTTATTGTTGAACCGTTTATTGTCTAAATTAGTAGTTCCATCCAGAGAAAACAAACGTTGTACTTGTGGAGGAAGGGAGCGCCCTCCCGACCAACTGTCGCGAACCCTGTACGATTACTTAACTAATGGCACTCCACTCTGTAACCATGCACTTGTCTTGGACTTGCACCGTCATACTGCAATACAGTTCTACCCCGAGCTCGCATACCTCACTACTGTTGTCTAACGACAACGTAAGCATTCCTGCGTGATGTATAATATCAATATATCACAAATATGTGCATACAGTCCGTGAGCTCTCGGATTGGGATTCGGGTTTGTTTGTCTGTTTGTTTCTCATCTATTGGGTGAAAATGGAAAGGTTCTTATCTCGATACCAAGAAAAAAAATGAAAATAATAATATTGCTTTGCTATTCCGCGATAGAATATCGATATTCTATCGCGGAATAGCAAAGCAATATTATTATTTTCATTAATATGGATTTCCGCAAAGTAACGCCTGATTCAATTAATTACTTCGATACCAAGAGCCAGCGAGACAGGTATAAAATTCGAATCACATTCTGTCAGCTCATGTACTGTACTGGTGTGTATATAATCTAACAAAAGGCTAACGTCTCTGTGCCCGGAACCAACCTACGAGGGTGAACTTGTGGCCGACGCGGGCCGGCCCCCGCCTCGTAAAGATCGCCCGAGGCTTAGTAGCAACTCTGTCTTTATATCTTATATACACGTGTCCTTGTATCTAATAAACGAATGCCACAGTAAATATATTCAACAAAAACACGGTTTGGCCTTTGGAAGCAATTCAATCCAGCCAGATCCAGGGTGTAAATATGGATAAGTTTTACTGCTAAAGGTACATACATATTTTGTAGTAATACTTAAGTTGATAATGACAACATAGTCTGGTAACGATAAACTGGTATAAATCGGGCATAAAGTATCGTACTAGCATGCGGTTGGCTCCCAGGACTACTACTCACAGCTACTTAATCTGCGGACGAAATTCTCTTTGTTTTACTAATTAATATATTCGTATTAAAATGTATATTTAAGCAGGGGAAAATATCTAATCAATAGCAATTTTCTTTGGATTACCGGGAGACTGTTAAGCTATTTTGACGGCGCATACGTACTCTATTGATATTAAAGAGTAAACCTGATTATTTTACGTTACGAATGCAGTTAAAGAAAAATCTCAGTAATGGCAGTCGTCCGTCATCACTTCCGGGGCAACAATGGTCGATTCCTTGTATTGGTATGGTGCACGGAACTCATCTAGTACAAATTATTAATACTGATATGTTAAAAATTTAAGTGCAGGATCACGTATAAATAAATACTGTATATAATGGTAACACATTTGGTAAAATGAAATAGACAACACTAATAAAAGGAATCAAAAATTGCGGTAAACGAGTCAAAAGCGATTCAATTGTTTAAAATAGTAGAATTCCGCTGTACTTATTATACAGCCGGTGTAGCATGCGGCGCTCCGCCGCTGTGCCCGACCGACCCTTGCCAGGCAAGTGCCGCACAGCCTAATGTACTAGTCATACAATCACAGATCAGCTTTGCCCTTGCTTGGTACTGAGCCTAAAGCGTGGAGCTGTGAACCACACAACTAACTACTCAATGCGAATCCCATTTGCATGTACCTAATTAAAATTATTAAAAAAAACTAAAATCCCGGAAAACCTATAATAAAATATACTTCAAACGAAATAAGGGCCACTAAAATTTACACACTTAACAAATCTATTATTTTCAGTAAGAGAAAATCTGTGTGTTAAAACTACTTAATTTCAAATCCTTTTTTCCAATTTTTAAGATGGTGCTGTGTTAAAGAGTAACATCAGCATCAAAAATGATGTGGCCCTTATATTTTTTTTTTGAATAATTCCCTACAGACACGCTATTAATTAATCGGTAGCGAAACAGCTAAAAAATAGAAACGTTTCGTGTGAAATTGAAGTTAACCGGAACCGTACCTGGTTACAAAAGTGGCGGTGGACGTTAAACAGACGTGCGCAACCTATGAATCTGTTAAAGCGACACACCTATATACTATAAATATATTTTATTATCTGTGCTTCAACGTTAAGGAAATCATGTTTTTGTAATATTATTACCACAACAACATTAGAAGGAACTCTTTTTTTACAATTACTTTAAGCAGGTACTACCCCCATACTGTATGCGTCGCGCCGCGAAGTATATGTCTTACATATAACAATAGGTGGTAACTATTGTTCGGATGCACTAAATATTACTAGGACATGACTCGGATTATGAACAATATGATTCAGTGGAGTATCGCATATGCCTCAGGCGGCCAGTCCGTCCAACGGAGCGAGAGGAACGCGCCGGCTTGCGACGATGTTCGTCTCGCGACCCACAACACCTTGTGTCACTATCTATTCTTTGTATAATATATGTATAATTTTTAAACAAAACGCAACAATGGGCGCAGTATCTTTTGGTCAAATAAACTATGTAAAATAATACGGCAAAACAGCGATCGCCTAAAACGTTCCTTTCGATCCGTTTGATACTACTGGAATATTACTTTTAATTCCCGCTATAACTAAAACTCAAATAAATTTCTAATATATGTCATGAGAATAAATTTACAGTGTTCACTGGACGGTATTAAAGATAACACACAGTGCCATAATTTTATACAAGAGCCGCAAAGTTAAATAAGAAAATAACATCACCCAACATATACTAACCTACTACTCGTTGATGCGGCCTACGGTACCGTCGCACTTGGTGCAATGATACAAAGATATAGGTATATACTATTAACATTTACTTACACAAACCGTCAATCACATTTCCGATTAATTAAAACCATCCGAACTAGGCGGCGCCGCGCGCGCGCCGGCGGGCCGGCAGGCGCGCGGCGCATCGCTCTACTAAGTATGTTACAAAAATAAAAGATCCCAAAAGAATTGCAGCGCAGGCACATACCTACATAATACACAGTGATAACAATATTATATATAACCTCTTACAGAATGATCATTTAATTTCTTTACGTACACTACTATATGTTAGAAAAATACGAAATAATGTACTTTCACTTTAACATATTTTATATGTTAATAAAGAACAATATTTTTTATAAAAATACATCATTTTCCTTGGCCAATGGCCAGTAGAAACTAGTACCCATATTATCTTTAAAAATCTATGATTTTTAAGGCTTTTTGCAGTAGGTACGTTGAGGGTTAATTTACATACTTTATAATAATATAAGTATATTTAATCACTGTAAATCTGCTAGTTAGTTTTTAACAAAGATTATAATTTGTACTGGTATGGCCGATTAACATAATTTCATAATTTGACATTATAATACAACAAATATAAACATTTCAGGATTAATTTGAACCATGAATTTAATTCCGCACAATTGGTCTTATCATTACAATAGAACTTTTAATATGTTACATGCCAACTCTTAATAAAATCTGAATAGTCAATTGTCAAGCCGCCACTCGGGCCTTGTCCCAGTTGTCCATCGCGCCGCGGCGACACATGTAAGCCACAGAACATATCACCAGAACATACATAAATAACACACAGTTTACTAAATCGTTAAGTGTCTCAAAGTTTCAAATAATAATTGTGTGTTTATTTTATAACATGGATAAGAAAATGCGACGCCAGGAGATGCGCGTGGCGCCGCGAACCAATTATTATACGTGCTAATAGTTACCGTAATATAACTAACAATCATTATTATACATATCTCAACTAACATTAAAAACGGTTTTTCATCAAATTTCTTCGTTTATAATCACAGACGCTTTCCTAAAATATGTACGTAATATTTCTGTTTACTAAGCAACAAAGTCGAAAAACCTACACTTAAAAGACATCATATTTACAAAATAAAATATGTTCGGTGAATGTGCTAAGAAGCCAAGCCATCGTTCAACTAGTTTGTCTACTGGTGTATTTAATTGCTCACAAGATTACTTTACCACCCTTTCTCACGCGTTTAACTCGTTTATGTGACAGATGAAGTATCCAGGAAACATTAGTTAGTTCTGTACAGATCACAGGAGTTCATCTTTAATATTTGTTCAAACACCGAGTTGGCACGACTGTACCTAATATGCTCATGATTAGGCCGACTTGATGTTCGATTGCCATGTAATGGAATTATACAATACAATGTCTCCTAAATAAATGAAGGAAACGCAAGAAGCGAGAGCATTTGGAATAGTTTGGCTTGGCTTAAGTATTCGTTTGTCTGCTGTTTCACAAAGTGCGAGCGTACAATTAATTTGCTGATTATAACTTTATGGTCGTTTGAATTAAGACGACATATTGTTAAATAAATATTTATGTAAGTATATTTATTTTAGGTAGATAAATATTTGTTTTATGTATTCGGACTAGGCACGCGCCGCGCCGCCCGGTCGGCGCTCGGCGCAATAACTTATTTAATCACACACCAAATTACAAACTAAAGCTAATTTAATAAGTAAAGTTTGTCGAATAAGATTATATCTGATGTGGTGTCGGGGCGCTTGGCGCTTCTTCGGTCTTAACCTTACCCTTCACTGGGACTTCAAGATCTGCAAACAGAAATCGCCAACAGTGTTTTAACAAGTCATGACAGAGCGTTTATTAAACAATGAATTAAAAAGATACATAACTTTTAATGTATGTGTCGCTCCGAAGTTAATACTCTATTTAATTTAAAAAACATATTATAAGTGATAAAAGAGCGAGCCTTAGCAACGACTACGAACAAAATTTCAAATATATGGAGGCTCCCATAAATATATATCCAAAAATTAATATTATGTTACGTAAGAAACAAGGGTCTAAGTTTTTTGGATATAGATATCCTTACAAACCGCCCACATTCAGTTCTCAAAAATAGCGACTCTCAATATACCGTATAATCCGTAAGTTCAGTTCATAATTTTAATATGTGTCGTATTGTAATTTTGATATGCTTTTGTTTGGCAGCTTTGCTAAGAACCACTCTTTTAAACGCACATAATTCAGAGCGGAATCTTTAACTATCGTGAAGAATTTACTGCCGCAGTCATTATTTTGACAATAAACGGCCAATGTCGTGTGCGAGATGTAGACGTTATTGTCTGGCTAACGAAATATTACTCAAATGTTTGGCCAAAAGTTTAGTCTTAGTTAGACTTATTTAACTCATTTCCTTAGGTAACTTAGGTGTGGACAGAATATTTAAAATATTTTCTAGCATCAAAACTATAATTCCTACTATAAAATAAAAAATACATTTATATAATAACCAACAAATATGATCATTATACTTAAACTAGCTCTTAAACACAAAATTGTCTTGATTTATCAATATTTCGCAAAATTTTTATTGGGTTTCGCTTTATACGAAATTGTAAAACGGCTGTTATAGAATTGTTTCGTATATTACTCTGGGGTTTAAATATTTTTTAAATATTAAGGGACAATCATACACAAATCGACCTAGTCCCAAACTAAGCAAAGCTTGTACTATGGGTACTAGACGACGATATACATAATATATATAGATAACATCCATGACCCAAGAACAAATATTTTGCACAAATATTTGACCCGGCCGGGATTCGAACCCGGGACCGCCGACTCAGTAGGCAGGTGTCTACAAACCGAGCCAAACGCGTCGTCACGTCGTCGGGGTGAATGAGTTTAGTATAAATATGACATCAAAATTTGAATAGGGTTAAAGAGGAGGATTTAAAAATACCATAATAAGCTGAAATTTAATATTAAAATTCTAAAACCCAAAACGCAAAGCAGTGAGTAGTGTCCGTTTTCTATTGGGAAACAGTATGACATTTTGGAGTACATCAATGCCATTTGGTACGGGTATTATACACGCCCACCTGAGCCCAAAATGCCCGGTAGCCAGTTTGAACTCCGCGACTGGTTGGGTCGAATTACAGAGCTCCAGGCGCTCAGAAAAAAAAAATAATAATAGTGGATTAGTTTGGACCTTTGAGTTATGTTTGGTGTCGTTATCAGGTAACTAGATGATGCCTAATTCATTATCCATATCAGTGTTTTAGGGTTCCCTAGCAAAATATGGCGCAATACTAAAATAATAAACTCTTAGTCGTAACGAAATTCAATCAAACCCTCATATATTCATATATTTTGTATTAAACTTGGTTAACAAAAAATTCTACTCAAGCCAATTTATTTTAATACTGATTTAAAAACATTAGCAGTAAATATAAATTTGACTATTTTCAATGTAGGCGGTTGTCACACTGCTCCGCACATCGGAGCGGCGTCCAGTGCTGCGGTTTTTAACTTTGTACGTAGAATCTTGATTTGTACACATAAATCGCAGGGTAACACACTGACACCGCATCTCGGCTCAAACTAAAAATCCGCAGCACCTCTCCGTCCGTCCGTCTCCGTCCAGATTCCGTCGCAGTGTGACAATCGCCGTAGAATAATAGTATATTACTGCAGACGCCGGGAAATAAGGGCTTGCCGGCTGAGTAGGTATAGACGGCCGACCGTAAGTGATACGAAGCCGGCAAGCCCTTTTCACGGCTAAGGCATATAAATATAGTGCTTTTCTCAAACATATGCAATGAAATAAAAAATACACCACTCAAAAAAACATAATTCAGCTGTTCAGCCTGTTCATGAACACAGACGCCATGTTAAAAAAAAGTATTTTTAATTTTCCCTCCAATCCCTCTATATTTTTTTTCTCTAATAACTCGTCCACTTGTGTAGTGTTCAAATATTAGGGCCATTATACACAACTTGATAATAAGAATCTTAATTTCTATAATAAATAAAATAAAGGCAGAGGATTTTAAATATTGTCTATGGTCTCTGGTGACTCACGTATAGACAGTATTTTAAATTTATTCATCAACACATTGAATCATACAGATTTTTATTCTTAATATCAGTTCGTGTGTACTAGGCATTAACGCGGATATTGTTGGTCCGATGGCTGAATGGGTAGCCACTAGAAAAAAAAAACAGCTGTTCATAAACAGAGACGCCATGTTTACATTAAAATTAAAGACAAATTACTTCCCGGCCTAGGCCTTCAATTTTGTTTGAAATGCCTTTACAGTTCTCTCGAATTGTTCCGCCGGAAACTTGACATTTCGAAGCCTGTTTTAACGTACGTTATGACGATATTTCATTTCATGTTTGAGAAAAATATTTAGTCCTATTTGTTATGAAAAAGCTGCACTTTGTGATGGAAGCAAGCTGTTTTGCACAGTGATACGAGTAATATAGACCAAAATAAACCACCTTGCACCTTGCATAAGCACCTTAAATATCAAAATCGGAATATTCGTTGAGGTTTTAGATTTTTTGTAAGTTTTTTTGACCCAGCGGCGCCATGTCTGTATTCTTCAATTACTTTGGAACTATACGAGCTAATGATATGCGGTTTTTTTTCGTAAATGTAAAATTAGTTGTGTATTAATATAAATAAATAAAAAAGTACTATGTACATGCATTTTTACGAGTAAAATTCCAAAAAATCATAAATTTCAAAAACTTTTTTCAGAAAATATTATTTTGTTCGTATCCAAAATTATTTTCTACCAGTTTCGGAGTATCCGTTCAGGATTTAGAATTTTTTAAACTTTTTTTCTATAAGTGGCGCCATCTCTGTTCCTAAGGGGGGTGAAACTAATTTCTCCTCGAGTGAAATCGTTTATTTTGGTCTATATTATCACTGTGCAAAACGGCTTGCTTTCATCACAAAGTGCAGCTTCCGGGCCAAAACCGTCCATAACAAGTAAGACTAATTGAAAGTACTGCGGCTTTCGTCAGCTCTGCGTAGGGTACGGCAAAACAACCCGAAAAATAAGTAATACGACCAAAAAAAAAACAGCGAAGTGCAAGTCTGACTCGCGCACCGAGCGTTCCGTACAAATTTTAACTTATCCCATCCCATCTTATCTGGTAGGGCCCGGTTAAGTTAACTTAACTGTTCGTAGTACTTGTTTTTCGGGTCTTTTTGCCGTCCCCTACACTGCGCTGACGAACGTCACAGTACTTATTTTAATTTACATTGAAAATAGTCAAATTTGTGAAGTGTAAATGTTTTTAAAATCTGTATTAAATGGGCTTTCGAATGGAATTTTTAACTAATAAAATATGAGGGTTTGCTTGCATTTCGTTACTACTATTGAATTCTTCTTTCATGGCGCCGGACAGGCTAACAAAGGAAACATGTGGACATTATAATAGAATAGGATAATCATTAATTTAATCGATCATTAAACATTACCGTTCCAAATGTGATTTTTTTAATTGCATTTTCAACCTAGAAAGGTATTACAGATTCTAGTACCTAAGCATCTGTCATATTCATAATCCTCATACCTACACATTAAATTATACAGTTGAGCCCCGATAAAGCGAACTTAAAAAAAATACAACCTCTGTTCAGACCTGTATGTTAGTAATTAAACGCGAGTATTCTCTGAATTAATATAATTTTCATCACACTTGCTCGTAAATCAAGGGTTTACATGCTAGAAAACCGGGCGGTAAGTCGTAAATTACGCCCTATGGCGGTTTTTTAATTGAAAACATTTACGTTTTGTTATATGATTTTTATTTAGGTATAAAAAGGTTTTATTAAAAAGATACTCTTTGTTTAATTTAATTTTTGAAATGCTTATTTAAAGAGAAGAGTGGATAATTATTATAAAAGTATATAAACACGTATTGTATTTACAGTCATATTAATTAATATATTTTCTTTTGTTATACTGTATTTTGTAAATTTATATTTTAATAATTATTTTTTCGTATGTTGTGTTTTTGCCGCTCGTTACACAATATCCAAACGCAATATTATGGATAGTTTACAGGAACGGCTTCTGATTGGTCGGCGGTCTGACATGCCAACATGGCGGCAAAAATCAGAAATGAAATATTAAATATTTACTACATGTTACTGTTTTCCTGATTTATGGTGAATATAATCACTTTGTTTATCTTTACGTCGTTGTATTTTCTGTAAAATTAAATGAATTTACTATGTAATCGATGCCATCAAATCAAATAAAAGAGTCTAAGGAAAGGATTCCGCTCGAAATTATTATCCATTTTCAAGTTAATCCTTTTGATTGAACTGTAAAAATAGAAAACTTTGTATTAAAGAACTGAAATAAGGTTTTTTTCTGTCTCAATGTATAAGTTAAGTAGATAGTAGGTAGATATTAATAGTATGATTTAAATGGTTAATTTCTACGTATGTGGCGTCATATTATGATGTAAGTAATTTGTTTTATTTTTAGTGTTCTTGATGCTCACTGTTACACTAATTTACTGTAATTTCTCATTAAGTGAAATGTTAAATTTCTTTTGAGAAAATAAAGTTCGTTAAACCCAAGTACATAAATATGTGCAAAGATTAATTTAGTTATGTATTTGCTAAACCTATATATTTTATTCCTCAATTCAAGAAGGTACAAACGCCGCACTTAATAAAAGCATTATCACTATGAGCTGGACAAATATTAAATTTTATTAAATATAGTAGTTACCTACATAGTTTTGTTTTATAAATATTTTGGTATAGACTGCTATAATTATTACTTTTGTGTTATTTCCTCCCAAGTGTGATGAAAAATGTCGTACGTGACTCTGGTAAAGGAATTCCTAACTCATGTCATTAAAACCCTCGCCTTCGGCTTCGGGCTCGTTTGTAATCTTCCTCGTTTACCAGCCTTGTTACGTAATGAACTATAATGAGCTTCCGAAATCAAATTCCGAAAACAAAGGTTGAAACGCACTTAGATAGTCACTGTTGGCGATGTTTTGTTCTATTTCAGTTCGCGATATTTTGTGTTTGCGTTCTGTAGAATATTGTGTTTTGTAGAATCCAATATGCCTCAAAAAACTGGTGGCGTGCCAGTACAGCACAGTGACTTAAACACGCGAGAGGGAAAATTAGAATCAGCAGTTTCGGCGGAGGAGGGGTCACTCGGTATTTCGGATTACAGCGATGTTCAGATTAGCCCGAGTACGGATTATCGAGGCTCTACTGCATTATTCGCATAGTCATGGACATTATGAATGGCACAACTTGTTACGACTGTCAGTATTACTTATTTAATCGCTCTCACTAGGCGCGCGCTGAGACTATCATCTAAGGCATCTACCACCAAAAGTGCTACTGATATGGACTACCGACTCTGCGTACTGCGTGCTGCTTAACAAGACGCTCGATCATAACTGTATATTAAAAAAAATGCAAAATAAGGTGCTACTTGCATCTGTGAATAGAGTGCCGGATCTAAAGGGCAACCGGGGAAGATTTCCCCTGGCGCGCTAAAATGCCAATAAAGGAAAGCTATAATGCCAGCCAGAAAATTCATTTATTTTAGAAAATTGCCAAACAACAGCATGAGGAGGTTCTATTCTTTGACATAACATAATTTGTCCCTAAGTCGTTACACATAACACTTTTGCCATAATTTGCCATAATGACTGTTAGTCATAATGTTAAGTACCCATATATTTTATTGCTTCCCATACTCTATCGACTGTTCTAAATTATTTTAGTCATAAATGTATTTAACCTCATTGTAAAATTCCTAATTTTGCTTGTCCTTAACTCTTTTGCCCTCAGTTCATTGTCATAACATCATTTGTCCTAAAGACGTTAGCCATAATACTTCTGCCATAATGTTACATACCCATATTTATTCCTTACCATAGTGCATCGAATGTCCTATATATATTTTCTCATAATATTGATAGTCTTAAGTCTCTTACTGAGAAATACAATATAAACTCAAGTTTTTACAGAGTAAGTCCTAACAAAAGTTTAACAAAATAGTCATCGGAGGGACATACGGTTAAAGTTCGAAAATGTTACGAACCCGAATCTTAAACTCCGACTCCACGTGGTATTGCCACAATTATTTTGGTCAAATTCCATTACCCTAACAAATATTAGCAACTGTTAAAAAAAACATTGCATTGCATTGTTATGATGGCGTATTGTAGTAGTTTTAAAATGTAATATTATGTGTACGATATATTAGGCTGCACCCAGAGCACCCTAGAGTGTTCCTGTAAAGGCGCGGAGGGAGAGCAGCCCTCGCCCGCCGTGATCAAGCTCGGGAGCCGTGCGAGGCGGAGCAACTGAGGCTGGGAAGCTGCGGAGCAAAGTAAGGGCGACCGTGCTTGGTCACGCAATGGCGGAAGGGCTGCTCTTCTTGCAGCGCCGGAGCTAAGGCGGAGTCAGCTTTGGTCGATTTAGGAGTCCATTATCTCGGTTATTAATGTTATTATCAATTTTAGAAAAATTTTGCCTATACAAAACACGCTTATTTTATGATGAAGTGATAATTTGCTCGGTTGGCCGCTGCCGCGACTGATCGGCTCTTCTGATGATGAATCGCGTACCGATTCGAATCATGTCGAGCGATATTCGACTTCTACGACGTGCGTAAACCCCTTTATGTATTTTAATAAGTGATAAATTAATTACTTATTTGAAATGTTGCGTTATTACTTATTATGACAATCGAATTACGTACAAATAATATTCGGTCAAAAGAGACTTTAGGAAAATCGATGTTATGTTATGACAAAGAGAATAAATTCGTGGGAAATGTTATGACTAGGAACATTATGAGTATCACGAATTATGGTGAGCGATATATTAGGATTATAAAATATTATGAATGACTTTCAAAATTAGACGTTTTGATTATTATAACTAACGAAATTCGGGCAAGTAATATTAGGTCAAGGAATATTATGTTATATGATCGTTAGGAAAAACGATCATTATGACCAAAAACTTTATGGGAGGCGAAAGTAGGATCTCAGATGTTATGACAAAAATTAGAGAGCCCAGCATGAGCAGTGATCTTGCGAGCGCAATTTTTAAGATTTGTTTCTATGCTCAAAAATCATAGATCCGACACCGTGTGAATTGAAGCAACGTACGACCGAAAATTTGGCCCACCGCGACTGCGGTGACGGTTGCAATGTGCAAGTGCCGTGCGGGTGAGGTTAACGTAAAGGGCTGCTTACTCTAGATGGGCGAGTGTGGCTCAATCGTGTCGCTTGGCAGGAATCCGCATCTGACACAGAGCAACAAATCTGTTAAGGCTGAGGCCACACATGGCTCATGCCTTGCTCAGTTACAAGCGCTTCGTTCAGTAGAATAATGAGGATACACAGATTTCGTATTTTTTTACTCCAGACAGTTCAGTAGAGTACCCACGACTAAGACAAAAAGTTCTAAGCCCAATTTTTGATTATTCGGGTTAATTATAATCTAAAACCATTGCATGTCCAATTGGTTAAAATTAATACTGCTTTTTGAACATAATGCGGCTACAAAGACTCTGTTTCTCGATACGGGAGTTCTAACGAAAGGAATCTTAAGTATGTTTTAATATCGAAATCTAGTTCATGCTATTAATGTATTATTCTTCATTTGACGAAATCTCGGGGCACCTCCTCATTTAAATCCGGGACAGGATAAAGTCGTTGTTTTTGGGTATTTATATAAGTTTTAGGAGTCGCTAACGGCAAAATATAGATAAAAAACAAAGTTTAATTAACTATATCTTTTTATATTTATATAAAGTGCATTATTCTCTTAATTTAGCGTTAACTGCCATAGCGTAATTAATTTTTATAATTTTTCTGAGCAGCACTGTAAGGCGTAGACTTATTAAAAGTGAAATCACGATGTTAAGTGTCAACAAACATATACATTGCGTGCTGAATTATTTTATATGGATTAAAAGGGGACTTTTTTTAAATTTACGGAGCAATATATTAATACGTGCATATACTAAGACCCCGCAAAGTTTGCAGTTACATAAAATGTACACGCTGTATGTGAACCAAGTTATATTAACATTTATCTCAGATATTAATGGGCGAAAACGACCACTATTACAAAATGAAAACAAAACACAGTGACTTTCCTACTCAAAATGAGGAGATGCCCCAAGAAAAAAGAAAAAAAGAACAAAATAGGAAGACCGTAATGTACAGATTTATCATTTGAAAATTCAAAATCGTAGCCTACCTAAATAAAAATCGGAGCCGGTCGGTTGGACCTTTCCTTGCTAATGTTATTCTCATACCAGTACTTTTTCAACAAAAACCTTTCATATCTCGCAAAATATTAATCCTTTAAGAATAGGTGTAATCTCATTCGATTCAGCGCAATAAATTACATTGAAAATGACACATCATTCGCCTATTTTGTTTCGTTTAAATTTCCCCCAGCCCATACCTCCCTCCCAGTGGGTAGGACTCTTAAATTATGGCAGGACTCGGCAGATCCTCATTTCTAGTGCCAAGATTAAGTTATAAACAAAGTTTCATTGATGTACATAATTTGCGGTCAAACTATTGTATTTAGTGTTACTTTACCAGTATTAATAAGTATTTAAAGCAACATGTACTTATACAAAACAATATTTGAACATCGGTTACGATACCACAGCAGAATAAATAGCTGTGTTTTGAGTAAATTTAATCCCGTAGTTGCCAAGAAATCTGGAAATACACTGTTTCCTGACATTACTTTAGTTAAGTGCACAAATCTAAAATAATTTCGCACCACCTTTACTACTGAATGCAGTTGTTACCGTCGGTCACTCTTCAATCATTCACACTTTAATTTTATTGATAAATTACCACTGGTCCAATATCTGCTAGATATGTAGATAATGTAGATTTTACATTGACTCGTGATTGCGACGGTCATGTAGGACACTGAAGTGCTAATAAAGTCGGTAGTGACTAATGCGACTTCCTCGCGGAAGATTGATTTGTTGCCGGACATGCAAGTTGAAATGCGACCCGGTCTGTATAATAAATAAATTATCTCATCTAAAATTTAGTTGAGCTACTCTCGGGTAACATTGATAGAATTGCCAACATTTCATATTTCTAACAGCTGGAAATTAATATCAAGAGAGCTTTGCGTCGTGTACTCTAAAAAAATATTTAAATTTATTTTTCTGTATGGAAGAAAAATAAGGAAGTACATAAAATAACCGAAATCTACAACAACTGCCTGCATAGAGTTGTAGTCTTCGACCTATCCGCGAATAAAAATAGGCTCTCAATAATGTCAAGCTCAACGTCATTCGTTTTTTTTTATTAGACGCCAGACTATAGTAACCCATACATTGTCATAGTTTTGGAGTTACTACATTTTAGAATTAGTAAATGTTAATAAAGAAATAATAAATATAATTTTCATCTCTCCTGTTAGGAAAGTGTCATTTTCATGAGTAGATAGCCGGGTGGAAAATAGCTTTTCCATCCCTAGGGTGGAAAGTATTTTTCTTTAATTGCCATGGAGTCAAAGATAATTGCCTTCTAGATGCACGTCGCGACCAACTAAATTAGGTACAATCTAGTCGGCTGTGGTAAGTGGCCATTGAAAAAAGGTCTTCAAAGAGTAGATGTAGGCAAGCTTAATTTATTTATTTCTAAATATTTGTATAGAATCTTTTTTTATCGATTCTTATTTTCGGAAACGCGGAGGTCGCGGGTTCAAACCCCGCTTCGATTGTAGTAGATCGCATTCAATTTTTCTTTCTTAATTTACCTTTGTGTCATTATTTATTTATTTCTAATTATTAAATATAAATTTGCATTATATTCATAATACATACATATAATTCCGTCCCACATTTATTGATAGATCGTACATTTATACCCTTAATTTCGCAGTGTATCCCAGGAGGAACACATTCTTAGGCCATATTTTTCCATTTTTTTTCGAATCAGAATTTTTTGCTCTATTCTACCAACGAGGCTTGAACTAGCGACCGCCGTAATTTTTTGCGAAATTAAGGGAAAATAAAATTAACCATTGGATTGTTTTTTTTTACTTTTTAAATGTTGGCTGTATGTATATCTTAACTTTTTTTTATCTTTTAAAAATAAGAACAATGAAAGTTTGCAGTAGTAAAAGCGGGAACGCGAGATTAAATATATATATCGTGTCTTTAATTGATTATTAGTTAAAAATGACATGGACATTAATATAACTTACTCATGACATGTGTGCGTGTAGTATTTTATTTTCCTCGCAGTCGAAATGAAAAGCAGAGTGTTTAACTCGGGTGAAATTACCCATTTCACCCTCGAACTATTGGCGCTCTCACTTCGTTCGAGCGCCAGAAATATCTCGGGTGCAATGGCTCACTTTCTACCCTTGGTTAACAATATACTATAGTAGACTCAGGAAAAGTATAAAAACAGTGATTAAGTTCTCTTTCTAAGCGGAATACAGATAGGAAATAACATTGTAGTATTCAAAATATGAAATGTTGTCAATTACTCGTTACACTAGCAGTTACCTCTCAGTCTTATTTCAGTTACGAGGTCTGTTACTTTTTGTTTCCACATATTACCCGGTTGCTGAATTAAACCATATAATTTATTGTCACATGTTTTAAAGTTACTGACGCAGGCAGTAAATCCTTTAAAGAGGACCTATATCAGGCTGTTGATAAAATATCGCGTATAACTTAAAGAAATAAACATAGAAAATATTCGGATCTTTCACAATTTCTATTGAGTTCGGACATTGTAATTAACCGAAAATACAAGGAAATAAAATTAAGCATCTGTTCTTAAATATATTAAACTGAATGCACTGATATAAAAATAAACAAATCTGACTTATAGTTATATACCATCTTAAAAGAAAACTACTCGTATAATTATATAACTGCGTACACTACAGATTGACGTGAAAATAATTATTAAGCACCAACCCCAAAAATACTTAGAAATAAAAAGCTATTTGGTTGTTATTTGTATCACATGAAATTGCTGCAAAAGCATTGAACTGATTTTAGAGTTGCCAGGCAAGTGAATGCCAATACTGTTTGAGGGTAAACGTTAAAATGTAAATTATTGGTGTTAAAAGAGGAAAGCCTGTAAGTAGGCTCATGAATAAGTTTCCGAAAAGCGGTGCCATGGTGATAAGATGAAGCTGACAACTCTGTTTTACGAAACTAAAAGTGATGTGTTTTGAATTACGATAATTTCATATGATATAAGGTAACATACAATCGGTCTAGGGTCGACGTGTGCTCGGCACTCCGGTTAACCATTTCGCCTCCGTTCGGCCTAGAACGAGACATAATATTGCATTTCTAATGTAAATACTACTTAAATGAATACATGTATATATACTGGTGACTATATAGGTGTCGGACATAAGGAAACGTACTGCGTACGATAAGGGTCGCATGGGGACGGAATGGGGTGATACCTACTTGCGTTTCGCGTGCAGCATCTCCATGAGAAGCGTCTGCGTGGGCGCCTGCCCTGCGCAGTGCCGCTGGTACAAGTGCTCCTCGCCGCGCGACGCAAGCGCGTGGATCTCGGGCACCACCGTCACCAGCTTGCCGAATTTGTCCTGGAACCGACAGCCACCCGTCTCAATTAACTGTTCCCAACATAACTATATTTTTCATCACACTGAATCTGCAAATAAAATAGGTATTCTCTGTAAATAGAAGTAATGCTGACCTGTATTGTTGGGTAGCAGGTGAGCGTGTAATCTAGAAGGGCCGCCTGCACTGTTTGGTAGCCATCACGAACGCATTTGACGTTCACGATGCCCCTCACTTCTGAAATGCCAAGAAAAATCTTCAAGACAGACAACAAATCTCTAGATTAAAGGGAAAACAAAAAACAAATTAATAATTCATTCGCTTGTGAGCGTAAATCATAAAATTTAAGGACTGCACAGAAATAAATAATATAGAAAGGTAAGTATATACTTAGCGAAATAAGAAATAGTACTGACCTGGGTTTAGCAGAAGTAAGAATTTAACACATATGTAGTCAGGAACGTCAAATTTTAGTTCCGCTAGCTTGTTCTGTAGCTCGTTGAAGTGGTCGGCCAACGAGGGCACGCCCAGCAGCCCGAGGCAGATGAGGTCGAACTTCTGGCCGTTGTGCAGCGTGGTCTCGTCGGGCAGCCCGTTATGCATCCTCTGGTGCAGGTGGTCGAGCACCAGCATGTCCGACCATGAGTTCTGCAGTAACTTCATTTGGTCGTCAACCTGAAACAAACGACCGCCGCATTGCAATACCAACATTGCGATCCCTACATTGCAATGTTAGCGAGGAAGATGTTTTGCCGACATTTTTGGACTAACAAGTAATGAAGCAGTTTTTTCTCTTACTTAAACTAATGTTAGTAATTTTACGCTTGCAACTTTAGTATAAAAACTGTAATTAAAGTGAACTGCCTCGTTACTTAACTTTTTCTTTAATACGATGAAATGACCATCTCAATCTTAAATGATCGGCAAAAAAGGGACCTATCTGTCAGAAAGTCGAGGTTCATGTGATGCATAACGTAATCGGTATAATATGATCTCTTGAAATCAATTTGCCATAGTAAACGTTATCTGCGATCGCGGTATCCGACGGCGCACACGGCGTCACTCCGTGACCCACATTTAACTGAATTGCATTAGAAAACACAGGGCGGTGCGCGAGCGCGTTAAATTTGCAGTTTACGAAACGTTACAACTGAATTTTAGAGCTCAGCGCGATTGCCACACCGGTATCTTGCTCAACGCGATGAATTGAGATCGGTCTACGAAATCAGAATATTCTATCTATCCAATCGATCTTTCAACACTATGTATAAGACAAAAATGTGATGTTTTCAGTTTTACTCGTGTTATGCCTACAATATTTCTTTTTAGTTTGCTATTATTGTAACGGGTCATGTATGATGACATTTCAACTAACATGTTTATTTGTCCGTATCTATCCTGTAACCCGTGCGATTGATTGTGCGGGTTACTACGTATAGAGCATGCACATTGGACCACGATAATTAGTTTCTTCCCTTACAGACTGGGACGGTACCGTACCGAGTGTCGCGCGGCGGCGCGCGGGACAACGTGCATCGCAGTGATGTAGCCTGACTCCGGGCGATCCCCCGGAGCCGGAGCGGAGATGGCGGGCCCGCGAACTAGGTCAAAGTCAAATTGGATTGCCGCTCGATTACGTGACCAAACTTGAGCATCGGGACGCCACTGAGTACTTTAGAAACTCTACTATATTCACTGCCAACTGGTTAATTTATGTAACACTATCTGCGTCTTGCGATGTTACCCGCGTTCGGGGACTCGGCTACCTCAATACCGAATTTTATCATTATTAGTCCAGCCGTTTGACCGTGAAGAAGTAACAAACATACGAACACACTCATAATGTTTCGCCTTTATATTATTAGTGTGATAAAACTCATTCCTTCTTCAATTCTGTATTGTTTAAACTTTTAACTGTTCAAAAAAATTACTATGTCCTAACTTTGAACGGAAACGGAATTGATATAGTTACTATGTCTACGTTATATAATAGCAGTCAAATGTAGGCCAAACGCCACCGCGGCAGGAGTAATAGCAGTCAGACAAAATGTCGAATATGTCTGTACTAAGTTATGTAGAGCGTTAAATTTAAGCAACTGCCATTTCGACTTTATTGAACTGTCGTAATCCTAATGTAGTAATCTACTAGGATGAATCAAATAACGTAAAGGAAGCATTAGCTTTATTACTGTAGCATTCTTGACAATATTTTTAATAACTGACATATATATAATTCCTTACTGCTTTTTATAGTAAGGAATCCTTTGAATAAAGGTATTAAATAAACTTGGAATACTGTACGGAGACTATTCGCTTTTGAAAAATAATTTCACTCTTGCAAAACTCATAACTGCTTTAAGTATACAAGTTTTGACCTAACATTTATTAGAATAATCAACTAGTTATGTGAAAATGTACTTATTCGAAACCCGTTATTAAAGACGAATTGTTCCTAGTTTAGATAATAATGGGGCCGATAACGGATATTTTTCTTACGTAGGGAATTGACGAAAGAGTCGAGAAGTCGCAGCGCGGTGACAGCACCGGATCCGCTGACGTCAACACACGCACAACGCCGCTCGTCGGGCTGTGGCGCAAGCGCAACTAGCTACCTATATGTCAGTAATACAGCGACGGCACTTTTATAAGTTTCTTTGGGAATCCAGCGTGCACTTCTTAAAAGGCTCTGCGGAACGTAGAATTCGTTTCAAGATATTCGGTATCTAAACCCGCATAATACGATTAGTTTATATGGTTTGGTGTGGCTTAGTGACGACGTCATTACAATGAGTAACACTGTAACTGGAAATCAATATTGCTGTCAAAAACTTGAATGAATAGCCTGACAAGTACGGTTGAGCTCTGGAATAGTGGCGCTAGAAACAGTTTTCATATGGCAACAATGTACATACGTCATGCATGTGGATTATAAAAAGTAGCAGTATATCAACAACCAATTTCAAAACATTGTTTATCGGAATATTCGATGAATGCCACTCATTTCGTCGATCTTCTTTCGATATAAATATTGAAATGTATTAAAAGACTTTTTGCATCGCTGTGGATACTGTGGGCTTTATTATGAATGAGAATTTAAATTACAATTTGTGGAATATTTCTCTTTGTTTACATCAGTAACATTTCATATAACATAACTGTCAACACCAGTAGTCACTCCTTCCTAATAGAATAAATTAGTACCTCTAAAATTCCGGAATATGGCGAGGCACGGCAACTTGTCGAGATATAACATAAGTTGTAGTTGTCACATTGCTACGTTTTGTAGGATGAAAATATCAAATGCCTGGATTTTTTACACGATTCTTTTAACGTAGTGGCCGCATAAAAACTCAATACACCTTTGGACCAGAAACGACAGTGAGCGGTGTTTTTTGAACTTTGTTTTTTAGAATTTTGTTTTGATATATTTTTTTACATTTAAATATACTTGGATGGTATTTAGAAATTCAATATATATTTTGAATAGATAGGTACCTAAATATCTTCTCACGAATTTGCATTTACCTACTTGCGTAAAACTTATAACCGCTTTACATAATTAAATTGTTGAAATTAAAAATGTATAATAGTTTAAAACTATTGGAGCTGATTGTTTTAGTAGCACATACTTATATGTGAGATTAGATTCTTAAAAGATTTGGAGCGACGAATAAAAAAAAAACATTCCCTTTCACACGAATTTCAAAATTATTTAGCTATTCTTACAAACTTGTGCGTCCAGTCGATCGTCATACAAATCGATAAAAAAGAGTACTATAAAAACAAACTCAACAAAATTTAAATTTCGAATCAGCTCGTGTGTGCATGATTAAATAAAAACAACGTCATCGACCGGCCGCCGGCCCAAGTTCATCGCGCTGTTATGCGAGCGACTAATCGTAACTGGTAACATTACGTAAGAGAAAGCGAAGAAAGGTTGCGTTCCGTTACCGACCGGTGTGGTTACGCGCCCGCGGTAAAAAGTGCTTTCTCGGGCAACGCGGCCACGGCCACTGTGTCAAGTGCGCTGGGAAAGTGCAGCGTTGCCGCCTCGCTTACGTCACGGCTGGAGGGAACACGACGCACAGCTCCGACTTTACAGCCCGAAGCGCTCCCGGCCTAATTTAAAACTTTATATTCAAGCTGTTTCTGTAAAGTATTCAGAAAATTTCAAACTGCGATTGACATTAAAGCCTTATTTTTTTACGAATATATCTTAGCAATTTTAATTGTAAAAATAATATGTCGCATGTAACCGTTACAGATGGGATTTAGCGGTCGAGATGAATTAATGAGACCGGGAGTACAAAAGCATCTTTATAATATATAGATTCAACGATGTCCTAATTCTGAGAACGAGTCGTAAACAAGGCCCGCCGTTTAAGCTGAAACAAAAATCGCTATTTGTAAAATGGACGCCGGCTGCGAGAGCGGGATGGGCTACGCTCGGAACGGCAACGCCGCACGCCCATGTGACTAGCTGCGGTTCTTGCGTAAGCGTACGACGACCACGGCGTGGGTCCACCGATGTTCCCACTTCTGACGATTGACTCTCACTGATTGATCATTCCTACTGCTTGCGACGATTAACTACTTCGCATATTTCTTATTTAAACTATCCACTTCCTATTTAGTTCTAAATAAAACCCTTTATGAAAAGAGATTAGGGGTCCCTAAATGCATATCCGCTTTGTACATTGTACCTACTAATTGCACCTAATGCATCGGCATGATCAGCACCGAGTTCGAATTACTGATATTTTGTGAACTTTCTTTTCTTTTTTCGATAGCAACTAATAACTAACAATTTTCCTAATTTAGTATAGAAACCAAGGCCTCGGCAGACATAGTTGTAGGAAGTTTACAATAGAACGGAATCACGGATCAGGTACGGATGTATTTGAAAAGGCTGGCCGGTGGCAGCCGGCAGCCGGCGGGCGGCAGCGGCACGTTAGTCGTGGGATCTTGACCTAGTTGGAACAGCGAGGCGCGGGTGGCGCGGCGTATCGATTGCGAGCGACACCTCGCCGCCGCTGCGTCACATGAACCTCTACTCACACTCGTCCTGTGTACTCCGCAAACACAGAACTATTATTGGAATAAGACCGTTCGCAAAGCTATAGTTAAACAGATAGGATGTAGAATTCGCTTAGCAGGGCCATGCGACACTTTCGCAAGCAAAATTGGTGTACACCGGGGAGCGGAATGGGGATTCGGGAGGGATTCTCATACTCATCTGGAAATTCACCTTTAAATACTTAAAGAACACGGTGTTCCGCGCCCAGTCCACTTGAGAGAACAAGTTTTGGTCCAGCACTTTACACATTAACTCGAAGAGATCGACTTCGCACTGGTTATAAGTTTGGCTCTGCAAGAGTCCGAACAGCGAGTTCTGCCACTCGCGATCGTCGATCGTCTGAACGAACTCGCGGATCATGGGCGAGACTCGCAGGGTCTCCGTGCTGGAAGGCTCGCCGGTGCTGGAGGGCGTGGCGGCGTTGGTGGCGGGAGCGTCGAAGGCGAAGGCGTCGGGAGACGCGGAGTGCGGCGAGTGCGCCTCCCACTTGTCGTGGGCGGGTGGTGGCGGCGGCTGAGGCGGCTGTGGCTGCGCCGCCAGCAGCGCCGGCCCTGGCGACGACTCAGGCGACGACGTCAGCGACGACACCTGGGGGATCTGGATTTCCTGCTTCACGGGCACCGACGCGTACGGGGATCCGAAGCCCAGCACAAGGCTGCCGTCTCCGATGGATCCTCGTAGTGTCTGTACGGCTATCTGTCTTTGCCGCATCATTTGAAGCTTGCGGGCGCGGTCTCGTTTGTACATGGGGCCGAATTTATTTCGGCCTCCCCGCATGCGGTCTGCTCGGACAGCTGGAACAAAAAAATTAGTATTTCAGACTAATCATAATCAATTAATGTATGGTTTCCGATGGTGATCTAATGCACATACAATAGGCTTAAGAAAAATGAAATTCCGCCCACCCAAATAATTAGTACATAACTAATAACTACCTAGTTGCTATAAACAGATGAATAGGCTAATACTTTTCTCTACGGGCTATAGAATATCTACCCTCGCGCTTCGTCATGGAATAATATCTATATTCTCATTCGAAACATTATAACAGGTGCAATATAAGTCACTTAAGCATATTATTGTGGTTTTTAATTGGCCTATTTCGTTGCCACAACCGCCTGAACAACTTTTATAAACGGTGCTGCAATGCGTCGAGTCTGCGATGATGAATTTAACAACTGCCTCGTCTTTCAGAACAACTCATTATGATTTGTGAACGTGCTATCACTATTATTAGGGTTCCGTACCCAAAGGGTAAAAACGGGACCCTATTACTGAGACTTCGCTGTCCGTCCGTCCGTCCGTCTGTCACCAGGCTGTATCTCAAAAACGGTGATAGCTAGACAGTTGAAATTTTCACAGATGATGTATTTCTATTGCCGCTATAACAACAAATACTAAAAATAAAATAAAATAAATATTTAAGGGGGGCTCCCATACAACAAACTTGTTTTATGGTACGGAACCATGCGCAAGTCGGACTCGCACTTGCCCAATTTTTGGTTACAATAAATTGTTGAGTTTAAGGAAGAAATTTGCGAATGGATATTTAATCTTAGCTCTGGAAAGTGGTCAAACAGTGTCCTGCCAGATTGAAACAGAAACTGCAGTGAAGTTAAATATAAGTTATGCAAAAACGGAAACGATGTGTCAATCTTTAAGTTCCCACGTTAATCAATAGGTTTGATATGTCTCAGCCGTTTTATTCGAAAACTACGTGCTTCACTACATAGTATAAAACAGTCGCTTCCTGCTGTCTGCCTGTCCCTATGTATGCTTAGATCTTTAAAACTACGCAACGGATTTGGATGCGTTTTTTTTAATAGATAGGGTGATTCTAGAGGAAGGTTAATGTATAATACATGCATAATTTATTAGCATTGCACCCGTGCGAAGCCGAGGCGAGTTGCTAGTTATAGAATAAAGTTTTCATTTTAGCGTGTATTAATAAACCTTACACATTGAGTAGTGTAAGGTCAAAACACTTTCGGCAGAATCAGAATGGACCCTTCCCCACTGACCTAAAGAACAATAAATAATCAGAAGTCTCATTATTAATTCACACAAAATATACATTAATTTATAAAATGTAACGCGCATTAGTGCGGTGAATAATGCTTGTTTAAGTAAAACTAGGTCGAGATATCCTATCGCGTAAGGCGTATAGACGTACTTACTAATTAAAAGTGTATACCACAGCACAGAACACTCATTTGTGATGTGACCAAGGTCGTAGAATGTAACCATTTAATGAGCTTATTCACATGGATCTATTTCGCACTAATGAAACGGTTATTGGAAAAATATACATATTACAAAAGCAAAACATAATCGCTGTCTAGTTTACTCGCGCTCATAAGAACTGAAACATGGTCTCACAGGTGATCGATTAGAAACAACATTTGGGTAGGGTAGGGGTAGGGATTAAATGTCCTCACTTCTGTGTAGTTCCAAAGAATAAAAACATAGCTTGACAGGTGACTGATTAGAACCAAAATGGTATTCAACGAACGTTAGTCACTAAACGCAATATTCATCGCTTGGAATAGCAGTATGCCAAACGGATGGCAAATAAATAACGCTGAAGCTGGGGCGGAAGGGGGTTTTCAGTGAGTTGCCGGCTCGCCCAACCCACGAGTTAAAAATAACAACCAGTTTTTATTGTAGTCAACGCGGTTCTGCGCGAAAAGGACAGGGTTATCCGAACTTGGTAAACATCGGAACAGGACGGCGAGCGTAACGGATTTAAGCATTGCGGAGTGCAGTTTCGTATTGCAGACTGGGTTGTACTTCATGAAGGGATTTTAACACGAAGCGAGATCTGAGCAGATATAATTCTGACGAATTTGATTTCATGAATTACTCGTTGTAACTATATCGGAATGGTGACAGCTACAGTTTCAGTTCATTCTTTGTCTATCTACTTAGGTATGACCGTATGATATAACTACATCATTCAAAATTAACCTTTTTGTTATTTGCTTTTCGACTTATTTACTTAACTGTCTATTAAAAAAAACGTTTACTCAATATTCGTTTTATTTTTACGTCGTCTTCTTCTTTCTTAACTATGTAGTTAAGTTTTAGGGAGCCTCGATAAAAAAGTTTACGTGCGTTGTTCAAAAATAGGGTATTTATTCAAAAGAACTACATGAAGATAAACTTGACCCTTATTATAACAATCGAACTGTCGAACATATTGTGTCGCTACATTTCTGATCAGGCATTGTGAAAAGACTGAAAAGTTTAGAAAACAGCTGTTTAAAAAATCCTTTATAATTATAGTTAAAACTTGTTCGTGGGATTAATGAAATGATGCAGCAAAAACCAATAAGAAGTTTTGCCAACGCAGCTGAGTGACTTTAAAGTATCTTGTTCGTTTATCAATGACCCTCATGTATTTGTCTCAATCTCAATGCTTTCAAGTTTCTGTAACTGTTTAGTATATGTTGGCAACCAAGCATGGTCAGCATTACATTATTTACTGTGCCAATACCCGATGCAGATGTCTCAATTAGTCGGATTTTCTAATTGGAGCAGAATGCATTTGCAGTGCATCTAATAGTACCTACTGTAATGAGTACGCGATAGTCGCCGATAATACAGTAAACGAGGTCAGCTCTGTTTATTAAATGAATAAACTAGATCAAGGTCAAGGTCATTTTTACAAATCAAAAAACCGCGTCTCGGTGACAAGCCAACGACGTGCAGAAATAGACACGTACGTAAGAGTTCACCTCGCATTCTGACGCTATTTGTGACTATGGCCCACTTCTCTCAGATGGGTCAAGGTCGACCTTGACAGTGAGGTCGCGAGAACACCACCTCCTGTTTATTAGACACCTAAATCATCCACTTCGTTACTTTTACCTGTCGAAGACGTTTCCAGCATACTCAAAGCTAAATCAAAGGTTTGTAACTTTCCTAGCAGTAAGTAAAACGTTTACACTCGGAGCCGAGTAAAAAATAGTAGTGTAGTGTACATTTGCACCGAAAGGACGGGAAGAGGTGGGGATCACTCCTTATACCGACGAGTCGGTGAAACTTGGTCAAGGCTGGCTGCACCCCGCGCCGCAAGCCCCGCGCGGAGGCCGAGCAGCGGCGAAGGCAGCCGAGCGCCGCCGACCGCCGTCCGCCCGCACGCACTCGATCGTGCGCCCAGATAGCGGCAGCCGGATCGTTACACAACCAAGATAAATCATCACTCGCGATCATCTACCAAACTGTGTCAAGATCTCGATGCTCTTCTATTCATAGTATTTAGAGTACGACGGGGACCGATTGGATTCCGATAAGACAATCATGCTAGTACGAATATGCGTTTTAACATCGCCTACAATAGACATTCGTAAGTTTTCAGCCGACGCCTTGGCATGAGCTCCCTGCCACGGCCACGCATGCTGTGCGACGCCAAGTGGATCATATATACTAAACTACATTTTATTCATTGGAACCGGTTTTCGCGCCATTCTGATGACGCGTCCTCACCAAAATCTATCCAAGATGGCGGCTCTCGTGCAACCATCGTAATAATGACAGGACAGGTAATGCCTAAAAAATAGAAAGGACCGGCGGTGTGCGAGGCCGCTCTGTCGAAACACCCGATTCGGGTCAAGGCAGCGCGCCGAAATAGTCGACTGGCGGGCTTTTTTTGGAATTTAACATCTGTCGTCTTGGCTAAAGACCAGCCATCGTATTCAGAAACCAAACTTTCAATTAATCATTAATAAATTTTAACTAAAACAATATAAATTGGTATGGTTTGTTTCAAAAAGGTAGCAATCTGGTAAGATTCGGATTCCCATTAAAATTAACAAATTTCGTCATGATTATAGCGTGCTACTCTGCTAATGATGCTACATGAGTAAAGTTCAGTTTTGAATAGCAAGAGGTAGGTTACGTAAAGTAACATGCATTCTATGTGCAGCCATCCATGTAACAATAACAATTATTGACGCTCGCGCTCCGGGCCGCTGCCCGCTCATCATTCTGGCCGGAACCAGAGGAAAAACAATTCCAGCACACGTGTGAGGACTAGCACATATGCAAGTATACTTCTAAAGTATTCTAAGTATACTTCTAAAGTATTCTAAACAACTGACTAGCTAATCAAATCATTAATTTACTAGTTCTTGGAAATTATTAGTACCAATAAGTTTATGTTCCACTATTTTGACATTTAATTGATTAAATCCATTTGGTCGTAGTGTATTGTAGTAATTGTCATTAGGCAGACCTTTTAATAATTAATTAATAGCTAATAATTTAAGTTAAGTTATTGTTTTTATTATTCAATTGGTAATATAAGATGAAATTTTTTCGAATGTCTACGATAAGCCCCATGAGATACAGATGGGATGTTGCCGGTCACGCTAAGGATGTCACTAATTAAATATGTCTGAGATACAGATACGAACGATAACGTAAGGCATGTACATAGTTTTTCGTGTTTTGAGGTTGTTTACTTGTTTTGACAGGGGAATAAACAACTACAGTGCTTCACAAAAGAGTTTCCCAAAGCCCGTCCCGCCCGCGCCACTAGATTTGGACACAATCCTCTTAGGAGATGATTACGTAGTCTAGAATTTCGACAGGCACCATAGCAAATTCGAGTCGCAAGCCCGTGGATGTGTGTAAATGTGATACGTGTTCAGGTCACATTTGGGTAGTGGTTGCGACAGCCGACCGAGGTGTCTTGTGAAACACCGCTTGCGCAGCGCGAGCGCACCCCACCGAACGGCGACGATTGTGTCGAAACGCACGATACATTCGCCGACGCGCGCCCGATCCGCAACCCCGCCTGGCTCTTGTCATGTTCACGTCATAACCGTGTCTCATTATGTTTTTATGTCTCGCAATCATAATATACATATACCGTCAATTACTATAAAATATAACTATGCCTGTACTCGTTAATTTTCTATTACAGGCGGAGAACCTTCCTTTAGAACTGCATATTGCCATCGTTATATAGCTGCATAAGAGCGGACAATACATTTAACAAAGGAACATAGTATACGTATAAAACTAGTTCGTATACTGGTAATATTAATGGTTCAAACTCAGATGCGTAGTTGAAAATTACAGGAGTATATTGCCAATTATAAATTGATGACGTCATAATTATTATATTATATTAGATATCGATGACGCTTTTCAAATAGGTGAAATTTCGAAAATCCACTACTACAAAGCGAATGAGTCAGAGAATCACTAAACTCAGGCAGTTTTGTACCTACATTACGTATGCTTACGGAACACAAACAATTTCATGGTGGTGTACCCTTGCTGCCTAATATGGAACTATTTGAAAATCGTTACTCTACCTAATTAAGATTTGACGAGCATACATAAAGCGTCTTGGACCTTGGTACGTTGACTACTCGAACATGTGCTAATACTTACTATCAGTTTCATGACTACCTCAACACTCAACATCCTCCCATTTACGACTTATAACTGGAATTCATCTTAAATAAATCAATAGTTAATCCGAATTATCATTACATTATTGTAGCGCAATTCACTATAAATATATTCGCTTTTCATTATTTCCTTTTTCTAGGGAATTATAATCTCTTGAGCTCTACAACGATTAAGTCTATTTTTGGACCGAGCGATCAAAACAAACCTGCTTTTTATTTCTTTCTTTTGCCGGGGGTTGTATGATGAAACACTCGAGAGTAACTTATATTATAACGACTTGAATAACGTTCACCACCCTGATGTTACAGGCACGTGAAGTTTTTTTTGAGGTGAGGGTTCAGGATTAGATGTGAATGTGAGGTAGGCCGAGTGTTGGCAGTGAAGTAAACAGACGGCTCTACTGCGGTGTCTCGCCGGTGTGGTGTCTCGGTGGCATTGCACAAGGCTCAGCAGGTCGAGCGGGCGGTGCGGGGCTCTCGCAACCGCGCTATTCGGGTCAGCCAACGATTTGTGTGAATTGTGTCATCTGATACATGCTTGCGTTAAACGAAGTTTGCGTTTTACTTCAATGGAATTGACAATAAGTCTACCATTTTACAAGGCGGCAGAAATTGAAAGTTTTCAAGGATGTCAACATTTTATACGAGTAATGTTCATTGATATATATTTATAATATGTAAAAAAAGGTTGTCCAATTTGAATGTTATTTATTAATTTATTTAGTATTTTAATTTAAATTGGAATCTGTTTGGAATCTTGTTCAACACGATTCTTGAACATGTTTTGTTTTGGAAGCCGCGAAATTGTTTATTGAAGTTGTAAGTAGATCTTGCAAACGCCACCCAGCATCTGGCGAAACGCGGAATGGCGAATAGCTTACTAACACAGAGACGGTGTGTACATGCACGCACAAATACGTAGGCAGGGTCGGCAGCGCGCGCGCCGCATCGCGGCCCCGGCGCATGTAGGTCAGGGCGCTCTGCGGCCGCGCGTTTTAAATTTAGAACGATCCGCGCTTCAAGCAAACCCCGCCCCACGAGATTATTTCAATTCTACAATTATTTATTTTTTCCTCCCTCCCGTTTTTCTGGAATTCAAGTCACTTTCAATATGTACTAACCCCGAATACGTACGGGATTGTATGTAGGGTTAACTCGCGATTTCGTAGTAAGAAGTTTTAGTAACGAAAGCGAGTAGTTCTAAGTTACGTAATTGACATTAGTTGCCTGTAGGTTTTGTTAGTGTTATTTCATTGCGAATTTATCTAATGGACATACAACAGGAAAAACATACGCGATAATAATAGCTTAAAAATTAAAACATTAATTTTATCAGTAAGTACATATCGATATTGTTATGGCCACCCCTAGCCTAATTGACCGCGCGTTCAGAGTATATTGATGAGTTACGTGTGACGTTGACGATACGTAATTGCCAGTGGTAGACCTCACTTTTATCGGCGGCGTTCCGGTACGAATTGAAACGCTATGAGAACAGACGCGGACGGCATTAACGACAACTCCTACGCCCATATTTTGGAATGCCGGTTGCCAAACAGAATAAGCTTTATCTTTTGTTTCCAGTTTCATCTTATCTAACAATGTTAGGTCCTTAGAAATTGTGTTAGTAGCGTTAACGGCGTACAACAACGAAGCAAGACCGACGGTGGGGTTATAAAAAATTAAGCGGCATGCGTAATTTGTTTACTTAATTCCTTCTAGTTAGTCTAGTTAACTGGTAGACATCTACTTTAATTATCTGTTAACCCAGTAATATATTGATCATTAAGCAAGTTTACATATTTAATGGTTATGAAACTTTTTGACTACGTATTTTTTAGTTTTTGAGTAGATATAACGTTTACATGATAAATGCTAAATGACACGAAGAACTGGTTTATATAGCCGGTGACAGGCCCTTTATACTGAAATATCCTTGCGGAAGTAACAGTAATGAAACAAGAATGTGAATACTTAGGTCAGCGATTGTAGCAAGCGATTCATAAAAAAAAATGAAATTTAATAGTAGGTATCTGAACGAATCCATACTAATATTATAAATGCGAAAGTGTGTCTGTCTGTCTGTCTGTTACCTCTTGACGCTTAAACCGCTGTATCGATTTTGATGAAATTTGGCATGGAGATAGTTCAAGATCCGAGGAAGGACAGGATAGTTTCATCCTGGAAATTATCCCTAAAAAGATTGAAAAGTGAGTAAGTAATTCATTATGACATTGATGACCCTATAGGAAATGTAATGATTCGACCAAAAGCACCATTGCTCTTACATTTGCTTAGGCGCTTTTAATAATCCCTTTTATTAATTAAGGTGATTAGGTGGATATCTATCGTGTAGTACGAGGTTGCTTCCATACTTCCAAGTTCCACGCGGACGTAGTCGCGGGCAAAAACTGAACTTACAGCTGGATAGCATAAATCCTTAAACATTGTAAAGCATAATTTCGTAATTTCGATATATTTTAGCCGGTATTTCCCAAGTTAAGATGTAGCTAGAAAGAACTTCCTACGTCAATTTGGATACGAACTACGCACCGCGATTATACAAACAATATATAAGACTTTTCTAAACTTCAGGCCGCCCACTTCGCTTTTTACGAGTAAGGTGTTCTATTAAATAAGAAGGATATATTTTAATAACTATGCTTTTCAAACTGAAAATGCAGATAAATATAACACATGGGAAGTGTGTTGACTCAATTTCCTACAGAATTAAACGCCAGGAGAACCGGTTGTGATGTAAATTACCAGTTTAGCGTAAATGGGTGAAGGTCAAATAGGATGCCGATGTTACGCTCTATCTAACTATATACCTGTGCAGCGACGCGTTTGGTGTGGCGCGATCTGTGCGTAGTAGTGCGATTCTCCCTTTACTGCATACGAAGCCATTTATGGCCGTTTAAATTTATGACTTTATATGACAGTGTGTCAAAGTTGAAAGTTGAAAAAATATTAAGTTAAGTCATGCTGTAGAGGGCTAGGAACATTCGTAGAGCCGTTCACAATTAGGCATTATAAAGTTGTTTGGGTACCTATTAGTGCAACCGTAGAGTATCCTCAGACCGTGGCTATAGTAGGCTATGACTATGAGACTTTTTGTTGCCTATGCGGGCTTGCCTATTGCCTATAAACTTCCTTAGAATTTTATCACACAGCAGGTTTTGAAAACGTAGTTGATTATAATTCGGACTCAAGCAAACATTGGCTGCTACATAAATATTACAAGCGGTTAGCCTGGCGGTTGATAAACTTGACAAAAGTTCCGACACCCTTTAGGTACTATAAATTGCTAAATACCTACCTACTAAGGTAAGAATATGAATACTAAGGTAAGAGTATGAATACTAAGGTGAGAGTTACCTATTCGATTCGATGTACCTCGCACACGACGGAAAAGGAAATATTATACTTAAATAGAATGGAATAGTGCAACGTAGGGGTACGTTACACTATGCGGATCTATATGAAGTAGGTACGTAGGTATTATTAGGGGTTCTCTCGACATTTAATGAGCTACCTACTGTTCGTTTGCCTGACATCATCAAAACTCCTTCGGCAGAAAATTACAAAAAGCGTCAAGTACTATGTTATTTTATTATAGTGTGAATCTAGTTTAGCATGATGTCAGGAGAAGGAACCGCAGGGAGTGACTACTCCTGATATGTGGATCACTCACCTTCAAGCTTCATGCCGACTTCCAAACACTTCTGAAAGCGGCAGAAGGGGCAGCGTTTTCTTTGCGTCTTGTCTATGTGACAGGCACGTTCTGCAACGCAAGTGTACACCTTCTTATTTTGAACGGTCCGCTTGAAAAAGCCTTTGCAAGACTCGCATGTGAGCAGCCCGTAGTGGTAGCCACTGACTTTGTCCCCGCACACGGGGCACAGTTCTTCTATCACATCCTTGGTGTCGGTCTGGTCGCACACCGCGCCGGTCGCCGGAAGGTAGGCCCCTGCTTCACCGCCGGCGCCTGTGGGAAACAGATACGAGGGATCCAGATTGGCGTAACCGAAGGACTGCTGCTCCGGCCCGCACTGATAAGCGGCGCCTTGCGGCACGTACTGTTGGGATGTTCCCGAGGGTCCGCCGCCCGAACCCGACCCTTCGGGGCCCGGGCTCAGATCGAACGGGGACATGTTGAGGGACATGAGGCCTGTCTGCTGGTCCATCGTCATGCTCGGCCGCACGTGGCGGCTGTCTATTGCAAATCCTACCGGCGTTCAACCGCAACAACGTTTACACAGTCACCGAGTTCACTAGCGGTCTAGCCGCAACACTATCTGCCGTTTGCGGGCTGCACCTGTTCGAGCACTATAGGAAGAGGCACGTTAATCCAGCACATGTTGTCTTACGCGGGTATGATCGGAAGTCCTGTCGGCGCCGGGCGCCGGTATTCGTGTTAACCGTTCGAACAAGTTTGAAGGCGCGCGCGCTCAGTTACGATCGTTGCAAATGGAAATAAAGACGGCGGCACACGTGCCGCTCGATGGACGTCCCGCGATCGACTGGCGGCCGGCGACAACGTCGCGCGTGCCGGCGCCTCCCGCATGCGCGCCCCGCCGCCACCCGCGAGCCCCCGCCCGCTCGCACAATGGAAAACGATTAGGAGCCCATGTAATAAGTGAAAGTGAGTCGGTGACCCACTTTCCCGCGATCCAGGTCTATGTTAGTGCGCGTTCGCGCGGTTGCGCCACCGAGCGAGCGGGGAGGGGCGCGGGGGGCGGCCCACTGACCCAGTTGCGCGCGGTGCCGCAGCAGGGCAGGGTTGCTGCGAGCGAGCTTGTGTTTATGTTCGCATCGTAATCGCTCTCGCTTGCAGCACGAGTGCTGAAACATCAGCGCTAGCGCAGCCCGCCCGGCCTCATGCCAGTGCCGCATGCCGTGCCATCTCAGCGGATACGATTATTGCCGTACCTATACATACAATCTAGCCTAGCTTACCAATGAAAAAATACCTACATCTATTCAACAGTGACTGCAATACCATACCTACACACCTAACGAATGCAGTTTATAAGAGTGGTACGAACACTGTAATATACATATTGTAAACATTATACTGACAACTAAAAAAGTCATTAACATCTACTAGCCTAATCAATTAAAATTAGGGCACCGACTATGACAAATTAGTAGTTTTATATTTTGAATAATCTGGGTTAAAACCCAACTTTATTTAGTGCTTAGATATGGATTTAGAATCTAGAATATGGCATTCAGCTTGGTACATACTCATTCAAAAATATGCATAGTCAACAGCAAAGGTACCGGATACCTAGATAGGGAAGACAGGATGGTCCTGTCTCCGGATCTACATCTTCGTACTAAGGGCCCATCGAGAGCAGATCGTGCGGTTCCTTGAGGATGAACCACCAGTTGTTTGCCTGACGCTTGCCTTTTAGTCCTATTATTAGTGCACAGAAGCTATTTGACCCGATTCCCACCGGCTTAAGCTAAATCAGTTTCACCCCACGCCACTGCTAGTGCTTATCTATAACCAGAATCGTCGATGTCCATTTATGATGACCATATGGTGAGAGACCAGACCAAGGGTTGCTTACAAACCGGATCAACAATGGCAGTGTTTTTAATGCTTTGTAGTTTTAGTGCCAGGTCAATAGGTAATAGCCGAGCCCCTACAAAATAAATTAATCGACATAGCCGTTACACTTTTTTTTAACAATCTACACGGAATCAATATGCTGCTGTCATTATTGCATACTTGAATATTTGAAAAGCAGAAACCGAATGGAAGGATGCTATTTAACCGCAGACGACGGTGACGTCTCCCATCCTTTGTGTGAGTCTGGTTCCGGTCGCTGGAGGCAGGCTCTGCACCTCTAGCACAACTGTGACACGCAACTCTTTCTCGTGCGAGAAATACTAACTGTCTCTTTCTATTCTATGCAGTGCTGTGAGAGAGTGACGGGTGACGCTATTTCGCGCGATAAGTCGCGTAGCATAGTTGTGCTAGACGGGCTGGTTCACCGCCGGCGCCTGTGAGAAAGAGATACGAGGGAACCAAATTAGCGTAGCCGATGATCTGTATTTTTTATAGATATGTATCCGTTATGACATTTCATAAAAATTAACTCTATGCCAGGAAACATCGCTATTGCGACCCAACTACCTACCTAGGACAATATATTTTTTTTCTTTTATCTGTAAAAAAGCCCGGTTGGTCTGACTTTCTCCAGACGTCGTAAAATTCGTCGTAATAAAAGGTCGACCCTCTTCGGATCAGTCCCGTTTTACACGCCGGGAAGAAACTAGCCACATAGGTCGAAATACGAATAAAAGTTACAAAAGAAACCATGTTTCTTATTACAAATGAGGAGATAAGTATAATAAAATAATGATTTGGGTGCTAACATATCATTGTTGAATTTTCTACATAACTTTATTATATAGGTATTTATATTTCCAAAATTAATGTAAGAAACTTTTTAAATCATCCTAATCTTTATTAAAAAAAAAACATTTGTATACATGGTATTTTGCGTAACGTGATTGTTTCTAGACAGTCAACAAACAGTGCAACATACGTAATATTGAAATGACCCACTTATTGAATCTCACGTGGATAATATTAATCGCAATACAATAATGCATAAGAACTATAAAACGCAAGGTTTTAATATCTAAACCACGAATGAAAGCGTTTTGCTAATTAGTATATTAAATTAAAATGTTGCCACCGATATAAAGTTGCCGCCATTCATTTTTTGGAATGAAATTATAAAAGATCTTGACCTGGTTCGAACTAAAATTCAGTCAACAGGTCATGAACGAACGAACGAAGTGACTGTCTATGACAGCCTTGTAGTCAAAGTATACACACAGTCACAAACGTATTTTCCCAAAGCTCAGTATAAGTATATAGTTAACGTCGTCATAAAAAGTCGAAATGATATACGTGCGGTGATTCAACGATAAATTTTTTAATCCAAGAATAATAAAAATAGCGAAGAAGTTCACCACGTGGTTACCTTACTTAGCGGTTACAGTTATGACTCAATAAGTTTCCATTTCATAACCGAGACTTGAATATGGAATGAAAAAGTGACAGTGGCGGCGAGCGACATGCGCAAAGTGTGTCATTTTCGCTATCACCCAGACGCCACGGCCTCCATTGAAAGTAAGAGTATTCCGAGTCGCACGCGCAGCTTTCTTTGCGCGGCTGAGTCGACGTCACACTTTCGCCACGCCCGGTGACGTACGCTGATGTAATGAATCGTAATAGAAACAGTAATAGGTGGACCCACTCGTGCGAATAGATAATGCTCGCGCGGACCATACTATACATGTCATATGTATATAGGGATACAAATGGTGGGCGCTTTTTTCACGAGAGCTTATTGACATTTTATGAATTTATACGATATACTTAGGCATTGTTAGATTGATTTATTTAACTCCCCAACGATAGGACATGATAAATACAATAGCAAAATTTATAAAATACAAAGTTTGACATTGTACTATGTTCGCAAAAGGAATTCGATTTAACTTAAAAAAATATATTTCATAATAATCTCCAGGCTAATTAGATCAGACAGGCCGACTATGAATTTGCAATTTAAGTGCGTTTTGAATTAAAAATACAAACATTGTGACAAGTTTAAATATGAATCACGCAAAAGTAGATAACATCAGTAAATTCGATTACACCTAAAACATGTGCGATAAGGTATTATTATTTTAAGCATTCCCGTTCAAATTGGCCCGTGCCATTGCCATCTGTAAGCTACATGCCGTATTTAGCTATTTAGTAATGTTATAGGTTGGACATGCGAAGGAGGGGCGGGCGACGGGGCGGCCTAGCCTCTGCTGAGGCGAACTTCGCAGAGGGGTGTTTTTTGGATTTGGAGTCAAGTGCAGTAGGTTACTAGGTCAGTGGGATTCTCCAATATACACTGTGATAGATTTGCTGGTTAACGTTGAGCCAGTTTTGGTCGTGATTTTAAATGATTGAGATTAGGTATCCGACAAGTTCACGAAACAGAAATGTGACACACCAGCCGTGGGTAAAAGTATACGAAACATTTTGGCCCACTTTTTACCCCTCAATAACTTAATGTCTATTTGAATTTTGATAAACACTTGCAATTTCATTAGTGTTTTAAGACCATGAGCTAATTAATGAACGAATCCTACATTTCAATTAAAAATCTCTTATTTTGACGTCCGAAAATCACTATTTTTACCACTTAATGACTGCCTGACTGATTGACTGACATACTCACTGAATCACTCATGCAAATGTTTCATTACTTATTACAGGTGACCTAGAAAGTTCAAATTTGGTATCAAACTAGGTGTGTATAGAAAAAAATTAAACGGTGATTTATTTTTTAGCTTTCCTATACCTAATAACCATTTTACGCTTCTTTTGATTAAACATAAAAAAAAAACATATATGATTATGCCGAACACACGAGAGACGAATTATTTGGCTGAAATTATTCTTGACGTCTGTCTCTTACTAAACGTGACCTCAATTTTTCACGTTGTTTAGAATGACGTGGGAATCTTTAATAAAGAAAATACGATAATTATTTATTGCACTCCTTTATTAATTAATAAAATATAAAACTACTAGCTTTTGCCCGCGACTACGTACGCGTGGAACTTGATAAAAGGGATTATTAAAAGCGCCTAAGCAAATGTAAGAGCAATTCTGCTTTTGGTCTAATAATTACATTTCCTACAGGGTCACCGCACCCCAACAGAAATGTTCACTCACTTTTCAATCTTTTTAGGTTTAATTTCCAGGATGAAAACTATCCTATGTCCTTCCTCGTATCTTAAACTATCGCTATGCCAAATTTCATCAAAATCGATTCCGCGGTTTAAGCGTCAAGAGGTAACAGCCAGACAGACACACTTTCGCATTTATAATATTAGTATGGATAGCGACTCCTTAGAGTTTTGTTCTGTGATGAGGTGCATTTTGTAGGGACAAAGTTAATAATTCTAATCTAAAATATCCTATGATTTTACATAGGATTCGTTAATTAATCAATAGAACCTACGTAAAAAATAACTGTTATTTCTGCAATTTTTCACTGATCATTTAGTCATTTTTGAGACGCCGTTACGTTACGTGTCATAGTCTACACGAGACTGTTCACCCAACTAATACGATTTGTGAGTTTGCATTACTTGGGAGGGTCCCATTTTTTTCGTCTGATTGTTTGTCCCTGTAATTATTACGACAATGCTCGTAAGGCACCAAACTAAATAAATACAAAAGAATATTACAATTTTTTTTTTTTTAAATACGTTTCGAAACTGCGTCTATGACAAATTGGTGAAATCCTTAATTATTGGTACGGATATTTACAGTATAAAGTTGAAAAACCTTATTTTATTTAAACAATAATCTATCTGATTTAAATAAAATATATTATTATTTAAACATTCGGTCGTTAAAAACAACATGTTGTAATTAAAACTTCTTCGGGTATTTTTTTTTAATTTTATGGTATAGCGCGTATCGGAACGTGTTCTTATTCGATGTCGGATTCGAAAATTATCACTCTCTTTTTCATATAGATATAAAAGAGACAGAGTGCATCGAAATTCGAACGATTCGAATTTTATAACCTTTGGCTGAGAAATTGCAATTCGTGGTCAAAAAAATAACAAAAAATAAAAAGCTACTTTCTACCTTCGCTCGGGTCAAAATCGCATTTTGTTCACTGTTGTCTGACAGCAAAATCGCCATGTTTGAGCTGGTGAGATGAAAAGAAAATAATTACATGTTCCCGATCGTAACCAGCAATATAAAAAAATTAAGCAACCTTAAAGTTTTTTTATTGATTTCCATCTGTCAATAAAATATGAACTTATACCTAAAGGTATACGTTCACAATACTATACATCCATCCACAGAAGATAAAACTATTTTTTAAGTAGGCAGCAATGTTTTAGTTCAAGAAGTTTTTTTAAATTGCAAATGGTGTGAATGAAAGTTGCTAACACGAAGTATTTCATTTAACGCTCGTTTCGAACACATTAAATATAGACTACATAACTTAAATTTTGTAATCTGTGGTACTAAGGAATGCTTTTTTGGCGTCATTATAACATCGTTTAGCAGCGTTGTTTTGGGCAGTAGAGTATAGACTTTTACAGACTTTCATAATTTATGTCTTTATATTAGAGTTAGTAACTATATAAATGACAAAAAAAAGTACTGGAGTAGAAAAAATATTTATAGTCTGGCTAACAAAAGCATAACGAAAACAATCAAACTTGTGGCAACACTTTTGTTGTGTTTTTGTACAACGTAAGTACATAGATAATGTTTGGTGTTGCTACAAATTTAATATAATTTAATTTCGTTCTACTTTTGTTACTCATACTTTACTTTCAAAAAATAAATGGGATTATGCGAATTCGACGCTCAGTGAGAATATTTGACTTATTCCCATTTATAACTTATAGACTTCTCTATTTGCAGGTTCCATATTCATATTTGTATCCCAACGGGATAGACTAAAAAGGCATTGGAAACAGGTAACGTGCAGATTAAAGTAAGACTATCGTAATAATAAGTTAGTCTACTATTGCATATTTCATCTACATTGCCACAGTGCCCCGCTCTGTGCTGTGGCTATTCATCATCATCATTTCAGCCATAGGACGCCCACTGCTGGACACAGGCCTCCTCAATAGATTTCCACATGGGCCGGATAGCAGCGACCCGCATCCAGCGAGTCCCCGCAACTCTAACCAGGTCGTCCGACCACCTTGCGGGTGGTCGTCCTACACTGCGCTTGCCGGTACGTGGTCTCCACTCAAGAACTTTTCTGCCCCAACGGCCATCGGTCCTTCGAGCTATGCCCATTGCCACTTCAGCTTGCTTACCCGGTTTGCTATGTCCATGACCTTGGTTCGTCTACGAATCTCCTCATTTCTGATTCGATCTCGTAGACAAATCCCGAGCATAGCTCTTTCCATAGCTCGCTGAGTGACTCTGAGCTTCCTTAAAAGGCCCATAGTTAGAGACCACGTCTCGGCTCCGTAGGTCATCACCGGTAATTTTTAAATAAAAGACTTTCGTCTTCAAGCACTGAGGTATGTTGGACGAGAAGACACTTCGCAGTTTCCCGAACGCTGCCCATCCGAGTTGAATCCGCCGATTGATCTCTTTCTCGAAGTTGGACCTGCCTAACTGAATTGTTTGTCCCAGATAGACGTATTCGTCAACAACTTCGAGGACCGAGTTACCAACCATTACTGGGGTGGGTGCTACATGGACATTCGACATAATCTTCGTTTTGTCCATGTTCATCTTAAGGCCCACCTGTTGGGATACTCTGTTGAGACCTTCGAGCATCGTACCGAGATCCTCCAGCGTCTCTGCCATGACCACGATGTCGTCGGCAAACCGAAGGTGCGTGATGTACTCACCGTTAATATTGATGCCTAGTCCTTGCCATTCCAAAAGCTTGAAGGCGTCTTCCATTGCGTTGGTGAAGAGCTTCGGAGATATAACATCCCCTTGTCTCACACCCCTTCGCAAAGGAATCGGCTCCGTACGCTGGTCTTGTACTCGGACCGACATAGTGGCGTTGTTGTACACACTTCTCAGCACCTCGACATACCGATAGTCAATCCGGCATCGCTGGAGTGACTGCAGTACTGCCCATGTCTCGACGGAATCAAAGGCCTTTTCATAGTCCACAAACGCTAAGCAGAGTGGCAGGTTTTACTCCTCGGTCTTCTGTATAACCTGCCGCAGCGTGTGTATGTGGTCTATGGTACTGAAGCCTTTTCGGAACCCGGCTTGTTCGGGAGGCTGGAATTCATCAAACCTACTTGAGACGATTCGTGATGACCCTAGAAAACAGCTTGTAGACATGGCTCAGAAGCGAGATGGGTCTATAATTCTTGAGCAGTGTTTTATCACCTTTCTTGAAGAATAGCACCACCAAACTTCCGTTCCATGCTTCCGGCGTGATGCCCTCGAGCACAACGGAATTGAAGAGCTTCTGAAGCACCTTTAGTACCGGGGTTCCACCCGCTTTCAGAAGCTCTGAAGTGATTCCGTCATCGCCCGGCGCCTTGTTGTTCTTAAGCTGTTTTAGGGCCATCCTAATCTCGTACAGGCTGATGTCCGGGATATCTTCGGTATAGTGTCGGGTAAGCTTGGCTCTCGGATCTTTGGCCAATTTGTCAACAGGTTTGGCAACCGAGGTATATAACTGCCCATAGAACCTCTCGATCTCCCTCAACACCTCTGGCTTCGTCGACACTACGCTGCCGTCTTCTGTCTCCAGCTTCGTCAGCTGGCTTTGACCAATAGACAGATCCCTCGCAAACACTTTGGAGCCCTTGTTTCGCTCTATCGTTTCTTTAATATGGTTGGTATTAAAGAGACGAATATCGTGTCGCATGGACCGATGGATCTGTGGCTATTAATCAATCTATTCAACTAAACTTCACGAATAGCTTATTTCGGTAACTTCTTAAAAGGCCTTATTCCTTTTAAAATGCTGATTGTTTAGTCATTTTTCACTATGCTCAAACATGTTTCTTAACATACTATTGATGTTACTTTCTAGAACAGGGCTATTGGGATTTATTGGTATATATTTGAAACCTACAGTTTGAATTTTTCATTGATAATTTTTGTTTCAAAAGCTACTCGAAATTGACAAAATTCACGCGGAAAATTAGTTTTTTTAACTTATTTTCGACTGTACGCAATGAAAGCGTGAAATAGCTATGTTACTACCTAGAACTCGGGGAAAAGTATTATTCACTTCAAAAAGTTGGTTGAAATTATCAAAATATTTGTCATAATATGAAAAAAATAAATTTTAAAAGGAATAAGGCCTCTTAAAATCAATAAAATCGTCATATCCTAAATACCTTTACTAAAGGTTTATATCAATGAACTGATATGGAATATGGATTATGTTTCCATATTGTGAAAATTCAGTGTCGGTCATAAATCATTTCTACATTTGGTATTTAAAACAGTTTATAGGATAAGGTAGAACAGAATTAATAGCCCAACATAAACTCGGCTGGCCTAATTTATACGTAACTCAGTTTCATACAACTGAAGAGGAAAGGAGCTTGACCCAAATCGCACATAGCAACGAGTTTGTCGACTTAGCTTAACAACCGGTTTAGCGGTTTTGTTAATCGTCATTTTTTTTTTTTAGTTTTACCGAATGTGTACGTATTAAAACGAATGTAAAGGATTTGCACGAGTCATACAATCTTTAAATCATTCCAAGAGTACATTTTGCTACGAGTTGCAACCAAAAATACTATCACAATCACAATAGATAAAGTGCTAAAATGAAGTTCTGTTTTTTGGAAAATCAATATTTATTACGAAACATTCAGTCAGGTAGTGCAGAATCGTAGCCGAACGCAGTTCTCTCTATACGGCGTGAAGAGAAAAATTTGGGCTGGCAGCTCGAAGAGACTGAATTTCATTCCTTTCGGTGTGTGGACTGAATGTCTTCTTATTAGTCGTGCTTTCTTGGCAGAATGGTTTTTATTGTCTCCCACCATCTCTCTTTCTCATCAAAGCATTTCGTTCGCACAGATTTAGGGCTGATTCCGTAAGAACTTTCCTTTGAACAGTCTTTACCAAGGGGGAGCGCCCACTCGATCTTAATACTCTACCCTGAACAATGAGTCTTTCACAGCGTTGTCTACCTTACTTACGCAAAACTTTTGCAACTAAAGCTTTGAATTCCAGCCGAAGTTGCACGAGTATAACCTAACACGAGTTTCCAATCGCTGACATTGAACTTGTACCTTTCTACAACTGTGCTATAATCTGGTTGATGACATGGATGGAAAATAGAGTTGTAGATGGGATAACTCTTTTCAGCTTCTGAGGAACACATCATGACACCAATAGCCCAACACTCCAGTCGATCGTTTACTCAGGGTATCTGCGATCCTGTTGCAAGGGCCAATAGGTATCCCATACACAGAAGCTATCCCAAGATACCCAAGGCACACCAACAGGCTCAACGTGTCTTTTGATAGCCTAGACCCATAAATAGGTGAGCGGACTACTATGTACAGTCGCTGAACAAGTCATTCCAGTGATTATAATGCCAAATTCGTCTGGAAAAGAGTAAATCGTTCTTAATCAACTGTAAGGTAAATGTTTCATTTTTCCCATCATAATTGAAACATATGACATCTTTGTTTAAAAAAATATACTTCTAATAATAAAATTAAAAAAACTCGTAAAACCGTATTGGAAAATTTCTAATCCCGTTTTGAGAATTATCGTCAAATCCGATTCTCCGGGTTTTTGTTCCATTTCGGTGAAGCCGCTTTTGTGACCCCTAATCAAAGCTTTCACCTCACTTGCTCCAAAAACCTCCGTTTATAGGGCGAAAACTGCGTGCAAAAGTCATTTGAATTTCGAACACGACGATTTTGATTCTCTGTGGTACATGTAACTTTTTTTATATTTAAGACTCCTTCAACGCGTGACTGATTTCATCAGTCGATAAATCTTCGAATAACCAATCAAGGGCGATCTGGTCAGGCCGGCTGAAATCTATAGATAGAGACATAGAATGCCATTCTCCCACATTCACAACGAATGTGACAAGTCAAGTATAGTTTCAAATACAAATATAATATAACAGTGCTTAAGAAAAACTCAACGATAAAATATGTATACACGACGATAATACAAATTACGGCCATATTACTTTTAATTTTCACTATGTGTGCTTCTCTCGTATTTATTTGGTTTGGATTTGAGTGTGTTATCTTATGTTATGTCTTAAATTTGATGTGTTAAATACAGGGCAAAATTAAATATGATTATTTTTATGTTTTAATTGTTTTTCTTGAATCTTGCATTTTCCTCGCTGTAGTGAGGTGAAAAGTTTCCGCATGGCTGCAAAATTATTTAGCATCTCGTGTCTTGAAAGCCCCGCTAAGCTCAGGAATCTATCTTTGAACCATGCGCTTCGCTCATGGTTCAAATCTTAGGTTCCTTCGCTCGCTCAGCTTTCAATTTCAACACTTGCGCCAAATAACAACTTTGCAGCCTTGCATAACAAATAACTGTTGTTCTGTATTGTGTTAAACAATCCATTTTACAACCCTAAGAATTTACACTAAAATATTTTGGATTTTATTTGTTACGTAGTTGAAAGCACCACAATCGTTACTCTTTTGCGGAATACCTACATTTTTAAAAGTTCGCAGTGCAAAATGAGGTTTCCCTAAAACTAATAATTTGATTGATTGTCTTCATACTATCTTCATTTATTTAATAACAAATCAATACAGCTATTTTTCCGAATTGTTTTAATTAAGTATATCAATCCAATCCATTGTTATGAAGATCGGAGTGCTGACATGCAGTGAATGTCAGTGCACATTAACTGATATAACTGGTTGCGCGAACTACCTGAGCTCACTACCATCCCTCTCATAGAACTAGGAAGGGAGTAAAGGCTGTAGCCAAGCATAGAAAATACACATGGATAGGTACCGAATTTATCATGCATATTTTTTTTTAAGATTCGTCCTTCCGGACAGGCTAAGACCATAGGCCATACTGCCTCTTCATTAGTTTATTTTATCTTTCATAACGACTTTATCAGTGATTAAATGTCTTTTGGATTGTGCAAGTGGGAAATCAGCCAACTACATAAATCAACTTCGCTGATTGCGGATGCGATCTCACACTGGACTAGAATTAGTAGTCACTACAATAAATGTCAGTAGAATCAAAGGAATAATAGGAAGCTGACAAGCGGCGAGGCTAACGAGTGGGCTAACTATGCGGATTCACATGATAATGACAATTGTACGCTTGAGGTTTCGACTCAATATATTCGTTATTGATCCAATTTTAAAGGATATTGGTTACTAATAGCAAATAAAAGATTAAACTTGGGACTGAAATATTTGACGTTATATTTTCCGAGAACATGAGAAGAACGAACAAAAGACGAATGACGTCCATAGACAAAGTAGAGCACCATAAACAATCACAAAACTACTAATTAAACTTTATAAAGAAAACATATTGCATTCATAATCCAACACCCCCTCTAGAATGTAAACCCATTTTCTTTATACAATACAAATGTTTCTCTAAAGTAGTCCCCTTTGTTAAAATGTCAGCTACCATTTCACTACCCTTACAATATGCAAAATTAATATTTTTGTTATTAACATTATCTCTCAAGAAATGAAATCGAATATCTATGTGTTTTGTTCTAGGTTTGTAACAATCGACAGAAGCTAAACTTATTGCACTTTGATTGTCACAATTAATAGATAGGGGACACTCATCCTGTAAGCCAAGTTGTTGTTGGAGTTGACGGAGCCATAGTCCCTCCTGTGTCGCAGCAGCCATCGCCATGTATTCTGCTTCAGCTGTGGATAGAGCAACTGTAGATTGCTTACAACTATTCCAAGCTATGACACCATTCTGAAAAAATGTAAACGTAACCGGTGCAGGACCTTCTGTCCTCTGGACTGCTAGCCCAGTCTGAATCACAGAAACCTGTTATCTTATTAGACGCATCTTTGGTGTAGCACAACTTGTAATCTTTAGTGCCTTGCAGGTATCTCATTATCCTCTTGACACCGAGCCAATGCTGGTTTGAGGGGTTACTGACATATCGACTTAGTTTATTAACTGCAAATCCAATATCAGGTCTCGTTGCCTGAGCTAAATATAATAAACATCCAATTGCCTGTCGATATGGAATGCTGTCATTGATGCGTGTATCATCGGATTCAAATTTGGCATTAATTTCTATTGGAGTTCTCACAGGTTTTGATTCTGCCATACCATAACGGTCTAATATCTCGTTGACATAAATTTCTTGATCCAACATTATTTTCCCTTCTTTACGGTTTCTACTGATATTCAACCCTATAAATTGTTTCGCTTCACCAAGATCCTTCATATGAAATTCTCCCTTTAATTTTTCTTTTATTTCAGTCGTAATGTTACGATCACTTGAAAAAATTATAAGGTCATCAACCCATACAGCCACAAAAATCATTGTGTTTTCTTTAACGCTGTAATAAATACAGGGATCTATTTTTGATCTTGTTAAGCCAATTTTCTGAAGTACGCTATCTAGCTTAAGATTCCATTGCCGGCTGGCTTGCTTCAAACCATAAATGGATTTCTGTAGCATACATACTTTGTCTCCTTCTTCATAAGATTCGGGCTGGACCATGTAAATTTCGTTTTCTAGATCTCCTTGTAAAAATGCTGTAATTGCATCCATTTGATCTATTTCCAGGTCGTATTTTGCAGCCAATGCAATTAAGTATCTTACAGATGTGTATCTTACGACAGGTGCGTATATTAAATCATAATCAACACCTTTTTTCTGAGCATAGCCCTTTACAACTAATCTTGCTTTATATCTGTTCACAGCCCCAGTTTCATCGGTTTTTGTTTTAAAAATCCATTTGCAAGGTAAAGCTTTCTTTCCAGCTGGTAAGTCAGTAAGCTTCCAGGTATTATTTCTTAATAGTGATTGGTATTCTTCATCCATTGCAATTTTCCATTTCTCAGCATTTTCAGAGGATAGAGCTTCCTTTACTGATTCTGGATCTCTGAGATTTTTAACGGAACAAAAATAACTAGGTGTTGAAACAGTCTTGCCAGTCTTGTCTCTAGGTCGTAAGGTCACGGTACTCGGTGGTAAGCCCTGTGTTGAGCTACGCGCGACATAACAATCATCTTCGTCTGTGTCTGTTTCATACTCATCGGAGCTGCCACTTATGCTCTCTGCTTTACTGAGCTCTGAAGATTCCAATAGTACTTGTACTGTTCCGGGTGTAGGAGCTGTCAGAGACGGTGATGATTGCACTTCTTCAGTGGAGCTTGAGCTGTTAACATCACAAGGTAAGTATATATTATTATTTTTCGTTACATTCTCCAAAAATTCGACATCTCTACTTTTCATGATTCGATTTGTTTTAGGTTCAGCAAGACGGTATCCTTTGGTGTTGTCACAATATCCTACAAAGATCATCCTTTGCGATTTCGGGTCCCATTTCTTACGCTTTTCTTTGGGAACTTGCATCATGACTTCGGAACCAAAAATTCTCATATTGGATAAATCGGGCCGATTACCTGACCATAATTCATACGGAGTTAATTTACTTAAAGCTGTAGTAGGCGAGCGGTTGATGATGTACGCCGCAGTAGCAGTCGCCTCAGCCCAGTATGGTTTAGGTAAATCTGCATCCAATAACATACACTTCGCCCTTTCTATAAGAGTACGGTTCATACGTTCGGCGAGCCCGTTTTGCTGCGGTGAGTATGGTGTGCTGGTTTGATGTTTAATGCCATGTTGACTTAAGTAATTTTCAAAAAACTTTGTTACAGTATTCAAGGCCATTGTCTGTACGAATAATTTTAATTTTCTTATTACACTCATTCTCGGCTTTCTTGTGAAAATCTTTAAATGCATTAAGGACACTGAGCTTGTCTTTAAGAAAGTATACATAGACTGATCTGGAGTAATCATCCACAAAAGTAAGAAAATATCTCATACCTCCTAGGGACGGCGTCTCCATGGGGCCACACAAATCAGAATGTATCACCTGGAGTACTTCTGTAGCTCTGGAGCCCTCATGATTGAAAGGTAGTCTTGACTGTTTTCCCTTTAGGCATGTAGTGCAGGTCACGGGTAATTTCTTCTTATCTGAAGTCAAGCTCACTCCTTCGGTGCACTCTGGTAACCGGTTCACATCTGGAAAGTTTAAATGTCCCATGCGTCGATGCCATAGGACAACATCTTTTGAAATATCGGAAATGCTCAAATTTGCATTTATTTCTCTATCAACTGTGAGTGTATATAAGTTATTCTCTAAATTAGCATTACAGACAAAGTCTCCTTTATTATTTAAAATCTCACACTTATTCTTAGTGAAATTTACTGTACATCCACTCTTGACCATGGCACTGACAGAAAGTAAATTACCAGCAAGTTTAGGTATATATAAGACATTGCATACCTGAATTTTCTTCTCAACATCACCATCTAAAACCATATTTACTTTTCCAATCCCTTGAACAGGAAGAGATGAATTGTTTGCAACAGTGATACTTGATATCGGTGGATTTGTCACATCATACAACCAGTCGCTGCGGTTTGTCATGTGCATTGAAGCGCCAGAATCCAGGTACCATTTGTTGCTGTCACTGCCTATTGTTGCACAAGAAGCGGAAAAAGCTGCAACAAAGCCTTTATCATCACTTTGTTTACATGAAGTTTTCTTCTGTGCCCGACAATATTTACTGAGATGTCCAAATCGATTGCAGTTGAAACATCTTGGTCCTTTAACATAGTTCTGTTTCGGTTGAGAGTTATTCTTCTTGAATGAATAGAAAGCAGTGGTTTCGGAACTAACTTCTTGAAGAAGTTTAGTTTTAATAGTATCGGCACTGATTTTCACTCCGGAACTCTCAATGGCCATAATCATGGGTTTGTATTTGTCCGGCAAACCCGCTAACATCAAAGTTCCTAGCCATTCGTCGTCAACTGAAAATCCTATATTTCGCAACTTATGAGCCGACGTCATAATTGTATTGACATAGTCTTCGACACTTTTCGAGGATTCCAAGCTTGTAGTGATAAGATCTTTCAATAAAGCCACTTTTCGCGTCAAACCGTTGTCATCAAATGCTCTCTCAAGGTTAAGCCAGACCTCCTTGGATGTCTTTGCATCTTGTATGTGGACGTAATTGATCGAATCCACTAGCAAAATAAGTTTAGATTTTGCTTTGATGTCTTTGACAGAATCGACTTTTTCGTCTGTGACGCAGGTCCAAAGATCTTCGTGTTCCATATATGCTTTGACGGCAAACTTCCATGAGGCATAATTATCTCGACCAGTGAGTTTTTCTATACTAAACGCACTATTAACAGCCATTTTTCACTTTTTCACTAGCAATTATAACCTCAAACTGTATGACGCCGGGTCCGGTAGAATTTTCGTTTCAAATTTAAGTTTCGGTCTTTTCTGTTTACTAATCCGGGTAACCAACGATTATCCTGCGTTTTTAACGCTCTGCTACCATAAAGGATATTGGTTACTAATAGCAAATAAAAGATTAAACTTGGGACTGAAATATTTGACGTTATATTTTCCGAGAACATGAGAAGAACGAACAAAAGACGAATGACGTCCATAGACAAAGTAGAGCACCATAAACAATCACAAAACTACTAATTAAACTTTATAAAGAAAACATATTGCATTCATAATCCAACAAATTTGATCCATGCCAGGTGTAGAGTTGGGTCATTCTCGACAACGTATTGCTGTTTTGTACGGAGCGAGAATGTAGATGACTACCATTGATTGAAATAAATGCTGATTGTTTTAGAATTTTTTTTCTATGATCAAACATCTTTTTTAACATTGGGATTTACTGGTATATATTTGAAACCTACAGTTTGGATTTTTCAATGATAATTTTTGTTTTGTTCCAAAAAACTATACGAAATTAATAATAATAAATAAATAATAAATGTTGCAATGAAAGCATGAAATAGCTATGTTACTACCTAGAACTCGGGGAAAAGTAATTTTCACTTCAAAAAGTTGGTCAATCAATATTATTTGTCATAATATAAAATAAAAAAAACAATAAGGCCTCAAGACAGAAAAACCTACAGACAGACTGAATTAGCAGTGGATAAAGGAATACTGTATATTTCACAAAACAATATAATTATTACTTTCTCTGCAAGGGGTACAGATTCAGAAATACGATTACAATACAATGGTATCGACAAGATATTGGTAAGTGAAAGGTTGTACGCGACAGAAGGGAATGTGGGCGTCATCTTTCAATACCAGACTCCTGCATTTTATGCAAAAATATTCCGTTAGCTTTAATTTAATAAGAAATGAAAACTATACGTTTTACTGGGAAAATGCAGACCGTACACAAAAATAAAACTGGTATTTGACGTAATAAAGATTGAGGGCCGTGGTCCATACCCGTCCCCACAAAGACCGACCTACATAACATACAGTTAGGTATTTGTAGGCAATAAGGTTTTTTTTTAGTAAGTTTTTAATTTTTTGTTTGAAGTCACTTGAAAATGTTTTAAGAGAGATTTAATAATTAATTTATAATTTAATTGCTAATTTTATGCTAATTTTGTACCTTCGTTACGTGTTTTCTAAGTTCCTAGAACAACACGATTTCCTGAATGCTAATAAAAGCGGGCGTGCTAATTAGACGAAAAGGAAGAAACAACCCCCAGATTATTGAATAAACTTTACACATTTCTGTTCCTAACACAACATTATGTTCAAACCTTGCGTAGCGAGTTCCTGTGTTTTGAAAATATTCATCGAAGTTTAAGGGAGTTGTTTTAGTCCTGGGCACCAAAGAACCAGGGAAAGATTGTCCGTACCGTAACATATACTTAATTAATAATTCCACGTTTGCAGCGAGTTCGTACAAGAGTTCTGCAATGGATATTGATAGAATGTAGATAGGTTAGTTCCGTTCTTAAATCCTAACGCTTTACGTCAAATATAGAACTCACGTACACGCCAAACGCAAGCCAAGAGAGTGAAATCTTATTTGAAAGCAAGGAGTTTGGTTTTATATTATACTTGTTAACGCTTATGTGCCGCTGGCGTGGCAAGAACGGCAGATCACGACCCCTTTAGGTGTTCTTGGCTTTCAAAGGGTTTGAGACTCAATACGGGAAAAACATGGGAAAAAGCATTCCACTTGAATTATTCGTCTATGCTCGTATATAAAATAAAATAGTTTTTGATCATTGACATATATACTGAGATTTAGTATGAGTAAGACTATTACCCGGATTTCTAGGATTAGATACGGCAAAAAGAGGTCGATCACTGTATGTTGAGCTCTATTCGTGTACAAGCGCGTACGAAGTATTAAATGTCCCAGTACTCGACACTGTCCTAACAATTGAAATGTTCATTTAATCTCATGTAATTCATAACTTAAAGGTGACAGACAGCATACAACTATTGAAAATAAGAGATAGAGATTATCTTTAATGTGAACGATCATAATTTACAAGTTACGAATCTTCTTCTGAAAGTCTTCAGAGATACACTTTCAGGCACTTTTTTGATCCGAGAAAGTCCTGGTTCATGTAGAGTATTATGACTGGGTACATTTCTTCGAAGATTTATTTTTATAGTCCTTGCTGTACTGGTCTACTGTCTGCAGGTCATTATTGCATTGGTTTTTCCAAAATGTTTTTTAATCTGTCGGTTTGACAATTGTCGATAATCGGCACTTGTCTATGTCAAACAGTTCAAATTTTGTCAAACGTCAGTGTCAAACCATCCACTAGTTTTTTTTAATTGGGTTTCGAAGTCAAAGGTCAGCCAATGCTAAATTGCTAACTCAAATTACCAATAAAAAAAGTATTTTGTTAATAACATGGTAAAGAAAAATGTATGACTGCAGTTTGTAGATCTTTTCAGCAAGAACAACCGAAAAAAAAATGGTCTTCGAAAAATTTGTCTTTCTTTATACTTTGGCATTGTAACTGACATAATCTGTGGTTCGTTACACAAAATATCATTTTAAATATAAGGTTTTGTTTGCGCCTATGTATTTAGTTATATGTTTATTTATGTATATTTTTGTATCATTCATTCATTATATATTATTATAGGTTTAAGTAGTTTCTAATATTATTTAAGTAGTTTTCTTGATTACTTTTTGCATCGCCTACTCATTTCTATTATTTTCTTTTATTTTCGGAGCGAATATTTACAAAACTACTGACTTTATCAAAAAATAACGTTTGGAGACCCCTATTAATTTTAAAAGACCTATTCAACGATACCTCACATACTAGTGTTGGAAAGTAAAAAAAAATTCACCCCCACTTTAGGTGTTCGAGAGGTAGGTACCCGATGAAAAAACATTTTAGTTTTTATTTTACCATTTTGTGGGCGTGATACATACACATACTCATACCAAATTTCAGCTTTCTAGTACTAATGATCACGGAGCTAGGCCGCGGACGGACGGACAGACGGACATAGCGAAACTATAAGGGTTCCTAGTTGACTACGGAACCCTAAAAAGGTATGAAGAATTTTTTTTTTATGTAATTGATTCTGTTTTTTATTAGGATCACGTCTATATTTGACTTAATACATTTAGAGTCAGAAACAATTCGTCATTCCTGCGGACCGCTCAAAACACAAAATGGATGCGCCCTCAAGATGGATAGATGGATATCTTGAGCGCGTGATGAAGTCACATTTGATGATGTGTATGGAAATACACATATAATATGGATATCTTGAGGGCGTGATGGAATGCAATTAATGTTTTGTTGAATTATGAGGATTCAATAACAATTTCTAATTTGCTTATGGATTAAATAAAATTAAAAAAAACTTAAAATGTGCGTGTCTTTAAAGTCACGTATTTCAAAGCGTTTTTTTTTTTCTTCGTTCAATTCATGACATATTGCCATAGGGCGGACACTGCCTACAAAAAACTGAACTTGAATGTCAGTGTCAATGTGTGCGTGTAAGACGCACAGGGCTGCCTCAGATGCATTGCAACAACTAGTTGTGTGTGTGTAAGTGTTTTAGTTGCACATAAATATGATATAAGATAGAAAATTATCACAACCACACAACAACGGTAGTGGTGGTGGTAGTGGCGGCGATTATGATGATGTTGATGATGATTGTGGTGATGATCGTCATCGTCATCATCACTATCCGCATCGACATTACAATCATCATTATCATCCTCATACCTAATTATCATTGTCATCATCATGATTCATCACCATCGTCATCATCATCATGTTTCGTCACCATCTTCATCATTCATCACCGTCATCGTCATCACCAACACCACCATCATCATTATCATCACCACCATCATCACCAACAGTCACCACCATATTCATGCAAGAAACAAATGAATGTGCATTTCGGTAGTATTCACTCACAAGCGGTGAATTGTTTCCCGACTAGAGATGTTGTTATTTTATTTTGTGCCTAAATATGTGTCTGGGCCTTAGTCAATTTCGCGCAGAGACTGACATCGTGATAATGGAAATTTTCCGACTTTACATATCATGTTTAAAGTCCTGTATAAGTTGACATGAAACTGTCCAGAGGATTATTCTGAATTCTAAATTAAGTTTCATTTCAGCAGTGTTTTCACTTCTGAAATAGGTCACAGTTGCGAAGCCGCGTTTCGCAATGCAATGTTTCTGCTACGAGTTTTTGTTTCCAATAATATATCTATTTGAGGTTACTGTACGATGGTATTGTTTTGTTAGTAACAAAAATCAACATAATTGATGTAAATCGTACGGTGCCAGTCAATACTCATTGTACTGATATTCATCAACGAGTTAAAATGTCCTTAATTAAAATTAAAATTATTGGTCAAAAAATAAAGCATACAAATCCAACTTTTATTTACATATGTACGTCGTCATCAGTACATCGGAATTTAGGCAAGTAATATAGTGCCTAAATTCCGATGTACCACACCTACATACACATACGGGACGGGGTACATGATACCAATACACTATTTATATTCGGAAGGAATTGTACGAGTTATAAGGATTGTTAAAGTATATTCTTGTTACATATCATGTTTATAATTATTTTTATACTGGGTGTATGACTAAATAGAGCGCATAGTTTACGGTTTCTAAATACTTCTTTATTTCAATATTTTCCAAAAATCATCATTTTAATATTATGGTGCCAACGTAATCTCGTTGTCACCCTTGAATATTCATACAAGACTAGGACTAAATATAATGTTGTATATTATATTTTAAATTACACGAATGATAAAGGCGAAAGTTATTAGTGTTCACTGTTCAGTTACGGCTTCACGCTTAAACGGCTGGCCCAACATTGATAAAATTCGGGGCGCATCCAAGTAGTTATACCTACATATTTCGAATAGTTTTTAGGATTTAGTATCCAAAGGGTTCCTTTTATCAATGCTCTGTCGTATGTGTGCCGATTCGTCCCTATATGGACTTTCTTGTACAAATTGTGCAATCCCACCCGCACCGCGGTAACGCATGATGTGAATCATGTGCCATTGGCAATATTCGTCCATTGTAAAAGCAACAAAAACACACTGTTAAGTCTGAACACAATTGCACAGTAGTATTGCATTAGCATAAATCCATCAGATGCGATACGCATAACTTTGCACAACATTAAGCATATTTAGCCAGTGACCCACTTTTTTATCAAAGCTTGTGTTGATATGAGCGCGAGCGCATGGCACACACGCGCAGCGCGTACGTACGACAACACTATCGTAAACACGAAAAGTCTTATGTCTATTACAATTTAAAACACGCTTATGACGTTTTAATTTGGTAACTGAATAGCACACCTGTGTAATCACGCACACAGGTAAACAATGGAAATAAACATATATACACAATTGTGGTTACAAATTATATTTATCAACTCTGATAAGCAACAAGATTACTCTGAGATATTTATTATTTTGTTATAGTTGTCAATATTAGGTTTGATTGAATGACGAAACAAAGTGGCGATGGCGATTGATGTAACATCAATAATTTATTATTATTAAAATTAATATTTTCTTACAATATCGTTTGTGAATTTAGTTTTATTTTATAACCATAATAGCTTTTAATATATTTTGAAATGTAAAGGATTGTGGAGATGTTTGAATGTTTGTTACCTACTCAATAACGCACAAACCGTGAAAATAGTTGAATGAGATTAGACGAATTTGGCACAGATCGGATGATGGATTAAGACGTATGATACTTAATATTCTGTAACGGAGGCGACACCGCAAGTAAATTCTAGTCGGAATATACTCTACGTTACCCTAGGCCGTAAGTGAGATTTTCTGCCCGCTAAGCGGGGAGAAAATCTCACTTCCTGGCCAAGGGAAGACGTAAAACTTTAGACAAACCACGGGCGGTAATTAGTAAAGCCCCAGATCGCATATTTATGGCCTTCTCCTTCGGTTCGGGCCACAAACGCCTGCGATCGGGGACATTCACGAATTGACCGCCCTAGGTATATATAATGTACTATTAGTTACCTACTAAACATACTTATTTACATAAATATCAAGATCAGGGCGACAACTACTTACTACGTTGTTAAGTTGTTATAGGTTCCTGTCTGGCAATGAAGATATCATTAATCAATTATACATTCCCTTTCTATTCGATATTATGCACTTGTTGTTAATCTATTGGCATTGAAGAATATTCAAAGGAACTTGTTTACCTGATGACAGCAAATTGGTTTGTTTACATCACTGGAAATTCTAAGTCAAATACGAGTATATTTAATCAATTATTGGAAAACCTTGAACATAAATACTTAATTCAATTCATTTTCTTCACTAAATAAAACATCGAATTTATAAAATATCAAATGAAACGTAAAGGTATGTAAATAGCTGTGTTTATACGTAGTGAGAATGCTATTTCTCACGTACATATGTAAATAAAGGCAGCCTTGGCCTGGTTACCACGATTTTAGCAGTATTACAAAATACTCGAACGATGCGGCGGTGCGCTGGAGTGGGCTGCCAGTTGCCAACACACACGTACCTCTATAGGTACGCAGCGCGCATTTGTTTGCTATGGAACCTTGCCACACTAAGCTAACTATCACTCCTATGGCGCGACATAATCCCATTAGCGGGTTATACTCCCACACAAAGTCCGACTCACTGGTAGTGAGGGCTAAACAGCCGTGATACAATTCAAGTCATGTCTAAAAAAAAAGCTAACTATAAATTTTGACAGTCATATCAAAAAACATATTTAAACAAGAAAACAGACTTAAAAGGAAAAAAAAAACTATTCTGGCGAACGTAAGCGTCTGTAAGAAAAACGTCACAATTTCTTTAAGTAATACAAAAAACCGGCCAAGAGCATGTCGGGCCACGCTCAGTGTAGGGTTCCGTAGTTGCTCATCCTTCACAAAAAACTGCTGTTTAAGCCCGAGGTTTACGTTAAGAAAGATTTTAAGCTCTATAAAAAGGTCGTAAACGCCCTAGAAACTGTAATCACTTATTACCTTCTGGAAGTCAACTTACGATCTTTTAAAGAAAAAATATGAAATTTGGCGATAACTCAAAAACGGCTCAACCGATTTTGTTCAATATAGTTTTCATTGAAAGTACTTATAAGGCCTCATTAACATGAATTTTTCCGATTTTTTTTGACCCGTGGTTGAAAAGTTAGAGGGGGGGGGACACAATTTTTTTTGTTTTTGGAGCGAATATTTACAAAACTGCTGACTTTATCAAAAAATAATGTTAGAAGACCCCTATTATTTTTACAAGACCTATTCAACGACACCACACACACCAGTGTTGAAAAGAAAAAAAAAATTCACCCCCACTTTAGGTGTTCGAGAGGTACCCGAAAAATAACAATTTTTTTTTAATTTTATTTTACCGTTCTCTCGGCGTTATACATACACATACTCATACCAAATTTCAGCTTTCTAGTACTAATGATCACGGAGCTAAGCCGCGGACGGACGGACGGACAGACGGACATGGCGAAACTATAAGGGTTCCTAGTTGACTACGGAACCCTAAAAATTAGGAGTGAGTACCGATGATCCTGCTTATATATCATCACATCTAAATTATGAAAATGATAGGACCACAACGAGGATCCATTTGTATATCTACTACATTACAAACATACAAGATTATATATATATGTATAATATAACCATCCTTACCTACTGAGACTATTATAAAGAGTGTCGATTCCTTAAACTTCTCAAAATCGCAAGAAACTTACAGCTTAACTCGTATAATTTTCTACAATAACGAGAATACACTATTGCATTATACCTACTGGTACTTGCTTTTGGTACTTGAGCAACTTTTATTTCGATCACCGGAATCGGAGACAGCAAGTATTAGTTTTTCTGAATAGGGAAAAATAATATTTCATATATGTATTCATATAATATATGGAATATTATTTTTCTTTCCAGGTACGTGCAGTCCGCATAAAGATGTGTGTGTTACTTTGTCAATATTTTGTTCATGAAAAATACTTGATTAGGCTATAAATGTCATGCAAATGAAATAATTATGTTGTACTTATTATTCCTTTTTTTTTAATCGGAAAAGAAACAAATGATTGACATTTTTAGACCCGATGGCAGATTTATTTACTTACATCGTACAATAGTTCGTTTTTTGAGCAATAAAAAATAATACATACATGTGATTAACTACTTCTGTAAGTATTTATCTTGCAAATAAAAAATTTACAAAGAAAATATTGTTAGGTTATTAATTCGTTTCCAGGATAAAGGACTAAAATGATAAGATTCTAATATGACGTGCTTATAGTGTTAGGACGTCACTTCGACGTTTTCAATGTTAACCGTAACGATTAAAGAAATAAGCGTAAATTCCCAAAAACAGTCAGACTCAAATGTAGATGCGCTTACGCAACGATCGATATGAATCCGGTGTCGCCGCATACTCTCTACGTCCTCCCCCTACCCCACCCCCGGAGCCGGATTCTGATATTTCAGATCGGGTTGGATGCGTAAGCACTGCTGGGGCTGATCAAATGTGTCAGACGACCTCGATATCCACACCGACTAATTAATATATATTTTTTAAAGAAAATAAAATAGTCTATAAATTAGGAGCCGACTGTACATTCTCTTGGGGTACACACATACAGAAGGGAGGTTTAGTTTCTTTGCGATTGATGTAGCTTCCTTCTATTTTTTGGGTTTCCATCTCATGGAAGACAACTCATCAGTTTCTTCTTAAAGAATTAATTTTTCACTTCTCCTGCTCAAAAAGTACCTACGTCGTTTCAAGTTCGCAAAGCGGGACTAAAATAGTACATTTAGCCCCTAGGGTTTAAAAGGAAACCATATAATCCTGAGAAAAATAAATCTTGTTACCGGCCAGCTAAATACATACTATTTACAAATAAAATAAACCAACCTGCAACCTGATCAGATCGACCCAATTAAAAAAATAAACCAAAAAGTTTTTATTTACAATGACTGAAACTGAAATTTTATTTTAGCACGTTATATAATCAACGAAAAGAAATTTAATCTTAAACATTTTATCTTTGCTAAGAATATTAAATGATAAAATAAATTAAATTTTATTCCATTCTTATATTTTTCTGATCACACCGGGTCTAAACCTGCTACTACTTTTAAAAAAATAGGCGCGAATCTAATGTCATCGTCTTCGAGCGATGAAGATAATTTCAGTCCTGATACATGGATGGAATTTCCATCATGGAAATGAAGGCAAAAGAACTGCTGCAAAATGTATTACCATCAAAATCTCGTGCTGTGTATTTGAAGGCCTATCAAAATTTCATGGATTGAAAAAAAGAGAAGGGTGTCGAATCCAATAGTGAAGGCATTTTCCTTACTTATTTTGACGTGCTTGCTAAAAAATATAAATCGTCAACTGTGTGGAGTGTGTATTCAATGCTGAAAACAACTATGCAAGTGAAACACCAAGTTAATTTAAAAGCGTAAAATAACGTCTTTGTTAAAACGGGCATCGACTGGATTTAAACCAAAAAAATCCAAAGTTTTTAAATGATGCCCCAAATGAAAAATATCTGGCAACAAAAGTAAGTGTAATATATATTTAATTATTTTATTTAATGTTCAAAATAAAAGTTTCATTGGTTTTTGATTTGCTTTGCCTACTTATTTATTTTCTTAATAATAACTAAACATATTTGCAATTATTCGAGTGGTTTTATTTTTTCACTCAAGTTTGCCTTACAAAACATTCCATAAAGACTGTAAAGAGTGGTAACTTTATTAACGTTTCATTTCGTCCACATGTTACCCTTATTTTCGGAATTAGCGGTGCGTGCAGAGGGATTGAACTTGCAAATATTACCGTTGAAAATGTGGAAACAGATACTATGTACACAGCAAGCTATAAATTTACCACACACAAAAACGAATAAGGACCGAAAATTTGTCATCTGTGTGGAGAACATTTAAATATAGTGAAAATGTATCAAAGACTGCGACCAAGTAACGTAACAATGACAACCAACCGGTTCTTTTTAAATTATCAGCACGGAAAATGTACCAAACAAGTTATTGGTAAAAATAAATTTGCCAAAATGCCCAAAGAAATAGCCACGTACTTAGCGTTACCAGATGCCAATGGTTATACGGGCCACTGCGACATCTGCGACTCTTTTAGCAGATTCCGGTGCTAACATTTTGACATTAAAGCGCCATGGAGACTGGCGGTCTGATCAAGTGGCTGAAGATTATATTGAAGAATCTATACAAAATAAACGTAAGATTACGGAGGATATAACAAAACAAATAAACATTAGAGAGCCGAACGAACCGCAGCCATCTACGTCTCGTGAAGTGATTAAAAGGCCACAGCCCTCAACATCGTAGGATATACAACCAACATTTTATGAGCCTGAGCAAATGGAGCAACCCAACATCAGCAATATCCCATTTTACGAAAGTCCAAGCCCACAGCTACATTCTCCAACATTTACTCCACAGGAGATTTCCCCATCATTCACGCCACAATCAATCCAAAATAACACCAATGCCAACATAAATTTTCCAGGAAAGGCTGTAACATTAAATATAAAAAATTGCTCAAATCGTACTTTGAATTTTTCTGAAAATAAATTATTTTAATTTTTAAGTTTTTTATTTTTTTCAGTCGAAGTGAAAAGCAGAGTGTTTAACACGGGGCTACAAGCCATTATGACACTCAGATATATTTGGCCTCGCTCACTTCGTTCGCAAGTCCAAATAATTACCTCGTGTCATAATGGCTTGTTTTAGCCCCTTGCCAAATGCCAAACAATCTACTATTTAATTGTGCGTTATATCGTAGAAGCGCCGTTATTCAAAAAAATCTTAAACGATAAGTAGCGCATGTTCGTTGCAATATTTAAAGCACACGAGTCACTCAGCAACCGAAACCATACTATCTAAACGACTGTCAAATTCGGCGCTCTTGGCAGAGTTGCCCAACTTGGCACAGCAAGGTCTTTGCGGTTGAGCAATGAGCATGGGCTTCAGAATATTGTTGAAATATTAACGAGCCTGCGATTTTTAGGGTACCGCATAAGAACGGTAATATTTTTCTGACAGTGCAATTTTTATGTAAGACGCAGTGATATTTGAGACACTTTTTTATTAATTCGTAACATCACATATTAAGTGAACGTAAGTTCTTGTTAAATACAGAATTCAGGAATCTGGTCAAATTAAATAAGCAAACTCCTTTTAAAATTTGTGCATAAGATTACAGCGACTTATTCTAAACTAGCTTATTATAATTTACTAAGATATATACGTATGTTTGACGTCGACAGTAGGTAAATACATTGTATTTATGCAAGAACCGCTTCAGTAGTGTATTAGGTTAAAATTAAAACCTAGTTGTAAGAAAGTTGCGTTCGTGAGTATAATAATTGTTAAATGGGATTTTCAGTAGGTTAGGTACTAATACAAATGTTAGAATTACCCATTTCATTTTCTAGTATTAACATATTTCCGAGCTCACACGCTATTTACTTCAATTTATCACGACAACAGTGGTGTCTCCGTAGCATACATTCATTAGTGCGTAGCATTACAACATCCGCGAGCACCCCGTGTCGTGTCCCACTTACTAAAATTTCAATTTTTTACCAAAAAGTAACAACCTTCATGGGTGTGGCTGAAATCTGAATAACATAACCAATTGCTGACAATGTGATGTTATATTACTGTATATTTTGTAATCCATTCGAAGTTTACCCCTCGTATTGAGAGTTAGTCTGGTAGTCGAGTCAAATGTTGCACAACTGACGTAACCTTCGAAAAGGAAAAGAAACGCACGCATACGGCCCACGTTCGCCGCCATATTGAAAACGAGAGTCGGCCGCTTCACGCCTTTTTTGTGAAAAGGTAATTCGGTTAAATTATTACATACGGCTCAGAAGGAAAAGGATAATAATTAAAAGTACGATTGCTTCATAGAAGAGCAGTACACGTGAATTAACTAGCGAGAGGAATACTTGGAAGTATAACATCTATATCACAAAAATAAGCGTGGTTCGTGAGTTCTAACATAAAATTAGTACTAGCTAATTATGTACTATGCAATTCAGTACAATCTTCGTAGCATCGCCTATTCCTTGATTAGACGCATATTTCAGTCAGTAGTCTTCTGTGTTAAGTTTTGGCAAATAAATGTTGTGCAACCTTCGGCGCGGAATTTGCTTTTTAATTTTAATAAGTACGTCAACTTAATTATTATTTTAGGTCTGGTTTATATAAATATACCGTAGGTATCTGAAAGAAATAATGGAAGCAAACATGTCAAAATTAATACTTTTTCAATTGTTGTATTGGTATTAGGCTGATGTAGAAATGTACATGAATCGACGTACAGCTGCCGGCAAACTTTTTGAGCATTACCTAGACTGCGCAGTAGCCGATTTACGTAGGTACAAATGTACAGGCGCAGATACGCCATTTTTGTTCAAAAAAAATGCCGGCGGCTATAATGGTAACTGTGCTAAACAAAACCACTTTGTAAAAACTCTTATAATGTAGGTATTGTAATGAATATCAGAAAAAATACCAATATACCAATTACCAATATACGTTTGTTACAAAGTTATTAGTAAGCGAAAACCACACCAAATATACATCTGAAATTTGATCCCAGTTGGAGAATCTATTTACTAATGGATCTAGAAGGATTCTTATAAGAATCTGGTACTTTTATCGAACCAACTAGAAATTAACGTTAGAAAAGTCAGTAGGTGAAGGTCACAGAGTCAATTAAAAACAGCAGATAAGCATGTTTCAGATGTAGTAAAACTTTTAGATGTAGTATTTTTTATTGTATTTTTTATCAGATTTAGCTGCAATAATTATCGATTATTTAGATCAACTTTTGTACGATTAATCGATTATATATTAGACGCACATCCCAAGTTGGCAAGCGAGGATCTAAAGGCTACATAAATTATTATATCTAAAACTTGAAATATAATTTCCAAGTATTGCAGGGATCTGCTCGTGACCGCATCATAGATATGTATCATGCATTTGGCTGTCATGCAAGCAATGTGATTAAGCTGTCTGCCTTGCATTGCCTAATAGGAGTACCTAATAGGTATCGAGTAAAACAGACAGATGTATCTAATAAAAATATAGTGTCCAAAGCAAAGCGAAGTTCCTGGGTCGAAATTCTTACATACTTAGAACCGTTTACATAGTAAGTCATAAGATAGGCTACATTTCATTTCCTAATTTGGACTTGGTGAGTAATCATTAGACGACGAAAGAGATAGGTATACATATGTATAGGCGAGACATTTACACCTGGCAGCGGCGGCGTTTAGAATTAATACGTACTTTGAAACATTTCGCCGACAATTAAACTGGCTTCCTGTACGTGTACGTAGATCTCAAAGAATTCCTTGCACTCTTTTCAATCTTATTTGATCCAACCACTCCCGATTATCTCAAATCCAAGTCTCAATTTGTAACTGCTCGCCCTGGTTGCACTCTCCGTACTTCTCGTATAGACTTAAGTTAAGCTCGTTGTCCCCGTTCACTGCTCCGGTTTTATGTCCAATTCTTTCAGGGTTCAGGCAATACGCTTCTGGAACGCTCTCCCACTCAACATTAGGCAAGCTCAGAGCAAATTTTTTTTATGGACGTCCATCTGTCAAAGCAATATGAACTTATACATAATGGTATACGTTCACTATACTAAACGTCTGTCAAAAAAATATGAACTTATACATAAGGTATACGTTCACTATACTAAACATCCATGCACTGAAGATAAAACTTTTTTTTTAAGTTGGCAGCAATGTTTTAGTACAATAAGTAAAAAAATATGAACTTATACATAAGGTATACGTTCACTATACTAAACATCCATGCACTGAAGATAAAACTTTTTTTTTAAGTTGGCAGCAATGTTTTAGTACAATAAGTATTTTTTTAAATTGCAAATTGTATGAATGCGCCTGATGCTTTTTTGGCGACATTATAACATCGTTTGGCAGTGTTTTTTTGGGCAGTAGAGTATAGACTTTTACAGACTTTCATAATTTATGTCTTTATATGAGAGTTAGTAACTATATAAATGACAGAAAAAAGTACTGGAGTAGAAGACCTTTAATATTTTAATTAACATTAGTAAGGTTTTATGTCTTTTATAAGATATATTTAGAGCCAGTCCTCTCCAGATGAGAAAATATATTTTATAGAATAAAGTCAAATGCAGAGTCTCGGGGCCTTGGTGCGGGAGAGGGTCGCCGGAGGGGAGGGGGGAGCACGGTCGTGGATGACGCGCGTCCTACTGGCACACTGACACACTTACCCAGTGACAGTGGTACTGCTTTTGGTTCGACGAGGTCGCCACGGTACGTCCTACGTGTACGATAGTACATATACTTACCTACACACGATAAGCGCAACGATACATTACTATAAATAGTGCGGTGTCAGGGAGAACACTTGTCATAATCATAAACGGTTTGTTTATTCCATGTGTTAGTTTGTGTACTTGCTTCTAGACGTTTCTCTAGTGTCAAGTTGAACTTAAAAGCTGACACGTATGATATACGATAAATGTTTTATGTGCCTAGGCTCACCGATCAGAAACGTAACACCGGTGGGAAAGCTGGGTACCTAATGTTGATGTTGCTGAATGAAAGAACTGCCAAACTGCCGGGAAATTTCTAGGAACTTAAGAGGCCTTATTCCTTTTAAAATGCTGATTGTTTTGACATTTTTCTCTATGATCAAACATGTTTCTTAACATATTATTGATGTTAGTACCTAGAACAGGGCTATTGATATTTATTGGTATATATTTGAATCCTCCTACAGTTTGAATTTTTAATTGATAATTTTTGTTTCAAAAACTGCTCGAAATTGTCAAAATTCACGCGGAAAATTAGTTTATTCAACTTATTTTCGACTGCACGCAATGAAAGCGTGAAACAGCTATGTTACTACCTAGAACTCGGGGAAAAGTATTATTCACTTCAAAAAGTTGGTTGAAATTATCAATATATTTGTAGTAATATGAAAAAATTAAATTTTAAAAGGAATAAGGCCTCTTAAAGGAAAAATCCACGCAGTCACCGATCGATATATATTGATTTATTTGTTGATACCCTATCCCTATTTACGAGTAGTAATTATTATTTTTATTCTTAAAGCGATCACTGAGTGGATAAGGAACTTAAACTATGAAGAGACTCTTCAATTATGTAACCTAAAAATTGTACACATAAATATGTATGTAACATTCACATAAAGACAAACACGCATACACTCATTCCCCAATTTATTAGCTAGTAAGTATTATTATATATATAATAATATTACTTGGGTATTTGTTAACCACCTAGTAAGGGAAGAGCGGAACTTTCCAATGCAACCATTGTAATAAATATGCTTAAGAGGCCTTATTCCTTTTAAAATGCTGATTGTTTTAGACATTTTTTTCTATGATCAAACAAGTTTCTTAACTTATTATTGATGTTACTACCTAGAACAGGGCTATTGGGATTTATTCGTATATACCTATTTGAAACTACAGTTTGAATTTTTCATTGTTAATTTTTGTTTCAAAAACTACTCGAAATTGACAAAATTCTCGCGGAAATTTCGTTTCTTCAACTTATTTTCGACTGCACGCAATGAAATCATGAAATAGCTATGTTAATACCTAGAAGTCGTGGAAAACTAGTAATCACTTCATAAATTGGTTGAAATTATCAATATATTTGTCATAATATGAAAAAAAAAACAATTCAAAAGGAATAAGGCCTCTTAAAGGACAGCTCCAACCTTGTCTCTGAAACCACAAGTATAAAAAAAAACCCAAAGAATTTCGTTTAGATTTTTTATAATGTTATAAATTTACCCACTACGTTATTCATAAACCAATTTGATTGAATAAATTATTATAAGATAATGGATATGATAGCTATCTGTTGTTATTTTATATTGATTATGTTACAAACACGATTTACCCAAGTCCTAGTCGACAATCTCGACGTAATTTGCCAATTATCCCGCGCTCCCCCGGGGAAGGGTTAATAATGGAGCTATCATATATGGTGACCTACGCAATATCCCATGAGTATATCCGCTTCCGTAATTGGCCATGAAAAGAAAATTGTAAGCAATTTATAAAAGAAGTTCGAACAATGTAGCCTATGACGTCAATCCTATGCAACAAAGTCTTGGTAAAAGTATACCGAAGGTAGAACTATAAATAAATATCTCCAACGTTATAATGATCGCTTCAGAAATCCGACTTGAGACCTTATTGGGTTTTGCCCTGGAGAAGCTGAGTCACTACGTACCTACGTATAATAAATAAAATAAAATGACTGTTCGACAAAAAGTAGCCGATAAGGAACCCTGGATGGCCAGGACCCCTTATTGTCACCAAATCTAGAAACGAATTTCGAGTCTTTCAGATTAAACCGGTCATAGGAATATGGGAACCTTTTTTGTAGTGATTTCAAGGTCAGCCTGCCTTATTTTGGTTTTAGCCTATTTTAAGTTGATGTTAATGTTATTGATAAGCGTTCGTTTATCGGTCGGTATCTTTCTAGAGTTATTGATTTCACGACTAAAGTAGATATTATCAGTCCATTCATAAAAAATGCAGGCAAACTCCGTATTAGATGAAAAACATGTATATGAAAGTTATAATTAAAAATCATAGTAATATTTTTTTCTCATTTTCATTCCCTAAATAAATTATGAAGCACAATCAAATTAAAACAAATGTTGAGCATCGGTTCTATCGCTTATTTACCTGTATACAAGTTGTTCCAGCCAAGGTTTCTGCGCACAATGGGCACAAAGCAAGGTTTGTTTATTATCTCACTTTTCCATTGTAGGTAAAGTAGAATTTCCTTGCTGCGGTACGTACTTCCCTTGCATTCTGTAATCTGTATCCATTAAAGACTATGTCAAGGCGAAATCTATGCCTCATTAAATAACCGTGGAAGAAATAATTAAATAGACACGATCTAAATTTAATTTTACTATTGTTTAGTCTATCATGTTGATACAACCTTAAGAAAGGTCGTTTTATTTGAATCACAAATAAAATCAGTGGCAACAATAGTTGACTATTTGATGTACCTTTATTTTGATAAAATGGTTTTGATATGTTTTTTGAACTCAACAAAGTATGACTGAAATCTAAAATAATAGGTTCATAAACAAAATTAGTTAAATGCATAGCTAGTTGCGACGCTGCGTTGCGAGCTTGTTCGAGGGTCGAGAGGAATATGGGCCAAGTTCACACGAAACTGGGTCAGAGGGATTGGAATAACTGGGAGCTAAACTAAATGATCTCAGTAGTGCTCACGTTTTATTATAAAACTATATTTTGTAACAACTTCTTTGTTTGTATATCGTTGTACCTAGTTAAAATATCACCGAGATACATACAATCTTATAAGCTATTCTGTATATTTTTCTGCGCGTCTGCCAACTTACGCAGGATATTGTATGAAAGGGCAGGATGTGCGCGAGTTTTTGATTACAAAAGTAACCTTAGAATTAACATAATGGTCATCTAATAGGACGTGTAACTGAAGTCAATAGACGTGAGAAGAGTGCAGTGGAACAAACGCAATATATAATATGGAACAGACGGGCGAAATCATTTATAGATAAACATGGAAATGCGAGCAAGTACAGCATTATAATATAAGTTTTCTGATCGCTTGACAGCAGTATACGGTTTGCAGTCTTACTAGTAAAGTAATACACAGGACAGCGTAAGCACGTGGACGTAGATCAATAAACAGTATTCGAAGTACATACTGCAGAGAGCGGAGAAGTCAGTTCATGGATGAGTATGATTTTCAATTAACACGAATCCACGAATTGCCGCCGCCAAGGCTTGTAAATGTATTATGTGACTGTTTTATGGAATATAAAAATCTGTACAATAATGTACAGCCGGCTAAACATTTCCGAGCAAGTTGGAGAAAAATTATTAATATATAGGTAACTCATGTGTAAGTAAACTATTTGGCACTGACATTAAAACCTTTCCTCACACCACGAGTACACGATTACTGATCTAGGCCAGGTCAGGTCAAGATCAAGCTTGGAAATGGGTCAGTGGAATCGCATCCCTCGCCATGCGCCCGCCGGGGTGGTGTTCACTGCCACGTCCTTGCCTCGTCGCATCGGGTGCTCGCAAGATACCTGTTATTTCATTTTAAAATTAGCCCCTAGCTATTGATTGGTCGCTTTGTACGGAATGCACAGTCATGCTATTGATTTGTGCGAATAGAAAAAAAACATGTATAAAGATACTATAAGTAACGTGCAAAGCGAGGTGTATCAATATAAATATGAGGCACGAATGATTTTGAGTAAGCGACAATGTATTTTAGGAATAGTTTTCAGTGTTAGGTAAAGCATGTTTAAGAATATTTCTTTAAACTATTTTAGGTTTAGTACAGTTATTCTGAGAAAGGCACTGCGTGGACGAACTTCAAGCCAGCACATTAGCAAATAAATAATAAAAAAAAAACAATCAACTCGTTCCACGTCAGAATTATTATATCGTATTGACGAAAAATCTACATTGAAACCAAATGATAATATGTAGGTACACATGTTTGATAGTTTTGTGGGTCAAATGTACGACAGTTTCCGTAAACTCTAATTAAGGATACCGAACTGCCTCGCACTAAGAATAACGCACTAAAACACTCAATCATTTCAAATTACCAAATGAATTGGGACTTATATTAAGATCCCACCGCGAAATTATACAAAATCACATTAGTCTACATGGAATGATTAAAGAAAAAAATAGATAAGTAGTCACAGCTATTATAACAGTTTTTTTTTTTAATTTGCCTTATTAGTTCCGGATAGACTAAACTACTAAAGTAATTTTGCATACATCTTGTACGTGACTAGATAAAGGTATAAAAAGATTATATCACATTATGATACAAGTGTGCTAAGTTGCATTCGTAGGCGAAGGCGTAATGGAGCCGAGAATGTATTAATGACCACAATGCACACAACACGCGTTTCATACATTTTTCAAATATAATATGAACCTGGGTAACAGTTAGTGAACTTGTACTAACTAATTATCTTTAATCCGGTATCATATCATAAACCATGCGTCACGCGATTTTATGCAAATCAAAAGAAGGATCTTACGTACAAAATTCGTAGAATACGCTCTTCAAGGAAAACAGAAAACTGTTGTGAAGTTGTCCGTTACAATTCTAATCTAAAAAGGAGTATACCTACATCTTCATATGTATAAGTATGTAAAAATAACTAACCAAGTATATCGTGACAAGTGCACTCGTAGGTAGGTGTATTTTAATAAATTACGACACGTATGTCGTACGAAGGTGCACGGGCTATATACATCGCCGGTGACAACTGGGTCAAGTTTACAAACAACCAGACGGAGAATAACAGATCTGCAGCCGCTATATATGTGTGACACACTTAAGTTTAATTACTTACACAGTAATAATAATCAACAAGACATTTTAATTTCTTTTGATTGAGGGTGAAGTAAACAAGCTGCGCGAATCGAACCTCAGGACGTATAGTACACAACAGGGTTTTTTTTTTAATTCTTATCCACTTGTTTATTAAAATACATCTTAAGAGAGTTATAGATTCAGGTAAAATGTACCACAACATGACTGTAGTAAAAAATACCGATACACTAAAAATGTAACAAAAAACAAGGTCAAGTGTGAGTCGGACTCGGACATCATATAATTTTATTACGCTTCGTAATTAGAAAATATAATACCCTTATTGGCTGCCAGCAATTTATAATTTCATAACATTTGTTTTTGAATCGTATTTGAACAAGATTTCGACAAGGTCGTGCGACATGTTTTATTGCAAGACTTATTAACCAACACAGCAACTAAAGTGTTGATCGTTACGCATATTACAAAAAAATTTTTTTAAATAAATTAATTTATTTTTCATACATACGTATGTATGCGCCATTTTTAGGGTTCCGTACCCAAAGGTGGAATCTTAAGGCGACTCCTAATCCCAACGTCCTTGAGGATCTGGGCGGAGCCTAACGTTATTCCCCCCGCCGACCGTGCGCCCCCGGAACATTACTTCGTTCATAATCTCGTTGAGTGGCGTCCAAGCAGCTTCATACACTCGCATAGTCCGAGCGTGAGTTGAAGATCAACAAACCTGTTATACCTTATTTAAAGGCATTGAAAAATCGCGAAGTAAAATAAATCATTTAAACAATGATATAATTATTTCGGATTACGAAATATCTATTTACCTACTACAGTAGAATATTAAAAATAAAATGCGTTAAAGCTATTTTCCAAAAAAATCAGTGAAATTGGCCATTTGGAAGTCTCAAATCGAAAATTACTTTTTAGTTTCTTTTGTATGTGTAGGTACCTACCAAAAATAGTTAAAATGCCGACAAGCTTCTTGATTATACGTGTAAAATCATGCAGAAATAAAAAATATAGTTTTTTAATAAATAAATCATATCGTGGCCCAGTGGATGAACAGATATTTTAACATAGTAGTGGAGGCACAGCTTTATCCCCGGTCATGCTGCTCTAATGAAAAGATAAACTATAAATAATAGAGCGACAAACTCAACTTTACCGTTGGAAAACGGATTTACGTCCTTTACCTACTTATAAACAGTGATAGTTTTTTATGACTACATTAGTAATGTTCTCAGATTTTCCCCTATACTTGTTGATATTGACGATATTTTACTAGACGAATTTTTTGCCAAATTTCAATGTACAAGGTCAATGGATACCCTATAAATGTTAATTTACTTGAGTGTCAAAATATGCCGATGCTGGAAAGGAGAACTTATCTAAGCGACATTTTTGGGGATATTGAGTTATACACACTGTTGGGATCGGCAGATTTTTCTGCATCGAATGGGTTGGGTGGGTCTCGTATACATTTGTCTGACGACTTTTGTGTCGCTTATCCCGTCGGTGATTTAGAGAATCTCTACTTTTTTTTCTACTAAACGACTTGATTTTTGAGGTTTTTTTTAGCAAAATGGAGATTACATAAAAAGTTTTTTGCATAATAATGAACCTTAGAGCTTTTTTACTTATTTGTCAAAACAGATCAAACAACTTGGATAATTTTTCTTTATTGCAACTAACCTTGCACTTGTTGGTTAACTGTTTTTACCTGATCGTAAAATATATTTTAATGTCGTTTGAGGCATGTAGTAAAAATGTGGTATTTCCAAATTATTAAACAGAATCGATATAAGATTCTATAAAAAAAAACAGATTAAATTACCTGATTGTCGTATCTTAACTATTGGCGTTTATCCAAATTTACCTGCTTTGATACTATGAAACCATTGTCGCTTATCCTTTTTTACCTGATATGACTTTGATCGACTACTATCGCTTATCTTGAATTGCTTGAATGACAATTGAGTCGTATTTGTCGCATAGAATGTACTAAAAAAACAAATATTTTCGTTAAATTGGTAGTTAGACAACTTTACCGGTTCTGTTTTATAAAATATCACACATTTAGTAGTAATTCAATATATTTATAAAGGCCGCTAAAGGTGGGCACCTGCGGTGTAAATCTGTGTCTGTGGCGCTAAGGCATTACTTTAGACTCGCTTGATGGACCCAAACGCCATCTCACTCAAACAGTGTCTTACGAGACGTCACTTATACCACACAGAGTTGTAGGTAGTTTTGTTATTCTTGTTAGGATAGGATATTATCTCATTGCAATTGTAAAACTTGAAATTTCACGTAGTTCGTGATTTAAAATTCCTTAATGAGTACCGAGTGACTGCAGTCTTGAGAACTCTTGTGCTGTTCTCATTAGTCATAGCTATCGTTTGCTACCATACATTGGTCTAGAACTACTGGAAATCTTTCAGCAGATCAGGATCACACATAAAAATTGATAAAATTGAAATTTCACGTGATATCTGATGAATAAATCTTTAACATTTCTAAAGCAGTTTTTTTTTGTATTTGCGTAGTTGGACCATAAGTTTTTGTCTTAGAGAACTTTAAATGTCACTTCATTAAAAATTTGAAAATAAATATGTTCCTCTAATTAAAACATTAATCGTGAGGTTTTATTGTACGATAAATAGCTTTTCATGTCTGAAATATTTCCTACAAAGGCGATTAGATAATTTTTCTTGATTTATTTCATGCTGATTTATGCACATTTATATATTTACCTGACTATAAAATGAGCATGCACATATATATTGTTAACTGTGTTGATTGTTGTGTAATAGATTATACTATTTTACCTGACTAATTTCTCGGGAAACGTGTCGTTTAGATAATTTTACCTAATTCTATTTTGACGGCCATTTTGCGTAAGCGACGCTAAATCCTAAAATATTCCATTAATAGACAAAATAACAAAAGCAAAATGTAAAAAACATGATATTGTTTATATAAAATGAGCATCGTATGCACATAGATATTGTTTACTGTGTTGATTGTTGTGTAAAATGTAGATTATACTATTTTACCTGACTAATATCTCGGGAAACGTGTCGTTTAGATAATTTTACCTAATTCTATTAAAAATATAAAAATTCTTTAAATTATTCCATTAATAGACAAAATAACAAAGCGACATGTAGAGAACATGATGTTGTTTATAATTATAAAATGCTTCATTTAAAAAGTAGGTCCACAGAATATTTAATAACTTTTTATTTTTTTGAAAAAGTTCTTCGTTTTTTAGATCTCCTGTAAAGTTAGCTCCGTGTCTCTTGGATAAGTTTCCTTTCCAGCGTAGATACGTTTTTTGCGGCATAAAGAGCCGTATCTTTTTTTACGTTAACTTAGAAGTTAGATTTTTTACAGCTTCAAGGGACTGTAGACCAAAGTACGACGTGTAGACGGTTTTAATTTCAATCGATTAATTTGATCCAAGATCGTTTCATTGCCCTCTGGCAAACTTAGAGAGAAAAATTCTGAGCATTAGTCAAAAATCAAGTCCGGGCATTACGATGAGTCTAAATAAAGTTATATATTTTTTCATTAATTCAACTGTAATCCGATCATTAATATATGGCTTTTAAACGATATGTAATAAAAATCAGGTTTTTATTTTATAAACGGTAAACAATTGGAACAGAACTTATGGCCAGGCTAGGTATGTCTAGCTAGGCCCGGCGGATATATCAATAATTACTAACGCTCATTTAGATTTAAATATGAAGTGGGAAATTTATTGATGCAAATATGTATTCTGACTATATTTACATAAATAAGCCTTCATGCCAAAATTGTCACTTGCCTTCTTGGACTAGAAAATTATTGTAATTTTTGATAATGTATTTTTATATCATATGCCATGTACTGTACTAGTGACGCAACGAATGTGAATACTTACAATAAATATTCGTATACGTAAATTAGCGTTTTACCGAATATTACAATATCATTAGACGTTATCATATCATAATTAAATATCTGTATTATCAGATTTTTTTTACTAACCGATATACCTAAGGTACTCTAATATTACTACTAATATTATACTAAGTACCTAGTTATTATATTTATTAAAACTGAGCGCCTCTCGCCATTAAACGTCACAGTTTGGCGAGTAATATTACATTGTTAAATGTTATTGTTTAAAGTTAAATAAATAAAAAAATAAAAAATTACACAGAGAAGGGCCCTAAAACCCATACCAAAAGTGTTATTTTCTGGGAATCCTGTCTGGTGTGGGCCCATGACTGAGAATATCTAAGTATCCAAATGTGTTCGGGAATGCTAAGCAATGACAATTTTTTTTATAAGTAAGTACTTAAAATTAATAGATACCAAAATACGAAAAAAAACAGTTGAATTTAATTCTATATGAAAATGAGTGCTTTTTGTTATGTCGCATAGCGTAGTCGTGTGAAAAAAACGAACTACACTCTCTTAAAATACATTTCAAACGCACGAAGACAGATCGAACCTCCGCGGGATCCGGTACTATAACAATTTTCCGTAACTAGATGGATCGCGAGAGCAAGTGACACAGCCTTCCCCTTCGACGGTTAGATTTACACTGAGCTCGCAGCCCGGGCACGGCCGCGCTCGCGGAAATTCAGTTTTTTTGATGCTTTATTAGACCGAATTTCCATTTTACTAATTTTTAAACAATACGATTAAAGATCAATGAATTGTCAATGTTCTTGCGAAAGAGCCGTGTAAATATCACTTGTAGTTTAGAAGCCTTAGGGAATTGAAAATTGAAAACGACCCTATTTCAACATTATTTTTTCCATAGTAATTATTGCTTTAAAAAAAAATCCAACTATAATCTTTTAGAAGAAATAGTCAAAAATAACATATATTTTTTCAGATTTTTCCGTTGGCTAGATTACGAGCCTTAGGACTTTAAAAATCACCATTCCACGTACGGAGTCGCCTTAAGCCGGCCAGTTAAGATGGCAAGGGTACGCGTTTGTACGGAAACCTCGGTGCGCAAGTCCGACATGCACTTGGCCGGTTTTTTTCTTTACGGATACTGTGTACAAAAAATGAATTCAGTATGGTTTGATTATTTATGCTTGGTTTGCTTCTATTTTCTATGTCATAATAATGTCATTTAATTAAATACCTATAAGTTTTGTGTAATTTTTTTGAGATATTACCTATAACTAAAACAAAATTAACTTGGGAAAATGAAGGATTCAAATGATACGCAAAATACGGGAAGCCACAGGAAAAAAAGAAGTTTTCCTTAAAAATACTTTTATGTCCGACTTTATCTGCCAACTAATTAGTGTTCAATATGATTACTTAATTCTTTAGAGCTTTTAATTTTGTATTTTACAACGGAAGTTCTCCTCTATTTCTTTAGAAGTTCTACTTAACATGAACAAGGTTTTATCCAACATGGGCCAATATAACCCAGTTCAATCAATATCGGCTATACAGTCAACGAAATTTAAACACGTACCTTATTCGCTCTTGTCACAATTATAATAAGGGTCAAAAAGGTATGCGTTTCAGTTCTCTTTACTGTACCCACGACGCGAGTGTACGAATCGATTTCTTTTGAGCTGCTTGCTCGTGCTGACCTAACCACGTTTTAGCTTCAAGTCAGCATTAAATATTCAAATACAACTTATGGTACCTTGACTATGGAAGCATATGTGTTCTTAGCAAAATGTTTTATTTATGACAGGTTATTTGATTATGATTATTTTGAATTTTAACATAACCTAGATAATTGCAACGAAACACGCAATCCAATTGACTTAGGATACGAAAATTTAAAATGAAAATAGGAGAAATTTTATCAGAACACCTAGTTCGTTCGAGCGGACAAGATACCAAAAACTTTTAAAGGTTTTTTATTATCTGCTTATTATCTGTTTTTTTTTTTTATATATCTACCACATGTATAAAGTTAGTAGAAATACGTTAAACCTACTGAATATTTTTTTTATTACGGCTACGGAACCCTACACTGGGCACGAAATCTCTTGTCTATAAACATAAACCAACAAATGGCTGTATTTTAGTCAAACTAGTGATTTTGCTATGTTACCTATTTTTTTATGTAGAGTCGGCTGCAGAGAAACGTGACGTCATTCCCTAGGCAATCAACTCACAGCAGGCGGCCACGTTTCTCTGCTAAATACACTTTATAATTAATATCGCGTCCCGTGCCACTTTTTATAATAGCAGACCTTGAAGGTCAAAGGATAGTGATAAAATTTAAATGCATTTTAGTATGAATATGAATAATGAAAAGATTCACTAGGTAGGCAATGCCTCGCGCCGAGTGAGCGACGAAGTAGGTGAAGGTCAAACGCCATTGTAGGCGGCGAGAACATACTGAGCAACTCCACACCAACTTACCTCTATAAAACAAAATAAAGCTTTTTCATACGCAGCTCTTTTGAATCAGTTTCGATTTCGATTAAATAATCTGAATTAAACGAACCAACTGGTTCGTTTGATTTCCCTTATTAACACGTTGCTAAAATGTTTCGACATCGTGTTACACTGTTAATTAAGAGGCCTTATTCCTTTTAAAATTCTGATTGTTATATACATTTTTCTCTAGGATTAAACATGTTTCTTAACATATTATTGATGTTACTACCTAGAACAGGGCTATTGGGATTTATTGGTATATATTTGAAACCTGCAGTTTGAATTTTTCATTGATAATTTTTGTTTCAAAAACTACTCGAAATTGACAAAATTCACGCGGTAAATTAGTTTTTTCAACATATTTTCAACTGCACGAAATGAAAGCATGAAATAGCTATGTTACTACCTAGAACTCTGGGAAAAGTATTATTTACTTCAAAAATTTGGTTGAAATTATCAATATTTTTGTCAAAATATGAAAAAAATAATTTTTAAAAGGAATAAGGCCTGTAATAAAGTTGTGATCACGTCATTTACTCCGCACTACCATAGATCAACCAAGAAACCTACTTATACCTCTAAAGGGCTCTTTGTAAGGAGACACTTTGATTCACCTTGCCGGCCAAAGTGCTTTTGCAACATTAGCCGACACTTATTAGAAAAGAATTGAAATAATTAATGCAACAAATACTATTAAGTGTGCAAATCTTAATAAAAATAGTTGTATCGAATCGATAAATTTGATTGTTTATAGCATAGCCTAACCAGTTGCGGTTTAGCCCTGGGATAGTGGCGCTACAAACAGCTTTCATATGGCAATGATGTGCATACGTCATATACATACATTATAAAATGACAGTAACGATTTGTCAACAACCAATTATGTTTGCCGGAATGTAAAAAATCATAAATGTAAAAACGCATTGAAACATACTTGTCCTGAATCACTGTGGATAGTTTTGGTTTTATTATGCGAAAATTACTTTAAATTCGCGGAATATTTAACCCTGTTTCCTCTTTGTTTACATCAGCGACATTCGGCATTGGGCAAGTGCGAGTCCGACTCGCGCATGAAGGGTTCCGTACCATAATCTATAACAAGTTTGTTGTATGGGATGGGAGCCCCCCTTAAATATTTATTTTATTTTTTAGTATTTGTTGTTATAGCGGCAATAGAAATATCACCGTTCTTGAGATACAGCCTGGTGACAGACGGACGGACGGACAGCGAGGTCTCAGTAATAGGGTCCCGTTTTTACCCTTTGGGTACGGAACCCTGACAACAACTACTTTCCCCTAGGTACTGTATAAATAGAAATAATGTTAGGTATTGTATGGAGACAAATTTCTTACAATTATTTTTCATTGGATTTCATAATTTAATGAGTCCAGTTACGCTTTGATTGCCACAAGACTGCGGTATATAGCCGGCAGGCTATTTATTAATAGTCTGCTTAGTACTTTGCAGGCATCAAGTTAGTAAACTATTCCTTTCCTTCCGCAAAATAACAAAACGCTGAGCAGAGTCGGTATGAACAGCGAGCCAAGTGACACCCTAACATGGAGTGTAAATACAAAATTGTACCGTAAAACGTACAGATATAACACTATACTCGTAACTTCAGCAATACCTCCAAGTTAAATTTGAGTTCCAAGTGTTGAGTTATACTGATATTAAAAATAAAGTACTTAAGTACATATTTCACTCTCAAATGTATGCATACAATGTATATGTATGTGTGTATCTCTAGAAGTCTATGATCCTGATGCGTTCACTGAATATAAAATACATTCGAAGCTCATGCCCAACGCATTCAAAAACGCTCTTATGTATACCTGACCTTAAATAATCGTTTAACTGCAAATAGTGCGGGTGACCACACAGCATGACCGGTACCATACATATGCTAGCTGCTCATATATCTATGAGCACTCGTTCCAATACAGCTGCCATTCGTTAAACATAACCGGAGTGTGGTTAAAAGTAGTAATGTATATTAAACGGCGAGTGCATTCGCGCCGCGGAGCATGACGTTATGACACTGACATCGTAGTAGTTCTCCTCGACCTAGTCTGCTGCTGAGCCATCTAAGGAGAGCTATCGAGAGCATGGCCACCGGGCTCTTAAGGGGCATTGTTGCTCAGTTTCTTTTAAATAACGTCTTGTCTTGTGGCCTGATTTAAAAATAGCAATTTTACGACAGATTTTAACTGATGTACTTTCTGATTATTATTGATTTATCAGTAGGTAAAATGAAATGAATTCAAGGCAATATTGACCTGATTTATGGGCACTATATTAAGAGATAGAAGCTTTAAATTCTTCTCCTATAGATAACGAATTCGGATACGAATAAGTAGTTGTCGGGACCATAAAATCTCTGCCATAGGTATTCTGAATGGGATAGTCTTATAAGTATCAGATAAAATGAAAAATGTAACCCTCAAACAGGTTGCTCGGCAGGGCATACAGCATACAGCTGTAAAAAAAAAATTGTATACAAAAAAGAACTCAAATATAAAATTAACGATAACTACATCGAGCATAGCTTGTTACGACACTCCGAAACGAATTAATTACCTCGCAACCGGGCGGAGTATTAAAAACGGCTTGCGCAAGCGTCGATCCGCACCTTGACACAGATAGCGGTGCTGTCGTTTTGAATACACAAAAACCGGACGCCTTCTCGACTATTTACGAGTACGCAAGCGAAGGTTTAATTAATGGGTACCGGGAATATAAAGCCTTTAAGGATTGGACTCTTGGAGCCGGGTGCGGCGGACGCGGGGTTCCGGATACTGTCAACCAAAAACTTGTTTACACAAGTCTTCAAAGATTTTTAGTCATAACGAAAGTTCAAAATATGTTCTGTTCTTTTTTCTCATATCTGCATGCCGTTTCTGGGCTTCATGACACATTCACCTTCTGACGTCATACGTTTGGCTTGGTAGCCACACGAAGGTCTAATTGGCCTCTCGGTTGCGGTTCTCGCCCGCAGGCCGCATTTCTCAACCGATTCTTGTGAAATTTTATGAGCAGGCTCAATAATTATATAGATTTTTTTGTTGAATCAGTTATTCGCACTAAATACACATATTTCAACCATTTCTAAAAATTATCGCGTGGTCTATAGACCTGAGAGAGCTTATAGCTCACAGAGACACAAGTTCGATTCTAGTGCTAGTGATAGTACACAGAGCGGTGCTGTCGTTTTGAATATTGACATTTAATAATGTGCAAAAGCATGGTTATGGTTAATGGGTAGGTAACGGGAATATACAGCCTCATAAGGAGGATCCGAGAAGAACGAAAATGCAGGTTCCGGACTAGAAACGTACCGGGAACATGAAATTCTTGGAACCGGGGACAGTACTGCAGACCCTAGTTTGGAGCCATGTGCAGGGGCGCGGGGTTAGGAATACAGTAAGTTGCTAACTGTTGACGGTTGTGTTACCGACAGTAACACAATCATCGATTAAGACTAAACCGTCAAGAGTGAGTAGGACTTGCACATAATTCCTAGATGTAGCTTTAAATTTACTATTGTATAATTGTATTGAAAATTAATGTATGGCACTCTGGTGATGATCTTAGCATAAGTCCTAATATGTTCTCGTTCTAGAGCCCATACATAGCAGCTATCTTTTACAAAGCCGTAGATTGACAATTAAGACTCGGACAGGGAACGTGTTAATAGCGCGATGCAATGCATTGCGTTTTGAATGGGCATTGACCTGGTATTTGGATAATTTCGCCCTGATTAATTTTTGTTCATAGAATTGGTAAACCTGCATTACGGACATGCTACGACTTTCAGAGGCAAACGGCGCGGCGAGTGGTTGAGCGAGGGATCCGAGCGCGGCGGCCATAAGCTCTGAAGTCATGGCCCCGCCGTTAGGCAGAACGCGCGTTCTACGGCGCCCTCCATTTAAATTAACGCACAGTGGCACAATACGAGTCGCATTCCCGATGCAGTGTCCATCTGGAAATTAAAACTAATAATTTCCCTATGATGGTCACATTGAACGCTTAAAAAATTAAGCAGTTGTAAATTTTCTGACATGTATATGAGCGCGACAGTGATTCTCATTTCTCTATGGCTCGATAAAAGCGGGTACGCCCCGCAGGTGTCGCCAGCTTCATCTATAACAACAGGCTGCTGCGTGGGCTAGCGGTACGATCACTCAGTAACTTAAAAAAAAAATGACGTCGAAGTCACGTGTATTAACATGCAAATGGAAAACTTTTTGAGTATCTTTAGGTATGTTTCAACTAGAAGTTGCAAACAACAACTTCGCGTTTTTTTTGTTTACCATAGTCGGGTAAAAAGAATCCCATTACCATCTTTGGGTGTTCGGATATCCGCGTACTAAAATTGGAACCCGTCCAGCCGTTTCGGCGTGATGAGAGGGAAAATAAACTTTTACGTTACGTTCTACGGCTAGCGCCACGCTGCTGCATCGATGCTTACGATGATTTTTCCGTAAATAGTGACCCCTCTCCATAAAAAACTGATTTTCAACATAAAGTAGACAAAATCAAAAAATACATAGGAAACTTTAAATTTAACGCATTTTTACGCGACCAAAATTGATATTTCTATTTTTTTAACCCCCGTCGAAAAAAGAGGGGTGTTATAAGTTTAACATGTGTAACTATTTGTGTATCTGTGTGTCTGTGTATCTGTCTGTGGCATCGTAGCGCCCAAGCGGATGGACCAATTAAAGTGCGTTTTTTTTAATCGAAATACTTTTCCGTCGAGATGGTTCTTAGCTATGTTTGGTGGAAATAGGACCAGTAGTTTCCAAGATATTCAGCTTTAATTGGAACAAGTGACGAGATCTCAGCCAATAATGAAGTCAATAATTCGAAATATTGGCAAAATTTTAAGTTTTATTAGCATTTTCTATACTTATGACACGCTAATTGAGGGTCTCATGATGACCAGGACTACCTGGCTGTTAATGGATCTCAGCCAATATTGAAGCTAAAGATTCAAAATGTTAGTTAAATGTTAAGTATTATTAGCGTTTTCTATATGACTTACTAAATGAAGGTCTCATGATGACCAGCTAGTTGTTAATGGATCTCAGCCAATATTGAAGCCAAGGATTCCAAATTTTGGTTAAATGTTAAGTATTATTAGCATTTTCTATATGACTTACTAAATGAAGGTCTCATGATGACCAGGTGGTTGTTAATGGATCTCAGCCCATACTGAAACTAAGGATTCCAAATTTTGGTTAAATGTTAAGTAGGTATTAGCATTTTCTGTATCACTCAATAAATGAAGGTCTCATGATGACCAGCTAGTTGTTAATGGATTTCAGCCAATATTGAAGCCAAGGATTCCAAAGTTTTGATTAAATGTTAAGTATTATTAGCATTTTCTATATCACTCAATAAATGAAGGTCTCATGATGACCAGCTAGTTGTGAAAGGATCTAAGCCAAGAATTTCTAATGTTGGTTAAATGTTAGGTTTTATTAGCGTAATCAACAGATTAATAAATTTTGACAATACAATAATTTGGTACCTTGGAGCTGAAGATGGCCTTAGGAACTCCTAAACAGCACAAGATAAACCCATGGTGTTTGGGCTCGTCTGATTGTTCTTGATGAGCAATTAACATTTGTGTAAGTACAGTCAATAATAAAAACAAGTCTCAAAAAAACTTTTTTTTCAAAAAAATACTCTTTTTAAATTTCTGTCACAGTCACAGTACTGGGTCACTATTTTTAAGTTTCGGAATTCTGCTAAAGCTCAATTGTTATTAGGTCTATTGAACAGGTTCCTTTGATTGAGGTCACAAATAGCAACACCCTGCAAGATTTTAACGCGACTAAATGACACGTAAGCTTTAGCAAAAGTACTCTTGCCTAAGTGAATTACAGCTTTTTAGGATTTAGGATTTTGTAGGTTGTGTCAGTCTGTCCACAGCTTAACTCAGAGACATACTGGTTGAATACATTTTTAAAAACATTTTTTTGTGTACCTTCCCTACACGTAACAAAAGTGGGGATGTTTATCCCATGGTGTGGGGTATCGATGATTAGGTCTCTCAAAACTAAGTCATGTTACCTAGCACCAACTGCAATTTTTATGCGCGCGAGGGAGACTGAGAAGGAGACCGGCGGGGCATGACTCGGGTGGGCACTTCGGTGTTTGTGATGGAAATCACCTCCGTCGCTGGAGGAGACCGAGAAGGAGACCGGCGGGGCATGACTCGGGTGGGCACTTCGGTGTTTGTGATGGAAATCACCTCCGTCGCTGGAGGAGACCGAGAAGGAGACCGGCGGGGCATGACTCGGGTGGGCACTTCGGTGTTTGTGATGGAAATCACCTCCGTCGCTGGAGGAGACCGAGAAGGAGACCGGCGGGGCATGACTCGGGTGGGCACTTCGGTGTTTGTGATGGAAATCACCTCCGTCGCTGGAGGAGACCGAGAAGGAGACCGGTGGAGCATGACTCGGGTGGGCACTTCGGTGTTTGTGATGGAAATCACCTCCGTCGCTGGAGGAGACCGAGAAGGAGACCGGCGGGGCATGACTCGGGTGGGCACTTCGGTGTTTGTGATGGAAATCACCTCCGTCGCTGGAGGAGACCGAGAAGGAGACCGGTGGAGCATGACTCGGGTGGGCACTTCGGTGTTTGTGATGGAAATCACCTCCGTCGCTGGAGGAGACCGAGAAGGAGACCGGCGGGGCATGACTCGGGTGGGCACTTCGGTGTTTGTGATGGAAATCACCTCCGTCGCTGGAGGAGACCGAGAAGGAGACCGGTGGAGCATGACTCGGGTGGGCACTTCGGTGTTTGTGATGGAAATCATCTCCGTCGCTGGAGGAGACCGAGAAGGAGACCTGCGGGGCATGACTCGGGTGGGCACTTCGGTGTTTGTGATGGAAATCACCTCCGTCGCTGGAGGAGACCGAGAAGGAGACCGGCGGGGCATGACTCGGGTGGGCACTTCGGTGTTTGTGATGGAAATCACCTCCGTCGCTGGAGGAGACCGAGAAGGAGACCGGCGGGGCATGACTCGGGTGGGCACTTCGGTGTTTGTGATGGAAATCACCTCCGTCGCTGGAGGAGACCGAAAAGGAGACCGGCGGGGCATGACTCGGGTGGGCACTTCGGTGTTTGTGATGGATTTCACCTCCGCCGGTGGAGAAGACCGAGGAGGAGGCTGGCAGGGCATGATTCGGGTGGGCACTTCGGTGTTTGCGCTGAATTGCACCCCCGTTGGCGTTGGGGGGCCCACGGGGTTTTGTCCTCCCGTGGCGGGCCGAGGGGTAGGGGCGTTTGTCCTCACTTGGTGTGGGGAGTGTGTCATGGGGTACGGGCGTTTGTCCTCCCATGGCCGGCTGAGGGGTAGGGGCGTTTGTTCCCCCTCAGGTGTGTCGGTGGCGGTCCCCGCTTCCTGGGGGCTTGGGGAAGTGGGTGAGGGTAAGGCACACTGCTATGCTACGGTGTGTCTTTCGGTGAGGGTTCGCCCTAGGGCGAAAGTGCCGGTGGTGTCGTGGTGACATGTTCGCGATCCCATGGCATCACCACTACGGCACGGGTTGGCAGCATCCCAGAGTTTTAGTGGGTAGGCTAGTCCTTCGCGCACTAGAGCCTCACATCACCAATGCGTAATATTTGACTCTACCCCACAGGGTCTCATGTTACGTAGTGGTATGCAATTCAATGAATTTATCCGGGTAAAAAAAAAGGTCCGACTTGGCTTAGGTTAGGTACGACGAGGAGCGTAGCGAGGAGAAGTATTAGGTACAACAGTGACCCTAACATTACTAGATAAAATAGGCGATATCCTAACTTGTCTCTTTCCTGAAGTCAGAATCATTACCTAATCTACCTTGAGGCAGGTCCGACTTGGCTTAGGTTAGGTACGACGACGAGCGAAGCGAGGAGGAGTGTTAGGTAGAACTGCGACCCTAACGAGCGAGCAAATCGCCAGAACCGAGTTTTTTCTGAATCATGAATATGGCTATAAAAATAAGGAATCAATTATACCTAAGTTATAAAATATGCTTGATCATCTGCACATTACAGGTTACAGGGTATTAAATTTCCCGCACTAGTAGTGTGATCACAAGTCTCATGTTTTGGTAACTTACTAATGGTCAACCAAAGAGTGTGACCACGAGGAAAGTGAATTACTAATAGTCACACATATCACTTGTATATAAAATGAGCATTATAATATATGATGATTATAATAAATAAGCCTTATACCAAAACATTATTATCATTAATAAAAATATATATTTTGAAATTATATTAAAATTTATTATATCCATTGAAAATAAATGTTGTTATACTCAATGAAATTATATAATTTATTTTTATACCGATCATTACACACCCTCTTGCGACTCATGCAGTGCATTTAAAGTATATATTTAGATTGTCTTGGCTAATAACTTCGCCATTTTGCCATTATAAGCATTAACTAGTCTGACTTTAACGATTTTTTCCCAGAATGTTGCTTAAGGCTATTGAAATCAAAATATATCCAACTTCAATCTTAGAGAAGACGGCATTCATTACCACTGGCTTGGGATCCTGTTGTACCTACCTACATATAGTCAAGGATCAAGCTCGACGAAAGATTGGAAACCCTGGACCCTAAACGGTGTAAAACAAAAATAGTGTCAAAAAAAGAAAATTCCGGGACGAAACTTCTGTTTGTTTAAAAAATATGAAATAAAAATAAAATTAAAAAACCCCCGACATGACAACCAATGTATAGGCACATTTCGTAGATTTTATTTCTTTCTTTTTATTGGTTGTCATGTCGGGGGTTTTTTAATTTTTAATTTTATTTTTTTGTATGAGGCACATCATCTTGACGTCACGGATACCTACATGGCGAATTGCGTGGGGTATTTTCAGCGCTTTCTGTAATTTTGGCTATAATATCAAACTTTTATGGAGGTATTAGTCCATAAATATATAGATATCATTAATAGGTCCATACAAAACATTTCAAATTCTTTCGGGTAAATGTTAAAAGAAGTTTTTATGAAGTGGACTTGCGCGCACTAGTGTGCAACGACTCACTTGAATCGAATGTGGTAATTATTTATTATTCAGACAACCTCGACACTATGCATCTGTACTCTATATTTGTAGTATGTTTAATAAATATACTCATGTTAAAGATAAAGAAACTATTCGCCCAAACACGTATCAAACAGTCAATTGGACCAAATTCAACAAAATAGAAACCTGCAAAAAGCGGCATGCCCTGCCGTGCTAACGCAATGCTATTTTGACATTCGGCACGTCAACATTATGACGTTCTAGAGTAGAATGTAAATTTTCGGCGGTTGTAGAGATCTCGCAACCACCATCGCTTGCCTTGTGAGGCCGAACAAAGGGCGCATGTAGCCCACGTGTAGTATTGCGTAACAAGAGCCATCGACAGTGATGCCGAACCCGCATAGCGATGTTTTCACGTTTGAAAAAGTTATAAAAAAATTAACTTTAACTGGCAATTCTTTCCCTTGGAAGCAGACCATGGTCATGAATAAATAAATAAAAAAAGAAGCAGACCCCGTTTCTTCATTTTATTCTCGTAAGGCAGACTTCCACGACACTAATTAAAATCAAAATTAGCTTTTCTTCGTATACAATAGTAAGATCACTTCCTGTCTTGAAAAAAAATAAAGATTCACTTATGATTCATACGTGGGCGTGCGCGTTGCGCTTCATTACTAGTACCTACATTACTTCATAGGCCGCGATGGATACTGGACGAGTTTGGGATTAGGGTTACCATTTAGGAATTTGAAAAGTCCTGGCAAAAAGCCGGACGAATCGAAAAAAGTCCGGACTTTTTATTAGTCACCAAAATAGGTAGGCATGGTATAGTAGGTAGACGCTCGCATTGCGAGATTTGCGAGGGGGTAGGTGCGGGGTGCGGGCGGGATTTTCTCATTATTCCAACTTATTTGAAAAAAGCCGGACAAATTAAAGGGCCGGACAAAGTCCGGACAAGAGTCGAAAAGTCCGGACATGTCCGGACAAATCCGGACGTATGGTAACCCTATTTGGGATAGACGTCTAAAAGCGAGTCCTGCATTGTCCCTGTTCCGGCCGAGGATCGTAGTGCTTTTTTTAAAACAAAGGGCTTGTGCACAAATCACTTGAGGTTTTTTCGGCTACTTTTTGACCCCCCCCATGAATTTACATTTTTAATAGGAACTTTGTGTCTTCATTTCATAACAAAAACGCACACATTTCTAAGCATCTTTGAGAAAAATTACATTTCTAGTTAACCTTCTACATACTAATATAGATTCTATTACCCATTTAGAATCCAGCACATGATAGCTTAAAGATACTCTAATTTATGTATCCATAATTGCTTCGCGACAATAATGTCCTCCTGAATGTTCAGAATTTGAGGTAAATTTACACCTACTCGTACGGCGGCGGTGAGTAGGTAAACATGTCTAAAATAACAGAAGCGAGGCTCATGAGTGTCTGATTACGAAATATCAAGGGCAGGGGCTATCAATTACATACAGTGTGAAGCCTTTTAAGTCGCAACGTGTAGCCCGCTCGCAACTGTGGTTAGCTCTTTGCTTTCATATGAATCAATTGAAAGGGCGCACCCTATGTATAGTTATGTCACAATATATATCTCGCTAGAGTACCGAGTGCATCTATAATTTGAATGATGTTCATAGTTCTCATACTACAGAAAGGAAATAAGAGCAAAAAAGGCCCTTAATGTATCGTATTCTTAACAACACCGAACTTGGGAAGTGATATGATATTTTAATTGCAGTAACACTCTTTGTTTAATTTCTATATCTCAGTCTCATTAAGTAAAATGTTTAAATGAATGTAGCTGAGGGCATACTTTTTCCAATTAAGGAACCCTAAAAACAGATAAAGATGCGACGACAAGTTATTGAATATTTTGGCTACCGCTTGTTCTAGCGAACTTTAAAAGCATATCGCTGCGATATTATCGTATCAATATGTATATTGTTTTAGCGATGTGAAAGTGGCCCCCAGTATTTTTAATAGTTTCTCATATATAGGTAGTGTAGGTAAATCGAACATTACTATTAAACAACTATGGAAATACGGAGAACCAGGTCTCGGTGGTAACATCAAAGATAATATGAAAGGTCGTTGCGAACATATGAATCTGAATTTACTTCTAGTTCGGAACAGCCCCGATGCAGCTAATATTTTGCTAGCATGTCACATTTCGCGTGCCAACCCGAAGTATCTTTTGAAACATTCCATGTCCAGCGTAAATTAGGTAATTTCAGCGCCGAAGTATGCCGCAGTTGTTGACGCCAACCGATGTATGTCAGGTCACCGAGGCGGGGCGTCATCCGAATTATTTTTATTGGCCCATCAGAATGTAGCTCGCCTTAAAATAGGGCTTTTACACGTTAAATTATCCTAATACATTGTATTTTCTGTAGCTACCCAGTTTCACAGTGTCTGAATACTATTTTAAAATGGATCACCGGCTGTTATTGAATGCATCATCAGCAACATCATCACTATCATCAGTACTATTTTTATTTTGTCGACTTAATTCCTTTCCTAATCCTGACTTAATCATTTGCAATTTAGCAATTAATCTTATAGCTGCTGTGCTAAATATATATATCTATATCCTAAACATTTTTGCCACATTTTAATTGTTTACCATTTATTGGCGTTTTGATGAAATTTAATTCATGCTCTAGTAGAAATATGCACATAAAATTTGTTTTAGGTAAAATGCCAGAGAACCTGGTTACATAACAAGGTAACACTATTTATTACGCAAACAAATAGATATATTAGTAATTATGTTTTAACAACGGTGGAGATGCTTCTTCATTTTGTAGGCAATTCACCTCTTGATTAGCCGTTCGTATCAGTTTTACCCACTGGTTTTACCTATATAGATAAACTTTCTAGATCCAGGTGTTAGAACTATAGTGATATTAACTTGCTACAATGTATCCGCATTTTTTCTAAAATCGCTTCTAATTAAGTTTGACTTGGAGATACAAATCCAATACAGCAAGTTTCAAAATACTATATATAATTTCATAAAAACAGTAGATAGTAAAATAAGTAGGTGTTGTTTAATAGGTATTTATAAAGCTTGAAGGTATCCCTTGGCAGGATTTATAGGTACTTGTACATTACGTGCGTGTAATGGCGGTGCTCGTCGACGATATAAGTCTCCCGCGTAACTGGGTCAGTGGGTCACAGACGAGGTCCATTGATAGTACCGACTGCTAATGTCATACCCTGAACTACCTACAACCACACATATTTTCCAACTGTATTATACTTTATATTTTAATTGTACTATTTATTAAGTTTATTGTAAATTTTCCATCTTGATTAATTTATTTCATATTGAACAAATGAAACCACTGACATCTTTTTTTTACACAACATAACTTTAACACGTTAATTTTCCGTTGAACTGATCTCGAAAATAGGTCAACCTGTGAAACGTCCCGAGCACCAATGTGAACACAATATCTTTTTATGTTTTTCAGATATCTATGTAAGAGTAATAAAATAACTTAAAAATTTCTTTCGTAATTCGTCTTCTTTAAAAGTAGAATATTGAGAGTTACATAAAATAAGTTTATTTTTGTGAGAGATAAAGATAACCTAACACTACATAGTAAAGACTAACGTGCGAAGGCTTGTGAAAATTGTAATCATTATATATAATACGCCTTATCGCTATGTCGCTAAAGCCTAGTTCATTTAATGGCTAGGTAAAAAAACAGCAATCTGTAAAGCTACGAACGCTCAATAAACACTTAAGTGTGCGTGCCTCAAGTTATTTGTTCTATTTTAATGTTGCTCGAACGCACCAACCTTGCCCCACATTCAAGATAACAATTAAAATAAAAGTACACACAAAATGCAGCCTTCTGCCCTCGTTTTTTACTTTATACATTTTACAGTAGCAAGTAAAAATGTCATGTCAGTATTGAGGTTATCGTTTGTCAGAGCTGATGTGCGGTGAGAGGATGCGTAGCGAAAGTATGAACAATATGAAAGGAACGAAACGAGGATCGTCGAAGACCCCTTTCAGATATGCGGATGCACATTGCACATTTCTTCCTCGCGGGCTGTTCTAACTTGTTGCGCAGATATGGATAACTGTGGTCCGCAGAGCTCACAAGAGTTAGTTCCTTTCATCGTAGGTATTTAGTTTTCTGCTTTAGTGCTTTATTAAGAGCCCACCCATGCAAAATTCGTCAGGTGAATGATCCTAGATCTACACATCCATATTGATTAAAAATCTGTCCCTTGAAAATAAGAAACTTAAACAGATTTTTTTCAATCTTGTCAGCGTGAAAAACGATTAATAATAATTTTCTCGAAACTTTTATCTCTCAAACATAACCCTTTTTAGGGTTCCGTACCCAAAGGGTAAAAACGGGACCCTATTACTGAGACTTCGCTGTCCGTCCGTCCGTCTGTCACCAGGCTGTATCTCAAGAACGGTGATAGCTAGACACTTGAAATTTTCACAGATGATGTATTTCTATTGCCGCTATAACAACTAAAATTGAAATAAAATAAATATTTAAGGGGGGCTCCCATACAACAAACTTGTTATACCTATATATACATATATATAGGTACGGAACCCTTCATGCGCGAGTCGGACTCGCACTTGCCCAATTTTTTTTTTTTTAGATATTATCGGTTGGATCTTCAAAACCTTTCCGTTTTTAACAATGTTTTTTAGCTTAATTGATGCACAATTATAAGTTCTCAAAAACTGTAAAACTATTTTCAATATAAAATGCACACGTTTATGACACAACTCAAAAAACATGATTTCCGCGCTTCCGAGCACGCACTTCCATCTCGCTCACGTTACGCTCAGTGACAGAGAGAGAGCTAGCCAACGCGTTGGCCCCCCTTTTAAGCGCGAAATTATTATTTTTGCAATTAGTATCTAATATAAGTATATATCTCGGTGTATTAATATAAATACTGCACTGACTGAGGGGCTCATTCGTGGATAGCCAAACTAAATAAATAAGGTTATTGACTGTTTTGGAAGAGAGCGGTTATACCGCTTACAGACTTGCACGTTGCAATAGCGATACAAATTACAGCAGTGATGCAGCACATTTTGATTCTTTGTCAGTCAATTCAATTGTCAACAGGCTCTGCGCGACTTTTCCTGCTCAAAAGGTAAGTTATTTTAGCTTCGTGAAGCGGTGCTAAAATAGCATAAAAACAAACCAAAAAAAATCTTCACTTACTGCAGTTTTTTTTATTCGTAATACAAAATATACAATAAAAAAAAATATTGTGGATGAATGAATACAACATAGTTATGGAGCTTAAATTTATAAATCAAAATGGTTTAAAATACGAAACTACGAAATATAATTTTAGTATTCTGAATCAAAAAATAAGTTTTTATTGGAAAAAAAAACAGACACACAAAACAGTTACATAATATGATAAGAAATTTTATGTTAGGTATGCTCGTAGCGTGCATCCTAATCCTAACACAATTCCCAGAGATTATGTGCAGGTAAATAAGGTGGCATTGCCATTAAAAGAACACTTGATTAACACTATACGTAGTAAAACTTGTATGAAAGGTAACGTAAACTAAAGATAATGTAAAAGCAAAACGAAACAAATACTAGGGCAAAGAATTATGCGCACGAGAGTGCGCACGAGAATAATAGATTTAGAAAATCAACTTGGACAAGTGTTGTATTACAAAAGTTGGTTTACCTTATGCTTGAAATTGACACGCGTGTTACTGTCAGTGAAAATAAATGTAAAGTGCCAAGTCTCCAAAAAAATAATCTGGAAGGTATTTTGCACACGGTTATGCAACAATTTAAATATTTAGGATATTTAGGTTATTTTTTTATTTTCTCACAGTCGAAGTGAAAAGCCGAGTCTTTATAACATGTGGCTAAATAAAAGCCATTATGACACTCGGATTATATTGGTCCTTGCTCACTTCGTTCGCTTGTGTCACAATGGCTTACTTTAGCCACTTGTCAAACAATCTACTATTATTTTGTTTCACCTGTCCGGTTTCAGCTTGTCCGTATCTGTAATGAAATTTGACCATCTTCCTGGATTCCGATTGAGCTGAATTTCTGCACATTGAAGACAATGCAACATTATTACGACATAAAGCTGATCAAATGATCGAGTGGAAAGCTCTGTGTTGTGTGATTTGTGTGACGAGCTACAAGCTAATATTGACGTTCGTGCAAAAAAGTACAGTCGGCAATTAAAGCTTATCTCGAACATATATTTTTGACAATAATCGGTTCACGAATAACTACTCAGAGTAATAATATATATATAAAGTAGCGGCAAAAATATATCAATGTATTTATTTTGTAGATACTGTTAGATCTAGGTAATGGGAATGAGTTCTGTTCATCTCCACGCATATTGTTAGATTAGTTGTGATTCATTTGTTGTTTTTTTCACTAATTCCAATTTTACTTAACATTAATCTTGTATGGAAGTATTCAATATCCATACATGCTTTTGTATCGAAGCCAAGCGCTACAGAAAGCGGTTGTAAATAATCCATTCCAAATTAAATAAAAACTTTTATAAATATAATACCTAGCGACCCGCCCCGGCTTCGCAAGGGTGCAATGCTGATAAATGATGCGTGTATTATACATATAAACCTTCCTCTTGAATCACAATCTATTAAAAAAAACCGCATCAAAATCCGTTGCGTAACTACGCAACGTTTGTCCCTATGTATGATTAGATTGATTAGATCTGTAAAACTTTACAGATCTAATCATACATAGGGACAGACAGACAGACAGACAGCAGGAAGCGACTTTGTTTTATACTATGTAGTGAGTATAAATAGGTCTTGCTCGTATCTACTTAATTATGTATGTGAAAATATTTCGTATTTACACTTATCCAGACGCATTCTCCTTACACTTTGTCGTACTTCTTAACATATTATTTTTCTAATATGCTATGAAATATTAATATTGTGTTCCATATAATAGGCTCGGAAGCCTCACGTTTCGGGTGGTATGAGGTTTGTCGACTCGAAGGTAGTATGTGGTGGTAGAGTATTTTGTTTTTGTATATGGTTGCGATTCGGTCGACTTATAGTTACAGTAGGCATTTTCAGATTTTGTTTTGATAAACAAGGGTGCGGCCACTATTTATTTTAAAATGTGGTTTTTAAATCTCTGAACTACGAGTATCTCTATGCTGGAATTCTTATCTGAACCCCATAACTGGATTCCATATATCTAGATTGATTTTTAGGCAGCCTTGTAGATGCCACTACAGCGAGGAAAATGCAAGATTCAAGAAAAACAATTAAAACATAAAAATAATCATATTTAATTTTGCCTTCTATTTAACACATCAAATTTAAAACATTAACAAACTCAAATCCAAACCAAATAAAAACGAGAGAAGCACACATATTAAAAATATGGCCGTAATTTGTATTATCGTCGTGTATATTTTATCGTTGAGTTTTTCTTAAGCACTGTTATATTATATTTGTATTTGAAACTACTTGACACATTCGTTGTGAATGTGGGAGAATGGCATTCTGGGAAGGATTAGTTGGCCACTCGGAAGTATTTTCCATAACACTTGCTTTGGAAGTTTTTGGACGATGGGATCCGAACAAGATTATTTCGGCTTTATCTTCTTTAAAAACGCCAATAGTTTCGGTAAATTACTTATCGTCTCCAAATATTTATAACAAATCCTTTTTCGTTTTAATGCAGGCTTTTAGCATTGAATAAATACTCCAAATTGGGCTTAACTTTCATGTTGTCGATATTTCCATAAAGTAAGACAACAGTATGTATTCTCCACAGAATAAATTTACGTTGTTTACGTGAATTGTGAAAACTTCCAACTTTTTTAAAGATACAATTTTTTCTCGGGTGCGTTCAGACTTCAGAAATTACACTCTTAGGTTTCAATTTTTATAACAAAAATATATTAAAATTTGTCATGTATTTAATATATTTAAGCAAATTTTTATTTTGTTGTCGATTTCGTTTTTTTCTCAGATTTCAATAAAATTTGGTGAGTTGGTGAGTTCGTAAAGTTGCTTATTCTGAACAAGGCAAAGGTAAGCCCAATTTCACGATATGTCCTAGAAAATTTTCCATTGTGTTACAAAAAATCCATACATTTATTTGGACGTGATATTGTAGGTGTATTCTTTTTAAAAGAAGTATTCAAACAGCAGTTTTAAGCCCGAGGTTTAAATTACGAGAAAGATTTCAAGCTCTATAAAAAGGTCGTAAACGCCAAAGTAACTGGAACCAAATGGTGTCTCGAGAGTCGACGGCAAGAGGCCAGACGGGATGACCCTGGTCCCGTAGACGATGGGTCGCGTGCTGGTGTGGGACGCAATATGCGTTGATACCCAAGCACCGTCACGCCTCCCACGGTCACAGATTACTTATATGTATATGTTACTACGTAACAGATACACCAGTTGTTTGGACGGTGGGCGTTGCCACCGCTATCGATGCCCCCACCATTGACTCGCTCCTATTGGACGCGGGTGACGCAACGTCATTCGAATGTGCGCTAGGGTTGCCTCCGTTATGTAAACGCTAGCTTTTTCTCGTTCCTTCGCTCGTTTGGTCTACCAGTCTAGTCAGCAGAGGCGTGGCGTCCATAAAACTTGATTCCCACTGGGTTGCCCACTTCCGGACGATTGAACACCATTCTCTATTGCTTCCGAAGAAAAAGTAGCCCAAAATAAGTTCCGGCTTGCCTAGAATTTTGTTTGACGCCACGTCACTGCTAGTCAGTTATGTTTTTTTGTAGGTAAACATTCCTTTTGTACATGCATTTTATACAGGGTGTTTGGTAGCTAGGTGCAAAGCTTTAAGGGGGTGATAGCCGAGGTTTTTTTGAACATTTTCAGCCATATATGCCTATGATTTTTTTTTTATTGTGAATTAAGAGGGCGCGGGGTTTTGGTCAGCTCCGTCTCTCGCTGAGCGTAAGCGTGAGCGAAATGGAAGTGCGTGCCTGGGAGCGCGGAAATCATGTTTTTTCGGTTTAATTATTAAAATAAACCAGATTTTGAAAATGTAACACGTATACATTATAGATAACATCTCGTTATGTTATTATTAAAAAACTGATAACTTTCCCTGCAGTATTTATGACATACTAAGGGTTAATATTGCATTTTTGAGGTAACTTAAAAAAAAAAATAACTATCGAGGAAACTACAAGTAATCGTGTTTCTAAAACATAACGTATTATAGAGTGAATCCTTAAATATTTTACATATTCTTTGTACAACTAAATCTTCAGTAATAACAACACAGCATGGAATCAAACAAACGCAATTATTTCGAAAAAAAGCTAGGCGCCCTCATAAAGAATTTTTGAGAAATATCCAGACTTTATTAGTTACGCGTCAATACTGCCCCAGTAAACGTTAATTCTTAAACAAAATCATTTATTCAGGAGAGTTTAATGTGTACTGGAAAAAATAAAATCATTTTCACGACACTGCTCGAAAATGTGGTTATACATTACCTGCATCCAGTACACAAAACTGTTTATATATGTTCATTTGTAAACTGTATATCTATGCTAGCTCCCAACACGACAACAATGTTGGACCTTACGGTAACAGTTCGTATCTACACTTGAATTTCATAGTAAGATACGACTTTTTAGAAAATATTTCAGACTAATTTTCTCGGCCGGCTTAAACGACAATTTAACCAATCAAAGCTTAATCGTCTGCTGCATGTCAAATTAAATTTAACCAATGAGAATGCGTCATTTATGAGGTGTATTTTTTTGTTAAACTTATAAATACCCACAAACGAGTTTATTTTCTTAAGTAAGATAATACTCCTCAGGTTTACTTTTTAATAAGTTTTTGTTGAAAAAGGTATTACTCTGAAAATCATGAACATTTATATTTTAAAATTAGTTATAGGGCGTAAAATAATTTTCTTATTTCTACAATTACTAATTTCTCAACAAATAAACACTTTTAATTACCTATATAAATATTGAGTTAATTTTTTTTTATTCGGCTTAAAAGCTATGACTCCATTGCGATGAGATGCGAAGCGCGCATGCGCTACGGGGCAGCCGGCCATATTAAAAAAAAAAACTAAATGTATTGCTTGGTAAATATTAAAATTGGTTTTGTAATGTGATAATGTGATTAATTTAAGTTCACATTGACTCACGAAATATTATATAATATTAGGAACGTATGTTAATATTGCGTACCGTTACAATGAGCCTTCAGTGTATAATGTATCGTAGGGTTGTTTACCTGAGTGTAACCTAGACTAAATATTTAAATATCTAAATTAAGTTGAAAGTGAGGTAAGTTTGAATATTTTTGTTATTTCTTCGTAACTGGGTTGAAAATCGTCTTTATGTCGTTTGAATCTAGGGGCACGATCAGCTTTATGTTTATAATAGCCCTGATTTTTACAACAATGAGGCTGCAACCTGGCGCCGATTTTAATGGCCAATATGAGAAACTTGTATTATAATATATTTCCTCGTGTCGTGAAAAGCACTATGTTTAGTCTCGGCTGAAAGTGCAATAGATTAACTCGTACTATCGAAGGCCTCCCCCCTGCGGGTCGGCCTTCGAAATTTACTCGTTAATCTATTGCTTACTTTACAGCCTCTACAACAATGTACTATTTCAATCATCTTTGTTGCCACAAAAACAATATGCCCGACTTTTATTTTTCGACATCGTACAGTACAGGTTGCGCGGGAAACGTTAACTGTACGCCGTCCACTCGCCGCGAGGCGTGGCAGCCCACCAGGGGCATTTCACTCAGTACTTTACAGATTTCATACATTAAAACTTGCGTGCGTTTTATACGAGACTCGCTCGATAGATGGAGCAAAATTCAATAGTTGAATTAGTGTTATTAAAATGAAATCTGTTTTTATGTTATTATTTTATCCATAAATAAACATATAATAAAAACATAATTATAAGTTATTGTGAAAGATTATTAAGCATTATTTTAATTTATCATTACAGGCAACATTACGGCTTAAGATTAGATCCCCGTTCCATTCCACTCATTTATTTTTTAGATTTCACCTATTATATTTTAAGCAGTTATATGATGATTGTCACAAAAATTTAATATCCACAAAAAAAATGGAAAAATAAATGCGTATTTTTTTAAATGTAAAAAAACAATAGAAGAAAGAAAACTCAAAGACTACTTAGTTAATACAATTCGGTGTAGAGGAACGCGTAGCGTATGGACAAGTTTGTTTTCTGGTGGATATTCAAACGGGTATAAGAAATTTACTTCGGCTGTGCTTTACGGATATTAGCGAATCTGCTCTACGTTGTTGACCTTTACGCTAACTTGGATTCCGACGACAAAAGTTCCAGGAAGGATTTCGATCCCGGCTTTGTGTAATGGATCACGATTGCCTCGTTTTAAACTATTTTAAAGTAAAAAATGTTGTGTGTCTACCTGTGGTAAGCGTTTGTTGTAATTATGTTCCCCAAAATTAAGGAAATAAAAATAATTAATTATAAATGTGTCTTTTTTATACCTTCCTACAAGCATAACTAGTTTTAAAGCCCACTTATTATGTTAAGTGTGAGATGAATCATATATAATATGTATTGAAAGTACCTACAGTACAGTGCATATAGCGATTGCTATGTATATACATATGTACATGACACAGATAACTCGAAACTCGCTCAATAGATGGCGCTAGTACACAAAGGAAGCTGATGACTCTATCTCAGTATATATAATTTACTCTATGCAGCCCACTGACATTTGTCCCGCCGGGTAGATACTTAGAGATCGGAATTTTTCGCGCGGCCGCAACGTGTGGGGATAGCCTGCCACGGTCCTCGATCCGGGCCTGCGGGGCGGCGGAGACGGGTGAAAACCGCAATAAACTCAAATACCTTCTCGGCTCTCAATACCACTCCACCGCATTTGGTGTCGAGACCCTGGGCCCGTGGGGTCCATGCGCTAGAATTATTTTTAAATAGCTTGCTAAACGGCTGGCGAAAAAAGGGCTGGCAGTTTCCTCGCTCAGCGTCTTAGTATAGCAATACAGCGAGGTAATGCTGCCAGCATCTTTGGTACAATGCCACGCCACGGGGGCCATTTTTAGACTTAGTTTAGATTAAGAAAGACTTATTTTTATTGAGTAATTATTTATTTTGTTGTGTTATACATATTATGTGATATAAATAAATTTTCAAAGTAACTGTAATTACTTATGGGTACTATTTAAACAGGCTTCTTTTTAATAGCATTATTCGCCTCAGAAAATATAAGTTACCTTCTAAATTACTAAGTCAGCCACAACCAACGCGCGTCTGAATAATAATATCTCAGCCACTAGTTATCTTCTTTGTAAGCCACTGTAATTGTAACTTAAATAGCATGGTGATTATTTTTTAGCATCTAAATTTGAGGCATGCATTCAAATAGCAAACTTCTAAAATATTATTATTTGACACCAAAATAGTAACTCTATTAGCTTCTAATTTTATAACTTAGTATGTTTAAAATGTAAGTCATCCTACATTAATCGATCGTAAAATTTACCTAAAATTGTCATCAAATAGTATATTAAAGCCACTATTATTACATATGAACTATTGAGGAGAGAACAAAACAAAATACTTAAACGTCATTTTAGGTTAGGGTCGCAGTTCAACCTAACACTCCTCCTCGCTTCGCTCGTCGTCGTACCTAACCTAAGCCAAGTCGGACCTGCCTTAGAAGTAGATTAATGGGTTACGTACCGTTATAAAATATGTTTTTTTTTTTTTAAGGGTCGCAGTTGAACCCAACGCTCCTCCTCGCTTCGCTCGTCGTCGTACCTAACCTAAGCCAAGTCGGACCTGCCTTAGAACTAGATTAGAGAGAACGCAGATGAACCTATTGCAATATGAACGAACGAATGGCAATATACAAACACGGGCGGGTCGGTCGGTACAAGAATCGAATGGCGCTCTCTGATTGGTGCAAATGGCCGTGGCTGTCATGTCGCGCACTCGCGCCAAATCGTTCCTACAGTGGCTATTTTCATGATAAAAGAATATGAAGTATTATTTTAGATGTTAAGTTATAATATATGATGCTGTCTATTGAAGCTCGAATATATAATTTTTGAGGAACTTGTATTGAAGCTGTAAAACGAAAAATGATGATGAGTTGCAAATTCCGTGGCTGAGTTAGTAAATTAGATGGCAATGTATAAATCAGAAGGACAAGTAATAATAATTGTTGATTATGACTTGATGCTTTCTTTAACATTTTTAGATGGCGTTGTAAAGAAGATGAATTAGTTTATTAGAGGCTATCTCATATTCCCGATGCTTAGTTATTAAATGAGAAGTTCGACCAAGTGGCCAAAAAATAAAATTGCGGCCGGATTTATTATTTCTCATTACTTATTACCTTCTGGAAGTTATCGATTATACGCGTCAGATTGAGCGAAATGTTTTAATAAAATATTTAATAAATTTTAAAATTTAAAGTGATTGCCGCCCATGCGGTCTGGCAGCTGAAAGGGCCCGATTAGCTGACCGTTAAGTATGCCAGACCAAATGTTAACACTAAAGTGTTCTTGGAATGTCGATTCCCTTTTTAAATTCGGATTTTCAATTGCCCATGAGTGAGAATTGTGCATATTAAAAATCCCATTGCGTCTAAAGTGGGATTCATCCGTCCACAAGATTTGGTTAAAAAAAAATTCGTTTTCAGCTTGTCTTCTCAGCATTTCCTGACAGAATTCAATTCGCCGATTGTAATCTTCCGGTTTCAACTGTTGCCCTTCTCTAATGTGAAACGGATGATATCCTACTGTAGTATACGGTGTACCTGAGATTTAGAAAGTCTGGTACGACGTTCCATAACTCTCACACTGGTCGACGGGTCTCTTTCTACTTCTTCAACAACTGCATCTACTACGTCAGGATCCGGCATAGTGGCCATATGGCCTGATCTGGTACCCGGTATGTGACCTTCCAAATACGCATTATGTACTCTTAAGATCATGCGATAGTCAGGAAACGTTTCAGGTTGAGGCCCGCGTCTTGAGAGTAGCAGAAGATACCATTAAAAATAATACCCTGAAAGATGGATTGGTCGTTGCGGCCGGGGTGACGCCTGCATTATAGGCTGGCCTCCACGGTCCCCCGACCTAAACCCCATTGATTTTTTTGTATGGGGATACTACAAAGACCTCGTCTATACTCGACAGAATGCCGCAATTTGGACGAGTTAACCCGGAAATTGAGAGTAGCAGAAGAAACCATTAAAAATAATAGAAGTGCATTCAGACGTTTAAAAGACAACTTTTTCCGGCGATGTCGCACTTGCATTGAGCAACAGGGGGGCCTATTCAAAAAATTCTTGTAATTAAACACCTTGTAATTGGTTTTACTTTGTTTGCATTAATCATCATGTAAATTAAAATTTTGCACTTACCACATTTAGATTTCAATTTTTTGATTGAATCCTTATGAATAATAAAATGAATTTTCAGGGTAGCTACCTGATAGATAGAGCAAGTTTTTAAAAGCCAAACGGTATTTTTTTTTGTGATTTTATTTTTTTAAAGGCCCTGGAAGTTATAAACATAGGCATTTACCTTTTTTTTTATTCCATTCAAAGATCTAACGATAGTGAATGTTACCATACTGAATTGGCCTATCTATCAGCTTAGCACACAAAAAAAATCAAGCATCTACCGTAATAATTCACGTCACCATAAATAAAAATCTCATCGTACTCGGCGGAAGGTGAAAAGTGAAAAAAAAAGTCGTAACTCCGAAAATACGAAAAATCGCAGAACATACATGGGGGTAATTTAGATAGCCCTTTAGGTCCTCTATCTCCCAGCTTCAGTATATCACTACTTCTTGGGACACACTGTATAATTTCTATTGCCATCAATTATGATAACCTTAATTTATGCGTTCATCTTCTTCGTACTATCAATTATTATGACATTCAATAATATTACTTGAAATTTTGTGCCGTAGTAAATTATGTTTAAGAAAAACCTGCCAAACAACAATTATGACATATAAAATGTTATGCAAATAATAATTTATGACAAATAACATTTATGAGGAAAGCCATTATGCGAAATGAGTTATGACAGTCAAATTTATGACAAGAATTTTTATTCCACTAGAGGTGATCCCGGAAACAGAATATGAAAAAAAGAAACTTGACATTTGGTGGATAAATTGTAATTTTTTCTACTCCAGTACTTTTTTCTGCCATTTAGGTATATAGTTACTAACTCTAATATAAAGACATAAATTATGAAAGTCTGTAAAAGTCTATTCTCTATTGCCAAAAAAAACACTGCTAAACGATGTTATAATGTCGCCAAAAAAGCATCACTTAGTACCACAGATTACAAGATAAACAGCTGCATTCACACAATTTGCAATTAAAAAAAAAGCTTATTGTACTAAGGCATTGCTGCCAACTTTAAAAAAAAGTTTTATCTTCAGTGCATGGATGTATGATGGATGTTTAGTATAGTGAACGTATAGTCGTATACCTTTATGTATAAGTTCATATTTTTTTGACAGATGTACGTCAATAAAAAAAAGTTTATCAGACTAGGTATTTTTTTTTTAATCTTATTGATTTCGAGCGGGAACATGTAATTATTTTCTTTGTTGTTTATTTGCATTTTATTTATGAAATGTCGAGTCGTAGAAAAAGTATTGTATGCAACGTTGTATAATTAGGTCTAAAAACGCTCGTGGCATCTTTCTTACGATGTTCGCTACGCTCACATCGTAACCCATGCCACTCGCGTCTTTTGCCCCCTCTTATACAACGGTTGCATAAAATACTATTTCATGTTGTGATTTGATTTCATCGTTCGATGTTTTTATTATTGTATTACTTATTGCATATTTGTGACAAGCGCTATACATACCTCGGCGTGAAAAAGGAAGCCAGCCTCGTATCGTATCCCTAACCTAAAGCATTATTACAACTATATATTTATTAAACAAACCATGATTTTATGACATGATCGTTTATTACAACTCATTACATGAACTTATAATTTATAATACAACTACTGGAGTTGCTATAACACGAAATTTATACCATAGATTATTTATTTACTAAATTAATATTTAAATACAAATCATGGCACGTTTTAAAGAAACCCTTAAGAAGCTTTTACAAACCAACATTGCATGGTTCAAGTTTCTTAATGAAAAATAAAAACTTAGGTAAGAGCAAGTCCAACTCGCGCTGTAAGGCTTCTGCGTACCCACGCAACAACGGAGAAAAATAAGAATCCGCTATAAATGTATTATAAAAAGGATCGGAAAATATTAGTTATTTTGTAGGATTCCGTACCTCAAAAACCCTTATAAGCTAACTCTGTTGTCCGTTCGTCCGTCTATCAAGGCCCTTTATCTCGGAAACACGTGGAGGCATCGATTTGAAAAACCATATACTCAATCAACAGTCCCTTGAAGCTGTGAGAATATCAAACTCCTTAGTTCAATGAAAAAAGATACAGCCGTTTAGGCCGCAAAAACATATATTTCGACACGCTCAAAGGAATTATGTAGGGTATTTTCCGTTGACCTAGGTATTTTATAGTAACGTAACTATGAAGTTTTGCAAGTAGTACAGTCTAATACTACAAGTAACAAGTTTAGGGAAAATTCTGAAAACTATGAATTTGTAATTAAGTCATAAAAAATATAGTCCTTTTCGTCTATATGGAGAATAAAATCATATATGGAGAACCCAGTTGCCTTAACTTGTACTTGCACCTCATTTGTATCCGGAGTCATGCAAACTTAACATAACCCGGCCAGTTAAGATGGGGTAAGGTTTGTACAGAACCCTCGGTGCGTGAGGCAGACTCGCACTTGGCCGGTTTTTTACTACTTGCATTGTACGTTGCTATTGGGAGTAAAATGTACCGCCATTTTCACAACTTCATTCAAAATTCGGTCGGAGAATTATTACTATACCTAATTATTTTACGCGTTTGCTGTTATTATCAAACCGCGATGAGAATGGGATTAAAGCATGATTAAAGTAACTGTCATTTCATATACATTTTGACGTAAGTATATGGAATAACCACGGAATAACTGTCATATCCAACCCCTTTCTCATCGCGGTTTAATAACTGAATAAGGATTAAGGACCAAAGATTTAGACGACAGCGCACGCTTATAACTGCAAATTATACATTTGTTTAGGATTATATCATAACATAGGAAAAATAATTCGACACTTAGCAAATTTAACTAGTGAAGGCAAATAAAATGTTTTAAATAGGCGACTTATTTAAGCGACAATAGCGATTCAGACGCTGGACACTACGCATGCAGTGATTCAATCCCAGTACAGTGTCGATGAATACGCAATATCTAGTCGGCCCGTAAGGGCTTGTGCACAAATCACGTGAGGTTTTTTCGGCTACTTTTGACCCCCCCTCACCCCTGGTGATATTTGGCGAGGTTCTTTGCTAACCCCCCCTCCCCCATACTACCTCACGTGTATTTTTTTTTCCAGAATTTCGTAAAATAGACGCCAAATTTTAAGTATTTAACAAGTGAAGATTTATTTTTAACGAAACCGAGAAAAAATATCGATTTTTCTTAGTCTTCGTTCATAGTAGAAAAATACACGTGAGGTCTCTTTATACCCCTCCCTCCCCCAACGTGATCTTTCGTGATTTTTTCGCGACCCCTATCGAACCTCACGTGATTTGTGCACAAGCCCTAAGTTTAGTCACACACTTTGTATTGTAACTATTTATTTTATTGAACCTATTTTTTTTTTTAAGATTATAATATACAGCGAATTTAAATATAAAATATTTATTAGAAATGCCCATGACGTTTGTCTATACAAGCTTTTTCTTCGTGGCCAGTCATCAATCGATTTATGATGTCAATATTGACCACGGCTGCAAATAGTAATTACGAGGTTTTGAGCAAACCTTTTCCTCTAAATTTTGTTATTGGAATCAGATAGCCAATAGGTTGGTCGACCAGTAGTCACAACTTTAAAATTAATTTTGACTGTTTTTTTTAAGTTCTCTGCCACTTGTTAGAGTTAAGCGCGAACCCAATGGCTGTGTTTTGCGTTCTAGTTTCCAGTCGTTAATTTTGGCGCTGCAGTGCAATTACCGCGAGACGATTTTCTTTTTGCGTCCAGCACATGGTAAATGTAAGCAACAACTCCAGAAAATTGAGTCTAAATTATTAAAAAAACATTTGAAAATAGAACGCATATTTTGTTTGTTATTCGTATTCGACATTTTAAAATGTTGGCCAGTGACAGAACTTATGGGCGGACTATCGATGCAAACGCGATGCAGTATCGATGGAAATGCATGTCGCGATACAGCGATTGCATCTATACAAACGTGAGTGTGAATAGATTCATCAGCGTGTTTGTATCGATACAACAGGGCGTTTGCATCACGACTTCGCGCATCGCGGAACGCGCGTTTACTGTATCGCTGCAAAAAGTCTCCTCTGTAACCGGCCTTAGATCAAAACAAATTTTCATACTAAGAAAGCGTCCTTGTGACTTGTGACCTACTTTCTATAACTCTCTTATAAACATATCTTTCATGGCAACATTTATACACCTAATAGGAAAAATACGTCGCATTTGTTATCCAATTTCTAAGAATTACATTAAGAAAGAAAGAAAGAAAGAAAGAAATTTTTTTATTCCAATAAAAACATTACGTTGTGTTGCCTTTTTAAAAAGATGACATGTGTCTGAATTCTTTAATATTTACGTTAATTATGTGATTTAAGAAATAAGTACCTAAGTGTTAACATTTTCTTGATTTATTGTCATTTTCTCACAAACATATTGAATAATAACGTATTTATTCGTTCAGTGTTATTTTAATCTTCGTCAATTAGACCCCGTTTTGGGTTTCCGTCCACGCTGTCTATACAGGCTGCCCTGTAATTAATGAACAATTTTCTATTCACAGGTAGAGGTCCGCCTAGAAAAAAAAAACTTTAAGGTTTAGTAGAGCTACCTGATAGTTCTAATACACGGCAGTTAGCCACACTATTAAATAATATTTAACAAGAAACAAAAATAAATAAATCTTGACAATAGTTGCCTTGCCGGTCAAATAATAATGTCCGATCTGAACGAAAACCATGGGACTTTAGCTATATCTAAGAGCAAATTTTTTGGACGGGCCTAAGATTATCCATTAACTACAGGACACCCTGTATATGTAATGTAATGTAACCTCCGTCGCCCACGTCTTCTTGCTTTTCTTCTCCCGCGTCTTACCGTCCCGCATATCGATTATGCATTTTACGTCAGTCATCTTCATTCGACTCCTTAGATGTTCAAACATTTCACCAACTTGGCTACGTGGTGTCGCCATACCTAAATATATCTACATAAATAGGTTTCCGATCCGATCTTAAATCCACTCACTAAAACATAAATTTGTTTGACCTGTTTTGTAGACCAAAGCGAGTTTTAGTTTACATTTATTAAAATATCTTGTCAATAAATTGCAAATTATTGTGCCTAGTATCTATTTAAGGCTTACAATCGTAATGATTTTTTAGAGGCTCTGGACAATATTTCAACTATGTAGTTTTAAAAGAATACACTTTTTTTAAACATGGAATTGTTATTTTCAAAACAACGAAAGTCATTAATTTCTTTTATACTACTACTACTACTAAAGGCCTTAGGGCCTTATCACACTTGCGATTTGCGAGCGTATTTTGTATGAAGGCGATCGCGCAGCGTGTTCGCCGCGTCGCTTATTTGTATAGAAAATACGCTCGCAAATCGCAAGTGTGATAAGGCCCTTATACATCTTGACAGATGATTTAAGCAGCGTCAGTTTGCAAGAGGCAACGCCTCTCGTGACTATTTAGTCCTATCCGGGAGCAACATACCACGTCCACATTTTCTACATGTCCATGAAGACCCCGCCGCGGAGGAGACAGTGCCGCGATTGTGCCTTTTTGCACGCTTTCTGGCCAAGTCTTGAAACCAGATGTTATCGTGGGTTTCTCGACCTTTCGCGACAACAGTTCTCCAATCATCGCGGTTCGACGCTAGTTCCTCCCACGACTTACAGTCGATGCCGAATGCGACCATGTCACGCTTTGCGCAGTCTTTAAATCATAGCATGGGTCGTCCTACGTTGCGCTTTTCGCATGCGACTTGGCTCGGCATGGTCTGCCTGGGCAAACGAGTGCTGCTCATGCGTTGCACATGCCCAAGCCATCGCAAGCGTCTTTGTTTGAGAAGCGCGGTGATCTGGGTGGCTTGGAAGCTGTGCAATCTCCAACACTCTCTCGTTCGTAACCTTATCCTTCCATGTAATGTTGAGGATACTTCGAAGACAGCGCATGTGAGTTTTCGTTCATGGTTAGCGTACGAAGCGACGTCCAGGTTTCGGCCCCGTACAAGAGTGTACTTAAGACACAAGTCTGGTATACGATCATCATCATCCTCCTAGCCTTTGTCCCATTTTTTTGAGAATGAATTCTCAATCGGGGTCGGCTACCTAAATCCCAAGATGTGGCGTAGGCACTAGTTTTTACGAAAGCGACTGCCATCTGACCTTCCAACCCAGAGGGGAAACTAGGCCTTATTGGGCTTAGGTGGTTTCCTCACGATGTTTTCCTTCACCGAAAAGCGAGTGGTAAATATCAAATGACATTCCGTACATAAGTTCTGAAAAACTCATTGGTACGGGCCGGGTTCGAACCCGTGACCTCCGGATTGAAAGTCGCATGCTCTAACCACTAGGCTACCACCGCTTCTTCTGGTATACGATCATCTTGGGCTTAATGGTAAGATGGTTGTTATCCCACACCCTTGTACGCAGCCTGCCGAACGTCGTAGCCGCCATGCCGATGCGAATATTGACCTCCCCATCAAGGGATAGGTTGCTCGACACAGACGACCCCAGATAACAGAACCTATCAACAACTTCTAAAGGCTCGCTCTCCAGCATGATGGACGGCTGGATCGAGTAGCCCTGCGCTAAAACCACGCGGTCTTCCTAGTATTTATAGACATGGAGAACAAGTCACAAGCGTAGGCGAATTTGTCCAGGAGAACCTGAAGTTCATAGGGAGATCTCGCAACAAAGGCTGCGTCGTCGGCAAAGAGCAGGCTGTCCATAAAGAGATCCACACGGTTGCGACGGGACTTTAGGAGGTTGATATTAAACAATTTACCGTCTGCTCTTGTATGTAGGTGGACTCCCTGTTGCGTGTCACCAAAAGCGACTTTCATCAACAGAGAGAAGAATATGCCGAATAGCGTGGGTGCTAAAACGCAGCCTCGGCGAACACCTCTCCGCATCTCGAATGCGTCGGACGTCTGACCGTTAAAGACGACGGAGCCCCTCATGCCATCGTGAAAAGATTTTATAAGCTTCAGTAGCTTCGGAGGACATCCTATCTTCTCAAGTACCTCGTAAAGCCCCTCCCTGCTGACCGTATCGAAGGCCTTGTTAAGGTCCACAAACGCGATCACCAAGGGTGTGTTTTTGAAAATCATATCAATAGTGGAACGTTGGGGATCGAAAGCCACACTGCGCCTCTGGATACACGCGTTCGGCAAGACTTTGCAGTTTAGTCAGTATGACTCTGGCAAACAGTTTGCCGACGATGCTTAAAAGGGATATACCACGGTAGCAGTTACAATCGCCACGGTCCCCTTTCTATTTGTATAAAGGTCGTGATATTTGCATCGCGCATATCCTGAGGCAAGATCTCCCGCTCCCAGCACTTCCCTAAAAGATTATGGAGCAAAGGTAATGTGCACTTAAGTTTAAGGATTTCGGTTTGGATACCATCTACCCCGGGACTCTCGCCACACTTAAGCTTAAGCACGGCGGCATAAAGGTCTCTAACTGTAGGCAAGGTGTCAAGTTCAGCCATGATGGGAAGGTTCAGAATTAAGTCCATGGCTACCGGATTGATTTCGGCTGGTCGAGAATAGAGCTCGGTGTAATGCTCCACCCACCGACCAAGCTGACGACTACTATCAGTGATAATCGTGCCATCAATCTCTTTCAGAGGGGCCGTCTTGTTTTAGACAGGGCCAAAAGCTGTCTTAATCCCAGCATAAACACCACGAAAGTTACCTTTCGCAGCACAGTCTTGAATGCTTCTGCACAACTCTATCCAGTAAGAGTTTGCAAGCTGACGACATGTACGCTGAAGCAACGCTAGGATTGAGACGGAAGTTCAAAGCGGATTGTCGTTTAGAGTCGATTAATGGCTTTAGCTGTTGCCAATTATCAGAGATCCGGTGCCTTATTTTTGGCTAGCCCAAATATCTCACTAGCTGAGTTGGTGAGAAAGTCTTTAATGGAGTTCCATTCCGATTCAATAGTCGCATCCACGTCCCAAGTTGTTGCTCTCTGTCGCACCCAGACGACAGATGTAACAACCCACAGATCTATTTAACATAGCCTATTATCCTTACTGCTATGTAATTAAAGATCTGTTCGCTATATTTGGCTATTGATGCTAGCTGTAACTCCATGGTAAAGTCAACATCAGTAGCTGTCAATTTTAGTATGGAGTACGACATAAGCCAATAGTAAAATACTCAAGTAAAAACCACTCTTGTCAGACCCGCCTTATAAGATTAAAAATCTTTTTTATAGTCCTACACTATACCTAGGAAATCGGTTAATTTCGGAATTCGTAGGTAGAATTAAATGATAAGTGTTGTGAAGGTATTTTTCTGCCGTCATGTTATTTTTATGATAAAGATAACCTTATTTTTCTGAAGCAGACCACACTAACGGCCAAAGCACACCAGTTGCCGCGCAACACTTTTTGCGGAAGTCTGGTTTAGACAACATTTTATATTAAAAGCTTTTATTTAACTTGCAATGTATGTATGTATGCTTGTTCGGGTGGAATCTTGCTACTCAATTTTGAAGCAGATATCTTCAACCGATTGAGCTGAAATCTTGTATACACGTTTAGTTTGGATGACAATACACGATAAGCTGTGTGACGTCATTCTAAATCCAATATGGCGGAATAGTTATTTTTAATGCATTTCTACAATATGGCTATCAAATGAAAGGGCTTGTTGAGAGTAACTCGAAAAATAATGTGACGTCATTCTAAATCCATTATGGCGGAACATCCAAGATGGCGGAATAGTTATTTTTAGTAGCCATAACTAAAGAGTAAAAAATAAATTAAAAGCAAAAACATTTAAAAAAGCTTTTACTTAAATGCTCTAAAAAGAAAAGAAAATTTTCCTTTAAAATTTTAACTATCAGCTTATAACATAACCTCATTATACACAATTTATATGAAATAAATAAAAGCTTGTACTTCGCCTTGGACATGAACTCCATTTTATTGGTGAAGCAGATCACAGGTCATTTTAGTTGGTTCGATCGTTGACTGTCAGTTGTTCACGACGATTATATAGAATCCATTTTTAATAATTAAATAACGTTTTAAGTTGACGGAAATATTAGAAGGTAATTTAGATGTATAAAATATTTCACGCATTTATCACGCTCACTGGCAATTCCAATTTGCCGCCTGCTTTTTAAATTTAATATAAAGGTAGCATGTTAATAAAACGGTGCTTAAATATTTATTTTAAGACGAATACTTATATATTTTTTGAATTTACAGTATAGGTATTGCTTTTTCTGCCAATGCCAACCATATGCTATGCCTAGGAATTTTATGATTTAGCGAATTATATTACGAGATTTATTTTTCATCACCTAAACTTTCGATACGCGATTGTTTATCCATCGCTATTTATCTTGGAGAATTATCATATTACTAATTATTATCTTTGCATAAAGAAAATAACTATATCCAAGTGACATCAAAGCTACAGCAATAAAAATGTATTCAAACACGTGTCATTACTTTGTTATATTCTACTAGCTGACTTTATTTAATATTATTATATTCCTTTATTTATCTTACGTCTTAGGCTAGGTTTTTAACCCTTAAATTGGCAAAACATAAAAATTTAAAAATATGTTTTTATACATATTTAACAAACTTTATTATCGTATCAGAGACCTTAGAAAAATATTCAAAAAAATCTAGAGTTGTCCGTTTTTTGGAAAAACTATGTACACCACAAAGTACACTGCCAATTTATCAATAGCAATGACCTCTTTGAAAGTGTACACTGCGGTTAACGTTGCCAAAGGATTAATGAAAAACAAGTTATGAAGAAATAAGCAATTTGTTATTAAAACTATCGTGAGACATCTTTAATAATTATAAAAAACGGTTTAAACTCACGTAAAAATTGACAGGAACGGCTCGACAAGCACGAATAGCTAGCTACCCCTGATGAAGAGCTCCAAATGAGTTCGAAACATGTCGGGCCGTTACTGACAATTTTTACGTGAGTTTAAACCGTTTTTTTATAATTATTAAAAAGCAATTTATTAAAAAAAAAAAACATTATTTTGTGTGTAATTTACGAAAGCAGTTTCTTTTTTTTCACAAAGCAGGTGGTTGCAGAAAGTTAGGATCATCTTCAGAGGCAGACCCGATCCGCACATGCATTTAATGTTGGTACCAAAGCCAGGATTTTGTGAGAACGTGTTTGTTTGAAGCACTGCACAAAAATAAACAAGAATACGATATAACAAAACATAAAAAAACACAAAAAAGACGATAAATGCATCCCATAAAACAAAAAAAAAACCATTGCTATGAAATTGGCAACGTACACTGTGGTTACCGTTTACTATTGAGGTAAATTTATTGTTCAATTGGCAACGGTAGCCACAGTGTACATAATGATTTATAAGCCTTTAATATTTTAATTCCGTAAAGTACATACAAAAAAACTACTTGATTCCATTCCTTGGATTATCAGAATAAATATAAACACACAAAATGCATTCCTTACATAATAAAATATAGCAAAATGTTATCAAAATTTATCCGAGGTGGCGACAAGTGTTTCCGCGTCGATCTCATTTTGACATTGACAAGTTTCTAAAGGTGTTGCTAGTATAAATTATTTTTTCTGCCAATCACAGTAAATAATGTTGCTGATTTTTGTTATTAGTTGCTTGAATATTATCCTGTACCGATGTCAGTATTTTTCATAAGTGAGTGTACACTGTAGCTACCGTTGTCAATTTAAGGGTTAACAATAAATTTATATAAAAAGTAATATACAATAAAGTAATTACAAAAATAAATACATTACATATTTTACAGAGATAGCAATACAGTCGTAGGTTTTTACTAAGTTACAAGCATTGGCTTCCTGCCTCTAAGGCCTTATGACATTTTACCACCACACCCATATAAAAAAATCAATAATCGATGTACGTATGCAGTTTTTATAAAAATAAAATACAGTCTTACTTTTAAATACACATACGTTTTTAACACAAAATAAATAACTTTTAATATTAATTTCTAAACAATACAAATATATATTTTTTATCTGATCGGAATCTTTTTTTTACTGATCTGATCAGATCGGACATTGGTGTCAAGAAGTGGAAAACGATATTCGCGAAAGTGCAAATGAAAAACAGAATATATTAAGAAAAAAGTTCGACAGTTGGTGGTCAAATTGTAAATTTTGGCAAAGTGCCTGTGAAGCAGACGCCGTTATAACAAGAAAATTATTTTTCACGTGATTTGATTTCATTAAGCATCGGCGTGAAAAAGGATTGCCCGCCTCGCATCCCTAGCCGGCAGGTTATCTCCATTTCCCCGGTCTCTGTAGTAAATGTATTAGAAAAATGCCAGTCAACATGCGCTATAAAATATATAGGGTGGTTAACAGGGCCCAGCTATAAACGATTTAGGTACGACTATATTAATATACAATAAATGGGATGTGTCTAGTGCACTCATAGTAGTTGACCAGTCAATAGGAAAATCAATGTAATCAGATGGACAGCCTTTATCATACAAGTACCAATATGATCAACTGGCCTTAATTGGTCTATTATTGGCACACTCACCGTAGTTATATCGCGTAGGTAGTCAGAATTAATAGCCAACAAATGGAAAGAAACAAACGATTTAAACAGATTAACCAGTACGGATCTAATACAAAAGCCCACTTGTCGGAATCCAAACAGAATCGGCGTCCGCCCTACTTCCATAAATACCTACTTGTGATCACTTGCAACAACGCGTCATTGACAGTCTGCGTAATATCATCTAAACGAATCCAAACGAGTTCGATCTGTTGGCCCTGCGGCGGTCCACTCTTACGGTCTTACGTCAGGCGGTTACTTCACCAGACCAGCAGCCAGGCCTGCAGTATGCAGCGCTTCGCGGCGCGCAAACCTGCCCTACTGACACCGAAGGAAATCAAAAACGTTGCCGACGACTACAGAATACAAACGACGTCACATTACCGCTCTCACTAAAGCGAATACATGTAGCATTATTTTATTGTGTAGTCTGCCTACCGCCTAGGATCTACTACCGGTAAACTTCTCGAAACACGTTCCGTGTCATTATCTTACCTACAATTTAGTTAAACACTATTTCACACGACTAGTCGGCCAATTCCACGGCAGGATAGCGCGAAAAAACAATACGGTGCGACGTTGCCACATCGTGCAGCCGAGCGTACGAGCAGGTAGCCACATTGCATACAACATTATGTAGATGTATGTATTATTATACAACACTTGTCTCTTTTGAATATAGACACTCATATATAAATAATTTTCTCTCAGGCCTCATGTACCCAAAACATGTGTCACATTGAACTTCTAAGACCCACAGACGTTCGGATTATGACCGGATTCTAATTAGGATGTTGCTTTTTGCGTATCAAGATAAATTTAACACTGAATCACTAATGTTATTTCATGAAAAGAGTTACAGTATATTTTTATTTACTAGGTATTATACGATACTAATACATCCGGTTCGAACGTCTGTTCTATATAAAAACTATAAACACAATATACTTATAGCATCCTTATAAGATGTTATAAACTGACCAAAATGAAATCGTACTTACCGGTGGAAGGGTCCACGAACGCGACCTGAACGTCTATATCTAAATGCTCCGAAGGTTTAGAGTCTGTGGAGCTCATGATATCATACTCCAATGGTACTTCCGTCACGAGCTCGTTTTTCGGCTGGCTCGTGGAAGCGGCCAGACTCTGCGTAACACTCATTTTCGGAGCGTCTTCGTGCATCGTACACGAACGACACGACAAAGCGACCGAATTGTGCCCAATTATTTGTTTTATTTCACTCACTACGTAAAAAAATCTATAATGATATCTTTTAAAATACTTATAAACAAAATGTAGGTCTCTGGGCCACTTCACTTATGCTTTGGTATTCCGACATAACTTGATAGGACTCAATGGAGCTACCGTACTCATGACTGACATTGAAATAAATCGGTAAAGGGCAGAAGGAAATTAACCTAATTCGAAATAAAAGTAGGTCATGACCCATTTATCACGAAAAATGGTCAAAAAGAGAATTGGTCAAGCAATAAAAGTTTTAATTAGTTTAATGTAGTCTTCTTTCTTAATATGAACATAAAATTGAAAATGGTTTGTAGGTAATCAAGAATTTATTTAAAGTAACCTCTATCATTTAAAACATATATATAATACAGTAAAATTACTGGGTTTGCTTATGAATACGCTGCGTTGTGTAATAAATGACCGTTTCTATTGCACAATCCTTTCACAAGGGCTCCGAATGTAGGTCAATCTTTATGAGTTTGATTGCAAAGTAGCACCCAATTATTTAGTTACTAAAACATAGGTAGTTTATTTTTAAAACGAGTACAACTTTTAGTGACTAATTGAGGTAGATTTCAAAAATATTTAACACGTAATATACATTAAAGTCACTAATTTGGTGATTGCATCCGGTTTTAGTAGCGACATCTGCCCCACGTCGGCATTACGTTGCGGAACTATAAATGCTTGTGAAGTTTGGACTTGTACCAAAAGAGGGCGCTACTATAAAACTAAATTCTGTACACCATTGTGCTATTTTTGAGTCAGATTTTCATGTATATAATATTATCTATATTCTAGTACTGCCCTACTATTAGTACTACTTATTGTTTTGATAAAATAAATGGCGCGCTCATTATAAAAATTTGTGGTTTTGGGCTTTTAATCCAGACGGATTAAAAATATTATTAATATTCACTCATTTAATTGCCGTAGATATTAAGCTTTTTTAGGGTTCCATAGTCAACTAGGAACCCTTATAGTTTCGCCATGTCCGTTTGTCTGTCTGTCCGTCCGCAGCTTAGCTCCGTGATCATTAGTACTAGAAAGCTGAAATTTGGTATGAGTATGTGTACGTATCACGCCGACAAAACGGTAAAATAAAAACTAAAAAAAAAATATTTCGGTTACCTCCCGTACACCTAAAGTGTGGGTGAGTTTTTTTTTTATTCCGACACTAGTGTGTGGGGTGTCGTTAAATAGGTGTTTTAAAAATAATAGGGGTCTCCGAACATTATTTTTTGATATGGGCAGCAGTTTTGTAAATATTCGCTCCGAAAGTAAAAAAACATGACCCCCCCCCAACCCTCTAACTTTTCAACCACGGGTCAAAAAAATATGGAAAAATTCATGAAAATCAATGAAAACTATATTGAATAAAATCGGTCGAGCCGTTTTTGAGTTATTAATATACTTAAACGGGTTTACTCACGTCGTAGAAGTCGAATAACGCTTAAGTATATTAATATGTCTGAGACTCACGATAGTTTTCTACGTTTTTGAGTTATTGCAAAACTCATAATTTTCTTTAAAATGACGTAAGTGCCGCGCGGTGTCCCTACACTTCTAACGTTACACATATTGGTTAAGTGCCATACTATATTAAAACATTTCGCTCAATCTGGCGCGTATAATCGATAACTTCCAGAAGGTAATAAGTAGGTAATTAATGATACTTTGGCGTTTACGACCTTTTTATAGAGCTTGAAATCTTTCTCGTAATTTTCGTCTATTGTGAAGGATGGGCACTACGGAACCCTACACTGAGCGTGGCCCGACATGCTCTTGGCCGGTTTTTTACACCGTATAGTAGATCGCGCCTACCGTTTGGTTTGTTGTTATAAACCAGAAACCTAGTGATCTTTTAAACTGACGGATAGGTTAGGTTAGTTTGTAATTTCATTAGATAAATTATAATTATAAACCATGTTTATAAATGTTCACAATCCTACAGTAAAATATAAAGACATTACTTACAAATATAAACACATTCTGAAAAGCCTAATCTAACTTAACTAACGGTGCCCAGGCTGCCGGCGGTTAGGGCTACAGAGGCCAACAGAGCGAAGCTTCCGGACAATGCGCGCCGTGTCCAGAGTAACGCCTTCTGAATCCGACCCTCGATCCAGGCATCTAGTCTCTGAGATTGTTGTCGACTCTTCAGTCGTCACTATAAGACCGTTCGCCGAAACGACTATCGAGACTACTTCAACTAAGTATTTGTACTAGTAATGTAAAGTATACCATGATTAAATTTAACGCTATGAGACTTGTTGACTCATTTTGACTGGGATGCTTTCGGTACCTAATAGGTACTTATTAAGAACCAAAAGAACTTACAATTTTCTTACTGTATTCTTGGTTGATGATGATGATGATGGAGGAATTACTTTTCAGTGTGAGTATTTTACTTAAGGAGTAACGGTAGGTACTTTTATAATAACCATTCCACTCAATAATATCGATGTCTGTCTTGCCGTACCATTATTATTATTTAAGAGTTTCATTCTTGTCGGTGCAGTTCTCTCCAGTCCGTTCTACTTAACGCCAGATGTGATGCCGTACCATACACCTTTAAAAAAAAAAAAAAAAAGCTTCTGGGCCTGAGGGAGCTAGATATAATTTATTTCAAGCTTAAGATAATTTTCATTCATTCTCCTTTACTTACTTTTCACATATTTTCAATAAAGTGTTAAACCTGTCAGCCAAAGGGTACTTTTAGTGAGCACTGGTAAACTCTATAAATCCCAGATCCCAATAAGAGGTCGCTCAAAAGGTACCAGTTTATTTTTTACTTGTGAGATATCAAATACCTACTTGATTTTGTATGAAAAATAGGGGATTGCTGTGTTGCTAGGCAAGCAACCAGTGTTAGGTGTATTATACCTACCTCTAACGTGTGCCTAACTGAATACTCCACGGGCAGCTTTGAGTTTAGCTTAGATTAAGCGAGACCCATGTTCGCAACCGGGAACAGTTGGTAGCGCTGTTTATGAGTAAATAAAACAAATATCGGACAACCTCACACAAATCGACCTAGTCCCATAGTAAGCTCTAGTAGGCTTTGCGATATGATCACTGGACGACGATATACATACTCATATAGATAAGTACACAGAACTAATAGTATATAGAACAATAGAATATAGAACTTGTACACTTTGTATAATCATTTTTTTCATTCGACTAATAATTATATTCATGTTCTTTAGGCATATAATTAGTTTTAGTTAGTTAGTTTTAGTTTTAATGGTTTGTCACCAATTCTTGTTATGGAAGAGCGGTGTCTCCTGACACAAGCATAATTAAATGCTTAGTAGGAGGCAACCTTGTCTATATGTGAAACATTTACCTAAACCATAATAAACATTTTTCATTTTCATTTTTAGGGTTCCGTACCCAAAGGGTAAAAACGGGACCCTATTACTGAGACTTCGCTGTCCGTCCGTCCGTCCGTCCGTCCGTCCGTCCGTCCGTCTGTCACCAGGCTGTATCTCAACAACGGTGATAGCTAGACAGTTGAAATTTTCACAGATGATGTATTTCTATTGCCGCTATAACAACAAATACTAAAAATAAAATAAAATAAATATTTAAGGGGGGCTCCCATACAACAAACTTTTTATAGATTATATATATGTATAGGTACGGAACCCTTCATGCGCGAGTCGGGCTCGCACTTGCCCAATTTTTTAAAACATCCATGACCCATCCGAACAAATATTCGAGTTCATCAATCGTCTCACAAATATTTGACCTTGGCGGGATTCGAACCCAGGTTCAGTAGTCACCTGCACTACCACTGCGCCAACCGTGTCGTCGTTTATAGATAAGCATACCTAAGCAATATGACATGACATTTTATCCTTATCTTTTTAACCAACTTCAATAAAGAAAGAGGATCTCAGTTCGTCGGGATGTTTGTTTTTTCACATGTTCTTGGTACCAATGCTAATGCGCGGTTTGAAGAAAGGATGTGTTAAAAATAAACAGAATATAACATTTGAATATAAAGATTTACTTGTTAACCAGGAAATTCACTTATAGCATACAGTCGATTTAATTACGAATAAACAAGAAATTCATTTTACTTCTAAAATTTCGGAGCCAACATTCGACAAGATTGCCTTTTCTGACCTGACTTCACACGACTACGGAATAGCCAAAACGAAGTATGTATGAATTTATGTGTCTAACCACACCAACTAAACATTCATCATCATTAGCATATTTACCATCATGATATTAGAATAGACTTTCAAACAAAAATGGAAGCTGATTAAAAAAAATCCGTAGTCGGGTTAATCTTTTAACCCTTTGACCGCCAAAGACGGCAAATCACGTCATCGGGAATTCGTGCCACTGACGCCAACGACGCCTACTGACGTCAAAAATTTCAATGGTCAAAAACATGTTAATTCAAACCACTATCTGTGTTTTCCAATCCCTGTTGGTTTTGGAGCACTTTTTTTTTTTTTGGTTTGGCGTCTGTGGCACGGTGAATTGCTTTGCCGCTTGGCGCTCAGGTTAAAAATCCGTGGCTTATTTACGCTTGCTGCTTGGCCGCGGTGAGGAGTTCCCTGGAGATGATCAGCCTCTGGATCTGGGACGTGCCCTCGTATATCTGGTAGATCTTGGCGTCGCGCATCAGCTTCTCGACGGGGTACTCGGTGTTGAAGCCGTTGCCGCCGAAGATCTGTACGGCGTCGCTGGCGTTCTTGTTGGCGACCTCGGACGCGTGGCATTTGGCGACGGAGGCGATCACGGTGTTCTTGAAACCTGGAACATAAATTGACAACATGTAATTTCTTGTTGCTGCTCAGCGGCGGCGCCACCATAATGTCAATATATCAATTAAATTATATGGTGAAATGATGTACGCTGAACGTAAACCATGTACATAATATGATGTTTATGGATGTACCTGTACCAGGGAACGAAAAAACTTACACTGATTGTGGCGCCGCGGTGGAGCATACTCTGTAGCGTCGCCACTAACTCATAGGTAGAAATGATATAATGTACACGGTGTACGTTCAACGTACATCATTTCAGCATATATATACTTAGATTGATTTTCATTATGGTGGCGCCCGCCGCAGAGCAGCATACAATTTCTTAGTTTTTGGTGCATATTCTCGATTTGAAGTCAGCAGCAAAAGTAGTAATTCAGCAGAATAATCTCTCAAAATACACACAAAGGGTTATTGCCTTGTTAACTAACCGAGTAAGAGAAGCGTCTCAGTTTCAGCTTGGCCAACAACTATTTCGTAATTTCGTATGTCCTGATTTCCGGCTGTTCTCGCTTACAGGTTGTATTTCTCAATCGATCATCATGAAATTTTTTAAGTTCTATAGGTAGGTAAATTGTTTTTTTTTTCGAACGTTATCAAAATGGCGCAGAGGGTTGAAAAGACAAAATGTTACAACTCCGGCCATTTCGAAATAAACTGGCGAGGTCTACAAGCTCTCAGAGCCCACCTATAGTATAGTGTTGGCCATTTCGTGCGTCTTCAGTAACTGTTAATGATAAATTTAAAGTATAATGCTAACCAATAGTATTTATTCAATGTACTGCAGTATCGGATCTACGATATTATTAACGCCACATGGCACCCTCAAAAGTAGCCTTCTGACTATGAATTTACAAATCTGGAATTACATATTCTTTCCAAAAGTGTCTAAGTTTTCCCAGAAAACTCTATGCCAAAGTCCCTTCCATTTGTTGCTGTGTGACAAAACAGCAAAGCCACAGAGAGCGTACTTTTTACAATGTTTAAAGTATGTATGTTCGGGTGAAATCTTGCAACTCAATTTTGAAGCAGATATCGTCAACCGATTGAGCTGAAATTTTGCATACTTACTTAACTTGGATGACAATACAATAATATGGTACCATGGGGCTGATCTGATGATGGAGCCGGACGGTGGCCATAGGAACTCTATAATAGAAAAAGCAATCCTACCGAGCTTGGGCTCTTTAGAATCGTCTCAGTGAGCATTTGATGGATATCCAAAGAAAAGTACAGTCGGCTATAAAAGCTTGCCACTAAAATGTAATTTTTGACAGAAACTTATTTAGTGAACAGTTTGTTACCGTCACAGACCACCCCCACTAGACGGAGCATGTAAGGCGACCCGCGCGCACCAACGATATGGTACGGCAGAACATTAAAGTATCAACACGGCAGCGACCGTTTAGTTGCGTCCATGTTTATGATCCATGCGTACGTCAACGAAAAAAGAAATTAAATAAATAACATGGTAAATTGTAGTGTTAAGCGGTGTAGAGAGACCTCATAAACAAGGACGCAACTAAACGGTGGCCGCCGTGTTGATACTTTAATGTTCTGCCGTACCATATCGTTGGTGCGCGCGGGTCGCCTAATACTCGCCTTACATGCTCCGTCTAGTGGGGGTGGTCTGTGGTTACCGTGGTCGACGAGCCAGGCCGCCCTCTGCCAGGCGAGCCGCGAGGTCTCCACGCCCATGGCCATGTCGGCGAGCATGAAGGCCACGGCCTGGTGCATGGCGATGGGCACGCCGAAAGTCTTGCGCTCGAGGGCGTACTTGGTCGCCTCGTAGAGCGCGCGGTTGGCGAGACCGGTGGCGCCGGACGCTACCTGCATTTACAAATATATAAATAAGGGCTTGTGCACAAATCACGTGAGGTTCCATAGGGGGAGGGGGGGGTCACGAAAAAATCACGAAATATCACGTTGGGGGAGGGGGGGGTATAAGGAGACCTCACGTGTATTTTTTCTACAGTGAACGAACTAAGAAAAAGTCAATATTTTTTTCTCGGTTTTGTTAAAAATAAGTCTTGACTTGTTAAATACCTCAAAATAGCGAGTCTATTTTACGAAATTTTGGCGGAAAAAAAATACACGTGAGGTAGTGAGGGGGAGGGGGGGTTAGCAAAGAACCTCACCAAATATCACCAGGGGGGAGGGGGGGGTCAAAAAGTAGCCGAAAAAACATCACGTGATTTGTGCACAAGCCCTAAATAAATAAATATTATGTGACAATCATACACAAATCGACCTAGTCCCAAACTAAGCAAAGCTTGTACTATGGGTACTAGACGACGATATACATAATATATAAATACATATATAGATAACAAATACATATGCAAATACATAAAATAAATAAATATTAAGGGGCTATCCTACACAAATCAACCTAGTCTCAAATTAGCAAAGCTTGTACTATGGGTACTAGACGACGACGATATACTATACATAATATATTTAAACACATAAATATAGATAACATACATGACCCAGGAACAACTCAACAATTCGAGTTCATGTCACAAATATTTGCCCCGGCCGGGATTCGAACCCACAGGTGCACTACAAACTGCGCCAACGCCGCTAAGTCGGGATCAAAAGAAATAAATCAACAGTATACTACGTTGTGGTTTAAGAGTCGTGTTAAATTACTAGCTACTGATGACGGGAGCCATTACAATACAAGCGTGGGTTTATGAAACGAGCCGCATACAATGTTCATAATATGATCACACGAGTGCTTTTATAGTAGTTTATCTATCCAAATATCATAAACCCTCCATGATGCGTTCAAGAACCGCACATTATGACCACCATAAAAATAGACTGTTTTATTAGGACAAACTTCTTATCTGTGACAATGTTATTATTGCTAAATAATAACATCGATTTCGATAATATTATTTATTCAAATTTCGAACATCTTTGAAAAACAAAGAAATTTGATTTGACCTCTATTCTAATATCAATCGAGATGACGTTTAGTTCGAAATGAATTGTCAAATTGCATCAAATTTGAGAAATGTCGCACGCAAGTAAAATATCGAACGATATGATAGTTGGGGCTAACTCTAGTTTGTCTTTGAATTAAAAAAACTATGACAGCTGCCAGAAAACTTCATTACCGCCATTACCGAGTAATATTTGTCGTAATGTGCGACTCCTGAATGCATCATGGAGGCCTATGATATGTGGCTAGATAAAGTAGTGTATGTAACTGTACATAATTAGGCATTAAAACACTCGTGTGATGCTATTATGAAACTTGCCTTCGGCGCGTTTCATAAACCCACACTCGTGTTTAATACCCTTCATTATGTACAGTCACATACACTACTTTATCTAGCCACATATTATAGGCCTCCATGATGCATTCAGGAGTCACACGTTACGACAAATATTACCCGGTAATGGCGGTAATGAAGTTTTCTGGCAGCTGTCATAGTTTTTTTTAATTCAGGGACAAACTAGAGTTGGCTCCAACAAATACAAATACAAGTACTCTTTATTGCACACCTCATAAAATATACAGGAGAAATACAATGCAAGAAATAACTATCATATCGTTCGATAATATCTTACTTACGTGCGACATTTGTAAAATTTGATGCTAATGACAATTAATTTCGAACTAAACGTCATCTCGACTGATATTAGAATAGAGGTCAAATCAAAGATGTTCGAAATTTGAATAAATAATATTATCGAAATCGATGTCATTATTTAGCAATAATAACATTTGCACAGATAAGAAATTTGTTCTAATAAAACAGTCTATTTTTATGGTGGTCATAATGTGCGGTTCTTGTAGACGTGGGTCGTTACGTCGTTTTCAAGAAACGTAACGAAACCAGTGACTCGGTCGCCGTCACCCGTTTCATAACTAGTGATTTTTGTAACTGGTTATTTTTATTTTGCTACTGTGATTGTTTGCAAAACTTGACTCGCGCGCGATCGCCATCCCGCTCGCTCGGCTGGCCGGGACGGCGACGGCACGCGCGCGTTCTACATCTCGCTCGCTCGGCTGGCTGTGGCCGGTGCAGAAGGTGAGCTCTCTCTCGCTCGATTACTCGACTCACAGATAGCAGTAATAATAAAATAACGCGTTTACAAAAATCACTACTTGTTATTTGACGCGAAACTAGTGATTCGGTTACATGTCGCGTAACTAGTTACTGTAACTAGTGACGTGAAATAACGCCCACGTCTAGGTTCTTGAACGCATCATGGAGGGTTGATGATATTTGGATAGATAAAACAGTTTACTTTACCTGCACACATTTTCACTATAAAAAAACATGCTGTACCGACCCAAGCAAAAGGATAAGGGCAAGTCATTGATATGCAATGATATCATGAATCATCAATGATGTATTTTAGATTAGTTTATAGAAAACTACATTGCCACGATGCTGATGCTACCAGTAACGTTGATATTGACGTCGTCGGTTTTGTAATGACATTATAATTACCTATGTATAACTGTTTATAATAATGGACGTCATTATCTTTAAATATGATGGATGAGTGTAGATAATCGTGAATTTTAGACTATCCTATTTACGCACGCGATATAATAATATAGTATACCGCGTGCGTGTGAACTTAGACATAAACTAGCTACAAATGTGCAAATGCAACTAAGAGTGTTGAAGAATTAATCGGAATTGTTTACAGGCAGTTTGAACTGAACTATTGAATTCTGACATGGAAAACTGATAAATATAGTCCAACAAGCTAAGTCAGGTTTAGTCATAATGTATAATAATCGACCTGAAAGAATTGTTACCCAAATAAATTACTTTTATTTTCAAAGTGACCCCTTTTGTCGCATTGGTGGGGAAAAACCTAAAATCATATTCGGTAAAATATATCGTTGCCTTGATTTTCATGGAATGTATTATGGGTCTGATGTAAATTATACAAGATACTTACTATAATTATATAAAAACTCTATATGTCATGAAATGAAGAAAATAGGTGCTTTGAAATATATCGTTACCTTACGAGGGTGATAACGTCACGTCCCGCTAGCCATTTGAACGGAGCGTTTTCGTCGAATATCCAACAACGTTAACAGTAATTCCTGACTCTTAAAGATATGATCGATTGACATCTTCAAAATAATCATGTTTACACCCCTATAATGTATAATGCAGATTTAGCTTTGTTAGACTATATTAGCGTTAATACTAACAATATATGTCTTATCAACTGATGGGGATGTAATGATGTATACAGATATAGGAATTCCACAACTATGCCTTTTATTGAAAATATTACTTCTTGATAACATGTGGTTTTTTTACTCTTCTTCAGTGTACTATACTATTATTTAACTAAGGCCATATATGTATTATTAATAATTACAATTCATTAGGTTTGACTTGGCTCCTTTCTGAAATGTTTCAGACCTAGAAATAAAAAATGGTCTATACAGTATTACGAGACATTCGGGTCAGCGAGTAATCTTAAGGCAGGGGTTCTGCAAACTGGACCCCAATGGGATTACTTACTTCAAAAGATAGATAACTCGTTAAATATATGTAGAATACCCTTAACCTTTTAAACGCCAAGGGGTGAAGCAAATGGCCATGCCACTAACGCCGGAGGAAAAAAATTAAGAAGTGCTTCAAAATCAACAGGGATTAATAATACCTATAGTGGTTTGAATTACAAAGTTTTTGATCATTGAAATTTGGACGGCTGAGGCCGACGTGGCGTCAGTGACACGACTTTTAGCTGTCGGCCACAGCCGTCTTTGGCGCTTAAAAGGTTAATTAGGAAAATATATAAAATTGGGATTTGAAATTACGTACTTTTAACTCACTATTGTGATGCTTATTTAGAAGATGGTATATGTGATTGGACTTTATACCACAATTAAGTGGTAGTTTTTTTTAAATACCGTACTACTTTTAATTGAATAAAAAATGAATGGAGATGTGATGTGTTTTGACTACAGATTTTTATGACGTCATAAGCCAGTATAGTTTTTGAGATTTCATAAAGGGTAATTGATTTAAACGGTCATCACTTATCAAATACCGTGGTTTTTCAACCTTCTTCTGATTGCGGTTGGATAATAATATATACCCACAACATATCATTCTATAAGAAGTTTTGATATCTTGCACAAAATTTTCATGGGAAAGACACTATTCTTAATCTCTAACTTAATAATCGACAATTGTAAGAAGCAAACAAAACTAAAGACGTAAATTAAGAGACTGTACGTTAAGTATTTAATCAATTACGGGGGTGACATATCAGAAACAAAATATTGAACGTATAGCGTAGGTATAAACATTTCCTGATAAGAGTATCACTTCTGTTATTGTTTGTCTGTCCTAATTATATTATTTCAGTAAACTCATAAAGTTTTAGCATTCGCGAATTGCGATAACGACAAAGGTACAATAAATAATTCCTCATGCTATGAAATCCTGTAGAGCCACTTTAATCAACATATGTGTAGAAGCAAAACACGACGTAGCTACGGCCAATAACGTGACGTAGCTGTCACGGGAAGAGTTTACTTAACTCTTTTGCAAAGTATCATGTCCCTGAATATCCAAAGGGAGCGTTCAAGTATTACGTAACGCAATTTTTAAAAATTTTTGACCCTCCCTCCCCCCCTTGTAACGCGCCGTAACGTTTTTCTGTACCCCCCTCCCGCTCTCTAAACGTTACGTAACACCATAAGTGACCATTTTTACCCAAAAGTCACCAAATATATATGTTAAAATGACGACCAGACCGTAAAGTAAACGACAAGGGTTGCCAACTTGGGCGTTTTAAATCCCATTTTTTTTATAAAAAAGAGAAACAATGTTACGTAACGTGTTGTAAGAAAGACCCCCTCCCGCCCATGTAACGCATCGTAACGTTTTACGAGACCCCCCTCCCCCCTAAATTGCGTTACGTAATACTTGAACGCCCCCAAAGCTCCAGTCCGCTCTGTGTGTAGTGGCTGTCCCATTAGCGATGAAAGCGATTAGTTCCCGATTGTTTTTCACTCAAGAAATGTACATAATTTGCGTCAAAGTCTGAAAGAGACTGGGCCAAAGTCAACTATATCAAACATAGGTAACCGATGAAGCAAAATTTTTGGTATTTATAGGATATAAACACTTTATACTCTCGCGGTTTGTACACATAATTAAAACTTATTGAATTTCAATCGGGAAGATGATTTTAATTTATCGCCAACTTGGGAACCAGTGATTCAAAAGTTGAAACCACAGGATATATCTTCGGATCAGCGCGGACAGTGTGAGAGTTGTGTGTTGTGCCGGTGATAATAAATATTAACGAATGTGAGTGGTAGTCGTCTGTTTTATTAATTACACATTCCGTCGGTAGTGATACATTTGGCCGAAATATCCAGTAACAACTCGCTGTTTCATCAGTACGAGTACGTCGGAGACCACGGCACGTGAAACCGTGTCGAAACGTCAGGCAATGAAGGTAAATCAAAAATATCGCGATACACCCGGTTCAATAAGTTTTAATTATTCAAAGGATACTTTTTAACCAACCACGGGGCAGCAAATACGATAGTTATGGTCTTGTAGTATGTCAATATAACGATAGTTACCGGCGGCCTGGTCTTGTCGAAGGCACCCATGGCGATCTTGAAGCCGGCGCCCTCGCCGATGAGCACGTTCTCTTTGGGGATGCGGACGTCCTCGAACGTGATGCCGCGGGTGTCAGACGCGCGCTGGCCCATGTTTTGTTCCTGAAATCAACGTACATCTCTTAGTCACAATAGTTTGAGAAGCTCGTGTCCAACTTTGAGAAAAAGTGTATTATACAATTACTACGTCTTTCGTTACAACACAATTTAAAAACTGGCCCATGTTTTGTTCCTGATATCAAAATACATCTCTTAGTCACAAACTGCCCTTCTATGAAAACAATTTGCCGCTTTGAGAAGCTCGTGTCCAACTTCGAGAAAAAGTGTATTATACAATTACTACGTTTTTTGTTACAACACAATTAAAAAAAGAGTCTTTACAAACTGACTTAAATTCATGATTACATCCAGTATTTGATTGGTCCGGTAACCGAAGCTATTTGTATCTTGACCGCAAGTGTTTACAAGGAATCTCCTACTCGCATACACATTAAAAGTCATAATCATAACATAACGTTAGGTTTGTTTTATAACAAACCTAACAATCCTGAAATGTTAACCGTTTGTGGAAAATATTTATCACGAACGATTTTATGACCAACAATACATTATGCCAATCGATTTTATGCCAGCCGTAATCGTCAGAGACTTATAATTATGTTCTGTAACAGTAATCATCTAGGGAGTTCTAATACCATGACATTGAAACTACACTTTTTTGTCATTATACAAGGGGTCGTTGTCGTGTAATGCACTTCTAGCGGCATCCTATGACTGCAATGCTGTCAAGAGGTCATGCGAAACGGCTAACTAGATCATCGGAATACAAATACAAATACTCTTTATTGCACACCTCCAACATCAAGGAATATACAACACAACATGAGATACATTAAAATAACAGGCAGAGGTAAACAACAGGCGGTCTTATCGCTAAATAGCGATCTCTTCCAGACAACCTTCAGGTAGCGGAGTAGTTGAAAATTAATGTTTGAAATTAGTAGGTGGTGCATAATAATAATAGGACTAAATGAACGACTACCATAAAAGACAAAAGTAATAAACATAGGTACATAAATAAAATATACAGATATACTTACATAAATACTTAGACATAATAAATAAATATATTGTAAAGTGATAAATAAAACAAAAACAGAATCAAGGCTTTCCATTTCTCTATTTGTCAGTAAGTCGGTTTCTTCACGATGAGTTCCTTATCGAGTGATGTCGGTTAAACATTACGCATTACTCAATCAGGTATTGTAACATGTGAAAAGTACGTTATGTTAGGAAAACATATTCATACATGGCAACCGTCTTACAGGTCAGATTAGAATTTGCGTTAACAAAATGCATCTATTTCTCTGTATAGGTAAGACCTACGAAGCATATTATGGTGTTTTGTCCATCATGTTGCGCTCTCATGTTCTGAAGATTTTTCTAAATCTTCTGCAAAATTGCAAACGAAACCGAAAGCCTAAACCGTAAAAGTCTACTTTATATTTTGTTATAGGTAGATCTATTTTTAATTATTTTATAAAAAACAAGATTGTATTATTATTTTCAACTCTAACTGTAAACTTATTTTTTTTTCTTATTACAGCCTCAAAATTTTAATAACTAGACAGGCACATATTGATTTACTTAAACTTAAAAATGTTTATTGCATGTTTTCTGTACTCTCAGAGTGGAAACTGTTTTAGCTTCTGTATTATCTATTTTTGTTAACTCTAAGTGTGATTGTATACTGTTTGTTTCCAATTACAATAAATAAAAATAAAATAAATATGTAAGCCTTTTTAAAGCTTTGTTCATAGACGGAAATCGTACCTTGCGTCCGGGAGTTACTCCGGGCCAGTCCCTCTCAACGATGAACCCAGTGAATGCCTTGCTGGCGGGGCATTTGGGATCCGGGTTCGTACGTGCCAGAACGAAGTACCTGGAATTCACATATCATGTGAAAGTTCAAGTAATCCCTTTATGATACTTATATTTATATCACGTTAATATCAGACTATCGATGATGTTTTCTGAATAAAAGCTGGTTAACACGGATATGTAAGATTGCTATAGAGTCATACTTAGGCTGCTTTCTACCAAAGTTTTATTCCGAAAATAACGCTTACCTTCATACAAATGTCAATCTATTATGGACTTATGACAATTACTATTCGAGAGTAAACGATTCTTGGAATAAGTTTGGTTAAATCCAGTCTCAGAGTACAAAGTAACTTTATGTTTCGTACCAGTTGGCGACACCTCCGTTGGTGATCCACATTTTCTGTCCATTCAGGATCCACTCGTCGCCTTTTTTCTCCGCCTTGGTCTTGATGCCAGCAACATCGGAACCTGCGCCGGGTTCGGTCACACCATAGGCCTAATGTATACAATAAATTAGAACAACTCCTTTTTAGTTATTTATTTAAACTTTATTGCACAAAACAATAGTCCGTAGGTACAAATGGCGAACTTAATGCCTAATAGCATTCTCTACCAGTCAACCATGTTGGCGCCTACAATGCTAATACAAAGCCATTTGCAAACATTTGACCACACCATCTGTCCTGATATTAAGAGGCGACCGAATCTGAAATTATGCATGCTTTTTTTCGATAGCCTATTCATTCTCGACATCGAGTTCGGTTTCTATGACGTTCATGTCTGTAAAGTACTATCACGCGCACAAAAAAAAAATCGATTGCATTATTTTTATACACTTCAAATAAAGAAATAACGATATAAATTATCTCTAGTTAATACAAGTATTACGATATGTACCTACGTATACTACCTGTCAACCGTATGTGACTATGTGTATATTATGACATGAACGTTAATGCACTTTGCCCTTCATTGCCATTATAATCAGATTCTTGACACATGAATATGAATAAGTAACTTACGGCCACAAGAGGCTCGTCGATGAGTCTGCCCAAATACTTCTTTTGCTGTTCCTTGTTACCAGCAATAATCACTGGCGTTTGCTGAAATATTCATAAAAAACTATTATAGTTGGTGAATTGAATTAAATTCATTATGTCATTTTATACTGGATGAACTTAACCTTTGGACAAAGCCTGAAACCCATGTAGAGTTACTTCTCAGGATTGCTCTTATACGCAATATTTCAATTTTCTAACATTATGTGTTCCTAACTAATCAATAATAAAAGCAACATTCTGTATCAGTCATAGGTGAATAACAACACAATTTTCCGTCAACATTCATTCGTGAACACATGGCGATATTTAACAACATTACAAATCAATATCATTATTTTAAAGGAAAGTCATACCATCAAAGAAAACTACTAATAATGGAAAATCGATAATTTCTCCGTAGTTGTTGTACTAATTGTTATAATACTTACTACTATATTTTTATTAGTTAGAAATACCCTAATCAACATGTACCTTTCAGGTTTGTCCAGAGGCTAAGGACTCCCTGATGTATGCCAAAAACCAACCCAAGCACGTATAAAGCATTATTAAAATTAAAGCTGAAGGAATGATGTAAGCACCAAGCAAAGCGGGTTGTACGAGTCTCCATGGAGTGATAATGTGGCATCTACGGACAAGTATTACGATAGTTAAATGGATCGACTAGGTATTTGCGATTGTCACAGTTGTTCTTCTATTCTACATTTTATTATATCAATGCTCTTTTTAGGGTTCCGTACCCAAAGGGTAAAAACGGGACCCTATTACTGAGACTTCGCTGTCCGTCCGTCCGTCCGTCCGTCCGTCCGTCTGTCACCAGGCTGTATCTCAACAACGGTGATAGCTAGACAGTTGAAATTTTCACAGATGATGTATTTTTATTGCCGCTATAACAACAAATACTAAAAATTAAATTAAATAAATATTTAAGGGGGGCTCCCATACAACAAACTTGTTAAAGATTATATATATGTATGTATAGGTACGGAACCCTTCATGCGCGAGTCGGGCTCGCACTTGCCCAATTTTATTATATATGTATCTTTATATGTATAAATATCAAATGAACAACATAGTTTTGAAGACGGTTTCTGCCTATTAGTCCTGCTAGTCTACGAGCTAATAATAAATTCAAATATACCTACGGTCGATAGGCTGTTTCAAGCAGTTAACGACATCCTCATACATCAACCTTGGAGTGTGCTCTAATAAGCTTTTCGAAGATGAAGCATAGTCAGATCATGCAGGCGTTGACTTATCCACAATATTCTTTGATAACCGCCGACATATTCCTTAAATTTCCATGCAATTGTTACTTTACCCACAGTTATATACTCGGTTTATCTCAACATAATTAGGATGATACACACATTATATGTGAAATGTTCAAGCAAAAGACACCGCTTTGTCGCTAATCATAAGGACGCGTTGACAGTTTATTCCTATTGCAAACAAATGTAATCTTTTATGGTACGCGAAAGTGGACTCTTTTGGTTGAAAACGATACTTACAATAAAAATGAAAAAAAAAAGAGTAAACATGACTTTTATGGTTTTGCATAAAATCACGTTAGAACAAACATCTTATTAATTTTTTAAATTATTAAGTAAAAGAAATAGCCAAGAATGTTTTTGGCAATTATTTGCTTAATTTTACTTAGCCTTATTTTTCATTCTTTAATTTTTTGCTACAAAGAATATTTCCAGATATTTCGAAATAATTATGTCAAGAGGAAACCTGTTCTACATGTCTACTTAGTCCATAAACGATAATTAGCACTTCGAGTGAACAAAAAGTTAGTATCAGCAGGTAGGAAATCATTCAATAAACTGCAATTTCTTCACTCACGCCAAGCCCACTGGCTTCCATTGCAGTCATGATACCGGTGCAGCCATAGGCCAACTCTTCGGCTACCATGCACCCTTCGAAAACTCCCATGTCCATACCACCTATTGGAATGAAAAGGTGAAATGATAAGCGGACGAACCACACGCACAGGATAGTATTAGTCGCACAGATTGTATAGTAAATTTTTTGATAGAACTTGGAGAATTATAGCTATACCGAGATTAGGTAGGATTAACAAATCAATATGTAGATCGTATGTGTCGCGTACTATGCGGCATTGCATTAATCGTCCGAGGAGATTTTAGTTCATTATTATCTGATAGTTCCATGAAGTCGCATTGTTCTGGGAAACATATACGATTATCATACAAATAATAACTGAATCTATCATAATCAGAGATAATCACGTCCTCCAAACCAGGGCAGCCATTCAGACCATTGAATTGTCAATTTTGTGGTTATACGACTTTGAAAATGTAAACTTCCAAATATTCGACATGGATTATGATTTTATGATGCTTTCTTTGCGATCTTTTCTCTGTAACAATACTACCTTTCTACCGACGGAAGGATAAAACAATTGTCGTCAAAATGACAGGATTTGTCTTCTACGCTACGTAAGTATGCTAAAGAAAATTCTAACCATTGCTTTGCTTGAAATAATTTAGTAGCGATAGGCGATATACATAGGAAAGTACTTATGCCCATCATAAGCGTAATTGCATGAGGAATAACATCAGCCAAGATTATACATTTTAGACGCAATGTGTGAATTGAAAAACCCGTGATTATACATAAATGTAATGTAACAAGGTACAAAAAAACAGTACTGAAGCACACGAGAGCGACCTAGCTTCAAAATATGTAACCAAATTCCAGAAACCAAATCTTACTCCATTCAGTGCTCAAAGATATAATTACAACTTAATACATTCTCACAAAATCACCATGTTAGGAGAGAACTATGGGAAGACTAGAGAAGTACACTTGTATAGGGATGTAAGAGATAAGTTGGTTATTTGTAATCTGGGCTGTGTGACCATGAGGCGTGTTAGACTCACTCCTAAGTGTGTGCTGAGGATGACAATTTTAATGCCTGTACACCCGAAACCTAATTCCTCCGCAATCAGACATTCTTTGAATGCGCCGATATCGCCGACGCCGCCTAAAAATAATATTACATAGGAAGGAAAAATAGGCAAGTAATTATCCCCAGATCTATATTTTTTTTTTTATATTACCTAATGTTAATAGAGCGAAATACCAATAGGTACCAATCATGAGATTAATTGCGTGAGGAATAACAGCAACCGAGATTATAAATATTTAGACGCAATGTGTCAATAAGGCTGATACAATAAGAAAAGTACTGAAGCACATGAGAGCGGCAAAGCTTCAAAATAACCAAATTCCAGAAACCAAATCTTACATAATCCCCATGTTAGGAGAGAACTATGGGAAGACTATGGGAGTATATATGTTTGTAAGTATGCATCTGTATCGGGACCTAAGGTATCCTAATTTCATTTCCAGAAGTTAGTTATTTTTAATTTGAACTGTGTGACCTTGAGGCGTGTCAGACTCACTCCTAAGTTCGTGCTGATGATGACAGTTTTAATGCCTGTACATCCGAAACCGAATTCCTCCGCAATCATACATTCTTCGAATACGCCCATATTGCCGACGCCGCCTGAAACACCTCTTATCACATCACAAAGCTGTAAGGTACGGTTCCTCTAAATTATACCTTATATCTATATTAAGAGGAAGATCAGGACTTGTTCCCTAGGGACAGGTTCCCTAGCCAAGTCTCACCACGTCGAATCAATTACCTACGTAAAAATAGTGAGATTACCATTAGTTTATTCAGTATTACGAGTATGGATCAGAACATAATCAGAGATTACTTATATCGCGTCTGTTGATTACTAAGCTACCTTCAATACTTTATTTAAGATTTTTTTTCTGAAACAGTGCTTTTTACCGACGAAATTAATATCCTATGAAAAGACATAATCTACGAAACAATTGTTGTTGTTAAGAAAACGACGGTCTTAAATAAGAAGATGATTCTAACCATTGTTTTGTTTAAAACCATTTAGTAGTGATATACATAGGAAAAATAGGCAAGCACTTATCCCCAGATCTATTATTATTATTATTTTTTAAATATTACCAATGTTAATAGAGGGTAATACCAATAGGTACCAATCATGAGATTAATTGCGTGAGAATATTTAGACGCAATGTGTCAATAAGACTGGTACAATAAGAGCAGTATTGAAGCACATGAGAGCGGCAAAGCTTCAAAATAACCAAATTCCAGAAACCAAATCTTACAAATCCCCATGTTAGGAGAGAACTATGGGAAGACTATGGGAGTATATATGTTTGTAAGTATGCATCTGTATCGGGACTTAAGGTATCCCATTTTCATTTCCAGAAGTTAGTTATTTTTAATTTGAATGGTGTGACCTTGAGGCGTGTCAAACTCACTCCTAAGTTTGTGGTAATGAGGGCAGTTTTAATGCCTGCACACCCGAAACCGAATTCCTCCGCAATCATACATTCGTCGAATACGCCCATATTGCCGACGCCGCCTGAAACACCTCTATATTAGGAGGATGATCAGGACTATAATGGAGGTTCCCTAGACAAGTCTCACCAGTCACCACGTCGAATCAATATCCTACGCCAAAATACTGAAATTACCATAAGTATTAGCAATACTGTATTACGAGTATATGATCAACTTCAAGGAACTACCCTATTATGAGCTTTCCATTGGGAACTATGTCGATAATTTATCAACTCTCCCGTAAAATTACTCAAATAACCTTACCCATTGAAACCATACAATATAAAATGTTGTGTTCCATAGCTCAAGTTTGGCATAACGTAAAACTGGGAACGAACTTAGCCACCATAGCATAAGACTAATTATTTATTTGGCTTCAAGTCAAAGACATTGCTCGGTAAGCGCTGAGCCATCGAGAGCTATAAACATTTTGAGGGACAGATTGCCTATGAAAGGACTGGATACCTTACGGTAGTTAATTCAACGACGTATGCAAGACATTTTAGATATTAGAAATAGAAATAGAAATATTTATTTGCAAGAACGCGTTACAATAATATTTGGTCTTATTATATCATAATAGAATCAGCATTCAGTCAACATGAAGTCAACATGCAAATTAATTAAATAACTTGACAACCATTTTCGCTGTTAAGTATCTTAAAAACACTTGTATGTCATAACTTAGAAAGCTAATAAAATATTACAATAAGGCAATGTCAAGATTCTAAATTTATATAAATAATGTTAATAATCAATTAATCATACTGTCTACGCTTTATAATTTAAGAAGTCTTATGAAGTTCTATTATGTTAATACGATGGGTAAAGTTATTTCATGGAAAGTAATAATCCTATCCTGTTGATGGTGGTAATAATGTGAAAGGACAACACAATAAACGGAAAGAGACCAGCCCAGACGAAGAGGAACTCAAATTGAAATCCCAAAGAAGATACGCAAAGTAATCAATGGTTTTTGGTAATGCTAGAGGATGCCATAACGGAAACGCATTTTCGTGCCAACCGTAATAACAGCAATGCATACATTTGATGACGGTTTTTGTTCATATAAATGCGCAAACGTTGAAGCAAAAATTCAAAATAATAAATTAATTAGGTAGGTATAAGTCTGCAGGTCCCTTTATTATGTACATGAAAATGTTACACCGAACGCCCCGCGAATAGCATCACGTTTACTGGTCATGGACTCACGCCCAAGTTGGTGCCCCCAATCGCCGTGCAGATGCCAGTACATCCGAAAGCGAATTCTTCACCGATCAGACATTCCTCGAATACTCCTAAATTGCCAACACCGCCTGAAAACACCTCCGACGTTTTAATTTTACACACTTACGAATGATACTCAATGGTACCTACCAGTGAAAAGAATGTACTTTATAAATACACATTCAATATTTGTAAGTAATTTTCTTCGGACGTTATCCCTGGTGATCTGTTGGTATAGACGCCCTGTAGAATAATTTTATATAGCAAATTATTGCTCCACATGAAATAACTTTACCCACATAAAAATAATTCGAACGAAAACCAAACATCGGGTAAAAACATAATTTTAAAGGTTACTTTAATATGTAAACCTATACTGCGTAACTACGTGTTGATGTAGTTGGTTCCCTCATATTTACTGTAGGGTTATTGTAATAATTACTGCAGTGCCTTTATCAAAGTATACCTCAAACTGTAGCAGTATTAGATTTACCTGAAAATTACACAACAAAGCATAATAAAGAATAAAGTTGATATTTCGGATGCCGATGTCAAAATTAGACTTAGAGTAGAAAGGAGTTAAATGCATCACTAAGGCATCTGAAAAGTCTTTGAAATAGACAACTGCACTAAAAAAGGTTTGTTAACAGTAGCCCAAATAATAATAATAATAATAATAATGTCGCATAGATGGTTACGGCGGGTGACATTTTTCTACTGCAATAGCCCACATAAATAGTCCAACCAAACTTCATTTTAATAGCCCGGTTTCTTTTCCATATTAATGCAATAGTTCAATCACCTGCTGGGACCGGTTCATGGATGTATCATCTTATTGATATGATCAGGAACGGGTCCCAGCAGGGCAACAGCCACAGCAAATTTCTCCAAGGGGCCTCTACGTGTTGGATCCATATCCCCACGCAAGCCTTCCAAAAGACCGGGACGTATGAGCCCGAGACTCAAAAAATGAGAAACAAATAATAATAATAAGTGTAGTGGGAATTATAGTTTTGATGCTAGAAAATATTTTAAATTTTCTGTCCACACGTAAGTTACCTAAGGAAATGAGTTAAATATGTCAAGATAAGATTAACCAGCCCAAGATCTTTGAATTTCCCGCCAAACATTTGAGTAATATTTCGTTAGCCAGACTATAGTTATAAATCGGAGGACTGACAAATTGAGGGCTACTAGTATAAACCAAAATAAGTTAGCTTAATTTTAGTTACTACTGAGCTACAATCTGGCTATTTCTCAAGTAGTAAAACTTAATAGTTGAGCTATTTTTTTCAGTGTATCACTAAGTTAGAGTACATCAAATTACGAGTTTTGAAGTGCATATACCTATTTATAAACGTCACGTACCTACAACATCAACCGTACCTAATAGTAATAACTACTGTACCTATGTTTTTGCAACGGCTACTGAGCGCTATGCACATAGCATGGCCCAACATGCTCTTAGCCGATTTGTTTAAAATTAAACAATATCCACCACCGCTCTCAGAAGACGTAATAAGGAAGGAATAATGGTTAGAGATTAGCACTGTTCCGCGGTATATCTTGCATAATAAGTATATCAAACAGACGATCACATCACACAGGTTGTTTAAAAAAACACTGATATACTTTTTTAGATCAACCCCTCAATACTAGAGATCCAACATATATATATGTATATCAGGCAGCTGCTTAATAGCAGTTTTGATTCCAAATGGTAATGTTGTTCTACAGCCCGAGCCACAATAAGAAGGTATTTCGTGGAAACCACTCACTCCTAGGCCCGTGACGGTGACCGCGGCAGCAATACCCGTACAGCCAAAACCTAACTCGTCTATGATTAAACTCCTCGAACGTTCCGATATTTCCCACACCGCCTGAAATAGCTCGAATGTTTACTATCAGACAGCACGAATTTTAGAATCACTTAGCAAGAAAATAATATGCACTGAACACTCATAAATAGCAAAGTAAGTAACTACTAAAAGTGAATAAGAATAATCAACGGTTTTCAGGTGAAACATCGACCGCTCTAGTCATAGAAATTTCGATAAATCTTTGCATTGATTAGAAGTGGTACCTACATTTAAATTTCGGTGGAAATTTTTTATGTACGTATCCGATAAACGTACTAGATTACGAATGACCTAGTTCGTTATGGTCGTCATTGTTAATAACGCTGCTGCGCTGGGCCGGGTGTGGTAAGATGGACAAATGATGATACCTATAACAATTCCCTTTCTGTTAAGTCATCACGACCTTCACCGATTCAAACAAAAAACAGCAACGGAATTGGGCTCACTCCGACTTCTGTGATGTAAATGGCTGCCATGATTCCAGAACAGCCATACGCCATTTCCTCGGCGACCAGGCAAGTTTCGAATATACCTAGTCCTAGACCGCCTGTTATTGAGAGATTATAATTATAACAAACCTGTTAAAAACAGGGCATTCCACCTTAAATCATCTACCTGAGGAGTAGTGGAATGCAAAATACTATACCAATAATTAAATAAATACATTGTGCGTGAGGTGGATATCTGTAAAGTTTATTATTTATTCGAGGGATCGTGTAGATTGTATATAGACTGCATTGCAGGATGTGACGAGTCTTGGTTTACGCTTGTGCAATTATGTGCATACATCATTTTCAACGATTTGCACAAAGGTGCCCTATACAAACATTGCACTCCATGAAGACGTTGCCGGTCTGTATAAATACTTATTTAGAAAGTTACACTTAATTATGACATAAGTAATTAAGAAATATTCATAATGTTCAATTTTGTAACCGAAACTTTCATGTTCTAAATACCTACTTAAAATAACAAAGTGGAATGTTGTTAGGCGATATGGTTTAATTTATGTCAAAAATGTTATCCTTAATTCCGTTCATTTTGTTCCAAACGTTTTCAGACATAGTAAGACAGTGGAGTGTTATTAACATTTCTTAATGTACTTATGCCAATTATATCACATTTAATTGTATCACTTCTCGCGAAAATGCCTACGTAGGTAAATAAATACAATTATTTAAGTGTTAGGCAGATTTTAATTGTTACCTACGACTAGAATTAGTATCTCATCGATTCGATAACATTGTTAGAGCATCTTTTTGTTTCAGCGTGTATAATATATTCATCTGCACTATCGTTTATAAAGGCATTTAAAGAATTCGGTGTTTTGCCCTTTCCCCGAATTAACGTGGAATTTTCCCTTCGCCGATTTTTTTTACACTAAAGTCATACATTTTTTATAATTCTTGATGATGTCATGTCATCGTATTGATTGGTTTAGGTTTGTTCTACAACAATCCTAAATAGTTTACGGTCTCTTTGAGAAATGCTTTCTACTAAATTAAACCTGGGCGGAATAAAACATTCGACGAAAACAAATTCGGCGAAAAGGCAGAGCACCAGTGTTCGCATTTAACTTTAAATCGGTTGTCCAAATACAGCACTAATTCGCCGTACACTCTAATATGTCATCATTAACAGGTTTACACTACGTCAAGTTCTCAGCCACTTACACCTATGTTGGAGGTCAACAAGGCCGCCTTAATCCCGGCACATCCGAATGCAATTTCTTCTACGATAAGGCAAGAATCAAATACATCTAGCTCCGATCCCCCTGCAATAACAACTTAATAGGTACAATTGTGTATTTGATGTGATATTTAAACTATGACTTGACAACACTTAAAACTTAAAACACGCTAATAGCAGATCGTTTACAACGGATTACTGGTTAATAGTAAATCAACTAAAACCTATTCGATGTATAACGATTATCTCCATTGACCTGTATAAAAGGATATCTTTTACTCGTAGTAGAATAAGGAATATTTAAACTTATTATTATTTATGATAAAACACACTCTGCATACAAACATGGTTGGGTTCTTATAACATTTTCGATATATGTACTTAAGACTATTCGGATCAAATTAATACCTCTTTAATTTTGTTTTCTATGTAATAATTAAAGATTTTTTTATTGATCTACTACATTTTCATTGTTTTTTCCGTGTTGTGGTTAAGTAAAATAAGAACTGTATTAACTACATTTGTATGGAGAGTGATTATTGCGTCAAATATTTTAACGATTACTAGACTAAAACTTTAACTGTTGTATCAAAAAGGGCAATTCCTACCTGAGCTCAAGATTTCACACTAACTATAAAAATAATTAAATTAAAGTAGGTACATACTGTCATTTGAGGTAACTATAGAGTGTAGAAAGTCACGTCATTTAATCATTTTCTTGTTAACTTCAGGGTTACCTAAACTGAGACTTATCATGTGGTAGAACATACATACAAATGTCTCTGCCCAAGCTCTTCTTCCAAATCCTTGAATATCTTCAGTTGAAACACAAAGGATATAGCTAACTGCAATGTCAACGTGAAGTCCATAGACCTCTTTTTTCCCTAAAGCGATATCCGATTTAATCGGTAGACCAGAGCGTTTTCTTTTGATAAATTAATTGTAAGTAATTGTCACCAGGAAAGTACTCTATTTTAAAATGTAATAATTTTACCGCAATGTTCGGGGATGTGGCCGTTCATTAGGCCGACCTCCCACGCCTTCTTGACGATGGGCCATGGGTACTCTCCAGACTTGTCGTACTGCGCCGCGACGGGGATGATCTCCTCCTTGGTGAACTTGCGGGCCAAGTCTTGCAGGGCCTTTTGCTCGTCGGTTAGTTCTGGAAGTTATGGGTATATGTATAAACGACGCTGACTATACAACAAATTTTCCATGCATAAAGTTTAGCAAAACAACCTTAATCCTCGAACTAAACCATTTGTAGAGAATACTAGTTTATGTGATCTTTCTGCCCGCATAACGTTCTAGTTTGTCTATCATCTGTGGTACTTTATGTGGGTTCGTCCGGAAACTTGGAATTATACTGTAAAGCAGCTCTTCCATTGCCGTGAAGATCCCACCCTACCAGGCTAATATTAATGAAGAGTACGAAAAAACGTTTTTTGCGCCCGTGCCACCCGTAGCACAACTGTGTCACGCGTCTCTTTCTCGCGCGAGAAATATTCTTCGAAATACTGTGAGACGCCCGAGACCTAGTTGTGCTAGACGGGCTGGGTTGGTCAGATTGGTTAGACTTTTGAATTTGATCCTTGATAATAAATCAGATCTTTGGCATTAAGAAAGAATCCGCAACAAAATAAAATGGACAATACCTACTTAACTGCTTATTTTTACGAATGCTAAAGGAAAGTGAGTTGGATTTTGTGTAAAACAATATACATTTGCTTTTGCTTTTTAGTCTCAGTTCGTTACAAACAGACATTAGAAGTGTTGGTGGCACGAATAAAATTTTGCTAGGGGTAGCCACACGACATTATTTTATCGATAAGTTGTACTTTCTTATGACAGTAGTTATGTTATGACTATTAGATAACGTTTATTATGAATAATATAGTTATATACCGTATATTAATCGATTGAATATTAAAAAAATATAACGTTGTTAAAGTAGATTTTTATTTTAATTTGAATATTCCTAAAAAGTATATAAGTAACATTGATGGGTAGAAATCAGCATATTTTAGTTAATTTCTATTTATCCGATGAACTTAATAGCTACTATGAAATGTCATTTCAGAATAAGTATTGAGTTATCAATCACTTTTTTATCGGAAGGATGTTCCTAGCTAATTGATGTTATGGCCACGAACACTTCTATGTCTGGTTACAAACAAAAAGAAGATCAGAAATCAGACAGAACGTAAGAAAGAGGCGCCACAAAACTGAAATCTCAAATGTTGCATTCCAATTCTAACAAATACTTATTATTAAATTCCTCTATCTCACAATGGAAGTTTATAGATATAAAAAAATCCTTATCGTTGTCAAAATAAGACCTAATCCCCTCTTATCACCCGTGAGGCGACGATAACACACTCCCCCGCTGGACTTTGAAATTATCGTAAGTACTCGCACTTAGACTTTGTACCTATTAGTAAGTTGGGTATTATTTTACTGATTGTGGCAGCCTCTGTTCCGTTTACAACCAGTTGTTAAACAATATACATACCTACATAGGTAAGTAAAAAATTTCATAGATCTCGTACATTACTTTCAGGTTGATGCAAAGTACAATATTAAATGCTTGAATAAATCTAAACATCTGGTAGCAAGCGAAGTCCAAGCCTTACAGGATTACTTTTGTAAAATACAATGGCGAATTAATGAAATTTTTAAAATCGTGTTTTATTTGTTAATAGCAAGGACCATATATATAATCGTATTGTACTGACTGTTTGTTAGTGGGAAATGTTGCTTGTCAATTCGGGCGTAATTTATTTTGTCCACATTACATCAGTTCACCAACGCTATCTAGCTATTTTGTGTAGCAAAAATTGGCGAGCCCGCAAGCAACCTTGAGCTATCCAGACAGAGGTAGTGCCATCTATTTTAATACGATCAAACCACGTTGTTGAAGAGTAAAAAATATAATCCTTAAAAATTGTGTATTTAAGTTATATTATCGTATTAAAATAAAGCAGTAATGCGTTTGATTTCTAAAAATAAAAAATCACTTAAAAATATTGGTGAAAAATAACATTTTTGTCACTTCCAGGCTACGAAGCAGCGCCATCTAGTTTTTATACCGAATTTTGAGCTTTTTCAGTTACGTTTTCTTGTATGAGAACGTCAGTCCCGGTCCCGGGGTATATGGTCCTTACTCCTTGTTAATAGGTAAGAATAAAGGTCCGTCCATTCCCCATTGTACCTATTTATGTTTCATATTAAGTAAAGTAGGAACAACAAAGTGTTTAATCCTAATATGATGTTGGTATTTAATGTCCTTAAAATATAATTTAATTCAATGTTAATTAATGTTGGTAACTTTATTTTTGCTCCTTATTGCAAACATTATTAAATATGGTACATACAGATCACATGTATTGTATTTATTGGATTCCTATTTAAAACATATTGCAAAACTAGAAAATATTGTCCGCGAATATTGTCCACGGACAAGAAAAAAGTAGATTATGACTTTTCTGTTTCTCCATAATCTGGTAAAACGCATGATTTAACCATCCGTAGATGCCTAGCTATCCGTGTACCATGAATAGTTGAAATCCGCCCAGCCATTTAGGCCTGACTGATGAATGTACAAAGAGACCCATACAACAAAAAAAAATTGTATGTAACATACAGACATACGTACAAAAAATACAAATTATTATTTATTCTATTTAGTGACCTCCAAATAGCGTACTCGTCCAGACATTTCATTTTATACTTAATAGATATAATTAAAGACTGTACACGATAAAATCTGGCCATATTCAAATGTCCCTACAGTATTAAAACAAGAAGGTAAGTGTTGATTTATTTATTTATAAGAAACGTTTAACCTATATCATACTATTTACAAGCTTTTTTTTAGGCTTCTAATAGGATTCTGCTGAATTTTCAGACTTTTTGTTTCACTCTCATAAGTCATAATAAACTTTTGCACAGTGTCACAGATACAGATTTGGTTACTGAACGCCACTGCTTTTAAAGACGTTTTTGAAGACACTATTTTACGTAAATGTTTTGGTTTATAGGCCCGTTGTTATAAAACTTTGGCTTTTTCGACCGCATGCGAACAAGGCTTGCAAAACTAAAAAAAAAATTGGGAATGTATACTTTTTTGTATCAACAGAGCCGCTATTTTTCCCGCTGCTAGCTTTCCTAGTAGTCATCATCCTCTCTTGAAAACGTTGCAACACATCAGATACGGTTGACTTACCGATATTTAATTTTTATGCGACAACTGCGGATTGAGAAAGTGCTCGGTAACAATTCTATAACGAAAACTTTATTTTTTTGAGGACATATTTAAAATTATTGCATTATAATCCGTAGCAGTAATTGAAATATTTGTATTGGTTTCCATAGGGTAATATAACAAAATTTCAAGTAGATTTAGATTTATTTATTTCATAATATAAAATGACAATATAAATTACCCTAAGTCAATTTACATGCACTTATACTACATATGATCGTCATATATATATCGTCGTTATCCATACTAATATTATAAATGCGAAAGTGTGTCTGTCTGTCTGTCTGTTACCTCTTCACGCTTCAACCGCTGAACCGACTTGGATGAAATTTGGTATGGAGATAGTCTGAGACCCGGGAAAGGACATAGGATACTTTTCATCCCGAAAAAATTTAGTGTTCCCGTGGGATGAGCGGGTAACACCGCGGGGCACAGCTAGTAGTATATATGACATTAATTTAAAAAGTTACACAAGAGACAAAGTGGCCAGATTTTATCGTGTACAGTCTTTATAGTCATATTAATATTACTTAATACCCAAAAAAGAAACAAATTCTAAGGAATAATAACGGCAGATTAGGCTTCATGTGGTAGGTATATGCTAGGTACATATCACAATTTATAATACGCCAATAAACAAAGCTTGTTAATATCATGTCATGATCCAGCAATAAGATAGGTATTTTGTGGTAGATAGGGCTCTTATCTGTTTGCATAGCATTGGAGAGAACAGGGATAATCGAAGAATGTTTAATATCCGAACCCAAGATTTTTTCAGGATAAAAAGTGATTTTACAACATTTGGATTAGGTTCCGCCGTTCCCGTGTATTATGAAATGTTGACGAATATAATATTATTTATTGATGTCTGTCACAATACGAAATAAACTTCATCCGACATCAGAAATAATTTATTATAAATAAATATTATGGGATGATCATACACAAATCGACCTAGTCCCAAAATAAGCAAGGCTTGTACTGATACTAGACGACGATATACATATTTATTTATTTATTTATTTATAGCCTTTTCTCAGATACATGTTATTAGGTATAGTTCATTTATACAAATATTTTTATTTTATTGTGTATCTGTGTGCCCTTTGGCAAAGGCCTCCTCCAACACTTTCCAATCTTCTCTTTTCCTTGCCAGTCTAGTCCATAATATATAAATACATATATAGATGACATCCATGACCCAAGAACAAATTTTCGAGTTCATCACACAGATATTTGCTCCGGCCGGGATTCGAACCCGGGACCGCCGGCTCGGAGACACCTACCTACTGAGCCGGCGGTCCCGGGTTCAAATCCCGGCCGGGGCAAATAACGAATAAGTCAAGTAATGGACAAGTCATGAACTCGAATTTGTTCCTGGGTTATCTAGATATGTGTTTATATATTATGTATATTGTCGTCTAGTACCCATAGTACAATAGTACAAGCTTTGTTTAGTTTGGGACTAGGTTGATCTGTGTAAAATTGACAAATAAAAAGAAAAACAAATTGTTACATGTCCTGTGAATATGGCAAAAGCTTTATTTCAATCCAACACACATGATGGGAGCCTTGTGAAGTTAAGTATAGCCTAGCAAGCATCGGTCCAGCCCAGGGATAGTGGCGCTACAAACAGTTTTCATATGGCAATAATGTGCATACGTCATATTTGCATTATAAAACGTCAGTCAAGGATTTGTCATTTTCAAAACATTGTTTACCGGAATGCTGCTGAATCCTTTGTGAAGAACAAAAACTTGACTTTCATCACTGTGGATAGTTTTGGCTTTATTATGCAAAAAATACTTGAAATTTGCAGAATACTTTGTCCTGTTTCCTCTTTGTTTACATCAGTGACATTCACCAACTTTCAACATCACGTCAACGTCAGTTACCAAAATATGGTGTGGGTTGTAAAACCCCTTGCAGGGCTATACATAGCTTACATTGAATAATTATTTTTCTTACCAAAGGAGAAGCCAGTTGTGGCGACAGGCTTTGGTGCAGAGGCTGCTGGGGATGTGGTAGACAGCTGCCTGTACAGTGGGCGGGTGGCTCGCGCAAGCTAGAAACAGAGAATAACATTAGTAATATATTTTGATTAATTAAATGAACGCTTACAAAGCTTAATGACTACAGTGCTGCTCTTTAGATTAAAAGTATTTTAGATTCATTAAAGAAGTCAACTTTCTCATTAGACTTTTATTTATTTAATTGAATATACTATAATTTAAAACTTTTTCAGGATTTATAATTCTATTCGTCTTGTGTAGTAACAAAAAGTTAGACTGATATTTAGTTTGCAAGTTGCTTTCTAATAACTCAATGTGCATGACATTATCGAATTTATGTGTATATAGAGGGTAACAAATACTTTGTACTACTGTGCATGAGCTGTCAGAATTCGATTCGCATTTTATACCTGTCTCGCTCTCTCTTACGTGATCCAGATAAGAACATCTCAGTTTTCACAAAAACCCGAATCGCAATCAGAGCTCACGGACTGTAACTTTCATATAATTAAATATGAAATTATTATTATTTATTATTAATTTAAATTGAACCATACCGTATGGTAAGTATATCATTCATATTTCATTTGTATAAATCACATATTACAATTGATGAAGATGTATGTCTTTCTCGTCAATCTGGACTTGGCCGAACGTACCGTTAAACGAACTTTGGACATCTTGATATAAATTAATGTTAAAAAATTTGCAACTCTAGCAGTTACGTTAACATTCCAAAACTAGTTTTTCATCACAGCGTGAGAAATTATTTAAAAAAGATCATTATAAGGAAAATTGCCAATAAAAAAACATTAACTTCATGAATGCCTAATGTAATCATTAAAGGTATAGAGCAGAATACTTACTTGGCTCAAAGGCTTCATTTTGTTATATCTATAACTATTTCTCTATCAAATATAAATTCAACTTGATTTACTGGACTTTGCACCGTGTTATGAGTTCGAATAATGTCGTGCCGTGTATTTAAAACGACAGTGACACCTTTAATAAGGAAATATACGAGTGGAGTGAAGTGAAATGAATGAATGACTGAATGAATCGAACTTTTCGTCAAGACAATTTCGCAATAGGGAGGGGGGATAGATAAGATACTAAACAAAGCATAATACACATAAGCTGAAAAATACTAAAAATGTATGGAAAGTTAAGTCATTGTCCAATAACTTTTAGAGAACTGATTCTGTATCAATATGGATTTATTACATTTTATTCAATGCATTAAACAAAGATAAATAATGGTGTACACATACATTTTCTAGCCCAAACAAAATAAATCTGCTAACATTACACAAATACGTGTCGGGCGCTATATCAATTAACGAACAAAAAACGTCTCTTATTGCCAACCAACCAGCCCAACCAACCACCACTTCCAAACTAAAAAAGGGCGTCAAGTCAAGGCGAACAAATTTTGTGTTCTCGATAAAATAGTTTTGTGAAATGTGCAACTAATATAATCTTGAACATAAAACGATACACTACATACAATATTATGTTTTGTCCTTTTTTGAAAATGAAGTAAATATGACATACGTCACATAATGTAGTATCGTATCGAGTCGAATAAGAAAAAGTTGCAGGTCGTGTGTTAAAGAGGCGGAATGGGTGATGGTTGATTTATATTCTGGGTTAAATGTGAATAGCTGTAGATCAGATAGCAATATTGTCGTTAGAATAGGTGTTTCGGTATGTGGCACAGTCAGGCCGTGTTATGAATAAGGAATCTTTGTTGGCTCGAGCTTCCGAGGAGCGGGAGCGCATCTTTCAACGGTATGAGAGGGGCCGGGAGAACCTTGCCGGACAGATAGACCCCTGGGAGGATCCAGAATACGAGACGTACCATAAAACTGACAGGTGAGCTTACTCAACATTCCATAAAATTAAAAAATTAAAAGAAGATTCAATAAAACTTGAACCAATCCTCCTTATTGTGAACAAGTACCTACTTTTAGCAAAATGTTTAATGCCAGCGATTTTGATTTTTACCTTATTGTTTTATTGACTTACGGTTTGGTAAAGTGAATCAGCTTTATATGATTTAAGTCTCAGGTACCTAAGTTTATTTTGAAATTAGTCTAGCTGAAGTGAAGAACTAGCTTGAAATGTTTGGTGAAGATTCTTGAGGACCAATAATTATATGTATCAAACAGAATGTCAATATTTTTATGTCCACAACTGAGTTTTGTAGTCTTTGTGATCTCATTGAGTGAACATTCTAAAGTTATTATAATTTCCCATCTTAAGTTTCTTCTTACCATAGTACACTTATGGTGTTGTCGCGTCTAATAATGTATAATGGCTGCTAGAGGCACTATTTTATAACATAACAATTTTTTTTAAACAATGAATATTTATAACTAAACTGAAATTATTAAACAATGAATATGAATATTGGTGTTTCTACATGCGTTTCAACCGCCCTCAGTCCGCTATTAAAAATATTTAAAGTATGAGCTACACCAAGCTGCAAACTTTCATACAATGATATACTGTTCTTACCATACTTAATCTAATTTAAAGCATATTATGGCCCATTGCCTTGATATTTATGACAGCGGACTGAAGGTGGTTGAAACGCCTATGGAATCAACCATATAAGACCTGTTTATACATACATACATGTTTGTACATCATTACATTCTTGATAATGTAATTAATAAAGAATTATGAAGCACAAACCCACTTGTAAAAATGATATATATATATTTTATTTTGTTTTTCATGATATTTATTGGCAACAACAGTTTCTAAAGTTTCTGACATAAAGTAAATATAGTAAATTCTGAAAGGAGTTCATATCTAAACTGAATTAAAATACAGTCACTAGTTTTAGGTTTAACCAATTCCTTACCAAACCCAACTATATTGCTGCTACAAATATATTAATTAAGCATGGGGGTCTGGTACCGGTAATTCTCAGTAAAATTACTGTTATTTATCCATGGTTTAGTTTTGGTTGGAGTCTTATTGTTATTAACTGTGCAATATGCATAAGTTAAAGCCAATTTTGTAGCAAAATTCACTCAGGATTTGGCATGTAGATGGATTATTTATTTACATAATATGTTGTTTGACTTGAAAGGCCAGGTATTTAGTAGTTATACAGCCAAACGTTTTGGAAACGAATTCACAGATTAATATTCGGGCCGACTAATACAATGTGTATAACATTTTAAAATTGAAACATTAATTGAATAATTCTATTTTTACTATTACAAAAAATCATTGTAGTAAGATTGACACTCATAGTTAATTATTTATAAAATGTACTTCAATTTTACATTTCACATAGGTATAAAATTAGTCTATGAAATTGAATTAGATAAAATGAAGTTAGAAATTGAAATGTCACATGTCATACTGGTCACATTTAATACTTTAAATAACAGTTTAAGTTATACATTTTATGTCAAATTATTGTGTTTATTTAACAAAGTAAAGTACAATAAAACAAATTAGAATATCAATACAATGCACTACACAGTTTAATTAAAAATAGTAATTTAATTAGGTACATTACAATTCCATCACATGTCAAAAATTCTTCTAGCCCATAAAATGCTTTAGACATAAGCCATTCTTTATATTAAGTCACAATATTTTCAATTTCTTTCATCTGTTCTGTCTTTTGCTCTTTCTCTGCAAAACTCATTGCCCTTCGGCAAACGCCCCCTCCAGTCTCTCCCATATATCATATTTCTTCTGTGGTCTGCCTCTATCCCTGTCCTTCCCTCGGATACCAATTTGTAACTAAATTTAATTTGATTGACTGCTAATATTATTTAAACTGATTGTATATCATATATAACTTATTTGAGCTCCCATCAGGCCGACGCCTTACGCCTTTCCTGCTTAAGATAATACACAAAATAATCAGTCTCTAATTGTTTTACAATGAGTGTTATTTGCAGCGTTTAGGTTCACTTCGTCCATATACCCATTTTGTCCACATTCCCACCTCATCTACAATCCTATCTCGTCTACATTTCCAACTTAGTGTGCGCAATAATTTCCCTTACTGTATATAAGTAAATGTGTAAGCTAAGTATATCCATCTATTGCGATTGTCAATCCCTTTTAATTCCCTCTAATTAATAACGGACAAAAGCAAGTGAGTGTTTATATGACTAGTCGAAAGAAGCGGTTCTTTGCTTCGTGATTAAGTACTGCCGACATTTAATCATCACATTTGTCGCTTAAGCAGTTTAAAAGGCCCATAACCTTCACTATGATGGTCGAATTAATGGACGTGACAGGCATTAACTGCTGTAAATTAAATGACGCGCTGTTTCTGCGTGGCATTACGGTCGTTATGAGGCTAACGCTGTAAACGAGTGGCCTGCTTTATTCACGTTTAGTGTTACTAAAATAATGATAAGCCCGAAGAGGATGTCGATTGCAAACAATGTAATCAGATTTTTTACCGCATTTGCGAATGTGACTGATCACAAATACCGTTGTGTTGTAAATACCGTCACTATTACGTTGACGTATTTATTTCCGTTCTGACCGACTAATTTTCCTTACATGGTAAAGGCGATGCGAAATGCTAAAGAATTATTAATGTGGTCAACTTACCTAATACCAGTCGTATATTTATTGTATATTATGAGTCGCGCTCATAAAAATAGTGGAATAATGAGTGACTGAAACACAAAATCTATTGAATTCGCTACGCATTCTCACACTGCTCAGCAATCCTCGCACATATTTGGTGAAAACGCACCTCTACCTGGTGGAAACCTACCTACGTTAGGCACCCTTCCGTAGCTCTGTTAGGTGTGCAGAAAAATATTGAAATGTTCTGTGTCTATTTCCGGCTGGCTCAGTTAGGTTTGTTTTACTGAGCTTCTCATTTGGCTTCCTGTTCTTGGATAAATATAGTATCTAGACAATAGGTATTAGACAATGCGAGATGTCATTTGTTTATTTTATCTAGGTATATCAAAAATACTATACAACGTCGATTTGTCCTATATTCTACATATTCCACTGTTTCATCAATTGATTTGGTAATTGACATATCTACAGACCGCATAAGTTGAGAACATCATGCTTTCTGTTAAAAACCAAATGAATTAAGAGTTATCTTGACGTGAATTTTCGCTAAATACTGCTGTAGATACTTTTACCATCGCCCCGGCCACCTCGGTGGCTAGTGTTTAATATAATCATAGTCACAAAGATTATTACTTTTATGCGTAATACGAATAATAAATATTTCCAGATATGGATTCATCCACGACGAGCGGCTGCCTCAAAAAACGGCGCCGCAAAAAGTCAACATCGAAGTCGAGAGAGAAAAGAAATGGGTGAAAATGCTAAAAAACTGGGACTCGCCCACTACCAAAGAAAAATTACACAAGCGTACATACAAAGGCCTACCGCTTTCACTAAGACCACGAATATGGTGCAAATTACTTGACGTAAATCGAATAAAAGCCGAGAAAATCGGTAAATATCAAGAAATGCTGAGATTGGCGAAACAATGGTCCACGGATGTGAGACAGATAGACTCAGACGTGAATCGGCAATTTCGCGAACACCAATTCTATAGAGAGAGGTATTCGGAAAAACAATGTTCGTTGTTCAACGTTTTGTGCGCGTATAGTATGTACAATTCGGAGGTGGGCTACTGCCAGGGCATGTCGGGCCTCGCCGGGGTGCTGCTCATGTACATGGATGAAGAAGACGCCTTCTGGGCGCTCGCCATACTCCTTTCAGATAAAAAATACAACATGCACGGATTGTATATTGAAGGGTTTCCCAAGTTAACGCGGTTTTTAGGACACCATGATAAAATACTCACAAAATTTATGCCCAAGTTAAAACAGCACTTTGATAAGTATGGACTCGATGCAATACTATATTCACTCAAATGGTTCTTCGTGTGTTTTGTCGAGCGCGTGCCGTTCAGTTTGTGTTTGCGAGTGTGGGATATATATTTGCTCGATGGTGAGAGGGTGGTCACTGCTATGGCATATACGATACTCAAGCTACATAAAAAAGCTATTATGAAGTTGAATGATATGGATCTTATTGTTAATTATATACAGGTGCGTACTATATACCTAGTTCAATAAGGTTATTATTTTGTCACGCAACTGAAATGTTATAAGTTATAATTGTTTTTATAGTCTTATACCAATATTTTTGTCCCGCAACTGAAATGTTATAAGTTATAATTGTTTTTATAGTCTTATACCAATATTTTTGTCCCGCAACTGAAATGTTATAAGTTATAATAATTGTTTTTATAGTCTTGTACCAATATTTTCTGACACTGCAGCACTGTACACGAGTGTCTTGTCTAGGTCTAGCTCGACAAGCTAGTTTGAGACTAGTTCAATTTGTGTAAGATTGTCCCTTAATATTTTTTTATTTATATAAAGCGCGATTACTGTTTACTGTCATGCCAGTCTATTTTGCCTGAAATAGTAAACGTTTTACATTTTGTATTTCAGGTTAAACTCCACAAAGACTTTGGTTACGAGGATGATTTTGTGATAATAAATCTGGAACGTTCGATGGAGGAGCTCCGGCGGGCCAAGCTCGATTATCCGGGCCCGCCGCCGCCCAACGAGCTGCCGCAGCGGCCGCTCGGGCTGTTCGTCGAGCCCGACGACAAGTCCAAGATCGGACAACGCGCGGACACGTTCTCCGACACTGAGAAACAAGCCAGAGCCACTGTGATATTAAGGTATAGTAAATCTGGAACGTTCTATGGAATAGCTCCGAAGTGCCAGGCTAATATTTGGGTACAACGCGGCCGGTCGAACCCGAGTCCAAGATTGGACGGAGTGGGACGTGATCCTGAATAATTTGCCTGACAGTATGTCTGAAAATAAGGGATGGGTGTTGCTGTTGGCTTTTGGGAAGCCTACTTTGCGCTTTGTGGCAAATTGGTGTTTTCATTGTAGCTTATTTATTATTGTTTTTATTTGAAATTGACATAGAGAAATACAACTTTACATGAGCAACATAAATTATATGCCGAAAAGCGCTGAGCAAGTCTTAATCATGATAATCACCATACTATCTTTTTATTGACGGTGTTCGATTCGGGCGTCAAACACAATGTTCAGTTCTGTAGTTTGTGGGGTCGTCTGTAGTAATAGGCTAGTTGACTCATGTCAAATTGTAATAAACTAATGTTTATTCCGTATAGTATTTAGCAAAGGAAACCTAAATATATATTTTTCAATTCATAAAAGTGAAAGATGGCCGAAAAAATTTAATTTGAAAATATGGTTTTTAATCTGTATTTTGAAATGCTTAAAACGATGTCCGCCATTTTCGCTTATGATAGTGACGTCATCGGTCATATAAACAAAACTGAAAGTCTACTTTGACGACTTCGAATAGTGCCGTCCCTCTTGATCTCCTGTCAAAGTATATTGGAGTGAGCGGAATGGCATTATACGACGCTCGAATTTCGAATATTTACAGGTCACGCCACAGATTAGCGAAAGGGAAAAATGACGGACGGCGTTTTTAACTGTTTAATAATTTCTAATTTTCAATTGATAAAATTTAGCTTTCTAGCTTTCAGAAAAATACAAGACATTTTTTTAGAGCTAGCAAGATCATTATTAACCATTTCCAGTATATTTCAAACCTGGGTCAACTAGCCTATTAATTGTTGTTACAGACGCGAGAAAGCCGCACTGGAGTTGCAAGAGCTCCGGGTTTCGCAGAGCGACACCGTGTCAGGTAATTTGGATTCCACCCCAACCTCCACGCGCACTTCGGACGAGAGCCTCGGCTCCGACCAGTTCACGCATCTGTGAGATTGTAGTGCCCGTGTGATCACTTGTTCCACCATCGATGATCTGCACAGTTAGGATTGCTCGTGGCACTTTTGAGCTATCGTAGTGACTTCTCACTTATCGAGTTTGTATATTGATATATCGATATATTTACAAACAGCGAAAATAATTGTCAACAACTTCTCGTAGCATGGTATGTGTTGCCGAGTTTAATAATTTTCGATATTAAACTACCTATTTTTATAGCCACTATGTCAATCGTTTACAATGATGAATTCGAGTCCTTTCGTGATAAATATACTTTATCAAAGTAAGGAACCTACAACTGGGAGTTGGTTCGATAAAAATATCGTTATATTTAAAAATTGGAAGAGCATTACTAAAAGCTCCACCAAAAATAAATAATTAAATGGAAAATACAAATATCAATATCGATAGGTCACTATGATAATTCTACAGTACTGCGACAATTCTGAGCTCCGATATTCATTCGGGCTGCCGCTAAGCGTGGCTTCATCGCCACTCGCAGTTTGGCTGACCATTTCACCATGCTGTACTATTATATATTTAACAACATATCTACGTTACACATTTAGGTAAAATGAACATGCTTAAAAGAAAACTTAGCAGCATCGAAAAATGGATAAGAATTTTGAATACTTGCCAGAGTTAAAAGCTTAGTTGCACATAAATAATTAATGAGAATTGAATGGTATATTGACATTACCAACAATCGTTTCGTTTTAGCATCTTTCGTATTTCATAGTACAGAAATAATAATTATGCACATTGCATGCTTGCCTAATGAAATTGAGTAGATCCATTAATTTAGTTGTCCTTGAGGTTTTTATTACAATCATGTTTGTCGCCGACCTTTTACAATAGTTGTGAACTTAATATTATCAATGTTTATGCCGAAAACGAACACTATATTCAATCAAATTTTACTCGGAGATCCAATACATCAAGATACATTTAATCCAAGTGCTTAAAACGATTATGTATCGATATGTTTATGTAAATTTTATTCTCATGTTTACGGCTCCATACATTGGTAAAATTAAAAAAAAATACATATTTATTTGACCCTGTTGAGTTCAAATTAGTGTAAGCATCCTACTGATAGTAGCCAATGATAAATTAAACAACAATAGTAGCACGAATATAACGATATAATTTGTATTCACTACATCATTTATGGAGTTCTAATCTCAAACATAATCAGTGCATGCTTTTTTTTCTAAATCGTTCTGTAGCTATAATTCTAACCCCAGGAACAAACTTGTATGACGGTGAACGCACGTATGCGTCGTTGGCAGTGAATGCGTTAACCCTTAATTTGACAAAGAACACTAAAGTTCCATAATTCAAGCCACATCCGGGTTCGATAGTTCAAACGATTGCGGTTAAAAAATAATACGAAAAAAGAGGGTCATAGGTTTTGTCCAGTATATTGGACAATGCTAAATTAAGGGTTTAGCGATGATTCGGGATACTGTTGATCTATGTATTCTTATATCAGTTAGTCACTTACGCTGGCAGTCTTTGATGGGTAGGTACAAGCAATATTTTTTGTTACGAAAATCGAACTATGAAATCATGGTACAATAAAACGGCAGTATTTTGCGTTCCTAGCGATGGGTCATTAATTCATTATTGTTAGTTATTTAATGAATCATCAAAGATAGTAAGGCGCAAGCCAAACAGAACAGATGTTAGGACGAGACGCAGCGTAGACGCGGCGCCTCTTTAACTAATTTTCATACGAGATTCTGATCCCCTCTTTTCTGTCTGTTTTGTATCGCGACGCTTCTATACATTTCGTCTATTCTGTTTGGACACTACAGTAGGTATAAAATATCGCTCGACATTTGGCAAAACTTCTTTTGCCAAATGCATTATATAAGATTTATTTAGCATTAACATATATACATATAGGTAGCAATCAACTTATCTACAGAAAAGTCGAATTAATGGCATATATGCGTAAAAAGTGATGGGTAACTAACTGGTCACAAAATTGTCTCGATTTAATTTCCATAGCATAGGTCAATATGTTCTTTAGTGCTATTTAGGATTCTATAGAATTCGAATTGTCTTAGACAGAATAAAAAGACTGATAAACACAATCGAAAAATGCCTCGAGTGCTGAATGATTAAAAACGCCCGACTCTATTGATCTGCCCGGGCTCATCATATTCTAAAACACTAAATTTCCAATTTATTATTATTATCTTTGAATATGGAAAGAGGCGTGGTGAGTAGGTCAAACATTTCTACTTATGAGCATTATCTTGCAATAAACATGCCTTGCCATGACTGAGTCTAACACTTTCCTGAGCTCTATGAGCAATTTAAATACAATGATTACAATGTTGAAATTTACTTACATTATAACGATCATGGTGCTATTTTATGCAAAGTAGGCCGAGCATCCGAGCGATAGCGTTGTGCAAAAGTTATGCTTAATGAAATTATGAACATTGTTACACTATGCTAACTGGGTGCACTGAACGAAATTGAATGCTTTAATAACATTACTTACTCGATATAAGAAATTACGATACTAAGTATATTGTATGAAACTATTCAACGAGTTATTTTCATTACCTATGTAAATGCAGTGAGTATGTCATAGATATGATATATTCTAACGGAAAAATAGATATACAAGTCACTTTATGCCGTGTAATAAACATGAATAGAATGTAACTTTGAAATGTTTTTTTAGTCTGCATACCACCATTAGTAATTAACAACAGCTAGCTTTGTTGGTTGGATCATTCCAGATATTATATGTTAGATAGGTCGAATTAAGCTATAACTGTAAACCGAGACTTAATTTATTAATAAGATTATAGATAGATAGTCAATTTAGTTTAAAATTGCCATTTTCAGAGTTTCCTGTTTTGGAACTGTATGAAAGCTAAATCAGTGTTAAGATATTATAAGTTTAATAATCAATGTTAGTCGCAAACCTTGCCAACGACTAGTTAGTAGTGTTAACGTGAGCGACATCTTCTTAAATATTTTCTAAATTAGATCGTACCCACTTGCGCTACTTATGCCTAACTTCTAAACACACATTATTAAATATACATTCTAGAATATAACAAATTATCTTATTTATGAATATTTAATAGTGAATGAGTCGTTTTCATAAAACATGTACTAAGTTAAGGGTCTTAATTAAAACAAAACTTAATTGATTCCTTTGTGTAACGATAGTTACACATATCTTTTGTATGAGTAACTTTCGTTACACAAAAGACGCGATCGTAATTTTGTTTTAATGAAGCCTTTTACATGTACATGTTTTTTTAAATGACTAATAATATTCACGTCCACACTTCACAATATATCTCGTGTAAAACACATGAATATAATTAAGAATCAGAAATGTAGTAGCCTCATACAGAGGCCGATCCCGCTGCTTATGGCTTCGAAGCTAGGCATAAAACTTCATCCGATTTGTTTTATAGTATGCAACTTACTAATAACACGAGCACGGAATTCTCGTAGCACTTCTGTCATAGGGATTCCTTGTTTTTTGACTATACATGAGGCATTCTACCAGAACGTCTACTTTGTCATGCACGTGCACGTGACGGCAATGACAGCTACCTTAAAAACATAGAAAGTCCAAGAATAACTTGGCTTTTGTATTGAAAGCGCAATACAAAAGCCAAGTTATAAAATGTTGACGTACCAAACATTTACTTCCTAACATTCTTAGAAGGTAGAAATTTAGAAAACATATATTAAACAGTAGCGGAAAAATAGTATAATATTTATTTATTTATTTATTTAATCTTTATTGCACAAAAGAAAACTTATCGTACAAAAGGCGGACTTAATGCCATGAGGCATTCTCTACCAGTCAACCTTAGGGCAAAGCGGAAAATTTGTAGGCGGTGCAACTAACTTACACATAAGTAACAAAACATAATTATAATACTTATACATAATATTGAAATTGAAATTTTTGAAATATTGAAATTTTTTAACTTTTAAATTAATAGGATCCAAGGAAACGATTTGAATGAAAATTGTCAGAAGCGTAATAAGTAAGTTGTGGTGTAGTAAGTGTGTAAACTAATAAAAATACGGAACCCTTAAAAGATACACGATACTGCATGGATGAAAACGCATACAAAATTTATAATATTATTATTAGTGTACTTCCAAATATTTATTTAATGGCAAATAGTTAATATAACTTTTCTTTGAATAAAAAGACAGAATGTCGACAACGTTGTTTCAAATAACAATTGGGATAGAAAAACTGATGTTTTATTCATCGAAAAATAGCAGATCAGTAGTTTGTCATGTCATGACACCTTTTACAATTGTAAAGGTTATGTAACTTTCGTTCAAAATACACCAATATATATATCGATTGATATAGAATACAATCTTTACAGTGTGACTGAAAGTATAGGTAATCAACAGGTAGTCTTATCGCTAATGAGCTATTGCTTTAATGATACTTTTTTTGGAATTATTAAATAGACATGCAAAAAAGTTTCAAGTAAACCATAATAAATTAATAATATACCTCATCTCACGTAAAGTAAAGAGCGGTGTCAAACTCATTCCGCAGTATAAAAGATTACTGCGCAATGAATTTGAACTCGCTCTTTTTACGTGATATGAGGTGGGTATACTAGTAGTCACATAAGGTTACTCCATCGCTGCATTGCCAATTTCAAGTATTTACAATCTTTGTAATAAAATTAGATGATCATATTTTTTTATATATTACCTGGTTGTAAGTTAGAAATTTGGAATAAAATATCAATTTGTAGGGGAAACAGAACGAAGTTTTTAACTTCAATCATTTAGATATGTAAGTGAAAGTCGATATACGATTAGTCCCTATGACGGCTCAAAAGCGTTACCAAAATTCCGAACTCGGTTTAGAAAATCATTCAGTATGTTTTACGCATAAACATACCAAGGAGTCATGTTAAAAGGATCATAAAATAAAGTTTTCCAATTTCGCTGCGGGAATCACATTGAAAAGGTATTGCATTTTTTTAAATCAGCGAAGACAACCCTATTTAGCAAATAAGCTGAGTTATTCAGTGCATAACTTTTAACTTACTACTAATTCGTTCCTTGGTAATAATATGAATTCGGATAAATACATTCTGCGAGTTTTGTAGTATACCCACTCGGTATACTACCTACGAGGGTGAATTGAAAAGTTTTGAGCCTAACCTTTAAAATAAAGACTTGGGTTTTTATATCAATTTTATTTCTCTACATAGTCTCCAAAACGATCTATACACTTTTGCCACCTTGCTTCCAACTTCATTATTCCTTGTAAAAAAAATGAATCTTCAACGTGATTGAAATATTCAGTCGCAGCTTTTTGCACCTCAATATCTGTCGAAAATTTCCGTCCTGCCAAGTGTTTTTTTAGGTTCGGGAAAAGATGATAATCAGAAGGGGCCAAGTCCGGCGAATAGGGTGGATGCGGCAACAATTCAAACCCACAGTTATGTATTTGTGCGATAGATTTCGCTGCAGTATGGACAGGAGCATTGTCTTGGTGGAACAACACTTTTTTAGAAATCATACCAGGTCTTTTTATTTTAATTTCTTCATGCAGACGTTGTAAGAGGATGCAATAGTAATCAGCATTTATGGTTTTACCCTTTTCAAGATAATCAACCATGATGACCCCTTTGCAATCCCAAATAACTGAAGCCATTACCTTCTTCGCCCTTTTTTATGAGGTGGAGACCCTGACCTTTTCCATTGTTTGGATTGCACTTTTGACTCCGGTGTATTGTGGTGGACCCAAGTCTCGTCCATAGTTATAAAACGACCAAGAAAATCTTGTGGGTCGCATTGAAACAGATCCAAACAATCCTGTGATACTGTATGGCGGGTGCGTTTATTTTCAGCTGAAAGCAGTCTAGGTACCCATCTTGCAGAAACCTTAGAAAAACCTAGATCCTTAGTGATTATGTTTTGCGCTCGCTCATAGGAAATACCAATTGTCTCCGCTATCTCTGCAACTTTCAACCGCCTGTCATTCATAATCATATCTAGTATTTTATTCATATTTTCATCTGTAGAAGCCGTTATTGGTCTGCCACACCTAGGTTCATCTTCAACTGCTTCTCTGCCGCGTTTGAAATCTGCTACCCATCGTTTTACAGTGGCATATGATGGAGCGGATTCCCCTAAAGTCTGGCACATGTCTTCAAAGATTTGCTTTGGCGTTAAGAGGCCTTATTCCTTTTGAAATTTATTTTTTTCATATTATGACAAATATATTGATAATTTCAACCAAATTTTTGAAGTGAATAATACTTTTCCCCGAGTTCTAGAAAGTAACATAGCTTTTTCATGCTTTCATTGCGTGCAGTCGAAAATAAGTTGAAAAAACTAATTTTCAGCGTGAATTTTGTCAATTTCGAGTAGTTTTCGAAACAAAAATTATCAATGAAAAATTCAAACTGTAGGTTTCAAATATATACCAATAAATCCCAATAGCCCTGTTCTAGGAAGTAACACCAATAAAATGTAAAGAAACATGTTTGATCATATAGAAAAATGTCTAAAAAGATCACCATTTTAAAAGGAATAAGGCCTCTTAAGCCCTTTTTTTGTAAGTATTTTATTACAGAACGGTGCTCAATTTTATCCATTCAAAAGAAAATCGCGAACCTCTTATAGTAATTTGATCACAAAATTTGCAATTGTGACAGAAGAAAAACAAAAGATAGTGCATTATGATAAAAAAATATGCAAGTCTTACGTGCCAGTATTATTTTTTTCTTTTAATTTCATTATCAACCTCAGGCTCAAAACTTTTCAATTCGCCCTCGTAACTCACGCGGTGGAATAAAAGAGGCGGTGGCGCGCGAGGCCATAATATCATCAATAACGTTGTTATGAAAATAACATCACTGATTTTATTCCCCCATGCCCGCCGCTGCCGTAGTAGGTAACATAATTATGCCTATGGTATCCAAACTTGTTATAGTAAATGGGTGCACAGTAGCGGCAAAAAAATCTAACTCTATTCTAATATATTACGTTTAAGATTAATGGGATCCAAGGATAAAATATGTATTTTTTTTTATAGTTACAATTTTTTTTTTAATTTGTAACTCCCAAATAGAAATGAATGAATAGAAGTGAAATGATGAAAAAACGCGTATTTTGTTAAAGGCGCACAATGTCGATTACAATGATTTAAAGTTCAAATAAGCTTTATTCATATTATTACAATGAAAATAATATTCGCAACAGGCTTCGTGAATATTTAACCTCCGCAACACGCTTTGTCAAAACTGCCCACGCAAGTTAAGGCAAAAGGCGAACCCGGCTCAAAAGTTCCCATAATCCTAACAGCCCTCTGAATCGCTGTCGAGACTTGATGAACCAAAATACGACCCACGCGAGGATCACAGCCGTTGCTAGACATGCAGGGTCCATTCGAATCGTTTCGACTGCAACTGGTACAAAATCGTACACTGACTCCAAGGCGCGATACTTATTGTGATTTTTGACGACGCGGTTGGCGCAGTTTGCATACTCCTACTGAGCCGGCGGTCCCGGGTTCGAATTCCGGCCGGGGAAAATATTTGTGTGATACACTCGAATATTTGTTCTTGGGTCATGGATGTTATCTATATATGTATTTATATATTGTGTAATATCGTCGTCTAGTACCCATAGTACAAGCTTTGCTTAGTTTGGGACTAGATCGATTTGTGTATAATTGTCCCATTGTCCCATAATATTTATTAATTTATTTAACTTCGCAGCACTCTCTGCTGCTAAGCAAGCACTACGCGAGCTCTGCCTCAAATGGGATGCTGCACATGTGCTAACACACATTAAATAACTTTATTGACGTTAATATTTTATTACGAAACACGATTATGTTTTCCGAAATGTTTTTTTAATGTCGGCAAATTAACACCACATTTTTATTGCTATACATTTTTATACAAAGGTCACACGTAAAGAAAAATAAAATTGCGCTCATACGTGGTCCACACCGGGACTCTAATTCGGTATCTTTGGATTACCGATCCAACGTCTTAACCAGAGCTCATGGGTAAATACCCGATAAATACCAGGTAAATACCCAATCTACCGGGCAGTAGTAGTAGTAGATTGGGTATTTACCCGGTATTTTCCCATGAGCGCCCATCTCTAGTCTTAACCTTTCGACCAGATACGCACTGTACGTACGCTTTCAGTTTCCCCATCCGTTTTGACCTCTATACTACACCTATTTTAGAATAATTTTATTGATCTGTGTATGTATATAGCAATAAAAATGTTGATAAGCGTTGATTGAAATAACTATTTGGATAGAAAAAATATGTTTTAATTGCTAAAAGTGAATTGGTAGGTTAGTATTTATATACGATGCTAAAGGTTTCATACAAAATACACAGATATGATATATTTTCTGTGTACTGTAGATAAATAATAGAATGTGACTAAATAATTGTCAAGGAAAGCATTGTTTTAAATGGAAAGCAATGTTAAAAAAGTATGTTTATAGATTTGCACAATTTTTTATAAGAAAGATGTTGCTTTTTGCTACTCAATTGAATTAAAACTAGAATGAAGTATTAGTATTTATCTCATACCTTAAGTGGCGAGTGTTTCGAAAAATGCGCGTTAAGATGTATGCACTAGCAAGGTAATTCTGGTGGTACGGCGGTGGGTTTATGTTGTTATTAACGCTTCCAGATTGCATTTAACACGCTATTTTAAGATATGAGGAACATATATCATTTTATACTGTGTACATAAATAAAGATAATAGTTTTAAGCACAGCTGAATTTTGAATCGCTTCTAAAACCGCGCTGTCTCCTCACATCTTGATCCCCTACATTTTGCATTGTTTGTGCTATACTTCATAACGCTACTATCTCATAAACTTCTCATCACCTTGCATTTTTTTAACTTTTTAAGCACATATTACAATCTTTATTCGAGCGTTTTACACTAGATCCAAAAAAGTGATAGATAATCTTTATGTTATTATTATTGATGCTGTCTGTGTTGGTATAAAGAATCTCTGCTCAGTACTGAGTGCCGTTGCTCATTGTTACGTTATTCACATAAACCCACCCCTATCATCTACGTTTAATATATTGAACGCGGATATACGTGTAGAAATTATATGTTTTACTAAATTATTAAGTAACTTAAGCAAGAGCTAACACTATCGGTTGCGAAGGACGCCATGAAATAGTCAAACATTAATAAATATATGTTGAAATGTATATAAGTTGTATGAATAATCGTCCCTCTAATTTCGGCCATCAATAGAGTGAATTTATGTACTCGTTTTATTTTTAGTATTGCCGCCCGTGGTGGTCTGAAGAATACAAATAAATAATACTAAACAAAACCCATTACAGTATCAAATATTTGAATGGTACGTGATATTAGCGATTCTTTTAGATATCACATTCAAATATGTAGTGAGCACATTTATCTTGTCGCTTATAGATAAGTCAAAAGTGTTTAGATTAATTTACTTAAGGCATTGATCTATTAAACTTTTAACACAATATGTTGCTCGCATTCATCTAGCAACAATACGTTAATAATTAAAATATGCAATTAGGTGTCAACAATTTCTTATTATACTGTCACTTTGTATTGGCGACACGACACGACAAAAGTGCTGTTTACATGTGAAATGTATGTGTTGATTTTGCATTGATGATTTTCGTGTTTGACTCAATTGAAGTGTTTTTTTCTCTCCAGACCTTTCACAAGCCGTGCCCCTCCACACCTCCCTGGCCTCCATCGACATCCACCTCGACCCGCTCCCCATAGGCAAAAGCAACTCTTTCCCTCCCAAATCACCCAGCTATCTTTTCCTAAAAAAGAAACGTAAGAAGACAAGAAAACACTGTCACACATAAATTTGTAAAGTTAATGTAAATACTGTATACAATAAATATTTTTTGTTATGCAATCAAATGTGTTTTCCATACTTCAACGACCTAAGTATGAGCAGAGATTTTTCATTTCACTGTCATTAGATTTGCATGAGCATCGGCACAGTTTGGTTTGCTTGAGAATGTGTGTGTTAACGAACGTGAGGTAAGTCTTTTATATTTTATTTTGCATGTGTATGTAGATTACAACGCTTGATGATTTTAACATGTTAACTGACTAACGTTGCAGTTGTTTGACTTTAGGTACTTAGTGTTTACAGCCAACGAAAAGGGTATTCGATGCCTTCGATTACCTTAGTCGTGAAGTTGAGAAAGTAGGGACTATTCATTTACATTTACAATATTTCATACGGACAGATCTGGGAGGGCTTTGTCTCTCAATATCCGTACTTAATCTTGCATCCATGCTGCTGCCTTTAAAATATTGTCACATAAACATATCACAAAACTGCGTCAAGTTTGCACTGTTGTCATTATGTTGAAAGTAATAATCAGTTGAAAATTGGCAGCTTACACTTTAAACGATATTCGGAAGTATAGTGTTTATCAAATATATTACCAAATCCTGCTCATGTTTCCATTAACAATAGCTATTTTTAAGGAATAACTTCAATCTTTGACTGTCACTGAATTTCTTTTTACGTGAGCTAAATTCACCTGGATGACAAATAACGGGAGCTAGAGAACATTGCCTCGACAGTCAGTTAACGTGCTAAATAACCTTTAGAATTGTAACAGCTGTAAACATTTTAAAGTGATAGGTGTACACAGTGTACAGCGTGTATTTTCTCGCAGAGCACAGCGGCGTGGGGGCGGGGCCGCGCTGCGACGACTCCGTGTCGGCGCTGGGTTCTCGCCGCTCGCTGGCTGACACCTCTGTCACGAGCACGGCCGACCTCAGCGTCTTCTCCAGCGGACGTTCGCACGCGCCGGATAACTCGCTCGACACGCACAGCAACGCCAGCGACGACGGCACTGGGTCAGATGGGTGAGATGTCTTTGTAGATGTACGCGACCTTTGAGGACTTGCCACGGTTTCACGTATCTGATTAATTACTTAGAGAAATAATATATATGTGCCGTTTTCAAACAAATGGATCCACTTTGTCGCCTACTATGAGGACGCATTATTTTGTGGACAAAGTTATTTTGAAATTGACGGTTTTCACTCGTTGCCTCTGTTCACAACGGCGGTTTCTACCTAGCGTGAAATTCATATCATATCATAGCTGCAGTGCACAAGCCTCATACACAATTTAGTTATATATCTGCCATTTGTGATGGTGCAGGCTCTCCGCGCTCCTGCGCTCTTTGTGCGGACGTGTTATACGTCGTATCAGGCAATAATACAAGGTTTGCTTAGTCTGAGATGAGATTCGATTGAATTCTGAATGAAGAGATGTAAATAAAGTCCCAGAACACCGTGGCAAACTACCAGAAGGCGTGCTACTTGCTGTACGTGTAAATACCGCTGTAATGCTAAATGCTAATGGTGCTCATATGGTTATGGTTTGCTAAGTAATTCTAGATTTAACAAGGCGTTCGATATTCTTTTCCAGTAACTTGACGAATACTAATCTATTCTTTTCCCGTTGAATTACTTCATGGGAATTTGTAGTCATGTGACACATTGTTTAGTGAAATAAATTTGGTTTAATTTTTTCTAAGTTTATCGTAGCTTTTGTCGTTTACTCCTCGAACATTGTTGATGTGTAGTTATCACCTATTTACACAGACTTTACCATTGCAATACGCTAGTTTCCAGAACAGTATACAAATTTAATCGACACTGACCATTATTTATACTTTTGGAAAATATACACGAAACAATCATATTACAATATAATTATCGACTATATATATTTATAAATGACCAAAACGAAATAAAAGGAGGTAAGGTCATCTGAGGGGCAAATACGTCTTTAGATTATATCATATAGAAGCGGAACATTTTTAAACCACCAATACCCTTAGTGCTTAAAGTTTCAAAGAGAGCGGCAGTCGTTATAAAGTGGATTCTATTCGATTGATTCGTTCAAAAGACGCATTTATCCCATAGTTGCAATTGCCTCAAGTGACCTTACCTCCATTTATTTCGTTTTTGGTAATTGCGCTTACATTACGTGAGCTGACAGAAAGTGATTCGAGTTTTTGGCTGTGTTGCTCGCTCTTACCGAGATAAAAACCTCTCCGATTTCAGCCAAACCCGAATCCTTAGAGCTCACGGACTGTAGGTATATGTTGGTAAAAAAGAGTGTTTTTAGGGTTCCGTAATCAACTAGGAACCCTTATAGTTTCGCCATGTCCGTCTGTCCGTCTGTCCGTCCGTCCGCGGCTTAGCTCCGTGATCATTAGTACTAGAAAGCTGAAATTTGGTATGAGTGTGTGTATGTATCACGCCGACAAAACGGTAAAATAAAAACTAAAAAAAAAAAATTATGCGGGTATCTCTCGAACACCTAAAGTGGGGGTGATTTTTTTTTTTCGTTTCAATCCTAGTGTGTGGGATGTCGTTGAATAGGTCTGGGGTCTCTAAACATTACTTTTTGATAAGGTCAGTAGTTTCGTAAATATTCGCTCCGAAAATAAAAAAAATAGTGTCCCCCCCCTCTAAATTTTCAACCACGGGTCAAAAAAATATGGCAAAATTCATGAAAATGAGGCCTTATAAGTACTTTCAATGAAAACTACTTATATTGATCAAAATCGGTTCATCCGTTTTTGAGTTACCGCAAAATTTCATAATTTTGCTTTAAAAGGACGTAAGTTGACTTCCAGAAGGTAATAAGTAATTACAGTTACTTAGGCGTTTACGACCTTTTTATAGAACTTGAAATCTTTCTCGTCTCTTGTGAAGGATGAGCAACTACGGAACCCTACACTGAGCGTGGCCCGACATGCTCTTGGCCGGTTTTTTAATATTCGATTTACCACATTGTTACATGTAATTAACGGTATGGCACACAAATGTACCTAGATAATAATTGGAGATGGCCTTTCGTGCAGATCCGGTATTTGTGGGATGAGTATCCAGCGTGCGCCGTCGACCACGCACTCTACGCCCCGCGCTACCCCGCACCCGCCCTCCACCTCGCCGCTCTCCGACGACGTCGTGCGCATCCACGTCACCTACAACCCCCTCGCGGCAAGCCCTTCCCACCTCCACCCCGTCACCCCCGCCAAGTACAAAACATACTCCGAGGAACACCACAAACCCGTCTCGCTGGGCTTCTATGCGAGCAACGGTTCCAGCAATATGCCATCTGACAACAGGATCAGAATTCAAGTGCCGTCCGAGGAGCTATTAACGCCTGTTGTTGATTCCGGAAGAATCATAACGCAACGGTACATAGACACGCATTCAGAGTTGTACGATTTGAAGTAAGTCACTAGTATCTAGATTATTGTATGTATTAAGTACCTACATTACATTCTCGGACTTAATCTGTAAACAATGGTCAGCCAACTATATAATACATATATAGAATTGTTGTCGACGGCTGTAAACTGTGTTATGACTGTCATGAGTGATGACAATCCCTTTGTTCGAAAATATTGTTTACATTGGATAATGCTCATTTTAATTAATCCCTGAAGACAAGTTTTAGAAATCTCAGTAATTTTTTATGATTGCTTATTTATATGTATGTGTTGATATAATTAAGATATTGTCAGTACAGTTTAGAATGAAGCTACACGTGTTAGAAATACATTGTTTTTAAGTTATTTGCCTGTTTAGTCAATAATACACAGGATTAATACGAGAAAAGATAGTCTTACATAATATATGTTATACCGGATAAGGTTATTATTAATATTTTTTCAGTTTATTATGTATAGTGCAAGTGTTGAAAACCATTTTTTTAATGCAGCATTTACCTAAAATTAGTTTGGCTCTAATTAAAGTATCTTGTACAATTTGTTAGAAGATTAAAGTGTAAAAGATGGATAATATATACATATATGATCATAGATCGTAATCCACTACAGGAATCTACACACGCGCGGGGTCAACTCAATATTCGAATGAATCTTGAATTTTTGTTTAAAGGGAGGAATAACCCCGTTATTCCTAGAAAAAAAAAACAGATTCTGAGAGGTTTTATTTAATTTTTTTTCATTGCCCTTTGACGAACTAAGCTCATCAAAATAGGAACATTTTAATTTTTCATGTCATAAATGAATGTATAATTTTATTGCAACATTACTCAGCGTTTATTTTTGTAAAGCAATGTGATAAGCAATATTATAATAAAAAATACCTGTATAGTGATTGACTGGTTCGGGAACTGTTAAAACCAGTCGAGTCTTAATATTATATTATACTTGGCGTATCTATATCGTGATATGCAAGTACCTCTTCGCGCCTAAATTGAAACGCTGTTAGATTATTTCGTTTTTAAATGATGAAACAAATCTCACCCCGGCTCCACAGTACTCGCGGAGTTGTCCGAGGTTGGGCGAATATAATAGTGTGGAGAGGCACTTCGCTGCTGAAATGCATATAATAAAAATTCGTTTCATAGAAATAAGTAAGTAGTAAACAAATCAAACCTTAACGAAGTTGTTAAGCAATAAGCACTTTAACGCACGCATGTTTAGAAATCTGATCCAAACAAATATAATACGATTGATTACCTACGAAATATCGTATATCTGCATCTAGCTAGTTATGATACATGGTCCTAGCTGAATACTTATTTTTGCACACATTATGATATAACGTACCTCTTTTATGTTATAGTACCTATATAGTTGATTAAGATTATGTAAGTGTTCATTAAATTGTGATTTTATGCTGAATCTCGTCAAAGACTTGAATGATAGAGTAACATAATGTAAATGATCCACTGAAAATATTAATTTTGCCTACATGCAACTCATATATATTATAGTTATGTATTTACTTACTACTAGACATTTATTTAACAGTATTTTATGAGTAAGCCTTTAATTTTAAGATTTTTTGTACAAATAGCAAATGACTGTTGATTTGATGCATGTATATTTTTTGCAAACAAAAACATGTTTGTCAGATTCTTCTGGGACACCACTTTTTAGGGCAGAATTGCATTATTTTGCATTTAATAATTTGACAGAAAGAGTAATTTATATGCTTTGCGACCGTAAACACTTGCGTCTTGGTTTTATGTAAAAGAACTCTGTGAAAGTAGCCGGTATCAAAAGTTCAATTACTAACGTACCAAGTAAAAATCGATACTTTAACATTCATAGTGATGTCTCGGTGTTCAATGATGTAATGCACATGCTATACTATCGACTGTATTGAAATAATGTGCATTGGTGTTCATACAGTTGCATTTGTACATTGTTAGTTAAACTTATTCCATTTTAAAACCTTTATAAAAACACAGAAACTTCACGAAGCACCGTGGCGCGTGGGTACATATTAAAATATTTCCCCTTTTCATAGAAATACATATAGAGCAAAAAAAACGAAACATAGTCTTGTCAACACAATTTCATTGGTCCGGTTGTCTACGAGTATAAATATTTTACGCAGGTCTAGGTCTAACATTATTTGCCTTCTCGGTCATTACTGCAGCTTGGGTAGCAAATGTGAGCAGGGTAGTAGATTCACTTTGTCATTGAATAATATTTATATTTATATATTTATTTCAGATTGAAAAAATTTCAATCCATATTTTTCATTACCAGTATTCGCAATAGCCGTTTGTGATCGTATGCTTGTTTACCCAATAGCATACGACGACCAGACCAATGCAATTGTGCCATATTGCCATACTGTTAAGCTAGTTATTCATAGGGGTAGACATTTTATACGTATTTTACCCGTATTTTCGTGAAGATTTGAATATAGATTTGATAGAGCTTTAAATGATAATAACTTATAAGCATAGCTCGGACTAAACGTTGCAAAAAGTGCATCCCGGAAATGGAAAGGGATGTAATACGGCCGCATTATGTACAATATTCTTAGTTATATTTTTCAATCCTATTTATGACCGCAACCCAAAGTGGGTTAAAAGTTTGTGAGTCCATTACATTTTCCTAAATTCTTGTTTTGCGATGCACAACTATGATAATAATTTTTCCGCGGATCTTTTTCCATATTTTTTTGTTACTTATTAGTTTATTTCAAAATTATTGTATTCTCATTTATTAAACCAACGATTCATGGCAGTAACAGTACAGGACAAGCGTTTTCTATGGTGTAATGTAGTTCGGTAAATAAATACTTAACATTTTTTGTTTGCTCGTATAAGCATCTAATGAAATGTCGCTCTTGAGTCAGGATTTGTAAAAAAGTCGAACGTTAAGTACAACGTGGTACAATTGTATTTTTTTAACCTATCGAAACTGTTGCAAGTTAGTAAGGAGCAGTCGCGTGGCGTGAAGCAAAACCTCTTTGCAAGTCGACACTGTTTTAATAGCTTACTTTTTCCCAATAACAATAAGCAATATTTTCTAAAACGGGCAAGTCGGTAGGAATTGGGTTCCATGGATGGCACGCCACTGGTAAGTAGTAAGATTGGCATGTATTAAAAATCTTTTTAGTCACCATCACCGTTAAGTGTGAACGCAATCAATCGAATTGTTTCCAAGCCACCCTCTTCACTTCGTATTCATTCCGAGTTTGTATGTGCCCTCCTCGAATATTCCTATAATAGTTCAAACTCTCAGTGTGACTATTACTACTATGGACGAATAATAAAATGGGAATGAATTAATGCAAGTCAATCTAATAAAACATTTTTATAAATATGTATTTCTGTTATTTCAGTTTTGTCGGCGTTTTGTTAGAGTTCTTGGCTAATTTACCCGTTAATTAATCTGGTTGTATGTTGTTTAAGTATTTTATTTATCCAATGAAACTAAACTGTATTAATGATACGTCGGTAATCGGTACACATCGACGTCGGCAATGTTTTTGACCTCAAAAGCTAAAGTTGATGGAGCTTTTTGTCGATTGGTACATCATCCAACTTGATAAGAATTAAGACTGCGCCGAGCGAAATGTGAAAAATAGGCAGTTGCCGTTAAGTAGACAACGTCAACACTCGGTGTTTATTCCATTTCTAAACTATATATTTAGCACTTCGAAGAATGTGTTAACAACTTCTCCGTGGAAAAATTATAACATTATTAATATTTTACCTTATAAAACTAAGTAAAGTTGGACGAAAACTGTAAAATCGTAAGCAGGCGTTAAGTGTTTTTTTTATACTTTAACAATGGAAGTCTATTCTGATTTTTAGTTCAAAAAAAAGATGAATGTTTACATTACAATTTGTCCGCATCAAATATTAAAAGTCCAGATTTATCAAAGTGCTTTTAATTCTCCATACATTTTTACTACGGCGGCCGCGCACCGATCTAAATACGCATTCCCCGCGCTCTATGGTTCAGTCGCTTACGCTCGGCGCAGTCTTAAAGCGCTAATGTTTTCTAAGTATGCAATGCGGTGGAAATCTTGTATTATTTGTCGAGGATCATAAGGATTCACAACTGAGTTGTTATTGTAAAAAGTAATCTGAATATTAATAGCTGTTTTTCCAACTAGCTCCACAAGTCTTGAAGCAACCAAAGGATACTCAATATATAAAAAAAAAAACCTATTTTAGTTAAAAGATTGAAGTGTATAGAATGGTTGTTATCTTTTTTCTTAGATATGTGTGTTTGTTAGAGAGAGAATATTTTGACTAAAATAGGCGTATGAAATTTTGTGAATTAGGAGGGGTGACATACAGTTGTAGGTTATAGGTTAACAATATCAATAGCGTTGGAGTCTTTTAGAAGGAGACGCATGTAAATACTTAGATATGTCTGCAGACGTTGCTCGTTTAGATGTAATTATAGGATATCAATGTCAGAATATTAATCAAAATGTTCAATTTACAAGCTAATTATAATACCTAATCAATATTCCTTTCATAAACCCCGTTTATAAATATAGTGTATCTAATTGAATATATCGATTGTAGAAAATTATTTCAAATATACTTCTAATTACAAGAATGATTAAATTTGCTATAACGTACACTGTACAGTGATAAATGCAATAATTTTTAGTGAAACTGCCGTTCAAAGATTAAATATAAGGTCAGGTTAGATGAAACCGAGCGTTTGACATGTCATTCGTGTGAGGGTATCGATTGGTACCTTATCTGACATTCGTACACAGTTGTCGAGACCAGAACACACGCTGACTTTTCGCACCATGTTGTTAACCTTTTGAGCCCCAAAGCGCAGTTCACGTCGACGGGACACAGGTTAACACTGACAATATGAGCGGTCAAAAGGTTAAAAAGTGCAAGATGCGTCGTCTGGGCGAGTGTGTACGTTGTACAGCTGTGATTACCCTGTATGCGAGTAGACAGTGGCATGGTTTCGGTAAACCTAATTAACTATAGTCTGCTTTTTAACCATAAAAGTACTACGTTATAGAAATTCCGTACAAGGGCATATTTTTATTTTGTGGTCGATTTCTTTTTTTTCTCAGATTTCAATAAAATTTGGTGAGTTGGTAAAGTTGCTTCTTCTGACCATGGTACAATTTTTTCTCAATTGAGTTACAGAAAATGTATTACAGAAATTGGCCCATGGGCCAATTTTTATTTTGCTGTCGTATTATTTATTTTTCATTTCCCGTTCCACATTTTGTACTAAAATTTAGTACAAAGGTAACAAATTAAGTTAAAAAAATTCCATACATTTTTTGTAACTCAATGGAAATATTTGTAGGACATATCGTGAAATTGGGCTTAACTTGTTCAGAATAAGCAACTTTACCAACTCACCAAATTTTATTGAAATCCGAGAAAAAAACAAAATCGACAACAAAATAAAAATTTGCCCACAAACATTAATAAACGAAAAATAGTATTGAACTGTACCATTAACGTGTCAACTACTTTATGATACATGAAACATAATAATGTTTTTTCCTTTACATACATTAAATAAAACAATCACAAATAGATCTGGTTACAAATAGGTACGCTTGCGAAATATTGTATGAAAATTTCTTCATTTTTCAAGTGGGTGACAGCATAGTTTACATCTTATATTATAACTTATATTGGTAATAATTTCATTAAACGTTTATGCAACTGGGCGTGAATTACTTACCAATACCGTGGTATTATTGACCGAGCGAGCGAAGCGTCTCCGTTTTAGCTTCGCCAAAATTTATTTCATATGTATGGATGTTCTCATGTTCGGATTTCCGGTTGTTCTTGCCTACATTTTTCAACCAATTCTCATGAAATTTTGAGAGTACGGGCGATAAGTATATAGGATTATTTGTCGAATTAGTTTCTTGAAAGTTCTCAAAATGGCAGAGTTATCGGGGTTGAAAAAGGATAAAATGACTCGGCCATTTCGAAATAAACTTGCGAGGTCTACTGAAGCAAAGATGCTTTGCTTGCTTGTCAATTACTAAAACTACATATAAACTTACATTGCAGATGCCTTTGTAACCCAACTTGATCATAAAACAACGAATTGAACGTTGAATCAACAGAAAATGCGTTTTGAGTTTAATTTCCGTTCTCTTTTTATTGGTCTAAATCTGGGTACCTTAATCGATCTGAGCTATGAGTAGTTAATTGCCTACGTAACTAGATATCTGGTAGTAAGATTATGTACAGATTTCATAATAATCAATTGCAAACGAGACCCGACTTAAGATATATAATGTAGATTTTTATTGGTGTATACAGTTTCTCAACGTTTGTATATAAAACATAATATTATATACGTTCAGATGTTCAATGAATGTATTTTTTCATAGAATCGTTCGATAGAGGAGTTATTATTAACCTATATTATTTATTGCACTGGTGTATTATTAGACATTAATCCAATATTATACAATAAAGTAATGTGAATACGTTATAACTTAGCGCAGTTTTGTAAAATTATAAACATGAATAGTATATTGTAACACGTACCTTTATTAAAACATTATAAAACGATATAAATTAAATTATAATTCACGGGAAAAGAGAAAACCCCATTTAAACTGAACAAACTATATTTTAAAAATAACTATTCTTGAAAATTGGTTAAAAAATTTGGTAAGCACGACTAAATGAATTTGATGTTATATATAGGTACATAGTAAGTAGAGATCGTGTAAGTTAAAATGTCATTATATCGTCTCAGCAGTGTATGTGATATTAATGCCTAATTTTACCCTACACGGTATCTATGCATAGAAGTATATTTATGGTGTAATACTCTGTCAAATTATTTGAAATAAAGACTTAGACGTCCAATTTTGGTTCAACAAAATACCTGTGCCATTTCTAAATTAAGGATGATTGGTAAGACATTACTTTTTATAATATTGTTGTATTTTATTAATTTTGTATATGCTTGGCATCTTAGTAGGGTAAGGGCCCTACTAATCTGTACGTAATGTTGTTATATTTAAGTGCTCTGTATTTCCTCTCCTAGAAACAAGTTCAAAGAAACATTACTCAGGCATGTGTTTTTATCTGGCAACGATTTTAATATTATAAAGCAAAAAGTAATTTCAGAACTTATTTGCTTTCTAAATATTTTAGTGCTGATTAAGTATTTTGTTATAGATTTTTTTCGGAAACACCAATAATCCTCGTTACATTTGGTAGCTGTATGTGAACAAAGTGTCGCAGTACCTTTTCTGTACGAGTGTCGGCAAATTGTACGAATGATTGAAACGGAAGAATGGAATTGGTAGCGGCACTGTTTGTTTCTAACTTAGCTGTCCGCTAAGCGCGGAGTTATTGATTGTTTTTATACACGCGGCAGTGTGTGTTTATATCCGATTCGCCTAACGTACCTACCTAGTACGTTGTTAGTATCTATATAATATGTAGATGATGTATGTACATCATCTAAGTCATCGGTCGTAAAGTTTGCCGATACCTATACTACTTATGTTTAGTATTTCTTTAGAGCTGAGAGCTACTGAGCTGGTTTATGAATTAACATTAAACATATTTAACTATCTCTGTATTTTTTCCTTTCGCATTTCGTAATATCCCTTTATCTATACCATGTGGGTCCTGTAACACGAGCAAAAAATTAAAACATAGATTTTACTCGTCAAACTGAACAACATCTGTTCAGAAACTTTTTTTTCGTTCATTATTTCAAACAAAGTTAATAGCATTTTCAATGTACGCCGTCCAACAATGACATCGCCTTAGCATTGACATAGCTGTCACTTTACTAAATGGGCATATTTTTATTTTGTTGTCACTTTCTTTTTTTTTTCTCAGATTTCAACACAGACCACCCCCACTAGACGGAGCATGTAACGCGACCCGTAGGCGACCCGCGCGCACCAACGATATGGTACGGCAGAACATTAAAGTATCAACACGGCGGCCACCGTTTACTTGCGTCCATGTTTATGAGGTCTCTCTACACCACTTAACACTACAATTTACCATGTTATTTATTTAATTTCTTTTTTCGTTGACGTACGCATGGATCATAAACAAGGACGCAACTAAACGGTGGCCGCCGTGTTGATACTTTAATGTTCTGCCGTACCATATCGTTGGTGCGCGCGGGTCGCCTTACATGCTCCGTCTAGTGGGGGTGGTCTGTGGATTTCAATAAAATTTGGTGAGTTGGTAAAGTTGCTTCTTCTGACCATGGCAAGCCCATTTTCACGATATGTCCTACAATTTTTTCTCCATTGAGTTACACAAAATGTATTACAGAAATTGGCCCATGGGCCAATTTTTATTTTGTTGTCGAATTATTTATTTTTCATTTCGAGCAGCTCGAAGGAGGAGTAGTCCTCATTTTGTACTAAAATTTTGTACAAAATACGAAGTTTAGTAAAAAAAAATCCATACTTTTTTTGTAACTCAATGGATATTTTTGTAGGACATATCGTGAAATTGGGCTTGTTTGTTCAGAATAAGCAACTTTACCAACTCACCAAATTTTATTGAAATCTGATAAAAAAACAAAATCGACAACAAAATAAAAATTTGCCCAGATATCAAATGTTTCGCAATGCATCGCTTGTTTGAATAAACTTTATTTTACAGGTTTACATTATAAATGAGTTATTTTTAAAAGTTGTTTATAAACGTTGTTCAGTTTGAGGGGTAGAATCTATGTTTTAATTTATTGCTCCTGCTACAGGGCCCACCTGGTATATCATATTTTTAAGAGGCCTTATTCCTTTTAATTTTTTTTTTTTGTATTATGACATGACAAATATATTGATATTTCAACCAACTTTTTAAAGTGGGTAATACTTTTCTCTGAGTTCTAGAAAGTATAACATAGCTATTTCATGCTTCAATTGGGTGCAGTCGTAAATAAGTAGAAAAAAACCGGCCAACTGCGAGTCGGACTCGCGCACGAAGGGTTCCGTACCAAAATTGAACAAAAACGCGTTCTTTGTATGGGGTCCTCCTTTAATTTTTACTTATTTTTTATTCTTATTATTCGTTGTTATAGCGGTAACAAAAATATACATTCTGTGAAAATTTCAACTCTCTTACCTATAACGGTTCATGAGATGAGAAACTGCCCGTTGAACGAAATATCATGCAAAAAGCCCTATTTTTGTATGGGAGCCCCCCTTAATTATTATTGTTTTATCATGAATAGTATTTGTTGCTATAGCAGCAACAGAAATACATCATCTGTGAAAATTTCAACTGTCTAGCTATCACCGTTCTTGAGATACAGCCTGGTGACAGACGGACGGACGGACAGCGAAGTCTCAGTAATAATAGGTCCCGTTTTTAGCCTTTGGGTACGGAACCCTAAAAATCAGTTTTCTGCGTGAACTTTGTCACTAAATCTTAATAGCCCTGTTCTAATAAGTACATAGTAACATTGATAATGTGTAAAGAAATATCTTTAATCGCAGAGAAAAATGTCTAAAACAATCGGCATTTTTGGATGGATCAGGAGCCTTAAATTACGATAATAATTTCTGATATAGTTGCCGAGAATCTTCTTGAGCCTAACCTTGAATGCGCAGTAGCCGATTTACGTACAAATATGCATGCGCAGATCCGCCATTTTGGGTCAAGAAGTTTCTCGGCAACTGTACAAAATCAGAGATGTAATTTTATAACAGTACCATAGCCCCGCGTGCTCACCGTGAATTTTTCGCTTCGAGCGCTAATCTTTCAAACAAAGGCCATTGTCTCTATTATCGCAAAGCCGCTAGCTACCGAGTTAGGACGTGCTACTATAATATTCATATGAAAAACAAACGGTATCGTCATAGTATTAAGGTTCAAATCAAAATAATATGAGTGCTGTATTGCTTCGGGGCGGTCTATTGTCCTACACTACCAAAACGCAATATCTAGAATATCAGTGACATTAAATTTGGACCTTAATACTATGACAATACCGTTTGTTTTTCTTATGAATGTTTAGTGGCACGTGCTAACGCGGTAGCTAGCGGCGTTGCGATAATAGAGACAATAATATGGCCTTTGCTTGAAAGATTAGGGCTCGAAGCGAAAAATTCACCTGGGAAGAGCCGTACTATAGCTGCGAGTCCCAAGATGGTTATAGGTTACTTTTTACCCGACTACAGAAAAGCAAAAAAGAGGTTTACGACTTTTTCTATACCACGCGGGCGACTTTCGCAGGCACCTTCTAGTTTATAAATAAAACGAGGAAGTTAAAATTGTACGGTTTATAATTCATAATGATAATAATAGAATAACTAATTCAGTGAGTAATAATAACTAAAACATATTTGTTAAAATTAGATATAACCCTCGTACGGGCAATATGGATAAAAAATATCTTTTCTCAAACATGCAATGAAATATCGTCATAACGTGCGTTAAAACAGGCTTCGAAGTGTCAAGTTTTGGGCGGAACAATTCGAGAGAACTGTAAAGGAATTTCATACAAAATTGAAGGCCTCGGCCGGGAAGTAATTTGTGTTTATGAACAGCTGATATATTTTTTTCTAGTGGTTACTCATTCAGCCATCGGACCAACAATCTCCGCGTTAATGCCTACTACACACGAACTGATATTAAGAATACAAATCTGTATATTCAATGTGTTGATGAATAAATTTAAAATATTGTCTATACGTAAGTCACCAGAGACACAAGACAATATTAGAAATCCTCTGCCTTTATTTTATTTATTATAGAAATTAAGATTCTTATTATCAGGTTGTGTATAATGGCCGTAATATTCGAACACTAGGGGAAGACCGGGTAATGGGAGTCAGCGGGCAATGATGGTCACCCACACATCTCAAAAACTACAACTACTAGAAACGCGTTTACGGCCGTCCCCGCCCCGCTTTGACCCCCCGCTATCGCAGCGAGCGTTCCGCGCCAGTATGGCGACGGCCTTTGGAACGAGAGGTGTGTTTTGTTTTTGCGGCACGCCGATGTAAATTTTCACAGAGGCAAAATAAACGGTAAGTATTATAATTATTGATCTACTTGTATCACATTTTTTTACGCGTTTACTCATGCATTCAGTGTAACGATTTTATACATAAATCACGAGTATTGTTAGTATTTGTTTTGTGTTAATTTTTTTTTTCTTCAGAAAGTGCTTGTGGGTAATGAGGGTCGAACCCGAACGGGCCTGACCCCCATTGCCCGCTAGTGACCACAATTTCCCGCAATGTAAAAGGCATAAGATAATTTTGTTATTTTGCTTTTAGATGCCGAAAGTACGACAAAGAACTACCACACAAGCTTCCTGGTCAACTGATACTTGCGATTTGTGCTAGATTTTTTGATGATTCTTATTGCCCACAAGGTGACCACAATTACCCTTACCTCAGTGCAATGGGAGTCAAAAACAGTTTTTTTTTTAACTTTCAGATTTCCCAAAGATGATTATTAATGTGATAATTACTGATCTCAAATGATAGGCAATTAAGTATATTATGTTATAAGGCGGTTGCAATAAAGATTTTGTTTTTTTTAATTTTTTTATTTTAATTCTTGCTTAAGTGATCCCCATTACCCCTTTCTACCCTACACACGTGGACGACTTATTAAAGAAAAAAAATATAGAGGGATGAAGGGAAAATTAAAAATGCTTTTTTTTAAACATGGCTTCTGTGTTCATGAACTGGCTGAACAGCTGAATTATGTTTTTTGAGTGGTGCATTTTTTTATTTCATTGCATATTTTTGAGAAAAGCACTATACATGCCTTAGCCGTGAAAAGGGCTTGCCGGCTTCGTATCACTAGTCACTCAATTGCTTCGAATTTTGAGTTATATAATAAAATAAGAGCGATGACAGGTAGCCGTAGCTACCAAAAGCAATTGAGTGGCTAGACGGCCTCCCTTACGGTCGGCCGTCTATACCTACTCAGCCGGCAAGCCCTTATTTCCCGGCGTCTGCAGTAATGTACTATTAATACATAGATATGCTCGGCCAAATAGGAACTACAGTGGTATATTTGGTTTTACAAAATTATGTACGAGTATGTCGTAATATACAATCACTTTTCTACTCCAGTACTGTTTTCTGTCATTTATATAGTTACTAACTCTAATATAAAGACATATATTATGAAAGTCTGTAAAAGTCTATACTCTACTGCCCAAAAAAACACTGCTAAACGATGTTATAATGTCGTCAATATAGCATCACTTAGTACCACAGATTACAAGATAAACAGCCGCATACACACAATTTGCAATTTAAATAAAAATTATTGTACTAAAACATTGCTGCCAACTTAAAAAAAAAGTTTTATCTTCAGTGCATGGATGTTTAGTACTTATAGTGAACGTATACATGTATAAGTTCATATTTTTTGACAGATGGCCGTCAATAAAAAAAAGTTCATCAGACTATTTTTTTTTTAATTTTGTAGATTCCGAGCGGGAACATGTCATTATTTTCTTTGTTGTTTATTTGCATTTTATTTATGAAATGTCGAGTCGTAGAAAAAGTATTGTATGCAACGTTGTATAAGTAGGTCAAAAAACGCTCGTGGCCACTCGCGTTTTTTGCCCCCTCTTATACAACGGTTGCATAAAATACTATTTTATACGATTCCATACACCGAAAGAACAAACATAACTGTCAGCCCGTCCGTCACAGCCGAAATTAATAATTGATGAGATTTGGTTATTTTCTATTTCATATACCTTAATTATACACGATGTGATAGGTAGAAAGATGCGGCTGTATTAGGTAGCTCGCGAGTTAAGTAGAAATAGTACAGGTTATCCTTTTTTCCAATTCTGGAGCTTGCTTTAACTAACACCTAAATTAGCTAGGTAACTGAATTAATAGTTTTGACTGAATTAACTCGCGCACTTTGATAGGGAGGCAGGCAATACAAATATAAAAATGCATGCTAGTTGAATGTGTATATATGATTAATTCAATATTACACTATTAAATTGTATCCTTAGTTAGGCATGATATAGAGCAATTATAATTCTGACATCATAATTATGCTAAAACATCTGTTCAATTTAAATGTTAGTGTTGGCTCGAGGAAACAAATAATTTAAGTACCTACACGAGCAATTAGTACGACTCTCATGTACTTTGTAATACAGTCGAGGATCCTATGGTTCCTTTGTAACTTAGCCTAGATAAAACTTATAGATCTGTGCATGGATATAACGCACCAATTTGATACAGATCATGAGATTTGAGGTCAGTCGGGGCAAGCGACTCGACGGGGTACAGTCAGCAACAAAAAAGCCGTCAATTTGACATAAACCAGTAGTAAAATTATCAGCAACTTTTGATGGTGACCGTACATTATCCAAAAAAAACATATCAAAATGTACAGATGTTATACCACTAACGACATATGTAACAACCGCGCATGCGCGCGTGTCCCGATTACGCTTAGTGCTTGCAACCTTATGCACTAGACCTGTACTTACTAACTACTTTGTCCTTAATAATGTAATAGGATAGGTGCCTTTAAATATTAAAAATATACTTTTTTTCCGAACGTTTTCATATGCCCAATTAACTCAAACTAGCTCGCACATTCAATTTAGGTAACAAGCAATTAACTTGTATACGCAAAAATGTATTGTAGTTACTTGTTACCTTTAAAATGATAATATGACGATAACTATGAAGGCACTATTATCTCATTTTAATTACATATCCATGGTCATTATTAAACTTACGATATAGGATACAATATAATAGAAAACATAACATTTTCACGCGTGTCGAGTGGCATTTAAATGTAGTTGTTATTTCTAACACCTTCACTGCAGCATAATATTTAACACAACGCAGTTAACCTTTGTATCGGACTCCTTTGACCCGATGTCGCAGAACGTGTAAGTGTACGCTATACAAATGTATATTTAATTTTTGATTTGCTAATACGTAAAAATAAGTCCCTACCTAGTTACTATCACTTAGATTCCGTATACATTTAGCAGTTCGTTACAGAATCACTATTAAATGCAACATCAGCTTTGGACGTCATACTTTCCATAGATAGTAGGTATATATGACCCTGTTCTATGATTATCAATGTCCTAAAGGAATATAAAATCGGATACCCATTTATGTGAGATTTAAATAACGTTATATGTTTTCATAAAAAACAGATGTACATAGGTAAAAATAAATTATAAAAAAATGAATAAAATCTAATCGACGACGTCGCGTACATGAATAAACCACTCCTGCATTAAGTATTTAATTTCAAATGTAGAGGCTCTTCAAGGTTTCGTATTCCATGACTTATTTTAAAATGTTCAATCATTCTTGCTAGTATTTATGTATATTATGAACATTGAAATACTCTTGCATGCGCTCGCCAAATCTGGGACGGGAATGCAATATTTTTTTAACATATTTTAAGTACCCAGATCACATACACACTTTCAAAGATCTCTAAAAACTTAGTGCTTAAATAGGTGAATTACATTTGTTTCTAAGTAGCACCATTATCTATTAATCAATAATTTTAATAGTTGCACCACATAATAAATTAGGATGTTGAAATAACAGGCTCAATAACATCTAAATTAAATTATGAAACAAACACTTAACCACATACTTCGCTATCACGGCCTAGTAAGGCTAAGTTTAGAGAATAAAATGCTCCTGTAGAAATTAAAACCTCACTTGGCATAACCAATTATATCGGCGGCTAAATCCCGTATCCCTTCGCTCCGGCCTTATTTCGAATACTCGTGTATTATATTAGCCACAGCATCTTTAGTACCGAAAATTAGCGCAAAGAGCCCGAATATGAGAACAAGAATATTTTTCCAAATTAAAATTTTGCCAGGGCCAAAACCTATGTCCCAGTACGTGATGACCTCAATGAACGCCGGCGCTATGAGGCCCAGGATGGAAAAGCAGAACGCACCGATGACTCCCATGAAGGGACCTATTGTGGGCACCGCCACGGCCAGCATTACGCACAAGGTCACCATGATGGTGCGCATCACGTAGTCCGCCAGGTCGGGCCTCTTCGTGAACTTGTCCTTGATGCAGCTCCACATGATATCCACACACACGAAGAATTGAAGACCGAACGTGCAGTACACAGCTAAGGCGATCGACAATTTGACAATCTGGGCAGGGCTGAAACAAACAAAAAAACACATTTAGTTAGCTCCTTGCTAAAACCTTCTATCGATTGGAGAATATTACCAAAATTATAGAAATAGCATATGTATGGTAGGTACTTACATTTCGTTAATATCCAGATTCAGGGTGATGGTATCCCTCACTTCGTCATTGTATCGGAGGTATCCGAGGAAACCGAGAAGTATATAAATCAGAGTAACGCCGGACATTCCCTTGTTTAGGACTCCACAGAACCCGAGCATAGATCTCGGCGTCTTCATGGCATTCTCTAAAGGCATCACTACGCCAATAGCTTCCATGGCAAAAATCGTAAGGGAGAAGAACTCCGGCCAATTTGCTGGTGGTGTTATCAATTTGATTTTGCTGAAATCAATGCCGCCAGTGCCGACCAAGTAGTAGAAAGTGATGCCGAGTCCGATGCCCATAAAAACATTAGCAATCATGGAGACTGGCGCTAGGTACTTCAGGTTACGAACCCAGGCCATGATGATAAGAGGAAGTAGTAGTGCTATAATGAATATTCTTATTTCAACGTCTTTTTCATCGGTATTCATATAATGCGCGACCACCTGGAAATTTTAATAACACAATTAATCACACAGAAATTAAGCAAGAAAGGCAGTAACATGTTGTGTGAAGGTATTTGCGTTTCTGTTTATTAAACCTATCCGTTTAAGTATTTGTAAATAAAAAGTTCCTAAAAGGATGATCCAATTTTGACTTAATTTTTATGCTTGAAAAGGGTAGCTTGATACAGCGTTCCTTCTACGTTCTAGTTACATAAGAATAAGAAGTCACAGCTAGATGTGTCCCATCCCTGTCCCTAAGTATATGGTCTTAGCTTGAATTCTAACGAATCAAATGGTGAAATAAGTAAAAGTTTGGAATAAAAGTCCCTATGTTGTTACCAGATAATATTCTTCAATAATTACCTGTAAAATGTTTCTGGCCACTATAACAGTGTAAACGGAGCATGTACCAAAATATGTCAAGAAGAGGCTGACGAGGATGAAAATTCTGGAAAGATAATAAACAATTTGTATAGGCATTATAGTTACACTGGTATTATTTTACATTGAAAAACAAAAAAAAAAAACCTTTGTGAAGAAGTGTGTGATCTTCCCATTTTTTCTTACATATTACCAATCTAAATATTATTATAGTAACAGCAACGTCATGAAAGTAATGTGTAGGTACCTGAACGTGTTGCCCCATCTCCTCAGACTCTGCGGCCCGTTTTCTAGCGCGGCCTGGCCCACCTCAGGGAAACTCATCGTCGTCCGTCTAGTCTTTTTGTACAGAACGTGGGCGCATTTAATCTGAAAATAATAGTCAGATAATTTTTTTCTCATTAATTTTATTTTCATACTTTAGTATAGGTGTATAAGCTAGATAATAACCGCTGCCGTCTTTCGGACTCGCTTAGGTATAAAATACGGGTATTGTCGGCTATCGATCAATTCGCTTGGCTGCATCATGAAATTAACATCTTATTAAAAAACGCTTCTTTACTTGCTAAACAGGCTCACAGTCGATCGTATCTCAATTTTTGAAGCTGATCCGTGACCAATTAAAAATACCTACTTAATTTTATTAATTTACTATCCATATCACATCTCCATCATAATCAGCCGAAAGAAGTACAATTCACTGCACCACAATTCTCCTCAGTTCAGCGAAGGTGTGACAGAATGTGGGTGTAAAATAGAGTCACACCGTATTATAAACGGAGATCGTTGTATTAAAATACGAGTACGCAATGTACTTATATTCGCAAGGCCACTAAACTCTAGGCTACATTAAACTATCAATTTTCATGTTCGTAATATTTCAAAAACGGAATAAAACAGAATCGAAATAATTCTTAACCACAAACCGTAAATAACTACATAGGTATTTGTACCTAATACCAAGTTTACTAAATTCGCAGATGCAAACCTAATATTTAGTAAAAATTACTTTACCAGAACATAAGCGCAGTGAGTGCAAACGACGGCAACAAGTATCGTGAAGAAAATCCCAGTAATGAGGCCAGCGTCTTTGAAGGCATACGGCATAGCCAGGATACCAGTTCCGAGCGAGGCCTTCAGCAGATGGGTTAGAGTATCCATGTTCCTAGGGAGAAATAATTTATAGTTTTTATATAGGTAGGTACATACTTAGTTGAGTCAACCGTTCAACATACAAACATATGGCCTTTTTAACCCCTGACGAAAAAAGAATCTGTGTGTCTGTCTGTGGCATCGGAGCTCCCGGATGTAGTATGTTTTTTAATCGAAAGACTTGTCCGTCGAGATGGTTCTTAGCTATGTTTGGTGGAAATTAGACCAGTAGTTTCCAAGAAACAATGTAGGTACATTATAGCACACCAAAAAAGTTTATAAATGAAACACAGATACAATAAGTTTAATAACGGTAGAGATTAGAGAACAGGCAGTCTTATCTCTAAAAAGAGCCAAGCAATCTCTTCCTGAAAACGTTTGGGTAGGGGATCAAAATAAACCATACAATGAGTAGAGTGATACAACTGAACAACCTGCCTTGTGATGGTTGTTTTTATCACGCGATAAATAAGTGACAGATGCTTTGTTCTTTATTATATTTGTCACGTGATAAACGCAACCATCATAGGCCGGCAGGTTGTTCAGTTGTTTGTATCACTCTACTCATTGTGTGGTTTATTTTGATCCCCTACAGAAACCTAAAGAAATCAACCATAGTTGCGCGTGTGAGGTAAGAAAGCGGAGTTTGTAAATATGTGTTTTAATCATAAATATTCCTCACATTCGAAATGATAAATACAGTGTTTAACTCGGAATAAAATGCACCTCTTAATGCGCTCGAACGCCAAAACATCTCGAGTGAAATTGGTGCCTTTCAATCTACTATTTATTTACGCAATATTTTTATGTAGAATTTCTGCAACAATTGTTTTTTTAAATCATCCTACAACATACAATTATTACGTAAATTGATTCATACATTGATGGTCGCAACTAGTTACTAGTCACAAGCTCACATGCCCAGCTGGACCTATATACTCGTACCTACCTACCTACGTACGACGACGGTTGTTTTTCTGATCATGTTAAGTACTCTGAGCTTGAGAAATAACATAAAAATTAGAGGCATCCATGAGATACACTAATTTAGGACCAGTATGCGCGAATTTATTTATAACGTGGAATGAGTAGCTACTTACGACGTAGGATTGTCGACTTTTCTCTCAGCAAACGGATCAAAGTCACTTGCGGATTCGACATCTTTTGTCATATGGTACCTAAAAAAAAAAATATTAGGGCGGTTGCATCGGCTACATTAAAATTATCGATATCAGAAAGAGCATCGACATTATATTATTTTAACTTTTTTCTTTTTTATTACTAAATAAAGAAACATAGGTGTTCGAGAGTAAGACGTGAATAACGTTATCTACTTACTTGCTAACAATTATTTCTTTGCTTTTTTCATCTTCCGGCATTAAATTTTCCAGCTCATGTGGCGGGGGCAGGCCACCGTTTGCTTCTGGTTTCTATAAAAGAGGAATAAATTGTATATTACAGGAATCCAATCAACATAGTGTTCGAGAATTCTTATTTTGTGTAAGGAAGAAAAAGTTGGCCGATTTTTACACGTAGGTAGTTAGCCATACCAAATAAGAAAACAAAAACGGATTGGAATAAGTTCCGTTGTACGGCAAAAATTAACTACAATAAGGAACCTTCAAATAAATCCTTAAGTTACATTATTTGACATTTATACTCGTCGCTCAACAGAAAAATTGATACAAATTTTAATTAACCCAGTTAAGGCGGTAAATTTTTGGTTTTCATACATTTAGAAAATGAAAAAATACTTACAGTGCCCATTTTGCTTCAATGTGACTTTAGATAGGTTGAAATAAGGAAGAGACGATCTGCGAACAAAATAATAACAAAATAATTAAATTGTTTTATAGTTCTAGGCATCGTATGTCTATTAGTTTTTATACATGTGACACGGTATTCGTTAGGTATAATATGTATGGAGATATTAAAGTTAATAAATTAATGAGATCGGATTGAATGCCTTTGTTAGTAACATTAGGATAGCTGGGTTGATAACGTTATCTAAAGGTAAATAATTTTAATAGTATTTTTCACAATTTTCACGTCCCGCTCGGAAACATGAAACTTAAAAAATACATTGTTAACTTTGTTTTTAATTGACGTCCATTTAATAGTGAATATAAAATATATATATTATTTTAAATCGGCGCAATGCGTTTAGTTCAATTGTTTTTTTTTTAATATAACTGCATGAATGCAGCGGTTTGTGGGGTCAAATTATTTCTTAGAAATCTAGGATTTGTACAAAATTCGCCAAAAACGTGCTAAGGAAAGTGAGGCGGTCGAAAATAGTCGCAATGCTAGAATAATGACCCAGTGAAGAAGAAAGTTTCATTGCCCGATTGACCGACGAGAATGTAACAACTATCCTATTGTTATTGTAACTACTTATCAGGACATTGTGTCGGTTCGTCCGTCGAGGAATATGTTTAATAATATTATTTTGTTTAAGTACGCTTCTTACATACATTACGTATTTGCACACCACTCGGATCTCTCTAAATACACAAATACCGATATAACTAAACGTGACAGATAACTTTGCGTCTTTGTCAGAGATCAAGGTTGGAATGATATTTTATTTATCTGCTACGTCTGGATCAGTGGTAGATTATATTACAAGTTGAATATAGATTCGGGGCCGCGATAAGCAGGTATTGTGCGGACTGAAAACGAAGAAACCTAGGTACCTACATGCTTGTATCTAATCTTTGTTTAACTTACTGTAACTTTCCAATCTAAAGTTGATATTACCTAGTAAATAATAAACTAATTGTTTTTTGTAAATCGACAATAACATGTAGGAATATTTTTGGAATATGACCGATGTATGTTATAATATGGGCGCTGATTTATTTAGGTTATACCTATTAAAGTACAAAAATTAACAAACAACAGAAGTTAGGTGTTCCTGAACGACATTTCCTCGAGGAATTAGTTTAGGAAATAGTGAGTTCCCTTTACAAAGATCGTCTATTAAGTACTTTATTTTACTTGAATAGTGTATTTACTTATTTTTCTGAATACTGTACGTTTTGTGAACTCGGTACGGTAGGTATACTTAGTTATACAGCGTGTATATTTGATATAACCACAAATTGTAGCCAGACGTAGATTTTAGTGCTATAATCTGATATTTATAACAATTATTAATTTAGCGTTAACTGCCATAGCGTACCTAATAATTTTTTTATAGTTTTATGCCTATACCAGCCATGGACGGCGTACACTTATTTGAGTTATTACTAGTGACAGTTGTGACATCACGATGTTAAGTGTCAACAAAAAACAACAAACAAATACATTGCGTGCTGAATTATTTTATATGAAAAAAAAGTTCCGAATTTTTTAATAATTTACGGATTAATATATTAATAAGTGTCTATACTAAGACCCCGTAAAGTTTGCGGTTATATCAAATATACACGCTGTATATATGTTTTTGGATAATAATTTTTCAAGGCTATAAAATTTTTACCAATAAATAAATGTAGCCACTACACTGAATCTTATGGCGCTACTTAGGAATGAGGTGCAAACTTTTTTGAAACATGTGCTATCGAGTACCCTGATAAACTAACAGATGACGCTGAAATTAATACGTTGTGACATGAGTAAAGTAAGCCACTGAGGAAGGATTTTGCTAAATCAATTCTAAGTTTAGGGGGTACGGATATTAACAAATTTAATTGAATAATCGCTGCTACGTTGCCGCCTGGTACCAAAACGGCTCGCACAACTTTTAAGATCCCAATAGATTTGGACAGTACGGAAAGTCCTGTCTGCGGGGTATCAAGAAACAGTGATAAAGCAAAACTGACAAAAGAACGATTTCCACGCGTGCGGAGCCGCGGGCACAGCTGGTATAATATATACCGTCAAATGGTCCAACATTGCCCGCTTTTCTTGGAAAACGATGGATTTTTTTTATATGCTGATGCTAGTGTCTTTTTAGTCCATCGTAACAAGTATGATCACAGGCGTGTACTCATTGTGAAAAAGTTTTTTTAAATACATTTTAAATCAGATTTCGGCCGATTTTAGAGGCGGGCCATGTTACCCGGGGTTCTGTCCAACATTGCCCACGTCCATTTACACAGAATTATATATATAATAGTATTATTATATTATAGCTCTTAAAATAACGAAAAAAAACTACAACAAGAATTCGGGCAATTTTAGCAATAGCATCAATCACCCCGCAATTTAGTCGGCATTTTAGTCGGCAATCGGATGGGCAATGTTACATGGCCATTTTAGGTTGTTTCCATACAAAGAGCAAAAAGCAACTTTCAAACTTCCAATATAAAAGGTTTCAACCCTAAAATGACAACCCACGCAATCATTCTCAGCACGGATGTTTTTTTATTGAAGGTATCTGTTTGTGTCTGGTATGAATGGTTTATCATATTAAAACACACGCGATTTACTTGTGTAAATAAACTAGTACCTATTTATTTGAGTAACTTAATCTGCTTATGCGATAGTTAATTTTTAAGGAAAATTTTATTTATTCTTTGTATAGCATTTAAATAAAAGCTTTTTTTTAAAGGTTTATTTGCTTTTAATTTATTTTTTACTTTTTAGTTAGGTATCGCTACTAACCATTTATTAAAAATAACTATTCTGCCATCTTGGATGTTCCGCCATATTGGGTTTAGAATGACGTCACATTATTTTTCGAGTTACTCTCAACAAGCCCTTTCATTTGATACCCCTATTGTAGAAGTCCATAAAAAAAAAACTATTCCGCCATCTTGGATGTTCCGCCATATTGGATTTAGAATAAAGTCACATTATTTTTGAGTTACTCTCAACAAGCTCTTTCATTTGGTACCTATATTAGGGTGTTGCTTAAAAATTAACTTTCAAAAAGTCATTGTGTCACCCCGCCATTATGATCTAGTACCCTGATTAACGAATGCTCGTTTTTTTTTTCTTAAATCAATTTTAGAGGTCGCTACCGCTTGATAAAGTTTTGGAAAAAACATAATTTAGGTGTCAATATGACAAGCTTGGCAGTCACTATTTTATATTTATTTTACTTCTATAACGTTTGTCGATTGCTTGGGAATCCCCCTCGATCGATACACACCCCTCGCCCCCCGGCAGGCCGCGTTAAGATAAGCAATCGGTCGAGTTTAGAGTGCACTGCACCCTAATGCGAAAATATCTACTTTAGTGTCATAAAAATTGAAATTTTAATTTTCTTTTACTTAATTATCATAATTTTAATAAATTTTAATAAGAATGTATGTAAATTATATTTGTTTACTTGAAAATGTTTTTATTGTTTTTCCAAAACTTTGACAGCTGGTAGTGACCCCTAAAATTGGTTTAAAAAAAAGCAAAAAACTAGCATTCGTTAATAGGGGTCGTAGAACATAAGATTTCAGTTTTTTCCTTTTTTCGCCATATAAGCATCACCCTAACCTAATATTGTAGAAATTCAGTAAAATAACTATTCCGCTATCATTTCTCAGATTTAAAATGATTGATTTCGATTATTAGATTATCGTGTATTGTCATCCAAACTAAACGTGTATACAAAATTTCAGCTCAATCGGTTGAAGATATCTGCTTCAAAATTGAGTAGCAATATCCCACCCGAACCCGAACAAATATAGATACATTACATACATTGCAAGTTAAATAAAAGCTTTGAATTTAAGGTTTTTTTTTATTGAAATCTTTCGGATTCCTCGCATTATACCACAACAATTTACTGTCACGTTATATGTTATATAACTTTGCCAAATGTCTGCTTAATCATGCACATCAACGTTATTAATTTGTCCCTAATAACATTACACTTATTTCCTTGCGCAGTAGGTTAAAAAACTCGAAAGTGACAACCCTAAGTCGTTTTCGAAGGTGGGCAATGTTGGCTTAAGCCAGCTTGAACATTGCAGAATACAGAGTAACATTGCCCGGTTTCACAATCTTCGATTAAATTAAGATATTACTATTAGAAATAAAATAAAAATAATCTACTGTTCATATTTCTTTGTAAGTACATCATCATAATTAGATTTGGATTTGCCATTTCGAACCATACGCGTTCAATTGTCCGCCGGAATTGGCCCGCAAAAACACACCCTCAATCAACGAGTTCTGACAAGCTACTGAGTAAGGCTACGAGTATTATTTTTTTTGGGAATTTTAGTTTAGCTACGAGTAATTGTGCGACGCGCAGTGTGGCCACCTATATAACCTATTTTCTATTAAAAATAGCAGTGTTGCCATAAATCTGTAAATGATTACCCCACGAATGAAAATGTTCACGTGTTGCTTTTTGGGCAAAGATACCCTGGAGGGCTATGTTGGACTATTTGACGGTATGTGATTATGCGCGATCTCCATGCCTAACTAACTGACGATTTACCTTATTTGAATGGCATGCAATTGACAACATTTCATATTTCTAACAGGTGGAAATTAGTAGGTATAGAGATCAACAGGGCTTTGTGTCGTGTACGCGCAACAAAAATCTTTGAATTTATTCTTCTGTATTTTAAGAAATGTAATAAAATACATAAAATTACCGCAATCTAAGACAATTAGGCCTAAATACGGTTGTTGTCTTAGACCCGACAGCGAAAAAAGTTTTTTTTTGTATTGACAATGTCATGTGAACCTCTACGTCATTGCGTTTTTTTTATTAGAAATCGGACTAAAGTAACCGTTCCATTCAGTCATAGTTTTGGTGTTGCCACAATTTAAAATGATTAAGTTTTTATAAATTAATAATAAAATAAAAAGTTATATCTCAGAAAAAAAATAAAAACATTGATTACTTCATCTTTCTAAGCAGAATTCAGAAAAGTAATAAAATAAATATGAAATGTTGTCAATTGTAAAACTCAAACCTTATCTAAAAAATATGTATATATATAATTATATCGTATTATTGTTTCGATGGATAAGAACTCGAGTACCTACGGGGCGATAACGCGCCGTGTTCAACTGTTCAGTGGTCACCCTTGCACTTCGCACTAGCACTACTATTGTGTTTTATTTACACGTGTTCGGATATGACAGTCTCAGCCATAAATCCACGGACATACAGTCTGACACAAAAGAGTAGAAATTAAAAAGTGGCAATACTGTATTGACGTCCCCGTTTTCTTATATTGATTAGAAAGGGACGACACGACGGTATTGCCACTTTTTAATTTCTACTCTTTTGTGTCAGACTGTAGACCTAGCAACAGAATATATACATATATAAATAATTTACGTATAAAAATAAAACACATATGACTGTCATCTGCTACAAGAAGTCGCTTATTTTATATCGCTGAATTCGATGCGATCTCGATGAATTACAACTACTGTACTGATAAAATTATATGTTTATATTTGTACGGAGTTATATTTTGAGCAAAATGTATTAAAATAAAATATTAAGAATATTATAATATGCTGATGATATTTATATTTAGTACCATGAAAAACACGACTTCTAAAGTTTTGTTTTTTAGCGTTTGGTTTTTTAGTTTGGGTTTTATTTTGCGATGAATTTAGTAAAAAAACAATCATATTAGCACTTGTTGACATAGGAAAAATAATTTATTCGACTATTATTTGTATAATGATGGCGAAATTGTATCACTTAGATTAGAATGCGAGAAGAGTAGGTAAGTACGTATTTCTTACCTTTCTACCGGACTATCTTTTATTGGCGCGATCAGAATCCGACTGACCTGTGCCGGGCCGTGGTTGTGACTGACGAAGTAGTGCGGACGTATTGACATTCATGGTTTACACAATAAATAACGAAACCGCGCTGTCAAACGTATCACTTTATGCGCGATAAAGTTATGCTTGAGTTCGCCACATTTGTTACATCAATTGCCTCATAATAGCTTAATTTAATTTCCTATGCATAAACGGCTCAAATTGCTATATTCTAAGTATAAGGAAAATCTTATTCTGCTTAGTGTACCTTGAGTATAAATAATTAATCAATACCGACCCAGTATTTTTTAGAATAGGTATCTAGTCTAGTATGGGTTCTAGGTATCTTGTGCCTAACTTAGCGTCGGCAAGCCGAGGTGTTATACGGTTTCAGGTGTTTGTAAGTTACTATTTCTCTAATTATTTATATAATTAGTTTTCACACGTCACATTTATGAAGGCCTCAGCAGATGCATGACTTAGGTTCGTAACTAACCCGTTTTTGAATTTAATTTAGGCAGGTACTAAATACCGTACCAAGATAACATGCGTCACCTAAAAAGAAGCATGCATGGATTTGACATGGATTTTTTTTATCGATTTCACAATAAGGAGGAGATTCTATATTTCAGTGTATTTATATTTTGTATGTATATTTTTTATATCTTCCATTTCATACTTCACTACTTTGATTAGTTATAATAGTATAAATTATTTGTTGAATGGTACGTGTTTTTTTACATTATTTACACAGCTTACTCGGTAAATACATAAAGTAATTACGTGCGTCATAGGTAATATTGTATTTGCAGTAAATATGAACGTTTGCCATTTCACCTCCTTGGAATCGTAATGTTTTGTTATTCCAATGTGGGCATTCGGTTTACTTGCACACTTACTCCAGTAGGCCATTCGATTGACGCACATGTGCAATGTGAATACTTAGGATCGTATTTTCATGCTTTGTTCTGCCGCCTGATAAGTATATCTGGTGGAGTAGAGAGGGATCTGAACCGTAAGTAGTTGTTATAGTAGAATAGAAATGCGAGTAGTTGATTGCCTCGTCACTTAGCACGGCATAATATTTTCAAAGTAGCCAATGTGGAGTGAACTATGGTGATGGTGGCACCCATGGTGTCAGAACATCTGCCTAGGGTTCACTCAGGTGAGCGTGTCGAGAACGCTATCATAGACCCAATAAAAAGATGTCACACTTATTGAAAATAACTAATATGAACAATTAATTAAATAATTAAAATATTAACACGTTCACTGCGGGTTGAGCCAAATCGGCCTCAATCGCGACATTACCTTGGTGCGGGGCTAAAAGTTCGTGTTATCTCTCTCGTGCGGGAGCTGCTGCCGTTTACTTACAAGGCGTACGACAGAGTCAATAATACATTTATTTATGTTTTCCAAAGCCGGACTCGTTGGTACAAGAAAAACGTTTGAGGTCTTAATAAGCCTCAAACGCACTGGGTAGGTATACTTTGTTTTTACTCAGTGTGGATTGAGGTTTATTAATGTCTCAAAAAAGCGACCTCAAAGCCGCACTGAGCGGGACGCGGGCGGCACGGGAGTCGATAGCTTCACGTTAGTGCGGCCACAGTTATCGATGCAGAACCACGTGTGTTTCACGATAATCACTTTGCTCAACATTGCCTCTTTAATTATGTTTTTAAAAATCATTGTTTCTACAGATGTTTTTAATTTATGTTAATGTTTTGTTTAAGTCTTATTCTACTACTCAGTAATAAATTAATAACTCTATAAACATTCTTTTAACTTTCCTTAAATATACTGATACTTATAAAAATTGCTTATCGTGAAATTAACCTTTATAAAGAAACATATATTCTTTACACGAGTAAATCTGAAGACAAGGTTTTTTTATCGTACATGTGACTATATTGTTTACAGAATGTCATAAATCAACGGGTTTGTTTTAAATAATCGAAAGATTTATTTCTTCCTTTTAGAGTATTAAAACAAACCTTTTAACTAAGTAAAGCATGTAGGTACCCTAGTTACAAGGAAACAAATAATAAACTTAGGTATCGATAATTTAGCGATAGTTGCCATTCTCTTCACTAGGTTTAGATAAAATTTAGTGCGTTTTGAGACCTGAAAGGCCTCAAAGATTCTTTAAGTGTTTTTTCCCTTACCAAAAGTCAGAACCAAGGGCGACGCTAAGGGTATATTAAGCATTTACTGACGAATGTAGAGCACATAAAAAAAAATGCCTAGTCTGAGTATAGGCAAAGTTATGGAGGATTTAAACACCTACTGAAATTCGAGGTCGATTAGGCCTCACCCGCACTGAAAAAGAGCTTAGGTTTGGGTTGATTCGATCTCAACCGCACCAGTTGAAAGTTCCTCAAGATTTGTTCCGCAGTGAACGTGTTAATGTATATTTTTTAAGCCCGATGCCATGCTACACACAATTTTGGTCGCTCTTATGCAACTGATGCGTAAAATACTATTTTTGAAACTGTTAAAATAATAAATAAATAGCCTTGCCAGTGGGTAAGTTTACCAATCTGCACAGTAAAACCGGACAGCTATTGAGTGGTTCACTTGCGAGTGCTGTGTAGGTCGTTTTTTACAATATTTTTGTGTAAGTCGCAGGCAACTTGTTCGTACAATACAGTTTAACGCTCCGCCGATCAATTTCTGAAAGGCATGATAGTAAAAAGCACTTTCGCCACAGGTTGGTTTCTAAAAGTAAGTGTACAAATATTTCTCATGGTTTAAGTGTAAAAAAGTGTTTATAAGAACATAATACATTTCTTACATGCAATGCGACAAAAAGAAGGACGGTTAAGGGCTTTTTCTGCCAATGAGGAATAGACGAATTTCGCATAGGAATACCTGTTTCTTTTTGTTTATTTATATTGTTAATATCTTGTATGGTTTCTAAAAATATAACTGAGCACAACTGTCTGCAGCAATAATGACTTGCAAACATCCGCGGAGAGGTTGAATTATTAATATGATAAAGCTGACTCCCATCTGTACGCTAAACCGGATACTTACATAGATAAGATATGAGCGAAGTTTTACTCGTATTCTACAACACACGGTAATTAATGACCATGCCCATGGCACAATAATTAAAATCATTGTCATTGTAAGTTAAATAATTACTGGTTACAATAGGAATACCACCCATACATATGTTCAACGACAATATTTGTCGTCTCTGCTATGACGCGTAGGCGCCGTCGTTACGTGCTCTCGCACCTGCACACGTGATAATGATCAATGATAATGTAACAGGTTTTCATTACAATATGAATTATTGATTAAATGATGATTAGATCGTGTTCATGTTCGAATGATAGTAAAATTTCCTCAATATCAATAGTATCTATTTATCGGCGAGGATGGGTCATTTAAAGGGACGTATCTACTTGAGTATGCCCATGACAGCTTTAGACCAAACTTAAAGACGAAATATGCCTATTTTACCATTAGCAGTAAAGTAATGACGATATAGTGTTGATATCGGTAAGATAAATATCAAACCACCTCACACAAATAAACCTAGTCCCAAATTAGGTAAGCTCAAGAAGGCTTGTGTTATGTTATGGCCTTATGGGTACTAGGCGACAATATACATACTTACATAGATAAAATAAATACTTAAATACATAGTAACATATCCATGACCCATAGACACAAATATTCGTGTTCATCACACCAATATTTGTGATTGCCGGGATTCGAACCCAGGACCACCGGCTCAGTAGGCAGCTGCTTCACCACTGCGCCAACCACGTTGTAATAGATAATTAGTTTGTAGTCATTTTGTTCGGGGCATGTATGGTCTTTGGTTTAAGGAGCTTGCTTCACAGCATGAATTAGAACGATGGTCTACCTATTTGTAGGTTAACTAGGTCAAATTCAACACCATTATTCGAACCGCCTTCGAGGCCTGCCTTAGTTTTTCACCAAGTAGGTCGTTAGTAGTTAGTACAGTTAGCTGCTACGAAAAACCTCGGGCACCCTCTGGTATACATTTGTGGACTACAGTAGGGTTATTCAACCCCTATGCTTTCGTATTTACCTACATAAGTACAATTACATTTTGGGGCCGACTTCCGCCGCACCACTGATATTATATCATAGTGAGTGTTTTAGTTATTCGGACGCGTTCCACTAAATGGCCTCTTCTTTCATTATCTTGCACCTAATGACAGTAATGACCTAGCGTGGAAGACACAATGGAGATACGCTTAAGAACACTTAACACTGGACACATTGAGGCTTTGTGATAGTGCATAATGGTCCATTATCGAATATTGGCCGGTTTTACATCGCTTTCCTTGTGAATTATGGATTCAATTAGACACTAATTATTAGTGTAATGGTAGGAAACATTGGCTATCATTTTAGCTACCTTATCTTAGTATAATATTACAAATATTTGTATAAGTATCGTAGTATTACGAAATATCTTTCCTTTAAATTAAATACAAGTATGAGTATTTTTAATAAAAGCCTGAGAGCTTGTTTACTGTCTGAAAATGTATAAGTATTAGAAATTCAAATAAAAATCCTTATCAAGTTGATTAGAATTTTCCTTAACCACGTGGTTTGTTCTCAGCTCATTCTAATATACCTAAATAAAATTCGCATTCGCTTAGAATACAATCGTAGATAGGTAGGTACATCTCGCATCTTTTTATAAGTAATTTGTTGATAAAAATAAATATATTTTATTGTACATGCCATTTTCATTAGAAATTAGTGGTGGTGAGTGACGAACGACGTCGCGATTATAATGTCATACTGATCGGCTGTTTAAAACCATAACAGGGTTTTGATACGAAACATTGATATATACATATATATATATTACTAGATCGATCTGTGTGAGGTTGTCTAATATTTATTTATTTATTGACAGCTGAACGTAGGTCTCACTACATTTCTTTACACGTAATTGCCGGACAGACGTCGGTGTGCGAGTACCAACATGAATGGTTTCTCCGAACCCCATATGAGCTATCAATCTCTGGCCGACGTCCACCAACAGGCCACTAAAGGTCTTCGCACATTATAACAACTCAACGGCGACTCGATTCTAGGTTTAATTTCAAAAAATGATATTAGTAGTGGACGACGAGTGAACGACGCGTCGTCGCGCGTTTGAAATTAAATCTAGAAAATCTGATATAGGGCTTAAATTTCAATATTTGGCATAGAATCGAGTCGCCGTTGAGTTGTTATAATGTGCGAAGACCTTAATATAGTCAATAGTTGCTTACTATACTTTGTATGTTTAAAGTTATGCCCATCGCCCCGCTTGCCTAATCCCGCTAAATGAAATATCACGCGGTGTAAAAAACGTGCGCGCCGGTAAACGACTATCACATCCTTATAAGTGATGTGATGTTAATGTGTCCTCGTTGAATAGGCACGTTATTCCTTGTTATGGGGTCTGTTGAATTTCTCTCTATCCGCGAATGAATAATAAAATAAACAGCAGGAAAAAGTACAAACTTTACATAATATATACATACGAGTAGTTATATACTAAGTAAGAAAATGTAGGTAAATGTCTCTGGTATAATAATAATGGTATAAATAGTAGCTCATTTTGGAGCTATGCCGCTATAGTAAGTACATTACCTACGTAACAAGGGTGGTAAACGGGGAATTACAAACGAGTGTCTATTAGAAGCCCGAAGCCGAACGCGAGGGCTTTAATGACACGAGTTTGGAATTCCTTTACCATCAGAGTCACGTACGACGTTTTTCATCACACGTGGGAGTAAATAAAACAAAAGTAATAAATAGCAGTCAATACCAAAATATTTATAAAACAAAACTATGAAACTATAGTGTTTTTATTAAGTGCGGCGTTTGTTACCTTCTTTAGTTGAGGAATAACATATAAAAGTTTAGCAACACGAATTTCTCGTAGCAGAGTGATTTGAGAAGACATGGCGGTAGATATTTCATAAAACAAGATTTACTTTAAGTATAAGGGCGACCTGAAACCAAAGAATTAAATTCATCTTTGCACATAAGGTGCAGGTGGGTAATTCTGAAAAACGGATAATTCCGATAATTACTAAAATCTACCAAATGCGGCAACATTTTATACTCTGGCACTCTGGCCACATTCACCTAGACGCCATACGTTAGTCCGCTCGGGCTTCAGTCGACTCGGTTTGCTACGAGAGTGCAAACGTGGCCAGTGTAAAGATTTAGCGAACGAGTGCATTTTCCCGCCTTTTCTGATTTTCGGGTTTACCCGAAGGTTCATTACTCAGAAATTTGGTAAGTTATTATATTTATTGTTTTTTATATGACAGACTATCGTTTTTAATGCTTATTAAGTACATTCACAACAGCTACATTTAACTTTTTGTTTTTTTTCGGAATTAACTGAAGCGGAGAATTCCGAATTAAAAAATAATCCGGAATTACCCGATGTAGATTTTCTATAGTAATCGTCAATGGTTCTCAATCTTTTGAAATTTAAGTTTTTATTTTAAGAGATAGAACCAGTGTTTAATTATTAATTAACAAATAACAAAATCGCGAACGTTTTTGTTATTCATATTTTTTTTATTAAATGTTGATTTTCTTCATTAATTATTAAAGCTTTATGAAAAAAAAAACATATTTTTTCCATACTACTTACGACTGTTTCCCTATTATTCGAGTTTTAATATATTTGGACAAATAATAAAACAAAAGATGATAATAACGAACACTGGGTCATTTCAAACCTTTAAGTTAAGGTGTTGTCTAAAGCCTGACCACAAATATATGTGGATTCTCAAGACGGCGCAATTTATATGATTCATATGGCAACAATTTTGCAACTGTCATAGTCAGTTCGTAGGTTACCATTTAAAAACCATTTAATGGAATGTTTATTTTTTCTGAGAGTTTTTCATTTAGTAAACACGTGTAAGTACACATTATTAATAATGTTCCGCTCACGACTTTGTATTGTTTTGCATTTTGTTAATATTTATCTTTTAAGAACGTAAACGACCACCACAAACGACATTGCCATTATTCACCCAACCGATCAAAAATAATCATAAGTTCATTGCCAGTGTAAGAAATGAGTTCCAGTGAAATTCCGCAATATGGCTCATCCTCATATATTAGTGGTCAGGTTCTTCCATCATTAGCTCAGCAAAATGAGATAAAGTTTGAGTACCACAGATTCCTGATCGGGTAATTCCGAAATAAAAGTATGACAAACACAAAAAATCTGGGAGTGCAAATCCAATCAAAAAAATAATATGCACCTTATGCTACAAGTGGATAAAACTCCTTTTTGTGTGTATTCAGATTTACCCGAACTAATTCGGAATTGGACTTTAGGATCGAAATTAAATGCTAGATTTTAAATACTTGTATTTAAAAAAAATATACATTATTTGTGAAAATTTCTGCAATGGAATGTTAGCCTAAGCTATCCAGTAAGTAAATAATTCACTATTGGCGTCTAAAAATCTAGCGATACTTACTGACTAATTCATGCAAACGCATACACCCTATCAGCTAGTGCAAAAATCATTCTGAATTACCCACCAGCACCTTATCAAACATTATATTAAAAAGATAGTAACCTTTTTAATAAAAACTTTTTGGTCTACACGATATAACTAAACGTAAAGATTATCAATTTTAAAAAAGTACTTACCGCCCTAGGGCGTAATTTACGACTTACCGCCCGCTGTTCTAGCATGTAAAACTTTGATTTACGAGCAAGTATGATGAAAAAATATGTACAGTTGAGGAAATTGAAACACGTACCTTTTCGCTCTTGTCACAATGACAATAAGGGTCACAAAGGTACGCGTTTCAGTGTCTATACTGTACGTAATACAAAATAAATAAGGAAATATTTAAGTTAAACGAATCTAATGAAATTTGCACTTATTTAAATAATCTTCTGCGCATAATTACCACCGAGAGGATTCGTCGAAAATTTATCTTGATTTGAGTTTGACGTACTATTATCTATTCTGTGGTTTGACTTGAATTACCTTTCGGCAACACACAGTGTCCACAAGACCACATGCCGACGGAATGAACAATACGTAATACCTTTTTACCTGACGTGTACATATCGTAGAGTAGTATATTTACGAGTACTGCCGTATGTACTTGGCTAACTAGCATCCTTGAGAATGACCCTGTCGCGGTGGTAACAATGACAGTTTTATCTTGCTGATTACGTTTCAGCCGAAGATTATTCGGTCTATTTACATTTTTCAGACAGCAGCTTAGTATCAATCAGGGTCTGAAACGCAGCTGAAACGATATTCTAACCAAACAAATTTGCGATCTTATTTCGTTTTTTACATTAACATTCATCGCTGCAGCAGTTGTAAGTATTTAAAGTGTATTTTTTTCATGACTTATACAGTCGACATCAGATATATCGCAGCATACAAGGCGTTCATAAATATCTGAACATGTACTGTAACGCCCAGTCAAGATATTTATGAACGCCTTATATGCTGCGATATATCTGATGGCGACTGTACCTATGAATAAATTTTAACTGTTTTAATTTCGGTACAGGGTTTTGAATCGTTATTAAATATTCCTGGATTCAAGTAATATTATAAATTCTTTAGTAATATACTCTTATTCCTATACCATTAGAGTACATACCAAGATGTGAATCACAAGATACCGACTACGAATAAAATAAATGGGTAAGTAAGCCATCTCATCTAACACGAAAGATAGTTGTTTACATAGGTAGCATATAAATTTAATCCACAATTGACAATAGATCATTCCAAATTACAACGAACTACACAATAGGTATTAAATATGCTAAGTATTTAATTTGGATCTAAATACTATCGCCTTTCAGGTTATCGATCACTTTTAGATTACAATTGAGTCAGTAGTTGAATTAGGTAAGTATTACTTGGAATAAGCCAAAGAGATATACTAATAATTAGTAGCAATGTAGTAAAAAGTTCCTAGCTTTTCGAAACCGGTGTGACCCGAGCCATATAAGAACAGTGATATGGGATATTGTGTACTACACGGGCGCCTGATCTAGCGAAAGTTGAAGCCGAGTATATCGTGCTAGCTTGAAAGGGCATATGTATATTGAATGACAAGAGGACTGGCGACCATTAGGGTTGTATTGTGGACGGCGTCGCATTACGCCGTCGTAGAAGCCTTACATTTCAACAGAGCCGATTTGTACGCCTGAATACTGCTGCACACTACTACCGCTGCATGTTACCGTGTATATTCAAGCTACGCTATACGGTAGTGTACCTACATTCAAACATGAAATCGCTTTTTAGGACAGATTCTGATTTCATACGATATGAAAGGCACAAAATTTCAGGTTGGTACTTAAGTTGAATTAATATATTATAGTATGCACATACGATAAATAAGTAAATAATGCCTCGTGCGAAAATTGGTGAGGTAGCCATGATTCATCGCGTGAACTAGTTGTCACATGAAGATATATGTTTATTTTATACCCCATGATTCACTTTGCACGCAAATTTAGGAATAAATACAATTGCTGGGTATATACCTACATATATCCAATATTTATATTTAACTTATATTTATATATTTTCTATTAATTTAGGAAAATAAGTGCGTCGTTTTCAAGTTATGGTATTACCACACTGCTGCTTGCCATAAATTACGCATTGACATTAATTTACTTTTTATCATAAGTGACAAAGTGGACACTTTTGATTGGAAACGTCAAAATCAAGTCTCATTTTTGTACTCTTTAGGAATAAGTGAGTCTACTCTACAATTACTCGGCATTGGTAATGTATGACGCAATCCCACTAAAATAGTTAATTACTGTTCACCTATTTCAAGTATTGATCCAGGAGTTTGTAACTATACTGACGCCTAATATGCTTTTTGTGTTGGTGTGGTATAAATGATATTTAAAGAATGAGTGGAAATTACGAGTCGGCAAGTGCGTTCCGTGTATTTATATGCGGCACTAAGTTATTTTTGGCAAAGTGTATCTAAACCAAATCGAACAACGTCGATTCGATTTCCACGCTAAGTCTTTATACTAAAATAGACTTAGAAAATCACTACGCCGCGACGATTCTTTAGTGAACACACGTATAAAGATACAATACCAACGAGTACCAATACCTTTAAAATGTATGCCAGAAAACAAAGGCAGCGCCGAAACAAAAGAAAGTTTGTTTTTGAAAATATCGTAATCGGCAAGGTGCCAATACAATATGTAATATGCGTACTGCAGGTCGATTAAGAATCAATTGTATCAAGATGTTTAATTGGTTCGTTATTTTCAGGTTAACAATACAGAAAATCATGATAATTCCGATGCAATATAGTGGCTGTTGTCCCTATATAATTTTATCTTTGGGCCGGGCATAGACAGAGGGAAATGTGTCAAGTTTCTTAATATGCTATAGTGTGTCTGTAATGACTAATGAAAGTTTGGCACCACATTTCTTAACTGTTAATCCATAGATTGAAATTGAATACATGGCATATAAATTATAATTTCTCAAAAATTGCATGTAATGTTGCCTTACCATCGCTAGATAGACTACAGTAAGTGGAACATACCGAAGACTTTTTAGAAGTGTCCAGTAAACAGCGAGATTTTAAATTTGGAATCAATATTTGTCCAGTAAGTAAGTATGTAATTCCTATTACGTATCAAGATATTTGAATATCGAAACACGATTTACATCGTCACCGACCTAGGTATAAAAAAAACTAAGGATGTGAAGGCGATGAGGTCGTATATAAATGGAAAAAGGATGCATTCCACAAATTGTTTTAATTATAAGTACAGTGCGACAGCAAATTGTAGAAATTAATAAGTGGCGTCCCTTTTTCATAGATTAAATAGAAAGAGCCGACATTGCAGTATACACTTGCAATTTACACTAAGAGCAAATGTAAAATAAAAAGAGGTTAGCACTATTGGCAGTATAAACGTAACTCAAGATGCATATTTAAAAAAAAAAGTAGCGACAAGGTTTAGTGCGGAAGTTTGTATGCAGCGTTTAGTTCATAATTGTGCTGTGTAAAATGACAATGATATTTCGGAATTCCTTCCTTTTTTGTGTCGTTTAGAAAAAACCTCGGAGTTAAAATTGAAGGTAAGCTTTACGATATGAAAATTAGTTAGAAAATACAACAATGTGTATAACAATAATTAAATTTTATCTTTAAGACTTAGATTTGTAAGACAGTGCAAATAATTAAACGCAGTATTTATAAAAAAAAGAAATTAAGGCGGCATTTAAATTAAAAGACAAAAAATTCAAATTTGTTTGTGTGATCTATTACAATAATTCAGCAAAAATGAGTTCAGACGAGTCAGATTCCGAATAGACGGCACTCCTCCATACTTAAAAGCGGAGGCAGAGTTAGCTAAAATAATTTACTTCCGACTAAATCCAAGGAGATATAAAAAAATACAAGAGATTCATTAAATGGAAGGAAGAAAATTAAGTTAATAATTGGTCAGATAATGTGTGATAAGGTCAGAATATTTCAACAATCTTTCTGAGACAATCGGATGGCTACAAAGGAAAGAAATCACAAATATTCAGCAGCAAAATATAGCAAAGTTCTTAAATCAAGCTCTAGATGATAACAATTTTGGCGATGAAGGTAAATAAATGATGCCACTATTTGATAACGATATAACTATATCCTGGTCAGGGTTGCGGGGACTCGCTGGATGCGGGTCGCTTCTATCCGGCCCATGTGGAAGTCAATTGAGGAGGCCTGTGTCCAGCAGTGGACGTCCTATGGCTGAAATGATGATGATGATGATGATAACTATATCTTTTATCCAAGTATAAACTCTTAATTATTTTTGTTATAGGTTGTTATCATGGGAGTTAATGGTGCCTGCGACGACGAATATCACAATGTGTAATAATAAAAATGGGATATAACAAAAATATTCATTGGAAAATGGCCGAATATGAATGTCACCTACAAAATATAATTTTAATCTAATTTTCTTGTTTAATTTTTGAGAAAAGCACTATACTTGCTTCGACCGTAAGAGCCATCCTGGCTTACTTACTGGTCTCTGCCGTAATGTACTATAAATCTACAAAAATAATTACAAAAAAAGAACCAACTTCAAAAAAACTGAAAAGCCAAAAATAACTTGTTCATGTACAGATTTACACTTGCATCACTTTTTGAAGTTGGTGCCAAACCACTCTATTATTACTATAAAAAAAGATGCCGCGCATAAAGCCCAATGATTACCATTTGGTATTTACGAGTATTTTTGTTCGATATTTATATATTATAGATTATAGTTTACGTGAGGTATCATGATATATAATTCCAGTAACAAAAAGAAAGGAAACAGGATTAGTTCGACAAAAATGTAATCTATATTTAAGTGCCCAAAAGTGCATTATAATGAAATGACGTGTTGAAATCCAATTTCCTTTGTTCCAGTAAGGTTAATGAGGTTGAGGAAGCGCTTTGTACAAGCCGCGCTTAAGAATTTTGACCAACCTTCTAATTACGGCTGCCAACTCAGGATATTGAAGGTCTTTTTGGTCAAATGTTTCATGGCATCGAAGGGTTATGTTTACCGTGGATCTCTGGATATGTAGTAGGTATGTATTTGCGTTTGTACGAGTAAGGTCACCAAGTCGATGTCGCAAGAGCGGGCGGCGACGTCAAGGCAGACCGATACATAGATGGCGGGACGATTTAGATGCGTTCCTAGTCTACTGGCTGCACTGTAATCAATGGCCAAAAGGAAGTGTGGAGATCTATCCGAAAGGCTTGTGCCCACCGGTGGGGTACTCTAACACGCTAATTTAAAATAAACTAAACATCAGGTTTTGTAAGCATTACTACTGCACCATCCGTTAATATAGTGCAATTTGTGGTTAGTTAATGCAGTCAATCGTGAAAGAGTTCTGTTTGTTAAAAGTACCTACCTAATACCAGCAATTTCACAATTACCCTAATGACGAATGAACGACACGAAACCCTATACCTACGTAACTAACCATAGTAAAAGGTCACCACCACCCATTGTGAGAGCGGAAGAACTGGGACATACTCGTATAGTCTTCAGATGCCTACCATGTATAAAAGAAAAGTTGGCGTAGTAGGTACATGGCGATGTAGGTATGCGAAGTTTTCTTTTAAAGGCCTCCAGACTAAATTGACGGAATAAGTAAAATATTAATTGAACAACTGTACCTACTTGCTACGAAGTATAATTATCGCCTCCTGCTTGTTAATATCAGATTCGGAAAAATTATAAACTTGATAGTGCTAACCCTTTTTTTAGGCATTGTTGGATGAAAATTACGATGCAGTTTACAGGTTAACTAATAGTATTCTGCCTCATCAATAGATACACTGAATCGTTTGTGCACTGTGCTGTGCAAATTTCCACTTTACTGCGTCGAAGTATTTAATGAGCTCTGTAATTATTTACTGGATTCTATTTATTAATGTTTCTGCATGACGGTGTTAGCGGATTGATTGCACGATTAATTTAATATTAATTTTTTAATACGGTTCTCTATTTTATTTCTACTTACTACTACTTTTACAGCGGCATATATTTCAAAAAGTTAATAGTAGGTACTTAAGTATGTGTTACTTCCTGGTGATAGGACTAAAAATACCTATGGCGATAAAATCACTACGTACGATGAAACGACAGTAATCGATAGTATCTACGTTTCAGTAACACGAAATAATGTTTTTTGCTTATTAAATTATTACGCGATTAAACCAATTAACTTTACGACAGACGAAACTTTCATTATCAGATTTTTGTTAAAATGTTAGTACCTACTAAACGTTAAGCTCGGCATTTAGATACGGAGCTAACATAATGTTCGATAAGTTTTTCATGATCATGACTATGAGTTTCAAAATGCGTTACTGAAAGGAGGGTGGGTGAACATTTCAGGAGTTTTCGCTGTTTGTAATCAGAGTTACATATATCTTTTCACTTGCTTGATTGGATTATTTCATATATTTTTAAACCGCTACATAATTCACATACGTATTTGTTTAGTCTTTATTATTGTAAAATATGATAATTATTCGTTAAGTACATGCTTTTGCGTTGATTATCGTCCATGATGCATTTTTCGCTACTTATTTGATTAGGAATATCTATATTGTGTTATTAAATCACACAGTGGATTACTTATTATTTAGGAGCCTAGAGTATCTTACTGCTGGGTAAAGGCCTCCAGCCCTCCACATCATTCTTCCACGTGCTCCGATCCTGAGCAATTTCCCACCAGACTCGCTGAATTGAATGCCATCTAGTTTGTCTCGCCATTTCCTTCGAGGTCTCCCGCGACGCCGGATGCTATATTATCATGTACACAATGAAATGTTTTTTTTTTATGGACAGTTATTACAAGTTAATAAAGTTACAATTTATCTTGTGTTTATTAAGTATAGAGCTATCTATACTTAATAAACACAAGGAACATACAATATATATATTCATATATATATAATTATATGAACAGCAACTATAAGGGGCATATTATTTCTCAACAAATTGTGTACACGTAACATGAAGTTAATTAAGCGAAAAATCTAGGTTGAATTAGGTATTGCTATACTATACTACGTAGTCGAAGGAAACCGCTGATTAATACGTGTAAAAGTTAGAGACCATTAAATAATATCGTGGTATATCACAAAATAATAATCGACGGGTCAACAACTCAACATACAACTAAATACATTTTTTTTATCGGCAATGATATTTTAAGTAAGGTTTTTTTTAACCTTGTCCTCCTACAATATTTTTCGACTTGTACCTACATTTGATTGCACATAGTACTTAGGTACCTGACATTACTATTACAAAGCACATCTCACATCTGACACCTATTGATCTGTCAAATCTGGATAAATTATACTACCTATAATATTATAGGAATAATATAGTCACTATAGAGATAATGATGAAAACTAAAATAATAGATTTAATCAAACTAAGTCATGAGACAACGTCAGAGAAATATACAAGGTTTCAATTATTCAAGTTATAAACTCTACGTTTCAAGTGTAGATCGTGTGTAAAATAGAGTAAAAGGCTGGATTAATATTTTTCTTGTTGTTACAACGAGGCAACAAGAAAAAGTTGATTGACCCCAAAACATCCACCTGTGTATTCCATTTAAGAGGCCTTATTCCTTTTAAAATGCTGATTGTTTTGACATTTTTCTCTATGATCAAACATGTTTCTTAACATATTATTGATGTTACTACCTAGAACAGGGCTATTGATATTTATTGGTATATATATGAATCCTACAGTTTGAATTTTTAGTTGATAATTTTTTTTTCAAAAACTGCTCGAAATTGTCAAAATTCACGCGGAAAATAAGTTTTTTCAACTTATTTTCGACTGCACACAATGAAAGCGTGAAACAGCTATGTTAGTTAAGTAACTTAGAACTTGGTGAAAAGTATTATTCACTTCAAAAAGTTGGTTGAAATTATCAATATATTTGTAGTAATATGAAAAAAATTTTTTTTAAAATGAATAAGGCCTCTTAACGAAATATCTAGTTTATTACGAGTATCATTTCGTTACACATTAATGACATGTTCATATTATCATATTGCCAGTGCGGTTCTGCGATTCTCTGCAGAACGCGCGCAGATCATGGAGAAAAGAAAGGGAGACCTTTGCCCAGCAGTTGGAAACCTAAACAGGCTACTGAAAAAGTTTCATATATTTCTGAATTAACCACTTGTGAATTGGGGAAATCCCAATAAAATTATAGGGCACATTTATCGTTTACAAGGTTACGAAAAAGTTTCTTGGTAAACCAGTTTATTCATTGAAATGGAATGCTTGTGGTTTTTTATCATCATGCTTATCAGTTTAGGTACAGGAGGTGTATGCTAATTGTCAACTGTTGTTGAACATTACAAAAGGCTGCGCAAGTGCGCAATAATAATCAACGTAGAGGTGATTCTTTTCGTTTCACTTTGCATATCAATGTTTTGGATGTTTAGTAAATTTCGATGTTCCGATAAAACTAAATCCAATAGGCATTTTCCTTCTCTGTAACCTCCTACCTATGACCGATAATGACTGGCGATCGTTATTATTTATATCAAACATTGATACTCGTATTTTGTTCCTAACTAAATTATTATTATATATAGTGACAAGGAAATATGAAGGACAAACCTATCCACATAAGGAAATTTATGTAGGCAAATGAACTGAAACACATGCTAATTATAGCTATGCACTTATTAGGAACCATAATCCATATTTTAAAATAACTTTAAAGGCTAGGCTATTTAGTTGCAAATATTGTATCAAAACAATAGAGATATTATGTCTGGCTCGAACTTAATACATCAAGTTAGGATGTCATTTCTACCCGATGGGTAGAATTGTGGTACTGCTCAAACTTTTATAGGTAGAGTAGATAGTTATCTACTACCTGAATTTCGGTTAGTCTTTTTTTCTACAACATATATTCTTGTTGTTTGAAGATTTCAATAGATTTGTTTTTTATTTGTTAGGTATAGGTACCTAAACATTGACAAGCAAGTTAAGTACTTATATATTCATAACATTTAAGTACTTAGTGTGCACACGTCGTAAAAACATACACTAATAGATATAACAATCCCAAATATCTTACGTAAAATTGTTTCAAATATTTTACATTGGTATTAAAATAATTATTGCTGTTTGGGGGTTAATAGTCGACCGTATAAATACAACAAATCTTTCCTGGCGTGTCGCGACCTAGTGGACGAATGTTACTCGTAAATCGGAATTAGAATGGATGCCGGAATACTTTACTGAGGGGCTACCTTCGTCTCGTTCAGGTACGGAGGTGCAAACAATGGCCGAGAGGGGCCATCGAACATAAAGGACTTCGCCGAATTATAAACCCGTCCATAAAGGAATGTAAAATACTAAGGTACTTAATACCTAGCTTACATTTGTTTATTTTAAGAACTTCGGAATTTAACTAACACTGCATGTGGGTATAAATAACTAGGTTCTCAAGAAATTATATTAAGGTATATGGGTCGATTGCAGAAAAACTGTAGGTACATAGTTAAGGGCTTTAATTAAAACAAAAGTTAATTGATTCCTTTGTGTGACGAAAGTTACCCATACATTTTGTATGTCTAACTTTCGTCACACAATGGAAGCGATCGTGATTTTGTGTTATCTAAGCTTTTAACTATGTACAATTTTTTTGCAATCGACCCATATTTACGTTAATTTAACCAGTTCAGTCGCGTTGCTAGGGCTTATTAAAATAACCTAATAATTAAAATGATTGCACAAAAGAAAAGGTATCGTACAAAAGGCGGACTTAATGCCATGAGGCATTCTCTACCAGTCAACCTTGCCAAGCTGATAAATTATCGAGGGGTGCAATTAACTTATAAGCAAAACAATTCAATGAAAAATACTTTTCATTAAACTACGAAATCAATAACACGAAAGGTCATTGACTGATACAGCACGAAGGTAAATTATCTAGTTATACTGTTTTCAATAAGTAAATGTCCCGAAAACGGTTAAGTTAATTGAAGATTAAATTAGAAAAAACTCAAAATCTGTAAGGCGGATTAAGAATATATAGTTTCGAAAGGTTTACGAAATAAAGATAAGTAAATTAAACTTTGATTGCGTTCCATGTGTTAAAAACTAGGTCACTAGAGTTGACATTAGAGATACCTAGTTAATCTGTTACATTACCATTACAGATGAGTATAGTACACGTCGACTGCGAAACGTAAATATAAGGTGATGACAGAAATCATACGCAGACATCGATCGATAACGAGCGTTAAAATGACGTCCATATGTCCACGGTAGCCGGTTAGCCCGGCGTGCAAAAATTTTGTTACTGAATGTAAAATAAAACTTATTTTCTGACTTAAACACTCACCCCTCCGAACGAGTCTCGAATTGGCCGCCGGCTGGCTATAGGTTATGACTGAAGCACAGTGCCACGTGCTTTAAAAATAGAAAAAGCGACACGTCCGACCGACACACGAGTTAAAATCGTAATGAACGCAACGAACGCGCGGTCAGAGCATGACGCGCCAGCGGTGGCGCTCGACCGAATACAACACGAGGCGAGCCCGCGGCGCTCCGCTCGCTAGCGGGCAACTGCCTCGGAATGTTGCATCATGTCAGTCGCATACCACGAACACGACCCGCGTCCCATAGGATACCATTGTCGCACTAAGTCGGAAAGATGCATCTTTAGTGTGCACCTTAGGACGAAATCTCTAGCCTTCGTTCTAATCCTATTCAATAAAAGACACATAGCTCACAGTAAGCTTAAAAGAGCAACTGCTACATATTGTTTCTATTTTTTATCGCAAGCTCAACGTGGGCTCGTCTTATCGTAATCATAATAGTAATGACGTAATTTTAGCGTTCGTTTGTTGATACGAAATTCGTTATGGTAACGATAAGTGGGTACTAAGTACTATCATTGAATATCTGTTAGTCACATGATCATGGATGATTGAGATTCTAAATATTTTTTGTTCACTGCTTAAACCCCTAATATGGAAGTACAATAATAAATATAAAAGGTTGTTGCTCAATAACGCGTAAACCGATGAACGGATTTAAAAGAGACTTGACGCAGTATACGTATAGATGAAACCTAGGGTATACATGTATACCTACTTAGCTTATCCAAAAACAAAGTGTTACAAGTATTTTTCTGTACGTTAAATAAGTATGGATATTTTCAATGAAATGTTCTACATTTATCAGGATTTAGCGGACGTAATTTTACACATGATCATGGATGATTGAGATTCTAAATATTTTTTGTTCACTGCTTAAACCCCTAATATGAAAGTACAATAATAAATATAAAAGGTTGTTGCTCAATAACGCGTAAACCGATGAACGGATTTAAAAGAGACTTGACGCAGTATACGTATAGATGAAACCTAGGGTATACATGTATACCTACTTAGCTTATCCAAAAACAAAGTGTTACAAGTATTTTTCTGTACGTTAATGCTTCTTTAATCAAAATGTATAATAGGCCTTTTTTATATACTGAATGCAAAATTTCTAATAATAGTCCATTGTATAACTCCTATACAAATAATAATATCGTAGTAAACGAACGTATTAAATGTATAAGTATGGATATTTTCAATGTAATGTTCTACATTTATCAGGATTTAGCGGACGTAATTTTATTTGTATTTTAGTATATCGATGTCTTTATACGTTATTTTTATAGGGTTTCTCACCTTTCTCAGGTTTCTGTGTTTCACTTTTAACGAATTAATTTTTTTACATTGTCATATTGACACGGAGATTAATATTAACTACCCTAAATCATCATATAAACAATAATCATAAATACATAAATATTAAAGGATAATTTTACACAAATCGAACCAGTCCCAAACTAAGCATCAAAGCTTGTACTATGGGTACTAACCACGATAATTAAACATAATATATAAATACATCATGATACAGATAACATTCGAGTATTTCGTGTTCGTCACACAAACATTTGCCCTGGCCGGGATTTGAACCCAGGACCGCCGGCTCAGTAGGCAGGTGCACTAAAATCTGCAAGCGCATCGTCATTTCATTAGAACGTCTCTACTACATATTATAGGTACCTAAATTTGTAGAGAATGACGTAGGTAAATTTTTATTTTTATTCATTCCATAATTATGTAGCTATTACCTAGTCGAACATTACATTCTGCAGATAACTGGAACAATCATTTCGCGCAACACAATATGTCGTAGCCGTCAACTCGGATTAGTAGGTAACGGTTTGTAAAGGAGTGCTATCGGGAGACAAGTGATACGAACGAATGCTGATTAAATACTACTTTATTAATAAGAATCGTCTGAAATATATAGCTCTTACAACTACATTACATATCCACTACATCTCCTATACATACAGGGAGAAAAATAAAATTAAGTAACAACTTAATTTTAGTTTGTTTCTTAAGTATAATAAGCAGGTATACAGGATTACAAACATAGGCATTGTACTATTATTCTGTAATTAAAATAGACATGTTACACAGTAAAAAAAAAATAGCTTAGCATTATACTACCTAAATATTTACTTAATATTATGATACATATTATTATTGTCAAATTTATACATTGTTCGAGACATACAATTTAGTACGATTTTTATGGATAATGTCTCTTTTCCCATCTTTAATGATTTCGACATTAGGGGGAATATCAGCCACAACTTTGTAAGGACCTGAATAAATTGGTTGAAACTTATTTCCGGTTTCGTTTTTTATCAATATGAGATCGTTTTCTTTGTATATTACAGGGTTAAGTTTTTGATCATATACCAATTTTCGCGCTTGTTTACTTTTCAACAAATTTTCGCGTGCTTCTTTTTGTGCTGTCTGAATTCGATATCTCAACTCTAATGGGTAAGAATCAAAGTTGTATAATGGGTCAACACTTCCTTTAGATAAATTTGATGGTAATACACTCTTTTTACCGAAAACCAGCTCATAGGGTGTAAAACGGGTTTCTGCATGAACAGATGTGTTATAAGAAAAGGTCCAGTAGGGAAGCCAAGAGCTCCACTCTTCTGGATGGTTGTTTGTGTGAATACGCAGATAATTACCTAAATTTTTATGCGTGTTCTCCAGCGCTCCGATGCTTTGGTGATGGTATGCTGCTGAGTGCAATTGTTTTATATGTAATAGCTTACATACCTCTTTTATGGTCGTGGATAAAAACTCTGTCCCCCTGACGGTCGCAATGCCATTTGGTATGCCATATCTTAAAATAAAGTTATCTACAAATTTTCTTGCTATTTCTACGGAAGTCTTAGTAACTAATGGGTACGCCTCGACGTATTTGCTTAGCTCGCACTGGATAGTTAAAATGTACGAGTGGTTATTACTGTCCCTATCCAAGGGTCCTACGACATCCAAAAATATTTTTTCGAATGCTGAATTAGCCGTGGTTGTTATAACCATAGGTTCTTTAGTGTGATGTGACGAGTGTTTCTGTTTTTGACACTTGTCACATCGTTTTACAAATTCCTTTATATCTTTTTCTAGACCAGGCCAGAAAAAATATCTTTTTATATTATTGAACATCCTTTTAATGCCCGCGTGGCCACTCGTAGGCAATAAATGGAAGTCATTTAAAATTACTCTTCGGTCATCTTTGTCATCTATACGCTTCGTTTCTTTTAGTATGCATACTCGTGGTCCGGACCAATTACGCGTATTTTTTATTTCCTTTGTAATAGTTTCTACAAATAACTCAAGACTCTTAGTCACAATGAAACATATTTCTTGGACATTAATTAATTTACAAAAATCACTAAGTTCTCTCACAAATGCGCTTGGCGTCAGTTGCGATCGAGAAGCCTGATTTATATATATAGTCATTTTATTCGGTGCATAGTAAAATGTACCTATACTACTTTCCTGCGTTACTTCCTTTGATTGTCGTAATTTTAATAGGTCTACATGCGTTATAAATCGCAGTTCTACCAAGTCATTCGATTTACTATGTGTCTCCACAACTTTTGGTTGATCAGACCAATTGTCAGTAGAACTCATAGCATTTCGAGTGCCCTGGTTGGCTTTTTTCACTTGCGCACGCGTCATAACATTCACAGCATCCTCACTTAGTTCTTGTAGCTGCTTTGATGTAATTGTCAAACGAGATAAGGCGTCTGCAGCCGCGTTATCCGTTCCGCGCACGTATTCTATATTAAAATTATACTCTTCTAAAAGTAACCAAATTTCATTAACCTACTAGACGGATCTTTCATACCATACAGGTACACCAAAGGGCGGTGGTCAGTGTAGATGGTGAAAGTTCGTCCGTAGAGATATGGGCGAAAATGTTTTACTGCCCAAACAATCGCTAGTAATTCTTTTTGAATGGTTGGATAATTTTTTTCCGCTTTGTTAAGGCTTCTGCTTGCAAATGCTACCGGTTTCCCATTTTTATTAGATAATATCGCGCCAAGTCCATATCCGGAAGCGTCTGTTTGCAGTGAAAATGTATTGCTATCGGAAAAATCTGGGTACTGTAGTATAGGATGAGAAATAATACATTGTTTTAAACATTCATAAGATTTCTGACAGTACGTTTAACTGTCCAGTGCGCGCGTTATTAAAGTAAGTGTTGCGTGACTTACCTCTGAACTGGCTTTGAGGGCGACGAGCCGGTCCTCGACCGCGGCCCGAAAACTGCTGGTAGCCGTAGTCGTGGTAGCGCCCAGTGTGGTGAGCATACCTGGAGTTGTAGTTACCCCGTCCACGACAGAATGTTGGGCTGCCTCTAGAATTGCGGACGAAATTATTCATAGAATGCATGGTCATTACCTCAGTTGACAGAGGTGTTGTAACACTTTCATCTAAAGCTATCTGTATGGCATCCTTTAATGACGTACAATCTCTAGCTGAAATAATTGTGCCCAACCTGCGATCACGCAAACCTCCCGCAAACTGTTTTATAGCTTGTTTTTCATTGATGGGCTTCAGAACTTTATAAGCCTCGCTCGTCCCATTAGCTTGCGCAATCGTAAGATCCACAAACATTTCAGAGAGCTGTTTCCCAAAATCGCCGATGGAAATCTCATTTTGCCGCAGTGACAATAATTTCCGTTGTATAGCTACTGCAGATTTTTTCGGTAATAGGTTACTCCGCATATCTGTCAGTAATGCTGACACCGTGCCGTATGATTCATCTAATTTTAATTTAGCCGACTGTGATAACCGACTCAGAAGCACAAAAGAAATTAATTTTTGTTGTGAGTTGCTATCAAGAATCGAACTATAGTAACTAATCCCGTCAATAAGTTGCTTCGTACACGTATCCTCATCGTTCATCACCGGTAATAAGCTCAGCGCAACTTTCAAGTCAAAGGTCTCCGTCTTAGATTCCATTTTGGATGGTTCACTCGACCTACCAGTTAAATTGCTACTCGACGGTTCTGAATATAACTGTTGTATTTCCGAATACAAATTCTTAATTTTACCAAATATGTACGTATTGCTAATAACTTATCATAAATGTCCTGCAGATTTTCCGCCATAGAGTTTAACGATATAGGTACTTGTCCACAACACTTTACGTACATACCCCACGCACACAGCACTTTTTCACACTTCACTTAGCCGCGATGTGAACGCCGCCGTCCCCTCGGGAATACCGCACGACGGCCGCAGCAGCACGCCTCTCCAGCGCACTGTTGAACCACTTGTTGATGTACCGCAACAGAACTAACAGGATTGCTAGCCCTACGACGATGATGATGGCCAGCATATAATAATTCATTGAACTCACGCTTTCCGCCAATATATTCGTTGTTTCCCGCATCCCATTGTGATAACCGATTTGCGTGATAACTTCGTTCACCTGCGGCTGCGGTGGCTGATTCCTTGAATTGCACATTTTCCTTTTTTATTTCATCCGATTATTCAGACAAATAATATTATGCAACGGCGAACTGAGTCAACGAACTAGGTACTATGTGAATGAACTCTCGGCGCTGCCAAATATGGCCAGCTCAGATGGCAGGATCGCCATGTAAAGGAGTGCTATCGGGAGACAAGTGATACGAACGAATGCTGATTAAATACTACTTTATTAATAAGAATCGTCTGAAATATATAGCTCTTACAACTACATTACATATCCACTACAGTTCAATAATATATGTTGAATTTATTTTAATGAGGTCGCTTCATTCTGTTATGTACATAGGTACCTGTCTACGCGTAATATTATCATTACATCTATACATGTGCCATAATTGAATAGATAAAAAATGTATAATCTTTGTGCTATTTGCAAAACTTAAGAAAATATTTTCGTTCACAAATAGGAAAGATACAATCGCAATAATTATAAACAGGGATCGTAAAATGCGAGCAAAATCGACTGCAGAATTGACGTATGACAACCAGTGACAACCCTAGCATTTTTTGGCCATCATTATGCCAAAACGATACGACGATGTCCATCAGTCGGTCACTAGCTTTGGGCGCAATTTGGCAGGTTTGTATACAAGTAGGTACCACCTGGTGATCTCGCCACAACTAATTACGTTTATTACAGTCTGAATTTCAACCACAGTAGTATGCGTCCGAATTGCACCCAAATGCCAATACTACGAATACGAATATAATGGCTCATGAGAGCCAATCTTTCGGTATATCTTTTTAGGGTTCTGTACCTCTAAAGGGAATAAGGGAACCCTTATACGACCACTTTGTTGTCCGTCCGTCTGTCTGTCCCCACGACAAGAGTGACAAGACCCTTTATCTCGGGAACGCGGTATCGAGTTGAAATTAAAACTTTACATACAGTCCCTTGAAGTTGTAAAAAAAATCAATCAACTTCTAAGTTAACGTAAAAAAAGATACTGCCGTTTTTGCCGGAAAAAACGTACATGTACCCATTTCGAATTCCATTGACCTAGAACTATTAAATTTGGCAAGTTATACCGTTTTATCTACAAGTATAGGGAAAAATCAGAAAATTATACATTTGTAATAAAAAATAGTCTTTATTTAAAAGTACGTGAAACTGTTTTCCAACGGTAAAGTGAAGTTTGCCCGTTGCTGCTCAGTACAGTTTATATTTTTGTTAGAGCAATATGCTATGCAGTGCTTTCATAGTTCGTACGGAAACCTCGGTGCGTTATTTCGATTTGCATTAGACCGACTTTTTTCGGTATGTGGCTTTCTTAAGTTTCCCAGTCTTAACATGCACCTAACATTCTTTCCTATTCACTTCTGAACATCTCTTAAAACAAACTAGTTAAGAAGTAAGTACTTCAGATGCATTCATTCGACTTTATTCCGGTTTCTGACCACCATCGTTTAATCATAATTTAGCTAATGATACCAGTGAGTCCAAAAATAAGGCAAGGATTGTTTTGATTTCAACCTTTTTACATGCGTACGTAGTGATTTTCAGATAATCGGCGTCTCGTACAAACAGTAAAACGTTTCTTGTTTCAGTGCGCGGCGCGGGCGGGGCGGCATGACGCGGGGCCGCCATGGGTTACGTCAGCCGTCGTAGCGCCCACTACGTCACGACATCACAACCACCGTTACTTCATTCGTAAACGCTCTATACTGACATAGTAAAAAATCAATTACATTCACAACGCAGCCGGTAGTAAACGCTACCTATGAGGCTAGCGGCGCCTGGTTCGAGGCCCGATAAGATCACAGATATAATTTATTTAACGAACATTTGTCCCTGAAACTTTAATGTAGGTATTCGGCTTTCGGCATGGCTCGCGTTACTGTGGGTGTGTCGTTTACAAACGTTTACACTTTGTTATATCTATTTATGTAAGGATATCTAAAATAAGGATTATGTACTATATTATTTAGTTTCTTTCATCACATACGAATAAGAAAACTGAGCGCCGAAAAATTTACATATTACTTACACAAACATTCACAAAATTTCATGAAAATCGGTTAAGTGCGACCTCAAACAAAAACGAAAAAATGTCGAGTCATCTAAACAGTCGAAATATTTTTGGGCCAAGTTGAAACGGAGTGGGTTAGCTCGCTGGGTCAATTTTCGAACCAGCTCACAAAATTTCACGTGGAGCGTTTGAGAAGTGCGTACGTGCCTTTCGGTAAAACCGTCAGAAAATAAAACTTTGAGGAATACCTATTAGTTTCACAGTTATGTTTTGAGAAGCAGGAAGAAGGAAAAGCCCGACATGATATAAATTCGTATGGAAATCATCTTCAGGGACTGTTATCGAAACATCACAGTGACGGACGGCCTAGTGCAGTTACAAATATCTTTGACCTGTGAAATCAATATGTCTCAGACGTCGCAGTATTGTGATTCATACATAATTCCCAATTTGCAAAACATAAAATGAATAAATCTACGGAAGAATAATAAATAATAAACACGTTACGTTACCAGTTCATATCTAACTAACGGAAATAAGAAAGTCAACTTTTCAGCCTCTGTGAAACGATTCCTATTACGCCCGATAAAATGGATGGTTTATCCCTAAAATTATTTACATTACAAATAATGCGAGTCTTCGACATGTGTCGACTTTTGGGGGTGTTAATCCAGGGTTTGGGAACCGGCGTCATTCAAGGTGACATCACCTGCGCCAACCTGGCGCCGAACCCACCTACCTAGTGTCAAATAGCCTATTTGTGATGATGAGTTACTTAATGAAGAAATAAACAAAATTATATAACTGGGTAATTGAATTTAGGACAAGTGTCTGTCATAAATTTTTCTTATGAAACACATATTTTTTTTATAGTAATTACATTAGTCGATATGAGTCAATATTGAAAAAAAAAACGTGACCATGCAGTCTTCGCATTTCGCACAATTTGCGAACTATGCATAAATCTGGTAGATAGCCATACCTGTCGTGTTAGATTCAATTCATATTAAAATAAGCTTGTTTGTTGATAACAAGCATTTGTAATAAGTTATGTCATAGTTTGCCGCAGTGTTAGAGAGAATGATAAACATCGAAAATGCCGATAAGTCATTGCCTCTGCAGCCTAGTCGCGTGAGCAGACACGTGATGATTGCGAAGAAATCGAAGTATGCTGCCAGGAGCCATTATCTCCACTAATAATCACGTTTGCAATTCTTCATCAGTAGTGCCAAGTTGAATGCACGGTATTTTTTACATATTAGCATGAAAATTTCCTCAATTTGAGTTGATAGTTGGAACGAGGATGAGAAAATCCTAACAAGTATTATGATGAATCGGATTTCGATCTTTGTTGGTTGTATGGATGGGTGGAGGAGAAAGGAGGTGTAGGTAAGACGCTAATTTTTATCGTGCCCGGCTAAACTCACTTAACACTTTGCACGCCGATCACGAGAACCACTCGGTACGCATTTTTTCTCTAATTCGCCGGCCATTTTAATAACTGCCATGTCTAGCTCGCCGATGACGAGTACCACTCGTGACACTTTTTTTCTTAGAGTCGCGGATAACGAATAGTACTCGTGATCAGATTTCATACTGTTTGTATCAAAATATCGAACACAGTTCGTGATCCGCTTAATAGCAACGTGTAGAAGAACGTTTAAGCTACCCGCACACATACAATTTATTAACGTGAGGGTTGGGGGAACGGCATGCATGACGATGCGTCGCCCGCGCTGTCTCGTCAGTGCGCTGCGCGGGCTACCTAACAAATCCATGTTAGAGTTTTTATTTTTTCATAAAACGAGTTCTTTTCAGCGACAGTTTTAAAATAAAATAAATATCATAAACACATTGTTTTATTTTTATCATTATAAAATACTAAAACACCTCTTAAATAAAAAATAAATTATCCCTGTATCTACGCTAATTATTATTTTATAAATCTTAGAATATCACCGAAAATCGCCGGCGAACCATAGGTGGCGCCGTAAAAAATGCGCGGCGTTCTTGGGAAAAAGAGCATCACGAGTGGTGCCCGTGATCAGCTGTTGGAGCGCGGTACCGATTATAACTTACGGCGTGCAAAGTGTTAAAGTACGAAACGACGGAAGAAAACAAAACAGCAAAAAATAACTGATCATTATTTAATTACTTTTGAACACAAAAAATATTTATGAATTATATAAGGCTGATGATAATAAATAGATAACCTAAGGAAACAAAGGAAAAGGGAATACTTAGATGGTAGGCTTGTCAATTATCCGGCATCCTGAGACTCGGAAGGACCTCAAGGGTTATTTGATTTAAGTATAGCTTGGTTTTTAAACAAAGTAAGTAACTATATAAATTAAGGACAAAATACATTACGCTGTTAGTTATTATTAATTTCTGGTTAACGGCTCACTACGCATATTAAATGATCAACCTTGCCAGGCGTAACCAACTGTTAGTAACTGTTAATAAAATTGGGTATTAGATTAGAACATAGTATAGTCTATTATGAATGGGGTAAATCGTCACATTAGAAGGTACAGACAGAACACATATCTCTTGAAGCAGAGGGACAACTGTGATATTTCTTGAGCCGATCACAGTGACGTCTTCAATGATACACTTTTATTTATCACCTATCTACAAATATAGTAGGTGTTCTTTGTTAGTAAGTAGGTATTCTTTTTCAGGGATCTACCTGAGTCTCAGGTCTCCGGGCGGCGCCGTTATGGGCGCATTCTTCGCACCCGTAGTGTTCAGTTACACACATATACGCAAGTACACGTTTTAAACTATTTCGCTGCATCGGCGTAACTAGAATTTGCACAAACAACCGACAAATACAGGCCACCGAATATGCATATTGCATTTTTTTCTGGCAACTGTTTTCGATAAAGGGTCGTCATAAAACGATAAAATTGTCCCCTTGCAATTATTAGACGGTACTAATTCTACTTTTGTATTATAGAATATATTGTGTCTCAGTAGTTGTGTATCCAATGTATAAATACCTACTATGTACGGTAGATTTTCATTGGTGTAAGTGATTCTGACGCTTAAGACTCGTACTTTGACACCACCTTGGCACAGTTCCAAGTAGTGTTTTCTCATATTATTTATAACTTCGCCCCAGATACGAAAACTCCATGTCACTTCTGAAATCTTACTTCAACGCATGTCTTATTGCTTTGTCTCTAATAGAGACTTGCCGTTTCCGAAAATTTCCGGAAACTTTCTCCATTTCCCATACAAAATCTGGAAAGTTTCAGGATTTTTTTGGATAAGGCACATCTCTAGTCTCTAATTGATATTCTATAAATGTCACAAGGGAGTTATACAATTATAGTTATTTTAGGTAATCACTAATCACATTTAAGAATTTAAAACATTATTTACCTATTAATACAATTCATAAGTGGGGAATGACGATTAAAGTAAAAAAACGGTTTTCTGCGTTTTGCTCGTATTAAAGTATTGTATGCAATTTGCTGGTAATGCAATAGTTACACACACAATTAGGTCTTAAAATCTCGTACCATTTTTGAAGTGGCAATACTTTACATTTCGTGAATAGTGATGAATTGAGGATGGATGTGCTGCACTTTAGACGTGGCTAGAAGTAAGTGGTGATCAAGGAGAGCTAATGCCGTTTAATAAAATACTTGTCGATTGTGAAAATCATGTATAATTTCTATTTTTTTGCTAGTAAAATTTGAGTCTATAAAGGATGGATAAAAATGTTTGTTAGGTAAGTCACATACAGCAACGGCGTGGCCGCTTCTTCTTGCGTGTCTGATGCCCAAGGCACGGTGTGCACGGGGCACAGCAGGTGATCGGCGGTGGCGGTTCCTCGCATTGGATGTTCTTGCAAGCATGCGTGGCCGGCTTGTGCTTGGCCGGCGCGCGTGGCGTCACGAGTTCCACCTTTGAAAAGTATTGTATGGTTATTTAAAGTTACGAGATATAAGAACTTATCATATAATAGTTATAATATATACGCTTACTTTGTATAAGCTTGTTTAGTAGTACGCTCAGTGCATATAATATAATGGACGAAATATCTACTTACGTAAAAAATAACGTTATTTAGATATAATATCAATTGATATAACGATTAGGTATAGCATATTCATAATACCTAAGATTTAAAACATATACTATTCAATTAATCATAATCTAACATCAAAAAGCATATTAATGCTCGTATTGTATAAACCTTATCTTACATACTTACCTGACTGGCAGAGGCTAGGTTTTGTTTGGGTCGCAGTTCAAACCTAACCTATCTTTCTGGCAGCGGTTCCGTTTTGTTGGGGTCGCAGTTCAAACCTAACTTAACCTATCTTTCTTTTAGTAGTTCAATTTTATTGGGGTCGCAGTTCAAACCTAACCTACCTTTCTGGCAGCGGTTCCGTTTTGTTGGGGTCGCAGTAGAAACCTAAAACCTAATCTATCATTCTGGTAGCAGTTCGATTTTGTTGAAGGTCGCAGTTCAGACCTAACCTAACCGAACCAAATCTAACCTACTTTTCTGGTAGCCTATCCATTGGGTATATCAATTTCATATTATACCTATATTATAATCCTTATACTATAAGATCTTCTTGTGGTCTGTTATTCCTTACAAAAGTATTAATTTTGTTGGTATAGCTTGCGTTAATTATCTTGTGAACGTTATTAATATAAAATTATATATTATGTTGTTATATCTCGTGGGACGCACCCTTTAAGTTACATTTATACCGGATGTGGCCTGTAACAGGAGCAATAAATTAAAACATAAGTTGATACTATTTAAGAGGCCTTATTCCTTTTAAAATGCTGATTGTTTAGGCATTTTTCTCTATTATCGAACATATTTCTTAACATATTGTTGATGTTACTTCCTAGAACAGGGCTATTGGGGTTTATTGATATATATTTGAAACCTAAAGTTTGAATTTTTGTTTCAAAAAGTACTCGAAATTGACAAAATTCACGCGGAAAATTAGTTTTTTCAACTTATTTTTGACTGCACGCAATAAAAGCATAAAATAGCTACGTTACTTCCTAGAACTCGGGGAAAAGTATTATTCACTTCAAAAAGTTGGTTGAAATTATCAATATATTAGTCGTAATACGAAAAAAATAAAATTTAAAAGGAATAAGGCCTCTTAAACTGAACTTTTTAGGTATCCTCTCTCTCACCAGTCTTCAGAGTCTCAAGCCAACAATAACTTTTTCCTCAAGTCTACGTGGGTCTCAACATGACACGAGAATATTACGATCGCCTCCTTCATGAAAGTAAAGTTAGTCATACAAAATATATGAGCTACTTTCTTAACAAAAACTATGAGAAAAATATGTAAAAAATACTTCCCCTAATAAGGTATAGGTACTACAGTAAAGGAAACAGAAAAACGTATCTTTTTGACCCTTATAGTCATTGGCCACGAGTGAAAATGGTACGTGTTATTTTTTAATTCATTGACTGTGCATATTTTTGGGAAAACTACTCATTCTATTGATTGAATCTGTGGCTAAATTTTGACGTTATTTATCGACATATATTTATGTATTATATAAAATATCACTGTCTACTTTAGGGGTTACACTACTGGCTCTATTTAATTTCAGTGTGAATGCAGTTTGATAGCAATAATCGGGCCATATGGGTGATACATTGCTCAGACGGATAATGTCGATGTCAATTTGATTATTTCTGGTGTATTTATTCGGGTTAATCATTACAGACATCTGATCTTTAACAAACACAGGACCGGCTGACGCTATCAAAAGGTAGGAAAACTTTATACTATAGGTACTAGTACTTAGATTAGCAGCAACCGCTATAAAATCGCTTTTGTTACGGTGGTATAAATATTATCGTTAGATATCGTTTTTTCACCTCATGACAACAGCCAGGCTGCCTATTACGTAATTATTCTGATAGTTGCAGGCCCCTCTTTCTCACTAGGCACTTGCCCAGTCTCACGAGGGCGCCCAATCTCATAAACATAACTAGATGACGTATTTTGAGGATTCTGGAGTGAACAGGGCCGCGGCATTTAAGACGGCGTTGGATAGTTGTTTTTTTTTTATACTACGACCGTGGCCAAGGTATATTGTCGTTCGGAGGCCATTAAATTAGCGCAATCTCTTTTTAGTTAGATTTGTCTGACCAGATAAGCCTTAGATTAGATAGAGCCTTGTGACATTCTAAGTAGAATTTTCTGTTGCTTGTTGCCATGGCGATGTCCCCTGGGTTGCTCTTATAACTTCGATTTTCGGCGGCAACATTCAACAAAAATGTTGTAATTGCAGCAGTTATAAGCTCATTCTTATTTAAAATATCTCTTGAAAATACCAATTATCAACACTGTCCTAAGAATTTTAATCACTATTGTCTCCTGGGTGACGGGACAGAATAACAATAAGAAAAAGTTGATCCACCCACAAACACATACTCATACCAAATTTCAGCTTTCTAGTACTAATGACCACAGAGCCAAGCCGCGGACGGACGGACAGACGGACAGACGGTCAGACGGACAGAAACCAGGCGGACAGACGGACAGACGGATATGGCGAAACTATAAGGGTTCCTAGTTGACTACGGAACCCTAAAAACAGCTTCTAAGGCATTGCAATCAAAAGATAAGAGCGTTTATACTGCATTTGTTCACACTGGCAAGGGAATAAAGTAAGTCATACTTACCGTTGACCTAGCTAGAATCAGATTTTTTTTGGCAAGAAGCAACATCATGAAGCACAAGTAAGAAGGTACGAAAACCGTATATTCGCAGTTGGTAAACTAACCGCGACCTATGTCGATGTATGGGGACAACAGTTTTCGAATGGCAAAGTTATGTTTGTGCCTCAAGCAAGTTACGTGAGTTACGTGACGTAACGATAAATTACGTGAGAGCAATATTCAGTGCTTTCATAAGAACAGCACCCTCGGTGCACGTGTCCGACTGGCACTTGAACGGGTTTTATATTTAATTAAATGTTATGTTCAAATAGGGCTCACTACGAGAGTGTTGCAAAGAAAACTGAAAACGTGACTATTGTGATTCGCGTGTTGTAAAGCGTGATTTTTCAGTGGAAAACCCTTTGTTTTTTTATAAATTTATGAAACATGTAATGTCTCATTTTTTTTTTAATGTGGGTACACCACAATTTTGTATTCATGGTTTAAACCCTTTGTTTGTCAATTATAATTGGGTCTATTAAATCAATTACACGGTGGTGATAAGTTAGGTTTATTTTTAGGGTTCCGTACCCAAATGGTTAAAACGGGAACATTACTAAGCCTCCGCTGTCCGTCCGTCTGCCCGGCTGTCACCCAGTATCTCATGAACCATGATAGCTAGACAGTTGCAATTTTGACAGATGATGTATTTCTGTTGCCGCTATAGCATCAAATACTACTCATGATAATATAATAATAAATAATGAAAATAATTATATCCCATATAAAAATAGGGGATTTTCCATGATATTTCGTTCCACGGGCATTTTCTCATGAACCGAATAATATTGTTACCGATATAACAACAAATAATAAAAAAAAGTCAAGATTAAAGAACGTGTTTTTTGCTCGATATTGGTACGGAACCCTTCGTGCGCGATTCCGACTCGCACTTGGCCGGTTTTTTTATTGCCCTGCAAGTGGGATTCTGACATGATAGGTTACTTAGTTGTAAAACAAACGACGGGAATTACCTCGATATTACCCGTGCGGTTGGGTTCGTCGGTCTGCTTGCCGATTTTCAATACGAACACGTCTTTGTTCGGATGCAGCACTTTGTGAGCCCGGACCCCCTTGGGAGCGTCTTTGGGAGTCACATTGCATGTGTTGCACAGCGATTCGTGGTGTTCCTTCTTGCTGTAGACTAGCTCAGAGTTTAGGGGAGTGCGGTTGGACGTAGCCTCGCATATGTCATCAGGAATCTATAAGATATAATTTATTTTTATAAGTACACAATTGAGTCATATAGAACCAAAGTCAGCAACATCCAATTGTTCTAATACTTCTAATGTAGCAACTTTGAACGTTAGTCTGGTATAGTTAAAGATACGATCTACAACCATATTGGATGTAGCTGACTTTTCTTTTTAACCGACTTCAAAAAAGGAGGAGGTTCTCAATTCGAACTAATTTTTTTTTTTTTTTCTATGTATGTTACTCGATATCTCCGACAATCGTGAACCGATTTTCAATTTTTTTTTTTTATCGAAAGGGTATAACTCCGAGTTGGTCCCGTTGGCACTAAGTCGGGATCTGATGATGGAATCTTGGAGAAATCGAGAGAACTCTTCAAATGTAAATAGGGACATGTACGACGCTTTCGGTAATTTATTGATAAAGTCAAGAATTTACATTCATTAAATAGGATTTGGTGTAAGGAAACTGATGATGAACACACATACGAATCACTATAAAGCAAAAAAAAAAAAATTTAACAAAAAAAAGAACCGACTTCAGTTCAGTAAAACTAAAAAGCCAACAATAACCCGTTCAAGTACAGATTACATTTGACTCACCCTTCGAAGTCGGTGCCAAACCTCGCGTAAACTATAATATATAAATATAAGAACTGAGTGGTTTGGGATCGACTTCAAAGGGTGAGTCAAATGTAATCTGTACTTGAACGGGTTATTATTGGCTTTTTAGTTTTACTGAAGTCGGTTCTTTTTTTTGTTATTTTTTTTTTGTATGACTCAATTATTACCTAGGTACCTACTTAAATATACACTACACAGTATACGAGTACCTATCCAACGACATAACCATAATTTATATAAGGACCGTGCCAGAATGAAAGTGGACAACTGGAAAGGTGCATATTTTTTATTCTGAGTAATATTTACAAGTAAAATATAAAATAAACCAAACTGTAACATTCTCCCTATAAACAATTTTTAGGAATTCGCTGTAAACTGCCTATTTTGCTTGCAATCTGACTTTTTTCTTTATATTCTTCATCAGATTTTGGACGACCAGGTCTGGCACTTTTTTTGACGCCCTATTCCACTTTTTCTTGAAGTCATTGACTGACGTTGCAGCTTTGACATTTTTTTGTAGGTGCCGCTTCATTATAGCCCAGTATCTTTCAATAGGCCGGACTTCGGGGCAGTTTGGTGGGTTCATGTCCTTTTCAACAACGTCCACCTTGTTGGCTTTATACCATTCTAGTGTGTCTTTAGAATAATGGCATGATGCCAAGTCTGGCCAAAATAATATCGGTATCCTGTGTTTTCTGATGAAGGGTAGCAGTCTTTTCTGCAAGCACTCCTTGCGATATAATTCGGCTTTTAAGTTGTCTGTGGTAAAGAATGCTTGAGATCGCATCCCGCATTGACAAATTGCTTGCCAAACTAATATCTTCTTGCCGAATTTCTCAACACAGATAGACTTATCCTTTTGGCTAACAGTTTTGCTAGCGGGTACCGTAATAAACTGGGGTCCTGGTAAGGTTTTAAAATCAAATTTACAGTACGTTTCATCGTCCATTATTATGCATAACCGTTTTTTGGTTAGTACACGATCGTAGAGTTTTCTAGTGCGTTTTCGAACAGCTGCCGTCTGCTTATCGTCCCGTTTGGGCTGTTTTTGTTTTTTGTATGTTTTTAAGTTACATCTAAGTTTGATTCGCTGAATCGTTGAGGGCGACGTATTAGCTTTTTTTGCGGCGTCTCGTACTGAAAGAGACGGTTTTTGTAGAAATATCCGTACCACTTTCTTCTCCAGTGCCGGGTCCCACGTTCCTCGCTTTCTGCCAGACTTAGGCAGATCTTGCAAAACAGTAGTTTCACCAAACTTTTTTATTAATTTGTGCACACCTGACGGACTAACGTTATACTTTTTAGCGAGTTTTCTATACGTCATACCCTTTAATTTGCACCAATCGTCCAAAATATTTTTGCGAATTTCTAAGCTTATTCGTCCCATCTTGACAATACATTAGAATTTAAATTGGCGTTTGTCACTGTGAAAAAGTACACAAAAGTGGCCTTAATAAACGATTAAAAAGTTTTACTCTTTGCCGATGGATGAAGTATTTATATCATCATAAAGTTGTCCACTATCATTCTGGCACGGTCCTTAGGTGTACTTAGGAAATTCCTATATTCAAACAATTCTCATTACTTTGAGCTACAAGTTAGCGGAAACCGCATCAGTCTGGTAGTTTTTCGAGTTCATCCCGATCAAACAGACGGGGGACTATAAATTTCATTTTATAGTACATACTCGTAGGCATGTCTAAAGATAAGTGATATCGATTCTGAAGTCATTAAGTCGTAGAGTCATATGTAGAGATGTACCGTTATCGAGAACGTTTCTCGATTTGTATGGAGAGAGAACTTTCGCGTGAAATTTTCCCTTACAAAATAGGGAAAGTACTTATCGGGGAATTCTCGAAAACGGCACATCGCTAGTAATTTGCCGCATTTTTGATTAAATACCGAAAATAGCAAGAGATTGTATAGTCGTATAGTATAGATCGTATGTGTACGATGGTTGCACCTTCAGCTGCATATGCGTCAGCTTGGACCACGGAGTATATGGAGATGGCATTCAGCGCAGTTTGTTCTAGCACCGCTGTAGCCGACTTTTACACGCACACAATTATATTCGTATAAAAATAAGGTTTTCAAACAAACAGAAGTGAGTTGACATTGGCTGAGCTAATGTGTGCGTATTACGTGGTCATACACTACTACGATCAATGTATCGAGAATTTTAGTCCTTATATGCATATCAGACAATGTCTTTATTTTTATTATAACTTAAAAAGAAATAAAATAAAAGGCAAATGAGACTTTGTGATTCAGTACGACAAAGCCTCGAATTGACAAGAAATTGATTTCTACTTCCGTCAATTCAGTAGTGTCACTTTTGATATTAACGTTGGCTAAATATCGCAAGGTTTTATGTTACAATTTTAAAACATTTAAAATTGAACCCTATCCTTGTAACACGGGGTCTAATTTTAACGACCCAGAAAATGTAATATAAGCTCTGCCAGCGGTATGCATCTAATGATTCTAAAGGTTAAGGGCGTGATCAAATCAAAATAGTTGATATCGATAAAATAATAATATGTATAGGCTTATAATATGTATAATGCATGTTGAAAATATTTCTTTTGTATGGTCGTAAACGTCGTAAATTAAATTATCAGACCTTTTAATTTCTGGCGACGAAATCAAATGGAAGCGTCCATCTCAATCTTTCTATCGTTCAGAATGTTTACTTTACATATAGTGATATATGAATAATAAAAACATCACCTTACAACATTTGGAACAAGTAGTAGGTAAATTATAAACGGAGTAGATTTATTTATTTCATCATATAAAATGTAAACAAATTATTTAAGGGACAATCGTACACAACTCGACCTGGCCTTATACTAACCAATAGTAGACGACGATATAAACAATATAATATATATATAACATCCATGACCCAGGAACAAATATTCGAGTTCATCACACAAATATTTGCCCTTGCCGAGATTCGAACACAGGACCGCCGGCTCAGTAAGCAGGTGCATTAAAACTGCGCCAACCTCGTCGTCAACTGACTAGCACGATTACATTGTGGATTAGCAAAACAATAATACTGTTTTAATCTAATGATTTTGTCACCCACTGCTATTGATTACGCTGTAATAAAATTACTTGTCTGAATTAAAAAAAAAACCGGCCAGGTGCGATTCTGAATCGCGCACCGAGGGTTCCGTACAAACTTTCACTTATCCCATCTTAATTGGCCTGGTTGAGTTAAGTTTGCATCTGAAAAGTATGGCGCCGCATACAAACGAGGTGCAAATACTTATAAAAATAATGTAATAATTAATGTAATTTAATCAGCAAATTCTGAGTTTTAGTAATTATTTTTGACATAAGTAACAAATTGAAATATATGAGACAACAACACAATTAAGTATTTGAGTATTGTTTTATTTTGTTTGCATGCCTTTTTGGTAGAACATAAGCAACACTGTATATACCTTTATCACCTAATTTATTACTATGTTCTTGCAATAAACTAATTTGAATTTGAATCAAACTTAACGCAACCAAGTTCTCCAAATATGATTTACCTATTTATTTACTTAATTAATTTTTATTGCTCAAAAGAAAACGTTCGTACAAAAGGTGGACTTGATGTTTGAAAAGGACTATATTTTTTAAGATTTTTATTAGTATTTGTAGTAAGTATGTGGCGATTTCAGATTTTTATAAGTATTTGTAGTACTTGCCAAATTTCATAGTTCTAGGTCATCGGGAAGTACCTACTCTATCACTTTGATTTCCTTGAGTGACGAAATTTGCGTTTTTGGCGACATAAACGGCCGTATCTTTTTTTCACGTTAACGTAGAAGCTTGATTTTTTCACAGCTTTAAGGGACCCTAGACCTGAGTATATATACATATAGTGTTAATTTCAACTTCATACCTCCACGCGTTTTCGAGATAAAGGGTCTTGACAGACAGACAGACAGACGGACGGACGGACGGAAAACAAAGTGATGCCATAAGATTTCCGTTTTTTCCGATAGAGCTATGGAACCCTAAAAAACAAGGTGATAAAGTGTAAATTATATTATTAAAATGGACAAGTTAGTATGAAACACGAGCGGCTCACATTAAAACCTCCATACAGAATATCGACAATTTATGGTTTAGACTTGTTCCCCCGCACTAAATTGTCAGACGGACGTATACATTGCGTGCTCCTAAAGATGTTGCGTGAATAGTTGCCATGTCAAGCTAGTAATGTATAATTGTCATAATGCACTGCAATATTTTACGAAATATTACAAAATACCGAATTTTATTACTTTCCAGTGAAATTAAACGGTATCAGGTATCTTTTTGAGTATGCAGATCTCGCCTGTGACGATTATAATGGCACAATTCGGCATATTTCTAATTTTTTGGCACATAATTACTCAAGCTCGTTCGTACGGTAACTAAGTGACTGTTGACATCACGTTGACATATCTTTGGGAATTTGGGCATAAGCTCGGTTACGCGTGCCCCGCCCAATACCCAGTCTATAGTATTCTTATGGTCTGTGGCTTGGACGTTGTTTAAGGGATTAGAGAAACCGTATGTGTTAATAAATATCTGAACCCGCGGCGCCGATGCTGCAAGTATGGCCATCGGCCTCGGAGCAGACTGACTCGTCCTCGTCCCAGGAGCATAGCTCCTGCAGCTCAAGCTGCGAACACTGCACCTGGAAGAACAGCTGGTTCTCGTCGTCGCCCGCGGCGCCCATGCCGTAGGTGTCGGAGCAGGCAGACTCGTCCTCGTCCCAGGAGCATAGCTGCTGCAGCTCAAGCTGCGAACACTGCACCTGGAAGAACAGCTGGTTCTCGTCGTCGCCCCCCGCGCCCTTGCCGCAGGTGTCGGAGCAGACAGACTCGTCCTCGTCCCAGGTGCATAGCTGCTGCAACTCAAGCTGCGAACACTGCACCTGGAAGAACAGCTGGTTCTAGTCGTCGCCCGCGGCGCCCATGCCGTAGGTGTTGGAGCAGACAGACTCGTCCTCGTCGCAAGTGCATAGCTGCTGCAGCTCAAGCTGCGAAGGCGATAGTTCGAAGGTTTTGAGACACTGCTCCTGGAAGAACAGCTGGTTCTCGTCGTCACCCGCGGCACCCATGCCGCAGGTGTCAGAGCAGACAGACACGTCGTCATCGCAGGTTCATAGCTGCTGCAGCTTAAGCTGCGAAGGAGACAGTTCGAGGGTTTAAAGGCACTGCACCTGGAAGAACAGCTGGTTCTCATCGTCGCCCGCGGCGCCCATGCCGCAGTCGTCGGAGCATACAGACTCGTCATCATCGCAGGTGCAAAGCTGCTGCAGCTTAAGCTGCGAAGGCGTCAACTTCGGGGCCTTCGCTGTGCTCTTAGGGACCCTTATTTTCACCTAAGTAAAAATATAAAGTACAAACATATTATGTAAATCATTTTCTGGGCAGGTGGGTTTGTTAAAATATTTAATCGTCAACGTCATCATTACTCAGCAGTTTATTTTAGAAGTGGCGTTTGACCACGATGCCTATTTGGCATGTTAGGTATGCTGGTCAAATCAAATAACTTCAATATGTAGGTACAGGGCATTTCCTCTGCAGTGAAGTGCAGTGTTAGAAAGACTCATTGGGTTAAGCCGACCGCAGAGTTCGAAATCAAGATAGTTATTTCTAGGCCCTAGCCTTTTAAACATATTTCGGGCCGAGGAACAGAGCTCAATCTTGACGGCCGAAAAATCAAGTACATATTGCGTGAATCACCTTGAACAGTAATGATTCCATTCCAAGCATTTTACCAGAAGAATTTTTAACCTTACCTCATTTCCGTTAAATGTGGCAGAAATTTCTTCGTATGGCTTTCGACGTTTAGGTTCTTTAGTTTTGGCAGAACCTGGTTCTGTCATTTTGAAATCATTTAAATCAGGATCCAGAAATAATTAAAACATCGAAAATTTTACTTAAGCTACAGATTTATTGTTGAGGCCAATTGAAGCCTTGTTGTCAATTCAAGAAAATATTAGACTCAAAATAATGAAGTCGTTTCATTATTCTGACATAAACAGCCGGCTCGGTGAAGTCGCTATTTGAAACAGGATGCACGGAATTACAAAAGAACCTATTTAGATGAAATTATAGGTCAGAAAATAAAACTCAAATATGCCAAAAGAACTAAACGTACACGAAACGTCACGAGTGATAGGCATACATCATCGTTGGAAAATATTTATGGCGTAAATTAACTGTTTTATTTTAAAATATAAGTACATACACTGTGAAATATTCCATAAATATGGCTGATCACGTTAAAACCACAGGTATACAAGCTGCTCCTTGTCCAAGGATTTGCCAACTGGTGCCCACCAACGTCCCAAGCCCCGGCAAAACCCAAGCTGTCCTTCATCCAAGAAAAGATGTATTTGTTTTAAGGGTATGTTTACCTTGGGGCATTCTATTCGTCTACTATAATGTAGGCTAGCCTTACGTTGTATTCCCTTACTGGTGTAGATATTTATTTACGTTTACGTAGATTTATTCCATGACAATTTGTAGCATCAACATGCTGATCGTGATCAGCATTTTAGGAAGTTTCAAGAAGGTACAAAAACAAATTGAAACTAATTATGTTAATTTGAAATGAAATGAAATGAAATATGAAATAATTTATTCAGTAAGTAGGCCACAAGGGCACTTTTACAAGTCAGATTGTGAGTCTACCGGCATTTCGCAAGAGGAGACCGCTGTTGAGAAGAAAGCCGAAAGAAACTCAACAGTAAGTCATTTTTTCGTAAATTATACTTAAAAACTAATACAATTATATTATAACTAGGTAATTGAAACATATATGTTAGAGGAGATGTACAAGTTTCTCCAAATCAATGTCTACACTAAAAATTATATAAAATAAAGTGATTTTTTCAGAGATGTAGTAGAAGGTCTCTAGGCGTCACGACACGCAATATAGATAATTAATTAATGAAATAATTCAATTCCGTTGAGATGTATAAGGTCTCAAGGGGTCAAAATCAATAACTGATCCAACAAAATAATTAAGTACTTAATTTAAATTTCTTATAAATAACGTTGAAATGAGTACCTACGGATCCGTGTAAAACGAATACGAAAATACGAGCGGTTAAGCGTTTGTATCTTACCTTTACTGTTATAAATCTTGTGCTTAAAAAGTTTATATCGTGCATTTCCAGCACTTTCTGCCACGCAGCATTTTATACCGTAAACATAAACATTTTCTTTTAAGGTGGCTAAAGTGGGTGCGATGGGAGAAAGACGCTGTAAAATGGAGCTCGAACTGGTGACACCGAAAGGTCCAGAGAGGAAGGTACCTGGACGAATTGACAGCAAGGGTACACAGTTCCAGCCACCCCCGTGCCAAGGATGTTGTAATAGAATCCAATGTTAATCCATTCTGTTGCTAAAGAAGCGATTTCTAGGCTTTGCATATGATAGTCATTTTAGATGTGAATAAAGCTAAAGTCTCGTCATGCTGTCTCGGGTTCTAAGACTTTCAAAAATTTTGGAGTAAGCGTATTCAAAATACAGGAGACCCTGTTAAAAATTACAAGAACTTTCAAGATCTTCGTAAGTATATCAGTTCCCTTTTTGTTTAATAAAATTAAGAATACATTCTTATAAAATTACTTGTTTTACTTAAATCGCTGTAGGTACATACAACGTTTACCCTGCGTTTACCGAAATAATGAAACTAATTTGTATGGGATACGCCACAGATACCGGATCCAAACTTCGTCCGACCAGAAAGTGTAGACATTACTAAAGTCCGACAAGAAAGTGTAGACATTAAAAAGGTGGCAATACTGTAGTGTCGTTCCGTTTGATTAATGATTAGAAAGGTAATACAGTATTTCCGCTTTTTAATTTCAACGCTTTTTAGTTCCTAAGCCCTCTCCAAGATAGCCTAATACGTAATATGACATCACGATAAAATGGCACACGGTCGAGAATCAAATTGGCCGGAAGTTTGAGAAAATCCTCTCTGAATTTGATTGTGTTTCATACATGTGGAAGCACATTGCGAGCACTAACCTTAGACAGTTTTTTACCCTTGAGTAGGCAACCATTAGCTAGAACTGGAAATGTGCCCGCCAACCTGCCGTCAGGATGGCGGGCGTCCTTAATTTCTTAAATATCTCTGGAGCTTAAGGAGCACACTGCTCCAATTTTGGCGCACATTTAGCACATTACTAGCACTAACTCCTGACGTATACTGCAGCTCCATTCGTTAATGTACACCCGCCATCCTGATACTCACGCCATCCTGACCTAACTAGTCAGGATGGTTTTGCAGAATCGCCAAACTTGATTCTTTGAGTGAGGAAACAACCAGCTCTCCGTTCACCAGTAACTTCAATTAGCCTTTTCGAGATATCTTTTAAGAGGCTTAATGCGCTGGGGCCCCACGGATCCAGGAGGGACTCGACGCCAAAGGGTACATACAATTATACTCAGCGCCAAGACCCTTATTATAGGTCTACAATTTCATACGTGACACTCCCATGGTCCGTGTGGGGGCGGGAGACGGTACTATTCGATGACACATTGCCGCCATGTTGATCACCGCTACACACGATATGATTTACATTTACGGATATAGGTATCTGCCGATATCCCTAGCAATATACTGCATGAACCTAATTTGTGTGTGCGTGTGGATTGAGTGAGCACCCTTCAAAAATGAAAAAAAAATGTGCTGATCATTTAGTAAAAGTTCTAAAACAATTGTAAAACTAATTGATGAATTTGTAAAACGATAAATAATTATACATTCATTAACGTATGCTCACTCAGTTCTCACAAACAACCAACGAAATCTGTGAATGTGTTTATTTAACATATAATATTTATATCCTATTTTTTAGTAAAAGTTATGCTTAAGGTAGGTAATAATTTGTAGATCACCTGGTTACGTATTTAAAGTTTTACAAATAATTTCGTATGCTCACTCAATCCGCACACTTTCGAAAACCCAATTTCTGATGGAAAAACTGCAGATTGAAACTTCTATATATGTGTATAGTTTAGTAAAACTCATTGTAAAATACAAAACAAACCGCTAACGTGACAGATTTTTGGATAATAAATGTTTGTAAGTGCTCACTCAGTCCACACATTATTCGTAAGTTAAAAATGTAAATATCCTAATATTTGTAGTATCTAGGAAACTATAAAGTAGTTCAACTTTTAATAAAAAAAATTTACTAAATATCCACCATGTAAAATGTCATTCGTTGTCTGCTTTTAAAGATATTCAAATTTAATTTTAAAATACAATCTAAGATACAGTCCACTCTCATTTAATTCCTTGAAAGTAATAAATATTTAATTCTTCTATTCTAAATGACTGAGCCAATCTTAAATTCATGGAAATACATCTACGGAACAACACTGGTCTCGGATTCGATTTCTGTGGTACGATATTTAGATGAAGTTCTGCCCTTGAATGAAGCTCTACTTGTGAACTGTGTTGTGTTCCTAGTTATATGGTATGGATGAACCTTCGGCTGTGAAGCCAGTGAGCTCAGGTTCGATTCCTGGTGGTTTAATACTCGAATGAAACTCTGTCTGTGAAGACATTGAGGCCAGGTTTGATTCCTGATGGAATAATACTCGAATAAAGCTCTGTTTGTGAAGACATTGAGGTCAGGTTCGATTCCTGATGGAATAATACTCGAATAAAGCTCTGTTTGTGAAGACATTGAGGCCAGGTTTGATTCCTGATGGAATAATACTCGAATAAAGCTCTGTTTGTGAAGACATTGAGGTCAGGTTCGATTCCTGATGGAATAATACTCGAATAAAGCTCTGTTTGTGAAGACATTGAGGTCAGGTTCGATTCCTGATGGAATAATACTCGAATAAAGCTCTGTCTGTGAAGACATTGAGGTCAGGTTCGATCCCTGATGGAATAATACCTATTTGAAGTTCTGCCTGTGAAGACAGTGAGCCCAGGTTCGGTACCTGATTCAATTAATTTATTCAAGTCAAAATAAGCTTACAGTTTACACCAAATCGCTTATTATTGACAAAAAGATGAATTTTGATTGATTGAAAGAGGATAAAATAATAATAATTAAAACAACATAAAAAATATATACACATATAATATAATAGAGCCCAAGTTCGAATCCTGGTGGTATAATAATACTCAAATGAAGTTCTGCCTGTGAAAAAATTGACCCCAGGTTCGATTCCTCGGACAAAATTTTGCCTGTGAAACCAGTTAGCTCAGGTTTGAGTTCTAGTTCCATATTATATAACTTGTCCAAATAAAAATATTAAATTAAAATTAACACTACGTTTACTAGAATAAATGCTTACCCTAGTGTTACTATTTTGCCAGGATGGACTTTTCATAATTCTTCGGGACCCTTCTCATCCAAGCTGCCTCCGCTTCACCGACTTCAGTTGTTTAAAAAAGTGTAGACCAATTTTACGTGTACTGTACGATAACGAATTCGTAATCTGTATAAGTAATATCGGGTGTGTTGGGCTGGGCTCAAAACTCCAACCTTTTGCTTGGTTCTCAATATGTTTTTTAAAGTTAAACAAACAATAAATTATTCGTTTTTAGGGTCCCGTACTTACCCAACGGGTAAAAAACGGGACCCTATTACTAAGAATTATTACTTACTATGTCTGTCTGTCTGTCTGTCTGTCTGTCTGTCTGTCTGTCTGTCTGTCTGTCTGTCTGTCTGTCCGTCCGTCCGTCCGTCCGTCCGTCCGTCCGTCCATCCGTCCGTCTGTCTGTCTGTCTGTATGTCCGTCTGTCTGTCCGTTTGTCGGTCTGTCATATATATTTATGTGGAGCTCCAATACAAAAAACGTGAACAGTTGGGTTAAGTTTACACCTCACTTGTATGCGGCGCCATACATACCATGCAAACTTAACTTAACCCGGCCAGTTAAGATGGGAAGTGTTTGCACGGAACCCTCGGTGCGCAATTCTGACTCGCACTTGGCCGGTTTTTCATCTTAGTTTATTGCTACAGGTAAGGCCATTTGGAGGTCAGCAATCCGAAAAGGATTTTTTTTTATGTTTGTATATTTGTGTCATTGTCCATTAATCACGCCTAACCAACTGAATCTATTTAAAAAAAAATTGTTGGACAGGTAGCTAGGTATTCACGGATAGTTAATATTAGGGATGTCACGAATGTCAATTTGTTCACATTCGCGAATGCGAATGCGAATGCGAATATTTCGGATGCGAATGTGCGAATGCGAATGCGAATGCGAATGTTTAAGGAAATTCATTAAAACACTCAGTTTAAGTCATCATTTTAATTTTTTTCTTTACAATCTTGCAATTAAAAGTAAAATCGAGAACCCGAACAGTAATTACAAAATTACAAATTGTTGTTCAAATTTCAAGTAGGTACATAAAATTAGTAATCGAATTTTAAAAGAGGCAAATTATATTTCAAAAATAGTAGTTGCGCCGCCTTTTCACCCATAAGGCGATTTCCATGTTTTAACCGTGGTACCATGGCTTTTGTACCACGAGGGACTACGGGTAATTTTTTTTTCCCGTAGACCCACAACACCAATATGGAACTACGGGTAATTGAAAATAACTGTATTTTACCCGTTGACCACCGCTGTCATATTTTGCAGATTAGAAGATTATGGGTTGACCTAACCATGACTCTATTACAATTTAACTTTCATGTTTGAGCGGGTATTGAGCCTTTAAACGTATTATATCGCATTTTTTTTTTGCCACTTTTTTCATTTTTTTCCTTTGTTTTTTCTATCCTAACCTAACATAACCTACGTTTCTCTTGAACTTTCGGTTTAAGTTTTTTTTTTAATGCGGGGGGCTTTGCCCCCCGAGCCCCCCTGTGGGGGCTCCGCCCCCCGCCCCCTATTTCTCTAAACATATCTATTGCAGCGTGGAACTACGGGGTTTTTTTTTTTTTCGAGGAATGACCAGTGGGCCCACGGAAAGTTTCGTGTTCAAAAAGATAACTTAAAACTGGAGCAGAGGGGTCTACGGGGAAAATTCGGAGAAAAAAATTACCCGTGGTCCCCCGTGGTACAAAAGCCGTACAGAATTAACATGTATGCAAAAAATGTAAACAATTTTGTCTTCTTTATACCTCTCATAGACACTTGTGATTTAGTAAACAATTGAGAAGTTATTTAAAATATACCTAATTTTGGCACCTTTAATTCAAGATGGCGGCTAACGCCTGGGTCCTTCAAGGTCGAGAACTTGGATTTTTATTAACCTGTCATACCTAAACAATATTGTTTCAAAACATTTTCTACGCCACCTTTTGTAGAGCATAAATACCTACTGACTGGATTATACAAACAGTAACCTAAATAAATTGTTGATGTTGAGATTAGCCCGTGTGCTCGTCATACATTAGCAAAAAAATATTTTGTTTTAATTGCATTAATTAGTTTTTCTAGGACGTATATAGTAAATATTATATGTAAAAGCCTGTTAATAATCATTATTTAATGTATTTAATGAAGCGAAGTAGGATGCGTTCGGAGATTTACGTTGGTTACGCCGACTTAAACATATATTTTAACCTACTGTTTGTATAAGAAGTTCCCAATATGCATATATTTTTAGAAACCAGATTAAATAAGCTTTTTAAAATAATAATAATACTTTCAAAATGTTAACGAAATTTAACTAATTTACCTCACTAAATAGAAAAAACTTGTTGTGATTTTTACCTTTTCGGCCATACACTCATATTTTTATATAGAACTATACAAAAATAACATAAAATATGAATTTCTGATATCTGTTTTACACGAAAATGATACCAGACAAGTCCTAGTAGACTTAACTGACCAGCAATAAAGAAAGAAAAGAGGTAAACTTGATCCTCTTCACTCCGCTCTGCCGCCTCACAGGGGACGAATCTGATTTCCCTCCACATCTGAAAATTATCACCGGAAAACACTCTATCTGTGGTAGAAATTTCATGCTTGTAACCCGATGCGCACAATTATGTTAGAAAACAGCGGACTAACAACTCTACTATATGCGTCGTTTTACAATCAAGACTTATTAATAACTTGGACGTAAACTGTATTAGTCATTTTGCAATTTCGGGCGTTATGCTATAGTTGTCGATCGAACAACTAAAGACATTCTACTCACTGGTGCATTCTGCAAAAAAGACATTGTGCTTACCAAGACCTTATGCAACTAAGACGTTTTGCCTATAGAGTCGTTATGCAATCTAGTCCTTACGAACGTAACCCAATCTCTTGTGCGTTTCGTTACGTGCAGACGTGCTCTTATACACAAGTTACCGCCAAGAGCGAAGGCGGCCGACCCGACCATCGGCCGACTGACGCTCCTGACTGACAGCCCCGCCGCCCCCACTCTTCATACCGCCCCGCTGGCCTTCCTCCCCCGTCACCCGCAAACCATGGGAGTGTCACGAACGAAATTGCATACCTATACGTTTATACTGAGCCAAGATATATGTAGGAGAATTGCGGGTGTATCATGACGAATTTGTAAAACAACTATACAAAAAAGTACTCAAACGTACCTACCTACTACTATATATATATATATATATATATATATATATATATATCGTCCACGTACAAGATGGACAGATGACCTTATAAAGGTCGCCGGAAGGCGCTGGATGCAGGTCGCTTCCAACTAGGGTTACCATTTAGGAATTTGAAAAGTCCTGGCAAAAAGCCGGACGAATCGAAAAAAGTCCGGACTTTTTAGTCACCAAAATAGGTAGGCATGGTATTTAGTAGGTAGACGCTCGCATTGCGAGATTTGCGAGGGGGTAGGTGCGGGGTGCGGGCCGGCCGGGCGGTTTTATTACTCATTATTCCAACTTATTTGAAAAAAGCCGGACAAATTAAAGGGCCGGACAAAGTCCGGACAAGAGTCGAAAAGTCCGGACATGTCCGGACAAATCCGGACGTATGGTAACCCTACTTCCAACCGGTATATATGGAAGTCCAAAGGGGAGGCCTATGTTCAGCAGTGGACGTCCTATGGCTGAGATGATGATGATGATGATGATATATATATATACCTACTTTTAGAAAATTCTACCGCTCCGTACAAAAAAATATTCATCATCATCATCATCATTTCAGCCATAGGACGTCCACTGCTGGACACAGGCCTCCTCAATTGACTTCCACATGGGCCGGATAGAAGCGACCCGCATCCAGCGAGTCCCCGCAACCCTGACCAGGTCGTCCGACCACCTTGCGGGTGGCCGTCCTACGCTGCGCTTGCCGGTACGTGGTCTCCACTCGAGAACCTTTCTGCCCCAACGGCCATCGGTTCTTCGAGCTATGTGCCCTGCCCACTGCCACTTCAGTTTGCTAACCCTGTTTGCTATGTCGGTGACATTAGTTCGTCTACGAATCTCATCATTTCTGATTCGATCACGTAGAGAGATCCCGAGCATAGCCCTTTCCATAGCTCGCTGAGTGACTCTGAGCTTCCTTAAGAGGCCCATAGTTAGAGACCACGTCTCGGCTCCGTAGGTCATCACCGGTAATACGCACTGGTTGAAGACTTTTGTCTTCAAGCACTGAGGTATCTTGGACGAGAAGACACTTCGCAGTTTCCCGAACGCTGCCCATCCGAGTTGAATCCGTCGATTGATCTCTTTCTCTAAGTTGGACCTGCCTAATTGGATCGTCTGACCTAGATAGACGTATTCGTCGACAACATCGAGGACCGAGTTCCCAACCAATACTGGGGTGGGTGCTACATGGACATTCGACATGATCTTCGTCTTGTCCATGTTCATCTTAAGGCCTACCTGTTGGGATATTCGGTTGAGATCATCCAGCATTATACCGAGATCCTCCAGCGTCTCCGCCATGACCACGATATCGTCAGCAAACCGAAGGTGCGTGATGTACTCGCCATTTATGTTGATGCCAAGTCCTTGCCATTCCAAGAGCTTGAAGGCGTCTTCCATTGTGTTGGTGAAGAGCTTCGGAGATATTACATCTCCTTGTCTCACACCTCTCTGCAATGGAATCGCCTCCGTACACTGGTCTTGTACTCGGACTGACATAGTGGCGTTGTTGTACACACTCCTGAGCACCTCGACATACCGATGGTCAATTCGGGATCGCTGGAGGGACTGTAGTACTGCCCATGTCTCGACGGAATCAAAGGCCTTCTCATAGTCCACAAACGCTAAGCAGAGTGGCAGATTATACTCTTCGGTTTTCTGTATAACTTGCCGCAGCGTGTGTATGTGGTCTATGGTACTGAAGCCTTTTCGAAACCCGGCTTGTTCGGGAGGCTGGAATTCATCGAACCTGCTTGAGAGACGATTCGTGATGACCCTAGAAAAGAGCTTGTACACATGGCTCAGAAGCGAGATGGGTCTATAATTCTTGAGCAGTGTTTTATCACCTTTCTTAAAGAAAAGCACCACCACACTCCTGTTCCATGCCTCTGGCGTGATTCCCTCGAGCAATACAGAATTGAAGAGCTTCTGAAGGACCTTAAGTACCGGTGTTCCACCCGCTTTCAGAAGCTCTGAAGTGATTCCGTCATCACCCGGCGCCTTGTTATTCTTGAGCCGTTTTAGGGCCATTCTAATCTCGTACAGGCTGATGTCCGGGATATCTTCGGTATAGTGTCGGTGTCAAAAAAATATTACAAAGTTAATATTCAAGGTAAACTGCGATACACCCGCCATCCTGACAGTCAGAATGGTGGATTGTACCTTAACATTGTAATGTATTTAACTTTTTGTACGGAGCGGTACATATATTTTTTAAAGTAAGTAGGTACAAAATGTTACTTATTGAGTACATTTGTTTGGTATATTTGTTTTACAAATCCGTGATGGCACATCCGCCATTCCGACTCTCACTAGGAATTTTGAAAGACCTTAAATGGATAATTGGTGGGATTTTGTTTTATACTTATCTGTTGACTAAACAATTAACTATACCTAAGTGCCCTTTGGGATAACTTACAGATAATTATTAGTTCGTTATTTAATTTATTTTTTGTAGAAAAACATTAAAATCTTAGGTCCTGATTTTAGTTTTAATGGTGATTAGGTATGTCTTGAGAGTCTGATAATAGGAGTCATTTTCAAAAACATGTACATAATTAAAGGCTTGATAAAAACAAAATTACGATCGCTTCTTTTGTGTTACGAAAGTTACTCATACAAAAGATATGGGTAACTATCGTTACACAAAGGAATCAATTAATTTTGTTTTAATTAAAGCGTTTAACTATGTACATAGGTACATGTATTTTGAGAATGACACATATCGAATAGATGCGTAATTAGGTTTTTTTTTTGTTGTTTACCATAATCATACATTTGTGCGTTTGGTTTTATGCTGGTCACCCACGATAACTATGTCACACATATCTTCATTTCTAAGGTGAGCAAGTATAGGATATCAACTTTTTTGTGAACTGAAGGGTGTCGCCACCACTATCTTCGCACACAATCGTATGTTTTCAGTAGAGTTCCTAATTTCGCCGTTTCACAAAAAAGTTGCTCACACTACATATACCTATACGCCAGCACCCAGTCTATTATTTTCTCTGTTTACGAACCCATGAGAAACCCCTACGAAGAAGCAACGTCAGTGCGACAAGATAACATATGGTGGATCCTACTGGACAGAGGGCATTATAATGGTGTTCACATAAAACTTTACGAAATATGTATTTAATAGGAAAAATAAATGAAAATGCTATTAGCGTGATTATTTATTTCTTATTTATAATTACTATTTAAGTATGGATACATTTCTGTTCCCAAAGCCTACTCGAAATCTTGAAATAGTTTGAACAATTCGGTCGTTCCCGGGAAACTGTCAAATTTTGGTTTTACTTGCTTGGGTAATTGCCCCACCGGTTATTTTTTTAAGGTCCAAACATTTTGATTTACAAAGCCCATTCGAAATCTTCAAACAGTTTAATTATATTGATTGCTTTTGAACATTTCGGTCGTTACTTGCTGGGGTAATTGTAGGTTATTGGGCTAATAAGCATAAACAAAATTAAAATCTTATAACTATTCAATTAGGAAATAGATTATAGTACGTATTTTTTGTATAGCTTATCAAGTGATTTTGTATCCCACGTAGTGATGTGCCTTTCCGTATTACTCCGGAATCTTTCCCGAGTTCCCATAAGAAAATCCATTTGAACGGTCAAGGGCAAAATTGGACGGTTTCACGGTATTGCAAAACGATTAAAATTTAACACGAATATTAATACAGATAGTCAGTTTTCACTATAAAACTGGAGATTCTGTAGAATTATGATAGTAAACTAATATATATATATGTATATAGCCACATAATGAGGAAGGAAGATGAAAGCCTTGAAAAGCTGATCATTGTTAGGAACACGGAGGGCAAACGAGTCCGGGACGGTCCCCAACCAGATGGACCGATCAAGAGAAGGGCTCTTCCTCAACCAAGTTTTGCTCGGTCATCAGAGAATTGATGAACAGGCACCGGTGGAGGCAGATCATAAAAACTAGGTGTAGAGCATCCATATCCACCGATGACCATGATCCTCAGTCATGACATGAGGGTGCGACCACAGATTATATATATATATATTAGTTGACTATCATATATATATATATGTATATACTTTTGAAAGCAAATGGGCGTCTAAGTCAATAAGCAAGCAGTTCAGAATTCAGTGCATAGTTTGATTTATAAACCAGAAGAAAGGGAACTGTAGCACTAGCGTATCTTACCTATTTGCACGATCGAACGCATGGGGTGCTGCATGAGGTAAGGCAGGTACTCGTGTCTGTCGAACATGAAGGATTAATTGGACACGGTTCCTCTGGAAGGGAACAAGGAATTTCTATTACGCAGCATTCAGGAGGTGGTTCAGACTTGCATGGCTTGCATGGCTTGCACGGCTTGCACGGCTTGCATGGCTGGCATGGATTGCATGGCTTGCAAGGCTTGCACCGCTTGCATGGCTTGGGCCTGCAAGTCCTACAACGCTTGCAACGACCGCATGGTCTTCGAGAAGCCCTACATATTTTGTACGGTTTGAAACAGCGAGGTTTGCAGCGTTTGCAAGGTTTGCAAGTGGAAACGAAACAGCAATCGAAAGGATTGCATGGATTTTTGCAGGTAGGTAGGTCAGGAATGCAATGACTACGAATATTGCAAGGTAAGGGAGGAAATGATGGACAAGGTGTGTAGGTTGGGCAGGGCGTGCAGGCGGGGTTGGGGGGGCAAGGTGTACAGGGTGATAGAGGGATACAAGTATAGCAGGAAAAACATGAAGGAAAAGGACTGCAGCATGAATCGCATGGTTTACAAACATTAGGTTTGCTGGGGCAGAAAACTATACTAGTTTTACTAAGTGGACAGGCTAAGTCAGGCACGCAGGGTCTGTAAGGAAAACATGGTCTGCAGGGTCTCCTAGGTGGTGGTTTACAACGTCTACATGGTTTACAAGGTCGTTTGGGAGGTTTACAGGGTGGTGGGTTGCATGGTTTAGCACACGGTTCCACAGAAGCGCAACAAACAGTGCAGCCAGTGGGTTTAAAAGGGAACGGAGGATGGCAAGGTTTACAAGGCTTACATGACTTACGGGGCTTACAGGGCCTGGAGCAAGGCCTAGGACAAGGTGTAAGGCAAGGCTTAGAACAAGACCTGGGTATGCAGGGACTGCAAGGATTCTGCCCGGGGCAGGACACTCTACCGCATAAGTCACAGGGAGCACATCGAGATAATTTTGGTCCACATGGGAGTTTGCACCGTAAAGGTTTTTTACAACATCTAGGTTTGGAAGCGCGGTATACGGGCCTGCATTTAACAGGTCGACAAGGTCTAACGGGCGACGGGCATACTAATGGACAAGGAACATTACACGGAGGCCGAGCAGGTGGAGGAATCCATTCCAGCATTAATTCATTTGTAGCTAAGGGTGCTCCACCTAGTCTACGAATGACTAATTCAAACACTCCACGCCGCGGATTATTTGCTGTAGTCACTTTTACGGGTACTTTTTGTTCACTGCTGGAATTGGGTGTAGTACCATTCGATGGGGCATCAGATCCCAAACCCATCAAAACACAGTTAGGCCCTTGACAAGGATTGGCTCCGTATACCGCGCAAAAAGAGGGAGGAGCAATTCTTATATGTGACACGGTTGCCGTTAGGGGAGGGGCAGGTACATTATTCGTATTCCCGCATGCAGCGAGAGAGCTTCCTTTATCCGGTTCCTTAATAGAAACCGCCTTTGAAGTAGCCGTTCCTAAACTTGATGATGCGGGTCGCTTTGCAGTTTGGACAGATGTTGAGGTTTTCCCGGTTTGAGCTTGCACGCTTTTGCTCGGTCTGTGTACTTTTACTAGTTCGTCATTTTCATTTATATCCTGTGTCACGTTTCGATCACGTTTTTTGCTAAAGAAATACATCTCAGAACACAGCAATCCTCTTGGGTCATAACACTTGTTAGTAGTGTAGTCGGCCGTGGTAGACGTGGAACAAGTAGAACAGCACTCGGAACTCATGGCAAGAAGACTAGGCTGATATTGTATGTGGTGTTCGGGACTGGCTTGGAAAGATTTATTGAGGGATGCGGTGGCCTGTGTTCCTGATGTGCGATGGCGACAGAACTGGTCATACAGCGTCATATATACCAAGGTTTTATTTTCTCCATATTCTGACCCATATGCGTTGAGTATATTCGTTGAATAACAATTTCTTTCATCAAATTTTGTTGCAATGTAACTGTCTATAAAGGAGACGCTGTGTCTCATCTTCCTGGTAGTACTAGCAGTGGTAATATATGGGTCCAGCTTTATGGCGCTCGTATATGCGGACATAATTTCTGGCTTTTGGTACTTGTAGCGGGTAATATAATAATTTTCAACTAAATCAAGTGGATCTTGCCAACCCGGCAAATCCAGCGACATTTGATCTTCTGATGAGCCTTGATGAAGCGTCGTTGTCAGCGGTGCACCTAAGATCAGTAGACTAGGCTTTATTTATTGTATAACTCTCAGCTATACATATATGTAGTTAGCATTTTCTGTCTTGTAGTAGTGACTACGAGACAGAAATTGCATTCTTATCTGCATGAGACACGTTTTTAGAGCCTTTTTGCACTGCGTTTTTTTTAACGCGATAAAGTCATGTGCTCTATGAGCGCTCTATAGCGTCGGAATGAGGAATGTATTATGTATAGTATTCGTGGCTCAAGAGAGCGCGTGCACGTATTCGGAGCGTTAAAAGAGCGTACCAAAAACTTGCAAACTACGCAGTTTAAAAGAGCTCTTATGCCTGTCGTTCATAACCTGTTCAGCCGTTCGACGTCGCATTACGTCCGACTAAAGGCGTTCGAATCCGAAGCAATCGCGAACAAACTAAGTCTCAGTTGAGTTCAGCCCACGGATCTAAGGCGCGACGACGACGTTTAAGTATTTATACGCGGAATGGATGAACAGATTAATACAAGCCCCTGTAGAATTAACACGTTTACAGTCCCCATACAAAATGTTTCAATTTTCTTGGACAACCAAGCAAATTACTTCCATCACACGTCCGTGCTCCACGTTTGGGTTAGTATGAAACGACCAGGTACGCACTCGTATTATTACCATACAGAATGCTATTTCATATCTACTAAAATATGAATTGAAAAATTTGAATTGTCTAAAGTCTTTTATCGAATGCAGTAGGAAGTGAGTCATATCTTCGACTATCAATTATTTCAAGGGTTGTACAGTCGCCATCAAATATATCGCAGCATATAAGGTGTTCATAAATATCTGAACACGACTTATATAGGTACTGGGCGTTACAGTACATGTTCAGATATTTATGGACGCCTTATATGCTGCGATATATCTGATGGTGAATGTACCTAGTACAATACAAACTTATCTAATCAGCAGTATATATACATACTTTAGCGAATAGTTGTTCTTTGATTTCAAGCTAGATTTACGTCAGGTAACTGTCAATGTAATTCTTTAATTTACGTAAGTATTATTTGATAATTTTTATTTTTAGTAAAATCTAAACAAAAATATAATTATAGTGATTTGAGTGCGTACCTGGTCGGCTATAGTGACCCATGTACGGGGCACGGAATTGTGGAGATAGTTCGTCGTGACCCATGTATGGGGCACTGGACTGTGAACGTGTTAAAACACAATTTTGACCAATGATGCTTACATAGTTAACGTCAGTGAGCATTTACATTATGTAGATATATACAATATAAGTGTCGTCCCGAGATTTAGAAGAAAAGTTTTGCGTTTTTCATGAATATTGGAGATTATTTTTTCTATTGTCACCTTCGTCAGAGTTCAATGGTTGTGTGTTATGGGGCTTCTAAATGGGCCATATTTTACTGCAATTTGTGGCCGACAACTATGGCCGTCCCTCTCTGACACCCTACGTCAGAGCAAGATGCAAATAATGGCCGGCCACAAATTGCACCGAAACATGGCCAGTTTAGAAGCCCCTTTAGCGATAAAATTGCGTTACTTTTACTCGGTTCTATTTTTATCACGTACATACAGTATCCAGAAAGTTTATCAATCATGTGTCGAACCACGGAAATGCTAATAATATCTTTCAAATATTTCGGCATTGTATTATATGTATATTTTTTCGCTCAATTAAGTAGGTATGTGAAGCTAAGAGATGTCAGATGATGAGATGACAAATCGTCTAAAGATTCACCTCATCGTCTAAAGATCAAAAAACTTCACAATGCTCTAAGATGGCGGATGGACCACAAGCATTCAATGAAACAAGATCTTTGATTAGCGTTTGCAAATTGGTTAACATAATCTTCGAATGATTGCTCTGGTTGATGGAGACTCCCAACGTACCTACGTCCGGCAACTTGACTAATCAACTGTATATTCGTTGAAATTCGAAAGAAAGGATATCCAAACAGGAAGGAAGAATAAATAAAGCAATGAAATAAGAATATTTATACGTTTATTACCTATACGTTAAGTGTACCAATTAATACCAGGGACTTCACATCGGACTTGGATCTCGTTTATTCCATTAGCAAACATTTTGAAGTCTCTGTTTTAGTTAACAGCTCTCATTTCTAGAGCTAGGGATAATTTTATTTTTACTAGGGACAGTTTCCACAACAGGGGTGACACGGTGAACAACTACGCCGAGCGGGCGTACACTGTGCCGTGCGATTGTCTTGTACCGGCACCACTTTTTCATAATTGGGAATGGGTGTTACAAACTGATACTCAAGTTTCGACTTTCGGCCTAACCCCTCTACGGTTTTATTTATGCGGAGCTTTATCACACGGTTGGAGAAGTCGTAAACGACTCCGGGGTACTCCTCTGCCGTCGTCTGCATCAGCTGTGCGGGGTCCTCTCGGGTCACGTCGCCGACTCCGTCCGAATTGAGGCTGAAGTGCGCTCGCTGCTTATGGTTCAAATTGCAGGTGTCCTCCGGCATTTGAAATATCACCTTGTTTCCCGATGGACAGCAATCTGCACATATTTGTGACCGTATCATGAAATTGTTATAGAATAACTGAAGGCAAATAATGTGATGTACTTAATCATTAAACATGCACTATTGTAGTAAAGTTATGATGTTTGTTTATATATGTATATTTAGAATTTCATTCTTTAACCGGGGGAGGTGATGCGTTTTGTCGTATTCTTTTTGATTTTTTTATTCTTCGTACACAACATTCACAGTCCAGGTCGGATTGCATTCTTACGTTTCTTTTTTGTACTGGAGGAACTTTGTCTCCGCCTTTTGGCGTAACCAGTTCCATCTCTAATTTACACTTCTTGTCTCCCTGTACTGCGGTCTTGGCCACTTTCAAAACAAACACGTCTTTGTTTGCCATGATATCGCCAGTCCCAGTCCGCGGCGGCACAGGAGCCGGCACGTTGTGTTTGGAAGCCATAGGACAGCCCTCGGTGGTGCAAGTGAACTGCGTGTTTGCCAGTTGGGCACCATGGCAGCATACATCTTCGGAGGGCAAAGCCAAGCTTATTTGATTTTTCCCACACGGTGGTTTGCACGGATCCTTCTTATCTTCTCCCTTATCAGGAACGAATGGGCGCTGCATCGCGCAATGCGTCTGACTAATCTTCTTGATGATTGAGGCACTGGCAGGCACTTTGATCTTAAGCTCGTTGCCACATAAGTTGGTGCCTATCTCTTCGAATTGTTTAGTGCGACCTGGCCATATTAACAAACATGTTCTCATGTGTTCAGTTTTTGTATAAATAAAGACCATACTAGTGTATTTGTAAAATAAATATATGGCAAGGGGAATGGGGAATAGTACTTTCGTAATCTATTTGTGCATTATGAAGAACGTATTTTGGTACGACTACTATGTAAGCAATAAATTCAAATATATATTTTCAGTTCACATTAAATAGTCTATTACACCAAATTATAGCCTGACAAGTTCCTGTTGGACCCTGGTAGTGGCGCTATAAACGGGAATCATGTACAAACGTCATGTTTGCATTATAATATAAGATGTCAGTAGCGATAGGTCAACAATCATTTGATAAGTAATTAGAATACCAGTCAATCCTTCGTTCGAAATAAATATTGAAAATAATACTTTTCTTGCATCAGGCTGACGCAACGCAACGCTGACGAAGTAATCGACTTTATTATGGGAAATTTATGTTGTGGAAAATTTCGTTTTATTTACATCAGTGATATTCACTGACTTTCAACGTCAGTTATCAAAAAATATTCCTTGCCAGTAAAACAAATGTGTACTGTTCAAAATCCGCAACATGGAGGGTTCAAAAGCAACTTGACGGGCTATATACATCACATACATACCGGACTTAAGTAGTAATTAGAAATATCATACCTAAGGTTCAGTCGGCATCAAAAGTAGCTGTCAATTTTACTACTGGTTGATGTCAAATTACATACTAAAATTGTCAGGTTCTTTTGATGGTGTCTGTACAAAATAGGCAAGGCGTCCATATCCATCCAATAAAGGTCGTTTAAGTCCTATCGTTATTTCACCTAATGAGGTAGGAGCAATTCATTACTAGGTACACCTTGCTGATGGATACATTTTGACGCTATACCACTGGGCCTACGATATGTGGTATGTCGGGGATAGTGCAATACCGCGTAAGTAACAAGTGTAAATACGAATCAATATTCAAACAAATGCAAAGTATTATATTGAAATGAGAACTTTATTGACAGCTGTTATTTACGCGGTATTGCACTATCCCCGACGAAATGTGCATTATACACAATTATCATTATGATCAATATTGGCTGGATGAGAACACGTTATATATTTACTAGTATTATTTAACCCCTGTGTTTTCAACCAGCCAGATTCAGTCACAACTTTCTCACCTTTAGGTACATGCAAACAGTACTGCTGGGTATTCCTACAAGCCATATCCTGTTTTGGGGCGGCCTTTGGACCAGAGCAGTAACAGGGGTCGTCAGGGTCCTCGCATGGCTTGCTGTTGTAAGGGTCGCGAGCTGTAAAATATTCAACACATCGACTAAGTATCAATGTATTAAATGTTCCGCACTGAAGAATTACTTAAGCGTGCAATTCACTATTGAGTATTGCAATGCGCATGGCGACTTATAAGTATGGCATGATCTTTGTATCACTGAAAACATTTACTAAATGACAAAGGCCCCAAGGCTTTCTTAGTAATGTACGATTCACAAGGACCGGGCCGGGCCGGGTCGGCTTCCGCCGCGTCGCAACGTGCGCTCTGGCACCCGGCAGCGGCCGACCGCATCCAGTGACCAGGTCGGGCGGGTTCGGCTGCCGCCACGTTCCAGCGGATGCTGAAGCGCCCGGCGGCAGCCGACTGCGTCCGTCCGAGCGATTAAATCTACTAGGGCGACGGACGAACGAACGGAGCCGAAGCCGCGCGGCGGTAGACGAACGGAGCCAATGGGGCGCGGCGGTGACCGAACGGATCCGCTTATACGCGCGACGACAGCCGAGAACCTCCGTCCGCGTCCGCAAGCGCCCGATCGGCCGGCAGCGGCGCCAATAACATTCGAATATGGGATGACTGTTGTACAGAAGCTCTACATTCCTTTGGCAACTACTTAGATGCGCATAAGCGCGCGCCGACTCCGCCCGGTCACTGGGAATCGTACTTTAAGGTAATTTCTTAGTAAATCCAACCACAAAATGTCTCGTTAAAACCATGTGTCTATCTGATTTATTAGGTACTTATCTAAATTTATTAAGTCATAATAAGGAGTTAAGTATACCTGGTTCGCAAGTGCCACCTGCGCCTCCATGCGAGCCCCCCGCGCCGCCGCCGCCGCCTCCTCTGGAGGCTCCGCACGCGCAAGGATCGTCGCGGCTTTGGAATGCTCTTGGAGGGTTACAAGATCGATCTACTGATTCGGAACCTCCCATCCCGCTACCAATCATAGGCGGAGCGCCACCGCCTTGGAATCGCGTTACTATCCATTTACCGAAACAAGAAATACGGAAAAACATTAGGATTTCGCCAGCATCCACACCGTCTGAACCCATTAAATGGAAGGAATCTTTCATTGCCTCATAGCTCACATTACTCGGATCTTCCAGGAAGGTCTTACGGGCCTGTACGAATTCCTTTGTCATGTCGATTGTAGCTTCTCCTAGATTAATTTTCGACGGCAAACAGCCACAAGGTAGTTCTTTGTAGACAGACACTTTGATAGGAAATTTGCTCATCGCGGTAGTAATGTCGCTTTGTTTTAATGAAAAAAGACAGGATTTCCCGTTGTTAAATGACTTCATAAAAGGAGAGTCATTTGCCGTCACTCGGTTGGTGCCAGGGTCATCATCACAGATGACCAGTGGGTCGCAAGCGGGACATTGAATACTGACACAAGTTCTGAAACCTTTATCTGAAAAGCACGGAGTTTTCGAGTAAACAATTTTATCTATCAGCACTTCCAGGAGGAAGAGACCATCGTCCTGTGTCGCCATCGCAATCGGGAGCTGAAAGCGGATTTTTTTAATTAGATTTTTACATTAACACTTTTTTATTGAAACATAAAATTTTGACTGATAAAATAAAAGAATTACGTGACAGGTGGATGACTTTTACTTTTTATTTACTCTTTATATATTATATGCTAGCATAGAGGTACACGTATTACGAACCTTAATTAGAGCATGTTTAGAAGGTTCTTTCAATTATTAGGGTTCCGTACCTCAAAAGGAAAAAACGGAACCCTTATAGGATCACTTTGTTGTCCGTCTGTCCGTCTGTCAAGACCCTTTTTCTCAGGAACGCGTGGACGTATGAAGCTGAAATTTATATCAATTACTCAGGTCTACTGTCCCTTGAAGCTGTGAAAAATCAAACTTCTAAGCCAACGCAATCAAAAGATACAGCCGTTTATGCCGCAAATTTTCGACACTTGCAAGGGAATCAAAACCTACAGGGTGCTTCCCGTGAACTCAGAATCTTGAAATTTGGTACGAAGCAACGTCTTATAGCATAGATAAAGGAATAATTACGAAAACCATAAATTTTTTTTTTAATACCTAACTTTGCACCTAATTTATATGGGGCGCTATACATACCAGGTGCAAACTTAACTTAACCACTTAGGGATGGAAAGTGTTTGTACGGAACCCTCGGTGCGCGAGTCCGACTCGCACTTGGCCGGTTTTTTTAATTTGATACTCGCAACATATACTTATGAAATATTATTTACAACATTACTGGAATGTCTTTCTATACTTTTCCTATGTGAAAAATGTTTGAGTGTAATCATGTTAAATGAATTAAGTTTAAATTTATTTTCCATATTTACAGTAAACAGTCAAGGTCAAGACTCAAGAATAAATATCTGGCAACGGAACGCACGTAGTTTGCGCTGATTTTAAAGCCTTTAGAATTTCAGACGGACACAACCTATACTCTTAAAATTTCATCAGATTCGGTTGAGAAATGCGAACACTAAGCGAGAGCTGCCAGAAATCCGGAGAAACGGACATCCAAACATCCGGACATCGGACATACTAAACGGAGATGCTTTTCGCTCACTCGACCAAATATCCAAAAATTAAGATGAAACGCCTCTACATTTACCTAGTACGATGTTCGTTGAGAGGGTTTTTTTTACAAGTAGAGTTACTAATAAAACTATGGACTTCAAAATTGTTTGAAAATTAATTTTATTTATTTATTAATATTATTTTAATTATATTATAATTTTTGTGTTTATTTTTTTGTTTTGATATATTTTATTACATTTTTCACTTGAAATATTATTTCATTTACTTTTTTATAATAAGTATAGTCCTCCTCCTCGATTTCGAAGACGGCGACCCAATGCAAGAACTATGGACTTCATCTATTGTGGGCTCTGATATGGCTAGCTAAGCCAAATTTAGTTTTAAACTCTCTTTTGCACGTGTGGCAGTAGAGTTGGCCAGTGGAATTATACGTGTACGCGTAGGAGGGCTTAGGTCGTTCTTTGCGTAACTGGCGTTTTACGTCTAGAGTTGTGAGGCGATTTTCCTCAAACGTTTTTATACGGTCAAAGATGGTAGATCGCCAAGATGACCTATTAGCAGCAAGCTCCTCCCAACACGTATGAGATGTCGTTTGAGCACGTCCTTAAAGCGCAGGTGTTGGCCGCCATGCTTCCGCTTACCTCTCGCTAACTCAGAGTAGAGCACAGATTTAGGTAAGCGGCTATCATCCATTCGAAGGACGTGCCCACTCCATCTCAGCTGCCGTTGCATCAAGAGAGCTTCCATACCCAACATTCCGGAGCGACGCAAAACCTCGGAATTAGGAACACGGTCCTGCCATCTGATCCTTAATATAGACCTTAGGCATCTTAAGTGGTAAGTGTCCAATTTCTTCACGTCTGTTTTGTAGAGGCACCATGTCTCCGCTTCATATAGAAGGACAGGGATGATGAGCGCCTTGTAGACACTGATCTTTGTCTCTAGCTTGAGATCATGGGACTTCCAGACGCGGTCTGTGAGTCGTCCGAAGTTGGCAGCGGCGTTAGCAATGCGCGATTGTATCTCCGAAGCTAAGGTGTTGTCATGCCATATAGTGCTTCCAAGATATTTAAAGCATGAAACTTAGATTGAGATTGTTTTCCATTTAGATTGAGCGCGGCTGGATCAGCCTCAACTCCTCTTGGTGGTTGTTTGAGGATTTGAGTCTTGGAAGCACTAATGACCAGGCCGAATTGTTGACAGGAACTATTGAGTGCGTCAACATAACTTTGGAGATCCGGCATGCTGTCGGACATAAGGCATACGTCGTCAGCGTAAAGTATCTCTAGTATGGAGATCCTTTCGACTTTAGACTTCGCTCTGAATCTAGAGATATCAAATACACCCTTGTCAGTTCTGACGTTAAGCTGGATCCGGTTGCTGCAATACTTTAAAGCGTCTCTCATAACTACCGAAAAATATATGGCAAAAAGTGTGGGTGCCAGAACACATCCTTGCTTAACCCCGCTTGTAATTAGGATCTTCTCAGACAGTTCGTTTTCGTGCTGAACCTGCGCCTTCATTCCAACATGGAATTGACGGATTAGGTTGACGAACTTCTTTGGATAGCCAGATTTTTCCAAAACAAGCCAGAGGGCCTCGCGTGGAACTCTATCAAATGCCTTCTCCAGATCTACGAAGCACATGTAGAGAGGCCGCTGATGTTCGAGGCTTTTTTCTTGGATTTGCCTTACGACCGCAACGGCGTCAATAGTGCCTCTGCTAGGACGGAATCCGCATTGGCTTTCTGGAAGGTGTTGTTCGGCTAACTTGCTAAGGCGAGAGTTAAGAATATGCGCCAAAATTTTATCGGCGCTAGAGAGAAGCGATATCCCACGGTACGAGCTGCAGTCGGAGACATCTCCCTTCCCTTTAGTACAGCTTACAAATTACCGCATCTCTCCAGTCCTGAGGCACATTTTCAGTGTTCCACACTCTTAAGAGTCCGCAGCAAGCTCGATTCTTCATACAAACGTAGTTACGTCCTTATTTTAATATAACATGTCACATTATCATGAAATTCTCTAAATATAATGAGATAAGATATATCTAGGGCTAAAACTAGTTTATGACTCTTGAAATGTTAATAGAAAGAAAATAGAGCGAGTACAAGTTTTGCATTTTTAGACCCCAGAAAGTTGTTCAGTTCGGCGGCATACTACGACCAAAATATAGTTTAGATTGAAGTCAAAACCTATTTCCGGTGTCGATTAAACTATGCAGTTTGATAAGAAAAAAGATTTATCAAAATTGATCTTGTAGTTTTAAAATGAGAGCGTAACTACGAAAACCTTAAAATAAATTACAAAAAATTGTTGCGAAACTGCAGCGAATTACTCTAGCGCGGGGAACGGTCCGGGGGGGCGGCGGTAAGCACCGCCCTTATCATAGCTACTCCTAGCCAGCCTCGCGCAACTCTCAAGGTAAAAAACGATCGACAACGGCTGTATGAAACGGAGGTGAATTTTTTGGTATTCCCTTGTTTTGTCTAAAAATTATTTGCCTAATTTCAGTTTGCCTAACAACTTTTAGTATAACCAACGGTTTGCCTAATTTCAGTTTTCATAATTATTGTTTCAATAAATGATCACTTTGTCGAAACTCGTTTAGTCTAATCATCACTTCAAATACAGTTTGTTTCGCTTAATATTAGTTTAACTAATTCTTATATTGCCGAAAGTTATTTTAACTAATGATTATATTGCCGAATGTTATTTTAACTAATGATTATATTGCCGAATGTTATTTTAACTAATGATTATTTTGCCGAATGTTATTCTAACTAACGACCAGGTTAGGTTAGGTTAGAACTGCGACCACAACAGGACCGAACTGCTGCCAGAAAAGTAGGTTAGGTTAAAACCGAACTTAATGGGTTAGGTTAGGTTAGAACTGCGACCACAACAGAACCGAACTGCTGCCAGTAAAGTAGGTTAGGTTAGAACCGAACTTAATGGGTTAGGTTAGGTTAGAACTGCGACCACAACAGAACCGAACTGCTGCCAGTAAAGTAGGTTAGGTTAAAACCGAACTTAATGGGTTAGGTTAGGTTAGAACTGTGACCACAACAGAACCGAACTGCTGCCAGTAAAGTAGGTTAGGTTACAACCGAACTTAATGGGTTAGGTTAGGTTAGAACTGCGACCACAACAGAACCGAACTGCTGCCAGTAAAGTAGGTTAGGTTACAACCGAACTTAATGGGTTAGGTTAGGTTAGAACTGCGACCACAACAGAACCGAACTGCTGCCAGTAAAGTAGGTTAGGTTAGAACCGAACTTAATGGGTTAGGTTAGGTTAGAACTGCGACCACAACAGAACCGAACTGCTGCCAGTAAAGTAGGTTAGGTTAGAACCGAACTTAATGGGTTAGGTTAGGTTAGAACTGCGACCACAACAGAACCAAACTGCTGCCAGTAAAGTAGGTTAGGTTAAAACCGAACTTAATGGGTCTTATTGCCACTTTTTTATTTCTACTCTTTTTGGTCGCACTGTAATTAAGTATAATTAAATGTGGTAGGGCGTTTTTTCTTACTAAAAAAAATGTGCGTGCGGATATTATGCGTTTAAGGAAAATAAATGGCCTATTAACATTGGTCAGTTTCATATGACACGCAGCAGAGAACTAGTTCTGATTGGTTCAATTATTACATTATTAAGCATTATCATCATCATTAGCCTTTTACATCTATAACAGATGAGTTAAGCAGCGTCTAATAAACTGCGGCACTTTCGAAGATGGCTGGATAGCCCGATACGAGAGCGACAGCCGCGGCCGCATAAAACACTATTAAAACCTATCACATTATTATACGAGTATATATATTAGGGTGGATATTGTAAAGTAGGTAGTTTTGCAGGGAATTGAATATATTTAAGGTGTATACTTTGATTAATAAATAAATAAATAATATGTAATAAAAAAAAAACGTAAAATAATATACTGTGCAAATTAGGCAAACTGAAATTATACAAAAATTGTAGTAGGCAAAATAGCGTTTATAGGAAATGTAATTATATTAGTTGAATAATAGATAAAATGAAATTATATATACAAAAATTAGGCAATATGAAAATTCGGCGAAACAAGATTATGCAAAATATTCATTAAGCGAAATGACTTTAGACTAAACGAATATTAGGCAAACTGAATAAATATGCAAAGTAATTTTAGACAAAATGAAAGTAGGCAAATCAAAATTAGGCAAAAAATTATTCGACCAAACAAGGGTAAACCGAATTTTTTACCTAAGTTTGAAAGAACGTTGAAACCTACAAAGCATTAGATAATTGGCGACAATCGAATTTAGGCGGGTTGTACTTCAGCCGCCATTTTTGTCCGCCATGCCATGTTAGATGACGTTTCTATTACTTTCTATTTTGTTGTGTAGTCTGTCACTTCTGTCAAGGTTCTGCGATCTTTTCAAATAATTCAAATTTCACAAATAATCTAATAATTTGCATTCTTTGGGTGTAGTGGTCGTCTAGAAGGTACACAAGACAATCACAATTGCAAAAATGAGTGGATTGAAAAGGAAAAAGTGCGAAATATGCAGAATGAAAACGTGTCGAATGGACGGTCAAAAAAGACTATTCATGGCAAGATTTCCACCGTTCGAAGATCGGTAAGTAAAAAATATACTTAATTACTGCGTGTTATAACCATGTTAATCGTAAGTTTCATTGAAAACTTGGTATTTCGGGTAAAATAATACATACCCTTATACGTATGTAAACAATAGTGCTGTATGTAAGTTTTATCGATAATTTTCATTTGAAGTGAAAAATACCTGGGTAAACACGGAATATCTTTCTTCAAGCAAAAGCCTATTGGTATGTGTACTTATACAAAAGTGTGCACTTGAATACAGCTGTTAAAGCCGTCTCAGATGAGAGGATAAGACATTATTATCACTACTTTTTATGCCAGTTTGAGTTAGATTATGGTCACAGAAATATTTTACGAAAAATCTTCAATGGACTATGAATGGTACGGTTTCATCTGGACAAACAGATTCATTTTTACTCTGTAATTTTCTGTTTACCCTGTATTATTTGTGTTGCAGAACTTCCAACCTGGAGCACAGACTGGAGTGATGAAACGGCTTTTTTCGTCTATGTTTATCAGCAAGCCAAGCAAAGTTTGAACGAAATAAAATTATTTGCACACTTGTTTTTTTTTATGAAGTCAGTAACCTAAAGTAAACCAAATGTTTACATTGAAGCGAAATATTTAATGATTTAAATTACCGGAAAGCCGTTGGAGACGCGGGTGCGAATGCGAACCCCGCCTGAACCATTTTTTTTTAATACCGATATCGATATCGATAATTCGATAATTTGTGTAACATGTGACATCCCTATTTTGTTCTTGATGTTGGCATTATGTCATGAGTTGACACTGACACTGATATCGTTTGCGGCTTCATATTGGCAGTATGTTTCGCCCCCGTTTCATACTAATGCGAGTTCACGCTTTTTGTATGGCACTCCCGTCTCTTAAAACGTAGTGATTACATACTCTTTGCTCCTAGCACGCTCTCGCTTTACTGCTAGCGCCCTGTCTTCCTCTAGGTGAAACAACAACATTTTAAAGCGTAAGCGCGCGATCTCAACGCGGAGTTGAGCGGACCTTGCTGCGGACTCTTAAGATAAGATCATACAGCCTATTTACAATGTGATGTCCACTGTATTTATAAATTTCAGCCGGAAGCTGCTGGTCCATTCCGGGTGTTATAATAAGTAAGTACGTATTATTTACATATAAATTTCTTATTATTATTCGCTCATTATTCACGTTTCTTAGGTTAGTTTTTTTTTATAATAAAATTTGTTTAAACACTACAATATAAAAAATACATTACAAATATAACTTAACACATTATAAATATAACACATTCTAAAAAAACCTTACCTAGGTTGCCGCCAGCTGCAGGGCAGGGCCCAGGCTGCTGATGGTTAGGGCTGCAGAGAGAGTAACTTTCTGACCAGTATCCAGGAATACCGCCTTCTGAATCTGGCCCTTGATTAAGCACCCCGCCAGGGGGTCTGTCCTGGGGTTCTGTCACCCGAGAGGGGGTGCGTAACGGTTGCTATAACAACTTATGATATAATATTGGTCAATATAACGATCAAGTGGTATAATAAACGAATAATATAACATTTAACATTTCCTTCGGTTTCCGCAGGGAGGCTCAAATAATTAATATACGCGATATAATCCGTTTAAATTGTTTTATTTAAATATAATAACATTTGTTATAATTTCATATGGCATAATATCAAATAGTATAATGATCATTTGATAAAATACGTTTAAAGGCTCAATACACACTCAAACTGCTCAAACATGAAAGTTAAATTGTAATAGAGTCATGGTTAGGTACGACGACGAGCGAAGCGAGGTTATCTTGCAAATATAAACGTTACATCAAATGTCTTTTATTTAAATTGGAGTTCGTTCGTGTTGTAAATTGCTTAAGAAAGGGGAAGCGAGGTAGAAGATGGGTGCGAATTTGCACGCAGGTGTGTTTGCTTGGGAAGGCATGGATAGTGCCAGTGTCTGTCTTTCTCTGTCACTCTTATGGTTTCTGTAAATAATTGTACCGTTCCCTCCTGGTATTATTACTGGCTTGTCATGTCTATAGGTTACCTGGTCTAAGGAATTACACAAAGAGTTAAATTAATTAACTCGTGTTACTTAGTAGAAACCTACGACTATATTGCTATCTTTGTAAAACACGTCAAGTTTCCGCAAGAAAAACCGAGATAACAGTATAATTGTCTTTTACGTCGTTTTCAAAAATATACAAGCCCATGTGTCAAATTTTTGTTGGTAGTGATGCGCGAATAGATTTATCGATATCGATACGATGTCGATAAAACTACCATTATGTAGTTGATAATAAAGTTATCAAGGATTGATTTATGCTAAGTTCCAAAAAAAATTACGTCTTTAACTTGGATTGATTGGTGCTAAGTTGAAAAGGATTGTCAGGGCTGTCATCATTGTATGCTTACTCGTTTACTTTATATGGTAGAGTCAGACCATACAAACTGACCCACTTTGTATGGTTTGACAGTGCATTTGCTTGGAAGAGCGTGGTCTGACAATAGCATAATAATTTGACAAGAATGCTTTTGCCAGACATTGGCCCTCGTGAAGTTTAGGCTGTCAATGGTGTGACGTCATCAACGCCCTATCTTATCTTCCAAAACGCCGTATTGGTAATAGTAGATTGTTAGACAAGGGGCTAAAACAAGCCATTATGACACGAGGTAATTATTTGGACGAGCGAACGAAGTGAGCGAAAGTTTCCAGAAGTTCGAAAATCTGACCTAGTAAAAAACTAGACTAGATATTAATATAAGCCATTAGGGGAGAAATGTCCCGCGACACGACGTCGAGCAACGTTGCCGGATTTCGCTACACATCGCTGGCGACACGTGGCGCGGGACATTTGACGCTTTCTGTATCCCTATCCGTGGCTATAATTATGATGTAAATGTAGATTTTGCTTAAACCCCTTACCGGATGCGAACAATCTCTCAAGCGTCTGGCAAACAGCTGCAGCAGCGTCACCTACAGTACTTACCTACTTTCTACACGTCTACAGTTCTTTCCCAGGAAAATGGTAACAGACAATACATAAACAACCTTTAGTTAACCCCAAACGCTTATACCGGCGCCTTTCCGATATATAGCATATCTTGCCGCAATATCGGCATATCGCTTGTCGTGCGACTCAGCATCACCTGTCTTGCTTGCACGGTATAGAAAGGAAAAAGTGACAGGTAGTGTTTGTCGTGCGACTAAGAATCGTGTGCCACACTTATGCTAGACGTTGCGAGATGCTATACCTTGACCTAAATGACAAGGAATGGCGCCAAATTAACATCGTAGAATTTGGGTGTAATAAATAAAAGCAAACTATTTATCCATAAACAGATATTATTTTGAAAATTTTCTCAAAATGACTGGATATTTTTCAGATGGATAATTCTTATAGTACCAATTGCAGGCTTCGTTTTGGAAGGGACGACCGACCCTGAGGAAAAATACACTGGATCACCAAAGATTCACACTGTTTTGACTAGGTAACTAATTAGGTATAGACAGGCACCTATAGGTAAAAAGACCGATATCAAACTTATTGCGTACTTAATATAGTCATTTATACTGCATTATAATAATTTAGACACCGCTCTTGATATACTTGCCATATTTTTTTAGGTTCCATATATCAGTCAGTAAAATAATTTTTTGATTAAGGAATCCGAAAAAACATTAGGCGAGACAATTTTGGCCATTTATAACCCTACTCCCATGTAAGAGAATCCTCATACTCATACTGTTAGATATCGTCAGACAGGGCATGTAGAGATTTTGAGAAATCCTTCCCCTTCCCCATTGGGATTCTTACGTAATTAATGAATACCCCTAAACTTTGACCATTATTGTCATACTTACTCATCCATTGATGTACGGATTTCTTCTGCAGTCAATGTGGCACTGACATCTGGATAGTATCGCCACCTCCTCTGTCCAGGATCTTCGGCCCAGGCGAGTTGAAAAGGGGTCAAGCCACGGTCCTTTTTATTATTGCAGTCACGACAGTAGGCTTTGAGAGGCACCTGAGATGGAATATTTACAAGCTTTCATTTATGTGGGTACATTGCAATGCTTGGCTAAGCACCATACATCATATAAACAACATAGAGACTTTAGGGTAACACCGTCTTCAACATTATGATGAAAGAGGAGTTATGCATTTGAAGGGCCAAGAGGAAAAAACTGGATGACCACTTTTCTTCAAATTGTTTTTCCTAAAACAGGGATTAAACTCGCTGGGTCCCGATTATTTTTTATATAATTTTTACGTACCCCATACCTACAGACAGCCAATCAATTGTCTGTAATTTTTTTGCGAATGTGATTTCTTTCCTTTAGCCCTTTATTTGGATATCTTCTGTAATTATCAGAGGTCGGAATTAACAATTTCAGCCACTCAAAAGTTATCTAAAAGAGATCGCTCTTTAGCGGTAAGACTGCCTGTTGTTTACCTCTACTTTTAATCTTGTTTAATATGTTGTGTTCCATAATTTACCGTTATAATTATGAATATCGGTAGTCGGTAAATGAGAGGTCCCTATGACAGCTCAAAAATGCTACGAGAATTCCGACCTCTGGTAATTATTGATGAATGTTTTGTGGTTTTATATCTTAGTTTGTTTGCTTAGGTTATATTTAACAGTACCTATTCTGCAAAGTCATATTTGACCCAGTATAATATTAATATTTAATGTATTATGTTATTGCATGGATTGGGCTTAATTTTGCAGTTACCAAGAGCTGATCTAAAGTAGTTGGAATTGGAAAATGTAGCAAATGTAAATGATGATGGTGGCTGTTGTTTTCTCTTAGGTACGAAGTATTATTTAAGTTTACCTTTTTACCGTCCTTGGATGTTTTCAAGCCATCACAGCCGTGGCGGCGACGGTACCTCACGCATTCTAAGTCATACTGGTACGAGCGCGGAAACACAGCCTGGTGAACTATGCGGAAAACTATGATTTTAAAAGGTGTAGAAAATTTACTACCTGTTTACGTTGCGACGTACACGAAATTCATTCTAACAGATATCCGTCGATTAGTTTGGCCATGCCCTACGGAAGGTCCTTCTTATCTCAATGAATAAATTCTCAACTGGTTCTGTATTAACTAAACTAATCCTCTCGCTCGGGCCGGCGCCACCTCCAGTCTTGCTAGTTATACCACTGGTTACGTAGTAACTTGTATACAATCTGTGTCACTGGTCACTAAATTTGAATCTAGTTGTATTAAAGACTTCAAAAAAGAGGAGCTTCTTTAAATGTAAGTTTGTCTATAATAATGAGGTTATTTATCTATTAGTTAAAACTTAAACACACACAAAACACAACAAACCTGGCTTGACTATTTCCGTAGTCATTCCATAATTGTAATAGGCATCGTGAAGAGTGTATGCATTGGCGCCCGGCTTGTCAACCCAGTAGGCTTTGTCTTCAAGGACCATTCGGTCCTTCACGGTATCTGGTAGTTCATCGATGTTCGGCCTGGTAGAAATCATCGTGTAAAGCACTTCAGTTCAGATGTCGTGAAATCGTTTTTCCCCCTCAGACGCATAATGCCCTAATTTACGAACGCAAAATGTCCTAAACGCAAATTGACCTAAACGCATAACACTGTTATATTTCGGAATGAGTAGACGGAAGTCTAAGATTTCTAAGAAGTCGATTCGCACCGGTTCACCTAATCCATAAATTTTATATGTACATAACATACTAATATAAATGCCAAACTGTGTCTGTCTTTTTGTCTGTCTGTCTGTCAGTTACCTCATCACGCTTAAATCACTGTGGAGTCAAGTTCTTAAATTTATGAGCAAAAATGTGATTTAAAATATCCGAAAACGTCTACGCCGCGCCGTTAACAATAGATATAGGTAGAGGCGAGTCCACAATATTTTTGATCAAATTTTGCTCATAAATTTCTAAACTCCACTGTACCAAGAAACGACATAGGATAGTTTTTATCCCCGAAATCATCCCCTAATTGTGAAGGTTTATATGGGAAATCAATAAATGCTGAACCGATTTAGATGAAAGTTGGTATGACGATTGTTTGAGTGCCGGGAAGGACAGGATAGTTTGAACCTCAAAAATAATTCCTTAAAGAGGAGAAAAGTGAGGTGGAAATTTGTATGAGGAATTCATAATTTATTTAAAAAGGACGATAATATATTATGAAATTTTCACCGTTATTCGCACGTTCGGAGTGGAGCCATCGCATCAGTTATATTTTATTATTTACTATTTCCGTGCGATTATGCTTAATTTTTTTATCGACTTCAAAAAGAAGGACGTTTTGAACGTAAATCATTATCTGATGATGAAATCCTGGAAGTGCCTATTGGACAGCAGGATTCATTTAACGTAGACATGTACAGCTTTCGTCTTTTATATCACCTTGATGAACAGTTAGAGCCAGTATTATACAATTGTTCTGATGAATAACGCTGGACCCATTGACACTTAGAGCCGATACTAATCACAACATTTATTTATTTATTTATTCTTTATCGTACAAAAGGCGGACTTAATGCCACCTGCTAATGGACTCAGACAGTGCCGGATGACAGTACTGGATTTCAGCATTCATTAAACGTAGACATCATTTGGTTTCACTTAAAGGCTATCCTGTATAGCCCTACTGACCTATTTGGATTGTTCACCCTGTATAATAAAATTGACCTTATGATGGACTCTGGAAGTGCCCACTGGATTTGAACATTCGTTCACCGTAGACATGTGCGGTTTTGTTTTTCGATAGAACCGATTTGAATGAAAATTGGTATAAGTAGAGATGTTTTGAGTGCTGGGGAACCACATGGGATAGTTATTATCATGGCAATCATTCCTTAAGGCTCAAAGATAGGGTGTTATTTACTATGGAAGTATGATACTCGTTCACAACCTATTGGGTTTACGTAATACGTGAAATTGAATGTTTGCTATTAATAGTACATTAATACAGAGGGCGGGAAGTGAGGGGTTGCCGGCCGAATTTATATAATAATAATAATAATTTAATAATAATTTATTTATTTCAGGCATCAAAGGCCCATAGATAAATACCTTACAATCTAACATACATATTAAATATTACAATAATAAAAACATAAGTAACTAAACTAGGTCACATTTTTCAACAGCGACGTGTTACGCGTGTTCGATGTGTCAGGTAGCCGTCCACGGAAACGCCGGAACATGACACCCTTCGGCCAGTACTCTTCCTTTGTGAAGGTCGCTAGTTGGTCCGTCGGAACTCTCAGCACGAAGGAATTAAAACTCACGTCGTGGCGAGACTCCAATTTTATGACCCTCAGGATGACACCGGACTTCACCCTTACATATTCTGCAGTATCTTCAGCCTTCGTACTGTAATGTAGCCGGGACACATATAGCAGCGTCGTAGGTAGAGCGGGACGCAGCAAATGTTTCGGTCCAGTCGGTGCGGTACTGCACTGATTTCGACAGGCTGGCTTCTTCTTCTTCTTTTCGACCTTCATGAAGCCATCCTCGTCGGATCGGGACTCCCTTGGAGCCGGCATTGGCAGGTCCTTTTTGACGTGTTCCTGCAACCCCCGAGATGACGGCTGCCTGGATTTCGGAGCAGCTGGGCGTACATATAGAGGCCGAGCGATGCGAGGCCGGATAGGTATGAGGCTGGCAACCCCACATCTCGCCGAGGTATGTATAGTGCTTTTCTCAAACACGCAATGAAATAAAAAAAGCTTCAAAATCATAAATTTATTTCTATAGACATTAATAAGTCCCTAACCTACCAAAAATAATTTCTTTGTCGGTATTTTCGTCGGAACCCATTGAATTATGAATACTAAAATTAATAACGCACAACAAAACTCATAAAACAATTACAGAGAAAATATTACAAGTTTCCCTCCGAAATGATTAAAAAAAATCCTACGCATTTTTCATGGTTTGAGTAGACACTTTTATCGCTAATATCTAGATGAAATATATAAATATATATATATATATATATATTTTTAGTAAGCATGTTGGCAGAATGTCATAGTTAACCAAAAAGCAAATTTGCTTTGTTTTTTTTTAACCCTTAATTTGGCAGTGTACCACAGGAGGCACACAATCTTAGACCATCTTTTTCCATTTTTTTCTGTATCAGAATTGTTTGCTCTATTCTAACTTAACGAGGCTTGATGTAGCGACCTCCGTATTTTTTTGTCAAATTAAGGGTTAAATCGCTGATCGACATGATGCCATGTCATAAACTTAGGTATGTGGAATAGAAATTAAAAAAGAGCATGTTGCCGGTCTAGGCCTCCAATTTTGTATGAAATTCCATTAACGATCTCTCGTCAAGCTGCATTGGAAACGTCATACTTCGCAGCCTTTTATAAGGAACATAACATCAATATTTCAATGCATGTTTGAGAAAAAACCATTAATACGCTTTATTCATCTCTTATGACGGTAAACTAATTCTACGCAGACGAAATTGCGACGTGAAGTTAGTAGTCATCGATGCCTCCACTGATAAGCAAGTGGAATAAGAACTACCAGTAGCACCTCTAACTCAACTCTGTCGTGCGGTGCGACTGTTTGTGCATGTGATAAATATTGACTATCCTTTTCCATTTAGTGCAGTAGGTACGAGAGAACAAGGTAGTCGTGTAGTCGTGGCAAGATGTACTAACTGCGCAGTAGGTACGACTTATATATTAGAACAACACAGAGGTTCACAACAATTTTTTGGATAAATCGGAACAGGTTTAGTTATGGCAGTTACTAAGTTATCACATGTCTTAATTAGGCAAGCCCCCCATGGGCTCCGGTCCGGGCATCCGGGACCCATTCATAATTGGTAGGTACGTAACGTAATTATGTTCTAGGTAAGGTAAGGTAGAGGGTTACCTTGCAGGGATCATGGATAGCTCCCTGGTAAGCGGCTGCAGGAATTTCCCGACGGTGCGTTGCGTCAGGCATGGTGGGCGGCCGGGTGTCAGGCTCTCATCAGTCAGCACGGTCATAGGCACGCGGTCATCAAGAAGGTAACTAAAAACAAATAAAATCTGTTGATTCGGCTTCATAACCTCAAAACATTTCCTTTCAGTATCGGACGCAATATAGTCCATAAAAAGAAGCTAATAAATAAATAAATTGGACGTGATAGCATGGTCAAAAAAGCTAAATGTTGTGGTACCTATACCTACATCACATCTTTGAATCGGAACTAAAGCTATTCAAAGGAATATAATTCATAAAACAATGTTCCATGTATTTCCATTGCATGCACCTATACAAAATTTATAGCGCGTGTTACACCTTCACAATATAAATTCTTGGATAGACCACAAAACCATTAAAAGCTGGTGTCAGTGTACATAAAATTCTTAAAGTACAGCTTTCAGACAAAATTAAGTCGCTAAAAAGAGTCGCATAGGTACTCCACAATAAAAGTTACCGAACTATTAGGACTAAGTGGTCTAGAATAAACCCACATATGGATCTCGTAAACCTAGCTTACTAATACAAGTCCGTGTCTCGTATATTGGACAACAAGGGGGTAAGAGTACTTAGTTAGGGGACATTCGTAGATGAGTCTTTGGAAGAAGTGCCAGGAAATACTCAAACAACCTCATGGTTGTTTTCCGGAAATTAAGACAGTTGAAAGGATCCCAAACACTTGTAGGTATGAATCACGTTAGTAATAGCGTAGTAGTTTTCATAATTATGGTAGGTATGGTAGGACGCTACTGCAGGATTAAAACATTCCGGGGCCCTGGGACCGATTGGTAAAGCTAGACACGTGTCCAGAGTGCTCTGTGGAAACTAGGGGCCTGAATGTTTAATGTAGGTCAGCGGCTACTCATTTTACTTCTTAGGGTCGTAATCAGCAAGCATCGGCACATTGCTGCGTGGATCTGTAGGATGTGGCTTGTTTGTGTCCATGTTTATAAAAATGCCAAAATTTTCTCATATTTTTAAATACATTGCATTAGGTGGTTCAACTGGTTTTATAACCATGTTTTTAGCTAATAATATGACAGGAATAAAGTCATGATTTTGACGTAACCATGGAAATAAAATAAAAGTAATACCGACCTAAATTAGCCTTTTAGCCTCTTTTCCCGCGAACAAAATCGAATAATATTAAATGTAATTTCCCTTGTGGAACATGTGCGGTTTTAGAGTCTGGCTAGCCTTGTGTTAGCCAAATAATGTTGACAGACATTTCCTTGTGGTATCACTAATTGTCTATGATTTAAACAATTTAGTAGGTGGGCCTCCATAAATAATTTTGATACTTAATGTACTAGTTATATTCTAACATTTCGATTGAGTTGAAATTTGGTATAGTATTTATGTATTTTTTAATAATGGATTAATATTATGTTATGGTATTATCGAGCTAGGTCTTATTTACACTACATTGAATTTTTCGCCTTGTATATAGTAAGAAAGTGTAAACATAATTATGTCTTTTCACCTCACTCGCTCGGAAAACCTCCGTTTATAGGGCGAAATCTGCGTGCAATAGTACATTACTGCAGACGCCGGGAAATAAGGGCTTGCCGGCTGAGTAGGTATAGACGGCCGACCGTAAGGGAGGCCGTCTAGTGATACGAAGCCGGCAAGCCCTTTTCACGGCTAAGGCATGTATAGTGCTTTTCTCAAACATATGCAATGAAATAAAAAAATACACCACTCAAAAAAACATAATTCAGCTGTTCAGCCAGCTCATGAACACAGACGCCATGTTTAAAAAAAGTATTTTTAATTTTCCCTCCAATCCCTCTATATTTTTTTTCTTTAATAAGTCCACGTGTGTAGTCTGCGAATATTAGGGCCATTATACACAACCTGATAATAAGAATCTTAGTTTCTATACTAAGTAAAATAAAGGCAGAGGATTTTTAATATTGTCTATGGTCTCTGGTGACTTACGTATAGACGGTATTTTCAGTTCGTGTGTACTAGGCATTAACACGGATATTGTTGGTCCGATGGCTGAATGGGTAGCTACTAGAAAAAAAAAGTATATCAGCTGTTCATACACACAGACGCCATGTTTACATTAAAATTAAAAACAAATTACTTCCCGGCTTAGGCCTTCAATTTTGTATGAAATTCCTTTACAGTTCTCTCGAATTGTTCCGCCCGAAACTTGACACTTCGAAGCCTGTTCTAACGCACGTTACGACGATATTTCATTGCATGTTTGAGAAAAAGTCTATTTTATCCGCTAGCGTGCAAAAGTCATTTGAATTTCGAACACGACGATTTTGATTCTCTGTGGTGCATGTAACTTTTTTATATTTAAGACTCCTTCAACGCGTGACTGATTTCATCAGTCGATAAATCTTCGAATAACCAATCAACGCACGCTAATAAAGGGCGATCTGGTCTGGCCGGCCAAAATTATATGTACGTTTGAATTGAATACTTCTTTTTAAAAAAAAAATGGTTGCCTGTAAAGTCGGTTTTACGGGCGAAGGAAGATTTTACGTGACAACGTCTTATTCTCGGTAGAATATTTATTGATAATGAATCCCTCTTCCCTCTTCCCTCTTCCCTCTTCCCTCTTCCCTCTTCCCTCTTCCCTCTTCCCTCTTCCCTCTTCCCTCTTCCCTCTTCCCTCTTCCCTCTTCCCTCTTCCCTCTTCCCTCTTCCCTCTTCCCTCTTCCCTCTTCCCTCTTCCCTCTTCCCTCTTCCCTCTTCCCTCTTCCCTCTTCCCTCTTCCCTCTTCCCTCTTCCCTCTTCCCTCTTCCCTCTTCCCTCTTCCCTCTTCCCTCTTCCCTCTTCCCTCTTCCCTCTTCCCTCTTCCCTCTTCCCTCTTCCCTCTTCCCTCTTCCCTCTTCCCTCTTCCCTCTTCCCTCTTCCCTCTTCCCTCTTCCCTCTTCCCTCTTCCCTCTTCCCTCTTCCCTCTTCCCTCTTCCCTCTTCCCTCTTCCCTCTTCCCTCTTCCCTCTTCCCTCTTCCCTCTTCCCTCTTCCCTCTTCCCTCTTCCCTCTTCCCTCTTCCCTCTTCCCTCTTCCCTCTTCCCTCTTCCCTCTTCCCTCTTCCCTCTTCCCTCTTCCCTCTTCCCTCTTCCCTCTTCCCTCTTCCCTCTTCCCTCTTCCCTCTTCCCTCTTCCCTCTTCCCTCTTCCCTCTTCCCTCTTCCCTCTTCCCTCTTCCCTCTTCCCTCTTCCCTCTTCCCTCTTCCCTCTTCCCTCTTCCCTCTTCCCTCTTCCCTCTTCCCTCTTCCCTCTTCCCTCTTCCCTCTTCCCTCTTCCCTCTTCCCTCTTCCCTCTTCCCTCTTCCCTCTTCCCTCTTCCCTCTTCCCTCTTCCCTCTTCCCTCTTCCCTCTTCCCTCTTCCCTCTTCCCTCTTCCCTCTTCCCTCTTCCCTCTTCCCTCTTCCCTCTTCCCTCTTCCCTCTTCCCTCTTCCCTCTTCCCGCTTCCCTCTTCCCGCTTCCCTCTTCCCTCTTCCCTCTTCCCGCTTCCCTCTTCCCGCTTCCCTCTTCCCTCTTCCCTCTTCCCTCTTCCCTCTTCCCTCTTCCCTCTTCCCTCTTCCCTCTTCCCTCTTCCCTCTTCCCTCTTCCCTCTTCCCTCTTCCCTCTTCCCTCTTCCCTCTTCCCTCTTCCCTCTTCCCTCTTCCCTCTTCCCTCTTCCCTCTTCCCTCTTCCCTCTTCCCTCTTCCCTCTTCCCTCTTCCCTCTTCCCTCTTCCCTCTTCCCTCTTCCCTCTTCCCTCTTCCCTCTTCCCTCTTCCCTCTTCCCTCTTCCCTCTTCCCTCTTCCCTCTTCCCTCTTCCCTCTTCCCTCTTCCCTCTTCCCTCTTCCCTCTTCCCTCTTCCCTCTTCCCTCTTCCCTCTTCCCTCTTCCCTCTTCCCTCTTCCCTCTTCCCTCTTCCCTCTTCCCTCTTCCCTCTTCCCTCTTCCCTCTTCCCTCTTCCCTCTTCCCTCTTCCCTCTTCCCTCTTCCCTCTTCCCTCTTCCCTCTTCCCTCTTCCCTCTTCCCTCTTCCCTCTTCCCTCTTCCCTCTTCCCTCTTCCCTCTTCCCTCTTCCCTCTTCCCTCTTCCCTCTTCCCTCTTCCCTCTTCCCTCTTCCCTCTTCCCTCTTCCCTCTTCCCTCTTCCCTCTTCCCTCTTCCCTCTTCCCTCTTCCCTCTTCCCTCTTCCCTCTTCCCTCTTCCCTCTTCCCTCTTCCCTCTTCCCTCTTCCCTCTTCCCTCTTCCCTCTTCCCTCTTCCCTCTTCCCTCTTCCCTCTTCCGTCTTCCGTCTTCCCTCTTCCCTCTTCCCTCTTCCCTCTTCCCTCTTCCCTCTTCCCTCTTCCCTCTTCCCTCTTCCCACATTTTAAAGTTTGTGAATCTGTTAACAGCATGATTTATTGATTAACAGCACGTGGTTCCCCTTCCCTTCCACGGCGCTACGAAGTATTGCTACAATGACGTCATGTCCACGGCGCTACAAAGTATTGCTACAATGACGTCATGTTTTTTCGTATGCGTGGCCGGCGTTCATCAATTTATTAGACGTTGTCACGTCAAAATACACCTACAATATCACGTCCAGAAACCTGGTTTGTGGTTACAGATTTATAAGTTTTAATTTTTTCTACACTTAATTTTATGTTGAATATGTTTATATATATTAATAGTAAGTATTTCAGTTTCATTTACATATTTTGACTAGTAAATATATTAAATACATCACAAATTTTTATATTTATTTGTTATAAAAGTTGGAACATAAGAGTGTAATTTCTGAACGCACCCGAGAAAAAAAATAATAATTAAGAAGTTGGAAGTTTTCACAATTGGGGACCACTAAGAGCCTTATCACACTTGCGATTTGCGAGCGTATTTTGTATGAAGGCGATCGCGCAGCGTGTTCGCCGCGTCGCTTATTTGTATAGAAAATACGCTCGCAAATCGCAAGTGTGATAAGGCCCTAATGTACAGCCAAATAATGCTCAACCCAATAATGTACAGCCCAATAATTGGCGTCCATGATGGACGCGGATTATTGGGCTGTACATTATTGGGGTGTACATTCCTGGGTCGAGCATTATCGGTACGGGCCAATAATGTGCGGCCAATAATCAGCGTCTACTAATTGGATTCGAATTAAAGCTTGTTCGGACTAGGCTAGTATTTTAGTCTAGTAGCGAGTAATTTAGTAGCTAAACGTGTCTGAACACCAAAAAATTTGTCAAGTAGATTAGTAAGTAGTTTAGTCGAGTCAATCCATTTTATTCTATTTTTTTTAGTAGTTTAGTAGTGAGTAGCACCCCCCACCACGCGTCTGTGTTTATTCGGCCGCCGGCTAAATAAGTCTGAACCTGTCGATTTAGTCGAGTTCATTAGTTGGCGTGAAAATGTCGTGTCGCTGGCGCGAGGAAACCACTTCAAAATTACAGAATACCACTGACTTGTGAACTTTACTTGACTGTAATGCGAACGATTTTTAGGCAGTAGCGAATAGTTTAGCTACTAAATTACTCGCTACTAGACTAAAATACTAGCCTAGTCCGAACAAGCCTTTATTGGGTCGTGCATTATTGGGATGAGCGTTATCAAGGTGTACAAGCTTGGTCCGAGGCAATAATGTGAAACCACTATTTGGACAGGGCAATAATGTACATCCCAATAATTGGCGTCCAAAAAAGTGGTCGCCACTTATTGGGCTGTACATTATTTGGTCGTACATTACTGGACTCTTCACAATTCACGTAAACAACATAAATTGGTTCTGTGGAGAATACATAGGTACTGTTGTCTTACTTTATAGAAATATCGAAAACAAGAAAGTTAAGCCCAATTTGGAGTATTCATTCAATGCTAAAAGCCTGCATTAAAACGAAAAAGGATTTGTTATAAATATTTGGAGACGATAAGTAATTTACCGAAACTATTGGCGTTTTAAAGAAGATAAAGCTGAAATAATCTTGTGCGGATCCTATCGTCCAATAACTTCCAAATCAAGTGTTATGGAAAATACTTCCGAGTGGCCAACTAATCCTTCCCAGAATGCCATTCTCCCACATTCACAACGAATGTGTCAAATCAAGTAGTTTCAAATACAAATATAATATAACAGTGCTTAAGAAAAACTCAACGATAAAAATGAATATACACGACGATAATACAATTTACGGCCATATTTTTAATATGTGTGCTTCTCTCGTATTTATTTGGTTTGGATTTGAGTGTGTTAATGTTTTAAATTTGATGTGTTAAATAGAAGGCAAAATTAAATATGATTATTTTTATGTTTTAATTGTTTTTCCTGAACTTCCATTTTCCTCGCTGTAGTGAGGTGAAAAGTTGTGTGTTCCGCATGGCTGCAAAATTAGTTAGCTTCTCGTGTCTTGAAAGCTTCGCTACGCTCAGGAATCTATCTTTGTATCTTATATTCCTTCGCTCGCTCAGCTTTCAATTTCAACACTCGCGCCAAATAACAACTTTGCAGCCTTGCATAACAAATAACTATCGTCGTTGACTGTACTGTACTGTACTGTAGGTACATAGTGGTAGAAATTATGTGAGCTGACCATGAGTGCACGTCATCATAATTATATTTAATTTTTTCCTCAGGTACCTTACGAGTGCATAGAAAATTAAAAATATTTTCTAGTATCAAAACTATAATTCCTACTACTACACAAAGTGTGACCAGCCGCACATTGCTTACATTTCCCGCCAAAACTTTGTAAAATATTTCATTATCATTAGCCAGACTATACCCTAAACCTACCCCGTTTCGATATTATTTTATACAAAAACCGAGAGAAACGCGATGAAATGACATATAAAGAAGTTTGTTTATTTTTTATAAGGCAGGTGTCTAAGGATCGGTTGCCATGTAAAATTTATTACTTAGTTCTATTCTATCGTTTCTACCGTTTCTACCACGACTTTTTTCTTTCCGCACAGACTACTCAAAATCTCATTTTCCAGTGCGCCACGTCCATAGAAACCATTTACCCCAGGTCTGGTGTGGTAGCCAATCACTTGCTAAACAACGTTTCTTAAATATTCATTTTACAAACAACGTTAGACAAATTAACGATTCCCAAATTAGACGTTGCATAAAATATAGTTTTACAAATAGATCATGATATTCATGATACAAATTATTTATTGAACAAAACATCATATCACAAAACAATATTTAGCAAATTATTCATTTATTATTCTAGTCAATTAACAAAATAACAAATGATAAAACAACGTTAATAAAATGCATTGTTTGGTAAACATTTCGTTTATTAAATCATCATGGTGTGACCGCATGTTTTCTTATTTAAACTTTCTTTGTCAGATTAATATTTACCGAGATATTGAGGTTCAAATATTACTCATTTTAAAGGGCTGACTCGGAGACAAATAAATGTATGTCAATATAACACCTCATTTTTATTGATGTATTTTATAAAACATGTTAAAATAAGCATGTTTTGTAATTTAAACTTTCTGGCTCAGATTAATATTTACCGAGATATTGAGGTTTTTTAGGTAACACGGCTCCAAAACCGAAAACTGTAGGTTAGGTTAGGTTTGCTTTATAACCATGTATAGCGGAGCGAGCGAAGCGAGCGGAGCGTCAATATACTTGCTTAAAAAATGGAACATCACTCAATCTAATTTAGCCTAAAAATGGCAAACATTGAAAAAAATATTTTTTTGAACCCTAATATCTCGGTAAATATCGCTCTGAGAGAAAAGGGTCATACACAGTTCAAAAAACAAAAGTCGTCCCTCCTGTGGTTAAAAGTTAAGAGCTTGTATGGATCCACCGTTAAATTGCTATTACATCGGATTATAGACGAGGGAACGTTCTTTATTCTCATATGAGTTTAATCAGAAAATAAGGCCCTGGAATCCTTAAATTAGCTTATGTCCACAGGAAAGACTTGAACCTAAATCTGTGTATGACCCAAAAGCGTAATCTACAAGATTCAATTTAATTTAAGCCCAAAAACCGCAAAAACCGTACAAAAAATAAGTCAGAGAAACGGCCCCTCTTTAAGTCCTGCGTTTCGTTACATACAGAGTTATTTTTAATATTTTTATGAAACAATAGTTTATTAATTAATGTTTTGCAAAATGACTGATTTTTAAAACGATTTATTCGTGAAGAGGACATTTTTTAAATGAAACTTTGTCTTTCAATATGTTTATAAAGCGTCCAAGTTACCTACTAAATGTATATTTGTCGAGTAATTATTTGTAAAATGAGCATTTTAAGGAATGACAGGTTTGTGAAATGAATAGTTTGTGAATCGTTGTTTGTTAAGTAATTATTTGTAAAAAGGTGTTTAGCAAATGATGATAAACCTAATCTCATATAGGTACGTTATTCTCATCAATATTTTACCAACGAAATATTTTATTTGTTTCTGGGGAAATTTCACCAAGAAAAATCACTGTTCCATAGAACCCCAAAGGGTGTTGCAAATTTCAAACAAATACTTAAAATAATCCTAGTAACGTTTTTCACTTCACCCATAATCACATTTAATAGCTAAACTGATTTAGATTTATGTTAAAAATTAACACACACCTGAAAAGAAAGTTCTTCTGTACGAAATTCTAGCTTTTTTTAGGGTTCCGTAGTCAACCCTTATAGTTTCGCCATGTTCGTCTGTTTTTTTTTCGTTTCAACCCTAGTATGTGGGTGTGTTGAATAGGTCTGTTAAAAATAATAGGGGTCTCCAAACATTACTTTTTGATGAAGTCAGTAGTTTTGTAAATATTCGCTCCGAAAATAAACAAAATAGTGTCCCTCCCCCCCTCTAACTTTTCAACCACGGGTCAAAAAAATATGGAAAAATTCATGAAAATAGGCCTTATAAGTACTTTCAATGAAAACTATGTTGATCAAAATCGGTCCATCCATTTTTGAGTTATCGCAAAATTTCATAATTTTCTTTAAAAGGACGTAAGTTGACTTCCAGAAGGTAATAAGTAATTACAGTTACTTTGGCGTTTACGACCTTTTCATAGAACTTGAAATCTTTCTCGTAACTTAAACCTCGGGCTTAAAACAGCGGTTTTTTAAGTAGTCTCTTGTGAAGGATGAGGAACTACGGAACCCTACACTGAGCGTGGCCCGACATGCTCTTAGCCGGTTTTACTTCTCAAAACAATCTTTTTCACCGCAAAACTGCTGTTGCCGGCCGGCCACACTTCACTCACTTCACTGCGTCAACATGTGACGTATGAAGCGCTCTTTTTGGCCGAACCGTAAGCGCGCGAAATTGTTCGAAATTCGAATAGATATCGGCCTTGTTCCAATGTACCCCTTGTTCCAATGTGCCCTACTACTTTCATAAACGTAAGTTTGTTTATGCATCTGAAATTAATATTCTAATAAGTTTACATAGAATGCATTTACCTAACTGTTGCTGATTTACATAAAAATTACGAAAATTGGGCTTAGCTTAAATCCATGATGATGTGTAAAAAAGTGCGTATTGTACCATAATAATATTCATAGTAGTTATATTTGGAATAAAATCCGTGCTTTCAGATAGTTCCATCCGCCAGTCTATTTGGAAAAATAAATGGTTGCCTGTAAAGTCGGTTTTACGGGCGAAGGAAGATTTTACGTGACAACGTCTTTTTCTCGGTAGAATATTTATTTGTATCATATCCATTCACAATTTCCCTAACAACATTTTCTTCCCTCTTCCCTCTTCCCTCTTCCCTCTTCCCTCTTCCCTCTTCCCTCTTCCCTCTTCCCTCTTCCCTCTTCCCTCTTCCCTCTTCCCTCTTCCCTCTTCCCTCTTCCCTCTTCCCTCTTCCCTCTTCCCTCTTCCCTCTTCCCTCTTCCCTCTTCCCTCTTCCCTCTTCCCTCTTCCCTCTTCCCTCTTCCCTCTTCCCTCTTCCCTCTTCCCTCTTCCCTCTTCCCTCTTCCCTCTTCCCTCTTCCCTCTTCCCTCTTCCCTCTTCCCTCTTCCCTCTTCCCTCTTCCCTCTTCCCTCTTCCCTCGTCCCTATTCCCTCTTCCCTTTTCCCTTTTCCCTCTTCCCACATTTTAAAGTTTGAGAATCTGTGAACAGCATGATGACGTAGGCTTGTGTATTGCTACAATGACGTCATGTCCACGGCGCTACAAAGTATTGCTACAATTACGTCATCTTAAAGTATTACTACAATGACGTCATGTTTTTCGTATGTGCGGCCGGCGTTCATCAATTTATTAGACGTTGTCACGTCAAAAAAGTCCAAACAGTTCGACTATCGAACTACTAGTAGGACTGGATGGAATAAAGGCTTTACACCAGTTTACACTCCGTAGCGAGGGTTGCGAGGTGAAATGAAACCAGTAGTGATCCAGTGAATGCATTAACGGTCAAACCCGATAACTCGAAAAAAATGTTCTATGAAAGAAGAACTATACATTCTTCATATAAATTATTAGTTCAAAGATATTTTTTCAATACTTTTCGGGTTTGAGCGCGCAACTCTAGGTAAATTATCGTGACAATAACAATAAAATGCCGGCAAACATTTTGTTGAGGAGGTACTCACATAGATAGCAGCAGCGTCACCGCTGCTACTCATCTGCTACAGTACGACACAAAAGAGTAGAAATTAAAAAGTGGCAATACTGTAGTCTCGTCCCTTTCTAATCAATCTAAGAATAAAGAGACGACACTACAGTATTGCCACTTTTTAATTTCTACTCTTTTGTGTCGTACTGTACTACAATCAATGACTGTATTCGTTCCTGGCAACATTGTTCCTTTTTTTTTCTCCAGCGAGCCAGCCAGTCTTTATTTTCTAACTAATCTGTGTACATGCACAAAGTCGCAATCGCAATTTTGATCACAATAAATCAATGTAGTGGTGGTAGTTATTTGTGACTCACTTTATTAGGTTTAGATTTGCATTAATTAAATAATGTCTCGGAATATTGTTTTCGAGGGGTGGTTGACCAAATCACCACCGACAAAACGTATTTGGAGAACGGTAAGTAATAAAACCAACTTTTACCTTTGTTGACACATTGATCCTTGATCGAGTTTATCTAGCTTTGGTTTGATTAGGATGTAATCGAACACTTTATTTGTTTATAACTCTCTGCGTCTTATTATCAGACTAAACAATACGTGTAATTTTTTGTCAGAAATGGCGAAGGAGATGGTTTGCTCTAAGGCATACTGGAGAGCTGCCTGGTCAATATTTCTTGGATTACTACGCTGATCGAAATTGCAGGCGTCTCAAGGGCACCATCAACCTCGATTTGTGCGAACAGGTATTTTATCACTTATAGCTATTGTTAGAGTTATGTGCTTTGGCCTTGTTTCTGCAGGTCAACAATGTAAGGTCTTTACGACTCCACCCTCACCCTTTGCAAACATCTTTCTACGTATTGTTATTAAAGACCTCAATTACATATTAAATAACAAAACGTAAAGTTATCAATTTATGTCTTATCAAACTATATACAGTTTTGTTTAACATGATCATTACATCAACAAATCTTTGATTGATATGTGATGATATTCATGTTTTTTAGGGTTACGTGCCCAAAGGGTAAAAACGGGATCCTATTACTAAGATTCCACTGTCCGTCTGTCAAGTGATAGCTGCCTGGCTCAAGATTTCAACTGTCTAGGTGAAATCTTCACAGATGATGTATTTCTGTTGCCGCTATAACTGCAAATACTAAAAAATAATAAAATAAATATTTAGGTTGGCCTCTCATACAACAAATGTGATTTCTTTGTTGATTTTCTATTTGACAGTATGGAACCGTGCATGCTTGAGTCCAACTCACACTTGACCAGTTTTTAAACTGCAAATATTTCTGCTGAATATCATTAACAGGATTTGCAATGTGCACACAAAGTGAACCTATGTAGATGTGTAACGGGTCTTATAAATCCATGCATTGGCAACCCCAGCAAAATTTCAATAATGTAAATCTTTCCTGATGTTGTTATTTTGCATTTTCCTGTACAGTAAGCTGTGTTTTGGCTAGGTTGATGCGGGTCTGCATATGGAACGAGGCAGTGGATCATTGGATCCCAAACTGCGTGGTTCTGTCTTCACAATACAGACCCAGTCGAGAACTTATCATCTGGAAGCAGATTGTGAGGCAGAGATGGAAAAGTGGGTTGATGCAATCTGCAGCGTGTGCGGCCTCAGAGCAACAGAGGACTCTGCGGCTGATAATGGTATATTTCTTTTAGATTCTGTGCCTTATAATAACTGTTTTATTAAAATACCACCATCAATTAACCTAAAGTATGTGTGTATTTACTTTATGTAATATTCATCGCTTAGGAGTTTCTTGATTTATTTATAGGTACAAATAAATAAATGTCCAGTCGAGTTCTTAAAACTATGAGCACAAATCTTATCAAAATATCTGCAGACACCAATATGCCGATAACAATACATACGAGTTCACATAATTTTGATAAAATACTGCTACACTCCGGATTTTAATTAGGCGAACTAACTTGACAGCTCAAAGTGTTGTCAGGAATAGAAAAAAAAAATAGTGATTGGTTTATGTCGATACAAATATGTCGATATAACCTTAACAATACACCCATAGACACTTAATTATGTTGTAATAAGGTTTATATTCGTTTAAAAATGTACAGTTATCAGTGTATTCGATAGTACTATGGAACTGTCAAGAAAACAAAGAGGCGGACAGCGTTCTTAGCGATGTCCTAAAATAAAGTTCGTTCGATGTAAGTATTTTAATAGCAACCGTTTTTTTATTATTGATTCGTGTAATAAAATTATTAGTTAGATTTCAAACACAATAATTCAAAATTTATGAAATACGTAATGTCTACTTTTTTTTAATGCTGTTTAACTAAACCTCTAGTAGGAACTGGTTTTTTTAATTATCGATATTAACAACACTAGCGAAACTGTGGCAACATTCGTGTGCAATGAACTGTCAAGTTAGTTCGCCTAATTAAAATCCGGAGTGTACATTCAAATTCTTTGTTTATTTATTTGTTTATTTATAATACAGTACATTGTGGGTTTACAGTATACCCAAAGCACCCACAATGTTAGTTACACAAATAAGTCACATACATTCAGCAAAATAATACACATACATACACAATTAGAATTAAAATTAAAAATTTACGAACATTGCGATCCTCAATAAAAAAAATAAAAAAAAAATAGCTACAAGTCAACTAAGTATAGGTACATCACATAAATTACAGCAAATAATTATTTAAAAAAATGTCAAAATATTTTATTAATATGGACCATTTGTCAGTGAGCACATCGGCATCCTGGACTTCTTTCAAAAGAGTATTGAGCAAACCGAGTGCTCGAGGTGTAGGAGAGTTGCGGGCGTGGCGCGTGCGCGTGCCTTCCGGAAGCACAAATAACTGAAGCCGGCGCCGGACACCTATACGCATATAATTCATTGGCACAAAAAGACGCATAGATTCAAGTACCACTGGAATATCTATCTCATTCTTAAGGATCTTACTATACAGAATAAGAAGATTTCGCTTACGTCTATACTCTAGTGTATTACATCCCACCATGCCCAAGACAAATTTAGATGGATACAGCAGAGGGTAATATCCGTACACTTTCCTGTAGAGAAATCTACAGAACTGCCTCTGCACCCTCTCAAGCATAACTATGTACCTTGTTTGCCAGCTTTGAATTCTTAAAATCATGTACAGTTCTTTATACTGTTTACCTGAGTCAGAGAATATAGTAGGCATTATCATAATCTGTAATATTGAAAGTGCAAAAGTATTTATGGAACTTTTTTTTACTTTTTTGATGTGTCACCTCTATACTAATATTTTTATAAATTAGTCATGTACCCTCAGCTGCAAAAAATTTATTAATTTTTTTTTTTTTATTATTTTTTTTTTTTTTAAGTCATAGGGGGCAAACGAGCAAACGTATCGCCTGATGGAAAGCGCTTACCGTCGCCCAATCAATTAATTAATTAATTATATTAAAAGAAACATTGTACCTACTTATATTTGTACTGTATCTTTTTTATTAGCTGACTGTACCATCAGCATCATCACCATAGTTAATAGCAGTCAAAGTGCTGACCATTTCATTACTTTTCCATTATTTTGACTCAAACATATTTTCTTTCTCCTTGCAAAGTGTAATTTTTTCACTTCAAGAAAACAAGAAGACAAGATATTAAAAGAAACATAATTAACTCAAATGGGTATCAGGTCATCAAAAATACTTGTTTGTGTATTGATAATTAACGACTATCCGAACGATTGAACTAGTTGAATAAATTGTTGTCAACAAGTAATCTTCTATAAGTAAATACAGATTCATGTATGGAAATTTTAAGATTTTTTTAAAGACAGAAGTAAGTTTGGTATTGGCATCAGAATCCCTATAATTTATAAAAAAAAAACAATAATTGTATGTACGCACTTTTTCGAGGACAGAATGGCAAATTACTTATTTTCCATACATATTAATGTTACCTTTCCGCGGTGATGACTGATGACGTCACGGCCCGCTCGTCATTTGTATGGAGAGTTTACAGTGCTCCGTAAGAATGTCGGTCTTTAAAAGTAATCTCTGACTCGGAGATCACTCTTAAATGTATGTAGTCCCATAAAGACATTTGATCCCAGTAAAATATAGTATCGTTTGGGATGTTAAAAAAAATGACAATACGCATATTTCTTAAAGTACTGTATCATCTTACCATCATCTGAGCCTTTGTTCCGCCCAAAGACCAAGGTCCGCTATTAATAAGTACAGTATAAAAAGTTTAAATCTACCAATTTCGGTAGAAATGGGTAGATACGGGGTAAGGTAACAATCCACCGCCCATCTCTTTCGTACGCTCTTTTCATTTGTATAATAGCTATTGCTCTTATACAAATGTATGTAATAAAATCTGAAGTGTATTTTAATCTTCTTCTAATAGTTGATTAAATTGAAGATTGACGAGTATGTAATTGGGCTGGAGGTTAATAGCTACGTTAACTAATACTTGTTATTGTGATGATTGCAATAAATTCGGGCATTTCTCTTGTTTAGTCGAGTTTTATGTACATATAGGACAAATAGTTGATTGTCTTATTTTATTATTAATTTGACTGCCTGAATGCCTTTAATAACATGAGTTCATAATTAGTTAAGTTACGTGCAAAGCGTAAGGATTCACCGAAATACTAGAACCATAGGTAAAAATATGACTTTTAGGTTGTCTGTAGAGAGCCTCATGACCAATTACCACACTTAATGACAAATATGCGGTACTTCATGCCTTTTTCCTGCTCGGCGAAATGACTAAAAGTTTGTGGAATAGTTTCTATTCTAGTTTCTGTTATAGTTCAGATTTATATTACAACTTATAATAATATGGTCTAGTTTAATAAACAAATAAATCATATCTTTGATCTTTTAACTTGTTGCTACGCTTGAAACTTAATTTCTAGATACAGATTATTCAGTGTTTGTTAGTAGGTACTATGGTTAAACCTAAATGTATATAATTTTGGGTCTAATAAGACCTTACCTATAATGCTCGTAGTCTGAGTTATCGCTATCGAGATAGGAATTTTATGTTATTTCGACCCGCCTTGCTACTAATCGAGTTTCAGTACTTTTACGGAACTGATTGCGCACGCCTGGCGAAATTGAGTATAAGTTCGATTAACTATTCATTATAAATCTTAAAGAACAGCAGTTCCGAAAAGCATTGGTAAAATTTTAGTTATTGAAGCGATTGCGAATTTAGGATTTGATGTTTCAATTTGCTTGTGCGGACAAAGCGATTATTATAGAAATGTCGTGTCAGTCGTTAGCTGTGATTTTAGTTACGTTAATTTTGATTATAATCAGAGGCGGATTAGGTGTCGCTAGCGCCCTAGATAAGCACCTCATCGATGCCCCTCTAGCGGCCTTATATTACATTTTAAAATATAAATTTGCTGGTCACTAAGGAATGAATGAAAACTGATTTTTTCATACAAACAGTCACTCCACTATATCGGCCCTCATTTATACTGGATAGCACCAGAAAATAGTTGGCGATTTCATATAACCAGAAAATCGTTGACAATTTCATATTTTTGGACTAGAAGTAGTACAATTTTTTTTTTCATTTTAAGATATTGCGTCGTGTAAAATTATGGTTTCGCGCTCCTTTGTAATGTAACCGCGCCTCGGTACGTGCCTACTTTGTCTTAGGGTTAATCCGCCACTGACTGTAATTATAAATAATGTAATTTGGTTTATCTTTAACAAAATAAAATTAAAATTTTCTTGAAAAGCCTTAATGGGTTATGCGACAATCTTTCTCTCTTGAGATTCAGCGTCATATAATATCTACATTAGATACTCTGCCGACTGTGTTTGTTAACATCCTATTCCGATTTATACTCAATGGTTTACAAATTTTATTTTTAGAAATGTTATATCACGTTTTGGTGCTGCTATAAACAAAAGTTGCAAGTCTCTGACATCGCGTTTTTTCGGCGACAACGCCGCTGTTAACAAATTCGACACCAACAACCCGGTAGCCGGGCGCTCTGCTCGTAGTAAGTTTTCGCTACATACGGTTTTTCCCATGTTATCGGCTACGAGCGTAGCCCGTAGCGCTACGCGGTAGCGAATGTGTTAATACAGCTCAAAAAGGTTTCAACCTTCTGGAAATGTAATAGACTTAGAGGATGAATATACCGTGCGTTGCAAATTAGGAAGTATTTGTAATGTTTGTTTTGTGATTGTAATCTGCGGTTTATTTTAGTAACTAGGTATTTGGTTTTATTTTCTATCATACGAAATGTGTATAATTTAAATTGCATGTTGCAGAGACTTATCAGAACAATATGGCCCATATCCCTGCCACTGAACAGCTGGGGTCTCCAGACAGCACAGGGCCCTACATACGGATATCAGAATGCGTTACAGGGATGCGCTCTCAGGTAATTTAAATTGCATCAATGTATGAATTTGGGGATTTTCGAGCCCCTCTCAGAATTTAAGGGAAAGAAACTTATTAGCGCAATGCACGTTGACATTTGTTTCATATTCATTACTGCGCCACCTGTGGTCGCAATACCTATGTGCGCTCATAAGGGTATGTCCGCGAAAAATTGTACATTTGATATTTTTGCTTTACTCAATTTTATTTTAATTTCGGCGGGATCCTTATTCGATTATATAAAAGCTGTTGGATATTGTATAGAATAGAATACATGTTCCATTTTATGTAATTCTATAATATATTAGCCCTCTCTTAGGTTTTTATATATTTTAATTCACTTTATCATTGACACTTACTTTCATATATGATGTTTTTTAGGATTCCCGCGCATTTACGTTTGACCCGCAAAACATCGTGACAAGCAGGAGGCCATCTGACATGTCCGCTAGCCAAAGAAGCATGTACCTGACCGACTCCTTCCGGCCCAGCTACTTCTCCGAGCTATCCGAGAACGAGTCCAACCTAAGCGAAGACGAGTGCAAGTCACTGAACACTAGTCAATCTAACATTGGTACGAGCGAACCCACAGACAACCCCCACTAGACGGAGCATGCAAGGCGACCCGCGCGCACCAACGATATGGTACGGCAGAACATTAAAGTATCAACACGGCGGCCACCGTTTAGTTGCGTCCTTGTTTATGATCCATGCGTACGTCAACGAAAAAAGAAATTAAATAAATAACATGGTAAATTGTAGTGTTAAGTGGTTTAGAGAGACCTCGTAAACATGGACGCAACTAAACGGTGGCCGCCGTGTTGATACTTTAATGTTCTGCCGTACCATATCGTTGGTGCGCGCGGGTCGCCTACGGGTCGCCTTACATGCTCCGTCTAGTGGGGGTGGTCTGTGGAGCGAACCACAACTGACAGTGCAAGTGTTCCAGTGTGCTACGAATTATTCATACCTACATATTGTGGTAATGCGGCATTTCCGCGTCAGCATGCTGATGTGCGGACAACGATGAGTTATGAAGAGAGATTTCATTTTCTTAACTTGCGAATACAATGAATAATTCGTAACACTGGAGCAGGATGTGGAAATGCTTCGCGATTTTACCCATTTTGCAACCTAACTATAAATAACTATCATAATCATGTATTTCACCCTTAAATTGACAAAAAAAAACCAAGGTCGATAGTTCAAGTCTCGGTAAGGTTGCATAGAGCCATCAATAGGCGTGCGGACAATTTTTTTGAGGATGTCAATCGATTCTATTTATTGTTGGGATCAAATGCCTGTATGGGCCTACCTACACTTAGACTGCTCTAAAAGTCAGAAATGACGGACAGACACAGACACATGAGTGATCCTACTATAATGGTCCCGTTTTTCTTTTTAAGGTACGAAGGTACCTTAAAAAAGATCTAGAAATGTACCCTGCAACGGAACTAAGTATATTGTTGGACCTTCTTTAAGGTTCCGTACCTTAAAAGGAAAACGGAACCATATATAGTGTCTGTGCGTTAGTCTGTCGTAACCAATTTTCTTCGAAACTAGTGGACCAATTCAGTTGAAATTTGGTACACATATGTAAATTGATGACCCAAACATGGACGTGTAAAACGTAACGTAACGTACCTAAATCAATTAATTTTAAACATGGGGGCCAGATTTGGGGGGTAAATTAGAAAAAGAAATGCAAACCTTATCGTGTGATATCAAATCAAAGGGTACATTAATGAATATCTCAAATATATATGTATTTTTAATAAATTTAAATTAGTTTTGAAGCTATAAATTTTTGAAACATGTAATGTCTAATTTTTTAATTTGTGGGTAGGTACACCACAACTAATAGCGTTTATAGAACTAACAGCGCCCTCTCTCGCTTGCTCGTTCACCGCTGTAAAGTGGTGCAGTAAGATGTGAATATTAACGTATTCACATAGAGGTCGCTAAGGTGTAAAAACCTTTCAAATAAACAATGCAAAGATCGACACACAAAGCATAAGGAAAAATTCGTCAGGTCTACGTGGAGCGAGGGTAGCGAAGTGGCTAACGCGCTGGACCGGTAATCCGGAGGTACCGGGTTCGATTCCCGGTCCCTTCCACCAGGTAGCTCCTTTTTCAATTTTTCTTTAAGCTTTGATCTTTGTATTCATAGTTTTGAAGCTATTTATGTAAACAGGCGAAAATTGACGATTTCCCCGCACACCCGTACCTCCTAAAATACTGAACCTAAAAATTAAAAAAAAATACAGTAAATTGTTCTATACCTATAGATTACAGATTAATATGTAAGAAGTCTATGGTATTAAAAGTAACACCGTTTAACCAGTACGAATATTTATATTTCGCTCAATGGGCAAATGAATTAAATTTATAAAATAGCATAGCAACAGTAATTGAAAGAGGTAGCGAAATGGTTAACGCGCTGGACCGGTAATCCAGAGGTACCGGGTTCGATACCTGGTCTCTTCCACCAGGTAGCTCCTTTTTCAATTTTTCTTTAAACTTTGATCTTTGTATTAAAGGCTTAAGTAATTGAAAGAGTTTAGATATAAATTATACCTTTTTAGAAAGAACATTTTCTATTCTTTACTTTTTTTATACATATTTTGGCGTTAAAGTGTGAAGTTTTTGAGAGCTCACCTTTTAGCAGAAAAAAATATGAATTATTAAAAACGTTAGTGTTTGGTAAAAGTTTGCGCGGAATTTATAAGTGATATCGTTTTTGTATGTATGAAAGGTTTATATAATTCGGTGAATAGAGACTAAAGTACTATGGGTGACCTTACAAACGGTCCGGTAGTTTTGAATTTTTGATATGTTGTCTAGGATGGTTAGTCAGTGTTTAAAATGCAAAATGCACAATTCTCCCCCCTCCGCGCCCGCCGCCATATTGAAAAAACCGGCACTTTCTTCATATTTTTGCTCATATCTTCCTTTAGGAGCATTTTAGCTAGAAAAGAGGTTGGACAATGTTACAGAGAGTTAAATTTACTATATTCTCTATTTTATATTTTGTTTCTAGAACAGATAGTTACGGAGATATCCACATTTAAAAAAACGTAAAAAATCGCAATTTCCTATTGAAAAACAAACTTCTGGATTATATCTTCGTTTAGGAGCATTTTAGCTAGAACAAAGCTTGGGCAATGTTGTAGAGAATTCAATTTACTATAATTTACACTTCAAATTTTGTTTCAAAGACGGTTAGTTACGGAGATATGCACATTTAAAAAACTGGAAAAGTCGAATTTTCCGGAAATTTCTCAAAATTCTTGGTTTAGAACGCTGTCATTCAGTTACGGACTAGTCTAGGACAAATTAAAACATGTAGGAAATATAATTGCTTATAAAACTCATGTCCATTATTACATACATTTTCGGAAAATGTGACTTTATTTTTTACATATCTCCGTAATTATCTGTCCTAGGAACAAAATTTTAAATGTAAATTATAGTAAATTTAATTTTCTACAACATTGCCCAAGCACTGTTCTAGCTAAAATGCTCCTAAACGAAGATATAATCCAGAAGTTTGTTTTTGAGTTGGAAATTGCAATTTCTTAAGTTTTTTTAAATGTGCATATCTCCGTAACTATCTGTCTTAGAAACAAAATATAAAATGAAGAATGTAGTAAATTTAACTCTCTATAACATTGTTGAAGCTTTCTTCTAGCTAAAATGCTCCTAAAGGAAGATATGAGCAAAAATATGAAGAAAGTGCCGGTTTTTTCAATATGGCGGCGGGCGCGGAGGGGGGGGGGAATTGTGCATTTTGCATTTTAAACACTGACTAACCATCCTAGACAACATTTCAAAAATTCAAAACTACCGGACCGTTTGTAAGGTCAAAATCCTTTATTAACTGAATTAATAGTAAATTTATCAAGAATTATTTTGTTCCTACACATCTTGTATGTATCGTTCATGGTTTTCTTTTGAAATGGAAAATACCGCGCTCAGGGACACATTCGAGGGGGGGTGACGCTCGCCCCGGAGAGGGGGGAGAGTCGATAAAATTTAACTTTGCTCTATAACCTACATATCCTGATAGATAAAAGTTGTCCTTTAATTTTGCCAAATTTTCCATACATTGGAATCTAATTTTCTTTAACTATAATTCAACATCAGTCAAAAAATATAGAAAAGGGGAAGACTCTTTTCAAGGGAGTAATTTCCAGCTTATTCTACATTTCGATTTTCCCTTGACTGAATGATGATGTAGCACTTATTTACCTACTCTTTTAGTGGCTCTATTTATATACTCCTTTTCATTTCCTTCTATTCTCATACTTATTTATGTAGTTATCGTGCCGTGTGTGATCTCCTTTTCATTTCCTTCTATTCTCATACTTATTTATGTAGTTATCGTGCCGTGTGTGATGGCCTAGCATTTTCCTTTCCTGTTTAAGTTACATTAATTATTTTTTTGTTTAATATGTTTTTAACTTCGTTAAGTTTCTTTTCTGGCCAATTGTTTTCTTTTCTTTCTCCAACACCTTATTTCAAGCGCTTCATATTTTTCTCCGTCTCTTTTTGTCTTCTTCTGAATGCAGCTTTGAATTAAATCTTTAGACCAGGGGTTCTTCTGTCACACTCTTGAAATCATCTTTGTTCATATGTAGCGCAAGCATTTCTTTCCTGAATCCATACATAGATATATTGTAACTGTTGAAAATACAATTGATGCATATAAAACACCACCGTATGCATGAAATGCATTATACAAAGAGCATTATACTTTTTCTTTGTCACAAATCTTGTTCATGCGCAAGTTCATTTCACCTCGGTGCTTAAAATATGCTCATGACTATTTATGTCAACATAAGAAAAGGAAGAACGCATTTGCAATGTATTATTCAGAGATCTCTGACGTGCTAAACAAACTTGACACTGCTATTGATCATATATAAATGTGCGATACTTATTCCAGGAGATTGGTCGGTGACAAAGTCTTTCACTAAACTGGCGGTAGATCCGAAGAGGAATGGCTTTGGTGGTACGTTACTATTATTATATACCGTAAGGTGAGGCTATTTGGAATCCATGCTATTATTACTCTGTGGATAAATGGAAACCGCATGAAAATCCGTTCAATAGTTCTTGGGGTTGTCGCGAACATACGGACAAGATAGGCGCGGCAGTGGAATTTGTTTTATAATGTTTAGTGATCAACAGTAAACAGTTAGGACCTTATGGCTGGACTAGGTATACAAATTGAAATAATTTCAAAGTTATAATATCAATCTCATATATTTATTTTTTACAGGACCGCCAGTGCCACCTAGGCCACCTAAAACTTTGCTGAAACATAACCAACTAAGAGAGTTTATCGTGCCGAAGTTCCATCACGAAGAAATATCGGATACTAATAGTGATCTAGTAAGTATTTTTATTACGTCCTCGCGGAAAATAAAGTGTGTTATGACTTTTTGGGTTGGGTTTTGGGTGTCCTATGTTTATTAGAGGACTCCCAGCTCTCCATGTACAAAAAACTGTTCAAATCGGTCCAGAGGTTTAGGCGTGATGAAAGGATAAAGAATTGTATTTGAATGTTAATATCGGCTCCATTACTCTCTAAAATCTTACCGTGCTGTCAGAAGTCTGATGCCTAGCTGTAGCTATCAATATCGACAAGTCCTCATCTAAAGACGTAGGTTTAGCAGGTTATCACGGCTACGTCACTTCCGTTTTGAGCTACGGACTGCTGATTCGAGACAAATCTTTAAAGTGCTTTCAAGGTGCAAAAAAAAAAAAACTGTCTGTAATGCTCACTACCTAGAACCTTGCTGACCCTTATTTATTGCCACTATTATTCTACCGCTACCCTGCATGTATGTAAAACAGGTGTATATATTTGTAAGAGAGACACCCTGAATATATTGATACGCATAGTAGTTGTTGCCCCAGATCAACTAGACAGCGACACAATACACTTGCCAAGGGCTAAAATTAGTGTTTTAAAACAATGCTCCATGTATGTCCGTTGTTGATTTATAACAAATTACCTGAGAAAATAAAAGAATGTAATTCTAAACTATTTAAAGGAGCTCTTACTTAATAAATAGCTTCTATCTAAATGTTTCTACTGTGTAAAAGTTTTTTTGTCTGGCAATAATTAATATAAAATTATTACGTAACTACAACATCAATTATGTTATCCATACTAATATTATAAATGCGAAAGTGTGTCTGTCTGTCTGTTACCTCTTCCCGCTTAAACCGCTGAACCGACTTAGATGAAATTTGGTATGGAGATAGTTTGCGAACCGGGAAAGGACATAGAATACTTTTCATCCCGAATAAATATAGTGTTCCCGTGGAATGAGCGGGTAACACCGCGTGGCACAGCTAGTTATTCATAATTATTATGTAACTAGAATCGCAAATAATATTATTATTAAATTCCATAGCATCCATACAATAAGGGCTAAAATTCTCACGCACTTTATTTTTGCATGCGTATGGTAGAACATAAGCACATTACTATTTACTACATCATCTAATGTACTTACTATTTTCTTGCAAACAAAACATTCATTCATTGAAATGAAATGAAATGAAATGAAATAATTTATTCAGTAAGTAGGCCACAGGGGCACTTTTACAAGTCAGATTGTGAATCTACCAGCATTTCGCAAGAGGAGACCGCTGTTGAGAAGAAAGCCGAAAGAAACTCAACAGTAAGTAATTTTTTCGTAAATAATACTTAAAACAATTACATAATACATTTGTGCTATAACTAATTACACTGGTACACGTAAAGGAGATGTATAGATACTCCAAATCAATGTTAATTAGGAACAAATGAAAATTTAACGATAAATTAAAAACATTAAATATACCCAGAGATGTATTAAGTCTCTGGGTGTTTCTGGGTGTGTTGTGCATTCATTCATTAGTTCATTCATTCATTCATTCATTCATTCATTCATTCATAACTCTATACTTTCGCGCAGTGGTCGGAGCCGATAAGCCACAGCATGGCGCAGCGGGCGCGGCGCACGTCGTTCGGCGCGCCGCCGTCGCCCGCGCGCCACTTCCCCTTCCCCGCCGACGAAGAGGATGAGGACGAGTTCTCGCCTGGACACCCGGTATTTATTATTATTTTCAATTGGGCCTTTTGTGTGCCGCATCGACCATAATTGATCTATTGTGGCAGCCCTGTCTTAGAGCTCACTGCTGAGGCCCGTTGAGTCCAGGAATTCCCAGATTCTTTGGGCAGTGAGATGTTGTATCTCCTCTGGGGGCACAAAGTGTTGCCCTAAGTGGATACTTCTTTTGTGCATAAGTGGTCCACAGGAGCAGAGGATATGCATAGCTGTCTCCTCTGACTCTTGGCAGAACCTGCACGTTGCGTCCTGTTCCATACCCATTAGGAACAAGTGTTTTTTCAGCTTGCAGTGACCGGTCAGAGTTCTAGTCACCGCACAGACTTTTGACCTTTTGAGCTGTAGTAACTCTTTAGATAACTTTTGAACAAAGCCTTTTATAAGGGCTTTCGAGTGATTTTGTCCTTTTACAGCCACCCACATCTCGATCGCCTTAGATTTGTGTAAGTCGCTGAGCAGAGAGTAAGCCTGGCGTTTTGTGATTCCACAGAACGGTTCTGGGCCGACAAGGGGCCTGTCCGCGCCATCTCTCGCGAGTTTATCTGCTCTTTCATTTCCGTCAATATCGGAGTGACCGGGCACCCATCTAAGAGTGACTTTGTTGGTTTCGCCTAGGGCATTCGGACACCCGGTAACACTCTTACTATAGCTATCGGTTCTATGCTAGAATCACAGACAACCCCCACTAGACGGAGCATGTAAGGCGACCCGCGCGCACCAACGATATGGTACGGCAGAACATTAAAGTATCAACACGGCGGCCACCGTTTAGTTGCGTCCTTGTTTATGATCCATGCGTACGTCAACGAAAAAATAAATTAAATAAATAACATGGTAAATTGTAGTGTTAAGTGGTGTAGAGAGACCTCATAAACATGAACGCCACTAAACGGTGGCCGCCGTGTTGATACTTTAATGTTCTGCCGTACCATATCGTTGGTGCGCGCGGGTCGCCTTACATGCTCCGTCTAGTGGGGGTGGTCTGTGGCTAGAATACAAGTTACTATGTAATTTTGCGCTGAAAGACGAGAATGGTGAATCCAGTTGCACTGTGATACAGTTTATAAACTAGTACGGGGAGCAGAAGACACTTACTCTCGCTCATTATATTACTCACAGTGTAGTACCTAACGACAAATGTTTTACGTAATAAGTAATAACTACCGATACATACATGTAAGTGTTTGTAACCTTTACATTGCTCAATAAAGTTATTTTATTTTATACAATGGTTGCCGATTAACCTCGACGAAGACGACGAGTTGTCGCTGGGACATCTCCTAAAACCACTATTATTGGCATACAGTGGTAACCGTTAAGAGGCTTAATTCCTTTCAAAATGCTTATTGATTGTTTTAGACATTTATCTCTATGATCAAACATGTTTCATAACATGTTATTGGTACTACCTAGAAGAGGGCTGTTGGGATGTATTGGTATATATTTGAAACCTACAGTTTGAATTTCTCATTGATAATTTTTGTTTCAAAGCTACCTCAAATTGACAAAATTCACGCGGAAAATTTAGTTTTTACAACTTATTTTCGACTACACGCAATGAAAGCATGAAATAGCTATGTTACTGCCTAGAACTCGGGGATAAGTATTATTTACTTCAAAAAGTTGTTGTAAATTATAATTATACATAATATATTTGTCATAATATGAAAAAAAAAAGATTTTAAAAGGAATAAGGCCTCTTAACCCATCCAGGGCCAGTGACTCAGCGTATGGGTCATGCTCTAACAGTCACGAAGGGCCAGTGACTCGCATGTGAGTCATGACAAAACCCAAAAAAAAAAAAGGAATCTTACTATGACTAAATAGTATTAGTATAATAGCTACCTGGCTTCAGAACCGGCGGTCTATTTAGCGTTCGCGCCGGGGTCATGACCAATACGTTGAGTCACTTGTTTTAGCAAAAAAAATGGTTGTATGGTGGCCTTGCGTATAGTGTACGGTCGACGGCGCTTGGCCGTGAATGGGTTAAGCCGCTGCTTTCTAGATGTATGTCACCCTGGCGCGTAGTGATCCCGTGTTGATAATCGACTAATTTATGTTGTGTTCTAGTTAATGCAGTACTGTAACGTGACGTCCCTGCCGCCGGCGGTGGACCGCGCGCTCAAGCCGCGCCACTCCAGCCACAGCATAGGCCATCTCAACAGTTACAGTGGACAGGTACATACCTATAGTTGCCGGCAAACTTGACGTGATAACGTCTTATAAATCGATGAATGCCGGTTGCAGGCACGAAAAAGCGTGACTCATTGTCACGTTCCGCCTGAGCCGAGCGTGCAAGCGAGAGCGCGGAACAAGCGATAGAGAGGCACGATCGGCCTAAGCGTTCGGCTTTTGACGCGTCTATCTCTCTTCCACTCCATCGGCCTGCACACATTATCACGTAAAATTATCGTCCGTAAACCGACTTTACAGACAACCAATATTTTTACAATATACAACCAATATAATTTTACGTAAATCGGCTACTGCGCAGTCAAGGTTATGCTCAAGAAATTTGCTTGCAACTGTACATCTGCACTTATTGATGGAGAATAGTGTTACATTTCAATCGCTTTAACTTCGACCCGGTTAAAAAAAACACGTTATATAGTTGTAAAATGGTACATTGTTGTAGAGGCTTGGTAGTAGACGCATGAAGGAGGTCTTCAGCAATACGAGTTCATCTATTGCACTTTCGGCCGAGTTTAACATAGTGCTTATCACGACTAATGCGAACAAAAATACATTATATTATACAAAATCTCAAGTTTGACATTATATTTCTCCCACCTGTTTTTATATTTTTTCCTTATACCCATATATGCGCGTCCTTATTGGCCTGAACTAAATAATATACATATTAAAAATAAAAGCATCATGAAGGCCTCGGCATGCCAAGCAGCTTCGCTGCTGCAGCCAACCTATGAGTATGTTTGAGAGCCCACGCACTAGGCTGCCTGCTCCAAGGCAGTGCTATGCTGCCGTCATAACGAAAATGGGGCACATCTAACATTTTTTGTGAAATTGAGTTAGATACATATTCAGAAAGAGGAAAAAAAGGCGCATCTGTCTACCTATATATTTTTTAAATTTTCACAAAAAATGTTAGTTGTGTCCTTTTTCGTTATGACGGCAGTATGAGAGGGGGGATAAATTAATTATGAGGCGTTTTTAAAAATAATAAAAGCGTTTGCGGTTATTATTCGTTAACCGCATTCACTCGTTTCACTCCCAGTAAAAAATATTTTTAGAAGTATTAGTATTTTACTATGAATACAACTTTTTATCTCAAAGAGTACTATATTTAGATCATGTTCATGTATGACCATTTTCGAGTAGTGTCATGTAAATTTTCAACCGCTCTCAGTTTCTTGTCGCATATGTTACACAAGTGAGCCAAAGTTATCACAATATTTCAATAAATCAGGGTATCGCAAGCACAAAATACCGTTTAATCAAATAAATCGAGTTATCGCAAGGACAATATACCGTTTAATCAAATAAATCAGGGTATCGCAAGCAGGAATCGTTACCGTATTCATTGAAACTAAAATATTTTTCTAAATTCAGGTTTTATTTCAAACGCTACTAAATTGAATTTAGGTATTGATATAGAGCTTTGAAATTAGCTCTCTAAAATATAGAAGTATGTAATAATAAGCGAAATACCGAAATCGAATACCAGTATTTTGCATGGAGCCGAATAACGGTATCCGATTACTGATCGCAAGCACAATATACCGTTTTATCAAATCCAGAGATGAGAGCGGATGGAACGCTCGTAGAGCTACCCATTTATTTTATTGGACGTGTATTGCGTCATTCCAAGGTAGCCGTCAAAGCTGTCACGTGGTGTCTGGTTTTATTTAAATTTGTATGGTTTTATTTACAGTTCATGATGCCGAAAGAAGATGTGAGAGCAGATACTCTGCAGTATTTAGACCTGGATTTGCACACGTCCAAACCGTCGCCTAACAAGGTAATTGTTGTACTTATTTCGGGTGATTCTCCAAGCGGAGTAGCACGTCTGGCACCAGCAGTGCAAAGGGTCCGTCGGACCCGCAAGCTTACATGGGGAAAAAAAAAACTTATTTCGGAGTCCAAGTTTATGAGATGACCGCATCATATTATTTTAGGGGGCCTAGGCAAGTAATTTACGATGAACCTTTTGTTTAATGCCAACTTGTTAATCTGTTTATATGGTCTATTATATTATGTATTACAAACTTTGCACACTTAGATCGTTTAGTTGATATAAAATTAAAATATTTTTTGCATTAAATAGATGTATAAAAAATAATAAACACATGTACTTGCAATATAAATACAACACATTAATGATTGCGGAGTGGATTATCCATATGACTTATGACGAAAATTTGTTCTCAGTCCCAACAACACACTCCTCAGGAACGGAAAATAGCTCACGGTAAGTCCCTGTCCGAGGTGGACTCGGAGGCGAACTCGTGCTACAAAACCGTAGACTTCTTGAAGACGGAGGCCTTCAACATCACCAAGCAGAACGCTGAGGCGTCGCGCAGCAACCACGCGCAGCAAAGCCACTGACCCGCGGCGCCGGCGCCGGCCGCACGCGCACTCGCGCCTCGCCAACATCGACTCAGTGAAAGGTACCGCCTCATGCAAGCTGGATGATAATTTGGATGAGGACTATTACATTTCAGGGACAAAACTTTATTACAACATTGAATCAGTAGACGAAGCAGCCGAGGCGGCAAGCTCAAATACATCCATATAATGTGAAAATCTTGCACACACCTTTCTACAAAATTGATTCACTGTGCGACGTAAACTGTTGCAAGCTGAATGCTGATTCAGGCGTGGCCTATTACGATACTTCACGGGCACTAACATTTAATGACTTGGAATCTGTTGACGAAACAGCCGAGGCGGCAAGCATGCCGCCGGAGTCATCGAATCAAATATATCCAGATAACGTGAGATTATCGCACTTACGTTCCGTCAAAGAGGAGGAAGCAGTCTGTTGCAACTCGGATGATGATTCAGACGAGGATTATTACGATATTTTACAGACACAACCTGTTTATGACATGCCATGCCACCTTTTAAGTACGCCAAATACAAGCCTTGCAAGTATACCGCCGGACTCACCGACTCAAATATATCCAAAAAAAGTAAAGTTCTATTACTATGGCATTATTACTATGGCATTTCGCACGAGGTGCCCGACCCATATGTACACCTATATCCGATCTGCTATATAGACATGTCATCGGCCCAAGCATCGCCAAAAAATGTGGAATTACAGCACGATGCAGGCTCCTACAAGGCGCCGGACGCCTGTTCAGACACGGCCTCTCATTATAATGCTATAGACAGCGAGAAGACGCAAGCGTTGTAATTGACTATGATGGACGCCATAGCCTCACGCAACAATGCAGGCCCGAGGCCGCCGACCGTTCCGAGCCCGCCGGCTCCGCAGAGCTTGCGTAGGAATTCGGAGCCTGAACGTGAAAGGCAGCCACGCGGCTGCTTTAACTTCAAAATGCTTACATGAAAGTTCAGTTCATAACGGCGATAAATAGACCGTGAATTCCAACATTCACTCGGAATGTGCACAATAAACTTTTAACTACTCACTAAGCGCCAAATTTTGGTTACCTGTATATTCAAAGCGTGGAACTGTTTCAAGGCAGTGATCATTTTGGCCTGCTCTAAAAAAACAAAACTTAGGATAATCGATCCAGAGTACGAGAAGACGTGACCGTGACGTCTGAAACTATGAATACACATGTAAGTGCCGAATCATAACCCCACAACGTAAGTTTATAAATTGATACATATTTATAGACGTGACTGTACTGAGAATAAGCACATTACTTTTTCAGAATAGTTACCATCTAAGTACTGCTTTAAAGATGTCCATAGTTACAGGCTTACGGACAATAATAGTATTTAGCCTACTGTTCTTGTAAGTGACAAACGCACAAGAGGACAATTAATGAATGATAGCTATTGTAAAAAAAGTAAAGTATTAGTAAATTTTAAACTCAATTTTTCCTACGGACTGCGGAAGTGTTTGGGGCTAATTTGCTCCTTTTGATGTCACTAACAGGTACGTGTCCAAGTTTGGTCTGAATTTACTGGCACTGAGTTAAAATGACCTACTTATCTATTGTCCAGTAAATTAGCTTAGGTAAAACTTATTGTGAATAATTATAATTAACATCAGTAGACGTATGGATCTTTACGCACAAGCAAACGCACTATTTTCTCTATTTACGGGATAGAAAGAAAATATATAGGTATTACTAATTATAGTTGTATGAATGTTACATATATATTTAATTCATAATACTATCAAGCAAGGGGCTAAGTAACTTTGTATGAATTGGTTAATATTATTGAGACGTACTGTTAAGTGCATGTCTTCCGTATTGTATTGTTAGTAGTATTATATTGTTTAGATTAATATTTTATTATTATCGCTTTTAGTCTTATATTACCAATGTCTCTCTGGTATCTGGTACCAATTCTTTACAAATTACAAGAATGTATTAAAATACATACACACCGGGTTTACTCACGTCGCAGAAGTAGAATATCGCTCTACATGTTTTGAATCGGTACGCGATTCATCATTAGGAGCTACGATAAGTCGCGACTGCTGGTGACACCGCATCTTTCAGCCGCACGGAGAGAGCGTTAGCGCGCAGTTTTCAATTGGCCGCCGCCGCGATTGATCTTAGCTCCTGATGATGAATCGCGTATCGACTCGAAATATGTCGAGCGATATTCGACTTCTATGACGTAAGTAAACCCGTGTCGTACGTATTTTAATATGTCTGAGACTCACGGGAGTAGGGATGTGCTATTTCCGAAAATTGCTGGAAACTTTCCTCATGTAAAATGTGGAGTTTCCGGAAATTTTCGGAAAAGGCACATCTCTACATGTGAAATACAAGAATGGTATAAGGATTCTGATTCCGAAGTTAGAAACTTAAGTGAAGCGGGCCTCCTTTCTAGAAGCCTACAGGTAAAAAAGGAATGTTTATTCTACATTTTTTGTGTACGCTGTACAGTCGCCATCAGACATATCGTAGCATGTAAGGTATTCATAAATATCTGAACACGACTTATTGACTGGGCGTTACAGTACATGTTCACATATTTATGAACGCCTTATATGCTGCGATATATTTGATGGCGACTGTACGTACCACTTTTAGGATACTTAGATGCTTTATTTATACATATTGTAATATCTATAAATTAATTGGATTTAGGTACAAGTTGATATATCGATGTTACGATGAAAATTCTGGTGCTTTTTTATTTATAATATTATTGTTCTGTAAGTATAATTCATTACCGATATCTTATAATGTCGCTCGATTTTTACAAGTGCAATAGTAACTATGCTCACTTTAGTAGAGAACTTTTAGTTGTATTCAAGTTATAGTTTTATTAATCTATCAATGTATAAAAGGAAGTTATTTAAAACAAGTGTCTTTTTTCTAGAGACATTAGTATAAATATTACTTAACGTTTTAATATAATGTAATTCCACTAATACAAAATAAAGATAAGATAAAATCCATTTACGTGGCCTATTTTGTTAGGTAATTTGGCTGTATTCGTACCCGAAGAACCAATTAGAACTTAGCTATTGCAGGCTTGTCACCGAAACTATCTTAAAATGGGATAAACAATTGAACGTGCTACGGCTGGAGTCGTGTGGCTAGTGACCGTTTACTTGAAAATGGCACGGAGATATCGTCAGAGTAATTCCCGTGCCGATATACCCCGTGACATGGCAGTGATTGCAGTCTTGTGAACTGATGGGACAGAAATAAGAGTATTAATTTTAAAGTATTAGATTTATATTGCAGTAGGTACTTTAATTATATGATGAATATGAAAATATTACATTCTATAGGCCTATCACTACGTATTAGCTTCATTTAAATGTACGTTGTACATGTACATACGTACGGTTTCTCTTCTTATGCCCAATTCGCGATGATTGATTTTTTTTAGATGCATATTTCTTTCTAAGTAAAGTAAATTTGCATTTTAGGTTGTCACTTTTTCGGGTATGAAGTTTGAAAGTTGTATAATTGTCATGACATTGAAAATTATCTGATATCGCCAATAGGCTAGTTTCCTGACAGATCAAATCAGGACGTGATCGAAATTCGAACCATGTATCGTGCCGTCCCGCTCTTACAAATATTGTTTGACGCAAGATCGAGAGGCATGGCACGTAGTAGCCCTTCTAGATCTTTTTATGAAACGTCGAAGGATTCGAGCGCTTTAATTGGCCTCATTACCGTGACTATAAATAACATTAACAAATTCCGTAAGATGTAAAGTATCCCGTATAATTTTTGGTTGTCTTGTAGAAACGCAGGTTCAAAAATTGATTGCTTCTTTGAATTGACCAATATTGTGGTCACGGTAATGAGGCGGTTAAAACTCTTGAATTATGACACTAACACGCTCGAATAATATTAAAGGACCCCGCAGCAAACTTAGGGCAAAAGTGGTTTCAGTCAAATCGCACAAATTTTTAGTATGATGTAGATTTAACTCCGGTGACGTTCTCTTGTTTCGGAGGCCAAGATCCTCTTTGGGTCACTGCGCCACAATAGTTAGTTAGTTAGTTTTTTAGGTATTTACAACACATGATGGCAGGAATGGCTACTTTGACTTAATTACGTCAGTAACTGTCAGTGCGTATCATTTCGTAATATATCGATTTTAGAAAACACATCGCGTAAATAAAGAAATGTATACTTGATTATTTCTGAAAGTATAGATCTGAGAGAGTGTTGCTCTTATAAAAAATATATCAGGACAGTTGAATCTACATCATACTAAAATTTAGTGCGATTTGACTGAAACCACTTTTTCCCTAAGTTTGCTGCGGGGTCCTTTATAAGAGAAGCTCAAACTCAGACGTCAACGTGTTGTACAGTCACATTAACTAATTTTTTTAGTTTACGGTAATTTTAAAGTATAAAATATATAAAAGCGTAAAATATTACTATATTAATGTTCCGTGTACTTTCGAAACTTGTACATATATTAGAATTACTTGGTGTCTATTAATTTGTATTGAAGACAAGGAAACTAGCCTATTCTGTCCTTAAAGTTATGATTATGATATGAATGTGTCTTATACATGTCAGTATCCAAAGTGTCTTGAACTTGTGATTGATATAATGATAATGAACGAGTGATGTGAAGTGTCTTGATATTATATGGTGTATATTTACAGCGTTGGAAAATTAATATTATCACCGAGCTTTTGAAAGCATGTTCGTATTTTTCTATGCACTGTTAGGTGCCCCTCGCGCACACATAATTTTCAGATGTTTTAACCTCAGAAGATTAATCTATGTATCAAATGAATGTGTATTTTTATTTATTTATTTAATAACATTATTATAGTTCAAAGAAGATTGTAGAGGTGATTAATATTATTATGAAAATGGGTATACCAATTCAATACGTGTTGTTTATAAAATAATTATAAATAAAATACTATATCGTGAGCACAAATATTCTACATAATATGTAAAGATTTACATAATCAAAGTGCATGGTGTTGTAACCTGTATTTCACTTGGAAATTCAACTTTACATCATGTAGGTGTATACAAATAGCTTACAAGATAATAAAAAAAATATAACCAAAATGGATAATTCATCTGATTGGGTCTTCATAGGAAGTACAATTTCAAACTCATAATAAAAAAATGGTATGTAAGATGCATTGGGATAATTCAGAAAATATTGCATTTGGTATTTTTTTAAAGATTCGGAGTTACACCAATATGCATCTTACTATGGCCATTAATATACCCATTGTCTAGAGTATATTCATATGTTCACAGAAAAGAAAATTTATTACGATGTAAATTAATATTATAGTTTCATTGCAACTAAATATCCAATAAGTTGCCAGACTTCAATTATAAATTGAGCAGTTATTTATAATAGTTGCCTGTAGCGCAACGGTAAATAGATTGGACGGAATTCTTAGACGAGAATAATTGTTATATATAAATTCCATATTCATACTATGTATCTACATTATCAGGAAATGAGTAATAACTTATCTAAGATACAGACTGACTGATGCTCATTGCTCAGTTTTATCTATGAGCAAAATTTCGAAATAAAAGCCCATTCATGTATTGCACCCATCTGGCATACTTATTCGCCGACGTAAAGAACTTCGCACATGATTAGAAAGAGACGTATGCTTTCCGACAGTGACTAATGTTACCGTGTCGGGCTGGCACTGTTGAGCCTTTAGCCCGAGGCTCTCTGTACATTGATGTATTTAACGTATATGTGTGTTTTGTCTCGATGTACGTATTTTTGATCTCAAATCAAGATCAATAAAATTTATGTTAGGTGTTGTCAAGCGATTTAGTTAAACATGGTTAGATTTCTCGACTAATTTAGAATTGTGGATTTATTATTATATTAAATTTTATTGACAAGTTGGTATTCGGAGTTCTTAGGGAAAATGTTTATTCATTATATTAGTAGTTGAGTCGTGATTAGATACATTTTGTTATCGAATAAATATCTTTTCTTAAACAGTCCATGTATTTACAATTAATTGCTCGATCTGACATCAGTGTATTATATATTGCAATATGACTGTAATCTCTATATTTCTGTAACATTTATTGATAGTAATTTTAAATTGTGACACGTATACTTCAGCCAACATTCCTTCACATTCAATTATGAATATTTTAAATTATATTGTTAGATGATTTATTAAAACATGCAAGCATAACTCGGATTACATGTGTATTAGTGGATTATTAGTATTATATGTGTATAAGTAGGTCTGGTTATATAAAACTACCTATGTGTAATATTATATCGGTGTGCGTAGAGTAGATCAATTAGTGCAATGTTACATGCTTTTATTTAACTTGCAATGTACTTATGTTACTATGTTCGACAGATATCTTTAACCGATTGTGCTGAAACCTACTTAACTTCGATGACAATACAATAATATGGTACCATGGGGCTGGTTTGATGACGGAGCCGGAAGGTTTCCCTAAATACTCTGTAATAGACAATCCCACCGAGTTTAGAATCGTATCAATGAGCAATTAATGGATGTTCAAAGAAAAGTACAGTCGGCTATAAAAAGGTTGTCACAAAAAGTCTTCCGTATCTGTCTCTTCTCGGTGACTTACTTAATTCGTTGTCTTAGGCAAGAGTCAACGTGATTTAAATCTTCTGGGTTTACGTGCTCAACTGAAGACCTGCCCTTCAGTTGCTATTTGCCACTGCTGTAAAAGCGTTCAGTATGTTGGCCTTAAGAGCGTGGTCGATCTACGAGGGAATCAGCAAATAATAGATATTTGAAATACCGCGTCGCGTTCCGTCCAAGCAAGTAACTCCAAAGGGCCTTATCACACTTGCGATTTGCGAGCGTATTTTCTATACAAATAAGCGACGCGGCGAACACGCTGCGCGATCGCCTTCATACAAAATACGCTCACAAATCGCAAGTGTGATAAGGCTCAAAACTGCAATAGAGACGACAGCTGGTTTCTATTTTACCTGCAAAACTGTTTAATGTTTTTATTACCTACGAATTGTGATATCTGTCAGGGTTGGTCTTTGGTAAACCATGTGACAGCAGGAGGTGCAAACGTTCCCTTTTCTGTCCTAGGTACCTAGGTGTCATTGTGCTCAAGAACGATCTGGAGAACGTTCCTCGTTTTGTATGGGGCTAAACATTCTCCAGACCTTACAAGATAAAGAATGAGCCTGAGAATTCTCAGGGGTACAGGTTTCCGGGTTTTATCGGGGGATTGCCGTTAAGACCACCACCTCTTTCACTTAACAAAACAATCTGTTTCTAAAAAAATTTAAAGATTGGTTAAGTTTTGGAGGAGGAAACAAACGAAAACGAAACCTAGATTTGCATGGAAACATTAGCAGTGGCATTTACTCTTCATGCGTATACTTGACCGCAATTTTTTTGTATTGCCTGATTACTCTAACGGCTGGATGGCTGGATAGATTAGATTAAATTATGATTTTGTTTGAAAGGGCATCTGATGAATAATGATGGGCTTCAAGAGAAATTGAGAGAACCGTCAAAAATTATAGGTAAGTACCTACAATTATCGTGATATGGGTATTTTTTTTAGCAATTTATTCTTGGAAAGCATTCAGCATCATTTCGTTTCGTTGATGGCGTCGGTTATTTTTCGGTAAAAATGTAATTATACTTTCATTGGAAATTTTATCCTTGGATCCTATCAACCTTAAAAAAAAGTCTTATTTCCGCTGCTGTAACTGATGGTTTTTTTAGGTTGTAATTATATTCATACCCCAAGATATTTTTCTCTGTTGATGGATCAGATTTATTTAAATTTCCTTTGATGCAAATGTAATATTTTATATTTTTGTGTGATTAAGATAGTAAGTTTTTATTGGTTATTTTATTAATGATGTTATGGTAGGATCAAAACTGGACTAAATTATATGGTTTTCCTGTTCATAACATTGCCATATTTGTGTGTAAATAGGTAATTTACTATGTTAAGTAAATTGTTGATAAGTGTTGTAGTGTTACGTAGAATTATTATTATGCTTTTAGTGCAAATTCTAAGCAATAGTGCCTAATTTCCTGTACAATATTATTTTTACTGTTTATGAATTACTTACCACTTTTAATAAATTTATTGAAATTTTACTGGCGTCTGAATACTACATCATCTATATTTCCTCATCTTCTTCGTTTGTATGTATGTACGTGAACACTGTATTCTGCACAAAACCCTCTACAAATACATTCATAACAAATATTACTTGTACAAAGGTTAGCTGAAAGATACAGGGCTATCTTTCAGTTAACCTTTGAGTGATTGAATGAAGATTAGGAGTTAGTTCCTAATATTCAGCGACTGTTTTTTTAATATTGCGAAAGGCGAGATGGTGCTTAGCTTTGTTTGGTGCAAATGGAATGGTAGAAATCGTCTCCAAGATATTCAGATTTCATCGGAGCAAGTGACAGGGACGGCCTTTATTGATGGTAAGAATTCCTAATTTTGTGTTTATGTTCAGTTTTAGTAGCATTTTATACACCACTCTTTAATTCATACATAACCCTAACTAAATTCCATTTTTACCGCATAAGATTGTTGAATTATCACAACGACATCTGGCGGCAAATTGCTGTGGCGTGGAAAGTAGAAGTGCGTGTAAGAGTATGTGCTATCTGCTGGCTACGCCATCTAGTGCATTATGTACGTTTAACCCCTCGTATGCGGCAACCAATTCAGAATTTGACACTCCGGTGCGGCCGCGTTACGTCATTGTATGCTGCCCGCTTCAAATTTTAGAACGTATCCGTGCTTACGCTTAGGCAGTTCATGAACTGGCACGGATACGTGTCTAAGCATACGAGGGGTTAATATACTTAAGGGTTAAGCCTTTGCAAGAAAATATTCAGTGACATTCTCATCACTAAAGGGCAACATATGTCATCTCGGTAAAGAGTCAATCATAGATTATAAATATTATCTTAGGATTAAGTCCGCCATAGCCGAACATTTGCTAGAATCAGGATCAAACCATTGGAATGAACTTTATAATCCCAAGATCCTTCTTCGTGAACGTCATTTCTTTAGCAGTATTGTACGTGAAACGGTTGAAATAAGAATTTTTAGGGTTCCGTACCCAAAGGGTAAAAACGGGCCCTATTACTATTACCAAGCTATTACTAAGCCACCGCTGTCCGTCTGTCACACAACCGTGATAGCTTGACAGTCTGCTCGGAATATTAGACAGCCTTTGAAATTGAACCGAAACCCGTTTAATTTTGTTTTGCACAGCTTTAATTACACCCCCTCTATACTTAACTGGGATCTAATTGTATAGTCCAACTCGGCAAAAATTTTTTAGGAAGCCGGGAAGCTTAGGCAAATTGTTATTAAAAACTATACCAGGTGTTGCCTGTAATAGGAGCAATAAATTAAAATATAGATTCTACTCTTCAAATTTAACAGCATTTGTTCAGCAACTTTACAAAAAAGTCAGTTTTCAGAATTTTATTATTTCAAACAAATTAAATAGTATTTTTAACATTTTTTGGCAAGGACACTATCAGCCGCACTACCAGTAGTGGCGTTCACAATTAACGACACTACCCAAACTATTTCGGATTAAGTTGTAGGTACTAATGTACGTCGTCCAACATCGACATTCCCTGATCATTGACATAGCTGTCACTCTACTAATATCGGACATTTCGCAATACATTGCTTCTTTGTCTAAACATTATTCTACAAAATATCATTTTCAAAATATCAGTTATTTTCAGAAGTTGCTTAACAAATGTTGTCCAGTTTCAAGCGAAGAATCTATGTTTTAATTTATTGCTCCTATTACAGGAAACACCCGGTATAAGAATTGATTGCTTTAAAGAAAATAAAAATAAAATTTAAAATTTAAAAACCCCCGACATGACAACCATTAAAAAGAAAGAAATAAAATCTACGAAATGTGCCTTTACAATGAACAGTAGAAATTGTTTTTAACAAAAAAAATGAACCGACTTCAGTAAAACTAAAAAGCCAACAATAACCCGTTCAAGTACAGATTACATTTGACTCACCCTTCGAAGTCGGTGCCAAACCTCGCGTAAACTATAATATATAAATATCCCTTCCAGTGGCAAAAACCGGGAGCCGGACCCCACGTCAAGTGGCAGGCATCCGGGAGCCGGACCTGACAAAACAAGCCGTTCAGTGGCAAGGTTTCTGATTGCATGACAGGAGAAGTGGCACAGCCATCTTGGCAAAATATACCGTTAAGTGGCGGGCCTCCCACGGGTGGTCATCGCGAATTTCCGCATGTTACAAAAAATATCTTTTCTCAAATAGCGTCAATTCGACCGTTAGTGAATGCCGTCCTTGTTTATTGATGAATGCATCTTACAAGTGTAAGCAAGCAAAATATAGTTTTGACGGTTTTATTTCGGGTCCGAAATAAGACATCGCACAGGGTCCGGGAGCTGGACCCTGCCACCCAACGGCTTGTTTTGTCCGGTCCGGCTCCCGGATCTCTGCCACTTGACGTTGGGTCCGGCTTCCGGTTCCTGCCACTTAACGGTAAATTTTGTAAAATAGACGCGCCACTTCTCCTGCCATGCAACTGGTGGCGCTGCCACCTGAAGGGATATAAGAACTGAGTGGTTTGGGATCGACTTCGAAGGGTGAGTCAAGTGTAATCTGTACTTGAACGGGTTATTGTTGGCTTTTTAGTTTTACTGAAGTCGGTTCTTTTTTTTTGTTAAACATTTTTTTTTTTTTGCTTTTTAGTGATTCGTATGTGTTTCCTTACACCAAATCCTATTTACTGAATGTAAATTCTTGACTTTATCAATAAATTACCGAAAGCGCCGTACATGTCCCTATAACATTTGAAGAGTTCCCTCGATTTCTCCAAGATTCCATCATCAGATCCCGACTTAGTGCCAACGGGACCAACTCGGAGTTATACCCTTGCGATAAAAAAAAAATTAAAATCGGTTCACGATTCTCGGAGATATCGAGTAACATACATAGAAAAAAATATAAAAAATAGTTAGAATTGAGAACCTCCTCCTTTTTTGAAGTCGGTTAAAAAAGAATCCAAGCTTCGTTGCGTTCGGGGGACCGCTAAGTACCTAAATGAAATGAAATATGTTTTTCAACGCAAAATTGGATGTAGGTATGCATTTGGGCTTCCCACTTTACGATTTTCAGTACATTGCATTTTATTTACTTAGCGGTCCCCCGACGCAACGAAGCTTGGATTCTGTAAAAGCACATTTCCCAAAAATTGCATGTAATGTTGCCTTACCATCGCTAGATAGACTACAGTAAGTGGAACATACCGAAGACTTTTAGAAGTGTCCAGTAAACAGCGAGATTTTAAATTTGGAATCAATATTTGTCCAGTAAGTAAGTATGTAATTCCTATTACGAGGCCTTATTCCTTTTAAAATTTATTTTTTTCATATTATGATAAATATATTGATAATTTCAACCAACTTTTTGAAGTGAATACTACTTTTCCCCGAGTTCTAGGAAGTAACATAGTTATTTCACGCTTTCATTGCGTACAGTCGAAAATAAGTTAAAAAAACTAATTTTCCGCGTGAATTTTGTCAATTTCGAGTAGTTTTTGAAACAAAAATTATCAATGAAAAATTCAAACTGTAGGTTTCAAATATATACCAATAAATCCCAATAGCCCTGTTCTAGAAAGTAACATCAATAGTATGTTAAGAAACATGTTTGATCATTGAGAAAAATGTCTAAACAATCAGCATTTTAAAAGGAATAAGGCCTCTTACGTATCAAGATATTTGAATATCGAAACACGATTTACATCGTCACCGACCTATAAAAAAACTAAGGATGTGAAGGCGATGAGGTCGTATATAAATGTAAAAAGGATGCATTCCACAAATTGTTTTAATTATAAGTAAGTACAGTGCGAGAGCAAATTGTAGAAATTAAAAAGTGGCGTCCCTTTTTCATAGATTAAATAGAAAGAGACGACATTGCAGTATACACTTGCAATTTACACTAAGAGCAAATGTAAAATAAAAAGAGGTTAGTACTATTGGCAGTATAAACGTAACTCAAGATGCATATTAAAAAAGAAAAAGTAGCGACAAGGTTTAGTGCGGAAGTTTGTATGCAGCGTTTAGTTCATAATTGTGCTGTGTAAAATGACAATGATATTTCGGAATTCCTTCCTTTTTTGTGTCGTTTAGAAAAAACCTCGGAGTTAAAATTGAAGGTAAGCTTTATGATATGAAAATTAGTAAGAAAATACAACAATGTATAACAATAATTAAATTTTATCTTTAAGACTTAGATTTGTAAGACAGTGCAAATAATTAAACGCAGTATTTATAAAAAAAGAAATTAAGGCGGGATTTAAATTAAAAGACAAAAATTTCAAATTTGTTTGTCAGATCTATTACAATAATTCAGCAAAAATGAGTTCAGACGAGTCTGATTCCGAATAGACGGCACTCCTCCATACTTAAAAGCGGAGGCAGAGTTAGCTAAAATAATTTTTACTTCCGACTAAATCCAAGGAGATATAAAAAATACAAGAGATTCATTAAATGGAAGGAAGAAAATCAAGTTAATAGTTGGTCAGATAATGTGTGATAAGGTCTGAATATTTCAACAATCTTTCTGAGACAATCGGATGGCTACAAAGGAATGAAATCACAAATATTCAGCAGCAAAATATAGAAAAATTCCTAAATCAAGCTCTAGATAATAAACAGTTTGGCGATGAAGGTAAATAAATGCTGCCACTATTTGATAACGATATAACTAGGTATATCTTTTATCAAAGTATAAACTCATAATTATTTTTGTTATAGGTTGTTATCGTGGGAGTTAATGGTGCCTGCGACGACGAATATCACAATGTGTAATAATAAAAATGGGATATAACAAAAATATTCATCGGAAAATGGCCGAATATGAATGTCACCTATAAAATATAATTTTAATCTAATTTTCTTGTTTAATTTTTGAGAAAAGCACTATACTTGCTTCGACCGTAAGAGCCATCCTGGCCTCGTATTATATCCGGACCTCGCCTACGGCTCGGTCCGTCTAATTCCTACTCGGCCAGTATGGCTTACTTACTGGTCTCTGCCGTAATGTACTATTTCGTAGATTTTATTTCTTTCTTTTTATTGGTTGTCATGTCGGGGGTTTTTAAATTTTAAATTTTATTTTTATTTCATATTTTTTAAACAAACAGAATTTTCGTACCGGAATTTTCTTCTTATGACACCATTTTTGTTTTACACCGTTTAAGGTCCAGGGTTTCCAATCTTTCGTCGAGCTTGATCCTTGACTATATGTAGGTACATAAATATCGCAGCATATAAGGCGTTCATAAATATGTGAACACGACTCTTATTGACTGGGCGTTACAGTACATGTTCATATATTTATGAACGCCTTATATGCTGCGATACATCTGATGGCGACTGTACAACAGGATTCCAAGCCAGTGGTAATGAATGCCGTCTTCTCTAAGATTGAAGTTAGGATATATTTTGATTTCAATAGCCTTAAGCAACATTCTGGGAAAATATCGTTAAAGTTAGACTAGTTAATGCTTATAATGGCAAAATGGCGAAGTTATTAGCCAAGACAATCAAAATATATACTTCAAATGCACTGCATGAGTCGCAAGAACCTGCTACTTATGGCCTAAAACAGAACCAGGTTTCTATTCTACAGGATCCAAATAGTAGGTACGGGTGGCTTACTTAGCTCCATAAAAATTGCAGTTGGTGCTAGGTAACTTGACTTAGTTTTGAGGGGCCTAATCATCGATACCCCACACCATGGGATAAACATCCCCACTTTTGTTAAGTGTAGGGAAGGTACACAAAAAAAATGTTTTTAAAAATCTATTCAACCACTATGTCTCTGAGCTAAGCTGTGGACAGACTGACACAAAGTACAAAATCCTAAAAAGCAGTTATTCACTTAGGCAAGAGTACTTTTGCTAAAGCTTACTGTATCCTTTAGTCGCGTTAAAATCTTGCAGGGTGTTGCTATTTGTGACCTCAATCAAAGGACCCTGTTCAATAGTCCTAATAACAATTCAGCTTTAGCAGAATTCCGAAACTTAAAAATAGTGACCCAGTACTGTGACAGAAATTATAATATGAGTTTTTTTTGTCAAAAAAGTTTTTTCGAGACTCGGTTTTATTATTGACTTTCTTACACAAATGTTAATTGCTTATCAAGAACAATCAGACGAGCCCAAACACCATGGGTTTATCTTGTGCTGTTTAGGAGTTCCTACGGCCATCTTCAGCTCCAAGGAACCAAATTAATGTATTGTCAAAAATTTATTAATTTGTTGATTACGCTAGTAAAACTTAACATTTAACCAATATTAGAAATTCTTGGCTTAGATTAGATCCTTTCACAAATGGCTGGTCATCATAAGACCTTCATTTATTGAGTGATATAGAAAATGCTAATAAAACTTAACATTTAACCAAAACTTTGGAATCCTTGGCTTCAATTTTGGCTGAAATCCATTAACAACTAGCTGGTCATCATGAGACCTTCATTTATTGAGTGATATAGAAAATGCTAATAAAACTTAACATTTAACCAAAATTTGGAATCCTTGGCTTCAATATTAGCTGAAATCCATTAACAACATCATGAAACCTTCATTTATTGAGTGATATAGAAAATTTTATTAGCAACTTATCATTTAACCAAAATTTGGAATCCTTAGCTTCAATATTGGCCGAGATCCATTAACAACTACCTGGTCATCATGAGACCCTCAATTAGTGATATAGATAATATTTTGAATTATTGACTTCATTATTGGCTGAGATCTCGTCACTTGTTCCAATTAAAGCTGAATATCTTGGAAACTACTGGTCCTATTTCCACCAAACATAGCTAAGAAACATCTCGACGGAAAAGTCTTTCGATTAAACAAAACCGCACTTAAATTGGTCCATCCGCTTGGGCGCTACGATGCCACAGACAGACACACAGATACACATGTTAAACTTATAACACCCCTCTTTTTTCGTCGGGGGTTAAAAAATAAGAGGATTTCGCTGGATGCTTATTTATAAAATATGCTAAAATAGTTTTACGACCCGCCTAACAGGCTCACTGGTCGTAGCACAACTTCGCTACATACACGTTTCCCATGATGTCGGCTACGAATGTAGCGCGTAGTAGCATTCTTAGCTGCAAAGGTGTTAGACACCAAATAAATGAAGGATAATAACATATTTTTCAAAATAATGATTATATTATTTTCAAAATGTATTTAGTTTAACACTTCAATAAAATAATAAAAATCTTTCTTTAGGACCGTTCCATTACCATTTCTTGTTGAATTTGCTACTTATCGCACACAATCCTAGGTACGAGCTGTCAACGCGCTGAGAATGCGTAAGCGTGAAGTGTAATTTTAATAGCACTTATAATTAATCTAGTAGGGTAGGCCACGATGCTAAATCGGGATTCACTCGAGCGTCATAGAGACCTATTGGGCTGCGAAGCTTAGATGATAAAAAGAAAAAAATGACATATAATATATACCTTTTCATTGGTGGGGGGAGCGGCTCAAGATTGTCAAAAATGTAAAAAAAAAACTGTTGCATGGACATACTCGAGCGCGTCAGATATTGATAGCATCCATGTCCTATTACACATTTTTTAAGATGTACGCATGTTAAACTGATTGTTTCCATGATGGGGGTGGTTGTACTTGAGGGTTGAAAATGAAAAAAATGAAATTTTCATCGAGCGCGTCAGATTTTCTAAGGGGATGTTAAGTGAACCTAAAAAGAAGCTCTTATATAATAATCTGACGATTTGGATGTGACGCAAACTCGCAGTCATTATTAGAATGTGAAAAAAAATTCGTTATGGCGGCGGTCGCGGAGGGGGGGGGGGGGGGGAATTGTGCATTTTGCATTTTAAACATTGACTAACCATCCTAGACGACATATTAAAAAATCCCGGACCGTTTGTAAGGTCACCCATAGTACTTTAGTCTCTATTTACCGAACTAAGAGTTGAATACAGGCATTTTTGTTACTTCGGCTAGTGGAAATCGTCAGATTATATATTTTCCGTTATCATTGATTCAATTTTTTTTTACTAATCTGATCTTTTATCCTTGACAGGCGGCCATATATATGAGGCTCATATTTGGTGGAAGTACTTAACCGGGTACAAGGTATCCCCCTATATATTAATCTGCCGCGCTTTAGTAAATCCTGAAATCCCCTCTTTGGCTCCACTACTAATCGGAATTGCTATTCGTGACGTGTCTCTCTCTGGAGATATTTACGGACGAAGTATTACTCAGCGCTTCTCACTTTATTTGGTTTCCTTCATACCGATAACTTTATCCATCCCATTATACAGAGACAGACCATAAAACGCGGTAAAGCCGCAGGTATCTGAAGCCGAAGTTACTGCTTACAAACATAACTGTTTTTATGCATATATGCATGAAAAGGGATATTATTGCTGATTTTAGTTTCAGAGATATTGTTTCTCTTGAACTTTATTTTAGCGCTTTGTCTTTTACTTATATGTATTTTTAATTGTACTTTTGGGCTTTAAATTTAGTCAGTAGAAACGCAGTTTGGTATAAGTAAAGCATCTGTTACCTTTTTTCGGTTTCGGATTGAGGTATCACGTTGAAATATATATATAAATAAATATATAAATATACCAAATGCTTTTTGATTAGAATGGTCGATTTAAAGCGTAAAATATATTAATATTTCTTACTCAATCCAGTCTTAACACATCGCACAAAATGTAATATTTGAAATACCGGGGACGGAATACTTACCGGTGACCCAAATGGCAGATCAAGTACTTATTATAATAAATAATAAGATAAATAAATAATAACAAATAAATCCCTGCGTGCTTCCTTATTATTATTATTTTTGTTCTTAGGAAGATCTTATTTTACGAAGTCAGTTGAAATTAGATATGCCTTGTATTTTATACTTTGAATCTCTCGTTGACCCAGAATAATGACAACAGTAGTCAGTAATAGTTATTTTCACCTCACTCGCTCGGAAAACCTCCGTTTATAGGGCGATATCTGCGTGCAAAAGTCTATTTTATCCGCTAGCGTGCAAAAGTCATTTGAATTTCGAACACGACGATTTTGATTATCTGCATGTAACTTTTTTATATTTAAGACTCCTTCAACGCGTGACTGATTTCATCAGTCGATAAATCTTCGAGTAACCAATCAACGCACGCTAATAAAGGGCGATCTGGTCAGGCCGGCTAAAATTATAATGTAAACTAAAATCCACAGACCTACGGACTAAATTGACAAATGACTGACAGGTAAAATGATACCAGGAACAGCAAAATAAAAATAGTGAAGGGTATATGTCGATAACGATATATCGACAAGTTGTAAAGTACAAATAACAGAGTAGTTTAAATCAAAAATAAGTATATTAGTTTCAAATAAGAGGTACGAATTTTGGTTTGTTTGATTTTCGAGGTAGTGGATGGATAAAATGCGTTTTTACCCACTAGTTTTAAAGCATAAAAAGGTTTCCGAGTCTGTAAGTAAAAAATAAAACACCTTGTCCGACAATAACTAGTCTTTATTATAACATATTATTCATTCCCAGGCTCCGTTATTTCGTCATCTTTATCATCATCATCATCAGTTACAAAATAAAAATTTAGTCTGACAATCACAATCTGGTGGTGGAATATTCTTTAAATTTATATTTCGGAGCGAAAAAAAGGGAGTCATATAAATAAAAAAAAATATTCTACTGTCGGACTTGGGTTGTCAGACTATATTACATATACAACAAACTTAACGGACTTAATTGAAAATCGCAATACAATTTACCTTTGCAACAGTCGGGGCCTCGTTTTTTTCAAAAAACACATGCACTTTTTGACGTATTGCCGCAAAAGTAAATTCGTCCACCTTATCAGAGTTTCAGAGGCGAAGTAAACTTCTCTTGTTTTTTGTATTCCTTCAAAACTTTAAAAACTGAACTTCTCGAAATACCAAGAATTTCGGATGTTTTCATGACACACTCGTTTTTATTGACATGAATATCCTCTGGGATATCTTGTTCGTCCTGTAATCTATCTACCATCTCATTATAAATATAAACGTAAACTCGATGAATCGTCTCTTTTTCAGTTTCACTAATCGATTTTTTTCTCCTTTTTGTCGGAGGCGAACATTTTGATGAACATGGCTCTCGTCCCGAATCTTGAGAATCCATAATAAACCGTAAAAATTTCAATAAACACTCGTAATAGCAATGATAACGTATATCGTTAGATACATAAAAGTAGTTTGTAAACAGCGGTCAACCATTTCTGAAGATACCTGCTTTTTTTTGTTAAAAAGATGGACCACATTTTTGGGAATTTGAAAATAAAGAACAATAATTTTATTAATTCATTTAATTAAATGTATGTATTTAATAAACTATCAATTATCATAAATATAAATAATTGTACATTATTGCTGGTTTGACATTAAATTTTTATCTCTATTTAATTAGGGGTCTACAGACCTTTTGATCTGTCAAAATCACTGTAAAAAGTTGGTAATAGATTAGCCGATCAAATTGCCAATTTGATTGTCCCGTCTGGGTGGACCTTAAACCTACGATGTAACAATAATTTTAATATCGATGAGAACGACACTGGCCTAACTGTGGCAACATTTGTTCATACTTACTTGTCAATTTGGTCCGTAGGTCTGTGGATTTTACGTTTGAAAACATCTTTTTAAAAAAATACACCCACAATATCACGTCCAGAAACCTGGTTTGTGGTTACAGATTTTTAAGTTTTTATTTTCTACACTTTATTTTATGTTGAATATGTTTATTAAATATGTATTAATAGTAAGTATTTCAGTTTCATTTACATATTTTGACTAGTGAATAGGTATATTAAATACAACACAAATTTTAATATTTATTTGTTATAAAAGTTGGAACATAAGAGTGTAATTTCTGAACGCACCCGAGAAAAAAATAACTAATTAAAAAGGAAGTTTTCACAATTCACGTAAACAACGTAAATTTGTTCTGTGGAGAATACATACTGTTGTCTTACTTACTTTATTGAAAACAAGAAAGTTAAGCCCAGTTTGGTGTATTTATTCAATGCTAAAAGCCTGCATTAAAACAAAAAAGGATTTGTTATAAATATTTGGAGACGATACGTAATTTACCGAAACTATTGGCGTTTTTAAAGAAGATAAAGCCGAAATAATCTTGTTCGGATCCCATCGTCCAATAACTTCCAAAGCAAGTGTTATGGAAAATACTTCCGAGTGGCAAACTAATCCTTCCCAGAATGCCATTCTCCCACATTCACAACGAATGTGTCAAGTAGTTTGCTCAACGATAAAATATACACGATGATAATACAAATTACAGAGCGACACAAAAGAGTAGAAAACGGATGATAAAGGAACTACAATTTTTCATACAAAATTGTTACCATTATTCAAGCACTTTACGTCAAAAATGTGGCGGTTGCGAAGGAAGTGGCGCCCTGATTTATTTTCTACTCTTTTATGTTGCACTGTACGGCCATATTACTCCTGAGTGTAGCGAGGGACTCAACAGCACGAGATGCAAAAAACTTTGCTCCCGTACCTATGGCACACATAACTTTTCACCTCAACAGCGAGAACGTATTCGACTTTTTGGACTTTTTCTTTGAACCATTCAGGTGTAAGTAGGTTTACAGTCTTTGTTGCTGATTTCAATGATATTATTAATTAGAAAATAGAAACCAGCTGCTTAAAATGGAATACATATATAATTAAACTGAAATTATACGTTCCAACACTGTACCAGCAGGCCCTCACAACCACCAGGTTGTCATTATTTGATCAAATTGGAAGATTTAGCAGATACATTACGTGTTTATATATTATTACGAGATTCTGTTTATAGTTTGATTGATTATTTGACTCGTAAGGCACCCAACTAAATAAATACAAATGAAAATAACAATTTGAACTCAATATTTTTTAAAGTACGTTTCGAAACTGGAGAAATTGGTGAAATCATAAATTATTGGTAGGTAAGGGTACTTACAGTATAAAGTTGAAAAATCTTATCTTATTTAAACAATAATCTATTTCATTTATATAAAAGATACAATAATTTAAACATTCGGTCGTTAAACACGATATGTTGTAACTTTGTAATTAAAACTTTATTGGGTATTTTTTTTAATCTTATGGTATGACGCGTATCGCGGGACGTGTTCTGTTGTTATTCGAAGTCGGATTCGAAAATCGAATTTCGAATGTTTCTATCACTCTCTTTTTCATATAGATATGAAAGAGACACAGTGTACCGGAAATATAATTGAATTTTATAATTAACCTTTGGCTGAGAAATGACAATTCGTCAAAAATTTAAAAAAATAAAAAGCTAATACTTTCTACTCACGCTCGAAACAAAATCGTATTTTGTTCACTGTTTTCTGAAAGCAAAATCGCCATGTTTGAGCTGGTGAGGTGAAAAATATATAACACTATAATATATACGCCCACTTTATATACGCTTGTTTAGTATAACGTTCTCTATACACGATGATTTTTAATCGGTGATCAGGTACCAACTTTTCTAACTCAAGAATTGATGGCGGTCACGTTGAAGTCGTAATTACATGAAAACAAACTTTTATTTTCATGATAATTTTTATTTTGAAACCAATTTGTTCACCCTGTTCCAACACTATACCAACTTCATCCCGTTTCTGAGAAAAAGCGGTCCATACTCCCACAGGCAGGCAGTGGAATAACAAGGTGATCTTATAAGGTTTCTGTTTTTCCGACGTAGGTACGGAATCCTAACAACTAAACCCTTCCTCTCGGAAAACAAACTATGTACTTATTTACGCAGTCGTTATCGAGGAACGAACGTGGTACATTTTTAGGTACCTGCACTCCATTAATTTTATTCTGTTCTGGTGTGCACGTCACCGCGGCTGAGTTATTGCACACCTCAGCGTTTTTACGGTTGTACTGAAATAAGTCTCGTTGCGCACAAGTAGTACTCATTGTTATCTGTTTGTCATTTTTCGTCCGAGTATACATTCACGCCGTACGAACTTCGTGAGTAATGCCCCTGTATTTAAAATAATTAGAATTATGCTTATGTAAAGAAATGAGATAGGTACACGTACGTATCTACGTATTTTTAGTCATTATAGTCTTACAAATCTTAACATAAAAATAGATGATAATCAATTATCACATACCTATGACACAAGACGACGCCGTTATTGCAATAGTAGTGCAGCTTCTCACTGAGCCGGAGGACCTGGGGTTCGTATCCTGACAAGGGCAAATATTTGTGTGATGAACTCAAATGTTTGTCCCTGGGTCATGGATGCTGTCTATGTATTTAGATATCTATATATATAAGTATGTGTTATCACAAGTTCACTAGGCTTTACCTAATTTGGAACTATGTTGATTTGTGTATAGGGTCCAATGTTTATTTATTTGGCAGATCCATTCCGAGTGATAGATCAACATTTTATTTATTTTGGAATTTTAGGCAAGCATTGACCTAAATTTTACATGTTGAGAAGAGTATTTGAAGGCTAATCATTGGGAACATTCAGGGACCTAATTCGAGAATGCCGTTTGAGGGATCACAAAACGTCAAAACTCTACTAGATAACAGTGATATCGCCTTTCAGCTGTCATTAAAATGCGATGAGCTTGAAGTGACATATCTCAATTTTGGAAATACGAAGGCGATAATGATTGTCAAAAATGCTATTCATGCATATGAACATAGGTACCTGTGCTAACTCGGGGCACGTTCTAGGGATAGGATATAAGATGTCGATACAATTAAATTAATATATGTGCTCATTGAACATTCTCGATTACCTACTATAAAAAGGTTCGATATCATATTTGATCTGACATCGAGCCTCTTAAATTAAGATAATAAAAGTATGAGGATGTCATTTCAATCAAAATGGCAATTTACGTATACATATTATGAAAATTATTTTAAAATGTAATACACGTTTTATTATGTTTATTTTTTATTTGAAAATGTGGAGAAATAAGTAATATTGATTTATGTCGATGACATTTAGATGTTGACAGTAACATCGATATATTATTTTGTCGATAAAATATTTTGCTGCGTCACTTTTCGTATAGGTGCCCCGAGTTATCCCAGGTATGCATATGAATTTCTGTTTTGAACGAAACGTAACTGACTAATTTCACGCACTACACGGTCAAGTTAAAGTAATGCGCCTGTTATTTATGCCGTCACATACAATGGAAATGGAAATTAAGTGCGACCGAATTGACGAAGTTGCGATGTTCTACGAATATCGCCACTTGTCAAGTAGGGACAGGTCAAAAGTGACGGATGGCGATGAAATGGAAGGATCTCCATCATCTCTCTAAAATTACCCCCCAGTTTTGCAAAGGTGTTCATATTCCCTATAGTTAGGTACCATGTTATTAATACTCTGAATGCATGAATATTATATGAAAAAAAAAAAACTAATCACGAATAAATCATTGTTACAATGGGCCGATCTGGCGACGTCGAGATCGACGTCCGTAGAGGATTGTGGGGAACTTCGAAAATAAATGCATGGAACGACGGTGAAAATTAACTGAGCCCCCGCCGCAGGTAAGCAATTAGACATTGAAATAAAACTGGTGCTCGTATTTAATTAACTAGCTGTGTTGCCCGCGACTTTGTCCGCGTGAAATCTTATCTTGAACATTTTACATCTTTATTATTTTCAGATAAGCAATGTTGAAATTACCTACTTTTCTTTTTTCGCAAGTTGTATGAAATTTAAGTAAACTGGCTTTTGATGTTGGTTGTTGCTTTTTTTTAATAATTGCTCTAATTACGCGGAATCATTATGAACTCAGGTAGTACAGCTCTAGTGCTATCTATGAATGAAAAGCTTTACTAAAATTAGTAAATGCCTAAGCAATGCTAAGTATAGTAGAAACATTTAATGTACGATTCCCATTGACCGGGCCGGGCCGGGTCGGCTGCCGCCGCGTCGCAACGAGCGCTCTGGCAGCCGGCAGCAGCCGACCGCGTCCAGTGACCAGGTCGGGCGGTACAAACTTTCGACCCCTTTTTCACCACCATAAGGGATGATTTTTCAAAATCGCTGCAATTGATTTTCTTGTTTTTTTACAAAATACCTTTTTACAAAGTTTCTAACTCCTAGCTTAAAAAAACTTGTACCCCATACAACCTTTCATCCTCTTTTTAACCCTCTTTGGGGTTGAATTTTTCAAAATCGTATTATCTCATACACTTTATAAATGCAGCCTAGTGTGCAAATTGCAACTCTCTAGCATTTGTAGTTTCGGCTCTGCGTTGATGAGTCAGTCACTCAGTCCGTCAGGACACTTTCATTTATATATATATATTAACCGTGTATAAATTATTTTATTCCAATTGAACAAAGGCTAAATTACATCCTATTTAATTTACCTATTCAAGTTACTTATAAGAATTTAAAATAATATTAGGAAAATCGCTTTCAATAAATGTCTGTGGGACGCGGAAAACCAAAATCCTCCTAAAACTAGGTCGATGCAGAGTCAGCCACCGGCTAAGCTTGCACCATAGATTGGAGCGGAGTTTTTTTTTTTCGAAATTTTCTCTTCGTCACGACCTAGCAAAATTTAATTTGTGCATTTTAAAACAAAAATTTCTAAAATCGGCTGAGAACTCGCTGAGATCTGCGCATTGTTACAAAGTCCATTCGAGTCGATCCATGGGAGCTTTTTGTTTTTTTATCATAACTTTTTAATTAAGAACAATTTCAAAATTTGAGCCCAAAAAGAAGAGCCTTATTTTTGTTGGGGACGCAGTTCTAACCTAACCTACTGTTATGGAAGCGCCTTATTTTTGTTGGGGACGCAGTTCTAACCTAACCTAACCTACTGTTCTAGGAGCGGCCTATTTTTATTAGGGACGCAGTTCTAACCTAACCTAACCTGGTCTGGGAGCGCCTTATTTTTGTTGGGGACGCAGTTCTAACCTAACCTCGCTTCAGCATATGGGTTTTAGGAGGTTTTATGTTAGGCTAAAGAATAATTATAGCTAACAATATTATACTTTTAGCCTTTTAGTCATAAAAAAATATACGAAACAATTTTAGGTCATACATGTTTTAGGATAACTAAATATGTATGCAAAAAATCTTTATGCTAAAGAATACGTATACAGTACTTTTATCTCACGAGTGCGGGTGAGCCATGTTTGTGTGAGTAGATTTGCCTTTGTGTGGGTGAGGTCGGGAGCGAACAGTTCCGGTTAAAAGGATAAAAGTACTGTACCATTAAATATTATACCAAACATTTTCGGCCAAACAATTTTAGAACATAAAATTTTAGACCAAGCGAAGGGCACCCATTGTATGTAGTACCGAATCATATATATCGATATATTCAAATGATAGTGAAATAAATAAATTATACATACTAAAACTTAATTAAAAAGAATCCCCCAGTACTGAGGCCGTCTGAGGCATCGCTCCAGCACGCTCGCCGCGTTTCCCCTTTGAATAGCGAGGCTCAGTCTTTGAGCGAAAAAAGGAGCCCGCTCTGATATTACCAGTTATTCCTATTAGTTCATGATAGTATACATTGTAAATTAAATATACACCTATATTTTACTCGAAGTATATTCATATTGATAGGTACTAAATAAAAAAACCAAAACAACAAAAAATATGAAAGTATCTACCACGATATAATGCACTTGCATTCATAATTTATGGGGATGATCGTGGTGTAAGGAGAGCATAATTATCTGGGTCAACCGACTGGAGAGAGGCAGTGGAGGCGGATCTGGCACTAAATCGTCAGGAGTGGCGAAATCCCTTATCGGAGGCCACGACTCACTTTAGGTCACTGAGTCATCGGAGTAAGTTAGTAAGTACCTATTCGTAATTTATCGAATAATATCTTACCTCTCGCAAAGGATCAGCCTTGCAGTTCAGAGAGGTAACGCCGCCAGTGTAATGGGGACCCACTGGGGACCATGCCACAGGCAGAGCTGCTGGAGGGGGTGTTCTTTTTATAATCCGATTATTTTTAATTTAGTATTAGTAGTGTATTTAGTATTTATCAACTATTTTATCACTTATCATTTGTATATTGTAAATATATATTTATTTTCACCTCACTCGCTCGGAAAACCTCCGTTTATAGGGCGAAATCTGCGTGCAAAAGTCTATTTTATCCGCTAGCGTGCAAAAGTCATTTGAATTTCGAACATGATGATTTTGATTCTCTGTGGTGCATGTAACTTTTTTATATTTAAGACTCCTTCAACGCGTAAAAAAATAAATCTTCGAATAACCAATCAACGCACGCTAATAAAGGGCGATCTGGTCAGGCCGGCTAAAATCATAGGTACGTTTGAATACTTCTTTTAAAAAAAAAATACACCTACAATATCACGTCCAGAAACCTGGTTCGTGGTTACAGATTTTTAAGTTTTTATTTTTTCTTCACTTTATTTTATCTTGAATATGTTTATATATAAGTTTTAATAGTAAGTATTTCAGTTTCATTTACCTACATATTTTCACTAGTAAATGTATTAAATACAACACATTTATTATATTTATTTGTTATAAAAGTTGGAACATAAGAGTGTAACTTCTGAACGCACCCGAGAAAAAAATAAATAATTAAAAAGTTGGAAGTTTTCACAATTCATGTAAACAACGTAAATTTGTTCTGTGGAATACATACTGTTCTTACTTTATAGAATATGGAAAACAAGAAAGTTATGCCCAATTTGGAGTATTTATTCAATGCTAAAAGCCTGCATTAAAACGAAAAATGATTTGTTATAAATATTTGGAGACGATAAGTAATTTACCGAAACTATTGGCGTTTTTAAAGAAGATAAAGCCGAAATAATCTTGTTCGGATCCCATCGTCCAATAACTTCCAAAGCTATGGAAGTTATGGAAAATACTTCCGAGTGGCCAACTAATCCTTCCCAGAATGCCATTCTCCCACAGTCACAACGAATGTGTCAAGTAGTTTCAAATACAAATATAATATAACAGTGCTTAGGAAAAACTCAACGATAAAATATACACCACGATAATAACAAATTACGGCCATATTACTTTTAATTTTTAATATGTGTGCTTCTCTCGTATTTATTTGGTTTGGATTTGAGTGTGTTGTTTTAAATTTGATGTGTTAAATAGAAGGCAAAATTAAATATGATTATTTTTATGTTTTCATTGTTTTTCTTGAATCTTGCACTTTCCTCGCTGTAGTGAGGTGAAAAGTTGTGTGTTCCGCATGGCTGCAAAATTATTTAGCTTCTCGTGTCTTGAAAGCCTCGCTACGCTCAGGAATCTAAGATTGAACCATGAGCGAAGCGAATGGTTCAAAGATAGATTCCTGAGCGTAACGAGGCTTTCAAGACACGAGAAGCTAAATAATTTTGCAGCCATGCGGAACACACAACTTTTCACCTCACTACAGCGAGGAAGATGACAATTCAAGAAAAACAATTAAAACATAAAAATAATCATATTTAATTTTGCCTTCTATTTAACACATCAAATTTAAAACATAACACACTCAAATCCAAACCAAATAAATACGAGAGAAGCACACATAGTAAAAATTAAAAGTAATATGGCCGTAATTTGTATTATCGTCGTGTATATTTTATCGTTGAGTTTTTCTTAGGCACTGTTATATATTTGTATTTGAAACTACTTGACACATTCCCATTCGTTGTGAATGTGGGAGAATGGCATTCTGGGAAGGATTAGTTGGCCACTCGGAAGTATTTTCCATAACACTTGCTTTGGAAGTTATTGGACGATGGGATCCGAACAAGATTATTTCGGCTTTATCTTCTTTAAAAACGCCAATAGTTTCGGTAAATTACTTATCGTCTCCAAATATTTATAACAAATCCTTTTATTTTTCGTTTTAATGCAGGCTTTTAGCATTGAATAAATACTCCAAATTGGGCTTAACTTTCTTGTTGTATGTATTCTCCACAGAACACGTTGTTTACGTGAATTGTGAAAACTTCCAACTTTCTAATTATTAATTTTTTTCTCGGGTGCGTTCAGAAAGTAAACTCTTATGTTCCAAGTTTTATAACAAATAAATATTAAAATTTGTGTTGTATTTATATATTATATAAATACAACACAAAATATGTAAATGAAACTGAAATACTTACTATTAATATATATAAACATATTCAACATAAAATAAAGTGTAGAAAAAATAAAAACTTAAAAATCTGTAACCACAAACCAGGTTTCTGGACGTAGGTGTATTTTTTTTTTAAAGAAGTATTCAAACGTTAATATGATTTTAGCCGGCCTGACCAGATCGCCCTTTATTAGCGTGCGTTGATTGGTTATTCGAAGATTTATCGACAGATGAAATCAGTCACGCGTTGGAGGAGTCTTAAATATAAAAAAGTTACATGCACCACAGAGAATCAAAATCGTCGTGTTCGAAATTCAAATGACTTTTGCACGCTAGCGGATAAAATAGACTTTTGCACGCAGATTTCGGTCTATAAACGGAGGTTTTCCGAGCGAGTGAGGTGAAAATAACTATTGCTTATTTGAAAATTTCTGTTCAACCAATACAGGACAAAATACGATATTGTAAAAAGTTCTATGTAATAAGCGAGCTTTATTTTACTGAAACTGCTGGTAATTGTAGGTATGCACGTCGTGCTTACAAGTTCTAAAAAGTTGCGGTACTTATGGCGACAAATACCTACTGCTAAAATATTGTTAGCGAACTTGGAAGGAAAACATCCGAGAGGGTGCCTCATAACTAAGTATTGTTTGCTTAATAGTCTGCCGTGTTGTTCTACGTCTTTCACGGAAGGGTGATAACAATCTTTATCGTAGAGAAGCCTTCTCGCTGTCAGGCACAGAAATACGCTAAATTCATATTGTTTTCTTTTCTGCCGAGTTGATAAAATGTGAAGTTATCTTTAGAAACACCTTTGATTGAATTATTTTGAATGATGGGTTGGTTTTTAATGCGCATTTCGGATACTACAGATCTGAACGTATGCTATCGGAAAAGGGGTAATGTAAATTTAAGACGACTGGAAAGATCGCTTCGTACGCTGAGGAAGAAAATGTCACAAAACATTGTTCATAATCTTGTACCAAAATTGTTCGAATGCTTTGACGTGATGTTAATACTTAAAAAGAAACATGCTATGCTAATAATATTTTCTTTCAGGTCCAAGCTATATTATTATATAAAAAAATCTTCAGTAAGTATATAAGGAGCCGTCCTCACACATGGTCCACCTAGCATTTTTCCGTTTATTTCTTAACTCTTAGGTATTTATAATTAACTAGCTGTGCCCAGCGTTGTTACCCGCTCATCCCGCGGGAACGCTAAATTTATTCGGGATGCAAAGTATCCTATGTCCATCCCCGGAACTCAAACTAACTCCATACCAAATTTCATCTAAATCGGTTCTGCAGTTATTGATTTCCCATATAAACCTTCACAATTAGGGAATGATTTCGGGGATAAAAACTATCCTATGTCGTTTCTTGGTACAGTGGAGTTTAGAAATTTATGAGCAAAAATTTTATCAAAAATATTATGGACTCGATTGTTAACGGCGCGGCGTAGACGTTTTCAGATATTTTAAATCACATTATTGCTCATAAATTTAAGAACTTGACTGTACAGCGGTTTAAAGCGTCAAGAGTAATAGATAGACAGACACACTTTCGCATTCATAATATTAAGTATAATAAGTATGGATAAAGAAATACTTTTTTGGATAGTAGGTTTCATGAGGTAAGTTATATTTCCGTTTTAGCAATATATATATGAAGCAATTTAATTATGGTAGTAAGTTGAAAAAGACATTAAATGAATCGCTACGTAGTCGGCGCGCGCGTCTGTGCTAGGTGCCTAGCTGCAGCGTCAGGTCAGGACGCAGGGCGCACGCGTGAGTTTATGTAACGCGGGCTGATCTGAAGCGATCCGTGGACTAGCCGCTAGGAAACTTTACTCATTCATCTTTTCCCTAAAGACGGGGTGAGGGGTCCGGGCCGCGCTGCGCTACTCCGCGCGTGTTACATAACTGTGGCAGAGGGCCGGAGGGCGCCGCGACTTCTACTCCAGCCTTCCCCGCGAGCGGTCCTGTGGCTCCGCGCGCCGCGTTCGCGCCCAAGCCGAGAGTACGCGTCGCGACCCCGGTTCGACACCCGCCGCGATTCGCGCCTAACGCACTGCGCTTTTTCTTTGTCTCGCTACTCGACGTTCTTAACTCGAAGACTACTTTTATTCCACCTCACAACCGAGCTGGTAAGATATTTGTTTACAAAAATATTAACACTTTTTGGTATCGTCTCGCTCTGCTAAATGTTATATAACGCTCGATCATTGTTTTGTTTGCTTACATCTTCGATTCATCCCTCTAGGATTCAACAAAGTGTGCATTGCGAATGTCCCTTGGCGTCTTTTTCTCACGGATCTACAGTGTACTTACTTTATTAAAAGTTTTGCGATATTTTATTTTAACGTGTTTTCGGGCTTTTCTAAATGACGTAAGTTTTTTTAGTGATTAATTTCCGTCGCAGTTTTTATTTTCGGGTAAGCGGAAATTTCAAAAGCGAATCACAACGGATATTGGCAAAATGATGTTCTTGGAGGAGTGTGTCCCCGCGGGAGCGCCGAGAGGCTCCCGACGGCCTCTTCGCTTTGTTATGGTCGGCAAACATGCACATCAGGCCCTGTCAATCGGATTGCTTTCCCCACACTTTGTTACCGACCTTTTTCATTTCGAATTTGTTTTGTTCTGACACGACTGGAGCATTATTTTGCTCTCCTAATAAAGTAACTTATTTATAGGTATATAGGTATAGGTTGCATTTAATAATTTGTATTCATCTTGACTGAAAATATCATCTTTCGCCGAAAAGTGACCGGTTACAACGCACTAGCAGCGTGTTTATCTGACAGATATCGTTACGCAGTTGAATTATGGCGTAGGGGTTTTCGTAACGCATGCTACGAACTTTCGTAGCCCGGTTCGGGCAGTATGTAGCAAACGAAAAAGAGCGTAATTTTACCTCAGTTTAAAACGACATACGCCTTTTTTGTGTAGGGTTATGTAGGGTTAAGTGTAATTTTTGCCGTCCCTCGCCGCGGGTCCGTGATTAATGTGCTACGTGCGTACGCGTCCGCGCCACGCTCGCCGGGATGCGAAGACAATACCACCCTATACTTATGCAAATCTACATCATAGTAGGCTCCTAAGCCTGTAGCGAGTAGGCATAATTTTACTCAAACGCGATGTATATATTTCTATTGCTGTGCGTTGTACCTGAATTAACGCGTTCATTAACAAATTTTCATACACGGATAGCTGCAAATCTGCTATTCTATTCCGGCGGGTTCGACAGTGAACTGTTTATGCTGTTGAATCGTGAAAACAAAATGTCCGATGCTTCTCATATGGTTCCCGAATTTGAGCTATTACGACGAAGGTTCGTGCAGCTGGAGCTATATTAAAAATCTTCTTGATTTATTGCGCATAACATTGGATGAATTTCATGAAATATTTTGGAAATTTGTAAGCTGACAACGTTAATGCCCCGCAAGGTTTACATAAATTAACTCGAGTTTAATATTGGCCGGGTGCGGGAGGTCACCGGTCGGCGTTTCAACTAAGAGGGCCCTGACAAATAATATAGATGCAACAAAATAAGGGTGATTAATTGAACATATTGATTATAGAGGAGTATATAAGTGTTTATTTTAAATTCAGGACAACAAGCGCTGCGAACTTCTTACTACTTTACATGTAGGCCTATGATGGTTTGCCTTTATCACGTGATAAATAAGTGTCAAAGCATCCGTCACGTTTTGACCAATTGCGAGTGCAAGGGACAGATGCTTTGTCACTTATTTATCACGTGATAAACACAACCATCATAGGCCCCATGGTCCCAGCACCCAGCCTACGACTGACAACGATTGATAACACCGGCTTCGGGTATTTAAATGAATCGTTCCCAGAAACACGATTGGAATCGGTCGGATTGGTGCCGATAAGACAGCGCGGTTGAGTTCATTTCAATCAAACAATCCATCAATTAGCGTGTGAATGTCCCGGATTGCTAGGATGCGGTTGTTCACCTTCAAGCCTCGAAAAACTGTAATCGAACTTACCGAATGGAGACGGAACTGAACAATGCTACAGTGAATAGGGTAAGGGTCTTTTTGTTGTCAGTATTATCTAGTGGACGGTAATAATCCAATGTATTTTTTTCAAATATGTACACCACAGTCATTTTGCATCTGTATATTTAAATATCAAAAATTAATAAGCAATAACAACTAAACGAGGAAGCAATTTCGCAATATTTAGCACTTTGCTCTAAAGTTCATTATTCTCAGGGCCATTAAAAGCTGCCGCTTTTATGTGTTGTTTCTTTAAAACACATTTTTGTTTAGTTCGCTTTACTCTAATAATAATAAATAATGGTTCACCACGATTAACGTCCAAGTAGTAAACTTTCGCGGCTGGCCAATATTTCGTATGGATTATTCTACCTGGTAGTGGCGAGATTGGGCGTTCAGCGGCTCTATTTCTGCACACATTTCAAGCTTATCTATAGCCCAGCGGAGCCGTACTTTCGGTCACTTAACTGGAATACGCATGCAGATAACGTAAATGAAATTAAACGAATCACTGAATACGAATTTTGCTCCAAATAAAGGGGCACGTCTTTCTCTTATAAAATGTGAAATACCTTGCTTAATTAATCTAATCTAAAATAACGTTAAGTAATGTAAAAAATATAGGTAGGTACAACTAAACTTGTAGTAGAAGAATGCTACTCGTAATAATTCACGGCGCATGCTTTTCTAAATAAGAAGCTACGTTTGAGATTTAGATTTGATTTTCTTAATTACGAATCCACCACCGTCTTCATAAGTACAAGTACCTACCGGAATATATTAATTCACTTATTAATTGATATTTCTGCTAGATATAGATTTTCCACATGCTTGCCTTAAGATTAAATCTTCGATTAAGTATTTATTTTGAAGTAGGTTATGCTGCATGCTGTTTAGGTGAAGCGGAACCAAACCAAACATAACAGAATTTTTTATGTCAGGTACAAAAGCGGTTCGAAGCAGTGAAAGCTTTATCGTCACTTAATTTTTTCAGTATAATGTAGGTACTGATTGTTAATTTTCGATGTCTAAGTTTTGCCGTAGACTTCTATAAGTTTTTAACACTAGTGCAATAATATTCTAAATCTTATGGAAATAACACCAATATACGGTATGGGTTTGGATGACCTATCTATATTAATGTTGATAAAATGGGTAGTTATGCTGACTTATTGACCGAACACACCAAATTGAACGCATCAAGCGAAGCATCTCTCTTTCAGCTTCACCATAATATATCGTATGTCCGGATGTTTGAATGTTCGGATTTGCAGCTGTTCTCGGCTACGTGTCACATTTCTCAACCGATCATCATTAAAACTTGTGTGTAGATTTGATAAGCGAGTAAGTATATAGAATTGTTCTGTCGATTCAGGTTTTCGAATTATTTCTAAATAGCGGAGATACGGGTGTATAAAACGTAAAAAATATCAAATATTTCGATACAAACTCGCGAGCTATACACAGCTCATAGAGCCACTAGTAATAAGCTGATCAATTGACCCTAACGTACCTGGCACCTCGAAGGGATTTAATTTACAAACAACGAGTGTGAATAAGATGAGTATACAACATTGTATAAGCGGCTTGAATCGCTTGGATATCCGATGCTGGAATAGAGTTGCTGGTGAAGTTTCGTCACGTCCTCGGACCGGAATGAAATTGCGCACGGCGCTTCATCACGCTCATGGGTAGGTTTGTTTATTGGGAGACTTATGAGTGTTTACTGTTTACATGCGCACTTAGTAGGCCATTTCTGGGATAAAACCGTTGCCCTATGATAATATTGATAATACCTTTGTTACTTCAGAACTCCGTCATTTGTTGTTCTTTTTATTTTAGTTGTACTTACCGGTTTATTTTTTATTAGGGTTCCGTACCCAAAGGGTAAAAACGGGACTGAGATTTACTGAGACTTCGCTGTCCGTCCGTCCGTCCGTCTGTCACCAGGCTGTATCTCAACAACGGTGATAGCTAGACAGTTGAAATTTTCACAGGTGATGTATTTCTATTGCCGCTATAACAACAAATACTAAAAATAAAATAAAATAAATATTTAAAGGGGGCTCCCATACAACAAACTTGTTATAGATTATATATATGTACTATAGGTACGGAACCCTTCATGCGCGAGCCGGGCTCGCACTTGCCCAATTTTTTTTGTTACATTCTCACACAAGTTCTGATGATGGAACCCTAGAGAAACGAACGGAATCTCGTATAGCAATTTAATATTTAACAATATTTCTGGATAGGTCTAAATTTCTTCTACTATTAGTTAACACCCAGAATTTGAAAATCTCCTTGCAATTTATAAAATGTAAATGTCGCACTGGGCCGCTCATGGTTAGAACGATTATCGCAAAGTATGGGTTTTACTTTATCTACCTTTTGCTGCAGAAATACCAGGAACAAGTGTATCAACTAAAAAAGCGTCAAAAGGTACGTTTACTGCGCCTAAGGATTGATCGATTACTTATTCACTTTATTAAATGAATCTGTCTGCCATTCGACAACTAGATATAATATAACCAACACAATAGAAATCGTTTTTTATTAAATAAAGGTAGAGGTAAAAGAAGAAGTAAAAGAAAAAGCTGAACGTAGAATGAGCTAGAAATTACTCCACCGACAAGAGCCTAGCTCTTAAATATATGATGATGATGATGATGATAATGATGATGATGACGATGATGATGATGATGATGAAAGGCAGAGGTTGTATAAGGACAAGTTACGAGTGTGGTCGAATATGGAAAGTTAACGAGAGACTTTGGGGAAATAGACGAGTCGGAGAATGGGCGGGTTGTAAGAAGTTGAATATTCGCGAGTGTGGTGCACTGATAGATTAAGCACTGGACGAATGCGGGCTATATTACTTTACTCATGTAACTATAATATATGAACTACTAGATTTTATCAGTTTGTTCATGTTTGGCAAAGGTACGCTTTGGTTAGTTAAAAATATACTTAAATATTTGTATGTACGTTCAACAACAATTGAAAAAATCAATCCTCGATTCTTGGATCTTATAAATCAATTTTGCTTTTTAATATGATCTTTTTTTGCCGCGACTGTATAACTTTGTATATTTATTAAAAACCAAGACCCGCCTGGTTCTCAAATCATCTATTATGAGTGTAAAAATATATAAAATCATTTAATGTAATAAACTGTTATTTTACAAAGGATAGTTAATCGGATAGTGATCGAAATAATGAATTTAATTCTGCAAGTAAGCTACATGGACACTTACATGTCTGAGTCTAACGGCATTACACAAAAGGATACTGTTGAGAAAAAACGCCGAAAGAAAATCTTTAATCATAACATTCCTACCAAACATTTATATCCCAAAAGGCGGGCTGGGCAAACAAAAACTAATTATGTGATCAATCTATTGTGATATATTATTTCTATCATGTGTTATAAGCGGAGAATAAGTATGATATTACTTTCATTTGTCAAGGTAAACGTCAGGCTAAAATCTTGTTTCTGTGAGGTGTTGAAATCTATATATATATTACGCGAGGCCGATTTTTGTACATCCCATCAGATCTACAGTTATGGTCCGATTTTGATAAATGATATGTCATTAGATTCGTCTCATGCTGGAGAGGTGCATAAAACTCTTGGAATTTTATTTTTTTCCTGAAAAGGTACTGAAAAATGGATTTGAAAAAACTACTGTGCGCTAACCACGTGACTTTGACCACGTGACCTGTGATCCCTATTTTGACATAAGATGACCAAATAATAATAAGCATGATTTGCTCACAAACCTGTAGTAAGTTGTTCAGCATGATGAAATATTATTTTTGAGTCGGCAACATAATATCCGCAACACTTAAAACATGTACAAATATGCAAAAATAATTTTACAGTTTGTTGACAATGAATGACAGTAACCATATTCTGACAACTTTTAATGTCTTTTTTATTGGGGGCTATTATGTCAATGCTCTAAATTGCCAGGTTGTTTTTCCTTTTAAAATGTTGATATGGAAACTTATTTCGCATACCTGTTAAAAATGTGGAGAAAAAAGCCGGTTAAGTGCGAGTTGGACTGGTGCTCGAAAGACTAGAAAAACTGACCGTCATTCAAGAATAGATTATTTCTATAGGCGAGTTTTACTAAATCTAAATCAAAGCAGAAAAAAAATAGTAAAACTAATTTAAACGTCATTCAAATATGTAAATTTATGGTAGATTATTATAAATATGATTATATAAGTCCATCAAAAAAATAATTCCAAGGAAAATGGCATGAGTTATGGTAAATTAAATGGTATTTTACAAGAAGAAACTTAGTTCTTCCGCTTGCATGTCGACGGGATGGGAAATGTGGTCGAGTTGAGAATATGTACGACTTGACAATGTAGATAAGTTGGGAATGTATCTAGATTGGTAATATGGATGAGTTGGTAAAATGGACGAGTTGGAAATGTGGACGAGTTGGGAATATGGACGAGTTGGGAATATGGACGAGTTGGGAATGTGGATGAGTTGGCAAAGTAAACAAGTTGGGAATACGGACGAGTGGGCAATGTGGACGAGTTGAGAATATGGACGAGTTGGCAATGAAGACGACTTGGTAATACGGACGAGTTGTAGATATGGAAGATTTGGCAATAAAGACGAGCTGATAATAAGGACAAGTTGGTATTGTAGACAAGTTGGGTGTATCGTCGAGTTGGGAATATGGACGAGTTGGAAATGTAGATGAGTTGGCAATGTGAATGAGTTGGTAAAATTGACAAGTTGAGAACATGGACAAGGGGGCAATGTGGACGAGTTCGTATTATGGACGAGTTGGCAATGAAGACGAGTTGGTAATACGGACAAGTTGGTATTATGGACGAGTTGTGAATATGGACGAGTTGGGAATGTGGATGAGTTGGCATGAACAAGTTGGGAACACGGACGAGTGGGCAATGAAGACGACTTGGTAATACGGACGAGTTGTCAACGTGGACAAGTTAAGAATATGGACGAGTTGGAAATGTGGATGAGTTGGCAAAATGAACAAGTTGGGAATATGGACGAGTTGGCAATAAAGACGAGCTGATAATAAGGACGAGTTTGTATTGTAGACGAGTTGGGTGTATCATCGAGTTTGGAATATGGACGAGTTAGAAATGTGGATGAGTTGGCAATGTGGACGACTTGGAATTGTGGACGAGGTGGGAATATGGACGAGTTGGAAATGTGGACGAGTTGTATTTGTGGACGAGTTGGCATTGTGGACGAGCAAGTAATATGGACGCGTTGGCATTGTGGATGAGTTGGGAATATAAACGAGTTGGCAATGAAGACGAGTTGCTAATACGGACGAGTTGATAATATGGACGAGATTGGCAATAAAGATGAGTTAATAATAAGGACGAGTTGGTATTGTAGACGAGTTGGGTGTATGGACGAGTTGGAAATGTGGACGAGTTAGCAATATGGATGAGTTGGCATTGTGGACGAGTTGGGAATATGGATGAGTTGGCAATAAAGACGAGTTGGTAATATGAACGAGTTGGCAATGTAGATGAGTTGGGTGTATGGACGAGTGGGCAATATGAACGATTTGGCATTGTGTACGAGTTGAGAATGTGGACGAGTTGTATTTGTGGACGAGTTGGCATTGTGGACGAGTAAGCAATATGGACGCGTTCGAATTGTGGACGAGATGGTAATATGGACGAGGTGGTATTATGGACGAATTAGGAATATGGACGAGTTGCCAATGGAGACGAATTGGTAATATAGACGAGTTTGCAATGCAGATGAGTTGGGTGTATGAACGAGTTGGCAATGTAGACGTGTTGGGTGTATGGACAAGTTGGCATTGTGACCCAGATGGGAATATAGACGAGCTGACATTGTGGACGAGTTGAAAATGTGGAATAATTAACATGTTACGCTAACATGCGAAACTTGATGGAGAAATAACCTACATATGATGCAAATTTCAAAAAATCGACGCGCTCAAGAATAAATCATATTTGAATTAATGACGTATGGCTGATCATTCTTATTCTCATTCAAAATAAAAATTGTCAAATTCTGCGGTCAACAAAACAAATTGATTTTATAAGGTTTCCGTTTTTACCGAATATGGTAAGGAACCCTAAAATTAGGTTTATATTATAGGCTTGAGAGTCTTTAGCATCTCCCTCACTCTTCTGTCAGACACAATTTCAATGAGAGGAAAGACACGAAAGTTTGAATTTGGAATTCGGGTATTAGGCCTTCAGCTCTATATTTATTGAAAAAAATATATCTTATATTCTTTTTTCAAACATGTTTAGCTGTTTTATATATTGTTTTTTCTTATTACACATATTTGACACATTCTTTTTTTGATGGTGGAGTATTGTTGGTCAGTAATTTATTTAGATTAGTAAGTAGGGTATGATTAAGTATAACTAGCGTAAGAATTTCAAACACAATGTGTAATTGTTATTGAATAAATGATTGATGATGATGACATGGCAGCACCCATATTAAGAAAACTTGCACGATCTAATGAATTTCATAAAAAAAAAAACAAGCATTGATAATAGTGGTTTTTCGTGTATCTATAAACGTTTTTTACTCTCTATTTCATACAATTGAGTTTTTGTAACATTTTTTATTATTAATATTGTAAAATATTTACGATTATAAATGAATACATAAACAGTTACGCACTCCATGATTTCCTGTTTCCTCAAATCTGTCGTTTCGATTCATGTGCTATTTCTGGAAATTGATAGAAATCGATCAAATCGATAAATTTATGTCCTGAAGAAAGAACAACAAATTAAAATCTACCAATCTTATGTTCGGTCCTATGAAAATATGTCAATTATATTTTTAAGATATGGGACTATTGTCATGAATATATTTTTCCATAAATCGAATAATATTCATTTTATTTGTGAAACAGATCAGCAGATAACATGTCATGCACAAGTTATTTTTACAAAAGAGTTGAATAAATTGTCACGATGAAGCTGGCAGTTGGCTATCAGGCCTGCCTCTAGCCTGGCATGTTTTAACGTTTTTAAAACATAATTTTAATATGTTTTTTTACAGTATTAATTTATTCTTCATTCCCCAAAAACTTCTTATCGATAAAGTAGTTATTTTCTGTAACACTACCGGATTTCCATATTCTAGCGGCGGTTCGACGCCGCAACGGGTCTCTAGTTAATTCTATGGCCCTAGTGAAAAGGGGTAAGTCACATTTAAGCAAAAAAGATTAGGTCTAACCATAGAGTTATGACCTTCGATCATGATTAATATGTGGCCTATACCCCTTCTCACCAGACCCACATAATTTTACAAAAGAGTTGGTTGAAGCCTTCTTCCCTTACCAAGCACGGCGGAGCGCCGGTTCAGTCGAGCTCAGTCGGCGAGTTGTAGAGAATGAAGTTTAGATGCCATGCACTGGCTAAATTCGACGTTACCAATTAAGTTTTTTTGAGATCTTAAACGTAACTACTTTAATTCTCAACGAGGTAAGTATTTAGTTTAAGTTACAAGGCGTAAATTATACGTCACCATATCTTACGCGATTATAAACTTTAAAGCGACTACTTTCTTTGCTTTATTGATTTAACATCTCTACTAAGTACTCAAAAACATGCATGGTGCATACATAAGCGTGCATGTCTTACTTATATCATTAATTTCGCGCTGTAGACCGTACATTTCAGCAACACTTAGCCTTAACAAAAATCTGTTAACCCACTGCAGGTAAAGAGTAGTAGATAAAGCTTTTCTCTTAGCTCTAAACATAACAATTTTTAAACTGTTAAAACAAAACACTAACACCACAATACTTGGATGATGCAACGCAATCTTAACTACTACTAGTGTAAATTTTCGGTTATCTTTTGACAAGTTGACAAAGCTATTTAACAAAACTTCCGTGTTTTCAATCCCCTATTCCCCCCAGGCTCTGTCCAGTCATTAGGGCTCGTGTCCGAAGTTTAGTAGGTAATGAATATTTACTGTAAGAAGTTAGTGGAGTTTCCATGGAGGCCAGTAAATTGCATTGTCTCGGGGCACCTACAGAGCAGAGCTCAGGTGCGGCACACCCCAAGTTGGATAACTATCGATAAGTGCGATAATGTATGTACCCTGTACCGTTCATTGTTTTTTTATAAAGTAAACTGCCTTTGAAGATTATTTCTAAAAAAAAAATAGGTATAGTCCCCTTAAATAAAAAAATGAATGTAAATAATACCTACCTATATCTCTATTGTAATTACAAGGAGATTACACAACATTCACAAATATCAGTTTATAGCAATCCATTGTGGTGACTAGAGATCTGTGGAAGAGCGGGACTTCCTGCCATAGCTATTAGATACTTAGGTAGGTACCTACTAATAAATCCCGGCCTTAGTACTATTAATGTTACGTTAGCGAAATAAATACTTTTTCATTTTCACATTTTCATTTTCAACTCAGTATCGCTCGATAGGTAACTCTGCAAAATTTAAGCTTTTCGCTTGAGAAACCGTGTTTTTAGGGTGCCGTAGTCAACTATGACTTGTGACTCATCTGGTGTTGCAGGTGAAAAAAAACTAGGAACCCTTATAGTTTCGCCATGTCTGTCTGTCCGGGTGTCGTTGAATAGGTCTTTTAAAAATAATAGGGGTCTCCAAACATTATTTTTTGATAAAGTAAGCAGTTTTGTAAATATTCGCCCCGAAAATAAAAAAACATAGCGTCCCCCCCTTCTCTAACTTATATATATATATATATAAGATGCTTTCTTCCAGTTTCTTTGCTACCGTACCGACTTGTGCGTCAGCCGGTTAGGTAACGGCGGAGGTTTTTCCCTGAGCGATCACACGGGGCCCGCGACCCGCATAACAATAAGCAATTATGAGATTGCCTGTGTTTCAAGGGTTTAACTAAATTACCTAATGTGTGCCCTTTAAGACGTGTCGGGTATATTTTGTCTAGTCTACTTACAGATAGCTGCAAAATGTTTATACGTTTTGATTAAATTTTCACGCAAGCAAATTGTTGTTTGAACATCAGATAATTCTATGAAATTATATGGCTTAATTATAAAATTAGCACAGGAACCCTCGTTAGTATATATAATTTCTTACATAAATTTTCATTGCTTTATATTTCCCAAGGATACTTTAGCTAATATGGCAATAATAAACACTCTAGTACATGTATGTATTACTCTAATATGAAGATAAACTTTTTATTTATTCATTGAATTAAATATAACAAAAATATTGTACTTATTATTTTGTTAGAAAAGAGACTGACTTTTGTAGTAACCGAGTAAATTATTAGAAAACCTAGAGTTTCACTTCTTATAGTTTCTGTGTGGCTTTTTTGTAGAATTCAATTTTAATGTTGAAATAAGTGTCTACCCGCCACGCTTGTTCATTAATACTAAGAATGTGATTTTTGGTTTCTCCGTCCTGCTGTGCCCAATTGCTTAGAGTAAATCACCGGCCTTTTAATTACTCGGCTACAGAAGTGGTTCTGGACTTAATCAATCCGCTATATCTCCTTCGTCGTCCAACGTTCCTTATTAGAATATCCCAAGTATAAGTCTTTGTGCTGAACGATCTTCTCCCATTCTTCTTATTTATTTTTGCTTGTCGCTTTCGATTTCGCCTCTCGCATTGTGCTCTCCAAATTCCACTATCTTTTATGCGGTACTTTCTGCCAAGGCTGTGATTTACGTTTTCTGGTTCAGGCTTCCGATATATGTTGTGATGGCGAATAATATGATAAAAGAGTGACTTCCAGCAGACGATATTTGTTGATGAGTAAGGGAATGGAGCGAGTGTAATAAAATTGGCGGTGAGAGAGCAAAGCTGGAGCGGGCGCTACGCGTAGGGTTGTCTGTATCGTGATTTCATTGACCGAGTCGCGAGAAATTATTTTTATTTTATCAATATGTTTTTGTTAGTTTTTAAACTGATTGAATTTGGTCATGGTCATATAATATATGACCATGTTTCCTATCTGTCAGGCGATTTAATGGTTTGCCGAAGCTCATACGAAAGGTCGAGAGAATACCGCCAAATCCGGACCATCTCGCAACCCTATAGCGGCGGGCCATTCGTTGCGCACTCGCGCGGAACGGCCCCGCCCGCCACTCCTGGATCACATCTCCATAATTATTTCACCTAAGCGATTTTCCTGAAATATTTATCCGCCGATCAAGGACGCCTATAAATTAGCCTCTTTGAAATTCATTTAACTTGCCGGCGTGATATTAAAGCGTTACGCTGTATAGATCCACCTGAGGGCTACCGGGCGGGTCGGGCGCCCGGTCCCGCCAATAACCATCACGTTCCAAATTAAATGCTTATCAATTCTGCGCCATTTCAGGGCACGCACAAGTATGCCAGAGATATTCAACTGGTTTTTCTGTGTTCCATTAGTAGACATACTTTACACATAATCTATCATAAAAGCGGCTTTGGCTTGTTTGGTTTGTCCTTTTTTCAAGCTGCAACATTGTCAATATGGATGGTTGAATGTTGGCTTCGTTTTTAGGGTTCCGTAGTCAACTAATCACTTATTACCTTCTGGAAGTCAACTTACGACCTTTTAAGAGGCCTTATTCCTTTTAAAATTTATTTTTTTCATATTACTACAAATATATTGATAATTTCAACCAACTTTTTGAAGTGAATAATACTTTTCCCCGAGTTCTAGGTAGTAACATAGCTGTTTCACGCTTTCATTGCGTGCAGTCGAAAATAAGTTGAAAAAACTAATTTTCCGCGTGAATTTTGACAATTTCGAGCAGTTTTTGAAACAAAAATTATCAATTAAAAATTCAAACTGTAGGATTCAAATATATACCAATAAATATCAATAGCCCTGTTCTAGGTAGTAACATCAATAATATGTTAAGAAACATGTTTGATCATATAGAAAAATGTCAAAACAATCAGCATTTTAAAAGGAATAAGGCCTCTTAAAGAAAAAATATGAAATTTGGCGATAACTCAAAAACGGCTCGACCGGTTTTGTTCAATATAGTTTTCATTGAAATTACTTATAAGGCCTCATTAACATGAATTTTTCCGTTTTTTTGGACCCGTGGTTGAAAAGTTAAAGGGGGGGGACACTATTTTTTTTGTTTTTGGGGCGAATATTTACAAAACTGCTAACTTTATCAAAAAATAATGTTAGAATACCCCTATTATTTTTACAAGACCTATTCAACGACACCCCACACAGGTGTTAAAAAAAAAAACACCCCCACGTTAGGTGTTCGAAACGTACCCGAATAAAAAAATAAAATATATATTTTATTTAACCGTTCTGTTGGCGTTATACGTACACATACTCATACCAAATTTCAGCTTTCTAGTACTAATGATCACGGAGCTACGCCGCGGACGGACGAACGGACGGACGGACAGACGGACATGGCGAAACTATAAGGGTTCCTAGTTGACTACGGAACCCAAAAAAATTAATACTTGGACAATGTGTTCACGTAATTTTAATCGAGAATCGATGTTGCTATGAATACATAATAATATTGATATATTTTAACGTGACATTATAGTTACTTTACCTATTTCTAATAAATCTTTTAGAAATTATGATTATGACACCATCAAACTTTGTTATTAATAAAACACAATTGAAGTCGTGTACGGTTAAAATTGGTTTTGCTCCTATGTATTAGTTTTGTGCGAAGTAAATCACACCCCAGCATGTGATTTTCTATTTCAGATATTTTAATAACATAAAAAGCTGTCCGTTTTGGGTACAAGTTATCCTTATTTTAATACGGGTCTCGCTTTGTTTCCGCAAAAATATGAAGCACGTATGTATAATGTCCCCTGTGAGTAGAACTACGCTCGATGAAATATGGGCTGGAGGCACATCGACCACAACTGTCAGCGTTGTCAGCTGTCCCTGACAGAGTGCTGTGAGTTATGGTGGCTCCCATGGATAATAAGATTAGCGCAAATCAGGTAAACGCCTGCAATTTATGGTATAAGTACTCTGCGTTATCACGACGGGAATACTTCAATTTTATTAAACGATAGATGTGCTGTTAAGTTTAGTAGTCCATGGAATCCAATTCCTCTTGGCTATTTTAGAGTGTTTTAGCACTTTTCTCTATTGTTGTTAGATACAAAGTAAGTCATTTCTGCTCCTACTCGCTCAAGGAGATCTTTGACGCCACTGGTAGGTGCCTATAGATAAAACCTAAATATAAAAAAATATAAACATTATGGAAATCGAAGCAATTTTTTTTATATTTAGTTAAAATATGATGCATGTTTTGTTACTGGTATAGTGAAGATTTCCATCGTACGCATACCTCAAATTAATCAAACATACGCAATTACAATCGTCCGCATCGCTTTTGTAGCCGTTACCGAGTATAGAGTACCATGTTTGTATGTACCAACCACAATTGCTTACAATCGATCCAGCCGTTTTGGCGGAATGAGGCTGCAAAGATAAAATCTGTCGCACAGGACATTGGGGCTTGAAACAATTCTACGTCACCTAGGCCGTAAGTGGGAAAAAACCTCAATTCCTGGACGTAAAACTTTAGATAAAATTGCATATTTATCGCACACAAACACCTGCGATCTATAGGACACTCACAAATTCACCGCCCTAGGTATGTAATGTACTATTACAGTTGTATTGGTACTTTAGTACATACCTATATGTATCTATAGGCAAACCGATATGTTGCTGCCGAAAGCTCGATCTCGACCCTTGACTGTACCAATTTCACTAGATCTGCCCCATCATACTTGAAGCTGCCACTACGATACGAAGTGAGTTGCTAATGGATTTTGACGTTTTATTTGGAGAACGTTTTGAAAAATAAATAACCAGTGACCGGAAAATATAAAAATAACAAGATTAGTTTAAATGACACAACCGTAGTAAGAAAATAGTTTAGGTATTGTTCGTTAGTAATAAAAACAGATATTTGAACTTTATTAACATTTACCTACCCGGCCTTGGCGCGATTCAACCTCTAGGATTTCTAGCTTCGTAATCGTTAAAAGTTTCCTTCATACAACGAAGTAAAACGGAATTTTCCGACCTGTCTGCTGCCGATGCGTCGGGCATCTTTAAATATCGCAGTATAAAGCGCGAGGGTGCTGCAGCGTAATTAGGCCGACGTGATGGCGACCTTTCACCAATCTGCCCCTGTTCTTTTTAAGTCGTGTTTATACATTGACGTTGTGGATTCCTTTATTTAACTGGGCTACTGGGTAGGTTATCGCGGTAACCAAGAGCCTAATACATTTGTATTCAACTATTAACGCTATAAAATCGTTTTATACAATGACAAAAAGCACTTAATTGTAGAATGGTTTAACCAGTGAGTCAAATCATCGAATGGTGATCGAAAAATGAGGATTTTCATTCCCGTCAAAAATTGTTAGCGTCCTATGTGCTTCAGGTTGATAAGCAAGAATTAATGCCAAAATATTACGGCTTTCATTACATACAACATATTGCCTAATACCTGTCTTCAAGAAGTCGTAAGGGAAATGCTTATCATGCATTCTGAAAGTAAACGCTTGGATCACGCGATCCGCGCTGAATACAACCTTCATGGGATTCGTGATATAAATCTAAACCTACAATGTTCAAAACCATCGTTTCTTTTACAAATATTTAAGTTACAACCAATATATTCGTATAGCAAGGTCTGGGCTAAACGGAAAATTATTGTCAATTTCTCTGACTAGACTGGGCTAACGCTGGATTTAGATACGATCTACAGTTTATAGATAGGCATAGGCACATTAATGACTAGGTATTTTTCTGTATATAAATATGTAAATATATTTATAAACTGTATTAAAGATTAGCTTATAGGCTATTAAAAGTACCGGATATTTGCAGGCTTATGATGACGACCCAGAAATTTGTACGAGTATTTGCTCTGATTTTTATTTGATTGCATCACATTTTAGCACAAGGTAAGGAAAGGAGAACCCGTGTTACTGTTCACTAGGTTTTAGATCTTGTTTGTTGTGTAATAATAGTTTTATCAGAACTTCTAGTACACTTGGCACGAGTCACGACTTAATTAAATATAAGTAGGTAACACATTGGTATTGCATATACTTATGTACATGTATACGCGTTTGGCGCAGTTTGTAGACACCTGCCTACTGAGCCAGCGGTCCCGGGTTCGAATCCCGGCCAGGGCAAATATTTGTGTGATGAACTCGAATATTTTTGCTTGGGTCATGGTTGTTATATGTATTCAAGTATATATTTGTCTATTTAAGTACGTATATCATCGCCTTACCCATAACACAAGCCTTTTTGAGCCCAATTTGGGACTAGATCGATTTGTGTGAGGTTGTCCGATATTTATATATGTATTATGTAGTTATTATGTGTATGTATGTGCATTATTTAAATAAATTAAACAAACTAACGCATAGAATAGAATAGAATAGAATAGCCATTTATTTATATTGTATACATTACTTTACAATTAATTCCACATTTACATTTTATACACAACAATTTAAATGTAAAATTTTAATAAGTATTTGGATTTTTAAGTAACATATTATTTTACTAATTAAGCTTAATTTAATGAAATTTTATGAAATGGCCTCTCCTTCAGTGAAGAAGGAGGGACGGTATTAAGACTCCTTGGGTTACCTGCCCTGCTAGGAGAATAAATAAATATATAATTACAATTTTCTCAGTATATAACATATTTATACAAAACGTTATCTAATAATTTTTCTTTAGAAATAATAATAATATTATTATTTATTAATATTGCACTTACATTTCACTATTTTATTTCCACTATATATATTTATTATTATTATTTCGTATATTCATTTAATCTCTTAGGTTAAGTTTTTTTACAATAAATTTATATAAAAAGTAAAATACAACAAAGTAATTACAAAATATTATTATTATGATTATTTCACTATTTATATTATTAATTTTATTTAGCATGCGATTATTATATTACAAATTAGAATTAAATTATTTTGCTTATTATTTTAGTCTTAGTTGGTGTGATATAGCGCCTTCCACGCGTCGCGGTCCCTGGCGACTCGTGGCCAGTAATGCATATACTCAAATATAATTGTTTAAAACATTACGGGTGCTGTTGGGTTTTAACAAAAACAATAGCTTTTCTAATTAAATAGTAGATTGTACGACAAGTGCATAAAACGCATCATTTTACACGAGACGTTTATCCATCCGAGCGAGCTTGCGAGCGAGGATGAATATAAAGTCGAGTGTAAAATGCGTTTTATGGACGAGTTGCACACTCTACTTTTCACTTCGATTGCGAGGAAATGAAACTGTATCATGTAAATAACATATATACACATATCATGTATACTTATAAACAAATTTAATTAAAATTCAATGAAAAATATTTAAAGTAATAGTTTAAAAAGTATTGAATGATAGTAAATAAAAGTTACAAGTTTATTTCAAGAAGTTTTATTGTGTACTTTGGCTGTTGGTATCTTTGCCTTGGTCTTAGAATACTAACAAAACGAAATAAAATAAAGAGTTAAAACCCGTTCCAGACCTTCCGATCCGATCCGATTTATCGGAAGAAATCGGATAATGTGTAGTGCAATTGTTAGGATATTATACACTACACATTATCCAATTTCTTCCGATAAATCGGATCGGATCGGAAGGTCTGGAACGGGTTTTATTGTATGAAGTTTATGTTTTTTTTTTACTGTTTATTAAGGACCTTTTTCGTGTGGCTGTTGGACCGATCGCCTTGGTCTTCGACGACGATTTTACTTTATGCTCTAGAGCATAAAAAGCGATTTTATGTCGCCTACGCACAGCATAAAGTCGAACTTTTAGAGCAAGAGAAGTGAAAAATCATTTGTTTATATTTGCAAAGTGGTACCATGTTTCCTAAATGGTTTAAAAGACTTACAATATACCTATTGTAAACAAAGACTCTTAAATATGTCACGTTTACGGAATTTCGTTTCAAGAGATGTGATTGGAGGCATTTCAGATTGGCCCGGTGTAATGCGGCGATTCGTATGCAAGTCTGTTTGTTTTTGTAGGTTTTCGTGCCCCCTATCCCTCGAGTCCACTCAGCCTACACCCACACCCTTTATTGCGTATTAGAAACAATCGTAGTCGTCCCTCTTGCTTGTTTGAGTAATGCGCAAGAGGGACAAAAGCCAACCACCTCCTAATTTCATTCTGGATCGACACCACTGTGCGTTCGCTCAGTGCCTTCTTTAGGAAGATAGATTACTTCACCGTTAATGATAAGCAGCATATTTTGTCCATTTAATTTAAATTTCGTACGCAGTGCGAATATTTTTTTTAAAACGAGTAACGAATTTAAGTTTTTAGAACAATCTTAAGAATATTACCATAAAATAATGAGTTGACCTTTATTAAAAAAATTATAATAAATTATTTAAGAATTTAAATATAAATAAAGAGTTACATAGTTCTAGTATCTCTGTTTGGCCCTATGGTTGACTGGTAGATAATGCCATTTGGCATTAAGTCCGCCATTTGTACTGACTTTTGATTTGAGCAATAAAGTTTAAATAAATAAATACATACATGTACTGTACACAGTGGCACAGAAACATTGAGTACTTTTTTCAATGGACACGTGCCCATGGGCATGACGTCGTCGCCGCGTGGATGGCTGATAGAGCGGCTGCCGCGGCTGGATGCCCAATGAGCTGCGAATACGCAATTCTCGGTGATAGTTACGAAGGTGGGCCGTAAGTCACAACGCTCTTTAAAAACTGCGAATTCGGTATGACTCGTTCCTCAGTCATCTAACGTGACAAAGCATTCTACCTAGAGGTAGCGATAAAAAGGACAGCGGAGATATTTACCGTGTATAAAATACTTAGTTTAGGCATATTTATAGGTTCAATTAAGTAACTCGGGTTTATTTGGTACATTTACCATACGTAAGGAATGATTTTGCTATCCTATAACGTAAGTTCAAGGAATGCGGAATGCACTTTAATCATAATCAAAATTAACTTATTAAAAAAAAACATAATTTGAATCCTTTGCATTCAATAAAGGTATGCTAATAACGTAAAAAGCTATTCGTAGACTGCAGCTAGATGCGATAACTTCTCGATGGCTCTCTGATTACCGCAGCCACGCTGTGTCTGACGAGTTCTAAAGGCCTCATATAACTATAAGCAGAATGCAAAAAAACCTTTGAAGTTTATACATATTTCTAAAGTTTTGTAAAATACAGGCTTTAGGTAGTAAATTGTGTGGAAGAGATAATAATTAAAGAGAAGAGTATTAGGAATAAAAAAGCGAACCGTATTAGACTCATTGCTATTTGTGTCATTTTGTACACAACTACAAGATAAGTAGCTCCCGCTGGGCTTGTGCCATTTTGTATAAGTTATACAGAGGCAGGCGTGCTGTTTTCTTAGATTAAAAATACCGCACAGTAAAGAGTACGTATTGGTGTGTATTGTGCGTAGTCCACGAATGGTCACATTTTCAGAACTGCAACGAAAATTTAATATACTTAGAAATTAAACGAACTTACCTGAAGTGAAGTTCTATATTAATTGTATGAGCTGCACAGTCTCGAAATGATAATAACTCATGTAGTAAGTATACGCAGTTATACAGCCCTTGAAAACAACATTCAGAGCACAGGAGTTCAAGCTTCCGATTCAAAAAAACGCGCCAAATTCCCCAACGCAAGCCATGCGATTACTAAAAAGACATTGCGGATTAAACACCATCCAGTAAATATCCGCCAGCAGTATGAATAAACGCGAACATTACAAATACATTTATATAAAGTATTAGTATTTGGCGGGTGTTTACGCAGAGCCACGGAGGCTGAACGGGGCACACGGGCCGCGACACTTCGCCGGGCTACGAATCTGCTTAAATGGAATGACGTCATTTATTTCTCAGAATTTTCTTCGCCTCGTTCTCATTATTTGCTTACTTTGAGAAAATGAAAAAGTCAAACGCTAAATTCTTTTGTTTTACCTGTGGAAAGCTGTGAAAAGTTTTCAATGAAAGTTGAGGATCGCGCTTTATAATCAAGGTTCGTTACCTAAATGCGAGCAAAATCCATTGAAGTCCTAGGGTCGTCACATACGTCATTTCAATCGATTTTGCTCGCATTTTACGATCACTGGCTGGGATACATTCGATATACCTACTCTGTGATCGTGCGCCTTCTAAAAACGAGTAATGTCAAATTTTTTGTTCAAACAGGAGCTGAATTCAACTTTTCTAATGAAATCTGCGTGAAATATCACCACGGTAGGTACATGTCTTCATAATTTTTAAACAATATAAACTGTGACACATTTCCATAAACAAAAATGTTAGTTACAAATAATTTGAAACTTAGATTGATAATAGGTATTGACTTACATTTTATAACATACAGACCCCGCACGACGCTGGCGTCGTCGCAGTCGCATCGTTCCCATAAGTAGGTACTACTGTTGATCCATTTATTTGTTGTTGTTTTTTTTTAATATATACTTCTGAGTACTCATGAACTTCGAGTGTGATCTTAGATTTTTAGAAAGGCTCGCCCCTAAAGTAGACTGGAAAAGCTAAATCATAAGGCAAGTAATATAGGTAGGTAAGTAGGTATTAGCGAGGTTACAAAGATTCTCCGTTTGCAACGTAATTTAGATTTCCAATAAAGATATTGCCGAGCGAAGAGCCATATATCGTAGTTACATTCTAGCTTTGTTTCGGGAGATTAATAACTTTCTTGTTCAAATACTTTCATCAGTCCAAATAGACGGCCATTGCGTCGGCGATAGCAAAAACGTCTTTGCAATGGCTCTCGGTTGGATCGATCACTTCCGAAACTTCGGCAGGTCTCTTTACCAGAATGCTCTGTGAAATGTTACTTTGTCTTTCTTATGAATTCATCTAGTGTTTACACCCTTTACTTCATTTGATTGTTCGCTATGCCAAGTTTGTTCTATTGTCCAGTCAAGTAGGTAGATTTTCAATTTTTTAGTTTTAAATTTGAAACGTACTGAAGTCCATCTAATACAACAAAATAGTTTCATACTTTTACGTGAAATAGATGCGGAATGTGGTAAATTTGTGTTAAACTGCTTTTTTGTTGTTTTCAGACTAATCTGACAGAAAAGGTGTGTATAATACTTATGCTGGTTATGGACATCAAATAAAAGAAAGGAATGCCAATCGAAATTATTTTTATTGGGATCATTTGATATGGGTCTAACTACACTTAGAATCTCTAAAAGTCATAAATAACCGTTAAAGTTCGACATTCCCACGGAGTGCTGCTGAATGCTCTATACAAATGGCTACAGATACGTGATGTCATTTCTGTGTTGGGTTATGTATATTTGTATGGAGAACATTTGTAATTTGCCATTTTGGCCGTGACAGAATGCATTTAAGTACACATATTGTTGTTAGGGTTCCGTAGTCAACTAGGAACCCTTATGCCATGTTCGTCTGTCCGTCTGTCTGTCTGTCTGTCTGTCTGTCTGTCTGTCTGTCTGTCTGTCTGTCTGTCTGTCTGTCTGTCTGTCTGTCCGTCCGCGGCTTTGCTCCGTGATCATTAATACTAGAAAGCTGTGAGAATGTGTATGTATCACACCCACAAAACGGTAAAATAAAAACTAAAAAAAAACTTTTTCGGGTACCTCCCGTACACCTAAAGTGGGGGTGTTTTTTTTTTTTTTCGTTCCAGCACTAGTATGTGGGGTATCGTTGAATAGGTCTTTTAAAAATAATAGGGGTCTCCAAACATTATTTTTTGATAAAGTCAGCAGTTTTGGAAATATTCGCTCCGAAAATTAAAAAATAGTGTCCCCCCACCCCTCTAACTTTTCAACCACGGGTAAAAAAAATATGGAAAAATTCATGAATATGAGGCCTTATAAGTACTTTCAATGAAAACTATATTGAATAAAATAGGTCGAGCCGTTTTTGAGTTATCGCTATATTTTCTTTAAAATGACGTAAGTGCCGCGCGGTGTCCTTATACTTCGAACGTTACACATATTAGTTAAGTGCCATACTGTATTAAAACATTTCACTCAATCTGGCGCGTATAATCGCTAACTTCCAGAAGGTAATAAGTCATTACTGTTACTTTGGCGTTTACGACCTTTTTATAGAGCTTGAAATTTTTCTCGTAATTTTCGTCTATTGCGAAGGATGGGCAACTACGGAACCCTACATTGAGCGTGGCCCGACATGCTCTTGGCCGGTTTTATTATTATATATTTACTATTATTTTACTCAGTTGTTATCCCTATTAATAAACATAGATTATTAGTTAATCTCTTTCGATAGCAAAACAATTTTAGCTAGGTATAGGTATATAATATAATGTCATCACAGAATGTCATGCACTGAAAGGTCCAATACAATATAAATATTATCAAGCAAATGGATACCCAAATGGTGTTACTGGTCTGACCGCTCAGAGCTTTTAACATTTCATTAAACTGATATACTCGGTCTCATCTATCTCAGCAAACATGAAAATACAATTATGGTCGCGTTGTTAATATTTGATGCAAAATTTATTATTTTAATGCGAATAAATCGATATGGCTCCGAGCTGGTGTTGGGCACCGCGACTAAAGTGAATTAATCCTGAGAAAAAGGGTAGACCCGTTTCATTTCATGTCACGTCGCTTCAGTCCAATATCGCTCAACATGTGATCGTCATCGCGATTCATCGTCAGCATCTCCGATCAGTCGTAAGGCGACCAATCGTACTGTGTTCTCAATCGAACTGTATTTTGAAGGATGTGAATAAACCCGTTTTATATTTTATTCACATCCTTCAAATCCAATCGATTCGCGATTCGCATCGTCAGGAGCTCCGAGCGCGGCCAATCGAATACTGTTGTGTTCCTGATCAAATTACGTTCGGACGTTTCAGATGTATTATAAATAAGACACGTGAAACGTTTAAGGTCTTCGCACATTATAACAACTCAACGGCGACTCGATTCTATGCCAAATATTGAAATTTAAGCCCTATGTCATATTCACTAGGTTTAATTTCAAAAAATGATATTAGTAGTGGACGACGAGTGGACGACGCGTCGGTGCATCGTCGAAATTAAACCTAGTTAATATGACATAGGGCTTAAATTTCAATATTTGGCATAGAGTCGAGTCGCCGTTGAGTTGTTATAGTGTGCGAAGACCTTTATAGGGTTAGGCAGATTAGGTGTCTTGTTTTTTCTGTTTTTCATAAATTTTACCGTAAAGTATTTTACAGTTATGTACTTTTTAAATAGATAATTTTATTAGCTACTACGTATTCAGAAATATTGCTAGAATCTTTCGTTTTGCATAAGTATTAGCAACAAAAATAAAACACGCGCTCATTAGTAACTCGTGTATGAAAATAAAACAGACCGTTCAAGATATACCGTTCAAGGGAGGTTACAACACTTGATTCTCTATGCTATGTTCGTTTCGCAGACTGTAACGATCTGTAGACTCAAGATCTTTTTCTACCTCACAAGACCAATCGCAATGTATGGGCGATGACGATGCAGATGGTCTGCCCGTTTAAGATGGATTGACGATATTTCGACGTTAACTTACGTATTTTGGTTAACGGTTTGACAGTAAATCGTCAGAAAATTGACATTTTGTTATATTACTTTTTATATCTACGTCGATAAAACGCAAAAAGAAGTAAAAAGAGAAGACAAAACTGTGTTGTTTGCAATTATGTACCTACAGTGTAAATATTATGTGCAAGCTTGAAACTACAGCGCGAGAGTCCGATTCGCGCTTGGCTAATTGGCAGAATCTGTGTCTGAGCGGAACCTTGAACTAATCGCGATAACCCAAGGAACGTGCCTAAGCTTGTTAGTTTAAGTTCCTCTCGTCGGTTTTTTAAATCTGTAACGATTCTCATCGATACCAGCAATAAAGGGATTAATTGACTAGGGTGATTCTTGAAAGGCTCAATTTACAGCGTCCAGAAGGTTAAAGTACCCGCAGAATTGAAATAATTGACCATAGTATTTTTTATATATTACATTAGCACCTAATCTAACTGGAGCACGATTTATTTTTTGTTTAAGTTAAGTATAATTAACTCTAAAAAAATATTAAACACCTAAAACTTTATTCCCTTGGTGCGTCCATTCGCCATTTTTTGAACAAACTACCCCAAAAATTACATGTTGTGAATTGAAATAAAGTATAGAATTGAGTTAAATTATTAGAATATAAGTTATTTATTTAGAAGAAAAAATATGGTTGCTGTGTGTATCGTAATAAAAAAAAAAATCTATGTTAAAGGTTTGTCCAGAGCTAAGCTATGATTCCTCTGGTGCCTCATTCAACACGGCGCACATCCCTACTTAAACGTCATTTGACCAGTTGCAATGGCCGGGCTTGGCAAACGTCAGTAACGCTTCCAGATATGCCGGGAATGGTCGCGACTAGTTGCTGGAATTCTTAGCTATGAAGGCTAATATATGATTCACTTGGCATTGGTTCACTATGATTTTGATTCCCTTGAATTTTTATATAAAATTGTATATCTGCAATAGGTACATAGTGTTTAGTAAAAAGAAAACTACATGAATGCCTGCATGTGTTGACTTAATAGTTGTTCTTATAATAATTTTAGTTTCGGCAGAATCGACAAGAAACATACTTTTTTCTTATTCCTCTGGTTCTAATTTCGAACAAGGGAATCACAGTTTTCTTGCGTTTTCATGAAATGAAAATAAATTTCCCTTTAATTCGCGTTGCAGATGACTGAATCATTGATTTAGAATTTTATTCCATTTAGGTACGGCAGGTCTCAAATAATTTTGAGCGGAATTCAAGAGAAGATGCTTATTCCCGGCAATTTTTATACTACGACGGTGGTTCGATTATTAAGAAAATTGCCAATTAATGCGAATAAAACACTGTGAATTTTTGTAACCTTACACTTTGTAAAACTTTTTATTTATTGAAGAAAAACTGATCTGAATATTATTCCCCTGTACTTTTTTTTATGATTCCTTTGGCGTTTTTCTTATTCCCATGTCAACTTTTCTTATTCCCCTGGTGGCGAAAACATAAAGTGGTATATTTCTGTATCAAATTGACCAAAAGTGGTGCCTATTTGATAAATCTGCGTAAAATTAAATACAATTTCATATTTTCTAGCAAATAGGTAAAAAAATATAAAAATAAAAATCGCCAAGGGAATCCCATGAAGAATTCGATTCTCAAGAATGACCCACTATCGATCCTCCTCCATCCACAATTAAGAATGTTAATGAGCTCACAAAGTGTCCGACTTAGAAATGCAAAGGAGTTGATTACCAGGGACTACCGTGGCATTGTCCGTGTGGCCATTATTTTTATATCTTGCGGACCAAATATTATTTAACAAATAGTTCGGGTTGTTCAAACTTATATTTAAACATTCATTCTCAATCTAAGTAATTATAGTTATCAATATATGATTAGCTTTAATAAATTTGTCATCCATTGTTCCTTATCTAAACTCGCCAACGAAGCATTCGCTTCATCAAAAACCTACAAATACCGATGAAAGCATTTCTAGTGCATATTATGTACATAGATTTCTGAATATTGATTGGTGGAAAGGGCAGTCATAAAGGAAAATTTAATGCGATCTCTAATCTACGTCGTATGATGGCTTTGAAAACGATGTCCCAGTTATTCGCGTCGTCGAAGGCATAGTGCCATGTGAGCCAGCCCCTATTCCAATACAAAAATGATTGTTGGAGGTGTCGGAGATTGCTCGGAAATGGCGAGCGTGCTGCAGCCTGGACTTCCCGTCCGGACGTGAGCTTGTTAATCTGCCCTTGATTCATATTGCTACTCTGCTTACTTAATACACCGGTTTTCTTTCTTTCTTAATTAAGTCTTAATATTTTGGCACTTATTTTCTGAATAAAGGCCGTTGTTTATCTATATTTAGGGATGAAAGTGACCATAGTTTTCTATAATTAGTGGAAAAAAAATTTGAAAATAGTAGGATCTTTTATATTTGTACCTGTAGTGAATCTATGTGCTGCAGGGTAATGAAAATAATGTGATTGTTGCGCAATGTCGAATGAAGACCCTAAATATAAAATGGACCCGACATTATCGCAATACGCGATCTTCCTAAAATGTGATGTACAAACAAAGTTGAAATAAAATTAGTGTCCGTGCCGGGGGGTATAATAATTCAGATGTATTGGCCTGTTTTGCTTTAGGCTAGTGTTAAAAATGTAAACTTACTTACTTACCTAAAACAAATCAAGCGTAAATTCCTGTTAATACGGTGAATAGAGACTAAAGTACTATGTGGGACCTTACAAACGGTCCGGTAGTTTTGAATTTTTTATATGTTGTCTAGGATGGTTAGTCAGTGCTTAAAATGCAAAATGCACAATTCCCTCCCCTCCGCGCCCGCCGCCATATTGAAAAAACCGGCACTTTCTTCATATTTTTGCTCATATCTTCCTTTAGGAGCATTTTAGCTAGAAAAAAGCTTGAACAATGTTATAGAGAGTTAAATTTACTACATTCTCCATTTTATATTTTTTTTCTAGCACAGATAGTTACGGAGATATTCACATTTAAAAAAAAATAAAAAATCGCAAATTTCCTACTGAAAAACAAACTTCTGGATTATATCTTTGTTTAGGAGCATTTTAGCTACAACAAAGCTTGGGCAATGTTGTAGAGAATTAAATTTACTATAATTTACAAAATTTTCAAAATTTTGTTTCAAGGACGGTTAGTTACGGAGATATGCACATTTAAAAAACAGGAAAAGTCGAATTTTCCGAAAATTTCTCAAAATACTTGGTTTAGAACGCTGTCATTCAGTTACGGACTAGTCTAGGACAAATTAAAACATGTAGGAAATATAATTGCTTATAAAACTCATGTCCATTTTTACATACATTTTCGGAAAATGTGACTTTATTTTTTACATATCTCCGTAATTATCTGTCCTAGAAACAAAATTTGAAATGTAAATTATAGTAAATTTAATTCTCTACAAAATTGCTCAAGCACTGTTCTAGCTAAAATGCTCCTAAACGAAGATATAATCCAGAAGTTTGTTTTTGAGTTGGAAATTGCAATTTCTTAAGTTTTTTTAAATGTGCATATCTCCGTAACTATCTGTCCTAGAAACAAAATATAAAATGGAAAATGTAGTAAATTTAACTTTCTATAACATTGTCGAAGCTTTCTTCTAGCTAAAATGCTCCTAAAGGAAGATATGAGCAAAAATATGAAGAGAGTGCCGGTTTTTTCAATATGGCGGCGGGCGCGGAGGGGGGGGAATTGTGCATTTTGCATTTTAAACACTGACTAACCATCCTATACAATATATCAAAAATTCAAAACTACCGGACCGTTTGTAAGGTCAAAATCCTTTATTCACTGAATTATGTTACCGGTAAGCTGGATGGTTTCCAATACAACATGAAGATCTTAGACGACGCGTCCAATATTGATGAGTTGCGCGAGAACAAATCCACCGATGAGATTGTTTACTCAATCTTTCCACAGCTTAGCGAGGATCTGGTTGATGTACCAAACCTACAAAACAAATGACAAATGAACGTGAGGGATGTCTGCGAAATATGGAGTCTAGTTTAGGACTCAAGGGAGGATGCTGCACTAAATGAAAATAATCTGTTAGGAAAGTTATTTATCTGTTTATTGCACAAAACGACTTACTACCAAATGGGACTCTCTACCAGTCAACCATAGGGCCAAACTGAGATATTAGAGTTGGTGCAGAAATTTTATTGTTTGGCTGTTAATTTGCATGGTTTCATGTCTTCATTATGCCCCCTCACATCACTCAGCTTCCACACATCTCTCTGGTGGAAACGCTCACACTGTTTCACAGCATCGCTATTCGCTATACACATACTCACACTGCTCTGCTGCATCGCACTACACTGGTGGTTGTGCAGTCTTTTCCTGGATTATATAAAACAACACCCATACCACGTGTGTGTAGCACCGTACCTAACTTAAATCACTCGTGTCGATTTTTCAGCTTACTCGACAAATCGGCTGGGTTACTGCAGTAAGTTTCGTAATGACACAATTTCCAAATGGTTTTTTTTTTCTGAAATTTTGCCAAATGCATCAACCTTAATCATATTTTTAGGTACGGGAAGGGTCCGGATGTGATTCCTACAGTTTATATGAATGGTCCGCCAATTCGGGTTGTGAGGAGCTTCAAGTACCTGGGACATATACTGAGTACTTACGAGATGACGCTGAATGGAGAGGGAGCGCAGGGCTCTTGCGGTGCGATGATACACTCTTATCTATGGTGCGATGTAATATGTTAGCTCGGCGCTTTGCGCGCTGTTCGAGTGACGTCAAAATGACACTTTTCAAAGCCTACTGTAATTTTTTTTATACGTGTCAGCTGTGGACAAAGTACACGAAACACATTTTTGTATGTTTTAGTTTGTACGCTTTATTTCTTAATCTTTTACATTTTTATTTTCATTTTAAATTGTATGTAACTATGGTTTTTTGCCTGCAAATAAATGATTTATTATTATTATATTAAAATTGCTATTCGTTGTATCCGCCGTAAGTGCAATTGCCTTATTGCCTCGAGCCAGTCTGGACTATTTAGCCAAACCGCCCCGGCCCGGCCAAATCTCACGTATGGAACATAAATTCTCGGCCGAGCAATGTGGTGTGTGGAGTGGAGGATTTTCTTTCAATAAACTGTCGTGTTCATGCGCACTGTCTAACCAATTCCCGTACTTACTTAACAAAAGACAGGTGTCCGCTTCTTTGTACACGTTACAACACCCATTCCAAAATACACATTTAGGTGATATGATGGCGGCAAGCATGTTACGCTTAAATCTTACGGCATTTTTTTCCACTGTCACGGAAATAATACACAACATAATGAATATAATATTATAATGTAAAACATCAGTTGTCAGGGATTTTTGATACAGAAAAATAGCACGTATATTCTACCAGGTTACGATTTGTTTGCGTCTGGCGTGATTTGTACGGCGTAGTGTATCTAATGACAGTAATGAATAATAACAGCGCTGTCAAAAAATGGTTGCCTCTAAAGTCGGTTTTACGGGCGAAGGAAGATTTTACGTGACAACGTCTTTTTCTCGGTAGAATATTTATACAGGTAAGTACGAACTGTTTGTATTTGTATGGGAATATAAAATTATCGTTTTTATTATTTTCCACTCATTTATTCATTATTTTCTCACCGTTTAAACCTTCCCTGGACTTCCACGAATATTTCAATACTAAAATTAGCCAAATCGGTTCAGCCGTTCTCGAGTTTTAGCGGGACTAGCCGGATCGTAACAGACGTGAGCGGGCGTTACACTTTTTCATGAGTGACTCCGAGCCGCAACCTAATTTAAGACGTTGTCACGTCAAAATTTACCATGATTTTAAATTTCTCTAAACACGTCCACAATTTAAATGTATTCAAGCTACGTTGAATAAAGTCTCAACGTTAGAATACAAGTAAATAGCTACAATGTATTACAGGAAATGCACCACGTGTGTAAGAGGCCAGGCCGGCCAATTTGCTCGCATAGTAAAAGACTGACTTTAGACACGAACGTTCCCCGTACTAGTTTAAAAACCTCTTAAACATAACAACACTTTGATATTGCTTGTGTAAACTTAACAGGTCCTTGTAAATTCCGGCACCGATTTAGTCAAGGCTTGGCAAAACATCCTACAATCTTGTGTTTTGTCCGCCAATAAATTTCTACAGTGTCACAAGGACCTTAAGTTTATGGGTCGGATTTTGGGACACTCGGATACTCATATATATATATGTAATATATAGAGGTAATTTACAGAGGACTATCGGTCGAGCCTGGCGGTAATATATTTCTTGGCGTACGCCATCATTACACGACTTCATAAAAGTGCAGCTTGAAATTACCTCAAGACAGGGAAATAAGCCTTACTATTTTTTCGATCGATTTAGAAGGTCGTGTTTGTGATATACAAGGGGATGGTGATGTTAGATTAGACAACTGCTTGTGATTTATTTTCAACCTTTAATCTTCAAGAGGCTCCTTGTCAATGACTTACGTCAAATCGATATATTAGGCTATTTCTCGACCATTTTTACCTTTAGTATGGCCAATAATTCGTTCTATGGCTATAATGTCAATGTCAATCTAATTTTTTATACTCAAGACTTGTTATTAATGACACAAGACTAAATTGGATAGCTAGAAAATTGACGTTTTATCCTGGACTTTTAATAATTTGCTCTCATTTCAAGTATGACTCTTAACAATTTAAAACCCGTTTAAATAAGAAAGCTCTTAAAATTGGCGTTTTACCATCTTGAATACTTTCTTACTTTCTTAGAATATATTTTTGTGTCAAGCATGAAGAGAGACGGGGAAAAGACGTCTGAGTGAGGCTTCACGACGGGCTCGTTAGGCGCACAGAGACGCAGTTAGGGACAGGCACCAATTAGAGCAACAGTCGCCTCTAAGCTAACCTCGTCAACGTCGTTTCTATGTGGCTAAACAAAACTTACTGCTTAAATTATCTCTAATGGAAGAGGGATACTATAAATACTACAATACTGATAACACTAAGGGTTGTTTTCCTGAAACATCTATGGGTACACTTTGTCGCAATATTCACTCTAAATACTTTACGGTGATAACATATTATGAAGTAGAGTCGACGGTTAAAAAAATTTACAACAAAAAAGATTACCAGATTTTTAATTGTTTTCATAAAACCCTCAAGTATGCAAAAGTTTAATATTGGAACGAACCGCATTACTTTAGGATAAAAACAATTCGGGCGGCTACGCGCATTATGTAGAAGATGTTATAATTATAAGTACCATAAATGAAATCCATAAACCTTTAAGCAGTTGTTACTTTCTTTACAAAGTTGTGCATTAAAAAACAACACACGAGAATTGACCAAACGGTTATTTACTTGTATTTTTTCCCCCTATCTTTCTCTTTTTCGTCGCACTGATGGTCATAATATGTAATATTAGCCCCAAGAGGCGTTGGAGTGGCCAAACGCCATTATTGCCAGGCTGGGAAGTGATTACGTAGTTACGTGGCGAGTGGTACTGATTTTTCCGTCATACTTCGTTTTTCACTAATTATAATCCTTGGAAATGTTGTATCACTGGATATAACAGAATTTATGATAAAGCATGTGCGAGCCCTCACCTTTAGGATTGCTCGAGCTTGGGGAATAGGGAATATCTAACTTTGTACATTATTGGGTTTGAGTTAAATGGCCTTAATTAACTGGTTTAATTAAAGTTACAGTATTTCCTCACTTATAATATTAGTTTATGTACCTAATCTGACACCAAAATTGTAATTTAGGTAGTAAGTTTTTAGGTTCATAGTAGGGTTTTTATTGTTATTTACTCCAGCAACGGACTTTATTTGATGGCGGAAGGTAGGCATCGTCCCGAATTGGGTAATAAGGAATTATGCGCTCGTATTATACTTGGGAAATAAATTCAACCCGATAATTTACGCAATGCGTAAGAACAAGACTAACTAATTTTTTTACTTAGGCTCGTTTAGCCATGCCAAACTCGTATATAGATGAGTTTAATGCGAAAACTACCCCATAAAAATAAAAGGTTAAAAACTTTAAACCCGACTACGGAGAAACGAACTAAAAAGTTAAAAACAAGGTAGAAAAATCGGGTATCATCGCCTTATTCCACAAGATAAGACATTTGACATGTAAAATGTTCTAGTATATTTTTTTCTACTGAAATCTTCTGTTAGTTAACAACAATAACATTATAATTTAATTCAAATGCCGTAGTCGTGCGTTGTGGCATTAACTCCCACGATACAATCTTCCTTTTACATATCTCCAAACAGTAAAAGAGCAAACATGCATATATCATACATGAATTAAACCGCTTATATAATTATAGTAGCCGTAGCAGCAAAATTTATTTTATTTAGTGTTCTTAGTTTTTTTTAAAGCATGGAATTTTGTGAAGCAACAAAACCTACCTATAGTGTCTAGTCGAGAATAAAACTCACGCACAGCATTATTACACGGCTACACATCGTTATCATATTGATATTAAGAAGAGTTTGATGATGATGGCGATCTAACTAAAAATACGGAAATCTCGTTGAATAGTTGCAGTTTTTTTAATAGTCGACAACGCACGACTACGGCATTTGAATTAAATTATAATGTTATTGTTGTTAACTAACAGAAGATTTCAGTAGAAAAAAATATACTAGAACATTTTACATGTCAAATGTCTTATCTTGTGGAATAAGGCGATGATACCCGATTTTTCTACCTTGTTTTTAAATTTTTAGTTCGGTTCTCCGTAGTCGGGTTTAAAGTTTTTAACCTTTTATTTTATTTCAATATTTTCAGTGTTTACATAATATGATGCAGTAAAGAATATATAAATGCATATGTAAGTTAAAAAAATGTCGCTGTATAGCTACATCCTCCTTTGAAGTCTGATAAAATATACTCAGTAATCAAAATCTGTCGAGTAGTTTAAGCGCTATCGTGGAACATACATAAATAAATACATGACTTAATACTTTTCCCTATGACTTTACGAGTACCATAGTCGGGCAAAACTAAGAATAATTTATACGCAATCGTTGAATAACAACGTCGAATTTCAGCTATCGACACCAACCAGTGCCTCTATCGTATTGTGGACCTGTAGACGACTGAAACTTTATGATGGAAAACAAACGATAAAAAACAACAATTTCATACACCTCTAATATTTTTACGCAAAAAGAGATTATTCGTTTGTATATTTTTTTCAATGCCAAAATATCTAAATATTAAATATAATCACGTCTTAACGACAATTATTTACATTTGACGACACAACATTTTCAGCAATTTAAAAAGCAAAACAGAAAAAACTATTTGGAAATCCATATATATCACTACCATCTTTTATGTCACCATCTCCTAGGTTAACTCAAAAGTTTCCCCGAGCCCCCCTTGTTTTATGTGACCATCTCCTCCGTTACCACAAAAGTTTCATAAGATCTGCTACTTTGTATCCGTTTAAGGATAACGTATTCTTTTTATTGCGGGGGTTCCACCGCCCATCTCCTCTATCCCCATCTCTTAGTTTAACTGAAAAGTTTAGGTGCGACCCTCATACCCGTCCCATGTTTTATGTCACCATCTCCTCCGTTAACTCTACAATTTCATAAGATCTGCTTTCTTGTTGCCGTTTTAGAACGTTGTTTTTTATAAACTCCCCGTGTTTTATGTCGCCTACGTAGACTCAAAAGTTTTATAAGATTTGTTTCCTTGTTGCCGTTTTAAAATGTTGTATTTTTTAAGGCGGGGGGCCCCGCCCCCCGAGCCCCCCATGTTTTATGTCACCATTGCCTCCGTAGGTACTCAAAAGTTTCATAAGATTTGCTTCCTTGTTGCCGTTTTAGAACGTTGTAGTATTTTATGGCGGGGCGCCCCGCCCCCCGAGCCCCCCATGTTTTGTGTCACCATTGCCTCCGTAAACTCAAAAGTTTCATAAGATTTGCTTCCTTGTTGCCGTTTTAGAACGTTGTAGTATTTTGTGGCGGGGGGCTCCGCCCCCCGAGCCCCCCAAGTTTTATGTCTCCATTGCCTCCGTAGGTACTCAAAAGTTTCATAAGATTTGCTTCCTTGTTGCTGTTTTAGAACGTTGTAGTATTTTATTGCGGGGGGCCCCGCCCCCCGAGCCCCCATGTTTTATGTCACCATTGCCTCCGTAAACTCAAAAGTTTCATAAGATTTGCTTCCTTGTTGCCGTTTTAGAACGTTGTAGTATTTTATGACGGGGGGCTCCGCCCCCCGAGCCCCCCATGTTTTAAGTCACCATTGCCTCCGTAGACTCAAAAGTTTTATAAGATTTGCTCCTTTTTTGCCGTTGGAGTCTGGAGCTGCTAGTCTTCTTATGATGGTTTTCCTACGTTTTCCATGTTCTTATCATAATAGTATTTGGTTTCATTATTACTATTCTGTTGGTACCTCTTTCATCAAATTGGTTTAGTACGTTACGCGTCATCAAATCATGTAAGATATTTGAATACGAATATAAATAAAGTATTATAGTTACTTTACTAAGACTGTGCCTTATTCGGGTGAAAGTAATGACTGAAATCGGTTTTATTGTAAGCAGTATACTCAACCACACCATCACTTTTTGAAGTCGGTTAAAAATATGGCCTACGCAATGTAAACCGTTATAACAAATTGATGGACATGTTATAGATCAAAATCGGTTAAGTAGTGTAAGCGCTCTGCTAGAACATACTTGAATACAAACATATAGTTCCAATCACCTTTCGTGGTCTTCTGCATCAGTTCCACTTGGTCACATTATGCTTTCTGACAACAGATACCTGAATCACTTCAGAAAATAATAAAGAAATTGTACTTGTTACTTTTATATTTGCAGAGTTCCGTCGATTTCTGATGGATTCCATCATCAGAAATTTACCATATTTCTAAGAGATAATAACTGAAGTGTTAACTTTCCAACAAAAAAAGAATTTTTGACATCTGTTGATTTTTTTATTTTTTTTTTGTAGAATTTTTGCTATCACTCGTCCTCCTTTTTTGAAGTCTGTTAAAAATGTAGCCTATGTCACCCGGACTGTAATAACGAATTGATAGACCTCGATCACTAAAATCGGTTGAGTAGTTTTCGCGCTATGCTGGAACACACTTACATATAAATATACATACATACATACATAGACTGCTAAACTTATAACCCTTCCTTTTGGCTTTGCCGTAGTCGGGTAAAAACCGGTTCAAATCGGCTAAGTTGTCACCAAAAACTATTGGTGCCTGACTATATGTGGCAAATTTGGTAAATACAGGATTGTTGATTTTCTGTGACTCCTACTGTTCGACCCTCACGATGAAGGTTGTCTTTAGTCGCAGATACACAACGAAGACTTACATATGTACAGACTATGAGGTACATCCTTGAAGCTGTTTTTAATTATGTGTCATCAAACGTCATTCTAGGAGATTAAACCTAGGTGTTGCTACGTTCGTTTCGAGAGTGCCACATTTTTAAATGAAAAATCGAGGCCACCTCCAGCTCCATTGCGAGTTGAACACGAGCCAACTGTACCGAATCCATTATAATATATGTATTTTATCTGCTGTGTAGACATTTGCATATTGTTTATTTGCAAATATTAAACAACGTTGATTGTACTTCGAAACAATCGGTAAAAAAACCTATCAATTATTTGCTACTAGGCTTGAATCTTGATGTGATTATGTTTACTCCATTTATCTAAAAAATTGTTTTATGCTACAACCTATGCTGATGTTGCCGGGTAGTAATTTTGAATTCACCCGCATGGCGAGCAGATTTCGTTCATCTTTAGTTTAGATTTATTCAAGATACGTGTCTACGTAGCAGTTGTAGTGCGTCCAGACCATAAACTATCTCTACGTGAAACAATATGTCGATCCACTCCGTTCCTGCCGGCAAGGTGGAAAACTCGTTCATTATAATTTATTATTTACAGATGACTACTAGAAAACTAAACAGCTATATGTCATTTGTATTTTCGTTGTTAAAATAGCTCACGTAGTTCTTTACTGGAAAAATATTATCCTTTTACTTTACTGTAATATTATAAATATAAAAAACGTTGAGAAGTAGTTAGGAAAAATGGATATATTATCTTTTAAACAATAACGCGGAAATCCACGAACAGATTTTAGATTAAAAATTGACTGTTGCTATGAATTATGAACTAAGGCTTAAGGTACCGTGGACAGGGGTTACTTTGATCCACGGGGCAGCATTGATAATCGGTTTTAAGCATGAATACGTCTAATGTATTTCTGTACTGGTTACCTACTCTAACCAAGAAATTTTATAAGCGCGTTTAAAAACAAGCTTCCTATAGTTAAAAAACTAGTGACTAATGTTGCCCCGCGGATCAAAGTAACCCCTTACCACGGTATTAACTATTGAAATGGCGTTGAGGACTGGGACCTACTTCACACGACATAGCATACGAAAATTTCAAGGTACTACCCAAGGTGAGTATCACTATCAATGCAACCCAAAAGTCTTTTAAGCCCCTGTGACATTATTCCAAATACATTTTTTGTCCGGGAAACAAAATCGGCAATTCACCTCGAGCATGATAGGCGAAAGTTAATGAAAATAATATTGTTCTAAAGAACAAATACTCCAACTGGATATGGCATTTTAACTCTTCTGAGTTGTACCTGTAATATTTAATAACCACATTTAAAATTAAAGAAATATCATCGTAAAATACTTCGATGCGTCCATACGCCTGTCCGCATATTCAAGTTTGTGCTTCGAGGCGAACTTCATTGCCTCGTAAAAAATATTGGCACGGCGTCTGATAAAGTTGGTGGGCCGTAAAACGATAGCGCATCTGAGCAAGCCCTTATTAACGGCTTTCATTGGGAGATTACTTTCTTATTCAAGGGGGTACCTACTTCTATCGCTAAAGCTGAAATGCTTTTGCATTCTTCTTTAAAGCTTTTTATCTATACCAGTAATATCGATTTGGATTGGGTTGAAGGTAAATTAAATTTATTTGTAAGTTGAGTACTTGAATATTTTTTTCTTTTAAATTGGGTCAAAATATTAAAAAATATGACGTATAAATATTTCCTTATTATGTAGATTACTTCAAAAATAGCTAACTGGTGGTTTGAAACACTTGTGCACTTCATATTCCGCGCGAACGCGAAACGGTCACGGTTTAGTAATTTTCAATAACCGTACGGTTTGAAACACTTGTGCACTTCATATTCCACGCGAACGCGAAACGGTCAGTTTAGTAATTTTCAATAACCGTACCTACTAGTAAGACGTACAAAGCGTTATGCACACTCCATCATCAATATCATCATTCTTGCGTCACACACAGCCCGACGTGGGAGTGTGGGGAAGCCATGACGGGGCTTAGCCCTCTGTGGCAGCAGCTCCTCCGTCCGCAACTACGGACGGGACGTCTCATTCTGAGACGCTTTTATTTGTATCTTCTTTCCTTTTTGGCGGTGTGTAACAGCTCGTGAGCGGTCGTACCAAGTTACGGTGCTGACGATGATGGTGGTGAGACTGGTGGCGCGGAGATCTTTTGCTCAGCTGCAGACGAGCAGTCGAGCACGCTGGCCTTTCTGCGGCTTTGCGGACATGTTGGCCATTCTTTGGCGTTGTGGGCACCTGGTATTTCCAGGGGATTCAGTCAGGGGGCACGAGCTCTCTCGGCTGAGCCCTGCCCCGTACGTCTGGAGGACGAGCGTGGAGTGGCGCGATCCCCTCGAGGCTGGGAATTAGGGAATGCAAAAACCGACCAAATTTCATAACCGATTATTATGTCGGTTATAACAAAAAATAACCGATTAATCGGTTATAACCGATTATTACAAACTTTGAAAAAAAAATCGAAGAAATATGGTCTAAACGTGAAAAGCTATGCTGCGTACGACTTATAAATGAAACAAACGATGTTTGGTACTTATCTATTTCTTTAATCAACAAAAAAATACAATCATTTCTAATTTAAATATTTTCAATCAACAATCAAGTTCAATCAACTTCGGGATTTCTTCATCCATTACTCTACCTGCGCATTAGTAAGAAAGAGATGGGAGATGTTTATCTCCAAAGTAGGAAAAAATGCGCCGTGGTATATTAGCTATAATACCACAAACGCAAAAAAGTAATAATTTGCATTGATGTATTATTATTTTCATCTTCCGACCGTTGCGAGTTTCCTCGGAACTCAGTTCCAGGCTCGGCAGTTTCGGTAGTCGTAAAATTGTTTAAAGTACAGTACCTAAGTTACTTAGCTTATAATGATGTTTGGTTTCGCGGTATACTACGAAAATGTAATGATTTAAACAAATATTAAATAACCGATTATAACCGATTACGAAATAAAAATAATCGGGTATAGATATGACTGAAATAACCGATTATAACCGGTTTTTTCGGTTTCGGTTAAAACCGATTTGCATTCCCTACTGGGAATCCCCGAGTGATCAGCGCGGCGGAACATGGCTCCAGCCAGTTGCCCTATGAAGGCATCCAGCCCTTGCCATTTGATGTCGCGATATATAGTCTCGTTCCGCATATATCGCGGAGCCGAGACTATGGTGCGCAGGGCTTGGGACTCCTGCGCACGCAGCCTTTTCTTGTTAGTTGCAGATGTAAGAGCGTACCATGCGGCACGATCACTGTTTGCACACTGCTTTTGTGACGTATAATTATATATTAACAAACTTTCAGTGTGTGTGTTCTAGTTTTAACGTAATAAATATCTATCACTATCTGAACGGTAGGTAGTGCGCACTATAATAACTGCGACCTAAAATTTCGAACTAACCAATTAATATTCTAGTTAAATTGCCACTTAGTTGTCCGGGCACTGGGCAGAACGGCCAATAGATCACTAACTACGTCAACTAACTATGAGTGATATGTCAGAGTACGTCGACGCCGCCGAACATTTGCCTAACGCGATGGCACTGATGATAGTGCTCGTACTTGCAGCACATGATATAATATCTTTGTATTCAGATTCATATATTATTCACACGTTAGCATATTTATTTAAAAACTGGTGACACGCGACCGTAAGTGAATAAAAATTTCGTCTTTCTATTAAATTTTAACCGCTGAAAACTTCCGCGGGCTTCAGGTGGGAGTGCGAGGTGACGTTTCAAAGGTTTCACCAGCTCGTTAAGGCTGAGAACGTTAGCGAGTGAAATTTTAACGGATGCGTTTGGTCTGTAATTCTCACAGTTTATATGGTGATTCAGCAATAGCCTATGCACTCTTGACTTGCAGATACCCAATTTATAATTTTCTGGAAGAGCAGTTAAGTGTTTGACAAGTTTACGTTATGCTAGCATAACACGTGTTTTCCACCAACAATGTTTTTCCGTATTTATTCTACACACTGCAACGTTATTACAAATGCTGCGAGAGGTTGACATTAGTAGGTTACAAAGCGACTATAAATTGTATTGCTTAAATTCTTTATTCTACCAAATGAAAATTGATGAAGAAGTTTACTTGCAATAGGCACGAAATGACCCGACCGCACAACACTTGCTACAATGAGACCTACGAGACTCCGACATTAACCCCTGTCATTAAGACTTAATATACTTATATTTATACATACTTACCGGACTTTAAGGAATGATTTAATTCTTACAAAAAACGTCATAGTGATGGATAAAGATAATTGTGGTCTATCGTAACTAAAACAGGTTTACAATAATTTTATAAATAAATAGGGTTGGTTGGGTACAGTTGTAACTTTGCGCACTGGGGAATAAAGTGGCGACAGACTGCCTATAACTAAAGGTTGAACATTTGCCTGAAATATAATTCCCACCAAAACATTAATGTAAAATGTAGGCCAAGTTTTCATGTACCAGTAAAAGTAGTCTGAAAAGTTACCAAGTTTGGTACCGGTCTATTGACATTTTGACAGTCAAACCAATTTATAGCCACTAAATGTAATTTTTATCTGTTTGGCAATTTTCCGTAAAGTACATCTTGACACAATTTGTTGGTTATTTGAGAAAACTACCAATCATAACGTACCTAGCACTAAAATAAAAGGAACAATATACTTTTTAGGGTTTTGCATTCGAAATGACCATATAACACTTTATACTCTCGCGGTTTGAACACATAATTAAAAGTTTTAATTACGAAATGGCCATGTTCGTCTGTCCACAGCTTAGTGCAGAGACTGTTCGTACTAGAAAGCTGTGTCCGGATGTTCTCGCGTACAGGTCGAATTTCTCAACAGATTGGTAAATAGATTCAAACAAATTCCGGTTCGTTAAGTAAATCGATTTATTTTCGTTTCAACCTTTCGATTTTTTTATAATTGAAAATGTTTATGTTTTCCTGACCGAGTAAAGTGCCCCGAATTAGGAAAGATTGTGCCATTTGCCTGTAGTTTCGCAGACAAGAGAGGTACGCGAATGCGTCTGCCAAAGGGCTTCAAAGTGCAATTTGAATTCCCAAAATCGGTCGATAACTTTTTGAGATTTTCTAATATTTGACAAAATCTCAAATATTTTTTCGTTGGTTTGTATCGAGAATTTCCCAATAACTTTTATTTGAGATTCAAGAAACGGAAAAGTTTAATCTCTGGATTGAATTATGCTACAGTTTAAGCTATCTTAGGAGGCGGGTGGACAAAAAATGTAGGCGGTAGCGGCTCCCTTTCGCGCGAAGTCAGAAAACAAAATCAAATTTTATCACGTGCTATATTTTCAAATTAAATTTTCAATGTAATAGTTGATAGTTGCGCGTAGTGTGAGAGATAGATTTTTAAAATTGTCTGACGAAGAATACAAATTGAAAAGGTGTGAAGAACGGAATAATATTTCTGTATAGCATTTACATCCGTACCGGTACAACATAGGTAATATTTTAAGATGAAATTGTGTGACTTTAATACTTATTTCATTTGCTTTGTAATAATTTTTACGATTTCTCAGATATAAAAACAAATATTGGCAGTTAAGAAAATGAAGAAACTTTTATTTTACAGTTATCGAATAATTTTGAACATTTGATTCAATCCATTATTATTTCATTTTTAAATGTGCGTACTTTTGTATTTGTACAGAAAACATTTCATCTTTGTCATCAGAAAACATTATTGTCAAAACCATATAAGTCTAATTTAGTAATCCAATACCAACCTGGGGGGGTATTCGACCAATTTTAGAGATATAATGGAGATCTCTCCTTTTCATCGCCATCCGTCACTTTTGACGTGTGCCTACTTGACAAGTGGCGATATCCCTAGAATATCGCAACTTCGTCAATTTGGACGCGCTAAATTTTCGTTTCCTTTGTATGTGACGGCATAAATAACAGGCGCATAGTTTAAATTGACCGCGTAGTGCGTGAAATTAGTCCGTTACGTTTCATTCAAAACAGAAATTCATATGCATGAATAACATTTTTGCCAATCATTATCGCCTTCGTATTTCCAAAATTGAGATGAGATATGTCAATTTAAAGCTCATCGCATTTTAATGACAGTTCAACGGCGATATAACAGTTATCTAATAGAGATGTGACGTTTGGCGTTCACTCTAACGGCATTCTCGAATTGGGCCCCTGATAATATAACAAGATTTCCAATTCCAATTCCAAATTATTTAAGCTAGTGTGAGGGTGTTAGAAATACGAACGATAAAATGCTCTTACTAAACGCAGCTGCGTTGCTCTTTTCTCTTATTTACAGCCGAATAAACTGTGACCTCTTACTCTACCTGGCCTTAATTACTTTTTTAGTTAGTTTGCAAGCACGGCCACACCGGCCCCGCACCGGCCACCCCGAGCACGCCGTATCTCAGCGATCGCCTCCCTCTAGCCCCAACTGTATTTTAGGGAAGGTGGTACCCGTACAATCAAGGACGGTATTAACTAACTGGAATTTTCAACCAAGAATAACACATAAATAAGATGTAATTGAGTTTATAGTTACTATAAACGAAAGAACGAAACACAATTTTGACTCACCACAACGTAGGTAGTACATTTATGGCATTCATAGGCTTGTTAATTGCGTTGCGTTTGCTGTTATTATTACTACTATTATTTACTGATGAAGGTAGGCAGGTACCTAAAGTTAATTCAATGAACGATCAATGTATTTCAAAGCTTCCTTTGGTACATACAACATACAATTGGTTGAATACCTACACACTAGAGCCATTGCGATTCGTCAATAAGTTTAGCTCTAACGACAATAAATCAACTACCTACAGTAGGCGTGTACTTGCAACGGCTACGCAAGGAGCTTATACATTGATAAGATGGTATGTGCTCCAAGTCTTATAATACCTATAAACCTCAGGTAGTTACGAATAGAAACAGGTACCATTTACTTTTAATTTGTTGTTACGGGACTAAGGAAAATTACTTAAAGTTCAAATTGTGTATAAACTTTTATTCATTCAAGATTGGAGGCATCATCACTCTTATGGAAACTATTTCGAGCAAGTTGTTCTTGAAATACGGGGGCTAATTATAAATTATAAGGGAGGGCAGGGGTCGTCACGGATGGCCGCCCGGACGAGGGCCTGCGCTGCCCCGCAGCGTCCACGCGTGCATTACCTACGTCACATCACATACATTATAACAACTTTCTTAGTAGACTGACTGACAGCCCGACACTATTATAAGATTTAAGAGAAATGTTTAAACACCAAGCAGCGGTAACTTGTTGTGGATTCAAAAACAAGTTGTCTACCCCCCTATTCCTCGACGGACGGCGACGGCTGTGGCCGGGGATAGCGATGCCAAATTGTTCTAGGTATACGTTTTTGGTGACATTCTAGTGGTAACAATCTTGACTTTAATACATGATAAGCCCCTTAACTAACAGTCGTTGTACGTTAAATGACAATGTGCAAGTATGCATTTAAGTTAGCATTGTTCGTGGATACTATAATCGTTGAAAGATTATTATTCGTGGAAGACACGGGGTGTAGTTACCTACGTCTGCTCAGATTTTCCGATTATAGGGGGCAGTAGCCGATGATTAGGTGCAGCTGGTACATGCTAGAATAAGATATTGACGTCATTACATCGGCAGTTACGTCATGTTGCTCGCCCACTCACTTCGATGAAATACAATTTCGAGTCTAGACTGTATCAATGAAAATTTACTTAATTATACACAACACGAGTTGGAACTGAATATTTGCTAGTGCAAGTGTGTAAAATAGCGCATAAAAACCATCAGAAGTTACAGTTTTACAGAAGTTAATGTATCATTCATTAAATAAGCTTTTTATCTACTTAATGCGGAATAACATTAAGTAGATAAAAAGCTTATTTAATGAATGATACATTCGATTTCGATGCTCTGAAAATAAATGAAGTGGAAGTAAGTAAATAATTTTATTCTAGAATATGTAGGTTCGATATACAATACAATTATTGAGTACTTAATGATCAGGTACTTATACTTTATTCATTGGTGTTAGAAATATTTATTTTAACTAATTGGAAGTAAAAATTATCGATAATTTGACATAGACATATATAATATCCATTTATGTACATATTTACTTACCCTATATTTCCCCAGACGTGGGATACTTTACAACGGATGATAATCATCTCATGAGAATCGGTTGAAAATGCGATCTGTAGGCGAGAACAGCCGAGCAACATACGAAAAATACGAAATATTTTTTGAACAAATTTTATAACAAAAAGTGCAAAAATCGGAACGATCACACAGAACATTTTCTTCCTATTCAATTCCTTAAATTTCGCAAAAATTAGTTGAGTTTTGAGAAGGAAACAGACAAGACCAAAACCTCCATTTGTATGGAAGAATGAGCAGCGGTATTTCCTCTTGAGAATTTATTTAGTCACTCGGTTTATTGCGGATGAATAGCGAGAAACGCACGCACAGTTTTCCTTTACATATAAAGTGCCAATCCGGATAAGTAACAACATCGATAAAGGTAAAAAGCTGTCACCTTCCGTGGTTTGACAGCCAGTTTAAAATCTGTGGTGAAGCTAGGACGGCAGGTAAGGAATTCCATCGAGCCGGCAAGGATTCCAATCGCGCCAAATACATACATCGAATAATTTAAGTCGGTCGGGTTAGGACGCTATTCAAAATTCGCTTTTAAGTACATTCTGTTACTTACGAGTACACCCAACAGTTTCATGAAGTCTTGACAATCTACGCTATTTGAGCCTTGGGCGTCTTTCTACGCATGGCCTCACTCTAGAACCTTCTGCCCCAAGGGTCATTGGTCGTACGAGCCCTGGTTCTCTGGGGGATCACCTCATGTCTAATTCGATCTCACTGTGAAACTCCGAGCATATCGTAACTCGCTCCATAGCCCTGTCATAACTTTGAAGTTCCCACCACACAGTAAAAGTCACCACTTGGCAACGCTCATTGGTTGAAAATCGTTTTAACTATATTGTTCTATTACTTTGTTGGTCAAAATTTGTATTGCACCCGAATTTCTCCCAAATATTAGAGTTAATTCTGTTAAAATGAACCCTAATTCAAAGCCGTTTTATTTTCGCTAATCATAAAACGAAATACTTAACGTTCGTAATGGCGTTAATGCTAAAAATAAACCAGCATTTTTCAGTCTTCAAGTAATTGTATTCAAAGAAAGTGAACCAAGTTACTTAATTTTATTTATACTCTGAATTCCTAACATGCGAATGTACAATTTATATCGTTCTTAATGGAACGTTAACTTTCGTTGCCTTCACTTACTAAGAACTAATAGTAAAAGGGTGGACTTAATTTAATCATATTTAAAATAGTTTCACACGTAATGGACTTCACTATTAATGGGAGAATGGGACCAACTAAAATAAAAGTGGGTAAACAGTAGGTATATTGTGTAAATGTACTCTGTGTAAGTAACGTTACATATTTAATTTCGGTTATTCGCTTATTGAAGCATTTGAACCGCGTCACACGCGGACACTATTCGTTGAATTCTCTGATTGAATATAGGGAATTCCAAGAAGTGAAGCATTTTGACAAAAATGTATCCATACCAGACGCTCGAGTAAATAATGACCCGTTTGCATTGATGCCAGCTTTGCAACATGTACTTATATATTTTTAATTACGCCGAGCTATTTTACACGCGAAACTGGTGTCATTATTAAAATAAGGCTTTTTTCTTTATTTTTGATTATCATTAGGTATCATTTTGACAATCCTTAATAAGAATTTTACAATATTATGATAAATTGTCGTCAAAACTAAATACAACTAACTCGGTTTATTTATGGTTTTATGAAAATTACGTTGTAAAATGTTATTAGAAACACCCCAACATGTTAAACTGTAATAATATAAATAATTGTAACAACCTTTGCTAATATTGATTAACTAGGCAGAAAATGACTTTACTAGGTAGTAGACATAAACGCTTGCAGATGAATAATGACAAAGTACTATGAGCTACAGATTTTATAGTACATAAATATCTCTTTCGTCGACTAAATGATACAGATAACTGACAAATAGCTATTTTGATATATCGCCTTGACAGCGGGCGAGAGTCATGAAAGCGTTATTTGAGGCCGGCCGATGTTGTCTAATACCCCTAATGCAAGGTCCTTGGCCTCGCCTTGCCAGGCAAGCCTCCGCCGGTCAATGACTAAACTTCGACTTAGCTAACAACGTGTAACTCACTTCTTAAGCCAATTTACAAAAGCCGCAACGTCAAACTTTAGACGGTAATTAAAAATGCAATCTCTAAAATTATTTTCAATGTTATTTTCACGATCAGTCTAGATTAAATGAAAGTAAAGAAATATCCAGTGAAGAAGTGATTTGTTGATATATTATTTAGAACATAATATCTTGTCTGAAATCAACTACAAATGACTAATAGAATACTATCACAATCCTCTCTTAGTTTTATATCACAGTCAATACATGGTTATCGCATTTGTATTCACGTTTTTTGTTCAAAACATCAACAACAAAGATAAATTGGCGTAAATGATATGGAAAGTTCGTAAAAACAAGATTAAGTAAATGAAATTCCTGATTAAACTACCTACGTTAGCAGGTTTGAGGTGTGGTGAATTCAAGCAGGAGACCCGCCAACTGTGGCGGTAATCGATCCGTCCGCCATCACTGGTTATCGCTTCGGCAGACAGTGTTGCAGGCCAATGTGAGCGGGTCTTAGCTTGGCTGGACAAATTGTCATTTGCAAGTCCAATCATCTAAAGCCCTAAACGAACGAAAATGTTTACGTAAAATCTAACTGATTACCTGACTATAATTTTATTAAAATGTCGGGCCGTTCCTGACAATTTCACGTGAGTGTAAACCGCTTAATACAATAATAATAACAATGATTACCTGACATAACCACAAAACGTAGATTTTGTCGATTGCTTTGCAAAGTTAAGTACCTAAACGAGCAGATGAACGTCGTGATCACTCGCGATTGGAGGCAAATGCTTATTCTCTGTCTACTGTAGCTACGTCTAGCTGTCAGCTTCGCCACTCGGCCGCTTGTGGATTCTATTCGCATCTAATTCTTTAATGTCCGCAAGTCCGAATACAAAGCATTGCTTTATTCGCTGAACGTTGAACCATTTCCAGATTGCGGCGGCCGGGGCGGGCCGCTTTAATCTACATGCGTGCCGAATATCCTTCCATTTTAGGCTGGAAACCGTATCAAATGTACATATGGGGAAACTGGATAACAAACACTTCACACCTGTGCGCGTCGCGGCTATTGCAGCGCTTCATGTACGGGCGAAAAATAATAAAAGCTATGAACTAGGAGTAGGAATAATTTTTGTTTACAGTTGTGAACATAAATTAACGTAATAAAGAAACATATTGAAAATTGGAAAAATAGCGTTCGAGTTTCTACCGATTTGCTCCGTTGTTAAAAACTGCACCTCATTATTCTCTATTCCATATATTATCTGAGTTACGCGAGCGTAAGCGGAGCTGCGTGGAGCGGAGAAGCATAGAAGCGTAAGTTGTCCAAGCGCAGTAGGTACTCGACGTCTCTACTCCGCTAGTGTCTTTATTCGGCGACTCTGCGTCAGTGGAGACATGGTGAACGGAGCGGAAAGAACAATGAATGAAATAAATTGATTAATCACAGTGCTCGACGGTGGAAACAGTGGAAGCGGAGCGGAATGGGTTTTAGCGGACATCCAAATAATAAGCTCTGCCCAGCATGAGCCTGGAGTGGAAAAATAATACTGACGTTGGTGTTTACACTGCTCTTTTTCACTCTGCTCCGCCCAGCTTCGCGTCATTCTCAACTAAGTGATGTGCCATTTCAGAAAATTTCCGGAAATTTTCCTCTTTTCCCATACACAATGGGGAAAGATTCCGGTTTTTTTTGGAAATGGCACCTCTATTCACAAGCTCACCCTTAGTTTCCGGGCTGGATGTCTAAGGATGCTGTCTAATAACCGGGCCGTGAATCAGATAGCACGTTACATTAGCCGCACACAGCCGTCCACCTTTAGGCTGAACACGTATTCGATTGTATACGTTATGGATACCATTACGGACCCTCCCCGCAATACATTCCTTGCTGACACGGCACAAACGTGATCCACTGTCTGAAGATTTGCCGATATCATATAACTTTAAGTGGGTTATCAAATTGTAATAGAAAAAACGTTAAACTCGAACTGAAAATGCTGACTAAGAGCATAAGAGTATCAAGCACATAAATGCGAACTGTTGTATGCCATCAATATTTGTTCGATAGTTGCCCCGTTACCATGTCGAAAAATCATAATTTAATATAGAACATACCTTCGAAAATAATACATGAAATATTTCAATAGTTAATCTATAATTATAATCTTTAGTCAAGTGGGAGTCTGTAAATTAAAATTAGAAATTGAACGTGTAAATAGGCGTCTAAGGAGATTACAATATTCTCGCATTGTCAAATGTATTTGCTGGTAATCCCCGCTCGCACTTATTTTTCCCTTACCCCGCTACGTTGAGCCATTGAATCAGATATAATGACTGAAGCGCTTTGGAGACTTCAGAATGTTCTTTTTTATAAAGTCTTTTAGTCGTATTGTGGCTTTCACAAAACGCATTAGCTGCGAGCGTAAAAACGCAACCCGAGAGCACCTCTGGTGCTCTGATGTCGGGTGTTTCTATATTTGATACTAACAACACTTTATTATCCTTCCTGCCACACTTATTATTTTCCTTTACGTCATACTCAGGTCACTTTCATGCAAGGTATAAACTTTTACACTAGGAAATTCCCCTATTTAGTGGCAATGGCTTTGGACAAACCGGATCACAACGCTGGAGTAGTCTCGTAAAATTATATGACTATACAAAACTTGCGGGGAGATGTTCATATGCACTAGATTAGATATGATTACCTATTAGATATTGGTAACCAGCAAACCTTAAAATAAAAACATCGCAAAATTCACAACTACAAACTCCAGCGTTGTTTACGAGGAAATAGTTGATAAAAAATGCATTGCATGTCGTCTGTTATTCACCCCCCGAGTTTCGGAGGTGCAGGCTATGCTGCTATGCTTACAAAGTAGCGTTTTTTTATAGTGTAGGGTGCATTAGTATCTCTTCCCGTCATATCAGATATAACTAAGGTATCCAATATATCCTGGCATGTCTGTGCCTTTTCCTCTACACTTTTTTTAATGGACGAAGTACGTACTATTTTGAATGAAATGACTATACGTATATACTCAGGTTGCGTCTATACTGAGAGCGTAGTTCTATTATTATCTATTATAATATGCACAGATACTTTTAGGATACGTATAAATAAATAAATAAATAAACATATAAAATTCAAATGAGCATACATTTACATAATATTTAGTCTACAGTATAGTAATGTGGATGAATCACTTACTTATTTACCTATAATTACAATTCTGAAGTAGTCGCTGAGTCTTTTGGCGATGAAAACTTAAAGTGATTTTGTGAATCGATATTATTGAAGGGCCTTTAAAGCTCAAACAATGCAGATACCTTTTAAGGTTCAAGCCCTCCGAGCATTCACGATAGCATCAGTTAATTCAATTTCTATTCAGGCGGAAGTTTTGAAGTTGGATGGAGATACCAAATTAAAATCAACCTATGTGTATCCGACAATCCATTTATACTTGTAGCTTATCAACGCTAATATTATTTAAGAACATGTAGGATATGACTCACGAGGCAGATCGCCTATGAGATGGACAGATCAAATAAAAGCTGCAATAAATGGCTCATCGTCACTACACGAACATGCACGAGGAAGGCGGCTATCAGAGAAGAATGTCGGCGTGTTGTGAAGCTTGCCACCAACATCTGCAATGATAACCACGACCACTGCCAAGAGTGAAACCGACAAAGAAGAAGAGGATATGACTGCTCTCAGATCAACTATGTTAAGTAAGACGTTCGGGTTACCGTATAGATGTGGTATTCAATGAAAACGATGCTTGCTGCAAAATTTACTGTACAAAAAGACACCATTTAAATTCAAGTTTTAATTCAATTTTTAAGAGCTGGCGCGTTTCTCGGGCAAAGGCTCAGTATTGCTGTGCAGCGGGGAAACGCCGCCAGCATCTTGGGATCATTTCCGCCAATGAGCGACCTTGGCTAGTTAGGTTAGTGTAGGTTTTAGGTTTTTAAATTGTTTTACCACTTAATCCGCATGTTTTTCTAAGATATAAAAGTTTTAATATACTTAGTTAGAAGTTGCGAATTCGTTATATCACGTCTTTATTACAAGATACCAACAGCAATCTTAACTTAGTTAAACACAAATAGTTGAACCAGGCGGGGCGCACTCCGCGATTAACGTTTCCCGCTACAAGTACATGCCGGTCGCCTCATGCATGCGGACTATTCAGTGGCTGACACGCTCTGTCTCGGAACGCACGTACCACGTCGTCACGATTTACCGCAAGTGAACGTTCCGCATTCATCTGTTGATACCAGTGTTATATTATAATAGTGTTTAAATGAGTAAAAAGACAGCGAAAAGATATTGTATCGCAGCGGGTTGTTAAGAACAATGTAATCGAAATTGGAATCACGCGTTTTTCGCTCTCCCAACATGTCCGAAGGATGCCGAAAGGTAAGAAAATGAACATAATATATAATAATTAGTTACTGAATAATAATAAAAAACATATTGCAGGTGTATCTAATTCCATATTTAACACTGGTAATACTCAGAACAATTTTAATTGTTAAGTACTTATGTAATTTTGAATTAATTATTTGCTGCTATTTGTCAATTTAAATTCTAAATAGTATGTCTACTACTAAATCAACAATCACAGAGGTTTTTATAATAATATTTGATATCACGTTTGTAAAATTACCAGTAATGAATAAACGATTGAGTGATAGTTTGATAGGTAAGTATATAAAATATATAAATAATGAGTTACAATAAATGTATTGGAAGAGATCCCTAATAGGGATAAGTTCGCCTTTGTACATGTTTTATTTGTTACTAGCGACCCGCCCCGGCTTCGCACGGTGCGTCCGTGCGTATTTTTAAAGATCTAAGCATACATAGGGGCAGACAGACAGCAAGAAACGACTTTGTTTTATACTAGGTATGTAGTGATGAATATATGAATAAATAAATAAATATCGGACATCTAAGCAAAAACAAAATGAAACTCAAGAATTTAATTGCATGTTAAGGTAACGCATTCGTTGCATTATTTTATTATATTATACGTATTAAAATGTTTAAAAATAAAGCTATAATGTTTTGCGGCCTGGTGGTGGATTCAATTCATCCAAATTCTGAGATTGATTATTTTATAGATAAATAATGAAATAATAAATATAATTTATGAAGAATATAAATATATTGCTGTCAATATTGAATGCAAGAAATAAACGGGAAATACATTTTTATTTTTAGTCGTTGACAGCCCTCGCTCTCGGCGACGCGGCAAGCGAGCCAATTCATTTTCACCGTTGGCACGCAGATTTAACGTTCCGTTTGGCTTGCGCTGGAGACGACGACTTTAGAAGGGCCATAAATCATATTTTTTTGGCTAAAAAAAGCGGCTTTTGTAAAGATCAAAGTAGTGTGCCTTCTGTACTTGTACTATTATCTATTCTGTGGTTGAACTAACAATATAGCTACCGGTGGCTACGTTTACAATCTCAAGCCAAGATTATTGTCAACTTGGTTTTAAGTTTTCTTACTCTCAATACACGTAGTTATTAGAAGATTACCACGGACTCTTAATTAAATTACTTAGGTACCCAATACCTATATTCGGCAGTACTTCACTTGGCTGAATATCTGTCGAGCGCGAGCGTTTGTAAAGCACGTAATAATATGTATTTATCTTTCGATGGGATTGACCTCGACTTGTAAGCGGTGGTTAGCCTACTGGTTAGAGCATGCGACTTTCAATCCGGAGGTCGCGGGTTCGAATCCGGCCCGTACCAATGAGTTTTTCGGAACTTATGTACGGAATGTCATTTGATATTTAGGGGGAGATGGGGTACCTTGATACGATTTTTTTGCATAGACGATAAAAACGGCAGGGAAAGAGTAATTTCATCAAACAATATTTTGATAGCACGAGTGTTTAACTAAGTTTAAACGTAAGTGTACATTTATCCGCAAAACAACATATTGATTTTTTTATGTATTTTTTTCTGAAAAATGGGATTTGTATCAAACTACCCCGTATACGGGGCGGTTTGATACACACCTGGGGTACTTTGATACTCCCACATATATTCCTATGTAATATATATAATCTTATTTAAAAATGAAAGAAAATGCATTATATTGATTTATATTATCATTTATTTATGGCATAATCAGTCTCATGAATGTTTATGGCAAATCAACTAGGTTTTATCAGTAACTTTAATTTGTACTTATATTTATCTTTGATATATATAGGTAAATTGTCAATATATATATCCTACACCTATTTTCCTTATAAACTTAAGATCACATGCTAACAATCAGTTGTTTTGAAACACTAACAGTAACATATAAACATTATTTATGTATCGACATACATTGATACAGTATCAATCTACCCCACAGACGTTTGTATCTATGTGCCCCGAAGTAATTTTTTAAATACAAATTAAGATAGAAAAAAATCTAGAAGTATCTAGGATAAAATGGCTATTGTATAGAATAATTCAACGTAATTAATTACTGCATGCCGTAGATTCCTCTCCGATAACGTTATAATACTGCCTAATAAGTCACTTCCTAAAATGATAGATTTTTTACTCGCGGTCTTAAAAAACGTGTCCGTACTTGTCAAATGCGTTTGAGCGACTGAGCCGCGGTGAAACTCCGGCGCCTCATTCGCCTTGTAAGTGACATCTATGTGTGCGTGAATGAATTGTACACAACCATTCGTTTAGGTTTTATGACTACCGTATCTATGTGCCCCGCGTATCAATGTACCCCTACTCCCCCTACCACTCGCTTTTCGGTGAAGGAAAACATCGTGAGGAAACCACCTAAGCCCAATAAAGCCTAGTTTCCCCTCTGGGTTGGAAGGTCAGATGGCAGTCGCTTGCGTAAAAACTAGTGCCTACGCCACATCTTGGGATTTAGGTAGCCGACCCCGATTGAGAATTCATTCTCTACAAAGATATGGGACAAAGGCTAGGAGGAGGAGGGGGGATTGACCTCGAAACTTATTATTTTTAAAAGCTATTATTTAACTTGCAATGTATGTATGTAAGTATGTTTGTTCGGGTGGAATCTTTTAACTCAATTTTGGTAGATATCTTCTACCGATTGCGTTTAGTTTGGATGACAATGCACGATATGGTGTGTGACATCATTTTAAATCCAATATGGGGGACCATCCAAGATAGCGGAATAGATATTTTTAAAGCATTTCTACAATATGGGTATCAAATAAAAGGGCTTGTTGAGAGTAACTTGAAAAATAATGTGACGTCATTCTAAATCCAATATGGCAGACCATCCAAGATGGCGGAATAGATATTTTTAATGCATTTCTACAATATGGGTATCAAATGAAAGGGCTTGTTGAGAGTAACTCGAAAGATAATGTGATGTCATTTTAAATCCAATATGGCGGGTGATCCAAGATAGAGGAATATTTATTTTTAATGCACTTCTGCAATATGGGTATCAAATGAAAGGGCTCATTACGAGTAAATTGAAAAGAGAGCTCCAAGCTGAAATAAGTTTGACTTGTGTAATTTGGCGAGATGGACGTTACCAGCATTGGTCTGCAGCCTGTCTAGGAGAAGGACAACTCCAAAATCAAACTCGGAACTGTGTTTCATCACGCACAATTATGAACAGACTGAGAAACCTAGCCAGCGATAACTAAAAAATAAAAAAATAATTAAAAGCAAAAATAATTTTTTTTTACAGCATATTTGAACGCTCTAAAAAGAAGAAAATAATTTTTTCCTTAAATTTTTTAACTATTAACACTTATAACCTCATTATACCGGGTGTTTCCTGTAATAGGAGCGATAAATTAAAACATAGATTCTTCGCTTAAAACTGGACAACATTTGTTAAACAACTTCTGAAAATAACGTGTATTAAATGATATCTTGTAGAATAATGTTTAGACAAAGAAGCAATGTATCGCGAAATGTCCGATATTAGTAGAGTGACAGCACAGCTATGTCAATGCTCAGGGAATGTCAACGTTGGACGACATACATTGAAAATACTATTTAATTTGTTTGAAATAATATTTTTTTATTACTGACTTTATTTTAAAGTTGCTGAACAAATGTTGTTCAGTATAACGCGTAAAATCTATGCTTTAATTTATTTCTCCTATTACAGGAAACACCTAGTATACAATTGATATGATAATAAAAGCTTGTCGCGAGGTTTAATTACCTATCAGTATTTAATTAAATTGAAATTGAAAATATAATAAACTTAGCAAATCAATTTACATAATTAAATTTGTACTAGTTTATTTACATATCGCGCGACAAGCTTTTATTATCCTATCAATTCTATATACTGAGGTTAATATAAGTTGATAGTTAAAAATTTTAAGGAAAATAATATTTTCTTCTTTTTGGAGCGTTTAAATAAAAGCTTCTTTTTTTTTGCTTTTAATTTATTTACATCTCCTGCTGGATTTTAGGAACCGGTTTAAGTTACGACTTGGTAGCTTAGGGGTGTATATGTTGCAGTCAAAAGTGTGAACTGGTCAAAAGGACTTTTAACCGACAAAAACAGGCAAAACTACTTTTGACCAAAAAGTAGTTTTGCCTGTTTTTGTCGGTTTAAAGTCCGTTTGACCAGTTCACACTTTTGGTTAGGGATATAAAAAAAAACTAACCTAACCTAACCCGGCCGAGTCGGATTAAAATAATATCGAGATAAAAGGACGAATGTGCCTGCGGTCAAAAGTACTTTTGACTGATAGTAACAGTCAAAAGTAAGTACTATTAACCAATGATTTTCAGGCAAATTGACCAACACGCTCAGTCAAAAGCAGTTTTGCCTGTTTTTGTCGGTTTAAAGTCCTTTTGACCCGTTCACACTTTTGACTTCGACATATACTCAATATAAGATTACTTAATTAATATTAAGTATTGAAATCAATAGAATAGTACCTTCAGACCGAAATAATGAATCGGCTGTGAGGCCGCCGTTTACTATGAAACAAACTCAAGTCAAAATGTTTTTAATATTATTAAGTCATATTATTTCCTGGGAATATTCTTCCATAGAACCACAGAACGTAATTATAATTAACAAAAAGGACTCTTATATACTTTTAGTACATTATAATAAGATTCAAATGTAATTAGATGTACTACTATATCTGCGTAATATCACAGAATAAAGACATGTACATCCTAAAATCAACCTTATTTTTTTTCAGACGTTTGTCTGTAGTTATAAATCATAAGGTAATGATCTTATAAAGGTTCCGTTTTACTTTATTTCCCGGACTTCAAAAAAATATAGGTAGGTTGAGGTAGTGAATAATTAGCTCCACTTTAATGAGTACCTGCATTGAACCCGTGAAAGCCATTATAGGATCGATGCAAATTGCCCCGCAATAGTTTTCCGGGATAACCCCATCGCATTTATAATTCAACATCCATCAGCGGCGCCCTGTCGCAGCCATCAGGGTATGTTAGTACGAGTATAATGCACCCCGCCAGCCCCATTGCGTGCATACCAGACCGACTGCTAATATAAATCAATAAATCAATACATCAATACATATCTATACTATTATAAAATTCTAGACTTGTATTAATAATCAGTTCTCTATGGAGAGGGGTCATGATTTCTGAAAAATCTTAATAGCGTGATTGCGGTATATGTACGTACGTTGAGATGGATGTGTGCGTGCCGCCGCACACAGATATGCAGTATTAAACTAGCTACCGTACGAGATACATGTGTTTCCTTTGGATAAACCCCTAACTGGCCCCATATGTACTAAATGGCGACGACGAGGGAAGAAACCACAAGAATGAGTGCCTACGTTGGAACATTGGGATCATTTGATTACAAAAATCAAGAATGGGCGATTTTTTCCGGCAGACTAGAGATGTTTATAACCTTAAATGACATCGCGGTGCAGAAAAAAAGTGCAGTGTTGTTAACGAGTTTATCTGATGATACTTATCAGTTGGTTAGCAATCTGTTACATCCTAAGAAAATCGAAACTGCCACGTACGAGGAGTTGGTTTCAGTACTCAACGAGCATTTTACTCCGAAGAGATCGACTTTTGCTGATCGATGCATGTTCTACGACGCAGTAAAATTCGAGGGTGAAAGTGCACAACAATGGGCAGCACGGCTACGTGGATTAGCGGTACATTGTGCGTTCGGGACGGAGCTGAGTGTGTTATTACGCGACCGTTTTGTACTAGGGTTTAGATCGGGCCCTGAACGGGATCGGCTTTGTGAACAGGATTTATCGACGTTGACGTTCGCAAAGGCGTTAGAAATAGCTCAGCAGGCAGCTTGTGCTCGTAAAGCGCGAGCTAGCGAGTCTCCGGCGGTCATGGTGAAGGAAGAACCGCTTTTCAAAACTAGCATGAGGCACACTGGCACAGGCGGCGCTGGCGCACCACGCGCCGCGAACCAGGCACAACACCGAAGGTCCGGGCCGTGTTCTGTATGTGGCTTGAAGAGTCACTCGGCGGATACGTGTAAATATAAAAATTATCGTTGCAACAAGTGCAAAAACCGTGGCCATCTCCGTAAGGTTTGCAGTTTTAATGTGAATAGCTTGGATATATGTCCCGAGCAGCAAGAACAGAGTGAGCACGACTGTGAGGAATGCAAGCTATTTAATATGAGGTGCGTAAATAACCAGCCTATTTTAGTGACCATTGTGATTAACGGTTGTGAATTCAAAATGGAGCTCGATTCGGGCTCGGGTACGTGTGTCATGGCGGAACATATGTATGAACAATATTTTTCTAAATGTCCGTTACAGAAGTGTGATTTAAAGATTTGTTTTTATAATGGCCACAAAATCACGCCCGTAGGTTACTTTTCAGTACCAGTTACATTTAATAACTTGACAAAATCGATCATTTTCTACGTAGTAAAAAATGGAGGGGCCCCTCTTCTAGGGCGAAATTTTATGACCAATTTCGGTATTTCTTTTACTACGAATAATACGTGTAATAATCATAAGGTAGAAGTAGTAAGTTCAAAAGATAGTGATGTTTTAAAGTTACTCAGTTGTTACAAAGATTTATTTGAAGATGAACTCGGTTGTTATAAGGGGTTAGAAATTAATTTACAATTAAAAGAAGGCGTACAACCTAAATTTTGCAAAGCACGTCCGATTCCTTTTGCCATTAAAGAACAGGTGGAGAGGGAGTTAAAGAGACTCGTAGAAGTAGGTATTTTAGTACCAGTGACCCATTCCGATTACGCAACTCCTATCGTCCCAGTGAGGAAGGCAGATGGTGGGGTGAGAATTTGTGCCGACTATTCGGTAACATTAAATAATCATTTACTAGTTGATAAATACCCCTTACCTCGCATTGAAGAGGTTTTTGCGAAATTAAGTGGCGGGGAGCAATTTTCTAAGCTAGATTGTAGTCAGGCTTACAATCAATTGTGTTTATCAGAGTCAGCGCAAAAACTCACCACAATAAATACGCCCAAGGGATTATTTAAGTATACGCGTCTAGTTTTTGGTTTGGCGAATTCACCAGCGATTTATCAGAGAACAATCGAAAATTTACTAGCAGGGATTGAGGGAGTAGCAGTTTTTTTAGATGATGTTTGTGTGACAGGGCCCAATAAAATAGTTCATTTAGAACGGCTGAAACAGGTGTTCCAGCGATTTCATGAGGTAGGCCTTAGGTTGGGAAGCAAGAAATGTGCCTTGTTTCAAGATAATGTAACGTATTTAGGTCACATTATAGATAAACACGGGTTACATAAATGCACAAGTAAGGTAGAAGCAATAGAAAAGGCGCCTCGACCAACTAACATTACCGATTTGAGACGTTTCCTAGGAATGATTAATTATTACCGGAATTTTGTACCTAATGCCTCTTCTATACTAAATCCGTTGCACGAATTATTGCGCGCGGGCGCGCGGTGGGAATGGACCGAGCGGCAACAAACGGCGTTCGAGCATGCAAAGCGGGAGCTGGCGTCGGAGCGAGTACTGACGCATTTCGACCCTAATGCGCAACTTGTGTTGACTGTAGACGCTGGACCGGCAGGATTAGGGGCAGTTTTATCACAAATAGGGCCAGACAAAGTCGAACGTCCTCTGGCGTTTGGGTCTAGGACGCTGTCGGCTGCGGAACGCCATTATAGCCAGTTGCATAAAGAAGCTACTGCTATTATTTTCGGTGTAAAGCGATTTCACCAGTATATTTATGGCCGGCAACAACCTTTTATTCTGAAGACTGATCATCGTCCTCTTTTAGCAATATTTGGGAATAAAAGTGGCATTTCAGTCATGACGGCGTCAAGACTAATAAGATATGCTGTATTCTTGTCGGGTTATAATTTTATTATTCAATATACGGCAGGTAAAGAAAACCAAGTTGCGGATTATCTATCGCGCGCACCAGTACATGCCGAGTTGTTGCACACAAACAAGTGTTGCAACAACGTAAGCATTAATTCTTTGCAACTCCGTAGTTTACCGGTAACGTATCGAGATTTATGTGAGGCGACAGTCAAAGATGAAACCTTAGGTAATGTGATAAAATATATGAAAAAAGGGTGGCCTAGGAAGATTAAGTGTCCGAATATCCAGCCGTATTTTTTATGTAGAAACGATTTAGAAGTAGAAGACAATTGTATACTCCGAGGGCATCGCGTTGTTATACCGGCAATATATAGGAATCGGCTTCTTTTGGATTTACACAATACTCATCAAGGTATCGTAAAAACAAAGAGTAGGGCGCGCGCCCGCATGTGGTGGCCGGGTATTGACAGAGATATCGAACAGCTGATCGGCGCGTGTGAGATCTGCAGTGCCTTGCGTCCGTCCCCACCCCGCGCACCACCGGCGAACTGGCCCAAACCGGTAGCAGCTTGGAGTCGACTCCATATCGATTATATGTCATTAGGTCACAGGGTTTACCTAGTGGTGGTCGATGCGTTGACTAAATGGATAGAATGCGTGGATATGGGCACTGGTATTTCAACGATTCATTTGATTAGAACTCTCAAATCACTAAACGCAAAATTTGGGCTACCGCAAGTGATCGTATCGGATAATGATCCAAAAATTGCATCGAAAGAATTTAATGACTATTGTAAAAATTACGGTATTCAGCACTTGACATCCCCAATATACCATCCGAGTAGCAATGGCCAGGCAGAAGGATATGTAAAAATTTGTAAAAATATGTTAAAATCCATAATGCAGCAACATACCTGTATCTACACTATAAACGAACAATTACAGGAATATCTGTTCGAATACCGTAATACTATTCACTGTGCGACGGGTATGTCGCCTGCAAAAATGATGTTCGGTCGCGATTTACGATGTAAACTAGACTTAATTCTTCCGCAAAACATATTTGATAAAGATGAGTCATCTAGTTCCAAAATCGCGCAAAACGTAAATCAGGCTAGATCATTTGCAGTAGGTGACAGGGTATGGGTAAAATGTTTTCAAAATAGAAAACCGTTTTGGACAAAAGGGAACATTGTTAAAAAAGTAGGATGTAGATTGTATATTGTTTACGTACAGCTACAAAAGCAGAATTGTAAGCGCCACATCGATCAATTATTGCGATACACGGATGACGTAATGTATAGAGAACCCATAGGTTTAAGTCAAGCAGTTCATACAGATAACGGTATAGCCGGCATATGTGACGTCAGAGAGTCAAGTGGTCCGTCGTCACCCCCTCCTGCGCACGAAGTCCAAATGCAATCTTCTATGGACCAAGAGGTAGATGAGTGGCAAGAAGCGTCAGAGGAGGGAATGAGTGTGGAACCGGTTATGGAAACTGAGCAACTCGGGACTGAGACACAGGTTGTCAATAACGAGGATAATAATAATAGACCGAATTCAGATCCACAGCCCAGTTCCCATACCTTACGGTTAAGACCTAGAAATAAGAATATTAGCTATAAGATTTAACTTCCAATGTTTTTAATAGCTGTTAATATTGTCAACAGAATTGAAAACTAGTGAGGAGGGATTGCGGTATATGTACGTACGTTGAGATGGATGTGTGCGTGCCGCCGCACACAGATATGCAGTATTAAACTAGCTACCGTACGAGATACATGTGTTTCCTTTGGATAAACCCCTAACTGGCCCCATATGTACTAGTGATGCAGGATCGTCATTTGTTTTGAATGGTCGCGCGGCGCCATGCCAATCTGGCGCCATCTGTTGGGCATAATTACCTTTGTCCTCGCATTACGCCAAAACGGCTAGGCGGACTTTAACCAATTTTGGTACAGGGAGAGCTGGACATCCAAAGATGGCTATAGGATACTTTTTACCCGACTATACAGTATTAATAAACGCTGACGAAGTTGCGGGCGCCCTCTAATCAACATAATTATAAAAAAACCGGCCAAGAGCATGTCGGGCCACGCTCAGTGTAGGGTTCCATCCTTTACAATAGACGGGCTTAAAACAGCGAGCGGTTTTAAGCTCGAGGTTTAAATTACGAGAAAGATTTCAAGCTCTATAAAAAGGTCGTAAACGCCATAGTAACTGTAATTACGTATTACCTTCTGGAAGTTATCGATTATACGCGCCAGATTGAGCGAAATGTTTTAATACTGTATGGTACTTAACTAATATGTGTAACGTTCGAAGTATAAGGACAACGCGCGGCACTTACGTAATTTTAAAGAAAATTATGAATTTTTGCGATAACTCAAAAACGGCTCGACCGATTTTATTCAATAAAGTTTTCATTGAAAGTGCTTATGAGGCCTCATTTTTATGAATTTTCCATAATTTTTTGACGCGTGGTTGAAAAGTTAGAGGGGGGGGACGCTATTTTTTGGATTTCTTGAGCGAATATTTACAAAACTGCTGACTTTATAAAAAAATTATGTTTGAAGACCCCTATTATTTTTAAAAGACCTATTCAACGACACACTAGTGTTGGGACGAAAAAAAAAATCACCCCCACTTTAGGTGTACGTGAGGTACCCGAAAAATAGTTTTTCTTTGTATTTATTTTACGTTTTGTCGGCGTGATACATACACATACTCATACTAAATTTCAGCGTTCTAGTACTAATGATCACGGAGCTAAGCCGCGGACATACAGACGGACATGGCGAAACTATAAGGGTTCCTAGTTGACTACGGAACCCTAAAAAAGATAGAAGAACGGAAAAACGTCTACCTTAAAGATATTTGAGAAAAAAATACGATGGGGCGTATCGGAAACCTTGATAAAATATGTTTTAAAGGTTTTTAGTATATTTGTCCGTCTGTGAATTTGTTCGAAAACTACTGGACAGAAATTGATGAAGAGGAAACATAAAGGATAGTTATAATCCGGATTCGTCACATTTTTTTACATAGGTACCTATATAAACTTTTCATAATGGCCTTATCTTAGGCCCTTGTCAAAAAATCTACTATATTGTTAACATTAACTCAACCTTTCACGAAAAGCCTTTTAGTAGGGTAGGCCACGATGCTAACTCGGGATTCACTCGAGCGTCATAGAGACCTATTGGGTTGCGAAGCTTAGATGATAAAAAGAAAAAAATGTCATATAAGATATACCTTTTCATCGGTGGGGGGAGCGGCTACAGAGTTTCAAAAATGTAAAAAAAAACTGTTGCATGGACATACTCGAGCGCGTCAGATATTGATAGCATCCATGTCCTACACATTTTTAAAGATGTACGCATGTTAAACTGATTGTTTCCATGATAGGGTTGGCCGTACTTGAGGGTTGAAAATGAAAAAAAAAAAATTTTTATCGGCCGCGTCAGATTTTCTAAGGGGATGTTAAGTGAACCTAAAAAAAGCTCTTATATAATAATCTGACGATTTAGATGTGACGCAAACTCGCAGTTATTATTAGAATGTGCAAAAAAAAGTCGCTATTTTGAAATACTCAAGCGCGTCAGATTAAGATATATATGAACCCATCTTGATGCCCTAGACGTGCTGTCTCATAATCTGACGATTATCTGGCGGGGTTCGCCTAATCTGACAATAGAAAAAATTAACAGGAACTTGTGACTCAGAGCACTCTCCAGAAACAGGAAAATGTGACTCGGAGCACTCCCCAGAAGCAGGGGCATGTGATTCGGAGCTATTCCCAGAAACTTCCGATGCACTGTCATATTCCATAATACTTTGCCGCTGTTGTAAATACTTTAAGACTCGCGGTATTTTTATTGCTATAAATAATTTATAGCACTGTGCGTGATTTACTTCATTTAATGAAGATTCTCTCGAAAGTTCAAGATTATCGTATGTTGTTCGGGATTTTCGGAGAACCGGTTCGCTCCGACTATATTCTAAAATATTTACACATTTTTGTTCCGTTTCTAATGTAAATTTAATTGTTTTTTGTAAAGTAGTTTTACCACAAAATACACACTTTATATTAATATCACTCAATCTTTTAGAGCATAATCTTGACTGTGCAGTAGCCGATTTACGTACAAATGTACATGCGCAAATCCGCCATTTTTGTTCTAAAAGTTGCCGGCAACTATAAATATTTAATAACTTTAGTGTTCTAAACAACATGATCAGCTGTCATGGCGTCATGGCAACAGAAACCAGAGTGGAATACAGGCATCACGTAACTGAACGCATTAAACTTTACGATGAATTTTAGTTACTTCGGCTAGTGGAAATCGTCAGATTATATATTTTCCGTTATCATAGATCCATTCCCTTTTAAATAAAAAAAAATTAGCCACGCTCGAGAATGTCGAGATGAAGTTTTTTTTTTACAACTTTGTAGCCCTCCACCTTCTTTACGTCACCTTTAAATTGTCAGATTAGAAGAATATACACGTTTTAGCATGTAACTAACTCACCCTACCTTAATCTGACGCGCTCGAGAATTTCAGATGAACAATTTTTTTTTACTAATCTGATCTTTTATCCTTGACGGGCGGCCATACATATGAGGCTCATATTTGGTGGAAGTACTTAACTGGGTACAAGGTATCCCCCTATATATTAATCTGCCGCGCTTTAGGTACTCCCGAAATCCCCTCTTCGGCTCTCCTACTACAATAGTTTAGTGTAAAATTTAAAAGGAGCATTCGACTTATTTACCGCAAATATATACTTATTTTTAATATACATATTTATATTTTTGTACCATTGTGTTCCGAACCATTGATAGTAAAATTGAAATGCGTAACGTATGCGTGAAATGGTGGAAAAGACCGGGAGTCGAACCCGGTACCTCTGGATTGTCGGTCCAGCGCGTTAACCTTTCTGCCACCCTTGCCCAAGCAACATTCCGAATTTTTCCTTATGCTTTGTGTGTCGAACTTTGCATTGTTTAATTTTTTTTTGAGCTTTGATCTTTGATTGGTCTAATATAAAAAATGTGGTGTGCACCTACATGAAAAAAATATGACATTACATGTTTCAGAAATTTATTGTGTATTGACACACTTAATACTACACGCTAAATTGCAGACTAGTTAGCATGGGTTATTTCTGGCGTCGCGTTACTCTTATCACTTTATCGGGGGATAGGCGGTAAACCGGAAAATACTAAGTTAGCTTACTTATCTTCAAGGTCTATAAGATAAGGTACTAAAGTAGACAAGCCGAATGGTGCTGATTTCTACGGACGGCACGCCACTACTAGTTTTTCTCATTGACCAATTGTCTTCCTGTCAGGTTACCAGTATAAGAAGTTTAAAGTAAGAAAATATTTCTTTTTCCGCTTTTAAATATTCGAACGAATGAATAAGTAGAATATTTAGATGCTCATATAAAATAATGTGATTCAGTTAATAAATCAAAACTCAACAACTTACTTACAATTTTGCAGTATCTGTAAATCGTTCGTGTAAAGTTGAAAGTTGGGGAAATATACAGTTAAATGGATAGGTACCATAGTAGGTTAAATGAAATTGATAGTCATAATTGTCATTTGGCATAATTTTCGTAGCCATTATTTTACTTTCCTTCGAAACAGGTAACTTTTCAGAATTTGTTATAATATAAATATAACCTAAGCTAATGGATTGCTATCTCAAAACTCTTGTAAAGTTATAATTTCAGAATTACGGCTAACCGTTTCATGCCAGCCGATAGGATCCCAAATAGACACCATATTATTTAAGCTGATAATGTTTGTCTTGAAATTAAATTGAATTAGACCGTTCCATTGAACGAGAGATAACTTAAGATCGCCCGTGAAACGATAAAATCGGATTATGTCGTACACTGTAGCCGGAGGTACGGCAGCCAATCTAATTGATGAAGACAGCTCGGTTTGCACAACATAGTTACAGGTGCTGAAACGAGATTATAATGAAATTATTTAACGTATATGTTAACACGATCCTCAGTGCGCTTGTACATTACAAAGCGCTGCGGTACTGTTTATTATGCCTAAAAGAACAGACGGAGGTTAACAGAAGGAGTTGAGATTATGGATTAATGGATCAAAATATTTACCGTATATCTAGAATAAAATCACGAAGAAAGTGCTACAGTGTTTCAGTTTCATATCATTAAGCCTTAAAGAACGTAAAGTAACAAACAGCGTTAATAACAGTGAGTGTCGTTATTACAGATGGCAGTAAATAGTAGATTGTACAACAAGTGCATAAAACGCACCATTTTATACGAGACGTTTATCCATCCGAGCGAGCTTGCGAGCGAGGATGAATATAAAGTCGAGTGTAAAATGCGTTTTATGGACGAGTTGCACACTCTACTTTTCACTTCGATTGCGAGAAAATTAAACTACATCGTGTTAATATTATTACTTAAAAACAAATTTATTTAAAATTACAAACATTTAGTTTTTCATATGTACGATAAATTATTGTTGTAGTTTAAATATATAGTACAGTACGATTAAAATCAGTTAACGATTCGGCTTTTACCCCTCTCTCGCACGCTCTTATTAAAATCGCATAAGTACGAGCAAGATAGATATACAATCCGAATCGTTAACTGATTTTAATCGTATTGTATATTGATTCACTAAAATAAAAATAAATTTAAAAAGTAATAAATGATAGTAAATAAAAATTACAAATTTATTTCACGAAGTTTTATTGTGTACCTACTTTGGCTGTTGGTATTTTGCCTTGGTCTTAGAATACTAACGAAACGAAAAAAAATAAAGAGTTTATTCTATAAAGTTTTATGTTGTTCGTGTGGCTGTTGGAGCGATCGCCTTGACGATTTTACTTTATGCTCTAGAGCATAAAAAGCGACTTTATGTCGCCTACGCACAGCATAAAGTCGAACTTTTAGAGAACGAATATAACACATTACAGAATATTAACAGCTGACTTATGTTGTACAAAGCGCTACAGTATTCTTTAATAATGCTTCATAGAACGTGCATTACCAAATATAGCGTTATAGGGTGCATTTCCACCGGCCAGGCGGGCGGGATGAGGAGAGATAAGAATTGAAAGTTGCATGTCGAAATATCAATTCGCTCCTAGTCCTCGGTGCAAATAGTATAGGTATAAATAAAAGAGGATGCGCAAGTCGATAATCTAAATAAGTGTGGAATAACTTTGGAAATGACAAAGCCGTTTTTAGGGTTCCGTAGTCAACTAGGAACCCTTATAATTTCGTCGCCATGTCCGTCTGTCCGTCTGTCCGTCCGCGGCTTAGCTCCGTAATCATTAGTACTAGAAAGCTGAAATTTGGTATGAGTATGTGTATGTATCACGCCGACAAAACGGTAAAAAAAGATAAAAAATTTTTTTTTCGGGTAGGTACCTCTTGAACATCTAAAGAGGGAGTGATTTTTTTTTCGTGTGGGGTGTCGTTGAACAGGTCTTTTAAAAATAATAGGGGTCTCCAGACATTATTTTTTGATAAAGTCATCTGTTTTGTAAATATTCGCTCCGAAAATAAAAAAAATTACGTCCCCCCCCTCTAACTTTTCAACCACGAGTCAAAAAATTATGGAAAAATTCATGGAAATGAGGCCTTATAAGTACTTTCAATGAAAACTACATTGAACAAATTCATAATTTTCTTAAAAGGCCGTTGAAGTTGACTTCCAGAAGGTAGTAAGTAACTACATCCACTTTGGCGTTTACGAACTTTTTATAGAGCTTGAAATATTTCTCGTAACTTAAATCTATTGTAAAGGATGAGCAACTACGGGACCCTACACTGATCGTGGCCCGACATGCTCTTGGCCGGTTTTTTAAATGGTCAGAACTCATAGGTATGGAGTTCCTTTTCAATCGGGGTATCCGTACAGCTCTGCGGCATCAACAAACAGTTCATTGAACAGAAGTACATGTTGGTGTAATCAGAACAGTGTATAATAATGTCATGGTCATGATGTTAGCCATTAATATTTTCTTGGAATTTTTTGGCGAAATCGGGTAATTTCACTACTCGCCAGTGGAAAACCACGTTCAGAAGCAGTAAGAGTAATGCATTAATAACTGTAGCGGCACAGTCTGCAGTCAGTGCTAATTAGAACGGATTCCAGAAGCACAATAAACTACCGCCCCTTTATGACTCGCATATGGCGCCAAGCTATCGAAATATTCGCGCCCAACGGAGGGGTTCTTATTCAAAGATCTTTTACGATATCGCTCCACCTTGTCTAGCCTCGCATCCGCGGTGGAAAAACACCTTCAGTATTAGCAGTGAGAGTCGCTCGCGAATGGCGACGTCTACGGGATTACTCCAGCGGCACCGTCTGCAGTCGGCGCTAATTAGAACGGGTTCCAAAAGTACAATAAACGCCCGTAGTTATCCGCATACTGCGCCAAGCCTAAATATTTACTCAAGCAATTTCAACTGAGGTACTCTAATTCGACGATGCTCTTCGATACGAGTATATCTTATTTAAAATAGGTACTTATCAACGCTTTGTCACGGCAATGTGGACTGGACTTATGTTGTATAACTGTTCTGTTCTGTTGACAATCTATTGCAGTGTTACTTAACCTGTGGTCCACGGACCCATGGGGGTCCGCGAGCATATGTATGGGGGTCCACAGCCTTATCTATGGACTATTTAACAATCATAAATAAATGCCACCAAAACTCTTGTAATCGCTACGCACGCCGTGCTATTTATTGCTGTTTTTTTTATTAAGGGGGTAATTAAAAGTGCGCTTGATTTCCTAAGGGGTCCGTGGATAAAAAGGTTAAGAAACGCTGATCTATTGGAATTAGCGGAGTGTTTTAGTGCAATGAACGCTATAATTGAAAACAATGACGTCGGAACAATTTTTGTGCTCTCGGAGATTTCAATGCTCATCCGGGTCAATTGTTCTGTAAGGAAATGTTAGGATTATGTGCGGAACAGCAATGGTCGTGTGCCGACATAGATTTAATGGCTACACTTTTATCAGCGACGCACACGGACGTACCCGTTGGCTGGACCATTGTTTGGTCACGGAAGCGGCTAGGCAATGTTTAGAAGGTTGTAAGGTACACTACGATGTCTTCTGGTCCGATCATTTTCCTTTAGAAATATTATGTAATTTACATACTATTAAGCCTAAATTAACTATATGTTCGGAAGTATCTGATCTTGTTAAATAGGGAGAAAGAGATCAATTGCAAATGAATAGTTATACCGAAATATGTTGTTCGAAAATTTGTTGTTTGTTGGCTGAACAATTCATCAGCTTTAGACGGCATACCTTTCTCTTCTGTAACTGTCACCACAAATGTCTGTAATTGTTTTTGAAATGTACCGTACAAGGACTTAACTCTTGTCACTAGGTTGTCGTAATCGTCTTTTAAAATGTTCTTGTCTTCCGTTTGTTCAAGCTCCTCGTGTTTCGAGTTAAATTCTTCCCACAGAGCTTCTAATGTCGATAGTCGTTTCTCGATGTAGTCAGCTGTTTTACGATTAGCGGAGTCCTTTTGAAAGTTAGTCTTCATCTTCTCGATGGTTTCAAGGATGATATTATACTGTCTCTTCAAAGACTCCATTATGTTAAGTTGGTAGGATCTAGCTCGATGCAACCGTACACTTTCCACGATCGTTGCGTTGAGTCTCAATTAGACTGGTGAGACCCGCTTGTGGGAGGCCAGCTAACCGATTCGCTACGTAGAAAAGCACAATCACAACGAATTAAATCCAATCCGGTTCGAAGGACCAAAAATGTAGGGTGTAATAGTTTATCGCACCCTACATGTACGAATGTAGTATGTTAATTGTTAGGTTTGTTTTGTATGTTATAACGGGCGGAATGTTAAGTAAAAGATGTGACCGTTCCCGTGGTGCCCAACGTGGGGTGGTATTCATCATATTCAAGTTCATTTTAATCAATGAAGTGGATACAATACAAATACAAAAAAATTGTCGTAAAAATAACATTCAGTCGATGAGTGGGAGGGCAGCACCGTCGTCGAATCCCAGCCATTTCACTAGTGATTTGAACCTATGGCCGTTGCCATAAGGTCGCTTACCCGTGCTATAAGCCAGCCCAGCACGGTACTTAAAGATCGGTGCCAGCGGTCTGATATGGCTTCTGCCATGTGATTCATGAAAGAAGACATTTGTGGTGCAAAGACGCCATCAACTGACGTTACTAGTGGGGTGAAGGTTGCGTGTCGCATTTCGCAAGCGTTTGAGTATTTTTTTTTCTTTTCGTCTTCAGCTGATTTCAGGACGGATATTACGGGTCGCGAGATGTAAGAACGAGCGTCGGTGTCAACAACACGGATGTCAAATAACGCCTCCCTCTGAGCATCCCATACTCCGCGGCAGGATAAGTCTGCTCGTAGACCGTTGTCATTTTCAGAAATAATGGGTTCTTTCGTGACCTCACACAGCTAAATAACAGAGCGAATGGCGCCATGAAAGCTTTTCACACCTCGTTCAGCATCAATAACCTGAAGTTAAACTGCAGGAAGACGCATGCTGTGCTCTTTAAAACCACGGCAGCTAATAAAGATTCTCTGGACATTGTTTCTGATGATGCAACAATCAGTCAAGTGGAATCAGTGAAATTCCTTGGGGTTTGTATAGTAACGTTTGTGTAGTTGAAGGATGAACTGCTGGCGATAAGAAATTCTTTGAGTTCTGCCTGCTATGCCCTTTGTTTGTTTTAGAGATGAGGCGAAACTGACCCAGATGAAGATCGTATACTATGCATTAGTAGAATCGAGATTACGGTACAGCATATCCTTGTGGGGAAACAGTTACAAGTACAACGTTCACACTGCTTTCATAGTTTAAAAAAGGGCTATCAGAACGATAGCTAGAGTACCCCAAACGACTTCATGCTAAAGCCTCTTCACAGAATTTGCAATTCTAACCGTCCCGAGCTTGTACATACTAGTAGTACTTACAGATTTAATTAAGCATATTGGAGATATAGAAACGGCTGAAGAAAGACAAAAGCGTATGACTACTAGACGTAAAGATCTGCCTCAGTTGATAAAAACGAAACTCAAAGTAGTCAAGCACACGGCAGGTTATCAGGGAGTATTTCTTTTTAATAAGCTACCAGTAGAACTCAAGAAAATCACAAGTGTTAACGCATTCAAAAACAAGCTCAAAGCATTTCAGTTGGAAAAGTGTTTCTACTCTGTTGAGGAATTCTGTCAGAATTCAAACTGTCATGTGGAAAACTAAAATGTATATTATACGAGTACTTAGGCTTTAATAACATCACAACATTGCTCTGTTTTTGATTTGTAGTAAATAATAATAATAATTATATTTTATATATTATTTTTATTTTTATCTTATTGAACACTGTGGACATGTATTTTTAATTTGGAATTGTAACTTTAATAATTTTATTTTGAATCGTTTTTAATATTTTTGCTTTAATTTTGATGATTTTGTTTGACATGTTTATAATATTGACTTCTTGCAATGTACTTACCTAAACGTAATTTAGTTAAGGTCTTTTTATTGTTTAATTTTTATGTATTATTTTAAACACAATTGATATTGTTCTATGAAATAAAATAAATGAAATGAAATGAATTGCCCCATGCGTGTTGACATATGTCGTTCGCAAAAAAGGTCTCTTATTTTGTTGTGACGTCTAATAATTAAGCCGCTGGTTTTACAGCAGAGGGCATGATCGATATCTAAATATTGTTAATTCACTTCGAGAAGCGGCTATTTCTAGTAACAATATGCGTAATCGTGGTAAAGGTACTTACATCACTGCAGTGGAATAAGCACGTAAGTGCCGCTCACAGGGAGGCTCGATCTAGTATCCAAAATTGGATTTTATGACGAAAACCTAGGTATGGAGATTCGTACATTAGTATGTGTAAAACCAGACAAACCTTTAAAGCCAAACTGATGTGGTGTCAAAACTATCAACAGTAAATAAAAATTGATATTTTAGTACAGCTTCATTCGGCTAAAAGGTTTGGTAAATTTTGGAAAAAATAAATAAATAAAATCTAATTCATTCATTTATTTCATTCATAATCGTCTCTGTGGACATGTTCTATTATCAATATCACACACTTTATAAAAAAGTCCCGCGCTGCGTCTGTCTGTCTGTCTGTATTCATTTCATGTTCGCGATAAACTCAAAAACTACTGAACGAATTTTCGTGTATCAATAGAGGGATTTCTGAGGAAGTTATAATTTGTTTGATCTTGTGTCTTTAAATATGACGATAATTGTTGAAGAAGTCGGAAAACACATGCCGCCGTCGAAAACTTTCACGCTGCCTAATCCGTTTGAAATGTCCATTAGACATTTAACAATACAACGTATGGTGGGATTATTATTGTTTTGTATAGGCGACGGCATTTGTCTATCTTTTAACACGTTCACTGCGGTACGGGGCCTCCGTGCCCCGTACGACGTCGTCGTTCAGTGCGGGGGACAAAAAACAGTGTTTACTCGCTGGTGCGGAGCCTGTATCTTTGGTATTTTTTTGTCTACAATAGACACAAATATATAATTATGATCCTTTTTTAAAGTCTAATCAGGTGATATATAAAATATAAACGGGGTCCCACGAACCCCGTACCGACCACAGAACAAAAATTGTCTTCCAGTGCGATACGGGGTACTGTGAACCCCGTATAGACATTAGCTGACCCGTACGGGCTAATGAGCTCAGTGTCACTAGTGCAGTCATTATTGCAAGTCTTGTTATCGGTATCGGTAAATTGTATCGCAGATAAGATCATACGGTGAAAACTATGTGTACGTAAGTGCCAAAAACCACTGTGTTTAAATTGTTATAATTTGGAACATTAAATACAGCTCAAATGTAGGTATGTGCAATATTTTGCACTAACATGCAAAATATTGCACATACCTACATTTGTTACTTAAGACTGTTCCACTTGTTTAATTTTTTATATAAAGTTTAAATCACGTTTAAAACATAATTATGATTAAAATTTATCGTTTGTTTTTATTCCCATCACTATCAACTTATCGACACACACACAGTCTGTGCGGTCCGGGGGCCGCTAAACCCCGTACTCTGTCAATTCTAGTGCGATACGGGGATAATAGAACCCCGTACTTTCTTTTCCTTCTAATTTAATAACCTTTCATCGTGTCTACGTGCGGAAGCAGGGTCACATAGGTCATATTATACTCTTTGAATTGATGAAAACAAATTTGTAAAAAAATATGATTTCACGATTTTAGAGCAGTTTTAACTGACGGGGGAGTACGGGGCACTTTTATACCCGTAACGCATCACGGCGAAAACCACTACGGGGTCAATCAGGCCCCGTAACGCACTGAAATTCAGGACAGAGTTTTAGATTGCCGCAGTGAACGTGTTAAGAATAGCTTACAGTTTACTACGTATGTAACCTTCAAAAATTTCTACACATATAATATGGTATTTGAACAAGCTAGTTAGACGGATATAGTATTAACCGTTATCCAATTTAATACGATAGTGATCTTAAAGCATACATTATAATATAATAGCCCTTTACATCATACGATTTAAATGAATCTTAGGATATTTGTATAGAATCTTTTTATCGATTCATATTTTTTATGTGGTAATACCACTTTTTTTTTTTTTTATAAATAATGACACAAATATTAAATATTATTGAAATAAACAAGATTTCGTGATGAATAACGAACTATATTTTCTCAAGTGACACAAAAATAGCAATGACATAATTTCAAATAGGTTTTTAACCATAAACATTATCTGCCTGGCAATAAGCGATCTATCTACTACAATCGAAGCGGGGTTTGAACCCGCGACCTCTGCGTTTCCGGCGCATTGCTCTCCCAACTGAGCTATCCGACCGCTACGTCTGTCACACCAAATCTTTCATCCCTTAATCCTTTACGCTACTGGAGCGCCCTCTGCGTCATATATGTTTTTTGAAATGCTTATTGCGCATTAGCCATACCCTAGGATGTGCGTTTTACACGCACGATCCCCAATCCCCATTGCTTTACAGCAAGTGTGAAGACTGCGAGAGAGATGGCGCTGTTCTAAATATTTGTATAGAATCTTTTTATCGATTCATATTTTTTATGTGGTAATACCACATTTTTTTTTATTTTTTTTTTTTTATATATAATGACACAAAGGTAAATTAAGAAAGAAAAATCGATTGTAGTAGATCGCATTCAATTTTTCTTTCTTAATTTACCTTTGTGTCATTATTTATGAATCTTAGGAGTTAACGTAAATTGAAAAATATGCGCGAATATACCCAAGCGGGCTGAAACCTAAACTGACGAGTCACGCTCACGCAACTGATGCAGCCAGCTCCGCCTGCGCTTCCCCGCCGCTGTCGTCTTCTTTTGATATAACCGGCCGAAGCACATAATATAATATTTAATGCCTGTTCTTTGTACACCACTGATATTCTCCCTATTTTTAGTAAGTATAATCTATTCATGTTACTCCGAATGGCTAAAGTAGACATACGTGGCAGTGGCAAGATCTCGAAGAGATATCATTAGTTCTAATTTAGAAAGGTTTAAACACCCAGCCAATGAAACCTTTTCAGTGCTGTTAACGTGACAATAAAATGAGAGTTGTCGGTGATTCGGGAGTAACTGGCTATTTATTTATTTATTTATTTATTAAGGTTCACCAACAGTTATTACATCGAAATATACATCAGATTACAATCTATAAGGAATTACGATTGATGCATAACCAATTATAGGTAAACACAGCATGCACTATTTACAGTCTAAGTAATACCTACATGATATGTATTTATGCTAAAGTGGAGCAATCAAGTTTTACAACAGTTGACACTTTGGTATTTAAATCTAAAGGAAGGAAGTTTTCAGATAAGTAAGTTAGTAGCTTAGTAGTACAATTATTCACTATTAATGGTTTTGTTCAAAAGAGTGTTTATCGTCCTTCGAAATTTAGGTAGTGAGTCAGCGTGAATATCTATAGACTGACTACATGCATTCGCTAATTTACAGAGGCGGCATATGGGAGAATTAGAGCCAAGTACAGTTCGACGGAGCGGTGGGCATAGGGGTGTAATTTTCTTTCTGGGAAATCTACTGGGGGCTCGAAACTTCATGAGATTTAGTAACTGCGGGCAATCTATCTGGTTTCTTACGAGCTTGTACAAGAATATTAAATCAAGTATTTCCCTACGCGTACTGAGAGAACTCATCTTAAAATATTTTAATCGGTTGTTGTAAGAAGTCCTCCTATTGGCTAGGCCTAAGGGTCGGGAAAGAAACCAGAGAAATCGTTTTTGGATCCGCTCTAGCCTGAGCATATGTGTCGCATAATGGGGCCGCCACACCACACTGCAATACTCCAATCTACTCCGCTATTACCGCGTATCGTTCTTACTTTAAAAGCGGTCGTCCACACGCTGAAGTGAGGAATAGCGTTTCCTCCATTAGAAACGATTGTGCCAAGATGTTGAAAACATTTTTTGGGTTTATACGTGCGGATATTTTACTAGAGTTCCTAAAATATTGTAGTTCGAGACGAGAAAAATAGGCACGTATTATTTTACGCAGAAACATTATAATACAATGCGCACCTGCTAAGTTATCGCGATTATTAATTATTAACGTCCGTACGTTAAGAAATGTATAATATTCCAAAAAGTATGTTAAACATGGGAAGCTATATATGGTTAATTGCATTATTATTTCATATTACGTTACTCCGATTCCTACCGGCTTATTATTTTATTTTATAGTTTTATTTTTGGAAAAAGGTATCAAGCTTAATCGATCCCAGCTTGCCTAGTGATTTGTAGATGGCTGTTGCGTTACCTATTAATAACATATGGGTACCTAGATTTAATATCTCCTTATTTATTGAAAAAATACTAAATTATTTTTGATTTAAGTAAACTAGTTAAAAAATGGTCCCTGCGGGATAGTGCCGAAGATGCTAGCGGCGTTACCTCGCTGAATCGCCAAACCGATTCTTTAAGAGGGAACTGCCAGCTCTCCGGTCGCCAATAAAATCAGTAAAGTAAGCCCAATGTTGCGTGCAAATTTTAGCTTCAGTCATAATATGAATTATTACATAAGTATGTGCAAGTAGGTACATGAAGGAAATGTAGCTGAAAGTACTTTTTCACATCGCGTCAACGGTACGACGCGATGTCGACATAGCGTTTCTGCCGACAGATGTTCAATTCTCATACAAGACACTTCGAGTAAAATGTTTCTGTGCAAGCGGAAAAATACTGCTGAATTTATAATCAATCAATACGATTCGACTGCGAGGACTAATGTATATCAAAGCTTTCATGTTGAAAACTTTATTTATTTCTGACCCTGTGCCTGTGCCACATGTTAAAAGTAATAATAAAACCGTATACAATTTACTATCTAAATGCTACCTACTTGTTGCTTGATATTTATAATTTACCGCTATATTTCAAACGGATTTATGCGTTGGTAGTTTGTTGTTGGTATATCATCATTATTTGTTCAGAATAGCTTGTTCTCTAGCCCAGATACAAAGTGAACTACTAGGTACAGTAAGTTGAAGCGGTGCATTTTGTAGTCAATACAAAGTCGAAGTACCCACGCGAAGTTGCGGCTAAAGCTGGAATATGGTGTATAATAATCAGTGGTCGGATCAGGGTGTGCAATTTGAGGTGATTGACCTTAAATGCTATACATAATATGGATATGCCCCGATGATTCCCGGAAAACCCGTTTTATGGCGACATTATAACATCATTTAGCAGTGCGTTATATCACAGTTGGTGACTATGACTATATAAATATGACAGATAAAAGTTGGTACAGGAATGGAAAACCATTATTATTGATGTCCCTATAATAATATAAGTATCTGCCTTTTTATAACGGAGTAATATTTTGAAACAATACACAATTTTCTTTAAGCTTTTTGATTCAAATCCCATATCAATATTACGTTACGAAGTCTCGGGAAATTGCACACCCTAATCCGATCACTGATAATAATAGTGACGATTCAAAATAGCAAACAAGCCGTTTCTCAGCTTTGTCGTAATCGTAACTTCTTGGAGACGCCGTCAGTTAAGCAATTTCATTTCAATATAACTCGGAAATAAAATTGATTCCGTGATTTTTAATATCGCTGATGGGTAGGTACAGCTCATTTGATGGCAGACGCCACAACGGGTCCACACAAATCCTTATTATCCCCATATTATGTATGTGACTATATTATTCAGATTATTTAAATTAGGTCATCCTACAGTTACTCGGCCATCTCGTAGTCGCTAGCGTACGTAACTTTGGTAACGTTAGGTACCAGCTCAATCCATTTACGTGGCCGAATGTATCTCGTATAGTTATTTTAAATAAGCACACGACGGCATCATACGATTTTGCACTCCTTTAATTATAATTAAACTAGTAAAGTTTAGTAATTATGTATCTACAATAGGCTTTACTAACGAATATGTTAATTAATTACATACAATAATATAATTAATTACAGTACAGTGTGTATACTGTACATATACATGCACAGTAGTACAGTATACACACTGAATTACCGAGCAAAATGTGTGGCGAGTCGCTAGTAACTCATTTAACGTAAAATGTGCGATCGTATACAGCGTTAATGAACCTCTAAACAGAAACATTTGATCGTGATATGTATAATGGAACACGATTGCATGATCACACCCTGCCGCTTAAAGATTATGCTGACAATTCGTTAATTAATTGTGGGTCTGCCCCGAAAACGGCGAGTAGAAATTAATCCGACATTCTCCAAGCTTCCCTCCCACCCAAACATAACATCAGAAGGAACGTAGATCATTAAAATATGTTACATTTTTACTGTCGTTCAATATGGGTAGAGGTTTGAAATGCGACCGGCATGCTTTCTATAAGGTTCGTTTTTGCTCCCGGTCTCGTGCATATGTACATACCGAGAGTAAAAAAATTAAAACAAGTAGCACTAGCAGTAAATTTTTTAATGGGTTTGAATTACTTATTCAATTAGGAATCAAACATGTTAATAAACATTAATGTTGATAAACTACCCGATCGCCGTGAAGGATTACCCTTCATGTTATGGTATTTTTTTTTACTAATTAAAGTGCACTTATTAAGGCGTACACAGTTAGGCTTAACGCGTCTATATGAAGTAAATAGGCTATTAATATAATAACTAAAAGTAATACTTACTTATAGTAATATTGTCAAAACTATCGTGAGACATATTTATTAATTATAAAACCGGTTTAAACTTACGTAAAAATTCTCAGAAAAAGCTCGACATGTTTCGAACTCATATGAAGCTCAACTCAACTCACGGCCTACTCAACCCGAACACAACAGACAAACATGTCGTTCCTGACAAATTTTACGTGCGTTTATATCATTTTTGTAATTACTAACTTAGTGGTGTGTAATACTTACCTGCAGTTTTTGATTAAATATTTAATACGAATTTAATCAAATTAAGTGCTCGTTGAAACCGACACAGGTCACGACAGTGTAGTGTTGAAAGGATTGTTCAATCCTATAAATTAAAGAAGTCCCCTGTTTTTAATTCGGCTTTCAGGTAATAATGGCGAGTTACGGGTAGTGGGGCGGCAGCGACAGGGTCGAGACTTTAGCCGCCAGCATTTACCGAGCGCTGACCCCGCCAGCCCGGTTAATAGCTGAACTGCCTGAACTCACACTGGAACGGAAGCCATTTTTATAAACACGACTAGAATATTAGTTAACTTAACATGTGGTCGCAAAATCGACATGATACATTTTGACCGAAATATTTTTAGTAAAGCCGCAAAAATTTGCATCAGTATTTATATTTTTGACAAATATTACACAAAAAAAAGCCATTACGTATATATACGATGCGACCTTTGTGAGATACGCAGAGTAGAAATTGAAAATAAGAGTAAAACTGAAACATAAACATAAAATAACTTATTGATTCAAAATGGTAGGTAGTATATTATGTAATTATTTAAAAAAATTATAAATGTAATTCATAATGATTAATTCCAATGAAGGAATCATATAAATAACATAGAAGTTACTTGTGACGTGATTGATTGACTCGCGATGGCCGGCTCAGGAAACCCTGGGGGGGTATTCGACCAACTTTAGAGATATAATGGAGATCTCTCCGTGAGAACGCCATCCGTCACTTTTGACGTCTCCCAACTTGACAAGTGGCGATATCTCCAGAACATCGCGACTTCGCCAATCCGGTCGAATTAAATTTGGGTCTCCTTTGTATGTGACGGCGTAGATAACAGGCGCATACTTAACTTGTCCGGGTAGTACGTGAAATTAGACAGTTACGTTTCGTTCTAAGCAGAAATTCATATGCATATAAAGTATTTATTAATCTAGATGCCAATTACCCCCGTGTACAATGACCCTGTTTGATCTTATGTCCCTACCTTAACTGGTAACATTATGCCGAGATATCAAACGTCATTCATGTTGAATGTTTGACTAATGTCTCGTCTGATTGTTGATTATTGTCAAAATTAATAATATAATAAAATATACTCGTAATGAAAAATAAGTTAAATACATGAAAATATAAGTTAATGAATTACTGCAAAATAGGTAAATAAATATTAAGAGGAAATCATACATAAATCGACCTAGTCCCAAACTAAGCAATGCTTGTATGGGTACTTCGACATACATAATATAACGTCCATGACCCAGGAACAAATATTACAGTTAATCACACAAATATGTGCCCTTGCTGGGATTCGAACCCAGGACCACCGGCTCAGTAGGTATGCAACTGGACTACAAACTGAGCCAACCGCATCGTCAATAATCAACAAACAAGACGTTTTTTATCTAGAAGAAATATATCAAAAAGAACGGGTAAGTTTTCGAGATTCAGACAAAATATTCTGTTAAAATTATTCTTCCTGTTTCATCTCTGCATTCTATTTTGTAACAATGACACGTTCTAGCTGACAATTATACCTAAGTGCAGCATTGTATAGCCTGTAATCTTAGTCTGGAGTCTTAGTATTTTAATAAATTGTTTAATTGCACTGGAAGGTGGTAACAAACATTGTCGGTGTGTCAAAAAGCACCCTCTTTTTTGTTATTATCGGACTGAAAGTATCCTATAACTATCTGAAAAAGCTCAGCCAGTGTAGTGTAGGTACCAAAATTTATTGAAACCAGTCCCGCCGTTAAGGCGTGATAAACGCACAAACACAGTACAGAACGGCCCGACATGTTTCGAAGTTTCGAACTCATATGGAGCTCTTATTCAGGGACAGCTTGGTGGTGAGGAGAGCGGAAACCAGTGTAGTGGGCCGAGAGTCACGTAGCAGCACAAATAGCTGACCCCGATGAAGAGCTCCATATGAGTTCGAAACATGTCGGACCGTTCCTGGCAAACCGTTTTTATAATTATTAAAGATCCCTCACTATTAGTTTTAATAATATTACTCTCGTAAGTTGATAACTGTTTGAACCGCACTGACGTTGTAATTATCGTCGTTAATGCGACACAGTTCTATAGTGGCCTAGGAATAAAATTGTTTGACTGTACAGACATTTTATTTTTACAATTATATAATAGTATAGATAGATGACCAACAATTATTATTAGTCTGTTTTGTTAAATCAGAATTAATAGGTACGTAAACGCAGTGAAACACAATACTTATATTCGTAAGTGTTTTAATCTGAGTAAAAAAACACCATCATATTTAAAAAAATACATTGTTTTCCAGGTCAGCGCAGTGCAGCATGAAACAGGCGACATATTAAACGCCCTATGTTTATAGACCCATCCATACTAATATTATAAATGCGAAAGTGTGTCTGTCTGTCTGTTACCTCTTCACGCTTAAACCGCTAAATCGATTTTGATGAAATTTGGCATGGAGATAGTTTAAGATCCGAGGAAGGACATAGGATAGTTTTCATCCTGGAAATTATCCCTAAAAAGATTTAAAAGTGAGAAAGTAATTCATGATGACATTGATGACCCTGTAGGAAATGTAATGATTAGACCAAAAGCACACAGGATTATATTTAGCATTAGTTCTTGCATGTTCTCTTTTAAAGACTGTGCTAATGATGGGGTAGTAACGAGTAAACAAGTAGTATTTTACCTATTTGTGTTCCTTTATATAATTTGCCTTTTGACAGGTCCCGGCTTGACGTATTCCTAGTTTACTCCTACCTTTGAGACTTGTTAGTTGTGTCTCATGTGACAATTTCCCTCCAGTGGTCTTATGATGGTACATACTCGTATATATCAGTACACATACAATGTAAATTACTTTTTGCATAAAGTCGGTGTCTTCCCTTTGAGATATATTGGTTCTTATCTATGCATTGAGAGGAATAAAGTATTAGCCAAATGACTGCAATAAAATGTCATAACCCGGTGAATTTGATGACAATTACAGTAGATAGTTATTGTAGTAAAAGTCATAGTATAAAATTATAGTTCGTCGTTGCGGCTCAGTGGGAGACACGTGGCTGACGTCATCACTTTTATAATGATTCGTGACACATCACATATCGAACTACCTTACACATACGAACCCCAAAAACATGGAACACGTACCTAGTTAGTATATGTAAATGAAAATGTGTTGCAATTGCAATTTACGTATTTGGCAGCTAATACAGACTGATGATTGGAAGCCAATTGTACAATTCTATAAGGACCATTATTTTATGGTGCACATTTGGAGTTCTAAAGCGACTATCAATCATCGTATCCCCACACATCTGATTGGTGACCAATAGGTATAGTCAAACAGATGTAGATGTGTCGAGATGAGACCGTAACGAGATGTCTCGACGACGTTTCCAGCGCAGACGCAGTGGGCGTTCCGGGCGCTTCCATTCCCAACCGGAACTTCCGTAGAGAAACTCCAGCCTAGACTTGCTCTTACATTTGCTCAGGCGCTTTTAATAATCCCTTTTATTAATTAAGGTGATTAGGTGGATATCTATCGTGTTGTACGAGGTTGCTTCCATACTCCCAAGTTCCACGCGGACGTAGTCACGGGCAAAAGCTAGTCGTCCGTAAAATCCAAGTAATTACATTATTACAGTAATAATGAGTAAGTGAATACTGAACAACACTGAAGAACCTGGTGTGTTTGATCCTCATACTCATAATAAAGTATTTTTCGTTCGGTTTGTGAAGTGAATCCTACTACACGATTTCATTGTTGTTAGTTTTGTTAAATTTTCTGTATCAAAAACTGTATCAACTAGCATTTATTGGAGCGGAGCGAGCGAAGCTCCCATGGATCGACTCGAATGGACTTTGTGACAATGCGCGGATCTCAGCGAGTTCCCAACCGATTTTAGAAATTTTTGTTTTAAAATGCACAAATTAAATTTCGCTAGGTCGTGACGAAGAGAAAATTTCGAAAAAAAAACTCCGCTCCAATCTATGGTGCGAGGTTGTAGTATGTAATGAATTATTTTAAGTCAGCAGTCTCAATGCGAATGTTCGCCTGTAAACAGCTTTGAGTAATTAAAACTAAAGGACTCGCCTTTCGCTGTATCGTTCCAAACAAAAAACTCTGCCAAAACCTGATGGGGACGAGATAACACACATATAAAAAAATCTGCGCACAAATGCAAAATTCTCATTACTACGCACTCTAAAACACCAATAGGCTAGTAGATTCATGCCAAATTTCATTAAACTAATGTTTAATCCATATAGTATTTAGCATAATATGTTTCAGTAGGTACATAAAAGTAGAAGATGGCTGAAAAATAATCATTTGAATGCATGGATTTTATTCTGTGTTGAATATATGAAAGCCTTAAAATGCCAATGCCGGAAAAAGGGCCCCTCTACGCCGAATGTGCAAGCTTTATAACAACTCGCTCACTTCCACTGACATCTTTAACTCTAGTCGGTCACTTTTTCAGAAACATGTTCTCGATATTTTTAACGAAACACGAGATGACAGATGATAGTTGTTATTAATTCTTTTAGAAAAGCGTACTGTATATAATTGTTAATTGTACATATTGTGTTACCAAATGGGATATTTTAACCGTAAATGATGTATGGCGTTCGCCAATACTGTTGCATGTTAATTTTATTTCTTCTTTTTTGTTTTCTCTTTTTGGTTGTTGTTCCTTGTAAGATTTTGTTGTTTATCCTATGCAGAAGTTTAGTCTAGTGTAGTAAGTATTAAAATGTTCATGTTGTGTGTGCTCAGTGAGAGCGTTTTAGGAAGTAAGTGCATGCCTATATGTATACTTTAAACCATGATTGTTTTTGTTACACATTTACTTCTGTTGTTTCTCCAATAAATAAATAAATAAATAAATAAATAAATAAATAAAACGCCGTCCGCCATTATCGCTCATGATGGTGACACAGTGACGTAACCGGTCCCGTAAAGAAAACTGAAGGGCTATTTCGACGACTCCGAATAGTGCCGTCCCTTTCTCCCGGTCTCCCGTGAAAGTAGATTTGAGTGAGCGGGATGGCACTATACGACGGTCGAATTTCGAACATCGGAGCATATATACTCGGTATTCAACGCCAGGTATCAGCTTTATTCGTCCCATTCGCTTTTCGTTCAACTCTTATTTCGTCTCATTCTGCATTCGTCACTCATTCTTTATTCGTCGTGTTCGCCATCTGTTCCTATCTTCCTAAGTCCAATTCTATAACTTATCTCATTCTCATTAAGTCTTATTCGTTTTTCGTCACGATCTTCCTAGGACTATGTTGTTGTTTGTCCCTTACGTTTTTAGTATCATTCACACGTCTTTATCTTTAGTCACATTCGTTATTCGTCTCTCTCTTATTTTGGCGTTACTGGCAAATCGTCCTGTTCTTTTTTAGGTACGTTCGCTACTCGTCTCGTAAGATACACGTTTTATTCGCTAAGATAGAAAATATCGATGGTGACGAAAAACGAAAGTAACGAACTTAGAATTGGACTAAAAACGAAAGAGACTAATAACAAATGTGACTAGCATCGAACGTTCCGGAAAAATTGAGGCAAATAAGTGAATGAGACGAAAATCTAAAAGGAAGAATGAAGAATGAGTCCAAGGAAGACGGTGACGAACAACGAATAAGACTTAATAAGAATGAGACAAGTTACTGATTTGGACTTAGAAAGATAGGGACAGATAGCGAACACGACGAAACAAGAATGAGTTACGAATGCAGAATGAGACGAAATAAGAATTGAACGAAAAGCGAATGGGACGAATAAAGCTGATACCCAACGCCACAGTTAAGCTAAAGGCAAAAATAGCGAACTGCGTTTTTGTGTGTTCATGACATTTCAATATTCAATTAATAATATTTAGCTTTCTAGCTCTCACAAAAATAGATTTTTTTTTAGCTAGTCAGATCATTATTGACCATTTCAAATTTATTTCATATATATTTCTAAACTAGCCTATTTAAATCGTCACAATAATAACTCACGCACACTTCAAAATAACAAATATGACTAATAGGTAGTCGACTTTATAAGTGTTTACATACAATTTATTATAGGATGAAGTTTTTAGAAATGTCGAAACAACTCCTTAAGTAGGTATAATATTTAAAAACTTATGAAAAATAAATGATTTATGATTTATTTTGTTTTTTTGAGACGATGACTATTTAAGATACTTTTGGGGCGGAACCCCCTTGATTGGAACCACTTATCCCGTTTTCAGTTTGTCTGTCTGTTTGCAATCAAATATTGCAAACTTAATTTGATTATCATTGGGTTGAAAGCTTTACCAACTTAACTTCGATTATCAATGCTATAATATGGCACCATGGAGCTGATCTGATGATAAGCCGAAAGATGGCCATAGGAATTCAGCAATAAACAAACTGTCTCGGTGAGTAGATGGCGGCCTTTTAAAACACACTTGGATATATGAACATTGCGCTCCTCCCTTATACCCTTCATAGTAAAATGGTTCATTCAGACGAATAATATTTGAGGTCATAAGTACATAAGTGAATTATGCGCTTAAATGGTTGAGGAATGTGTACATATGTATAAAATAATTATGTTGTCGTAAATAATTATGAATAAGCTATGGAGTGTAAAAGGATGGAGCGGAATCTCTCACAGGAAAATATTTGAAAAAGTGCCCAGCGGTTAGCAGTAAATAACAGTTCCAATGCCGGCCTAAGCGCTAGAGTCAGCATGAAAATATTGTAAGTTTTAGACAGAGTGAAAAAAAGTGAATTTTAGATGACCAGAGTAATTCCTACTTAGTTTCTTTAAGTGTATTACACAGAAAAAAACATAATTAAATTGCAATAAAAAATTATAAACGAACCGTTCATTGCTAACTAACGAAACGACTTTACGTCACAGTAACGCCACACAGTCTTTTAAAAACCTCGTTTTTGTCTCACGCCGCTTTTTTTTTTTAAATATGGTACACATATCAGATTAAAACTCCCACATCGATTGGTCCTGTAGTTTTATTTTTTAAATCATCTAAGTTTGCTCATATCCGTGTCATGAAATTTACATTTCATTTTATTGCTTAAGAATAGGCGTACTTATATACATTTTGATTAAACTACGTGAACCTGCGATTGATATGAATCCCTACCGTTACAATTATTTTCGTACATTTACCGTGAATACTTTCGGGGATATTATTGTTGTTAGACATTTCTGTTTTAATTTTTTATTCCATATTCATCCCGTATTAGGCAGAGATATTTTAGTACACGATAGCTCATATGTACCTGTATCAACAGTATTAAAATCGCAGATCTTTTTGTGCGGAAGATGGAATCATAAGCAGGTTCATGTGGTTTAATCAAAATTTCTGTAAGTAGACCAGTTCTTGAGCAATAAAAAAAATATAAATTTCATGACCCAGATATGAGCAACTTTGATGATTTTTAGAAATAAAACTACAGGATCTATCGATGTGAGAGTTTTAGTTGGATATGCGCAATGGTAAATATATATCGTATTTTTGAAAAGAGCGTGCGACAAAAACGGAATCTTTAAAAAGCTGGCGCCACCAATTTATCACCTTTCAGCGGGAATTTTTGGATATATGAAGATGCTGCTCCTCCCTTTTACACTCCATAGTTATCGGTACTCTAGGATAATTTAATCGTCAAACAAGCGTCAAACATTATTGACATATGTAAATTCTATCATATTTTATAACAAAAACGCAGTTGAAACACATTTTAATGATGTTTAATTATCATGAGTGAAATACATCTGAAAGGGCACGAGCACGATAAATCCGTCGTTCTAACGTTAAGCCCTATTCAAGCTTTGATAAGTGAGAATTGCCAATAAACTCATTAGTATCAAGATCAAGCTTAGGCAATTATTTACAGCAAATCATCGACAGCTCAAGAGGCTGGTTAAGGGGAGACCTGGTAGCACCCACAAAATGCGGTGGTGGATTGATTCACAAATGAAGTGAACGCAATGGGCCATTTGCCTTTTTTCTGAAAAATAATAAAAATAGCAGTGTGCAATATTGTATTATGTGTTTCTTAATAAAACTTGTGTCATACGAATAGCTTACTTTTACTTTTCCCTTCTCAAAAGCGCACAAGGGTGGGAGTGGGACACAGGGCGTCTTTCTTGTGGACAATGCATTAGTAACAATTTGGTTAAATTATATAGTTCTATTACCTACTCAGTTCTCGAGGAATAGAAAGCTGATAAATACATGTCTAGCAAGAAAATTAGGCTTTAAAGCTTTAAAGCCTAATCCTATTATAATGTCCCCAGCAATAACGCCTGTTTTTCCTAACATGTTCATGTGTAACCCGGAGCTCAGTGATTGATAATTTCAGCTCTTTGATAGTTATAGGTACTTTAAACAGTTTAAACTGCAAACTGTATCTAGATACCAAGTTGCAGTCCAAACAGATTATTATAATTGATAAAACTGTGATATGAATTGAGATTAATACTTTGTAAATTCCAGTTACATCGAATATCCTTAAAAATATGATAATATGGTGAGATTATTTTATTTATTTAATTTTATTTATTTATAATATGAATATGGTATACTGTGAATAATAGTACACTTTTCAGTATAGCATTTTTCTATTGGCAGGTACTGGAAATTTACCCATTTAGCTATTTCTGATATAGATGAAATGCCTATCAACAATAGGTAGCTTCTACGGTGAGCAAGGCGCCATTTCATTTAAATACCTTACTTAATGCTATCGTTTTTGGCTGAGTGCATAAGATGTTTCGCAAAACTTTACTTATAGCCATGCCAATGTGAACAAATAGACAAGTCGAGAATTTTGATGGTTTATTTTTCTTAATACCTACTTTACATCGGAATACCGTGTTATGATATGTGCGCTTGGCAGCGAATTCTCCCACGTACATTTTTGATTCAAATATTGAATTCAGCAGGAGTTATTCTTCAATTATAAATAGATTATTTCTGCTTCCAAAATCGCAAAAGTGACAACCGTTGTTCGCTGGTATATAGTACGCAATATATACTACTTCGCACCACTCAGTGAAACTTTTCTTGTATTTTTTCACTACACCCCAAGCACTTTACTGACTTTTTTTCCCAACAATTATAAATTAAGCAAAATATCTCAACAATTTCCATAGCAGTGACACATCAAACTGACTGTCATAACATAAAATTAAATGTCAATTACGATCAGTTGTAGGAATAGCATTTTTGACAATCATTATCGCCTTCGTATTGTCAAAACTGAGATGAGATATGTCACCTGAAGCTCATCGCCTTCTCATCACATTTTAATGACAGTTCAACGGCGATATAACTGTTATCTAATGGAGATTTGACGTTTGGCGATATCTCCAACGGCATTCTCGAATTGGGCCCCAGGTCAGAGGTAATGCGAAATTAGCGCCACTTTCGATTTTTTTCTTATACTTACCTTCATAATCTGATATTTTTTTAGAAATAGCTGAAGTCTATGAGCTAGCAAAACACCTTTAATATTTATTAAATCACTATATACAATTTGTTCACTGTAGTTTACCTTACTCGTACAAAACTTGTTCACGTCAAAAGCGGCCGCAATAGTTTTGGGCAAGTTTTTAGAGACAACTAAAGAACAAGAAATTGTGTATAATGATTGAATAAACACTAAAGGTGTTTTTCCAGCTCCTAAAATCTTGCAATTACTGAAAATTGATCTGGTATGGAAGATATAATAAAAATTCGTAAGTGGCGCTAGTTTTGCATTACCCGTCCCCTTAAGAGGCCTTATTCCTTTTAAAATTTATTTTTTTCATATTATGACAAATATATTGATAATTTCAACCAACTTTTTGAAGTGAATAATACTTTTCCCCGAGTTCTAGGTAGTAACATAGTTATTTCACGCTTTCATTGCGTACAGTCGAAAATAAGTTAAAAAAACTAATTTTCCGCGTGAATTTTGTTAATTTCGAGTAGTTTTTGAAACAAAAATTATCAATGAAAAATTCAAACTCTAGGTTTCAAATATATACCAATAAATCCCAATAGCCCTGTTGTAAAAAGTAAAATCAATAGTATATTAAGAAACATGTTTGATCATAGAGAAAAATGTCTAAACAATCAGCATTTTAAAAGGAATAAGGCCTCTTAAGTAAATTAAGTTACGCAATATAGTATTGTCACGAATGTTGTGAAAATCAAATCTGGGACTCACTCGCACTTGACTCATTAATTTGATTTGCCGCTAGCGCTGATTTATGATTGTTTTTCCTTTATTTTCGTTTTTACTTCAATATAAATGTTATGTTAGATGTATTATAATAAGTTAAAACTATGATATTATAACACTTGTCCAACCGAGTTATATAGGAAAATTAGGTTTCCTAGGTTTAGTAAGTTAAGCAGTTTTCTTTTACGATTTTAAGTCCCAGAAGAGGAACATGGAGCCAAAAGCCGAGAAATTAGCTAATTGGGGTTCGACCAGTCAGACCTCGAATAAATAGAAGATTAGCCTAAGTACTAGCAAAATAAGGCAGTCTAGTCGATTAAATTATGCTTGCCGGGAATGAACTAGAAACTTAGGTTTTTCTAGATTTACTTAATAAAGCAGCAGTGAAAGCTCACGTAAAAAAAAAATCAATGGGTAATGGTGAAAATGCAGTGACAGACAGTCCAGTGGTGACAGCGCAAGAGCCCTGCCCTCCCCGCGCCGCGCTATCTGCGCGTGCGCAGAGGGCGGCAAGAAGAGCGATTAAAAGTGCAGTGGGTCGCGAGTCGCGTAACAGCACGGATAGCTACCCCTGATGAAGAGCTCCAAATGAGTTCGAAACATGTCGGGCCGTTCCTGACAATTTTTTACGTGAGTTTATACCGTTTTTATAATTAGTAAAGATGTCTCACGATAGTTTTAATAACATTATTACAGCAGTGAAAGCATGAAAAGACATTCTTCAAGCTTAGTAACCGGGATAATTCTTCATCTTGGCCGTACATTCTTAATTATCTAATTGCCTAAATAAGTAAAATTCTGACCTATAGGTAATTTTGACTTCAGTACTTCAATACTGTGTGTGTATGTTTAAACCTTGACAACAATTTGACTCATGACTAATATGGCCGTTTATATCGTACATATATATCGGTCATTATTTTTTGTCCGGGTTATGTTTCTTGCCCGGGCTTGGCTACCTAACCTAATCAAATAAGTGTCAATAATAGGTTGAAATTTTAGGGTAAAAATTGCGAACAGAAACAAATAAGATGAAATGAAAAAATCTATTTAACGCTTGTCGGCGAAACAAGGGAACAACAGCAGACCTATGATGGTTGCTTTTATCACGCGATAAATAAGTGACATAGCATCCGTGACGTAATCTTATTAAAACTTTCGTGAGACATATTTAATTATTGTATTAAGCAGTTTATACTCACGTGAAATTGACAGGAACGGCCCGACATGTTTCGAACTCGTCCGGAGCTCTTCATCAGGGACTGGCTACAAGAATTGGTTGGTTAAGGTGAAAAAATTCACGTGACATTCATATATTAGATGTTGTTTGCAATAACAAAGCGTCCTATATAGCAAGGTTAATAACTAGGCTTCAGGTTATGGCAGATAAAAAGTATTGCCAGCAAACAGGCGGCACTAATTAATGTCGTAGACACTCTAATCGGAGTCAATCAATATAAGAACATAGTACGTCCTCTTTTTTTGAAGTCTGTTAATACGAGGACGATGGTCTTCTGAGGAAGTCTCAAAATGGTATTAGGTTTATCATACAATTTTGAAAAACAAAGCAATAGTAATTCCAGAAGACCCTTGTGTAGTCGTAAGATCTTCGAGGTTCATAAATATTTAGGAATAAGGTTTCAGACACTTATTGGTAAACGGCTCAAATACAATAAAGTACCTAAGTTCGTTTTGCCAAAATGTCCTGCGTTAGGCAATGTTTACGATAAAATAATTCATATTTTTTATACTGTTTGTGGTAACAAGGGATATGGCGGGCGGTTTTCTTTTGTAGGACATGAAATATGAGCCCGGCGGTGATCGATGGGTGCAGCGATTTCTACAGACCGCCTTGAAGCATTATCAGTAAGCGGCATATTAATAAAGCCCTTTGATTTTATTAATATTCATACGTTTTGGTGCTCCTGAACAAGAGATTACGCTATATCGAACATTTATGCAGATTTCTTAAACTTCCTTATTATGTTGATACCATGCCATGTGTAGTTCTACATAGTATTCTAATAGATAAAATATTACATTCGAGTTTAGTTATTACAAAACTTCATTTGGCGTTCTCCAATATACTGGACAAAATCTATGACCCTCTTTTTGTATTTTTTTCTTAACCACAATCGTATGAACTATCGAACCCGAATGAGGCTTGAATTATGATTATGAAACTTTAGTGTTCTTTGTCAATTTAGGGGTTAAGTACCAATCGAGCATATTTCGGAAGTGATCACTATATAGATCATGAAATTAAGGGTTTAGTTTTTTGTCAAAGTACATAGACACCAAAAACATGTTAAATACCGAAAACTTTAATTACCAACATTTGCTCAAATACATACACATAACAGAATTTAATTTTTCTACCTACATCATTTCACGCTTAACTTATGAGAAGACTTAATTAGATAAGTTTATACAGCGTGTATATTTGATAACTATAACCGCAAATTGAAGCCAGACGGAGATTTTAGTGCAATAATCCGATATTTATAACAATTATTAATTTAGCGTTAACTGCCATAATAGGGTAATTAATTTTGAAAATTTTCTGAGCAGCAATGTATGGCGTAGTTATTACTAGTGACAGTTGTCACATCACGATGTTTAAGTGTAACAAACAACAACAAACAAATACATTGCGTGCTGAATTATTATATATAGAAAAAAAAAAGTTCGATTGTTTTAATAATTTACGGTGCAATATATTATTAATAAGTGCCTATACTAAGACCCCGTAAAGTTGATATAATTATGTAGTATCAAAACTATTCAGACAGTTATCTGTTAAGCAATTTGTACCTACTGTATGATTAAGACATAGGTATATAAAACTTATAAAAGGAATACATTTTAGTGGGACAATTGTGTGTATTTCCCATACATATACCAACACAACACGCAACCCACTAATAATAACCTCACAATTTAACTGATGGCCAAACACGGAGCGAATAAGTTATAAACTCTGTAACCTTATTACCTAATAATCAATAAACTCGTTATGTGTTCGATGCTCTGATTGGGGTCTTTATACTCAGACCACGCTAACTCTTCCAAGCAAATGAACTGTCAAACCATACATCGTGACTCACTTTGTATGGTTAGTATTCGCTTGGAAGACTTAGAGTGGTCTGACTCTAAGATACATATCTTTGATGTTGTAAAGATGATATTGAAAGCTTGCGGTTTAAAGGTTCCTAATCGGAAAACTACATGTTTTTCATGTGGGTATAAATGACTCATATCATTAAATACGTATTTTCGAAACTCTAATAGTTTTAGCTCAAGCCCTAGGAAAGGATCAATTCTTGAAGTGATTAAAAAGATAATGCTGCAAGTACCGAAATTACGTTTTTTAACCGACTTCAAAAAGGGAGGTTTGTAATCAACTGCTAGAAATTAGTCAGCCTTCATAATTATTTTCACCAGATTCTGCCCCACGTTTTCTCAAACGAGATACATAAACCAGACCTCCCCTAACTCCCCTCTATAGTACATCATCATCATCATCATCATCTCAGCCAAAGGACGTCCACTGCTGAACATAGGCCTCCCCTTTGGACTTCCATATATACCGGTTGGAAGCGACCTGCATCCAGCGCCTTCCGGCGACCTTTATAAGGTCATCTGTCCATCTTGTAGGTGGACGTCCTACGCTGCGCTTGCTGGTCCGAGGTCTCCACACATAAAACAGGTCTATAGTACATATTTTAATTCAATCACTAACACGAAAGAACGTTCTGTTTTTGTTAATAAAGAGCCGTCTTCAAAAATAAACTAAAAAATCAAAAATACCTTCGTGTATCCCTGCAAATAACCTCACGTAAACCTCTTTATCTACCAAAAATACTCGTATTTTATAACCAAATAGTAATAAATAATTAAAGAGGCTTAAAGGCTACATTCGCACCATCTGTGTTAATAATAATAAATAAATGGTTTGGCACCGATTATTGGCGTTTCATTTCATTTTATTGGGAATTTCTCTTTTATATTTTTTTTTTTTATTGAACATTACTTATAAGATATTTTTTTTATAAAAATAATACTTAAAATTAAAAGTTACTTAAATGGTTCAACTTAATGTAGATTAAAGAAAGTTATTCCTACAGAAGAAGTTATGGACAGATTTGAAGTTTCAGCAAACATCAATTAAAGTGTAAATTCCAATTATTAATCCATTAAACTCACGGAGTACTTTATGGTTAAAGTTAATAGAGTTTTAAGTGAGACCCCACGCCATTTTAAAGGTGTCTTGTTTTTTGTACTTATGAGCATAAACGTATGCGAGTTTTGACGACGCGTTTGGCTCGGTTTGTAGACACCTGCTTACTGAGCCGGCGGTCCCGGGTTCGAATCCCAGCCGGGGCAAAAATTTGTGTGATGAACTCGAATATCTGTGCTTGGGTCATGGTTGTTCTATGTATATTTATCTATATAAGTACGTATATCGTCGTCTAGTACCCATAACACAAGCCTTCTTGAGCTTAATTTGGGACTAGATCGATTTGTGTGAGGTTGTCCGATATTTATTTATTTATTTTATTTTATTTATTTACTGGCACATCAGTAACCCCGGTAACATCAGGTCCCGACAATTTCCCGAAAGGTTTTCTTTGGGAAATTTTCTCGAGAACGTTCTAACTCCATACAAATCGGGAAACGTCTGAGAACATCACGCCTCTAGTGCAAGTGCAAGTACCTACTAATCTGTGTGTGAAGGCTGACTCCAAACTAAGTTAAGAATAGTAGGTATAGTCTATGCGGAACCTAAGAGCAAATTATGTCAAACTGAAGTGAGTTACAATATAAATTTTACGAATAATACGGTCGTTTCTGGAAAACGTGTGCACAAACATCATTAGATCTTTAGTTTCGGATAGACTATACAAATGTAGGTATTTATTGGTTTCCATACGCATACCGCTATTGATCTACTACTCCAACTCTTACTTCGCTCAACTACTTCGCTGTTGCTAGTAGAAAAAACCCGATCCATGTTCAGTAACAATTAATTTTGTAGATTTTTTGGAAACGTTGCAAGAACATTCAGGGATATTAATCCACGTCTTACTTTAATAAACTTGACCTACAAGTTGGGAACTCGAACCACTACGAGCAAACAGTCCTGGTTTCAACTAGCTAAGTTTATTAAGAGTTAGATCACTGAGGTTTTGACGAGTATTCACTTCTACGGAAAGTGGACAGTGAAATTCTAGTACCTAAGTTGTTATAAATACATAACCTATAACATTTACAGTTCCTTCGCGACTGTGAAAGATGTAATAGATCCTACACATAAATGATCAGTCAATCATTAATTTGATATACTTAAATATACAATGCGTATACATTTTGAGGTGCAGCATGATCTTCTAAACTAAGAGTATTCGATACCATCTATAGGTATTTAACTCGTAACTTTTATCTCGAGTTTAGTTTTATTCCATACTAGCTGTGCCCCGCGGTGTTACCCGCTCATCCCACGGGAACACTAAATTTATTCGGGATGAAAAGTATCATATGTCCTTCCCCGGGACTGAAACTATCTATATACCAAATTTCATCTAAATCGGTTCAGCGGTTTAAGCGTGAAGAGGTAACAGACAGACAGACAGACAGACAGACAGACAGACACACTTTCGCATTTATAATATTAGTATGGATAATATAAATACTTTACCGGACGTAATAAATATTGGCCACCGAAGCGATGTTGAAAACTTAATTGTCCCCTTTTGAACGATTTCGAACGAGGATAAATATATCTGAGTGTCGTATCATAATAGAATGGCGAGATTAAGCGATGTACGAGTATTTATTATTGAAACGACTAAATAGGTAGACATATTAAAGTGCGGACTCAAGCCAAGGCTTTATGCCTAATATCTTATGGGGAAATTTACATGACAAGCGATAAGTTTAATTGTATTGAGAAAATCAACAATTCTAAACGGATAATATATATAATGGTTATAGTTTTATTACAACTCATAACGACTAGGCAGTATCACATCTGGGTCTTTCAGTAGCCAATCGCGCATGGATATAGAGTACATAAAATCACTGTTAGCTAAGTATATTTTTGAAAATCATACCTGGTTACAATTGGTAAATATAAACTGTCCCACTTATCTAAAAGCGCTCAATCACAATTGACTCTTTGGCATCACCGAGGCAGGATATTGTGTTCGAGGGTTGCGTCACAGGAATTCTACGACGCCTCAGTTTATATGTTAATATGTGGGTCTATTGTCTCTCGCCAGCCGTGCAACCGCGCGAACTTACGTGAGCGCGCGATCCCGGGTTTTTGTTGGGGTAGACCCTGCTGTAGTTCAAAATGGAATCGAAACCAATTGCCCTTTCTCACTCACTCTTTTGTTACTAGAACTCCAATTTAACGTGGAGTGAAAGAGCAACATTGTACTTTCAAATATTGATTTTCAAAACTCAGGAAATTCATTTTGTTCCATTCCGGTACAGGCTTTACAATAACACAAGGTTTCGTGTGTCTACGGTACATGATTGTAAAACTCCTACCATAAACTTTTATGACTCGTAATTAGACTGTCGATAAATTCTGACAGTTTCGTTTAAGTACACACCCTTGTGCTGGAAAGAGATTTAATTTAAGAAAGTATGATGTATTTAGGCACTGAAAGAACCGTTAGGTTAGGGCGATAAATGCATTTAATTTAATGTTACATTATTATAGAGTTTTGTCCCTAAGCGGACCTTACATAAAACTTAGACATGAATACAAAATTCGCTCCCTTAATGTCTGGATGTATAGCCCGATATACATATTTTTTGACCATCTTTTTGCATTTTTTAGTTGAACAGATTTTTTTACTATATTTAACGGCACCGAGGTTTGAACCCTGGTTTCTTTTTTATTTTGAGACTTTAAGGGTTAAAAGAGCGGTACTTTCTGCTTGTCACATATACGCGCTGTGACACAGACGTACAGTTCTAATATCGGAGCCTGCTACTCTACTGCTATCGCGCTATATCGTCTCCGTATTGAGATTTCAAATCCCTGTTATTAATGTTTGTTTTCATAAAAGTGTATTTCGGAGTGGGTAGGTACCATTTACCTAAGCGAGGGCACCCATCATGTGTGATGTGTGATTAAAGTCGGCCGCACACTTTGGCTACAGCATTGCATTTTTGTTTTTTTGCATTTCTAAATACTTTCGTTAAATATAACATACAGCACGTTAAACCCGTGCCTAATGAGAGATTTCTGTTTATGCAGAAGAGTGGATCAATTTTTTTTTTTTTGAATTTTATAATCTAGTAGAATAATCTTGTATTATTATTTTCATTACTATTTCTTTGTTATAAGTTAAGTTTTTCTTGCAATAAATTATTCATATTCTAATGGTAATAAATACTTGCTCTAGTGGATTACGAATAAGATTTAGTTCTACACGATAGCAATCGGAATAGATTTTTTGCCTCCGCAAGGTCGTTGAAGTTTCCTAAAAACCTATACTAGACCCAAATTTTTCAAAACTCTAACCGCATTTATAATTATATATATGACGTTTACTATAGTTATTCTCATTAGATACATAGTTATTCATTTAAAAGAAGTTCTGATTTTTTCAAAGTTAACCTCAAGAAAAATGAGTGTAAGAGAGATTTTAAGGCAAAATAGTAATAATATGAATGGGTTTTATAATAATAGTTTCTGAATAACTCTTACTGTTAATTGAATAAATGTATATCCTCTTAATAATGTTTTTTAACCTTGTGATCATATTACTTAGGCTAATAATTTCGCCTCTATGTTTTTTTTATTGTACTTGTTTCCACATTTATTTAATTCTTTAACAGCTATGCGGAGGCAAAAATAGGTTATTTTATAAATATAAAAAAAAATCGTCTCGCATCTTTATACTATGCTACAACTTTTAAGAACTATTAGAAGTTAAATGTGTTTTCTCATACAAGAGCGATCCACCCTATTATGCAGTCAGAAGCTTTTTTAAACACTTTGTGCTCGGTTCGCCCATGCGCAAAACATTCTGTGATTTTTTACATTGCCGCATCCACCCGATGTACACTTTAAGTAATATACTATAATATATTTACATTTGTTAAACATGTAACATTTCATTATCTTTTAATGTGAAATACCACACCTTTTTTGTTGAACACCTGAAATCAGAGATCAAAGTACAAAGAAAAATTTAAATCACCTGGAATCATTTAAACAAATTTTGTAAAACCTAATTAGCAAAGTTCATATTTACAGTATTACTTAGGTACAAAATTAATGTAACTATACCAGTTGTGAAATGTAGAATACGTAGTTCATTTGTCTGATATAATTATAGGTGATTGATATGTGCAGATGCTCTATGTTGGATGCTGGTCCACAAAACTGAGAAAACGAAACTAAGGCGTCATCATGTCTCCCCGACCACGGCATTCATTGTTTCGAGATGCCAACACGTCACTCACAGCGCACAAATGATGCTATTATAACTAAGTGCTCAACCTTGGAGTCAGGTAAACAAGTCTAGCACTAAAAGGTAAACAAGAATATCCTTTTTATTAAACCAACGTTCATTAGTTGATAATATAATATTTACCAGAGATATGACATTCACCTTGGCCTTTAAGACAGTCTCCAACCCAGCTTGCCTAGTGTTCCATAGGACTCGAGCCCTTTTAGCCCGAATTTGAAGCCTCACGAGCTCTTTTTAGAGCTGGCTTGATGAAATGAGTTTCGAAGAGCTAGTGATCATAATAAGGCCTTAGTCTTAAAAAAAGCCTATAGGTTTTTATTTTTATTTTAGCCTTTTAAGGGGCTTTAGGCCTTTTTAAAGGCTGTAGCCATTTTTTAGACCTAGGCTACGCTAAGGCTACTTACTTGTGTACGTTAACTTATACAACAAAACAGATACGTACAGAAGTCAACCACATGTATGTACTTACTTCACTTTTCATACCGGTGGTCGGCGGTCGCTCTAGGGTTGTCAACTATGGGTTATGCTCGAAAACATATACCGTATATACCGTAACCTCAAAAATAAGGGGCCAGAAGTGAAGCTCGTTGCTCCATTATAGCATAAAATAGTTCACAGACGCGCGTGTCAAGCGGATGGCACTCGCGCTCGCACTGGTCCGATTTGGTCCGAGATATCGTGTCCGTGAGCAAAGTCTATGTATGCGTTTGCTCGAGCGCGCTTGTATGTTGATTGATTTCTATACCTATCTGTTTTGTGCTTATACCTAGTTCTTTTATACAAAGTTTTCTATATTATGTTTCATTAAATATCAAAACAATTCAATCAAAAGGATTGATTTGAAAATAAAAGCAAATTTAAAAATTACATATACTTATTATGTAGGTATTAGTATTCTCGAGTTACCTTCTTCGTTAAATATTCATCTTCAATAAAATCCAGTTAAGACTTCGTTTTTTTTTTAATTGTCAGTTGCTGTTTGCCGCATTGATGATAATACTTTCGAGCGGAATCCTCATTGGAGATTTTTTTATTTGATTTGATGGCATGAATTACATAGTCAATTAATTTAATTTTACAGAAATAATCGATGCTATTAAATTCACCATAAATAAATTCAAAACGAGCCACTATCACATCACTTAGTACATTTTTTATTTATATCTGACGTCATGTTGGCATGTCAGACCGCCGATCAATCAGAGGTAGCTACTGTAGACTATTCACAGACAATGTAAAATATTGCGTTTGAATATTGTAGGTATCAATGAGCGGAAAAAACACAACATACAGAAAATAATAATTAAAATTGAAATTTACAAAACGCAATAAAACAAATAAAAATATGTTAAGTAATATCATTGAAATACGTGTTTATACACTTTTGAAAAACGTATGTTAATGGCAGTTTCTTGCCTGTTCCAAATACAAAAATTATATAATTGTTGAGAAAACATACTCACGTCTTTTGTTTTATTTAAAACATCCCACTATAAGAGCGCCGAGTTTATTAAATCTTTTTAATAAGCTCAAAAATATTTTAGCCTCCAAGCCTGTTGAAGTTCGGAGGCCAAAATATTTTTAAGTCTCATTATTTTTACAAGTCTTTTAGGCAGTTTTAGCCCTTTAAACTTATAGCCTTTTAATAAGGTTACGAGCTCTGAGAGTCTAGGCTGATGGCTTGGGGGCTAAAGAGCTTTATAGGCTTTTAGCCCTTTTAGGCGTCAAAATATAGGCCAGCCTTAAATAAAAGAGCTAAAGGGCTCGAGTCCTTTGGAACACTAAGCTTGCCCCATACGTGTTTACCCCGGCATCTCTTTTGTCTCTATTGTCCTGTTTGTCAATGTCCAGCCGCAAAGTAACTTTTATTAAAATATATTACTTACAACGTCACTCTACGTGAAAAGGTCAATACCGCGTTAACGTCTATCCCAGAGCGGCCTTTGTTTGCTTAGTAACATTATCCTTTGTCATTTAGAATTATTTAATTCGTTAACAACTTATTTTGACAACACATTTCATCTTTATGGCCGGCATCTCACTTTAACTCAACGGTAAGTACGCCTTCAGTGGATGGTTCGTTCTGAATGTGTATACATCATACCACGTATTATGGTAGAATATCTTTTTTTATGTTTAGTGGTTCTTTCGAAACAAACCAATTTGTGAGTTTGGTTTTGTGGCAAGAGCAAGTTGGGGTGAAACACAAAACTAAAGTACAAGTAATGCAGGCGAACAATTTTCGGGCCTGTCACTGGCATAATGGCAATCGAGTCAAAAGTTTTTACACTTTAATCAAATGCGACCTGACCTAATCGATAACCTTTTTTTGGCCTTTTGACCCGTATAGAAAATAATAAAAGAAGAATAAAGGTTTCTTGCGCAATCTAGTTATATCCAGGGAAAATTCGATGGCGGTTGATTAGTACCACGATAAGACAAAACAACTTACGTATCTCGCTTTCTTGATCAAGATTTGCCTCTGGTTTAAGTGTAATAAACGAATGATGTAAGTACTATTATATAGTACGTCTTATAGTGATTTGTCTGGTACGCAGCAGTAGTAAGGATGGTTTCAGATAAACATTTACCTAAGTATTGTCTACTTTCGCGATTGGACATTTTGTTTCTCATCAATTTAATTACCTACTCAATTTTGATTGGCGTAAAATTTATGTCGTGTCTCGCTACATCTAAAGAGGATATAACAGTCTCAGACTTATTAATACAAAATTTCCACGTTTCTTTAAAATATCAACACGTCGTGCGTCATTCTATGCAGCTCAAATAGCAGAAATGGATACGTAACTATCTAATGCCGGGATACTGCTAAATTCATTGCGAGGCCTCATCGAATTGGGACCGCTCATAAGTTTACTAATATATATATGGTGGTGTCGAAACGTGAGCCAGTAGACATTCATCGTACTCCAAAATTATTTAAATGCTTTTGTTGTTCTGCGTTATCTCTCTTTAGCAGGCTTGGGCCACGCGCATATCCACATTTCCGGCTCTTTCAATAAAACGTCGCTTAATCTCTCGCGGTTAAAATATGTTAACTACATATTGATATACAGTAAACGGCGATAAAGAATGCACATCGGCAATCATCGCATTTCCGAATACAAACGAATGCTAATTTCCATGTACATCAATTATTAGATTAATCGTTCATCAGAATTTGAATTTAGAACTAAGTACTTTATTGTTGTTTTGTTTTGATTTCACGTGGAATATATAGAGCTGTAAAACTCGATGTAATTATATATAGTTATTGCTATAATGTTCTTGTTGGGGAAAAATTCCTAAAAGGGGTTGACTGAGCATTAGATACTGATGTTATACTACTAGGATACTTAAATGTGGGTTTAAAGATCGACAAAAAGTGTAATTACTTACATTAACATTCTCATGTTTTTTAAATTGGTCAGCTTCTGTTACTAAATATTTATAAACATTGTAGATAATTTCGCGTGACTGGCAAAGTAACGGCTTACCTTTTTTCCCTATAGATGCCACAGTACAAGTTTAATTTTGTGTAAGTTTTATCAACTCTATATATATATTGACTTGGATATGCGACTGCACTCTCTCGTATTTGAACCACGACTGACAAAACAAACGTCATGGTGTGTGCGACACAGATATCGCTATACGAAGTCGAAATTAGCCGATTGCCTCTTTCCAAAGATCGATGTGCAAACTTTATCGCCGTTTACTGTACAATACCGGCTATAAGTTATACAATTAAACCTACCCTATTGAAACTATTAAATATAGTGATAAAAAATAGGCGTGAGCATATTTATTTGGCAATGTCTTGACGAGTTCCATATTCACTTTCCAGAGATGTAATTTGCAGTGTCTCCGAATTTACATATTGGAAAGTATGTAATTTTGAAGTCTGAAGTCAAATCATCAGTGCAGTGGAAGTAAAAACGCAGTGTTCGGCTTTCACGTTTATTGCGACTGTTACTTACAAACAATCGAATCCGAAGCATGAAATTGAATATAATTAATTAATACTTTATATTAAGAGAAAATGAGCAGCGCTTACAGAACACGTGTATCTCCCGAGGCTACCATAGACAAGAGAGCATTAAAGACAATGTAGACAATACACGTCAAATGATGAAGAACACGATTCTACAGAAGCAAGTTGGTATTATAAGGGTGGTAAGATAATACACAATCCAATTTCTAACAGTTTGACAGTACACTTAAACTAAGAAGATATTAAACTAAGAAGAAGGAGACAGTTTTGACTCAATAAGTGTATGTTCAACCATTTGTATCGTCAGTTTTTATTGTTATCGTATACAATACAAACATGCTTTATTGCACACTAAAATTAGCTAACAACAGAAAAACAATAATATTATTTTACAACACCAGGCGGTCTTATCGCTAAACAGTGAACTCTTCAAGACAACCTTTGGGTAAAGAATTAAAATTAATCAAAAATAAACTAATACACGTTATACGCTGTTCTAGGCTTATTATAGTTTCGACGAATACTTGTTAGTTCTTGTGCATTATTAAAGACCAAACGACATTCCTGTCATCGTTGTAGTAGTAATTCAACAATGTTGTCTTAGTGTTGATGTCATAGTTTAGATGAAATTAGATTCCTCCGGGAGCTAACATCATTACACTACGCGTGTACGTGCGCCAATGATATGGGCTAAGTTATGGGTTGTATAGGCGCTTGCCGCTAATGCACGATATGTCGAGTTAATCGCTACACCATAAGTGAGTGATGGTATACTTACGAGAATATTATTATTAAGTTATTTCTACTGATTGTCAGTGATTGAACTCAATGTCGTAATATACCTCTATCTACTTATACTAGGAGCTATTTAAGCGACATGACTTCCGCTGAGGTACATGTTCTAAGCTGACGAATTGCTACTATAATACTAGACTGTACGTAGATAGCCGACTTTTCCATCTATAACAATTTTCATGCATTGACAGGTTTCAACTTTGCGCTTAACGTCATAATGGTATGAATAATATATTATTTGCGTGGGTGCCGCGTAAGGCTGAAGAAATTTAAGAGGTATACGTATTTACGGCCCAGCCACGACTTCGGTCTTAGTGGCAAGCGGCAGCGGTGCGCGGTACGTGTCTCGCTCACTCGTATGACCGCCGCGTTCGGATCTCTCGCTCAACCGCTCGCCGCGCCGCTTGGCGCCGACGGTAGTGGCATGTCCATTAGGCATAATTTCAAGCTGTAGCGCATTCACTCACAAACGACGTCTCTGGTGCTGTCATATCAAATAGCCTACCTAACATTTTTTTGACAGCAGCATGCTCTTGTTTTGAAGGTTCCGTGTTATCTAGCGGTTTTGTTGCATTGCTATTCTGGGCGGACAGTTTCCATAGACGAATAATATCAATGCACTTTCACCATCATCATGATCATCAGTAAATTCCGGATTTTGTAGTACAAATTCGAGTGTCAAACGAAATATTTTCTGTATTTCGCAAATAAAATTATGATTGAAATATTTTAACTAATTTGTAATCTGGAATTGGAATACTAGTCTCCTTGCTTTAAGCTAAGCACACGGGCCAAAAACCATGGTGTTTAATTGAGGTAGGAGTAGTAGTCGAAAGTGTGCGAAACCTGTTACAAACATCATTTTAGAACTATTTTCGAGTATCTACCGCATAGTCATCTGCAGGAATAATTCACGCAATTCGCTTAAATTAACGAAGCCAAGTGACACAGTTCCGGAAACTACACCGCATTGCTGTAATTGCTGAAGCTGGGATGTACTAATAACTTTTGTAAGTGGAAAATAACTTAGAAAATACTCAAAAGGAAGCCAACTGTGAAAATATTCGTATTTACTCAACTACATCTTATACAAACATTTGAGAAAATCATATGCGTTATTTAAGACATGATACAAAATACTTGTTTAATTCACCGCCTTTAAAATACCTAGTGGCTCTTTTATTGAAAAAAACTTTGGCAACATCTCTCATTTCTGAGAGTACCTTACTTATAATATAATTATAGATACTTAAATTGACATTAATTTGGTTCTATAGTTTGAGATAATTGCTTCATTTCCGTTAAAATGCACCAGCTACAGCCCCGTCTGGTTTTAAAATATTCTTTGTGCTCTCTTCAAACTGGGACCTAATTCGAGATTGACATTTGAGTGATCGCCAAACGTCAAATCTCTATTAGATAACAGTTATATCGCCATTGAACTGTCATTTAAATGCGATGAGCTTAAAAGTGACATATCTCATCTCAATTTTGGAAATACGAAGGCGATAATGATTGTCAAAAATGTTATTCATGTATATAAATTTCTGTTTTGAACGAAACGTAGGTAACGGACTAATTTCACGTACTACGCGGTCAATTTAAAGTATGCGCCTGTTATTTATGCCGTCACATACAAAGGAAACGAAAATTTTGAATCCGAATTGACGAAGTTGCGATCATAGAGTATATTGAATGTTTTATAATAGAGTCATCAGTCAACGATTTCGATTGCAGCGCCACCGGCGTTAAGTGGCCAAAACTATACACGACGCGCGACTGTAGCTACATAGCAGTTCTCCTTGTTCACTTATTATTTTTATAACGCCATATTGAATTCTTTTCATGTAAAAGATTAATAATATGGCGTTATAATTTACAAAATAGGAGAGAAAACTAAATTAAAAGACAATTTTAGATTTATGCAGTAGATTTATTCCTTTTTACAAAGTAGTTACGTGCTTTTACTTGCATATAATCTGGTATATAGGTAGTATAAAATCTGTCTGCTTCCTTCCGTGTCTTGGTTCAGGTAAAAATGGGTTATGACGTTATTCGAACCTGTAAAGATATTAAAGATATAAAATGAGGTAGTTTAGGCTCATAATAATAGCATAAAAGTCATCTTAAAAGAGAAATAAAAACACGAACATTTTAGATTTCTGTTTAACCTATAAGGAAAACTTCGACGAACTGTTAGGACCTTCATTTTACTGAAGATTGTTGTGTTAACTTATTTAGAAGGCAAAGGAATACTTACAAGTTTTTTTACAACGCGGCACACATTTTTGTTGACGTCATGGTTGAAAGTTATCCAATCCAGGGGCAAATCAGAGTCCAGAAACAAAAAAGTGGTCAACGCAACAAGCAGAAATAAGGAGTCCAAGTGCAGCCAAGTCCTAGTAAAAATTAGAAAATAAACACAGAAAGCACTTTTACGTTCACGGAAATAAACGAAAATTTGAAAATGACATTTGGTACGATATCAACTTAGCGTTTCGTTTGCGGTACTACTAACTAAAGAGTTTCTTTAAATTTTCCAACAAATTTTATGACCGTAAGAATATAATACAATTTTATTTTATTTTATTACAATATAAATACGAATTAAAGTTAAATACTTTAATGAATATTTCTTTTTATTTAAACTAACTTTGACATACCAGAACTGATTATTTATTTAACTTATTTTGCGTAATTTGAAACGAAACAATTAAATTATCCCAGAGTTACTATAAGAAAAAATACTGTAGTGATACCATAGCAATATACATTTGGGTCATCTTTTTGATTTAAGAGCCACCTATTGTTAAGTGGTAGCATAATACTCTCCCCCATAGAAACCGCTGTTTTGTTCTAGCTGAAACCACTGTGGTTGCGATGCTCTAGGGATATCGCCACTTGTCAAGTAGGCACACGTCAGAAGTGACGGATGGCGATGAAAAGGAGAGATCTCCATTATATCTCTGAAATTGGTCGAATACCCCCCCTGGCTAGACAGACTTCGCGCGTGGATAACAGGGACATAGGTAGGATACGTTTTAAGCGACTAAAGAAAAAAACAGGTTACGTGGGCATAGGTTAGGTAGTGATTATAAAGTTAGTTTGAATAATCCGTACCCAACTTGACGTTTTTCCTATAGGTCGCAATAGCCGTTCACTTGGGGAATACTGCATCATTAATTGTATACTTTTAATCTATCTTAATGTTTTAAATATATATTTAATTTGGAACGCACATTTATATTTTTAATAATTTGTTCACTTTTGTTGACATTAACATTTTTTTATATACAAGGTTTTATTTTTAACTGTTAACTTAATGTTGTATTTTAAAATGTTCTGATGTATTTTATAAAGTTCGTAGATTTCATTTTTCACTTATACTTTTAACGATGCGTTTGAGCTGAAATATTTGAATTTGTTTTCATAAATGTAAGTGCTACTATGTATATTCGATTGTATTATATTGTGTGAAATTTATTGACGATGCAAAAGTGATTCCCATGAATCCTACTTGAATAAATGATTTTTATCTTTATCTTATTATAGAGACTTTAGTACCGGATAGGTGTGGTAGAGCGGGGATTTTCTTAGGTAGGTGACATTGAAAAGATTTTGGTTAAAAGAAGTTTATGCATTTTAAACTTATTTTAACAAAATCTTTTCTCGTTTAGTGTGCATTATGGGAGTAAGTGGGAGGTGGAGTTTAGTGTAGATAGTGGTGTTTATTGGGAACTATTAGGTGCCCGCAGCTTTATCCGCGTATTTTTTTTCTTTACCATTAACGGGTATAAAGTATCCCACCAAAAACATTTCATGTAAAATTGGCGGCCAAGACTCACACGTTCATAACGCTTTCGCTGTAAAAAAGTTGTCAGATCCCTCGAAAAGCCAAGCCCTATATTGCATCCTGCACATCACGGCAAGGTGGCTAGATTAAGGAATCGCCGTCGGAAAACTCGAGATATTACGTTTATTTCCGTGAGTTGTTGTCATCGTACCTACTGATGTAAGAATGACACATAAATGACAAATGAACCAAATAAAATGCGAAAATATGAATATCAGCTACTTTATTACAATTGTTACATACGGTGTTCAAATGTTCCTCCGTGTCTCACAATACACGCTGCAGCACGCTGCTTCTGTTTTGAGTTGGAGGCAGAAACACTGGTCCTATAATTGTTTCCCCGTGAATCGTTAACTGACCAACGACACTGGTGTGCTGTAAATCGGTGGGCGACACGATTGTCTTCGGCAAATACACATGTTCCTTCCGTCTAATCCACACCACATACCGTTGCGAGTAAACAAGCTTTCATCGTTTTAAATAACATGCCTGATAAAATCACGTTTTTCCACTGTTTTTTGCAATAGCCACCGGCAGTAAGCTTCACGGATAGGGCGGTCTCTAGGAAATAAAGCTTGAACCCTCTGAACGGGTCCCCAACGTTGATCGTTCTAAGTTGTTCGTGGTACAACGGGCTGATTGTTGGCGACACGATCAAAAGCACGTAAAATTGTCCAACGACCTGTTGGGTGTGGTGGTGGATATGTTTCACCGTATCGTCGTAAAGCTTCAGCCGCATTATAATTGTACCTTGCGCATAACATGAGCAAATATAAATATCCACGTGCTTTTAACAAGGGCATTTTCATTTAAAGGTATTATTATTATTAAGCCGAGAATGGCAGCTCGAGGCTCATTTAAAGGTAAAGCAAATTGAAATTAACTTAAATGTCAATTTCATTTCAAACATCATATTTATGATCGATGTTAAAATCGTGCAAAGAAAGTGCAAAGAGGTTCGATAGTTGTAAAAAATGCGTTGATTTCTATCTTGCGTCGGCGAATGAAGAGCCGTGTTACTTTAGTGCAATATCCAAACGACGATATTTGACTATAACCAAAATAAAATAAATAACAAGGACGGCCTATTGTATGAATTGCAGATCAAACACGGAACAATTTCAATTTACTCGAAAATAATTTTATAAAGCGTGTTAACGAACTAAAACCTTTTTATTATCAGTTTAGGTAGGTAAACAGAGACGTTTTATTTACCATGAAAGAGGTTACAGCATCTTTAATTGTTTATGATGATTTGAGTACATTCGAGTGGTTGTCAGTGTCAAGTCATGTCATGTGAGTTATTGTTGGGATTAAAATTATTAACTAACAAATTACATAAATACTCCACTAGAAAATTTAATAAGTAAGTAGAATAACAGAGACAATCACCTCTGCAAATCCTGCAATGATTTTTTTAGCGTTTCACGCAGACCTAAGAATGGAAAAAAGCAACATATTAACGTAATATCCTAACGTCTAAGGATTGTTTACAAGTAAGTTCATTGACCCAGCCACCTGATTAGGGTTGGCACAAAGTAGTTTTTGGTATAAATGTTTGTAACTTGAAAACGGTAACATATATTTCCATAGTTTCTATGGGGGAAATATAGTGCTAAGGTTAAACTATCTGCCAGTTCCGCAAAGGATCCTCGTCACGTTCCACCCTGTATATATAAGTGAGTGGCAAAATCGGCGTATTTTAGGTACCAATTAAACCTAAAGTATAAAAGCTAGATCAATGAAATTAAGTACATTTTATATGTTCCCTAACAGCATCTTAACCTGTGAATTTGGGCGCTCTGGTATTAACTGGGCCAAAGCTATGAGGGTTTGAAAATTAGACGAAACGGTTCGAGAAAAGGTAGGTAGTGCCCCGCTTCTTTTTTGCTCGTCTTGGCGGGGGCACTACCGTGCCCCCAGATCTTTTAATCATCGTCGGATTTCCAGCTATCCGGGTACCAAAATTAGTCCAGCTGTTGCGCCGTGATGAGATGACATAGAAATGACGACCCCGCACCGCGCGCTCGTACTAAAAAAGATGCTGCACGCAGTGCACGCGCTATCAACATTTTTCCTGAAACCATGACCGCTCGCCATAGAAAATTAATTTTCAATGCAAAAAAATACATAAACTATATATGTGATTTTAATTGTAGACACGACATGACAGTTCCTTTTAACATACTTTTTCCAAGGCATATTTTAACGAGATTGATAGCATAGCATGTGTTTAAGGGAGCTAGCTCAATTACAAAATAATACTGCTATAATATGCCTGGAGCAATCCGGAATCAATACTAGAGCCGACCACTCTTGCACTAGCCAAGGTCGTTATTATACCAGCACCGCATTGTATTAATATGACGGCGCCTCGAGAGAATTGGCTTGATGGCGCTAGTGTCGCCCATTTGATTTCTGAACGAACTGTCACGTGACGTAACACCGAGCGCTGGGGTGGCGGCCATAATGAAACGAACTGACGTTTGGGTCATTCAACGGTAGCCATATTGCGCGCGCGCCTCACGTGTTGCGGTGGAACGCCATAATTTTTACAATCGTTAATTATCATCGTAAAATACTGTGTTGCTAGTGTAATCAAAGTGGGAACTCGATTAGAAGATTGAAGAACTATTCGGATTGACTTTTATTTCGCCAAACCTGGTCTCCTTGCCCAACTACCCGCCACTATGAATCCTTCAGATAAAGGCCGCGAACTCGAAGATCACAATTACGTTTCTTTATCAGAAGTGGGATGTCAAGGGCCTGGTAAAAAGGGGACCAGTAATGACACCGCCGGCCCCTCCAAGACGGACAGTGAAGGTGCGAATTTTTTTGGCAACATGGAGGCACTTTTGTCTCGCTTACTAGCGGCAACACAGAATACGTCTTCAGGACACGCTCAGGCAAATCTGATCAAGTTGGACCCGGACGAAGCTGACGCAGATATACAAGGTTGGTGCAACGTGACCGAAATCATAGTGAATAGCCGAAATCTTGCCGGACCAGAGCTACTGCTTGCTTTGACACATGCTTTAAAGGGACGTGCCGCAAAATGCCTCACTTCATTAAAGGCCGATGATTTAACATGGCCTCGTATAAAAGAAACATTGCTTGCAAAATTCAGCCGCCAGTTGCTTATGCAGGATTATTTCGACGACATCCTAAAATTTCAAATCGGCATTAAGGAAACTGCGGCGGAAGCAGCCGCGCGTCTATGGACTCTTATCGAACGTGTTCCAAAGGTCGATATGAATGAAGAAGTCATTACAGGATTTGCAATTTCGGTTCTGTCGCAGAAAGACCCATTAATACGGAGAGAGTTGAATTCGCACGTGATTTCGTCTAGAGCTCAGCTCTGCAGGATTCTAGGTGGCATATCATTAAAAAGACGCAATGACGACCACGAAACCAATGAAAACGACACGAAGAAGCCTCGACTAGCTAGTACGACGGATACGCGTTTTTCGGGGACCTGCCATTTTTGTGGCCACCGCGGGCATAAAATTGAAGATTGCCGCAAGCGACGCGAGTCCATGAAGTTGAGAGACGTCACACATTTACCGGAGAAAGAAAAAGAGAGGATTTGCTACACCTGCGGGAAACCGGGGCACATCAGCACTACTTGCCCCGATGGAAAGAAGAAACCAGCGAGTGAACCGATCGCGCGTAAGGAAGTCCACATCTGCGAGCGGCGGTCAGCCAGAGGTACCCTGTCGACATCGTCCGGTGAGGTTATTTCGTTCCTTTTTGATACTGGTGCTGCATGCTCATTGATCAAACGTAGTTTAACTGACAAGCTCTCTGGCACAAAGCGCAATGACGCCATCTGTCTAGTAGGAATAGGGGATAACGTTAGCTGCACTGAACAAATTATGAGTACAGTAGTGATTCAAGATATTCCTTTACCACTTTTATTTCACGTAGTGCCTGACCATGCAATACCGGAAGCGCTTATAATAGGTAGGGATGTCCTCGAGTTAGGTATTCATGTCGAAATCACCAGTGATTGCCTTATATTCTCTACGCGCAAAGAAGTTAATAATTGCGATGGTGTGCGAGCATTTGATTTAAGTGAGATCGATACAGATCTAGTAGGCACGGAAAAAGAAGCGTTATTAGGCATCTTGCAAAAGTACAGCGAATATTTCATTGAAGGCATTCCGACGCGCCGTGTCACAACAGGTAGTTTAAAAATTGACCCCATCGATCCGCATAAAACCGTGCAGCGTCGGCCTTATAGGTTATCTGTGGCGGAAAAAGATATTGTCAAGGGTAAAGTAGAGGAACTGTTAAAAGCTGGTGTTATCCGGGAAAGCTCCTCACCTTTCGCTAGTCCCATCCTATTGGTGAAAAAGAAGGACGGCTCTGACAGGATGTGCGTCGATTATAGGGAACTTAATGGGAATACACAACCCGAACATTACCCTCTTCCGAGGATTGATGACCAGATAGACCGCCTTGCTGGTGCCCATTATTTTTCTTCTCTAGATATGGCATCCGGGTATCACCAGATACTAGTTGAAACCGACTCAATCGAACGCACAGCTTTCGTGACCCCGGATGGCCAGTATGAGTATTTAGCAATGCCGTTCGGATTGCGGAACGCGGCCTCTGTCTACCAGCGTTGCATTAACAAAGCCCTGAAATCACTCAAAGATACTGTAGCTCTGGCATATATGGACGATGTGCTCTGTTTTTCGTCAGATGTTACAGAAGGGTTACGTCGTTTAGACGCAGTTTTAGGAGCTCTGTCTGAAGCCGGCTTCTCTTTCAACGTACGCAAATGCAAATTTATGAAAACTGAAGTCCAATACCTTGGGTATGTAATAAAATCGGGTGAAGTAAAGCCTAACCCACGAAAAGTTCAAGCGCTTATTGATGCGCCGGCTCCAGCCACAGCTACTCAGGTCCGACAATTCTTGGGATTAGCGTCTTATTTTAGGAGATTCATCCCCGGTTTCGCTACCCTCGCTGGTCCACTCTATCCGCTCACCAAATTAAAAGGTCCCATAATCTGGTCAGACCGGCATAAAGAGGTTCACAGCAAAATCGTACAAATATTAACCTCCGAACCGGTCTTGACGATATTCAATCCCGACGTTCCTATAGAACTCCATACAGACGCGAGTTCAGAGGGCTATGGGGGTATCCTGATTCAGAGGGAAAACAATATACCACACGTTGTCGCTTATTTCAGTCGCCGCACCACTGAGGTAGAATCCAGATACCATTCTTATGAATTGGAAACATTGGCAGTGGTGCGTGCCATTGAGAACTTTCGGCATTACCTTTATGGGCAACATTTTACGGTTTTCACCGACTGTAATTCGTTAAAAGCCTCCAAAGCTAAAGTAGACTTGTCTCCTCGAGTCCATCGTTGGTGGGCTTACCTACAAGCTTACGACTTTGACATCGTGTACAAGGAAGGTCGTAATATGGAACACGCTGACTACTTGTCCCGGAATCCCCTCCCTTCGTCAACAACGATCGCTAGCGACATTTGTGAACTTAAAAGTACTGCAAACACCCGCTGCAAACTAGTTAATTTTGTTGAGCTTCATGATAGTTGGCTTCAAGTAGAACAGAAGCGTGACCAGGAAATCCAAGACCTAATAAGTAAGCACACAAACAACCAGCTTCCGGAAGGAATCGCCTATACATATGACGTACGCGATGGCGTCCTCTACCGGAAGGTCGAGCGTAATAAGACGAGCACTTGGTTACCCATTGTCCCGAGATCACTCGTGTGGACTCTCATAAACCACGTTCACAGCGAAATTAAACATTTAGGTTACGATAAAACGCTTGACAAAATGTATGAGCAGTTCTGGTTTCCGCAAATGGCAAAAAATGTCCGCAAGTTCGTCGACTCCTGTATAGTGTGCAAGGCCTCCAAAGGATCATCCGGTGCTCAACAAGTAAGAATGCATCCCATCCCTAAAATTTCCATACCTTGGCACACCATACATATCGATCTCACAGGCAAACTTAGTGGCAAAAGCGACCGAAAAGAATATGCGTCAGTCATTATCGACGGTTTCACTAAGTACGTCTTACTCGAGTATACTCAGTCTCTTGATGCAGCGTGCGCAGTGCGAGCCTTACGAAAGGCAGTCTCATTATTCGGGGCACCGAAAAGAGTCATAGCTGATCAGGGGCGATGCTACATTAGTTCGAGCTTTAAAGAATTTTGTAACGAGCACAACATTGAACTGCACCTGATAGCTACCGGCTCTTCTCGGGCCAATGGACAAGTCGAGCGAGTCATGCGCACCTTAAAAAGCCTCCTTACTATTATAGAAAACGACTCCAATAAAGTTTGGCGAGAAGAGCTTGACAACATACAACTAGCATTGAATAGTACACGCTCTAGAGTAACGGGATATACTCCAACAGAACTCATGTTTGGCATACGCGCCCAATCGCTAGGCCTTTCAAAAACATGCCCCAATATAGAGCCTCCCGAACGCGTTAACTTGGACGAAATCAGAAATGAAGCTGCACGTAGTATCCAAAAGGCAGCTGCTTCCGATTCCAAACGTTTTAATCGCGGTAGGGCACAAGTTCAACCATTTTCAAAAGGAGATTACGTCTTTATAAAATGTAGTGAACGAAATCAAACTAAGCTGTCCAGAAAATTTCGGGGTCCCTATATAATCACAAACGTGCTAGAAAACGATAGGTATGAATTGAGGGCTATCACTGGTGGTAATCGAGTCTTTAAATATTCACACGAAAATCTACGCTTGGTGCCGAAGGGTTTCGAGGGCTTAGTTGAAGTCGCTACTAGCTTAATAGACAATGAGGAGGCCGAGACGGCGGTTAATAGAGAACAAGTAGACCTTGACGATAGCGACAGTGATACTCTCTCGGTATCTAGTGAACACACCATGACCGCCGGCTCAGACACCCTCTCCGGTTCAGATGATGAAGAGCGATCAGTCACACCTAACAAGGAAAGGTGCACAAATGAAAGTGAGTCTAGTTCATTAGAATAGTCTTTATTAGGATCCTGTAGTAACCTGGCAGACATAGTCATAGTTCAATTAAAGACGTAGGTAAGATTAGTTAGTAGGCTTTGGTGATATATAGCCTGTGCGGGCAGAAGATACCGCGGATGTTAGTACCGCAATCTTTCTGATCTTGATAACGGCCGGTCGAAGAGGCTTTATGCGCCTGGTCCGCGCCACGAGTGCTCAAAGCTGGTCGAAGGGGCTATAAGCGCCCGGTCCATGCTTTTGATGGTGGTGGCTAGTCGAAGGGGCCCAGCACGCCCGGTCTACGCCGCAGGTAAAGGTAGGCTGTTCGAAGGGGCCCAGCACGCCCGGTTCACGCCGTACATTTATGTGGGTTGACGGCTAGTCGAAGGGGCCCAGTACGCCCGGTCTACGCCGTAGGTAAAGGCAGGCTGTTCGAAGGGCCCAGCACGCCCGGTTCACGCCGTAACTTTATGTGGGTTGGTCGTATGGGCCTCAGCATACACGGGCCGCGCTGTAAGTGAAAGTAGGCTGGTCGAAAGGGCCCTGTACGCCCGGTCAACGTCACTGAGCAAGCCGCGGCTTTACCTTGTCGGTCAGGAATGGTCGAGCGAACCAATAATTGAAGCCATATCATTACTTTCAGATGCTCCACGCGAAGGTGACTAATCGCACGAGGGCGTGCGACTGTCAGGGTTGGCCGTGACGGCGCCTCGAGAGAATTGGCTTGATGGCGCTAGTGTCGCCCATTTGATTTCTGAACGAACTGTCACGTGACGTAACACCGAGCGCTGGGGTGGCGGCCATAATGAAACGAACTGACGTTTGGGTCATTCAACGGTAGCCATATTGCGCGCGCGCCTCACGTGTTGCGGTGGAACGCCATAATTTTTACAATCGTTAATTATCATCGTAAAATACTGTGTTGCTAGTGTAATCAAAGTGGGAACTCGATTAGAAGATTGAAGAACTATTCGGATTGACTTTTATTTCGCCAAACCTGGTCTCCTTGCCCAACTACCCGCCACTATGAATCCTTCAGATAAAGGCCGCGAACTCGAAGATCACAATTACGTTTCTTTAAATATATTGTCTGTTTTGCTGAAACATGTAGGTAACCGTGTTCTATGGACTGCATAAATGCTTGGCCTATTTATGAACGAATTTATTCATAAGTAAATGGGCCATGCAATTCTGCCGCTCATCATGTTGATCCCCAAAGCAAAGGTTTTTCCATATTTCATAGAGAATATTTTGTTGTACATACATAGAAAAATGATTATGTTTGTAAACAATGTGCATGCACAGAACAAAAAATGTAAAATTACATAGGTACATAAGAGTAATATGATCGCTAACATATTTTTCAAACCCGCGTATACCGGACCGTTACAACTTTTTTTATCTATATCAAACAGGTAAAAAATACTTAATGTACCTATGTTACCTTCTTCATGCGAAGATATGCTTCGACATAAAACATCGCTCTTCTGACATTAAATTACAGTCTGGTTGTATAAGTTAGCAGAGAGGCGCGCGGGAGGACTATTTGTACCGATTAATAAAACAAACGAGAGACAAAACCGGCACGCAATTCATTAGCGATTAAAAACAAGCTCATAGCTTTACCGTTACGGACCCTTATTTATGCGACACGTTCGCAATGTAATAAAGTAATTAACTGATTAATTATCATAAACAAATATGTAGTAATTAAAATATAAGCTAACGAAACCTTACGGGCCTTGCAGTAACCAAATTGATATTTTTGTAGTTTTTTGGAACGCATACGGTTAATAGGCATCACGTAATTTTTTATGAGAATGACAATCGATTCTAAATTTTAATGGAATCAAATGTCTGTATATACCTACTAACTACACTCAGAGTGATGTAAAAGTCAGAAATGACTGTCAAACTTCAACATTCCTACGGAGCACTAAAAACGCTCCATACAACTGCCCACCTAATCGTGAGTTCATTATTGCGAAGGATAAATCTCAAATAATCAGCCAAACCGAAGACATATGGAGCAGGTAGAGTCAGAGAGAGTCAGGTACTTATTAGGCTATAATGTTGAGAGGAATTAGCTGGCTATAATGCTCAAATATTCATTGTAGTTATACCACAAAATAAAGACACTAGTTATTGTGGTCATACGTTATACATACGAATCAGATGGTTAGTTATACTCGTGTATACAATTCAACACAAGGGGTTTTTAGTTCAACATAACCAGATTCGCTTTTCTTCACAAAACAAAAGGCAAAAATAATTACGGAAAGTAAAAGAGCCAAGTCGTTACCACGCGCAAATGTCGACGCAAGGGAGATTAGTGAGTGACCTTAATGAAATTCAACCGCAAAGTCTATTTATACTTATTTTGTGTTTATCATTAGACAAGGGAAGAGCTGGTACGCAAACCGGCGAATATAACATAGTTAAAATACTTAACATTAACACGAATAGCAGTTTAAACTAAGGACACTTTAATACGATCGCACTTATACTTAGACGAAAAAAATACTTAATGACTTAACGAAACTATTCATAAAATTTCATGAGAATCGGTTGAGAAACGTGGCCTGACATCCAAACATCCGCACATACGAAAGAAATTTTGGCGAAGCTGAAGCGCATACGCTTCGCTCGCTCGGTCTATAAACGTAGTGATATTTGTTTCGCATTTACATCAGCCGAGCTCAATCGAAATATCGGATTTCACATTACATTGCAACCAATTCAAAGCCCCTGAAAACCAATAATATGGCAGTTTTATGAATTTTATAGCCTGAACCTTGTGCATACCTATAACCCTAAAAAAACGGATTCCGTACCTAATCAATAGTTTACCGGAGGAAATACGACGAGAGCCAAATAAAAACAAATTCAAGAGAATGTTAAAAAAACATTTTTTCACATTACTACCGTAAATACATACTTTGTACCTAAATAGAGATTCCCTACCAACGATCCTACAGTCAAACCAGCCACTGGTTTTGTGAGACAATGTATTTAGATTTAAGAAAATTGTAAAGTTCCTAGTAAATAAATAAATAAATAATAATAATAATAATCGATGTAATATGCAATCAAATCCGGGAGCACACAACTTTGCGCCCACAATCATACTCGACCTTCTCGGGGGATTTGAAATGGCAATCTACATACTACGCTCTTCGCATGCCCCATTCTAAACTACTCGCTGATGGCCTCTCCTTCGCGCTGCCCGTATCAGTAGTCAATCCGTACGTAGGTACGGACAAACTTTGTCTACTGTTTTCTACTTTTACTTTACATACCTGTCTATATCTTACAATACAACCAACATGCATTTCGTGCAAACCAACCTCTCGCTTTGGTATTTTGATGGTTTACGTATCGTGAGCTCCTTAACTGAATCTGTTCATATTTCCATTTTCCAAAGCTTTATTTTGCGATGAATGTGAGTCATCTGAATAGTGCTACGTGAGAAATTAATAGAAGTAGGTACCTTTTTAATAAATTCTATACGCTTTTCAGGACTTTATTCTACAGTGCATAGATACGCAAAATAGGTAGTTTTATCTAATTTTCTACTCTTGTACTTTTTTCTGTCATTTATATTTTATATAGTTACTAACTCTTATATAAAGACATAAATTATGAAAGTCTGTAAAAGTCTATACTCTATTGCCCAAAAAAACACTGCCAAACGATGTTATAATGTCGCCAAAAAAGCATCACTTAATACCACAGATTAAAAGATAAACAGCTGCATTCACACAATTTGCAATAAAAAAAAAAGCTTATTGTAATAAGGCATTGCTGCCAACTTAAAAAAAAAGTTTTATCTTCAGTGCATGGATGTTTAGTAAAGTGAACGTATACCTTTATGTATAAGTATATTTTTTTGATAGATGTTTAGTATAGTGAACGTATACCTTTATGTATAAGTTCATATTTTTTTGACAGATGGACGTCAATAAAAAGAAAGTTTATCATAGACTATTCTTTTTTAATTTTGTTGATTTCGAGCGGGAACATCTAATTATTTTCTTTGTTGTTTATTTGCATTTTATTTATGAAATGTTGAGTCGTAGAAAAAAGTATTGTACCCATGCCACTCCCGTTTTTTGCCCCCTCTTATACAACGGTTGCATAAAATACTATTATAATATCTTTTATTACTATGACCAGTTCTTATTAATAATGACTTTTATTAATTTGATAAATTAAGGCTGCCGTGATTTAAGTTAGTAAATCACAGTCTTGGCGGTATTAATAGTCGTCATTTTCGGGAGCCGCTTGCCTGCAGACGATAATTGACAGGGAGAGAGCGGAGCCAGCAGGATGGGACCGAGCAGAAGCAACTCGTGCAGATGGATTAGTTTCGAAGGCTAAGGGCGAGAGCCGAGACCGTCGCTTCGATTCCAGCATAGCCTTATGATGAGCACTATTCATATTAATATATTCATTACAAATATGGTGACAGTAGCCTAGATTGCCAATCTTAGAAAGACGAATGTTTCGTGATATAAGCCAAAAGGTTTCGAAATGTTCATTTTGTATATACATTGACCGACACTTGGTGTAGTTACCTAGTCACGTTTACAGATTTAATGTGGTTTACTCGCTTTTTAGTTTTATCAACTGAAATAGACCATCTACGCTGCTGTTACCATCTGTAATAAATATGAATAATTTTATAAATTTTTTTGACAACTTTATTATAAAAAAAATTGGGCAAGTGCGAGCCCGACTCGCGCATGAAGGGTTCCGTACCTATACATATATATAATCTTTAAGAAGTGTGTTGTATGGGAGCCCCCCTTAAATATTTATTTTATTTTATTTTTAGTATTTGTTGTTATAGCGGCAATAGAAATACATCATCTGTGAAAATTTCAACTGTCTAGCTATCACCGTTGTTGAGATACAGCCTGGTGACAGACGGACGGACGGACGGACGGACGGACGGACGGACGGACGGAAGGACGGACGGACGGACGGACGGACAGCGAAGTCTCAGTAATAGGGTCCCGTTTTTACCCTTTGGGTACGGAACCCTAAAAAAGTTGTATAAAAGTTCTCATACGAATAGAATAAAATTGGATAGTTATTTTAACTCGGATACTTACCCTTGTAAAAATGTATCATTATTTGGAGAAGGATATTCTTTGATTTTAAAGTAAAACTTTCCGATTTCCCGTAACAAGACTAATAGTTTTATAGAAGTGCGATTCATGGGTGTAAAATCAAATGGTTTGCATCATATTATGGATTTTCAAGAGCCGTAGGTATACAGTGTTATACGATACTAATACAAAACATCACATAAAATTATATACTGCCATTTCTAAATAGGTAAAGAAAAATAAATTGCAGTTTAAATATTAATACAACCACATGTTTATTTCACTTGCACATTCAATATTCTCACGGGATAGGTAAGGTTATATGTGCATCCATATCCATACTTAATTATATGATACAAACATTTTTGCAAGCCGTCAGTAATTTCACGGGTTTATGTGTATAAAGTCGTATCGTTCTACTTACGAAAATATCTTTTTCTACTCTGGTACTTTTTTTTGTCGTTTATATATAGTTACTAAGTCTAATATAAAGACATAAATTATGAAAGTCTGTAAAAGTCTATACTCTGTTGCCCAAAAAAACACTGCTAAACGACGTTATAATGTCGCCAAAAAAGCATCACTTAGTACCACAGATTACAAGATAAACAGCTGCATTTACGCAATTTGCAATTAGAAAAAAACCTTATTGTAGTACAAAGGCATTGCTGCCAACTTGAAAAAAAAAAGTTTTATCATCAGTGCATGGATGTTTAGTATAGTGAACGTATACCTTTATGTATAAGTTCATATGTTTTGACAGATGTTTAGTATAGTGAACGTATACCTTTATGAATAAGTTCATATTTTTTGACAGATGTTTAGTATAGTGAACGTATACCTTTATGTATAAGTTCATATTTTTTGACAGATGTTTAGTATATAGTGAACGTATACAGACAATTTTTTTTTTATTTTGTTTATTCCGAGCGGGAACGTGTAATAATTTTCTTTGTTGTTTATTTGGATTTTATTTATGAAAAGTCGTGTCGTAGAAAAAGTATTGTATGCAACGTTGTATAAGTAGGTCAAAAAACGCTCGTGGCATCTTTCTTACGATGTTCGCTACGCTCACTCGCGTTATTTGCCCCCTCTTATACAACGGTTGCATAAAATACTATTATAAAAAGTTCGTACAAGGATAAGTTTTAGAATATATACATTTTATTATTTTTCCACATGTTTTATTAAATTATAGTGCTTTGTAGCGCGGCAGGGCCCTAGCTACCGTGTTAGGGCTGCCGAGAGAGGAACCTCCTGACTTTGGGCGCCGAGTCTAAGCGTGTACAGTCTTCTGATTCTGACCCTTAAATGCAGCGAGAGTATAAAATATCTTGAGGTGATTAATAGAGACTTGCACTTAACGTATAAGTAGTTCATGGAGTCACAAAACCTGCGTTAATCCTCGCTTTATTGACTAGAAAGTTTTCATTTCGGATTATTCATAGTTAGTTTAAATTAATAAAATTATATCTATATAAAATGTTAACATAATAATTTGTTCCTATCATTAAGCCGTTTTGGAACGTTCAATTTAATTCGGTCATTCAATTTTATTTATAGACAGCTGAAACTATCAAAAAGTTTCCAGTTTGTTTACCATCGCACGACCAATTACCTAGATGGAAATGACTGTGCAAACACAGTATATCCGTCGGGGACGCGGAGCGCCAGCGCGCACCGTGTCAACACGAACATGTCACGTCGTGAGTTTTATCAATATCATGTGTACTGGAACTTATTGACAACGCAAATCAAATAATACTTAAATACCGAACTCATTAAACGACAATACTTGTTGTCTCTGGATTGTCTTGTAATTCAACGGGATTATTGGTGGCTCAATCACGCGACTTAATGTGACTCGACTTAGAGCGCGGCGCCCGCCCGGGTTCATGCCTTCGAGGCGTAACTTCCAGTCGTTCATTTTATTGAATAGGTATCAAACTTTTAAAGAACATATCAAACAACGGCGCTTTTTATGATTGTTAGTTACGATTACGAGTCTTTTGAGAATTTTATGACGGGAAAATGTTTAAATACACAAAGTTTTTATTTCGGGCATTGCTTTTTTTTAATAAGAGGGGGACTCGATTGGAAGGAAATATGACACAAATAATTGAAATTTTATTGCATGTTGCATAATGGCTAGCGGAAAAGGTCTTTCGGCGTTTATTACAGCAATCGTTGCCAAATCAAATTATTGGAACGTTAATAGCGTCTATAATTGCAGTGCTAATGTGCGGTCGTATGAATCCGCTCATAGAACTGGATTATTTATTGTTAAGTACGAGATCTAAATGTTATGGTTATGGAGTATACTCAATAGACTATTGACACAATTTAATACTAACATTAAGTTGTACGTTTTAGAAAATTCGTTCTCAAAATGACATCAGTACTTAACTAAGTATGTACACATTTATTTTATCTTCAATTTAAATATTTGGTTTATTTATGCTAGCAGACATTTACTGCTTTAATAAAAAAATATATAATAGATTTGCAGATTTGCACGAATTTCCCATTCAAACAAATCCACTAACAAAGCCTTTGAATGCTTATTCTTTTCAATGTGTTTATTTATATAATTTGATACAGAAATTGTGTAAACACATTGGAGATACCTATCGTTTCAAAATAGTATGAAATTATTGAACATAATAAATGTTGATCCTATTTTCGTGGTGATGCCATAGTTTTTATTTTATATAGGTCCTCCTCCTTGTGTCGTGTTCCTCATTGCTGAGGGTCGTGACCTCCATGAATTATTTTGTGGGCGATCGCCTTCCACTTGCTGCGGTCTTCGGCGTTGTGCAATGCCTCGTAGACTTTCGAGTTGCAATTATCTCGGATCTGGTCTGTCCACCGCATAGGACTTCTTCCTCTTGGTCGCCTTCCCTGTACTTTCCCTGTCACCATGAGCACTTCCAGGGTGTCGTTTTTCTTCCTGGCTAGGTGACCGAAGAATTCGAAGATCCTGCGGAGACAGATTGTCGACAGCCTAACGGTGACTCCCACTTCTTGAAGAATTGACACATTTGTGCGGTGGGCTGTCCAAGGAACTCGTAACATCCGCCTCCAGCACCACATTTCAAATGCGTCAATGCGAGATCTGTCTGCCTTTTTGAGGGTCCAAGTTTCCGCACCGTATTAGGTAAAGATCGAGAAAACCAGAGTCCTCAGGCCAAGCTTGGTTTTTAGCGAGATAGATCTATCTGTCCAGATCCTATTTAGTCGGGTCGTCGCGCTCTTATATAGGTAAAATTGCATAAAATTTTTGGATTCTTATTTATCCTTTGTATCTATAAACAAGTATAAGATTAGTTTATCTCTAGAAATTTCGATGCCAAAACATACTTTCATCTGACTTCAACAAGTCCGTTACTTTTTTACTGAGAAAAAGACACTGTTGGTCGAAACTGTATTCTGTATATTTACTCCTGTTTCAATTTACTCTCGGCCAGGAAAGTTTGTTTTAATAAAGTTTTATTTTAACTAATCTCGTGCAAAAGTAATATTGTGGTCTCGCGAGTGTTCTATTCAGAGTGCAAGCTGCAATGCCAGGAGCGTGGTTTCCAAATATCCTGTAACTTCACCCGCGTTTTACTAGATCAATACATGAAATGAATAAATAAAATTTTTGAGATGATATTGTCATTATTTTGTTTTGCGAGAGTGGCGTGATAATTGGTACGTACGTACCTATAGGACGTATTTTTTACTTTTGAGTAACTTGTCATTTAAATCTTTATTTTAAATAAAACCCTTAAACTGAAAATACATACTAATTTCTTTATGGGCGTCGTGGCAGAGGTCATAAAGCTTTTTTTTTATAGCTGAACGCTATGATAGTCATGTTGTGTCTAAAATTCATATCATAACAAAAGAAGGTTGCTTACCCGGCGAAATTTTGGTTAAGCTTTAACTTCAATTTGGTTAAATTAAGGTTAAATTAATTGAATTTTGGTTAAAGTGGTTAGGAAGGTTTGATTGGGCCTGAAATCATTAATTACGTGCTCGAAGTACCCGAAACATGAGGCATTCAACTTTTCAAGCCTATTATTAAATAAAATGTAAGTAGCAATGTTATATTTCATATATTTAAGGAAATACGATGATTTCATGATACAAAGGAGTATAATATATAAAATAGTTATACACAGATACAAAGGATAAATAAGAAGCCAAAATTTTACGCAATCCACTGAAGTGGGGATCGAAGCCACGACCTGTGCTTGACCGGAGTAGTGCTCTCACCATTGAGCTACAGGATCGCTACGCGGATACCGTGAAATAATACTTTCTTATTCCGCTTAAAGCGCCCTCTTAATTCATAATTTTGCTAAGTTTAATAATGTTCACTACGACGACGCGTGGCCAAATGGAAACGCATGCCTATATATGCCTCCGGATTGTGAATAGCTAAATTGCTAACTCAGCTAACGCTCCTTCGTTCTTCGGGCTCGTTTAAAATGTAAATGTTGTGGGACTTAACAAGATAACTTCGAATGCGACGGGCTGACGATTGTGAAAACCTTTGGTTCCTTTTTAGAAGTGCGGCACGATACGTCTATTATGTTATGTGAATTCTAACTCGACGAATTGTGATTACGGGTTTTATTCGCGACATTTGCTTGAATTTTGCAACTTGTTTATGGTTCGCTTCTAAAGATACTCATAACTGTAAAATGTTTACTCTAGAAGTAGAAAAGTCGCTGCATGCGACACGCACACAGTTACGTTACCGAAAAGAACATTAATGTTTAATTATTTACGTCATAATACGATGTTTGTAAGAGAGCCTAGTAATAAATATCAGTTGTACCCTCGAGCATCCAAATTCGATACCTATTGCCAAAATAAATTTCACATAAAATGTGTTTCATTTTGACGTGACAACGTCTTAATTTAGGTTGCGCTCGGAGTCACTCATGAAAAAATGTAACGCCCGCTCACGGTTGATGAGTGAGAGAGACAAAATATATTGACGTGACAACGTCTTAAATTAGGTTGCGGCTCGGAGTCACTCATGAAAAAGTGTAACGCCCGCTCACGGTTGATCGCTCACGGTTGATGAGTGAGAGAGACAAAATATATTTCTATAGTTAAAATTTGTGCAATTCTTATTTTCATTCATCGAGCATTACTGTAACAAGAGGGAAGAGGGCGGAAGAGGGAAGAGGGAAGAGGGAAGAGGGAAGAGGGAAGAGGGAAGAGGGAAGAGGGAAGAGGGAAGAGGGAAGAGGGAAGAGGGAAGAGGGAAGAGGGAAGAGGGAAGAGGGAAGAGGGAAGAGGGAAGAGGGAAGAGGGAAGAGGGAAGAGGGAAGAGGGAAGAGGGAAGAGGGAAGAGGGAAGAGGGAAGAGGGAAGAGGGAAGAGGGAAGAGGGAAGAGGGAAGAGGGAAGAGGGAAGAGGGAAGAGGGAAGAGGGAAGAGGGAAGAGGGAAGAGGGAAGAGGGAAGAGGGAAGAGGGAAGAGGGAAGAGGGAAGAGGGAAGAGGGAAGAGGGAAGAGGGAAGAGGGAAGAGGGAAGAGGGAAGAGGGAAGAGGGAAGAGGGAAGAGGGAAGAGGGAAGAGGGAAGAGGGAAGAGGGAAGAGGGAAGAGGGAAGAGGGAAGAGGGAAGAGGGAAGAGGGAAGAGGGAAGAGGGAAGAGGGAAGAGGGAAGAGGGAAGAGGGAAGAGGGAAGGGGGAAGAGGGAAGAGGGAAGAAGAGACGGACATAATTTTTTCTTAAAAATCGATATGGGTGTCATCTCCAAGGTTCCTCGGGGTTACGATTACGAAAATGACATCCATTTTGAAATCCAAGATGGCGGACATTATTTTTTCTTAATGGGTGTCATCTCCGAGGTTCCTCGGGGTTCCGATTACGAAAATGACATCCATTTTGAAATCAAAGATGGCGGACATAATTTTTTCTTAAAAATCGATATGGGTGTCATCTCCGAGGTTCCTCGGGGTTCCGATTACGAAAATGACATCCATTTTGAAATCAAAGATGGCGGACATAATTTTTTCTTAAAAATCGATATGGGTGTCATCTCCGAGGTTCCTCGGGGTTCCGATTACGAAAATGACATCCATTTTGAAATCCAAGATGGTGGACATTATTTTTTCTTAAAAATCGATATGGGTGTCATCTCCAAGTTTCCTCGGGGTTCCGATTACGAAAATGACATCCATTTTGAAATCCAAGATGGCGGACATTATTTTTTCTTAAAAATCGATATGGGTGTCATCTCCAAGGTTCCTCGGGGTTCCGATTACGAAAATTACATCCATTTTGAAATCCAAGATGGCGGACATTATTTTTTCTTAAAAATCGATATGGGTGTCATCTCCAAGGTTCCTCGGGGTTCCGATTACGAAAATGACTTCGATTTTGAAATCCAAGATGGCGGACATAATTTTTTCTTTTTTGGCGGAAGAGGGAAGAGGGAAGAGGGAAGAGGGAAGAGGGAAGAGGGAAGGGGGAAGTACAATGTTTTAGTAAACAAAATATATTTCTTTAGTTAAAATTTGTGCAATTCTTATTTTCATTCAATTCCTTGTTCCTATTGTGCAATTTAATAATATTCATATCAATAAATATTCTACCGAGAATAAGACGTTGTCACGTAAAATCTTCCTTCGCCCGTAAAACCGACTTTACAGGCAACCATTTTTTATATTCCACCTGAAAGGTCGACTTTGCGTCGACGAAGTATAATAAAAGCTCCCTGCTGCGTTTTTGATTCGGGTCTCTTTTTCTCTTGGGCTTAATTTGCACAGAATACCGTCAAGTTGACCCATATGCAACAATCTGTACGTAGTGATTTTACGTACCTAGTCGAATTTAATGACATTCGTGATGGAATCGTGTTATTAACAGAACAAACTTAAAAACCATCGATCTTCATATCTTGGCTACTTATTTTTTTGTTTGGTAGTAACAATAAAAACCCGTTCTGTTGATACCTATCAACAGGGAAAGTTCAACAATATAATTATACTTAGCTATAAATATACCTACAATTTTAAGAGAATGCCGCTACAATAACATGATTTTACTTCTAACTAAAGTTGTAATGTGGATCTATAATTATTAGTAATTTGACAGTTCTTCTCCAGATACATACCTATTTTGACAAATTATTTATTATTATACAATAAGCAATTTATTTAGTTGCTACAGAAGTAGGTATTGACGAAAAAACAGCAGTCCAAACGAATTGTTATACGGCTACTAATTTGAACGCTAATGTAACTATGTAGGTAATTTATAAGATTTTGTCAAATTCTCAGGCTTCTAAACGCTCCGAATGAAACTATATGGATAGGGGCCATGTTTTATATTTCAACTAGCTGCGCCGCACAGTGTTATCCGCTCATCCCACGGGAACACTCAATTTTTCGGGATAAAAAGTAGCCTATGTGTTAATCCAGGGTGTCAGCCACCTTCATACCAAAATTTATCAATATTGGTACCGCCGTTTGAGCGTGAAGAAGTAACAAACATATACATAAAAACACTCATAAACTTTCGCCTTTATAATATTAGTATGATTACCTTAAGACTTAAGAGGCCTTATTCTGCTGTGTCAATAATGAGACTTTATTCATAAAGGTACGTATAAGCCGATGGCGATGACGGCTCGGTACGATTCCACCACTTGCGTGAGTTAGGTTTCATGTCACAAGGGATAATGGAATACCACTGTTGTCGTCTTGATTGTAACAACCTGGCACTCTAGTGAGGAACTGTGGTGTATAAACTAGTAAAGGTTTGTTTCTTTTCAGAACGAACATTTAAAAATGATGTATTGCGTAGTATTAAACTACCTTGCAGAATCTAAATTCGCCGAGACATTGAGATATTTTCAATTCTGCGACATTTCGTCATTGTTATTCGTGCCGATTTTTGCTATTCGTGCTGTATTAATCGATACATATAATGGGACATTTGGTTCAATACAGTCTATTATACAACAATAGTTTATCAATAGTCTTTAGAAAATGGCATAACGGATACCTAGGTACATATTTGCAATATACCTCGTCGCCAAACTAGACGCGATATTTTGTATAGATGTCATAGACCGGGAAATAAATTCTTCTTGGGCAAGTACTTGCGTCGTGACCGACGTGACCTACTTTTTCTTCATACAAAAAAATAAAAACAGGCATGCTGCAGAAATTGGTGTCTATAGATATTTCGCCACTGGAGGCAGCAAATTGCAATACGAGATAGATGTAAACACGTGAGCTATAACTATATTTACGTACATACAGCATTTAGCATATATGATATAGGTACCTACTTAGTGAGAGTCCGATTTGTAGCCTTTTCGTGGAATGACTGGTGTATCTTAGGGCTAATGGTTTTCGGATAAAATTGAAAATATATTCCAATGTCCGCCTTCGATTGATGTAAAAATACAGGCAAACCAATAATAAGTAATCGCATAAAAAGACACTAATTGGGAACAGTCCACCTGCTTAGGTTCATTAGGTATCTTGCGTCCCTTAAAGCAGACACAGAAGACCCACGCAGCGGGGCTTCGTCGACTCGCTCGCATCACCCAGCATTAAAAAAGATTATATCGTTATGAGTTTCGATGTTTGACTGTCTCTCCTAGGATCTATAACATAGGTATATAATACTGTTTACGCTTGTCAACAATTTGCTGATTGGAATAGGATAAAATATTCGTGAGATACCTACGCACTCGCATTGGATACGAATTTGGGCAAGTGCATACCTAATGTTTGTTAGAATGTGTATGTCGCTAAAGATTTTCCAAAAAGGTAGGTATCTTTATTGAGTAGTAAAAAATATTGCTACTTAGAGTTTGGTACATGGTAAAACTTCAAATTTTTTCTTCAAATCGTATAATAGAAAAGCGCTTGGATATAATTCGCTTCAGATCGTTTCTATGAAATACTGGAAATACGTGGAAGAAAGGAAGAAACCTTTTAAACATAAAACAAACACAATTAGGAGTGTAAATCTCATGGACTGGAAATTAATTTGTGCATACTTCAGTGACACAATAACTAAATAGTAATGGAAAAGCCGCAGCCACACCAAATGAGCATCAACAAATAACAACACTACGAACAAATGACTACACCGTGTAATAAGCTAAAATGGAAACCACGAAATTTTGTTATCATAATTTAGAATACGAACAATCACAAGAATGAGATCAACGGCGCTCCGCCCGGAAAGCGGTCGCTGCGGTTGAGCAATAGCTAACACGGATTCGTTTGGTCGAGTCTTTTGTTTCCGAACTAAATCCCGACGAATTACCAACGTATAGGACAATGGCATCACATACGTCGAAACATCTAACTAGTTATATCGCCATGAGCTAACCACACACCATTTGTGATATATTGTTTCACTGACGTTTGTTCAAAGTTACCAAGAAGAAAGTATTCCTTTTGGATATCCGTATATATTTTATATATGTATGTATACGTTATTGTAAAATCTTACTCTACTCTTTGCTATGCGAAATGTACTTACTCATAAACTTGAAAATATATATCTCATCATACTTTTGAGTTCATAAGTTGCTGCTGTGCCTATAATACCGAATACGCTTAAAATAAAACAACAACTATGATATAGAAAGTGAGTCTTAATAAAGTCCCCATAGCATGTTTGTTGCACATATGCACTTTATATTGTAAACATCGGAGCCAGAAAACCGCGATGCTCTGCGAATTTAATTTATAAACATTGTAATAACGAGAGAAATCTCCCTCGTTTCAGATAACGAACCCAATCGCAAGGGGAATAAGGTTAAAGTGTTACAGTGAATTTTGTGATGGAGCGTGAGTGTGGTTGGTGCTACCGGAAGATAAATACAAAACGCTAAAAGGTACTACTTGAAGTTCTAAAGTAGACAGTTCCATTTTGCTAAAACACCTAAGTAGCTATATTTTCCGTAGAACGACAATATATTTTCATAAAGCATCCTACGGTAGTGCAGTGTGAGATGACATTGGCTTTTAAGGAAATGGGTCGACTTTTGTGTTAGCTTCGATTCTGTTTAAATTTAATTGAATAATTAATGAAGCCGGCAGTGTGCTGCGGTGTACCTACATAGGTATTCAAATTAATTAACTGAACTTTCATGTTTCGTAGCACTTAACAGCGGGGAAGTCGTGGGGCCTAGGTGTCGGTTGAATAATTTATAACACTGCGTCTGGTGCATTTATAGCAAGTTTATCAAGTTTTTTTACGAGGCTCATCACTCGCGCAAACAGCTCGGGGACACGGAACGCAAACTGAGGCGAGGAATTCCTTCCAAACGTAAACAGGCTGTATTATAACTTATGTATGCGTACCTACCGCCGACTATTGAACTAGTTTGCCAGCCAGTTGTTATATCATATTGCACAGCTATTTTCGAATTGAATGCCGCCTACCAGCCACAAGCTACAATGTTTAGTCAATCAGAAAGTAACTGTTAGTATCCTAATGAGGTATTCGGGTGAATGTGATGGAATGTGCATGAAACATGCAACGGAGCATTATTGTGCAGGGTGCTGGGCTGAAATTAAGAATTTGCTTCGTCTAATTCGGTTTATGTATTGTAATGGTAGATAATTGATAAGGGAATGGAGTCACACTAAGAAGTTGTACATATGTAGTTACCTAATGCACTATTAAAAAGTATAAAGTAGCATTTTGTACTTGTATTACCAGTAATGAGATACGTCTCGCCTACTTAGGTGTTTATAAATTAAATGTTCCCTGTCCGTTTACAAATTTATCAATACGCTATCACCGTAACCGCAGAGATTAAAATTATTATTGTTTTTGACAGGCCATCAACATGATGAAATAAAATACTTTATAAAATGCGAAAGAACTCTTGATTTATCACTATCTTATAAATAGCTTGTTTTCGCAAAAGACACGCCAAAATAAAGTATTTCGTTTACGTCACGCCGATTCTCGCCGCTCGCCTACAATATTCAGTAGGAGGAAAACAGCCATAATTTATGTTGGGTGAGACAGAGATAGACTTCCGACTCTACGGTAGAGAGGGACGAGTAGCGAGAGCTACGGTTACGCGGTCGCATCTTTTTGCAAATTATTTGATATCCTTAACGGTTGGTCACAAATATTATGACCCTTACTGTTGGAGTAAAATTGTCATAAAAGATTATCCTCCGTACTTATAACCAACACTGGAAAGACTGAATATTTCTGTGACATTTCTACATATATCCATATTTTGAGAAAATTTTTAGAGGCTTAAATAAAATAAAATAACGTAATAACATGAATAACTTGATTTCATTTCAATCAGTTGTAACATGAATTTTGCTTATCTGGCAGCAGGCGCAACTTGGCCTAAAATTGTATATATAGTCTTTTAGGATTTCTAATTATTAATCCGTTTGCAGGTAGTCAGTCGAGTGAGGAGTGGAATAATATGTAAAGCGCGACTGCGGGTGAAGACAAGACTCTCAGCATTCATAGTGTTCGTCCGGGCCAACCGCCGCAATGGGCAAGAAGAACTCCAAACTGAAGCAGGACACCATCGATCGGCTCACCAGTGCCACCTACTGTAAGTAACCTAACTCTTAACTTAACTATGCATTTCCAAACTATGCGCCCTAGGATTTAAAAAGCGACCCTAAGAGACGCTCCAGTTTAATCTCAGGAAACAAAAATATTGTTAAGTGCACTATGACCACAGACAACCCCCACTAGACGGAGCATGTAAGGCGACCCGCGCGCACCAACGATATGGTACGGCAGAACATTAAAGTATGAACACGGCGGCCACCGTTTAGTTGCGTCCTTGTTTATGATCCATGCGTACGTCAACGAAAAAATAAATTAAATAAATAACATGGTAAATTGTAGTGTTAAGTAGTGTAGAGAGACCTCATAAACATGGACGCAACTGAACGGTGGCCGCCGTGTTGATACTTTAATGTTCTGCCGTATCATATCGTTGGTGCGCGCGGGTCGCCTACGGGTCGCCTTACATGCTCCGTCTAGTGGGGGTGGTCTGTGACTATGACTGAAAAAGTATGGGAACTCCTACTTTACCCATTTCTGAAACTTTCCTGTAGGTGGGTTTTCTCTTCTTAATTGTGGCAAATCGGTGCGTTGTTGTTCGACAGATCATCATATCGATTCGTTTTCTTAGACTAACTTTCAAAAGGACTGCTGAAAGTGTGACTTTAAAGATGGAGGTGGCAGGCGTATGAACATTTCTTTTAAGTAGATGCTAGTAAATTTGTAGGAGCGTGGATGCAGTCAGCTGCAAACATATCAAAGTTATGTGGACGTCACTTACCCTTTGGGTACGGAACCCTAAAAATTAAATTAGGTACTAGTAAATAACTTTTCACAGGTCAGTACCATATTTTTTTATCCTAATCTTAATAAGTCACAACTTCAGAGCCCATTTTTAGGGTCCCGTAGTCAACTAGGAACCCTTATAGTTTCGCCATGTCCGTCTGTCCGTCCGCCCGTCTGTCCGTCTGTCCGTCCGTCCGCGGCTTAGCTCCGTGATCATTAAGTACTAGAAAGCTGAAATTTGGTATGAGTATGTGTATGTATCACGCCGACAAAACGGTACAATAAAAACTAAAAAAAAAATTTTTTTTCGGGTACCTCTCGTACACCTAAAGTGGGGGTGAATTTTTTTTTCGTTTCAACCCTAGTGTGTGGGGTGTCGTTAAATAGGTCTGTTAAAAATAATAGGGGTCTCTCAACATTACTTTTTGATAAAGTCAGTAGTTTTGTAAATATTCGCTCTGAAAATAAAAAAAATAGTGTCCCTCTAACTTTTCAACCACGGGTCAAAAAAATATGGGAAAATTCATGAAAATGAGGTCTTATAAGTACTTTCAATGAAAACTATATTGAACGAAATTGGTCCATCCGTTTTTGAGTTATCACAAAATTTAATAATTTTCTTTAAAAGGACGTAAGTTGACTTCCAGAAGGTAACAAGTAATTACAGTTACTTTGGCGTTTACGACCTTTTTTCGTCTTTCCGTCTTTGACCGTCTCTTGTGAAGGATAAGCAAATACGGAACCCTACACTGAGCGTGGCCCGACATGCTCTTGGCCGGTTTTTTTTTATTATCGTGGTTCATCATTCGGTTCATCCAAATTGTACAGTGGTATTGGTATTGCCGACCGTACTTCGCCTATGGGCTCATTTTAATTTCAAATCCAAGTTTTCGGACTCATTGGGCATACGAAATTATTTCCAGACTGTTAATTCCAACACATTGTTTTTAAGCAAAACAGTATATTTAATTCAAGCGTGATTAAATTACCGCTGTTTAAGTTGTTAGTTGAAAATGAAACCCGTTTAAAAAAAATCGGATCATCTTTTGGTACTAAAATCGGATTACTGCGTAATTGAGGCTATCTTCAACTAGCAGAAAGCAGAAATGCACTCTAGCATATTAAGCTATGTTTAATGTTCACGTTGCTTTCTGAGTTGTCTAACAAAGGGACCCCAATAGTAATCCCACTTCTTGCTCAATTTTCGTTTCCGAACTGTTTACTTTTTACCGTTGCATACGAGTAAGTAGCTTAAAAGATGTTGTTGATGATGACTAATCAGTCAACCCAGTTTTTAGCGTCTGGTGACGTAAAAGGCTATGAGTTATATTTTCATAACAAATTAAGTTTAATTGTGATAAATCAGCGAGCTATATAAATAAGTGGTCGCGTGACCGCACGATGCTACTAAGTTATGAAGAGGGAGCCACGCCTCGCGCCTCGCGCCTCGTGATTCAGTAATCGCTAGTGGGCCACTACGCGGAGCATTACAGAAATAACTGAGGTTAAAAGGTAATCCGATAGAGAGACAAAGGAGATAGAAAATGTTTGGTAGCCGTATGCGACATGACGCTAATAGCATCATAGAAGGAAGGCAAAGAAACGAAAAGTCTAAGAATAAATGGTTATACCTAAATACTTATTCAGTGTGGGCCAGTACAGAGCTTTACAAAAATACATGACATTAAAAGGTAATGCGATATAGAATAAGAGACAGAAAATGATTGGTCCACGTGTACGACAGCTCGTCGGAGCTCCTTGCTCCATCAACTACAACGACATGAGACTCTTTAAATTATGATGATAATAAAAAGGTAATCCACTGTTAATTTATTATCTAGAATTCTAGAATTCTAGAACCTCAATTAGCCGCGTGGCTTTGTTTCATTAGCTATTAATCTTTTATACCCTCATCAAGTTGTACTAGTACCAACCTACTCTTGAAATTCAACAGGCAGTAATTTAATCGCAAGCACACCGTGGCGTGTATTCTTTATTCATTCCATAGATATATTGATTCATTCACAATTTTTTTTCAACACTAACTCAAAACCTTTGTGCTCAGCATCGTAAAAGATAAGGCAATCATAATAAAGAATTACTTCGTAGCAACAACTCGGCTTTATTGATTTTCTACCCCATAGGACGCAAAATGTACTTATCCATAATATAAATAGTTGGATATTAACAACGAATTGTAATTTCCATTTCTAGACATTGTGGAATGAATTAAGTTCCTAATTAACTTCATTTATCGACTTATTGTCATACTATGTTTCTGTATTAACCACTCAATTGCTTTTGGTAACTACGGCTACCTGTCACCGCTCTTATTTTATTATATAAATAGTGTCCAACTCAAAATTAAGAGCCCAATGTAGGATTTGTATAGGCATAGGCTGGCGGCGCCATCTGTTGATAAAAATGTCTTTGTCCGCTCATCACGACAAAACGGCTGGATGGATATTACCATTTAGTAGCTGGCTGTTAAATTATTTTTGAAGCCGCGACCTTCTAATTCCGTAAAAATCAATCAATAAATGTATGGAACTTGCAATATACACTAGCATTCGTAGCACCGTCAGCAGCGTAGCGCGGCGGCGTAGCGGTGCGAGGTTGAACATTCTACGCGATCTTTTGAGGCAGTTTGGTACACAGATTAGTGATCCACACATTTAGATTACCTCCATTGTATGTGAATCGATCAAAAAACTCATTTGTACTCTAAACAATAAAACGTAATTACTTAAATGTTGTATATTATTACTTCAAGAAACTTAATAACATAAATAAATAAACGGACCCACGCGCGGGAAATATTCTCGCAAATGCTTTCAATACCTAGCTTCACAGTGTGGGATGCTGCATGCTTCATGGGCACTCTGCCGAAGAGATCTAGTTTAAACGTTATGCGCGGGGGACATGACGCCATCGATGTTTTATTATGAGTAATAAAACACTTCTTTCCAAATATATGGATTTTATGAACCGATTCAAATGTATACCTACTTCATTGTATGTCATTGCACTTGCCATTAATTTTGATTAAACAACATCAAAAGCGTCCTATCTGGATGGAAATGGGTTTTTGTCTATAAATGCTGATTAGCCGGCAATTTTAACATTTTTGTGCCACTTGTGCCTAAGATGCAATATCAGGACTTGTTAAGTAGTAGACTACGACATTTGTTGTATCTGAATAGTTTTGAATGTGGCGCCCACACGCGGACACTGGGGTCTGGCTGAGTAGATCGCTATACAGCTACTCCCAGAGATGGGCATTAATCGATTAATTTTTTAATCATCATATTTTAACCGTCACAAGTTTAATCGCGATTAAATTAATCAACAGAGTTTTCGATTAACGATTAGTTGTAACACGCTCATTTGTGCAAGATAGGTACAAAAATGCAATTTGTCTTGTGATGCGTACAATACAAACACTTGAAAAACATTCTAGTGAGTTGTGTGAAATAAACTTGTTCCAGTAATACAAGGTGGTTTTTATAGTGCACTACTCTAGGGTCTCCTAGGTTATGGCGAGACTTAGACTTCCAATAAATATCTTATTTCTTCCAAATATTGATCGAGAAAATATGTATTAAATTAATTAATCGATTAAAAATGTAATCCCTGGATATTAATCTACGATTAATTTAATCGAAACTCGTACGATTATGATTAATTACACATAATATTTATCGTTAATATCGATTAATTAGGTTAATCTTAATCGTTAATCGATTACATTTTGCCCATCTCTGGTTGCACCTAGTGCCGTAGGCTAAACGTTATTAGGTTTGTCTTTGGTACTGAAAGGTTTCCGATATTATTTTACAACTGCATCGTTATTTTATGGCACTTTTAAATGGGCTATTAAAAAAAAGTTTGAAAGTAAATTAATTTAAATGCTGTCGTATTCTCTGATTTATTATTGCATGTTTCTTCGTCATGGTCATGAGGATGACATTATTAAATTATATTTTTTTCAAACATGCAATGAAATGTCGCCATGACGTGCGTTATGTTATAACCGGCTTCGAAGTATCGCGTTTCGGGCGGAACAACTCTAGAGAACTGTAAAGGAAAATCATACAAAACTGAAGGTCTAGGCCGGGAAGTAAATTATTAAAACATGGCGTCTGTGTTTATTAACAGGCTAAACAGCTGTTTTTTTTTTGAGTTGTGTATTTTTTATTTTATTACATGTGTTTGAGAAAAGCACTATATACATGCCTTAACCGTGAAAAGGGCTTGCCGGCTTCGTATCACTATCTATACCTACTCACCAGGAAAGCCCGTCTTCCCCGGCGTCTGCTGTAATGTACTATTAACATTGTACTATTCAATTGTAACTTAGACAAAATGTCATACAGGTTTTATACGTATGAATAGGTTTTTGAAATATCTGCTATCAAAAACCTATTTAAACGTATAGGTACCTACACATAAAGTGTTTAGATAAAGGTTCTAGTTAAGTCCGAGGAATTAAGCACCTACATGTATATTATCATAAAGAAACACAAAAACTATTACACTTGACAGCAAAATTCTCGGGGACTATTCTGTATGAAATTTAACTTGACTATAAATTATCCGTACCTATATCGCACAAGGCGATTGTAATACAACTCCACAACGAGTACGTACTCGGTTGTCATAGCGACATTAAGGCCGTGTTCAGATACGGCGGGAACCGCGCGATTATAGAATCGCGCGGGTCTTATTTATATGAGTTAGTTAGTAATCGTTCAGACATAACCGCGCGGTTAATGTCTGAACGATTACTAACTAACTCATATAAATAAGACCCGCGCGATTTCCCCGCGATTCTATAATCGCGCGGTTCCCGCCGTGTCTGAACCGAGTCTAAGACAAGTGATTAATGACTGTAGGTAATTATTGATCTAGGATGTCAATAACATACTAAACGTGTTATTTGAACATGTAAATCCTTCGACTCTCCCTACTTTTCAACATTGTATTTTAGTTTTGGTACATCAGCAGTCTGTGTGTTCTTTAGCAGCATTAGCCCATTAGAATAGTATGTAGGCTGCATCCTATCTTTTACCTAATGGAGACTACGAGTATATGTACATATATAGTACATAATATAGTGTATAATGTTTTACCGTCGTATTTTGTCGGTAAAAGTTGAATGCACTTCATCTGAATGAATAAAAAATTGAATTATTCTCGTGAACGTGGAACTTCGTCAACAATATAGGCCGAGCTTACCAGGTAGCAATCAGCGCTGTATTAGAGCTTATAAAGCCGTTATAACTCTAATTTATGCTATATAAGTAGAGATGGGCGGTGGGTAAATACCCAAGGTGTTTATCGGGTATTTATCCGGTATTTACCCAATCTACCGGGTATTTACCCGTTTCTACCCGATTTGGTGGGTATAAACTATTTGTACTATATTTATTGAAAATTATGAAATTAGGGGTGTGTAGAAATGTTACAAAATAGTTGTTATCACCAGTGATGTGTGATTCACCACTAACATCATCTTTTTATGAGGCATTAGACTGTATGCTTGTCTATATGCCTATTATCAAATCATCTTGTTAGTTCTATTTCACTCTCTTTCCGGTATTTGATTGGATTAAAAACTCAATTATTTAACAGAATCCCATCGTGTTCGGGTTTTTAGAATGTCTTGACAAGTACCTCTGGTCTAGGACAGTCTCCAGGGTCTAGAAATGGGCGGTAGGTAAATACTACTCATAAATTTACGGTGTTCACCCAATCTACCGGGTACTTATCTGTTTATACCTATCTGTGAATATTATTTAATAGGAAAACGGGAATACGGTAGCTAGATAATTAATAAAAAAATATGTGAGAATATGACTGAGTTATCATCACTCATCAGCCGTTCGATAGTACGTGTCATCACACTCTCCATTCTGGAGACCATGACTGGGTGCCTTTTCTATGTGTCACACAATGTGACTACATCTATCGCAGCCCGTAATGACGGGCTGGGCTTTGTTGGTCGAGTTGTGGCGACTGCGGTTTCTGGGTGCCTTCCTGACGTCAGTTGACTGCTCGAAGGCCTTGTGTGTGTTTTTATGTTTTGTTGGATCTTGTCTGTATTGCATTTTGCAGCTGGTCTCTCCGCTGCTTGTCTTGAGATGTCTTATTAAGTCTGTGGCAGCAATTCTCTTGGGAGTGGCCGCGGGCGTGTGTCCGGGGGTCTGGCATGCAGTGGCGCTATTCCTCGGAGCACCACGACGCTTGATTCATCAGCCTGTCGGAACATCCTGAGTGCCAGTCGTCCGATGTATCTATGTATCTATGTTTTCCCATCCCAATTACCTCAGGAGATGGTCGTTTCGCACGTAGTATGGGGATTTAGTGATTGTTCTAAGTGCCAGGTTTTCTTGCGCTCGGACCCTGTTGGTGGCAGCCACTAGGGCGTACCACGCCAGAGCTGCGTACGTGAGCCTGAACCTCAATTAAATAAATAATAAATAAATATTAAGGGACAATCATACACAAATCGACCTAGTCCCAAACTAAGCAAAGCTTGTACTATGGGTACTAGACGACGATATACATAATATATAAATACATATATAGATAAAACATCCATGACCCAAGAACAAATATTTTGCACAAATATTTGCCCCGGCCGGGATTCGAACCCGGGACCGCCGACTCAGTAGGCAGGTGTCTACAAACCGAGCCAAACGCGTCGTCAAAAAATTACGTTTTGCAAATCCCGAGCCGCGGATTGGCAGGCTGCTTGTGAGTACTGGCCTCAGGAGTGTTTGGGCGGTCTTGACTTTGGTGATCACTTCCGCCACGTGTTATCTCATAGTGAGGTTCCTGTCGATGTTGACGCCCAGCAGTGTTGCCACTGCACCTCCTGGCCGGACACGCGTAGAGGCTGCGGCGTCTTCTTGTTCCCGCTGATTATCGCCTGGGTTTTGGCGACATTCACCGACGGTCTTCAGTTATTCAGCCATTTTGCGAAGGCGTCAAGTTGGGCCTGCATTTTCCTCGCGGCATGGGCCGGGCTGATAGATAAGGTGTAGTAGGCGGCGTCGTTTGCAAACAGACCCAACTTGACGTCTCCGACAACCGGGATGTCGTCGGTGTAATCTGCGTAGCAGGCAGGTGAGAGGCAGCAGCCTTGGGGAACTCCCGCATGGATTGGGCGTTTAGAGGAGACAGCTTCTTCCACTGCAACCTGGAATCGGTGCTCTAGCAGGAACGAGCGGACGGCTTCTATTATGTGGCGGGGGGCGGTGGCGTTTGAACAGCAGCCTCTCGTGCCACATTCTGTCAAAAGCCTTCTCCATGTCCAGCATGACGGCCACTGCGCTCTTTACTGTTTATTGAGTCGACCATGAAGTAGAGCACGCGCGTGAGCTGCAGCGTCTTTCGAACCCGAACTGTTCTAGCCGGGGATCTATGAGTAGAGGGAGTTTCCCCAGGAGGAGGAGCCTTTTTCCCTAGCTTATTCAATATCGTACTATAACCCTCCGGTCTTTTTCGGTCTTTGCTAAGTTTGGGAAGTAGGTATAACTACCTGCCAAGCTTCCATGTCTGAGGAAAGTGACCCGAGCGCAGGATCCCATAGTAGAGGCGCGTCACTGCCACGATGGTGTACTGTGGCAAGTGACGGAGTGCTGAGTTGGGGATCGCATCGTAGGAGGGCTTTCTGCACCTGACTGGGCGAGAAAAAGACCGGGTCTTCCTCTGCTCGTAATGGTTCCGCAAAGTGCCGAAGGCTTCACGCTGGTGGTCGTCGTTCGTCGTCGGGTTCGCAATAAACTGGCGCTCCAGGCACGCTGCGAAGATCTCCGCCCGATCTTCGGCTTTATACCGCGGAGTGTTGTCCGCTGGATCGCAGAGTGGACTAGTAGCCTCTGGTGTTGTCACAGCTGTCTACATACTTGGTCCGCGTGGATGGAGGGAGGTACAGAAGTCGTAACCTTGTGGCTGATAAACAATAACTGACCGCGTCTGTCGGGTCGTTATCTAGTGACGCTACCTGTAACCGCACCCTGATTGGATATTAGAATCTACTGATTATTCAATAGAATAAACAGAAATACCCTAAAAGCCCTAATAATATTTTGCTTAATTATTGAAATCTACGATATGATTTTAGGTACATTTTTAGAGTATTTAAAAAATAATTATTGGTGATGGTAAAGGGTCATTCTTGAGAATCTAATTCTTCATGTGATTCCCTTGGCGATTTTTATTTGTATATTTTTTTACCTATTTGCTAGAAAATATGAAATTGTATTTAATTTTACGCAGATTTATCAAATAGGCACCACTTTTGGTCAATTTGATACAGAAATATACCACTTTATGTTTTCGCCGCCAGGGGAATAAGAAAATATGACATGGGAATAAGAAAAACGCCAAAGGAATCATAAAAAGAAGTACAGGGGAATAATATTCAGATCAGTTTTTCTTAAATAAATAAAAAGTTTTACAAAGTGTAAGGATACAAAAATTCACAGTGTTTTATTCGCATTAATTGGCAATTTTCTTAATAATCGAACCACCGTCGTAGTATAAAAATTGCTGGGAATAAGCATCTTCTCTTGAATTCAGCTCAAAATTATTTGAGACCTGCTGTACCTAAATGGAATAAAATTCTAAATCAATGATTCTGTCATCTGCAACGCGAATTAAAGGGAAATTTATTTTCTTTTCATGAAATCGCAAGAAAACTGTGATTCCCTTGTTCGAAATTAGAACCAGAGGAATAAGAAAAAAGTATGTTTCTTGTCGATTCTGCCGAAACTAAAATTATTATAAGAACAACTATTAAGTCAACACATGCAGGCATTCATGTAGTTTTCTTTTTACTAAACACTATGTACCTATTGCGGATATAAAATTTTATATAAAAATTCAAGGGAATCAAAATCATAGTGAACCAAAGCCAAGTGAATCATATATTAGCCTTCATAGCTAAGAATTCTAGCAACTTTTCGCGACCATTCCCCGCATATCTGGAAGCGTTACTGACGTTTGCCAAGCCCAGCCATTGCAACTGGTCAGATGACGTTTAAGTAGGGATGTGTGCCGTGTTGAATGAGGCACCAGAGGAATCATAGCTTAGCCCTGGACAAACCTTTAATATAGATTTTTTTTTAAATTACGATACACACAGCAACCATATTTTTTCTTCTAAATAAATAACTTATATTCTAATAATTTAACTCAATTCTATACTTTATTTCAATTCACAACATGTACTTTTTGGGGTAGTTTGTTCAAAAAATGGCGAATGGACGCACCAAGGGAATAAAGTTTTATGTGTTTAATATTTTTTTACAGTTAATTATACTTAACTTGAACAAAAAATAAATCGTGCTCCAGTTAGATTAGGTCCTAATGTAATATATAAAAAATACTATGGTCGATTATTTCAATTGTGCGGGTACTTTATCCTTCTGGACGCTGTAAATTTAGACTTTCAAGAATCACCCTAAATCGATTGTATGTTAATATGTTTCTAAGTTTATACAACCTATAATATGTCATACAATTTCACTAAATTCCATTAAAAACGAATACAACATAGGTTTTATACGTGAAATAATGTTAGACGCTTCATTAGCTTGACTTAATTACCTTTTTACTCATAAATATAACATTTAATAAACATACATTTATAAGAAATGGCCTTTTAGTTGATTATCACATTGAACTATTTACTTATTTCCAAAAATTTGATGATAGATAGTTTATACCCACTAATTCGGGTATCTATGGGTAAATACCCGGTATTTACCGGTTGTTTACCCATGAGCGCCCATCTCTATGTATAAGGCTGTATAATTGCTTATGCCGCCTGTGTGCTACTTGGGTGGCCACTGCAATGAAGTGGAAGCCTGCTGCAGCGCCGCAGGGAGCATTATTATTATTGCCCTTCAAATATTACAGTTGTAATAAAATTGAAAGCTGGCGGCTGTTTGTGCTTGTTCCGGAAACGTCCGGTCGTAAGCAAACACACAGAGTCGTTTGCTCACTAAGTGAACTACCTATACAATAAAGGACGTAATATCCTGTTAATTGTTCTTTTTGATACAGTCAATCAAGCATCAGACTATAAATAATGCGGATATTTCAGGCACATAAATCAGTAGTTTCTTCAACCAAGAATAATTTTCGTATAATTTGCCTTCTTATCTTTTCAATTCATATTCATCTCAGTATGTTAATATTACCCATTACTTCAGTCCTGATTAGTTTAACACGCAGCAACTATAGCCATAAGTAAGGCTCGTTTGTTGAATGTGTCAGCCTGTTGGGACTCGCCTGAACTAGCTTTGTGTGTTTCAACAAAACATTTGTTTTACTAATGTGTCACTGGTTACTCATCTCGGAACAATTCTGCGGCGAGAAATCTCGAGCGGGTTACGTATACGGCTTTCATTCAAACTTAGCCGTGAGGATTTGAGACAGCCCCACAAACCCTACTCTATTCCTAATGTTAATGTTGTAACGTTACAAACTTCGTTGTTTACTCTTAAACTACTGAAAATGTACAAGTTAAGTATTTAGTAGGTACGTAATTAGAGTGAAAGCTTTTGAGTAAACGTAACGAATAGGTACGAGATTTTGATTAAGGTCTGAGTTCGCAGCGTATCGGAATACGGAGCATCTATCATGGCCATTTATTTCCAATAAAGTGAGGGATCAAGCTCGCAGGAGCTTGATCCTTGTTCTGAAGTAATTGCACTGTTCGCCAATAAGCGACCAAGTTGGTTTTATAGCGAAGTTAAGTGAGGAAGTTGGGCGAGTGGCGCCATTTGGGCTGTATCGAATTCATGCCGGCGCTACACTCGCATCACGAGTCCTCATATGTGTTTTATTTTTAACGACTTTTATTGACTTTTATTCACGACATTAATTAACGCCGGATGTTCAATTTTGTGACTGCATTAATCAAATTGTCTATGTGCGTCGCTAGTGCGCCTGTCGACGGACGAGTGGCAATATGGACGTACAGAGCTTTCTGTAATTGGGCTTGGCGTAGTGTACGTGCAGTACGTGCACAAAACTAGTTTCGCCGAACTGTTTTGGTGTCTTCTAAAACAATCTATAGTAATACGTATAAGTGTAGTTATTTTAATTCTGAATATAAATTAGGCTCTATGATATTTAGATGGCATTTAGTTATTATATAGTTTTATTAATAGGTATGTTAAAAAAATATCATAAGTATCATTAGTAACTTGTATAGGTAGAGTCAAGTACAAGTTTTTAGAGTAATTATTAAACATTCTCGAATTAAATGCTGAATTTCACAGATTGCAACAGAAATATTAAGTCCGTGTTAATGAATACCTGAAGAGATAAAGTCTAGTCTAGTCTATTTAAATGGCGCGAACGGCTCAAGTTGGAAATATTAAACTTGGAAACAGTTTCGGAAATTTAACTTAGGTTAAAAGTACCTAGTCTTTTTTCGTAACTTTGCGCAGTATGGCAATTCGCTTATAATTCAGGAATTATACCTTATTCCAGCGCATTTTCGCAGTCACGTTTATCGACGATATTCTCATTTTTCGTCATAAATATGAGTGGTAGTATGAAAGGAAGACCGATGAAGCCTCATTTTACTTATACATTTACTTATATAGGTATAAAATACAAAGAAAGGAAAAGGAAATGTCGTGTGGTATCAGGCTGCTATGAAGAGGGCTCATGACTCTCATCGTCTCAATCAAATAGACAACTGGTATCTTACAAAATAGAGAACTCACAACCGACTATGGTTGAAAAAAAAGGATATTTATTTTTGCTTTTCTGTACAGAAGAAATGGCCTTCTGGTTATTGATACGGATCTAGAAACCAATCAGACTTAGTTGATGTGTAAGCTAACGCCTGAAGTCTATTCTAACATTTCCAACTTAACAACAAGAAGTAGTAGGTACCTACTCGTATTCAGCAAACACTGTAACTTAGTGAAACATTGAAGTACTAAGTACCTACTTAATTTCAGCCGACATTGTGGAGATGTTCCACTTAAGCAACCCTTATGTTATCTTTACGGTTATTCAGATAAGTTTACTAAATTCGGTACTTGCACAAATTTCAGTAAGTATTTTATTATTTCAGCGGAAATAACAAACGTACATAGTTATGTTTCCATTGTTTATTGTGTTCCAGTAGGGTATTTTTCCAAGAGTCGCCATATCCGTTTTCTGTAGGTGTGACTAGCTGAAACATGTGTCGCGCGCGCATTACACTCGTAATCCTCTCCTACAACTCGAAATTAACTGTCATAACATCATACATTAGTAGCCCAATTGAATCATAATAATGTGCCTATTGACAGTGAATTCTATAACTACAAAACAGGATAACGCGTGTCAATTATATCTGTCAACCCACAGCCTAAACCGGTAAAGGTAGAAATGTTAAGTTTGAATCATATAAACTTCAAAAAAGTCGGGGGATAATTGAGCTAGAGTGAAATGGAGGAATTATCTAAAAACATAATTCTAATTGTACGACACGGGCACACACTGACACTCTTTGACAAGATTGCATGAGGATTCGCGGCCCGAGCTCGGTATATTCCATGTCAATTTCCCTAGCTTATTCAATATAGTAATTAAAAACTATAGCGTTGAATTGTATCGTATGTTATCTTCGACCGTTAGATCTTAGTACTCGTGTGTAGTTTGTTGCTCAGTGTGAATCAGGGCAGCTGTTGCCAGTTTGTGAGCGAGGTTCATCTTCTCGTATTGTGTTGTTTCGTCCCGTGTAATCGACTCGCCGTTCCCTCCAACAATAAGCTTGTACAGTACAGTCAGCCAATAAAATGATCTGCCACTTCTGTACCGTAATATTCTTGACATAGAGTCGAAAAGTATTAACATACCAATTTTTTGGCCTAAATATTGTACACCATGCACGCTACGTGTCTTTGCCATCGTAGAAAGCTATCATTCTCGAAGCTTGTTTACTAGGAACCCGATAACTAATAACTACACAGTGTGCGGTAGACGAGTTACTTTAAGGAATGCGAAAGGCTCATCGTTATCTTGATATTACTTCCAGCGCCTTCTGTTTCAGAGAATACGTTGTGATTGGATGGCGCACAGAAATATGAATTCTTAGTAAACATTTTAGCATAAATTGGAGACATAGTTTTGTATTTGCATGAAAGCCATTAATTTAGGTAGTTGATAGGGCGGAAAGACAATATAATGTTTACAGGTCAATTACATACCGTCGGAATATATTAATAAGTAATGTACTAATATATGTAAGTAACATATAAATATAATCATATTAATTACACATAACATTTTCCCTTATCTTCACGATGTGACGGAAATCAATGTGGTGGAAAACCTCTACATTCTGAACTCATAATATTATTTTATAGGAAGTAATCGGGCAATATCGTAAGTTGCGCAATAGTTACATTTGCCTATGTGTTTTATTCATCCATTAGCGGCTGGCAGTGATTCGTAAATAGTATTCATGAAAGTTTGATGATGTAATGGCTGAATAGATATGTAAGCTCGGCACTAGGGTCAGATATGTACCTACTAAGTTTTAGAACAACAACGGAGAGATAAACTTACTGTGACTCTTTACGGAGTTAACATAAACTTCAATAATTATAAATATTATTTTACATTTATCGGCGCTGAGCCACATTAACAAACATATATATTAATATATATCTAGTACTGAATGTTGATTTTACTCATATGAAAAAGTGTTCTCTAATAGTAATGTAGGATTCCCACTGAATGGGCCGAGTTGGAGCGCCACCAAGTAGCGCATGTGACTAGTTTCGAAAGAAATTTAGTGGGTCTGTTCTGTAGTAATATCTCTTATTTGAATAGAATTTACATCGTTTCCGGCTGGCCGGCTTTTCGCGGACTTGGTGGTGCTCGCCTGTCGTCGCCTCCAGACGGCTCCGGACAGACACCGCCACGTGTCGTCGGATGCGGTCCCGTCCGAGCGCGTCCGGTCGGATTTGTACGGCCACCGCCACGGAGAGAAACCGCGCCGTGTCGTCATCAATCAACTACCGGGCGGACGCGGTCTGCTGCCGACGGGTGCTCTGGCATACGCTGCGACGTGGTGGCAGCTGATTCCGCCCGGCCCGGTCTATGAACGCTTTCAGTTACCGCCGGTTGCCTGAGCGTTCTCTACGACCCGGCGACAGCCGATCCGACTCGGCTCTATCAGTGGGAATCGTATCGCCCATTATATTATTAGTAAACAGATACCTATACGTTTACGCAATATACACATTACCCCACGGGTTAAAATAATTGACTAACTCTTAAAGGAAATGGCCGTAGCTAGCGTGCCGTCATCGTTAAAGATACATAGTGCAGCGTATATTTCGGGCGGGACGTGAATGAAGGTGAACTGCGGCGACATTCATTGGGTCAGCGCGTGTCGGGAATGGGAAATGCCAACACCTAGGGGAGGAAGCGCCGCACCGTCGGCTCGGACCCGAGCCACCGTCCAGGCGATGCGATGCCACGCTTCTTGGAGGTACTAAAATAAACAAATACTTAATTAGTTACTTCCATTTCTAACAATTCATATCCCAGGGATTGGGTTATTAACTCATCAGCACGCACCATTTGTAAAACTTGTAAACTGACAGAGAGTGCCATAATTATAAAACATTATTCCGCCAGTAGATATATCCCAATTTGACTGTATGTCTTTTTTTGCACGTATACCTATGTTACGCGATTTCTCCGCCAATTATAGACAGATTCTCAAAATTATTAGGTATTTTGTTTGAAAGAGTATACACTGAGGTGGTCCCATTGTCACCACGTTGGGATCTGATAATGACATCTAAAGGGAAATCAAGGGAGAATAATCTGATTTCATTCTCTCTATCAATATATTTTATAACGTTATTCAAATATTTGCGACTGGTAGTTACCATATCTCATTATGCTGAGGTGATGATTGAAGGTACAACTCCTTAATGGTTAGAACTGAGGGGATAATTAGTCTTTAAATATTATAGGTAGAAAAGGTGATTATACATTACACGTTGATCAAACTGATAATCGAATAGCAAAAACCATTCAAGTACATACATTCAAGTCGTTAATCATAATCCAAACTATTTTAGATATGTATACCTATCAGAGTTCCCAAAACTATCATAGACCTTCAATAACTTAATATTGGATGCATGCCCGAGGCAATAAAGCATATTCCTGCTTTTATTGGACGCCAACCTGTGGCTGGCACGCTGCACGAGGTATTTCCTACCTTTATTACCCGGCCCTACTCCTTGCCTGACAATGTAATCCGACGTACGTTCCGATGGCGTCACGAAGGACATTTGTTTCTTCGACGTTAACGCCACTGTCTATAAATAATAAATAAGTCAGGATTTCGTACCACAACATTACGTATCCTACTAATGGAAGTTAATTCGGTTATTTTTATTGCTACTCCTTACGTATTGAGCGGAAGGTGTTCCCGGGATTGAATATTTTGTTGTTCTTCGAAGATTTTTTTACCGTAAATACTTAGTTCCAAGAATTTGACTTTAGTGGATATTGCATCGTAATAGGTAAAATAAATTAAATTCAAATTTAAACTATTTATTTCGGACTTGAATCCATATAGTTAGTATGGTAGCTAGCATTTATAAAGCTTAATATTTCTGACTACATGTGTAATGTACTCGAATTTGCCTAGCAATTCTGAAAGAAAATAATACCGTTTAACTCATTTTAGTTCGACGGTTAGGTCACAAAAGTACGAAACAAGTACTAATAGAGTACTTTGCGGTATGCTTAAGATATGACGACAATCTACTGCAGCTCATGTAGCAATACAAGACAGACACATGTTGGTAAATTCATTCTCAATTCGCTAAATGTGGATTTCAATCGAATTAATACTAGTTAGTTAAACACCACGTAGTTAAACAAGCGAGATAATCTCTATTGTTAATTAGCATTTTATTCTTAGCTCGTCCGTTTTGCACGCCACACTGAACGACTTAATAACTCCGACAGTTTTAGCGACAAGTAGGTAGGTAGGTAGGTTACATACCTACATTTATATTCTGTTATTCACTAAACCTATTTGTCAGAGAAGCTTCTGACTTCTTGCCTCGCTCTATAATATTACACCAGACGTTTAAATGCAATTAATTTGTCTCCGTATATTCGTTTAAGGAATTTATAAATGAGAGGATTAAGGCGATTTGATGGGAACTCCAACAAGTTTCCTTTATTCTATAAACAATAAACAACGCGACTTACATTTCGGTAATTGATATCTGTTGGGCACGCGACGATCGCGGTTGTTTATTTTTCATTTCCCAATATTCCAATAACATTCTTTTTTTTGAGGCCGAATCCACTTCGCTTTGTTCTAACAAACAATGGGACCCAATGAGTGTTGTGTGCATCGTAAACTATTAACGGCCACAAATTGCACCTATAACACCCTTCATTTAAAAGTAGCAGTTTGTGGCTACAGTTCATAATCCACACAATAAGTGCCTTATCACACTTGCGATTTGCGAGCGAATTTTGTATGGCGGCGATCACGCAGCGAATTCGCCGCGACGCTTATTTGTATAGAAAACTCGCTCGCAAATCGCAAGTGTGATAAGGCCCTAATACCCATTGAGTGCCATTGTTTGTTAGAGTAAAGCGAAGTGAATTCGGCTTCAAAAATAATTCTTACTTAGTATACAAATAAATGTATATGGAGTGGAAGACATTCTGCTGACTATAGACAACCGTTTGTACCTACGTAGTGTACGTACCTACTTGAAACATGCACTTATTACTCAGATGATCTAATTGGAACCGGAAGGTGGTCATGGAAACTATAAAAAGCCGATCAAGTGCGAGTCGGACTCGCGCACCGAGGGTTCCGTACCATCTATGAAAATTGAAAGCACTGCATATATTATTGCTCTAACGAAAAGATAAATTGTACTGAGCGACAAACCTAACTTTACCGTCGGACAACTGTTTTACGCACTTTAAATAAAGACTACATATATTAGTTACGACTAAATTACTAATGTATAGTTCTGAAATGTTCCCCTATATTTGACGGATAAGACTGTATCACTTGCCAAATTTCATAGTTCTAGCTCAACGGAAAATACTCTTATAAATATTGATTTCCTTGAGAGTGTCGAAATATACGTTTTTGCGGCGTTAACGGCCATAATTATATTGTTTTACGTAAAAGTTTAGTTTTTTTCACAGCTAGACACCACTCCTCGCGTTACCGTCTGGTATAATACGACTCACATTGACCGGGCCGGGCCGGGTCAGCTGCCGCCGCGTCGCAACGGGCGCTCTGGCAGCCGGCAGCGACCGACCGCGTCCACTGAACAGTGACCAGGTCGGGCGGGTTCGGCTGCCGCCACGTTCCAGCGGACGCTGGAGCGCCCGGCGGCAGCCGACTGCGTCCGTCCGAGCGATTAAATTCTAGGGCGACGGACGAGCGAACGGAGCCGATGGCGCGTGGCGGTGACCGAACGGAGCCGCTTACGTGCGACGCCAGCCGAGCACCTCCGTCCGCGTCCGCAAGCGCCCGATCGGCCGGCAGCGGCGTCAATAACATTCGAATATGGGATCTGACTGTTGTAAAGAAGCTCTTCATTCATTTGGCAACTAACTATTTAGATGCGCTTGAGCGCGCGCTGACTCCGCCCGGTCAGTGGGAATCGTACATAAGATCCTTTGTACAGCAAAGGCATCCTCAACCCGAAAAACGAGATGACAAAATATTTCATTTGAATTGACGAGCCATTGACGCTTGTGCAAATAAAAACAGTTGGTGATGGAAGTATATCTTAACCACGGATAAAAACAGTTGCGCTTAATTATAAACCTTCAACATACATTTTTCAAATTGAATACATTATAGCTTAGATAGTACCTACCAACTTCCAATTGTTCGGATTGTTCCATAAGTAAAAGGGAATGTTGCTTGCGATTTACAATTTTGCATGATGACACAGATTACAGGCTTCGAACCTGTAGGTACTTACAGCTCGTTTCATGAGGTTATTGAATAACCTGTAATAAACTATCACAATACTAAGAATCATAAATATGTTTCTCGGAACGTGTGGTTCGTTCGCATGTGTGGTATTAATGTAGGTAAGTACTTATGTTCTTAACCTAAGGGACGGAATCATTCAGTCAAACAGCGGGACCATACCTCGCACGACTGCATTGTGGAATTAATTGTCGCTTGCGGTATTTCCTGACCGATACCACCTTCAAACCTTCAAGATAAGAATGGTCTCCCACCAGAAAGGCCTGCAACGCACTTGTGTCTCCTCTGGTGTTGCAGGGGTCCATGAACGACGGTAATCGCATTCCATCAGGCGATCAGTTTCCTCGTTTGCCCCCTGTGACATAAAAAATAACGTAGATTCAACAAAGTTATGTAACAATTCGAACTGAGACTGTTTAGATACCATCCCTCATCAGTGACCGCTTATTAAATATCAAGTAGGTATGGTCTGGCTAAAATATCTTTTCCCCAGCAATTTTAGTATTTTATCTGTAAATCGGTATATGACAACACTAAGGGTCTCGCTCGCGATCCCTAACATCGTTTGTCCTAAAATCACTTGCCCAAACTATTTTGTCCTAATGGGCATTAGCCCTAACAATCAATTGCCATAACAATCATTTTCCATAACGTAATGTTTGTCCTAAAACTCATTTGTCCGAAACATCAAAATCCCTAACTATCAATATCCCTAATATTTTTAGCCATATTCCTCGCAATCCCTAAAATTAATTTTCGTTTTTTAAAGTCCCCGCCCCTTTTGCAACCACCGAACCGCTACCAGTAAAGTAGTTTAATGGGTTAGGTTAGGTTAGAACTGCGACCACAACAGAGCCCGAGCCCAGCGATTAAAACCAAAATTAGGGCATATGAGTGTTAGGAGAAATGATAATTATGACAAATGATATTAGGATAAATTATCGATATGGCAAGTGACATTAGGAAATAAGATATTAGGGAAATCAATATTAGGGCATATGAGTGTTAGGACAAGTGATCATTATGACATAAAACGTTAGGGAATGCAAAATAGGTTAAAAAACGTTAGGGATTCAAAATAAAAGAGTATCTTGGTAAGTTATGTTTTGATTAGTACTGAATAAAAATATTTACGAAATAAGATATTTCGGAGGACTTTTGCCTTGTATTTACTGAGTTTACATACTGTAATTCAGTAACTTCAGCGTTTATTAAAATTCTTCCTCTAAGGGCTCAAAGTGGATTAAAACACGGTAAAAAAACAAGGTAAATTTTAAATAAAAATATGCAATTAATAAAGACTACTAAGATTGTTAGTTACTCTTAGCTTACAAAAGATTGATTAATCTGAAAATTATTCATTATGCTGTGGTTCTCGCTCGCAACTTTTATAAGGTTTGGTAATTAACACTTTTATAATACTATAAGTATAAAAAAACTTTCATCCTTTAAACATATGAGTGAAGGTCGGTCTTAGTTCGTAATGTTCGTATCTTAGATTGTTTATTTCATTTATTTATTTATAAAAAAACATTCTAATTAAGTGGTAGGACAACTTAAAAACCTAGAACCTACACTAACTCTAGCCAAGGTCGGTCATAGGCAGAAATGATCCCAAGATGCTGGCGGCGTTTCCCCGCTGCACAGCAATACTCAGCCTTTGTCCGAGAAACGCGCCAGCTCTGGGATCACAGGTAGTTCGAATTAGTTTCTTTTTTAGGGAATCGAACAAATTGTAAGCCTCTGGTCCCCATGGGCCTAGAGTCTCTAGAATGATTACTTCTGACACATTAACAACTTGACATTTGCGTCAATTACAAAACATTGCCATACTTAGTGTTTATATGGTGTATTATATTGTTTTGACGACGCGTTTGGCTCGGTTTGTAGACACCTGCCTACTGAGTCGGCGGTCCCCGGTTCGAATATATTTGTGCAAAATATTTGTTCTTGGGTCATGGATGTTATCTATATATGTATTTATATATTATGTATATCGTCGTCTAGTACCCATAGTACAAGCTTTGCTTAGTTTGGCACTAGGTCGATTTGTGTATGATTGTCCCTTAATATTTATTTATTATTTATTTATATTTTGGACAGTTCATTTTCTCGGAAGAGTTATTTTAGTCCGTCTCTAAGGAGCAAAATTCCATGAAAATCCAACAAAATCGATGTTCACTTGCTCCGAGATACCTGCTGATTTTATCAAAACCGAGGTCTTAATAACACCTACTGGTTTAATCTAATCTGAAGTGTAAAGCTCTGACACGTTTACAGGTAACCTGCGAGCTTGACATGTTTTCGCGCGACTAAACAAGCGATGCGTCATGTTATAGGTACAAAGCTGTGTTATGTACCTACCAGTAGACTAGAGTTAACACTGAACTTGTCGCGACGCATCAATGTTTCCGTTCAGTGCTCTGCGTCGGGATACATAATCATGGCGTCTGCTTTTCAAGGCTGAATATCACGGTGCGTTGTTTGTCACTTCACTTTAGACGGTAGGAATATTTCTACATGTACCTACTTAACTCTTCATTGTTTATTCATTGTTAGCATAGGGGGTCAAAGTCAATGTAAGTATGTAATTTGTTTATTCTTCAGTGCATGCCCGGGATATTTTTACCACTTTGTGTTTATCATATCGCTGATATTGCAATAATATATACGAGAGGCTAAATTAGACGTTTGTAATGATATATTATATATTTACCTTTTCATGAATACGTATCATATATGTAACTAATAATACGTATGTAGTACTTCACGGTCCGTGTACAATTAGCTATATGTCAATGTCTGCAGAATTATGCAGCAGTTTCTCCATTCGTCTTGCTATCCGTATGAGTAAGTATTCTCTGTATAGGTTAAGATGAATAAATACTGGAAGATAAAGTCTACAGGCGCGGATCTAGCCTTCAATAATGGTTGTGGGCAACCATACAAAATAATCGGTCAAGTGCGAGTCGAGCTACATATGGCATATTAGCGACCCGCCCCGGCTTTGCACGGGTGCAATGGGTGGTATTATATATATTATAAACCTTCCTCTTGAATCACTCTATCTATTAAAAAAAAAAAACGCATCAAAATCAAAATCCGTTTCGTAGTTTTAAAGATCTAAGCATACATAGGGACAGACAGTCAGCAGGAAGCGACTTTGTTTTATACTATCTAGTGATATACGCGCCTGAATCTCTCAGTTAAGTTCATCAAATTAGTGTAAGTAGACTCCATTCCAATTACTGTTCGATTCTCACATTGATATTTATATTCTTCAGCTACATATTAGGCTAGCCCGTAGTCGTACAGACCCATAAATATGACCCAGTGTACCTATGAAATGTTAATAAACAGGATTTGGACTTTTCATAGCACGGTAGGATGTTAATGTGGGGATCATAGTATTCCATTGCGCTATCGCAATGGAATACTATGATCCCGACATTAACATTAAAATGTGATTCATACTTGCTCATTAATTCATTTCATAGCAATGTGCCTTTATGGTAATAAATGATTTATAAAAACGGAACTATTGAGTGACTAAAATTATAAGTAAAATATGTATTCTATATTGTTACAAACTTGTATATTTAATTATTTTAATGGACGATTCCACGCTTTTTCGAGCCATGACTGGATTCCATCAATGTAAAACTCAATTTACTCAAAGTACAAAAAAAACAATGTCTACCCGGACATCCAGACTTTTTATAGGTAACGTATTTCAATAAAACCAATTGCTTGCACCTCTATCTCAATGAAGTAGATTATGAAACCACAAAATTACTGGGTTATTTTTGATTGACTTTGTCGTAACTATAAAAATTATGAATTAAATACACTTATGAGTTTAAGCATGAATTACATTTTAATTTTACGTAATGTTCGGCTCCATAGCTCTCATACGTCCTCCGTACTATGAAAAGATGTATTCCCGAAAGCCTGTTTATAACACAACACAAACAAGAAACCGCATGGCTTCACTCCAAGACTTGTTCAAGGGTATGAGTACCCACAAATTGTATATCGAACTTAATTGACACTTGAACTTTTGATTGAACTTTAACAGTAGACATTCATAAATACCTAGACCATGTTTTGAAATCCTTATACTTACTTATTACTTAACGATTTCATTCTTCATATTTCTGTAACTTACCACCTACCCAGTTGCCCAAATGTTCATTAACACCAATCATTGCTTACCTAATAGCAAAATGAAAAGTGACAATGCGCGGCTTAAGTTGTCATATTTAACTAGGTTAATAAATAAGGTTAGCAAATAACGACCTAATAAATTAATAATTCGACGGAGTTTTGCGATTTGAGCATTCGTAACTACGAGTATAAAGACTAAATTTAATGTAGAACGTAATAGGTATTTATCCATTATTGCCACACATAGGTAGGTACACACACTCAATAAATACTAAGTGAGAAATCACTAAGCAATGTCAAAATTATTTAAGCAGTAACAGCAAGTTTCGTCCTCCACCGTTAAATGTATTTACCACGGAGAGCACTGCGATATTTTACTATACCCCCAACATATTGGTACGTAGCCATTTGTCCTAGATAAATTATAAAACATAGTGCATCATCGCGTGTTCTATAAATAAAAAAGTCCAATATCATACGCGTGTCACGACCCCCGACCCTGTCAACGGTAGTCTATATGTATAAATGTATACATTAGTTTTGTAATATTGTTCATGGTCGGGGCGGCCGTGTCATTGTCACAATTTTTGACAACAAAGCTGCGGCCTCCGTTGTGCGTCACGCCACATTGATTTCCATGCCAGTATCTGTGTTGGGACGCCACGACGCCGCCGCGACTGCCAAGTCTGATGGCAGTAAACGTCATTCGACTCGATTAAATCGAAATCACCTGGTGAAAACCGTTTTCATAAAAGACGATCTACAAGAAATCCCAATTGCGGTTCGGTAAAATAAAAACATAGCATTTTAGTTTGTTTTTTAAGCATACAATACTGCGTAATTTAGAATCTGTGCAAAATTATGAGGGAGGCATATATTTTACTGCATTTTCACTACAACTTACAGAACCCTAAAAAAGTAATGAAGTCTATAAAGAATAGATGGGTACAATTCGTAGAGGTCGTATTCGACCCAATGCAAACGCCACGGGTAGGACAAAGTTTACGACATCTTTGCTAAGCTACAGCTACGTTTTCGTCGTACCTTATTTCTTATACGCAGCGAATGCAAAGTTGTAATGTAGGTATACTTACCTATATTCACAGTGATGGTTCACTGTCAAGTACCTTGTTCTACTACGAATTTTAAAATTAATTTTACGGCAGATCGTCCGTGGCCATTAATGTGTATGTACCACGTACCTATACGTAGATACGAGGATTAGTTTAATCCTAAATGAATTTGATCCATGCGTTATTCAATCAAGCGTCGCAATTTTATGCATATTATAAAAGATACTCATACACGTGAGGCATAATTGTAAACCTCTCATTTTGTGCATCTACACGCGTAAACTGATTTGAGTACGGTTTTTTTTTATTGATTGCCGTGGTGTAGAGGTTTTTAACTATATGAATATGGTAAAAATTAAATCATTATTCCCCAAGATATTCAACTTTCATTGCAATTAAAACCAGGATCTCAGTCAAAATTTGAAATTTTTAGCCTGAATTTCTAAGAATTCCAAATTTCGTAGTCATGTTTAGCTTTAAGTGTAGCATCATGATTCATTTTGAGTATGTGTTAGGGGTATTCTAAATATTAATTTAGGTTGTGATTTTACATATATTGTTGTTTACTATAGCTTTCGGTTGTTTGTGTCTTATCTGTCGTTAAACGATTAATACCCTGTGTTTGAGCCTACTCAAACAGAAGTACTCGTATTAGTCGTCTACTGGATAAGCGTTAGAAGTGGTATATTATGAATTGAATAACGATATCATCGGCAACTCGGTAAAAAAAAAACTTATTTTTAGATTGGCGTTTCTTTGCAGACCAATATTATAAAATAGAGTACCTAGCTTACCTATGTGACAGGGCACCTACCTAGGGGAACCTACTAAATCTACAAAACGTTTATTTTAAAATAAACACAATCATAGCCATTAGTATTATTACATATAAAATAAATTAAATTCGGTATTCTAACTTTACATTTGGTACCTATACATAATGTAGGTACGGAACCAATAAGTCTAGTGTGGTACAAAATATATTTAATAGTCTTGCTTGTTTAGTAGTCTACAAAAGAGCAAATAATTACTATTGGTAATATCATTCACTGCTTTGCCACTCGCAAGATACAAATAAGTGATTATTAGACTTGATAGTTCCAAATAAGGAACAAATAAGTGAAAATAAACACTGTAGGATCTTTTTTGTTTCGCCATGTTTACAAATGGAAGCCTATGAAAATTGATTATTTTAACCAGAATTTTATCACACTCACGCATAATCACAGATTTTTGATAGTTGTGGCGATGTTACTTTAACATTGTACGTAACCTACAATCATTAAGTCAGGTTTTTAACAGTTTTATTTCTTATCAGTATCTATTCCTTATTTAATTTAGCACTCTCTTTTTTAATATGCCTGATCAAATGAAAGGCGCGTCGATATTTACAAAGAAAACATACTATAGTTTCACAGTAAAAAAAAATTCGCAAGAATTTCGTGCTTATTTCAATGCTTGTATAACGTAAAGTTTTAATCAGACGTATAAATCCAAAATTAATATGGCGATCTGCCACGTATTACTTTTAATAAAACACAATTTGACAGTTGCCTCGCCACTCAAAGATAATTTTGGCGACTCATTTATCACTCATTGACCGAACTGAAATGTTTTCATTCGTTCACTGCGCATAACTTTTACCCTTAGTTCTAATTGCCACTTAAGGTAATTGTGAGATCTCTTATGGACGCATAACTTTCACCCATAGTTCTAATTACCACTTAAGGTAATTGTGAGATCTCTTATGGATTCTATTTAGCACCAAAAATAGGCTGCAATTTTTCTCCTTTTGGTTCTATACTGGTGGCATAAGGGTTCTTGCCACCTATATAGCACTTAGTCATGGTGGTAAATTTCACTTAAGCATCTTATTAGATATGATATACGAGCTATTTAGACCCAGTTGTGCTACTTGGGCCCCCTCTAACTTTAGGGGGGGAACGCTATTTTTTTTATTTTCGGAGCAAATATTTACAAAACTGCTGACTTTATCAAAAAATAATGTTTGTAGACCCCTATTATTTTCAAAAGACCTATTCAACGACACCCCACACACTAGTGTCGAAACGAAAAAAAAATTCACCCCCAATTCTTTTTTTAATTTCTATTGTACCGTTTTGTCGGCGTGATACATACCCATACTCATACCAAATTTCAGCTTTCTAGTACTAATGATCACGAAGCTAAGCCGCGGACGGACAGACGGACAGACGGACATGGCGAAACTATAAGGGTTCCTAGTTGACTACGGAACCCTAAAAACGGTACTTACATGAAAAAAAAAATGTACAATTAAAGTAAGGAAACAATTGCATGTAATCAAAACAATTACATGTAAATAAATCTACTTAAAGTTCTTATTAGGTAGAATAATCTTCCGTCACCACAATTGATATCACTGCTTACCACCTACGGTGTAGGTGTTTATCTTTGTGGACGCGACTTTCTCGCAAAGGCGTATAAAAGTAGCTATTTTTACGACCGTAGCTCCTACGTAAATACGCAAACGAAATTAAAATACGAGCAAAGTACGAGTATTAAACCGTATTTTACATAATGTGCCAGTTGTGGGTAATTTCCATAGCAAAGCGCGTAATTTTGAACTTGCCATGCGGAAATTTTAGTTTGCTTTTGTTGCGAGTAATCATTACGCGCTAGAACATACCTATATGTGTCGTGATTTTATCATTTACACATACGAAATGCATGTTGAGAGAACTAAGTGTAATTTATACTATTGTAAAACTTAAATTCATCTTCCATACCAACCTATGGATGATAATACTAATTATCAAAAAGATCCGCGACATGTTTAAAAAGGTTTTGCAAAAAATAATTGTTACGAGTATACTGTAAATGTAAAAAAAACAACTCATGAATAAAGCAGTCGTATGAGAACCTAACTTTTTCTCGCCAAAATAATTTTTTTTAAAAGCATCAGCATAATCTTCGATCTGTGCGTGGATGTTGTGTGTGTTGTGTGATAATCGATACAAGTGTGGAAAGTATGTCATTTTGAACGAGTCCCGAGGAGTCTTGGCCTGAGCCGCAAGGCGAGGGTCAAGACTCGGGACGAGTTAAAATGACACTTCCACACGTGTACCAAACAACGTTTTTTAATACATTTGCGAAAAATTGCAATAATACAAATTTTAAACAGTAATTGAAAGGGGCAATTATAGTTATTTTTGTCTGATAATAATTAAGAGTACCTACCTACAATTTGTAGAGCAATTGTGAAGGGTCGCATTTAAGGCCTTTGCTGGTAAGTTTAAAGTTTTATTCAAGTTGTTAATAATTCTCTTTTTCTCGTTTCCAGCCAATAAAATGTTCATAGACGGCAATGTAATTTTTCTTTCGATTTTGCGGGTAAAATACTTTTCACTTGCAATTTTTGCCTTGGCTCGTATATAGGGCGGTGTTAAATCTATTCTGGTAACATCAGAATCCATCATTTTCTATCAAAAACTCTTATTTTATAAATCTTATGTGTCATTTACACATAATTAAAACAATCTTGAATGAAAAAGAAAGTTTTACTTTTAATTGTAGATAATATTTTTTTTCAAGATGGCGTCGGCTGTCATCATTCAGCCAAATCAAAAGAAATAGTTTTAATATTTCAGAAGAGATATGATAATGTTACACAGTAATTTAATTGATCCCAGCCAATAAACATCGTGAATCTGTTTTTAGTTCTTTACACTTCATATAATTGGAAATAAATATATTATTTAATACACAAAAATAGCGATTATTCATAATTATTATGAATTTATAAAGCAGCGCGTGGGTCACGCTTAATAATGTATTTTCTAATCTGTGACAATACTTTTCTTTTTTTTTTTTTTAGGTCACTCATAATACTCATTTGCTCATTAAATAAGAGTCACTCAGACAAATTATTAAAACCGTTTTTGAATATTTTTAATCGATAACCCTTTGATTGATCCAATATGAAATTTAAATATTTTAAGCATAATTATAAGATATACACTTGCAATGTTGTATGACGTAATAAATAAAGTCGGAAAGTGATTGACCTTTGTTTGGATGTATGAGACATGACGTGTTAGTACAACAGAAAATTAAAAAAAATTGAAAAGTAAAAAGCACTAGTTCGAAATATCCAACTTTTCGCACGATTTGCAGCTACGAAAAGTACCACTTTTTGAGCAACTGTATTAAAAATACATTTTTTTATACATTTGCTCAAAAAGTGGTACTTTTCGTAGCTGCAAATCGTGCGAAAAGTTGGTTATTTCGAACTAGTGCTTTTTACTTTTAAATTTTTTTTAATTTTCTGTTGTACTAAACACGTCATACCTCATACATCCAAACAAAGGTCAGTCACTGTCTGACTTTATTTATTACGTCATGCAGCATTACAGGTGTATATCTCATTATTATGCTTAAAATATTTAAATCGCATATTGGATCAATCAAAGGGTTATCTATTAAAAAAACTCAAAAACGGTTTTAATAAGTTGTTTGAGTGACTATTATTTAATGAGCAAATGAGTATTATGCGTGACCTAAAAAAATTAAAAAGAAAAGTATTGTCACAGATTAGATAACAGTATTAAGCGTGACCGACGCGCTGCTTTATTAATTCATAATATGAATAATCGCTATTTTTGTGTATTAAATAATATATTTATTTACAATTACATATATGAAATGTAAAGAACTAAAAAGAGATTCACGATGTTTATTGTTTAGAATCAATTAAATACTGTGTAACAAACATTATCATATGTCTTCTGAAATATTAAAACTATTTCTTTTGATTAGGCTGAATGATGACAGCCGACGCCATCTTGAAAAAAATATTACAATTAAAAGTAAACATTTTCTTTTTCATTCAAGATTGTTTTTATTATGTGTAAATGACACGTAAGTTTTATAAAATAAGACTTTTTGATTGAAAATGATGGATTCTGATGTTATGAGTATAGATTGAACACCGCCTGTTATACGAGCCAAGGCAAAAATTGAAAAGTGAGAGTATTTTACCCGCAAAATCGAAAGAAAAATTATATTGCCGTCTATGATCATTTTATTGGCTAGAAACGAAATTACGAGAATTAATTAAATTAAATTCAACTTGAATAAAACTTTAAACTTACCAGCAAAGGCCTTGAATGCGACCCTTCACCTTATTTTAGCGTATATTTGCATATTTTGAAAAAAACAATCTAAGTCCCTATACGGCCCCCCTTTTGTATACTCTGACCTTTTAAACTTGTATTATTGCCATTTTTCGCAAATGTATTAAAAAACGTTGTTTGGTACACGTGTGGAAGTGTCATTTTGAACGAGTCCCGAGGAGTCTTGGCCCGAGCCGCAAGGCGAGGACAAGGTGAGGATACTTTCCACACTTGTATCAAAAACTACTATTGTTGGACAATTCGTCTCTCCTCTTCAATATCTCCGCTGGAAATCTCCAGTAACTACTCGCTGATTCACCGGTACATCAGCTACCACGACATATGCAACTATGCCTAACGTTATTATATAATGAAGGTAAATAAGAAATATCGCGATAGACCTGTTATAAAATGTATTAATTATGTGTACAAACGCGAGAGTAAATATAAAGTGTTTTAGACGACGCGGTTGGCGCAGTGGTTAATCAACTGGCTACTGAGCCGACGGTCCTGGGTTCGAATCCCGGCAAGGGCAAATATTTGTGTGATGAACTTGAATATTTGTGCCTGGGTCATGGATGTTATTTGTATTTAAGTATGTATTTATTTATATAACTTATCGTCGTCTAGTGTCCGTAACACAAGTTGTCCGATATTTATTTATTTATTATTTATAGCGTAGATTCCCTTTGAATTTAAAAAAACGCATTTTATAATGTACTAACACTAAGGTAAAGAAACCGAACCGCAAATAGTTGCATCAAACATGCTAATTATACTCAATTTACTTAAATTGAACAAACTTGACTGTTAGCAAAAGAAAATGCTCGTTACGCTATTTAGCCACACAAATGACTGCATTTATATTTAATCCTATAGATGTGTTTCCGGACTATCATAGTTTTCCAAATTTTATTGCGTTATTTGGAATGTGTAGCAACAATTACTTTCATACAAGATTCAAGGGCGGGAAACACACTATCATACGATCGTACTACGTGATTTACGCATTTGCCGATAAAATACGTGTTGTCTATCGAATTACTCCCAACAAAGCAATGTAAGCTCTTGGGACGGTGTGGGAGGTAATCGCGGTGGCCGTTGAGTGACAGGTGTGCGTAACAGCTGACCTTCCACCTTCAAAATCTTTCATAACCCACAATGGTGGTCGCTAATTACAGTTCATAGAATCAGCTCTGCAACCCAGCATCAAATAGCGGCATAGCCCAAGGAGACCTATAGTAAATACGACCGTTTAGTTCTCGGGTACAAAGTTTGAAATGGCGATCCCTGTGTAATTAGTAGGGTCATAGGTCATTAAGCTGGAGTCGTTCGTTAGCCCGCGCCACGCGACCTTCTACATAGGTTTCGTAATATGGTTTTAGTTAATCGAAGGAAACCAAATTATACGAAATCTATGATATGCAAATTAGTGTGCAATTTGGTCAAATATATCAATTAGGTATAAAAAAGTATCCATCTTTAGTTATTATATGTATCAAAAAATGCTCATGCTAATATTTTAAATCAAGAAAAAGTTTCATTGACAATGAAACATGTGAAAGGAACGGACGAGCTAGAACAACTCAACTCTTGTTTTTAAAACACAGGCCTAAAGATACTTAATACCTACACATTTACTTCTGACCACCACGTTATATGAAAAATTATTGATGATCGAAACCAGGGACGTATTTACCCTAGGGCCATCCGGGCTATGGCCCGGGGCGCCAAACCGACAGCGGCGGCGAAGGCGCCCCTGGCCGATTGCATTTTGTTTTGGTATTGGCGCCATTCAACCAACTATTACTTGTCACCTTTTTTTTGTCAATCCACAATTTAAAATTAATATGAAAAATAACAAGAACTAGTTAAGTCTTGATTGAAAACAGTAAGTTCGTCAAATATCTTCGGGGCGCTTCTGTAAGTAACAACATGCTCCAAAACATAGGGCGCGCGCGGGGCGCGGGCGCCGAGCGAGGTATAGGGGCGGGCGGCACGGCGAGAGGGGCAAGGGCAATAGGCCATACATTTCATTAGCGTTGCCAGATCGGATCTTTTTACACTATATCGGTAAATTTTGTTACTACGCACCCCCGCGCCCAACAATTTCGCGCTCGCATTTTCATCTGATTATGTTACTACGCACCTCCGCGCCGAAAAATTCGCGCTCGCTGCGCTCGTGTTTTACATCAATTTGTTTTACTACGTAGTCTACGTACTATCGGGCTACAAGTGTGTTTATATAAATAAATATTAAGGGACAATCTTAACAAATCACATCTTATATTACTTATAATGAAAAAAAAAATAACATTTTGCCATCATGATACAAGACAAGAAGCCAGCTCTACATCACAATAGTCCCTAAACATTAATATCCCACTGTAAATGTGTTTATAGTTAAGGAAGTGTCAGCAGCAGCACACTTTCGCTGGAGTTGCGCCGGCACGTGCCGTTGCGTACGCGCGACACGTCCCACGCATGCGCGCCGCTCATCATCTCCTATTTACATGCCCAATTGTATAACTCTAGAATTAGCAGAAATCGCGTAACACCCGTGGTTACTTTAGTCATTGTGTTTCTTATCCCTTAAAATATCGGTAACTAATTTGTTAGCACTGTATATAGATTTGGAAGTTTCAATTTTGCGACACGAGAGACGCATGATATTTCAGTCAACATTTCATGCGCCTTACCGATATATAGCTACCATCTTTTATAAATTTTAGACACAGCATCATCACGTTCGGCCATTAAAAGTGACAAACGTAATCTTTCCTCGACTGTTCGTAACGTCGAAGATAAAGCTTTATACTTAGTGTGTTTTTTTTTTAGAAAACATTTGGTATGTACTCCTGACGAGTTACAATGCGTCTGATCTTTGGCATACTTTTGTACTTTGTGTAGCATCAGGAAGGTTATTTCTTAAATTACACAATTATAGTTGTCTTATTTAAAAGTAACCATGACCAAATCATATTGAAATCAAGAGCCGGTAAAACTGAAGCAATCAAATCAGCATTGCAAATTGTAATCACATCAATTGATTTGATTGTGGATGGAGCTGTAAACAGAAAGCTGAATGATTACCTAATTGGCGGAATTGCATATGCATAATGTCGTGGGCGATACCGGATAGTGCTCGTCTAAATTTATAGTTTTTGTATCGCTTCTATTTAGGTGGCTCATAGCTGAACTTGCAGTATAGTATGTAAAAGACTATTTACTCGGCATCTATGTACTCATGCATCTGAGACACTGGGTTATGGATATAGATATAAATATATGATGTTAAAAAAACCGGCCAAGAGCATGTCGGGCCACGCTCAGTGTAGGGTTCCGTAGTTGCTCATCCTTCACAATAAACTTAAGTTACAGGAAAGATTTCAAGCTCTATAAAAAGGTCGTAAACGCCAAAGTAACTGTAATTACTTATTACCTTCTGGAAGTCAACTTACGTCCTTTTAAGAAAATTGTGAAATATTGCGATAACTGAAAAACGGCTCGACCGAAAGTACTTATAAAACCTCATTTTCATGAATTTTTCCATAATTTTTTGACCCGTGGTTAAAAAGTTAGAGGGGGGGACGCTATTTTTTTTATTTTCGGAGCGAATATTTTCAAAGCTGCTGACTTTATCAAAAAATATTGTTTGGGACCCCTATTATTTTTAAAAGATAGGTCTGTAACGACACCCCACACACACAAGTGTTAAAACGAAAAAAAAAACACCCCCACTTTAGGTGTTCGAGAGGTACCCGAAAAATATTTTTTTTTAGTTTTTATTTTACTGTTTTGTCGGCGTGATACATACACATACTCATACCAAATTTCAGCTTTCTAGTACTAATGATCACGGAGCTAAGCCGCGGCCGGACAGACGGATAGTTGACGACGGAACCCTAAAAAAAAGGCAATTTTGAATTTTTGTAAGCCGATACAGATTTGAAACCTTACTTTTTTATGAAAAAAATATTTTTTTAGATTCGGAATATTCTGTTTTAATAAAAAAAAAGAATATTTTATATTTTTTAAAGCGGTGGTAGCCTAGTGGTTAGGGCATGCGACTTTCAATCAGGAGGTCGCGGGTTCGATCCCGGCCCGTACCAATGAGTTTTTCGGAACTTATGTACGGAATGTCATTTGATATTTACCACTCGCTTTTCGGTGACGGAAAACATCGTGAGGAAACCACCTTAGCCCAATAAGGCCTAGTTTCCCCTCTGGGTTGGAAGGTCAGATGGCAGTCGCTTTCGTAAAAACTAGTGCCTACGCCACATCTTGGGATTTAGGTAGCCGACCCCGATTGAGAATGCATTCTCAAAAAATGGGACAAAGGCTAGGAGGATGATGATTCGGAATATTCTGTTTTATTATTAATGGTCTTCCGAGTCATAGAGTGTGAATATGTCCAACATTTGGAAAAAATGCACTTGTAAATATCCCTTACATTAAGCTTAGGTATTAGGTACCTACTCAACCAAACGGACTCCAACGCCCTATAAAACAGTAAACATGATCATACAGATTATTATTGTTTTACAGAATCAGCAAACAATATGACACACAAACATTATATTATATATAATATTTATACATTTGTATCATAGATGCTCTCAGATGTAATTATTACATTTCTACTCTGCACCAAATTGAATTTGGTATCTCAGTTTGTCCGTACCTATTTGGCATTAAGTTTGCCATTTTTACTCGCTTTTGTTTTGTGCAATAAAGTAAAAATAATTAAATTAATTAAAGTTGTTCCTCGTTATATATTACGCAAACAACTACTACCATTAGTACCTGACCTCCTCGGATTACTCCTTCATTCCCGGTGTTTGATCCCCGGTGGCACCTGCAAGTTTATCTGAAAGGAACCCTTGCTATTTGGAATTAAACTTTAGGAACTTCAGTTGAGTTCTTAAGTAGATAGGATTATGAATGTCCATGTAGCTTGTGCAACATTGTGATTTCGCTATGTGTTTAAACGTGAATTATTTATGAGTAGATTAACAAAAGGGTTACGAGTAGATACTTACGTTGAGTCAAGTACCTACTGTTCGACATGGATACTTCTCCACTTATACTCGTAAGCTCGTTTGGTCTCACTTTCAAAGTTTATACTAAAGTAGATGGTCGGTGTACCTATGTGACTGGAAAGCTTTATGCATTTACATTTTCATTCGCCTCGGTGAAATATCGTTGCTATTGAAAATATAAAACAGTGATAAATACAATTTATTCAAAAAGTTGATTATGCGAGTAAACCGTCCATTAAGTTACCAATTTATTCTTCTGAGATTTTTCGGCCCACCCATTTAGGCCCCTTGTAAAACACGAAAATCATCAAAAATAGCTTTATGGTTTTATGTTAGGTACTAATTGATTAGAAATATGATATTTGGTACTCGTAGTTAAAAACTCTGGGTATTTTAGACCAGGAACAGGTGATAATTAAAAATGGCACACATGTGCTCCGTGGCCTCAACGGAAAGAAATACGTGATTTCTTCCGCGGGTTCAGTCGGGCGGCTCACCCCGCGTCGCGTTCGCGTCCCGCGTACTTTGCTCGGATTGTTCCAAATTCGCTACGATGATCTTAAAATCCAACAAGTTATCTAAATACGAAGTTTGAGTCAAATCGTTAAAGCCGTTTTGGAGATATCGATTACAAATACATATAAAAATAAACAAGAATTGGTCGTTTAAAGTAATAGGATATAGGTACATTTGTTCACGCGAATCTCCAAAACTACTGAATAGATTTTTATACTGTCTTCACAAAATACATTAAGCTTAGCCTGGAGCAATACATAAACTAATCTTCATAATAGTCGTATGTCGAAAACAAAAGTTATCGATTAGGTATAAAAAGGTTAAAAAGCATACTACTATCTGAGTTGTATAGTCGGAATATTTACTTTATTTGGTCAACTTCAGCACAACCGTACCATAGTGGCGAAAATCGTAAAAAAATCCAAGGCTTTTGCCTTACGCGAGAACCAAGCCACTAAATTGTTCTGCAGGGCCGGGCGGCTCACCTCGCTATCGTTTTTGCACGGTATCTGTACTATATGGCCTGTAAAAAATGTTTGCAGTCTGACCGACCGAAGGCTCACCAGTGACCCCCGTGGCCTGAACGGTACAGTACACGATCACTCACATTTGTCCCCAACGGCTTGAATGGAACATCGGGCTTTTTTGCATGGCGTTCAACGTGTTAAATACATGTAATGTTTTAATACAGAGGCTAATACAAATACCTACTATTTATTATTGCTTGTCTCATACAAAAATAAAATACTTATTCCATCTGCATTAAACCTGTTAAAAAGAGAAATAGTTTTTTTTTCTTTATTGTGAAGAAATTGTCTAATGATTATGCCGTTATAGTGTACCTACAAATCCTACAATGTAAGTTTGTAGTTTGTACCTACATAGCCCTCAGGACGACTTCGTCATTGTCTTAAACTTGTCACTTTCCCAACTTGTCTCTTTTGTAAGTCGGAATTTTCTTATTTGGTCATTAATAATATTAGTATGGATGGGCATATTATTAGCACAATTTCATTTTGATCATTTAAAATCTATTAGGAAGAGAAATATCATGTTAACTATATTTTTTTAATATCAAAAGTAGGTAGTAATATATCTTGATAGTGATAGTGATGATTAACTGTAATGAAATTAAATAAATTGTAATGACTTATTTAAACTATGAATACATTAAACAAAATGAGACATTGCATGTTTCATAAATTTGTAATGACTTATGTTTATTTCCTTAAAAATCGGAAAAATCGAAAATTTCATAAATTCCCGAAAAAATAATTAGATTTTTTCAGAAATTTTCAACGCTACTTGTCGGTAGGTTCCAAAATTAAGAATCGATTTTAGTTAATTTGACCAAATTACCACTTTCCGATTGAGCAGAAATCGGATGACAATGCAATATTAATAATATGACATGAACATGACATTGATGGGATCTGATGATAGAGCCGGAGAGTGATCGTAGAAACTGTAATAAAATAAAACCGGCCAAGAGCATGTCGGGCCACGCTCAGTGTAGGGTTCCGTAGTTGCCCATCCTTAAAAACGGCTGGACCGATTTTATTCAATATAGTTTACATTGAAAGTACTTATAACGCCTCATTTTCATGAATTTTTCCATAATTTTTTGACTACCTACTTTTGATATTAAAAAAATATAGTTAATAGATTTTAAATGATCAAAATGAAATTGTGCTAATAATATGCCCATCCATACTAATATTATTAATGACCAAATAAGAAAATGCCGACTTACAAAAGGGACAAGTTGGGAAAGTGACAAGCTTAAGACAATGACGAAGTCGTCCTGAGGGCTACATAGTTGCACCTTCTCACGGGATAACAGTCTCTCGGACATTTGGGGGACGTGTGCGGACCACCAACGCTTAGAGTCCCTTTCGAAAATTCTTGGTTTGCACACAGATTTATACCTTGGAATCAAAATTTGGCCAGGGGGACTGACTACCGACGACATTATCGACCGGATAACCGGTCTCCTACTATGATGGTTGCGTTTATCACGCGATAAATAAGTGACAAGGCATCACACTTGCATTTTGTCAAAACCTGACGGATGCTGACTTTTGAGACTTGTTTGAAATCCGTTAAGATAATTTTGGTATAGAAACATTACGCCAAAAGAACCGGCCAAGAGCATGTCGGGCCACGTTCATTGTAGGGTTCCGTAGTTGCCCATCCTTCACAAAATACGGGCTTAAAACAGCGGTTTTAAGCCCGAGGTTTAAATTACGAGAAAAACGCCAACGTAACTATAGTTACTTATTACCTTCTGGAAGTTATCGATTATACGCGCCAGATTGAGCAGTATGTTTTAATGCAGTATGTCACTTAACTAATATGTGTTACGTTCGAAGTATAATGACACCGCGCGGCACTTACGTTTGCGATAACTCAAAAACGGCTCTACCGATTTTATTCAATACTAGCTGTGCCCCGCGGTGATACCCGCTCATCCCACGGGAACACTAAATTTATGCGGGATGAAAAGTATCCTATGTCCTTCCCCGGGACTGAAACTATCTATATACCAAATTTCATCCAAATCGGTTCAGCGGTTTAAGCGTGAAGAGGTAACAGACAGACAGACAGACACACTTTCGCATTTATAATATTAGTATGGATAGTTTTCATTGAAAGTACTTATAAGGCCTCATTTTCATGAATTTTTCCATAATTTTTTGACCCGTGGTTGAAAAGCTAGAGCCCCCCCCCCCCCCCCCCACTACTCTTCCGACGCTATTTTTTTAGGGTTCCGTAGTCAACTTTGTTTACAAAACAGCTGACTTTATCAAAAAATAATGTTCGGAGACCCCTATTATTTTTAAAAGACCTATTCAACGACAACCTACATACTAAGTGTTCGAACGAAAAAAAAAATCACCCCCTCTTTAGGTGTACAGTGTACGGGAGGTGCCCGAAAAATTGTTTTTTTAGTTTTTATTCTACCGTTTTGTTGGCGTGATACATACACATACTCATACCAAATTTCAGCTTTCTAGTACTAATGATCGCGGAGCTAAGCCGCGGACGGACAGACGGACAGACGGACAAGGCGAAACTATAAGGGTTCCTAGTTGACTACGGAACCCTAAAAACGGTCTTGTAAATTAAGTAGAAGAAAACTAGTACGTATCCCAAGTAGTACAGAGGCTGCAAAAGCACTTGTACAACCTTTACACAGCTTAAATTCGAGTTATAATGTCTGTTTAAGCTCTTATACATACAGCCTGTTTGCTACCTGGATATACCCTATACCATGTCCCTCCTAAGTTAATACGCGCAATGCATCATCGCGGTTCACGGATTTACGACATAACGATTTTGGAGGATAGTAGTTTATTACAACAATAAATATAATTCAATAATTATTGCTTTCGGAAAAACTCAGAACTCGAGAAGTCTTGAAGTACCAATCAACGTACGAATTAACGTACTAAATAATTCACGTGTATTGTACCCTTTTTGATAGTTGATCGAATGAGCGAAGCGTCCGTGTATCAGCTTCGTCAAAATTTCTTTCGTATGTCTGGCGGATTGGATGTTCGGATTTCAGGCTGTTCTCACATTTCTCAACCGATTCTCATGAAATTATGTGAACAGGTTCTATAAGTAATATAAACAAATAGTCGAGTCAGTTTAACGTTTTTTTTAAAGGCCGAGATATAGGGGTTAAAATGGTAAGAAATAAATAACTTGAGTCGCCCGCCGGAGTCCACGTGGTTGAATGCGTCAAGCGATCCCGCGACGCTCCAATTAAAGGCGGCGCCGGCATTCGTTGGTGGTTTTAGACGGTAGTCCGAAGCCTCAGTTAGTCCGTCATACCCGCTCTAGTCCCCCGATTAGACGAGATGCATAAACGCATTTTCCCAACGTTATAAAAACAAAAAGAAAGGTACGGGTCAACCCCACGACCTCTACCAATCCGGTCTGGAGTAGTGTTCTAAGCTTCTGCGACGTTAAGCAAATCCCGTCAAATTAAGCATTATTTTTAATTTTATTAATGTTAAAATATCAATCATCAATTTTTACATTTTTACATTTGACTTATAGGTACGCCCGTCAAATTAATTTGATTGCCACTTAGGGGCTAGTCGGGTTTCCCAATTTTCCCGACTGTGATTGCGAAGGTACTTTATTTATGTATGACTACCCTCGACTTACTATAACTACTTACTCGCATTACATCTGAGATATGTTTTATACATATCAAAACGGTATGGGTGTTGTTTCCTGAAAAACATACTGAACACGACTGTGAAATTGTATGTCTCTAATTAATAATTCCGGCGTTTTACTGCACTGGGCAGCCGAGACAATAGCCAGGTGAAGTGGACTCGAACAAAGGTCTTTGGTTCTTCTAAAAATGAAGCACAAAAAGATGTTTTTTACGAGGAATGAAAAGACATAAGTTATTCAGGAACAATGGCATGAATTCATGTTTAAGGGCAGCTATTTTTTTTTACAATATACATGCATAAACACCTGAGAAACAAAAATAGGGGGCTGACGTTTGTAAAAAGTAACATTGTGAAGATCAATCTTTTTAAGTTATTTAATTAGGTTTTTTGATGAACCTTGAGGTAACAAGTTTATAAATTGTCTATATGAAGAAGGCCTTCTTGTACATGTACATAGCGTGATTAGCGTCAATCATAGGATGGTCGCATTTACCACAGTACAGATAAAAGATACTAGACTAGTATTCGTCACTCTCGAATACAAATGTAGAAAAGTGACTTACTTAGTGACTACTTTGTCATATATCTATAGAGTGATGAGCTTCACTACAATACACCTGCTGATCATCAGAATATGTACAAAAAGTCATGTTTCCATTCGAAAATTACAACGATACACTCCATTTTCCCTCTCCCAATCTCTACAATCCCTTACCGTAACCAGGGCGCTAATTTGAGTGTACTTTGACATATATAGGCAAATAAGCGATACGCAAGTACATCTAAGCTATATATCGCCTTTAACTTCAAGTTACGTAAAGTAATATTTCACGTTACTACCCAACAAAAGTTTAGTATGCGCCTGGTATCTATGACGTAGTCGCATATAAATAAGGCGCAGACTTAATGCGACCGAGTTGGCGAAGCGGTGTACATACTTATATGTATATACTGGGTACATCGCCATCGGAGACTCCTGTGAGATATCAGAGATATATATAAAATTAGGACCCAGGTCGATTTCAGTAACGCATTGTTCGTTGGCGTACTCCCAAAATGTTATCTACAAATAACCGTTCACGTTATTGCTTTAAAACTGTTTGAAATTCCTGACCTTGCCATTCATTTTTTAGGGTTTCGTATTCAAGCTGTACGTAGCTTAGCTATATTGCAGATTGTCATGTACACAGTAAACATTACTTAAGTCGTAGTGGCCACCAACTTAGATTCAGTTTTAATCGACGTCAATAGGCGGAGTCGGTTCTCAATTAGTAGGGGTATTTTTTGTGTATATGTTTCCCGATTACTCGAAAACGGCCGAATAGATTTGAAAATATTTATTTGTTCGAAGGAGTATGACTTTCTAGTAAGTCCCATAGTCATATATAACATAACTTTATGTCGTTAAAGTCTGTTGTTAAAGAGTTTGAGAGACCTATTGATCAAAAATGGGCAACTACCAGCTAGTACCCTAAATATTAGCCTATTATGAGATTATGAAAAATATGTATTTTATTTATGACGATCATTCGTATAATTGCAATTCGTATAATTTTTTACCGTGAAATAAAATACCTAAATTTCACCTTTACAAATAAGTTACTATGGTATTTTATTTATAGGTGAAAGTATTTAAATGGAATTAAATACCGAAATAAAAATAAAAAACCATTTTGTTACATAAAAGCAAATAATTATACTTCAGTTGTTCTTGAGTTAAATAATGTTATAAGTGACTCAATAACTACATTTTTTTTATTAATGTGTATGCTACAGAACTCTACATTGAGCGGGACCCGATATGCTCTTGACCGACATTCTTTTCTGGATTGGATAATTATTTCCTAGATGCCAATAATTTACAAGAGTTAATGAGCTGGTAATATCAATAAGATACCTACCGATGCGTCGCATCGAATATTTTGGTCAGATATTTGTGATTCAAACCTATTGCATATTTCCTGTTCTTAATATGATATCGTTTAGTTAGTTATAAAAACATTGTGAACACTCTACCTATTTTCTTATAAACCAAAACTAAGTAGGATCCTGCATCGTTTAATACGTACGGAATATGTACAATCATTTCTCAAATAACGTTTTAGTCTAAGATCCCGATATACTAGAACGACCTTCACCGAGATGATTATTTGATGAAATGTATTTTATATTTAATTTAATATGTCAATAAATATATTGCTAATGGGTTGCCTAACAAATTTTAGTCCAGGGTATGTTTAATTAATAATTAAAAAAAAAATTTAAACATTTCACCGGTTTGATTAATATTAGATAAATTCTATACCAATCGAAAGTATGAAGCCCATAGAATATGCAAACGTTGGGTTGCCTATTCTTTTCCCGTCACAACTATCGGGTAGCCAGGTATAAACAGGTAAATCTATACCTACTAGCATTTTGCAACGGTCTGATTATTGAATTGAAATTAAATAAAATTAAGATTATTTTATCATGAATTTATCCAATAATCAAACCGGTGAAATGTTTAATTTTTTTTTTGTCTTAATTTTTTATAAAACATACCCTTGACTAAAATTTGTTAGGCAACCCATATGCAATATATTTATTGACATATTAAATAAAATATAAAATACATTTCATCAAATAAACATCTCGGTGAAGGTCGTTCTATATCGGGATCCTCTATTTGACAAATTTACGATATACGCGATACGTTTGCTCGTTTGCCCCCTAAGACATAAAAAAAAAAAAAAAAAAAACTTCATCATTCACAAATTAATCGTTTCAAAAATTATGTTTCACTACTTTCACGAATCATTACACTAATTATTTACTTGACAAATCCTCATATTACAAAATTAATCACTTGTCAATTGATGCAGATCTTTTAATTTGTAGGTACAAGTCAACAAAAACCGACATCAATGGTCATTTTTTTTTTCTTTTTGTAAAAATTACATTTTGTAGGTTCGTATTCAAACCATGTTGATTTATTAATTTTATGTAAGCTAAAATCCATAACTTTTTTGTATCTAACTATACATACTGAGTGACTATCTTCAAGGGCGAACCCAAAAAGTTAGAATAGGTGACTTCACAAGCCAAGATACGAGCATCACATTTGGCGTCCCCCAGGGGAGCGTTTTAGGGCCTACGTTATTTTTGATTTACATTAATGATCTGACCCATCTTAAGATTCAACATGGCCACATCCTATCTTACGCTGATGATACTGCCATAGTCTTTCAGGGGCGATCATGGGAATCAGTGTTCTTAAACGCGGAATCGGGTCTCTGCAAGATATACCACTGGCTAAAAAGTAATCTTCTTACCCTCAATGTCAGTAAAACAAACTATGTTTGTTTTTCTAAATACAACAGTACGCAACCTGAAAGCAATTTGAGTTTAAAAATACATACTTGTAAACATTCTCCCAAATTCTCGTGTAATTGCAAAGAAATTGTTAAAGTGAGCTCAACAAAATATCTTGGAGTTATATTGGACCAGCGCCTCTCATGGCACATGCATATTGAATATGTTAACGATAGAATAAGGAAACTTACCTGGATATTTAAAATACTTAGATATATAAGCTCTAAAACATTACTTAATCAACTTTATATTACCCTAGCGCAATCCATTATGTGTTATTGTATAAGTGTTTGGGGAGGTGCAAATAAAACAAAGTTTTTGGAAGTTGAGAGAGGGCAACGATGCCTGCTGAAAGTCATGTACTCAAAGCCCTACAGGTTTCCCACTAACGAATTGTATCAAATTTGTAACCAATTGTCTATGAGAAAGCTGTACGTCTTGAGTATCACACTCAGGATACATAAATCCTTGCGATTTAATCCTAAACTATTAAACCGTAGGCGAAAAAACAAAGTTGTTCCTCTTCCAACAACCAAATCTATGTTTGCCAAAAGGCAGTATACAGCACAGTCAGCTTATGTATATAACAAGCTAAATTATGAAATTAATATCTATCCACTACAACTTTATCAGTGTAAAAAAGTGTTAATAGAATGGTTGAAAAAGCTGAATTATGAGACAACTGAAAGTTTATTACATCAAATGTCATAGTTATATACACGGAACACACACGCACATACACACACACACACACACACACACACACACACACAATCCCATGCGCGTTCGCACAAACGTATGCAAACGTGAAGTAATGTTAAAAACAAAAACCTACCTTTTTTACTTTCATTATTAAATACACTTTAGTATAGTAGTAGCTTATATTTCATAGGCTAATACTTTATTTCTAATTTGTTATTAGACTTATTCGACTTTATTAGGTATAAATGTATCATTTATTTTCTTGTAAATTGACTTGTAGTAGTAGAAGAGCGGGATTTCCTGACACAGGTATCATTATACTTACTAGGAGATCCCAGCATCATTATTATTGTGTCTGCTTTAGAGAAATAAAATATTTTCATTTTTCATTTTCATTTTCACAATAAATGTCTGAAAATTCTTGGAGTTGTAATTTTAGTATGTTGACATTGTAATGAGAATAATGGAAGTCAGCAAAGACGAAGCAAATCCTGGCAGTTAGCATATTGACATATTCTTATTGGCCTAAAATTTTATCGGATAGGTATCGGTTTCCTTTAAATAGCTCAGAGGCCTCAGTACTAATAAACATGTTATTCGTTCTTGAATTGTCCATTGTCCATTACACACTCCACAATTTATTTTTGTATTGTATCAATGGTTTAGGTCTGTATGCTAAAATAACTAACGCATTTGTGTAATGTATATTTGTCAAGTTACCATTTTTGTGATATGAGGATTCATAAACTCCTAGGTAATCTGTTAGCGAAACGTTATTTTTGAAATTCATATGACAGATGTGAGCAATATAGGGACGTTACAGTGCAGGAACCATAGGTAGCAGTATTATCAACGTCAAGATAAAAGATTTAAATGCACTTTCCTGTCTATTTTTTATTTATCTTCTTTAAAATATTCTTTTGTCAATGTCATTAAATTGGACTTGAATTTTAAACAAAAAATCGGTACAAATATCCGTGATTAAGCCAGAATATTGCCAAATTGGGAATATCAAAAGCCTATGAAATTAGGCCCAAGAGGATGTTTTCCCTCAATCCGATTATGAGTTACGATATTGATTAAAAAGCAACCAAAATGTTTTGTTTTACTGCATTTTACCAATGAGTACGTTTTTTAATATGTTAATTGAAGTGGGATTAATTAGAGAATTCCGTAGCAATGCGGGGGTGAGGGTGTATTAAAACGACACAGTACCGAAACCTGCCAGCTCAGTAAACAGGCGTCCCAGATTACGTGTATCGAGCGAGTTGGCCGACCTCGGCCAATAACATGCCAGAACGTAAGTTTTTTCGGCACCATGCCAATGTCGAATGGCATGTCTTACAGAAATAGGGAGTAGGTTAAGCCTGGCTTAAATCTTATGGAGTCAATGTTTGTGATTTTCTAATCGATGTCAGGTATGAAATGTGTATTATATTACCTGTGATATTCCTCGTGAATACGCTTAGTCACGTAATTGCTCATAATTTCCAGCAGCCTTTGGATTACCGAGCTTTTATAGCTTTCAAGCTTGACACTGCCAAAATTGTTCCGCTACTTGGACAGAAGCCATTAAAATGAATCACTAAACTGGACTGAGCTTAGAATAACTGGCGAAATATTGTGCTTAGCGCTAAATATAAAAACAGTGCTAAAACGGTCTAACTTCGTCTGTTAATATGTGACTCTAACAAAATGTATACGTCATGTCATAATGAACGGTGATCACGACATATGTATATTGTTATTCATATACGGCATTTGTTGACCGGGAGTTCTCCTTTGGCAGGATGAACTTTCTAAACTTTTTAGTGCAGGAGGGAGTTGTGACGTCATACTTTTTTGTATGGGATTTTCTTATTTTTTGTTCTAAATCTCGTCATGTGGAGTATCTAATGAAAAGGTTTCATATTCCACCACTGATGGCACCAGCAGCGCCAGATTGTTTTTTTTTTTAAACTTTGTAAGGTTTGAAAAATAAATATATGTCGTATTTTCTATTACCTACATACATATAAGTTCGGAACATTTAGCAATACTTAAAAAAAAATATTCACCGTCTCGCCATGTCATTTAGGCAACTATGGTAACAGCTAACACATTATTTTCCACCTGTTGCCAGCCTATAGATGCAGTGATTGATGGAAGTTTGGTTCGAGGCCTTGTGACACGGCTCATTTACTCGATAACGTTCAAGTAGACTTTTGTTAAAAATCTGCGTGTTCATTAGTAAAAATAAAAATATGCATGACTAAAAACCACTATTCGCAGCGGCCCAAATAAATAGGATAAGAGGAAAATAATGATGCAAGAATAGATAAAAAAACTTCAGGAATGATGATAATGCCGGACTAATTTTTTAAATATAATTTAATACCATACAGTCAATCTTCGTAGACATTAATTACTTCGTAGAGCCCGATACGAATTTACCATACAGTAAATTCGTATCGGACTAAAATTGAGTACTTAATGGATTTTTTATTAATAGTGATTTGGATGACGATATCGCACATCACATGGCGGCGATCAAGTCACTAAAATAAATAAAATGCCAAAAAATATCCTGCTTAAATAAAATTCCTAATTTATTAAATTTAGTAAACCCTGATCTAATAAAATAATATCCCTCATTCTGACGTAGTCAAGCAAAAAAGTATGTACAAAATATTTCACATAAAGACACATAAAATATAGATCTACGAAAACACAACAAAATATGTGATTATGCACGAAAGTCAGCATAGACCTTGACCTTAACAAGCTTACCGCGAAGTAAATAATGCGATTTATTTATTTAACATTTTGTTGTCCTTTTCAACAGAAAAACTGTGGATTACAATACTACGACAAAGTTCTTAAAAACACTACATTACTGTTCACGCTCCATCATCGCAGAGTAAGTAACAAACGTATCTAAATCAGAGATTTTATTTGATTTCAGACACAGAACTGTCAGACTGTGTCGAAATCATTCGGATAATCCAAACTTGAAGGCAGGTAATATTGGAAGCCATAAAATATTTAATGAATCGTCGGTGTGAAGATGCAGACGGATTATGTAACCGCCGACGTCCACTAAATTATAACGAAAGTGTAATTACACGTATGATCCATTAAGGGGGCCATTAACGAGAGCGGTAACTCGCGGGCGCCGTCCCGCGCCGGCCGCGCCGGACCGGCTCAACAACCACTCCGCTTCGTTACACTCTGTTGCGCAACTCCTTATAAACTTAACCACCGAGATTGTTCACAATTTATATATAATGTCCGAACTAATCATACTGGTCGAGCACGAGAAAGGAATCCAGCGCGCCATCGTGCTGCCCCCGGTCTCGCCCGGGCAACCTTTCACCACTACTTTCGGCAATGACGCAATTACTGTTCGAACCGTTCCTCATTAGGTATCGAAAAAATAAACCAGACGTGCGTTTTTCTTTTTATTTCATTATAAAAATAAAAATACTATATTTATCATACATAACGTAACAGTAACACTGTGCACTAATAACAAGTTGACGATGAGAGGCGATGAAACAATACTGTGTCAGTTGCGCTGGCGATCTCACAATCGAACACGGGATGACTATGTACATGCGTTCGGTAGCGAGCTAGCAGTGGCAGGCGCGGTTCAGCACTTATCATAGGAATAATTCAATTGATCGATTGCTAATAAGAGTATCTACTTGAGAGTACTCTACTCGACAAAAATAAATAGGATGTTTGAACGGCCTACCAACCGTATTTAAAATATAGTCTACGTTTAATGAAGAGGGCCAGCCACGTGTCCGGGGGGACCGTATTGAGAGCTAGTAGCGCCACCGTGACCAGCATCGGCACCGCTGTCGTCACCACCGCTGGTGCCGAAGTCGGCGCTGATCTCGGCGCCGCCATGGCCGCTGCCGGCGTCACCTCCGGTGAGAGCGATACCGCCCAAGTCTCCACCGCTGATTCCTCCACCGATTCCACCACCGATGGCACCACCGGCGCCAGATTCCTTCTGGGTTTGGTACTTGATGAAGTAAACTTCGGGTTTGGAGGGCTGAGTAGGAGCCGGAGTGGGGATGACAATGTCGGGTTGCTCCTCGGGCTTCTTGACCAACACGTAGACGAGGGTCTTCTCTTCGTTCTGGGGCTGCACGGGGATGATGGGCGCGGTGGGGGTGGGAGGGGTCGGGGCCTTGATGAAGATGATCTTGTAGTGCTTCTGGGGAGGAGCGACGGATGGGATCCTGGGGGCACGGTGCTCAACGGGTTCTGGAGGAGGCACGTGCACGTAGATGTGCTTCTGCACCAAAGGAGCGCCAGAGTAGCCGCCGGCGTAGCCACCACCGAAGCCGGAGTCACCACCGAATGAGCCACCACCGATGCTGCCACCTCCGAGGGAGTGTCCGTGTCCTCCAGAAGAGTGACCGCCCCCGAACGACAGGCCTCCGGAGTGTCCTCCTAGGGAGATTCCACTAGAGTGTCCTCCCAGAGAGATTCCTCCGCTGGAGTGCCCTCCGAGAGAAGGAGCTCCGTAGCTGCTCGATGGAGCAGAGTATTTGGGTCCGGGGGCGGAGTAACTGTAGCCAACCGGCGGCTCGGGGCGGCCATAAGCCAACGCCACGCAGGCGAGTACCTGCAACAAGAGACACGATCATAAACATTGCGAACAGTTTTTCGAGTTGCAAAATCTAGGTCACATTTAAAAGGCAAAAATAATGAACGTATTTTTTGACATTGTATCAGATTCAAGTCGAGGCGAACGGGAGCAAGTCGAGCGACTGGCGACGGTTGGCGAAAATTACCGGCGACCCGGTGACGCAAGCATCGGGTTGTCATTAGCCCTCCGCGAATATTTTAATATCTTCAGAGCCTGCTCCGATTGAGCTTTACATCAACGTTGCTGCTATTATTTTATTAATTTATAAATTATATCTCCCTCAAGAACGTACTTACGTACGTTACAAGTCTCACACATTAATAACATAAACAATCCCCTCCTACCTAAGTATGTAGGTACGGATTTACTTTTATACATATAATAGCAGCGCATTAAACATTCGCAAAGCTTTTATAATAAATAAACCTAATATATTGTTTTGTTTGTTAATGTTATCAGGAACATTGATATACATTTTCTCCAAAAGTTATGTGGAGTGTCTCAGTAAGGATTCGCGGCACGGTTGAAGCGCGAGCCGGTCCGGAGATCGCACCCGCAGAGAATAACGATCGGACGCTTTCCGCAACTCGAGGAACCGCGATCTAGATTCACTTTTACTCAACGGCCAAATTTATGACTTAAATTTGTTAAAGAACCGGATTGGCCTTTGTTATTCACCAAAGAACGTACTTTGGATTGTTCTTAGAAAAAAGTGTTTCAGAGTTCTGCGATTCGTTAAACACTTTAAATAGGTACAATCCATTTGAAAATCAGCAAGTTTTTGAAAACTTTGTATTATCGCCAAAATGTGATTTAAGTTGAAATTTAAAATGGAATGCAAAATAAAACTTACGTACTATTGAATGCTAAAAAAAATTAACTCCTATGAAATTAGGCATATAAATAAGACTGTCCCCTTTTGACACTGGTTTAAACTGTAATTCAGGATCGTGAAGTGTACGAGTACATGTGGATTTAACTTTTGGCCAATTCACTTTAAATTAACGGATAAAATTTATTAACTGAAATTTTAAATTTTTTAAGCGTTTAAGGGTGTTAAATCGCATGTGCCATTAACTAACTTGACAAATTATGGATTAAATTATTTGTAAAAAAAAAACCACCAGTGAACTTACCATGAAAGCGCGCATATTGTGCGTGGTGGAGACGGCTACTATAAGGTAAACCCTTAGGAGCTGAGTGACCCGATCAAATGGAACACTGCACTGAGGAGATGTTCCCGTTGCGGTGATCTCGAGTTAACTGATGACATTCGGCATACCGACCCGCTCTTAAATACTAAGGTGCTCATCTCGTCAGAATACTCCATCCCTCCGAGCATTTCACTCGTAACGTGCAACTATCGGCATTATTTAACAACTATACGGTCCTTTCTTTTCGACGAGGTCTACGGCTTGCGCGGTGCGCATTCCATACGCCGCCTTAGAGGCACACGCTCGCTCACGCGCATGACGCCGATAACCGACCACCACCGCTTTTCGAGACTTGTCTGTTTTAAATTGCCAGAGTCCCTTTAACACGAGGGCAACAAACGTTACAAGTTTTCCAGCGCCCCACGGCTCCTCGAGTTTGCGTGTTGAGGTGCTTTTAAACCAACCCTCGCTATTAGAACGCGTCGCAAATCAAACCATTTTAAACGGCTGAGAAATGCTCGTTTAATGGACTATGAATTCGACGTTCAAATCGAATCAGCCCCGTAATAAATTTGACGCAATATCTGATATTGAACATGAATAACAACAAGTCTACTTTGATTTATTTACAGCATTAATACGAGCACGTGCAACAGTTACGTAGATTTCCCTTGATTTTGGTATCGAGGATTTAATACATAAAGTACTTGTTGTCTTGGCAGTAATAAAAATGTGCAGACATTTCCACTAGCACATATCTATGTGCTACGTTCGAAACTAAGAATACTACTTTATCAATATCGACGGTACTAGAGAGTAGGTAGCCGTCTATTTTACTGAACGTGCAAATTAGTGAGAAAATTGGCCGTCGAGGAAATAAACGGTGAGGTGTAAGTGAGGTCTTAAATATTAAAAGACATACATATTTAACGCTATGAATGAGAGAACGAGAACTGTCTATAGTTTCAAAAGCCAGACGCTCCTCGCGACCTTTATATGAATGATAAAAGTACTTCATACGTCTAAGAAACTAAGCTGCAAACAAAGTATCAGCCAGTTTCAGACAGCGGTACGGGTGGCGAAGTATGATTATTAACGCCGGTCACAAATAAGTCCGTCAAAAGTAAAAAATTGGGATATACTTATTAACTTTTCACTACCTATGTTAATACTGAAACCATTTCTGGGAATAGGGTTTTTATATCGCAATCAACATTTAGTCTTTATTAATATGACACGTGTAAAAGTTAAATAAACAAAAACCGGCCAAGAGCATGTCTGTCCACGCTCAGTGTAGGGTTCCGTAGTTGCCCATCCTTCACAATAGATGGGCTTAAATCAGGTACGAGAAAGATTTCAAGCTCTATAAAAAAGGTCGTAAACGCCAAAGTAACTGTAATTACTTATTACCTTCTGGAAGTTATCGATTTTACGCGCCAGATTGAGCGCAATCTTTTAATGCAAAATGGCAGTTAAATAATATGTGTAACGTTCGAAGTATAAGGACACCGCGCGGCACTTACGTCATTTTAAAGAAAATTATGAAAGATTTGCGATAAGTCAAAAACGGCCATATCGATTTTATTCAATATAGTTTTCATTGCAAGTAAAGTCTCATTTTTATGAATTTTTCCATAATTTTTTGACCCGTGGTTTAAAAGTTAGAGGGGGGACGCTATTTTTGTTTTCGGAGCGAATATTTACAAAACTGCTGACTTTATCATAAAATTACGTTAGAAGACCCCTATTATTTTTAAAATACCTATTCAACGACACCCCACGCACTAGTGTTAAAACGAAAAAAAAAATTTGACCCCCACTTTAGGTGGTCGAGAGGTACCCGTAAAAAGTTTTTTTTTAGTTTTTATTTTACCGTTTTGTCGGCGTTATACATACACATACTCATACCAAATTTCAGCTTTCTAGTACTAATGGTCACGGAGCTAAGCCGCGGACGGACGGACAGACGGACATGGCGAAACTATAAGGGTTCCTAGTTGACTACGAAATCGTAAAAACTAGTAAAACAATAAATGCATCTCATGAGGAAGCGAATGAAATTAGTATCTTTAACTAACCTATATTTTACTATCTTATAAAAAAATTAAGTCTTTATTATATTTTTTGGTTTATGCCAATTGGTTCCATACCATAGAAAAAATACAGTGTTCTAATACACTTTCATAGTTATTCCGAAAAAGTGTATTGCTCCCAAAAAAATCGCGAGGAAACGAAAACGCAATAAAAACATAACTAGTAAAATATAAATATAATGTCATTATAAAGTATTCAAATAATAACAATATTTGTATTAATATTTTCTGTTTTATAGATATTTTTAATGTTTATATGATGATGATGAGCGGGGTCAGTGATTCGTCATTTTATTAATTAAGTTCATCAATGCTGTAATGTGGTCAGTTCCGTGAGTTATGAACTTATTAGCATATTTAGATAAAAACACGAGAGTCGCCTGGAATGACCCAGTTACTGCGAATGCAAAACAGTGAGCAGTGTGCAAAACTACACACGCTCCTAAATGCTTGTGTGTAATCGTATCTGTGTACTTCCATGTTCACTGGTTTACAACCTAATATTGCATGTTTGAAATCAGGTGCGAGTCTTTCAAATTCTAAAGCCCTTAAGATGGACACACTACGCACCGTGAACCACATCAATAGCCTACACACTAGTGCGTACCAGTACACCAGCTCCACCTTCCGCTTTTGTTTAGACAATATTGGCGCGCGTTCTTAGCCAGTCGTAGCTTGCACGCGCATCTGCAGTCGGTCGCCATTACCAATAACGTCGCGTTTTACACAATATAGAAAAAGAACTGTGGTAGCTTTTTTATTAAGTCATATTATAGTCTAGCAACTCGGTCCGGCCCAGGGATAGTAGCGCTACAAACAGCTTTCAGAATCCTATTGAAAAAACTTTACTTTCATCACTGTGGATAGTTTTGGCTTTATTATATAAAAAATACTTTAAATTTGCGGAATATTTAGTCCCGTTTTCTCTTTGTACCTATACATCAGTGACATTCACCGACTTTCAACGTCAGTTACCAAAAATTTGTCGTTGCCAGTAAAATAATTTAGTACCACTGAAAATCCGCAATATGGCGTGGGTTGTAAAACCCCTTGCAGGGCTATTATAATTCCTCATATTTCACACGGTGTCTGCAGAAGTATTACTAAAATGCTTAGATTTCTGTTGTGATAATTAGGGATCGGACGATCGAGTGCAAATAACATAAGGAACAAGACTTATTTCATAATGGAGTAGCTATCAGTGTAACTTATTTTATATTGTTGATAAATTTGTTGACGTCGACGTACATAAAATGTCAACCTAATTATTTTATCGTTATCAATGGTGATGAATTTCGTCTATAAATAGTGGGTATAAACTTTTATTGGATGTACATATATTGTCGCCTGGTAATTAATTGTTACAAAACATAGAGCAAGCGAACTGAATCTGTTTTATTAAGTTACTAGCAACCCGCCCCGGCTTCGCATGGGTGCAACGCTATATTATGCATGTATTATACATATAAACCTTCCTCTTGAATCACTCTATCTATTAAAAAAAACCGCATCAAAATCCGTTGCGTAGTTTTTAAGAACTAAGCATACATAGGGACAGACAGAAAGAAGCGACTTTGTGTTATAGTATGTAGTGATAGTGATGTATATACCTACCTACATTTAATTTTTCAATGGAACACCCTCGAATAATATTTTCGGAATCCTCGGATGGGCAGATCAAGCTTTTATCTTCTTTTGTATTATAATAGCGGATTATCATGAGTTTCCCCATATTCTCTAATGTAAAACTGTTTCTTTTCATATCAAGAATCCATTTATTTATAGGACGAATGCTTGATTGTTTCTGGATTCACCAATGATACATTCAGACGGACCGGCTCTAAAATTAAGTTCGCTCAAACCATTAATTACCAGGCGCCCAAATTTACGTTGACATTTTATCGATAAAAAATTACGTTCACGTTTTATCTTCGTCGACATCAACAAATTTATCAACAATATAACATATGTTACACTGATAGCTCCACTCCATTATGAAATAAGTCTTGTTCCTTATGTCATTTGCACTCGATCGTTCGATCCCTAGTGATAATACCTTGGTTTTAAGTATACCTTGTCAAATGTGATTGCATAATTTACGAACAGTCCTATTTCGCTCAACTCGTGGATTCACATAATAATCCAGTGAATAAAGGAGTTAGACCTTACAAACGGTCCGGTAATTTATGAAAAAACCAGCTAAATGTACTATATTCTCCATTTTATGTTTTGTTTCTAGGACAGATAGTTACGGAGATATGCACATTTAAAAAAACGTTAAAAAATCGCAATTTCCAACTCATAAACAAACTTCTAGATTATATCTTCATTTAGAAGAATTTTAGCTAGAACAGAGCTTGGGGAATGTTGTAGAGAATTAAATTTACCATAATTTACATTTCAAAATTTGTTTCAAGGAAGGTTAGTTAGAACGCCGTCATTCAGTTACGGACTAGTCTAGGACAAATTAAAACATGTAGGAAATATAATTACTTATAAAACTCATGTCCATTTTTACATACATTTTCGGAAAATGCAATGCAGATGAAATGCAGGGGGGAATTGTGTATTTTTCATTTTAAACACTGACTAACCATCCTAGACAACATATTAAAAATTCAAAACTACCGGACCGTTTGTAAGGTCACCCATATTACTTTAGTCTCTATTCACCGCACTATAATGTCAGCGTCAAATAACCTTCTGTAGTTTGACGTAATTATATTTTGTTTAAAAACTGAATAAGCGTCTTAACGAGGCACCGACGTGCGGGCAAATATAGTTCGCAGTCACGAAAGTCGTACAACAAACTTTTTGACACTTGCGTTAAATTTGCCAAGTTGAGTAACGAGGTCAGGGATACTTGTCCCTTTGCTGCACCGAATGAGGGCTTGAAGGTCCCTACAATTACTACAAGATATTGTATTGCCGATTTTATTACATACAAACACCTACTCGATCGATTACCATAATAGCCGAATATATGTGAACCGTATTACTAAACCTTTCTTGATCTGCGGAATTTTATCAGTCTGCTGCATCTGGGTCATGGTGTTGTTATGATGTGATTATTGTTATTGAAAACATGATGGCATTGATAATAAACATAACGGAATTAATTACAAAACAGATAAAATTACTATTGTCAAATTTTCTGAATTGGCATTTTCTTTTGTTATATGTTTTCTGTAATAAAATCATAACTTACTATTTTATGCAGTTCTTTATTCGTTTTACTAGAACGAATCAAGAACTGCATAAATATAAAATATTGTCGATCGTTCTTATCTACTTAATTTATCCAACATATCTACATAATATTACACGCCTTTATATCTTTAACAACGTTAGATCTTCACTCATAATTTGCATGTTTTTGTATCTCTCCATCTCGTTGCGAAAAGTACCTACAAAACACAATCAATATCTAAAAAAAACACACGCACCCAAATATATCTACTCGGACCATCCCGCAAAGTTTTCAAACCTTCGTATTTACTCGGTCGCAAAAGTTTGAGGTTTTATTCTAAATTCTTTGGTGCGGTGAGCGGATTAGAGTAACCCATCAGTACCCGAATTTCGCCGAATCGGAATAGCTTCAAACTTATGATGGCTCGTTCAGTTTAAAACAATGGTTGACGAGAGATGTTTACATCCCATTGACGTAAAATTTAACGATATAGTTTCGCAATGTCCGTATACGTATATCCATACTTCCGTCCACAGCTTAATTAAATTAAGAAGTGTTTACGCCTTTCTTCAAAAAATTGAGTTAGGGGAGATAGGGGAGCATTGGGCAGTCGGGAGGTTCGGGTACCTTGTAAGTCGGGTCGTATGGAAGCTACTTAATTTTGTATACTGTGGTAGTTTAGCTTACTAACTGGAAACACCGCTCAGGCTAATGTTATCTGCTATTTTGAATAGTTGTCGGTGTCACATGCCGTCGACCGTTTCGTGCGTGCGAAAGTGAATATTTTGATGTAATTTCGAAGGAAATAACAACGTGATCTGTGTAAAGTCGTAAGTTTCTGTATTGTCATCTAGTTATGTATTTAGGAAAGCTAATATTAACGTATAAATGAAGGTAAAACATTAGGCCACAAAAAACTTATTTGAATTTATTTGTGAAATGAGGGGGTGGAGAGCATTGAGCACTAATTCTAAAGGGAAGTTTGGGCATGCCCAATGCTCCCGCCACTATTGTTTGTTTCGGCAATCGGTGTAAAAAGTAGGTTCTGTTACGAGAAAATTATTTCGACGTGTTTAAATTGCGTGTAAATATTGAATTTGAATACTAAATACTTTTGATGTGTCACTACTATTTGTGTTACTAATTATTATATTATTTTTTCTAAAAATGCTGTTTGAATTTAAAAAGAAAAATAAGCGACGCGAAATCCCTAAAGAGAGAAAAGAGTGCCATAGAAGAAATTAAAACCGGCCAAGAGTATGTCGACTTGTCGAGCCACGCTCAGGGTAGGGTTCCGTAGGGCACAATAGACGCGCTTAAAACTGCGGTTTTCGGTCCAATAACTCAAAAAAGGGCTCCATCGATTTTATCCAATATAGTTTTCATTGAAAGTACTTATAAGGCCTAATCTTTATGAATTTTTCCATAATTTTTTCGCCCGCGGTTGAAAAGTTAGAGGCGGGGGACGCTATTTTTTGGATTTCCGGAGCGATTTTTATAAAAAAATAATGTTTGGAGACCCCGTATTATTTTTAAAAGACCTATTCAACGACACCCCATACACTAGTACTGGAATGAAACGTAGCTAAGCCGCGGACGGACAGACAGACATTGCGAAACTATAAGGTTTCCTAGTTGACTACGGAACCCTAAAAAGGGAGCAAAAATTGAATCGCCTGCAAATCTTAGATAAAATGTATTACTTACTGAAGTAAGAATACTGAGTATTGAGTACTATATCTTTATTTTTATTTTTTTGAGTATTTATAGTTTAAAACAGTTGATCGTTTGTTGATTTTATTGAAAGTTTTTATGATTATATTATTTAATATTCAAATAATTTACCATTAAGAGGCGTATTTAATACAGTGCCCAAACCTCCCATTGAGGTGCCCAAACCACCCGACCATTGGGAGGTTTGGGCACTTTTGACAGTGTTCAGAAAATCTCTTGCAATTTGGAGACCGATTATTATTGTATAAGTGTTCTTCGTAATAATTGAAGCCAAATATATGTGCTACTAATATAAGGAGTAAAAAGCTGATTTTGTTAAAAAAATGCATTTTTATTAAGACTTAAGTAAAAAAGTGCCCAATGCTCCCCTACTTTCTAAAATTCAACTATATATTTTTTTATTTTTTTTTATTAATTAAAGTATACAATTTAAATAAATACAATTCCCTGCAAAACTGTCAGTACAGTTTTTCTGCAGGTGTGAGTCTCTATATAATAATTTCAACAAAGGTTATTCCTAAACACTTGAGTGACACTTTGAATAGACAACTTTATCATACAAGTGTCTGCAATAGATGCTTTTTTAAGTGGGTCTCTCAACTATTTTCTGCCACTAGTTGCCGTGGTGATGTCCCCTGGGTCACTTTTTCAAACTACGATTTTCCGTGGTTATATTTAGCAAACGCTTTGTAATTTAAGCAGTTATAAGCCCTTTGTAGACTATCTCCTGACAATCAACACTTTTCTCAGAAGTTTAATCACTATTGTCCCCTGGGTCACGGGACAGAATAACAGCAAGAAAAAGTTGATCCACCTAAGTACTTTTTAAATTTGGACTTACCTACTTGGCTCGTGTCGGGTATTCTCGGGCAAACTATTGAATTGAGTATGTAGGGAATTCTTTTGCTCAATGTTCTGTCTCCATAGTAGTTCCTGATCCTTGGTACCTCAAATTTGCCCGCGGATACCGACCTTGTACCATGTTTATGTTCTATTAGTATTGGGTTATGCTCTCGATTGCCATAAGATATTTATGTTTTAAACTAACGGGGAAAATATTACAAATTTTAAATAGCTTGAAATAATTACCATTACATTTATTTTTAGTTTTTTGTCCACTATTAATTTTAGAAATCTTATTTGTATTGCTTCTAATTTATCTATTAAAGATATTTAATTACGATCATCAAATCTTTAGCGCTTATAATAAATTAAAACCGAACCCAATTTAGGTACTAAAACAAAACGCTCCGTTATTATTTAAATAAAAAGTCGAGTGTAAAAGTAGGAACTGTGTAGGTACGTACCTAATAAAACGGAAAAGCTATTGAACGATCTGTCTAAAGATCTATTTTAAGATCTGTTTGATAGCCCAGCATTCACTTTAAATCCGGGTTACCTATCTGAAACACTAAATAAACAGAATTGGATCTATAGGGAGGAACTTTGCTATTTAAATGCGTATTCCATATTTTTTCGATAAATGCAATAAATAAGCAGTCCTTTTTTTCGTACATTACACTTTTCAGATCTGACACAAACATGTATGATTGTTTACGAAAATCGTGATGTTTTACTAGGTACCGCGATTCATTCCTTATATACAATCTTTTAGGTATGTTTGGGCTGTCAAAGTTCGTAAAAGGTATATGGATATCGTAGCAACCGCTATAATGTGACCTGGCACCTTGAACTATGTCGTGCTCGGTCGGAACGTCCGCGGGCCGGCGTCCATCAACGAGCGAGCGAGACTCAATAATCATTTCGAGAGTTACATTATTATGTCAACTTCACTATCCGCGAAATTGAATACGCCCTGATATTAATTCGCAAATATTATTGTTTGTGGTGATCAGGTATATAAATTATTTTTTGATTAGTAATAAAAATTATGTTATACTTTCAAGGATTGCGAAACTGCTCCTAGTTACTACTACAAACTACTTATACTGCGAAAGTTTTCAGCTGCGTCGTCACTCTAAGTGAGTTAATGTGGCCTCAGCACAGACAAGTGGGCCTCAGGCAATCATATTCTTCATAACAACGAAACAGTTTTAAAATAAATGTTTTAAACTACCTTTCGAACGAAAATAACGAGATACCATGTATTTAATATTTTAGTCATTTATTATTTCAACCATTTACTTTAATTGTTTATTTTATTTTAAGTGGAACACCGTCACCATTCGTTCATTAGCTTTATCAGATAATGTCGTTGGGCTCAGTGGTAAACGAAGTCGTTCGTATAAAAACGCTCGCTACTTTTCTTTATTGCCGCATTGGAGAACGGACCTTATGGTAATCAGTAGTGATTTAGATACGTAACTGAATTAATAAGATAATTTTCCCTCGCAAGCTCCTCGTTATTGCTTGGAGGTCGTCGTTACCCAACCAAGAGGTATACGGCTTAGCAGCCGAACCTTGACGTGACCTTTCCTGTACATTCACCCACTACTCAAGCCGAAAAGAATATAATAATGAATGGGAATTAAACTTCCCTATTTTTTTATCGCCTCGAGCCTATAGTTACTACAGATCACATACAGAGGCAACCGGCGTATGATGATTCATTCCATTATAATTTCACGACGTCAATCAATGCTGTTTATCGTGGACCCCAAATGTAGGATTAACTGCAAATAAAATAATATCAATAGACGTTAAACGATTACTTCTTCTTCTTTGTCGGTTTCACTCTTAGCAGAGTGGTCGTGGTCGTCATTTAAGATGTTGGTGTCAAACTTCACAACACGCCGCCATTCTTCTATGGTAGCCGCCTTCCTCGTGCATTCGTGCAGTGACGATGAGCCATTTATTGCAGCTTTTATTTGATCTGTCTATCTCATAGGCGATTTTCCTCATGGCCTGGTACCCTCAACCTTTCCCTGGACCACAAGTCGCTCAATAGCCACCTCCCCTCGGCGGCATACGTGACCAAAGAAGGTAAGAATACGGGACTGTACTATAGTACGATAAAGACGATAAACGCTGCTCGATGCCGAGTTTTCGAAGTATAGACTCGTTGGTACGGAATTCAGTCCATGATACTCCGAGTATTCTCCTCCAGCACCATATCTCTAGGGCGTCTATCTTTTTCTTCTCGACTTCCCGCAGGGTCCACGTTTTTTCGGCGTTCAGAAATAAGGGGAATACAAAGTGCGCTAACGAGCCGGATTTTTGTGGCTTTGTATATGTTGTGATTCCTCCATATTTTTCTCAACCTGTCCATTGCAGACCTAGAAATTGCCATACCCCTCTTCACTTCGTCGACACATCCGCCGTTATTCGTGATTAAGGCTCCCAGATAAATTTACGACTGGACCACATCGCAATTCGCAATTTGTGTAATTTCTGGTGAATTGTTATTCAAGCGGTCGATAATCATCATCTTTGTCTTATTCCGGTTTATCTTAAGTCCAAAGTCTAGGGCCTAGAACGCGTCAGCCTAGACTCTAGGCTGACGCGTTCCATCTTTCCGAGAAGTTCTTCCATGTGACGGGGACTTGTAGCAAACAAAGTGGTATCGTCTGCATATCGCAAGTTGGAGATCTTCATACCGTCGATCGAGATGCCATCTGTCCAGTCTTCAAGTATAATTCTCATTATGAGCTCTGTGTACACATTGAATAGAAGTAGAGAAATAATACATCCCTGACGGACTCCGTAGTCCGCTGCGACGAAAGTGGTTGGATAGGCATCATCTGCGCGTACTGCGGCTGAGCTACGTATCTTCATACAATCTGCGCAGGAGGTTGTACCACGTGTTTTTGAACACCCATCGCCGTCAATGTTTCCCTTAGTTTTGGCCACTTTATTAAGGCACATGTAAAAGCGGCAGAGCGTGTTTTATTTTTAATGGGAAATTTTAAGTGACATGTTTATCAACCAATTCCTTCTTGGAATTCAATGACTCTCACATCGGTTCAGTGGTCCAATCTGTAGGACGCCCGAGATGGCCTGGGAAATCAGTTGGAAACGCGGGTTCGAACCCCGCCTGCCAACTATGTATTGAATTTTGAATGTTTTTAACATAAATGGTTTCCGCTAGCAGACGTTACCGATTTAATAGTAAATAATTGGTTTTGAACTTTTCTTGTAGCACATCGTTACTATCGATTCTCAACATAATTTTAGACGATGTTGCCGATCATGAAGTCATAATCTTTACGGTGGATATGGTGGATGGTCTAAAGCATACAAGAAGCAACTTGTTGAAAATATTAATGGCTCTCGTATCGGTTCAGTGGTCCAATAGGTATAAGTTCGAGCCCCGCCTGAACTACTGATATCATTTTTGCTTCCATATAAATCTTCATCGTAGTAGCTTTTATTTTTAAACTGGTTAATAAATGCTTAAGCTATGAAAATCATCACGAATCTGCATTTAATTTCCCCTATTATTCTGCATCACTGAAACACTCGACGATAAGACGCTATATGATGCACAAGCACGAGCGACGAGACAGACCGTTATGGCATCCGCTTCCGCAAACATCTCGATTCTCGACGTTGCGTTGTCATTCCGTACGCAATACGAGTACACTCGCCACGAGCAGTCGGGAAGTCCATGCTTCAATGCACATTCAGTAGTCATTCGATACGAGATGACTACGGACAGATAGCCACTCATCCACTCATAGACAATACTTATGTATTCATTCTTTTATAATATTTTATGATAGCTTCTCTTGTTATACTCGTATTATTTACTAAAAAGTGGCATATTTTTTCGTGAAAATTTTGAGATTCGAGCGTGTTAAACGCCCGCCATTATGGCGCACTTTGCGTGACGTCACAGTCAAATAGTCTACAGGCAAGAAGAGAAAAAATCTTGTATTATGTTTTAGCGTCAGACGTTACATAAAATTACTCTTATGCGGTCATAAAAATGAACGTTAATATAAATCTTGGGTAATTATTTAGATGCCTACTGTTATTAAAAAACAAAGATTCGTATTTTCGTAGGATTTCGGAAAAGGCCCAGAGTCGTTAATATTAATCTACATCAATCATTCTTTTCTTCAACGCTTGATCTCCTTCCGGATCAAAATGGGAATTTTAAAAATTCACAGGAGCGTGGTCTGGGGATGAACAATTTTTCAATAGGAATTTATGAAACAGTATTTACCTACAATTGTGTTTATTGTGTCACACAATGTAGCATATATAGCAATAAAAAATATGCACTATAGACCCTCCAAATTTACCAAATACAAAACAGTAGTAGCGAATACTATATTATAAGTTATTTTGATATAAACTTATAATTTCATTAACATCCACTGTAATAAAAGTGATGAATCTGATTTGCGTGGTTCTGCTGAAATTCGTTACTTACCTATTTCAAATCTCTAGTCGAGGTATTATTTTACCATGCTACAGTAAAATATGATGTTACTCTAAAAATGGGACACTACTTATTACAATTTGTCATGTACTTATCACTAATTTTATCTCGAAAACGAAAATTATAAATATATGTATTTTTGTTAAAATTTGCCTTGATCGTAAACGAGTTCACGTTTAAAATTACGTTGCATAGCTACTTTAAGCTATATGGATATTGTTAATGAAGAAATTTTTGTTATACTCGTACAACCTATGTATTTCATGCGATAGTAAATATATATTTTTTACAATGCATGTGCTCGAAAGACCGTATTCTAGGCATTCAAACTGTGCGGAAAGTAGTACTTTTCCGCACTAGTGCTTTTTACTTTTCAATTTTTTTTAATTTATAGCCGTATCTGACAGCCTGACACAAAGAGGTTTTATTATTTACAAAAAGTTTGATAAATAAGTCAAATACCGATTATTATCACGTATAAAAGTACAATAAAACCAATATTTCATTAATTAATTCATTTAACACGTCATTAATTACATTAGATATAAAATTTGATTAATAAACGAACTTTAAATCGTTATTCATTAAATAAATTTGGCTGAATGTACACGCGCTTGTGCCATTTTGACATAAGACGAATATTAAAAAAATACTTTTGCACATGCGCAGTAGTAGATTATGTCGAGCGCGGTTTCCAAATAACTCCGCCATTTTTTATTGATGTCTAGTTAATTTTGAAGTTGTTTTGTGCAAATCTGCTGAAATAATGCGAGATAAAGGGACGAATCATGAATTTAAGCCCGTAAAATGTTATTGAAGAAGTAAAAAATGTGAACGACGGCTTCTTGTTGGATAAATCAAATCAAAATACTTTTTTTCCAATGTAAACAGTCTTTGTGAGTATTAAATTATTTTCTATTTTCTCGTACATGCATAGTAAAGTTTTGTACGGAACTCGTGTGTAAGATGATTTCCGACTCGTGTTTGTTTAATCACTCGTCTGAAATCACCTACCTTCCACACTTGTATCGTAAATAACTATTTTATGTCAGCTCAATAGCTTCCTAACGTCCTACCCTGCTATGAAAAGTGCGAAGCCTGGGTATAGACGTACGTTAAAATTCATCCAGCCATAAGGATGCAAAACGTGCCACAGAAGACGTACCTACTTAATACGTGCCCTTTAACACATAACCCACCTACTGACAAAGTCGAGTAAAACACATAAAAATTACTCGTGTTAATTAAGAAAAAATAACATTGTGCGCACGCTATTAATAATTGTACTTATTGAGTTCATTTGTACGGAAAATAAAAAGCTCTAATGCCGAAAAACAAAGATGAAACATGAAAAAGAAATAGATCGAAGATAAATGACCATTTCATAATTCAGAGTCAGCCAACGGCTCAATAAAACAAACCAACTTCCTATCGAAGAGCGAACGAAAAGTGACAGTTGCAATGAAATGCGCAGTGACAGGCGAGTTGCACCACTAAGTGCTTAATTATTTCACCGAAGGTCAATCGAGGGGGCAGGCTGTTAATTTAACAGACACTATATATTTCTCGACAGTCAAGATGCTGTGAACTGTGGTTAGATCAAGAAAATGCTAAAAATGTCACAAATATACATCGAACAAGCTTTCTCCTCTAAAATTGGTACAATAACCTCAATGCAATCTAATTTAATTTTTTATAAATTATTTATAATTTTTCATATATTTATGACAATCATCAGGGTACAATCACTTCGTGTCACAATGGCTTATTTTGACCCCTTGTCAAACAATCTACAATGTCTCACTGTTCGTAAATGATGTATTAGGTATTTCTTTAAGGGTACAAATAAGATGGCATTTTTGGCAAGTCGTTTTTAAAGTACCCTTTTTTTTAGGATAGGATCAACTATTGTATGCGTCAGAATATCGGGTAATAAGTAAGAAGTAAACTTATTTTTTATTACTGGACGCGTCTCCTTTAATTGTTGGTCAATTAAGATATTCAGTATTTCATTGATGTATTGTATTCGGCCTATAATCTAAAATGATTGTAAGATTACGATCTATTAACATTTACATGTACTTAAATGGACTATGCCGTAATTCTACTTACAATGTAACCTGTCTGATCCGCCATACTTTCGTAATGATATTCACAAGCGGCTTTGCGATATTTTTTTATTTACCTCGGTATTATTTAAGTTGTACAATACACCACTTTATCAATTTGAACGTCACGTCATAGTTGCGATTGTATTCATCCACGTGCGAAAAAGTTTCAGCAGGCTTGTGATGGTCATGTTTATCACGTATTTAAGCAGACGTTTTATCACTTACCTATATCTAACAATCATAGGCCGTGAACTCTCAGTCTCAAATTGGCGACTTTTATATACCTTGGTTTACAATCAACTACGACGTTTTTTTAGTATTTGTAGGAAAGTTAGTCTAGATATATATTGTTTGGTACGGTACTCTAGATATATATGGTTTGGTACGGAATTTGGCTGACTTAAAAAAAAACATTAAAAAAGTAGCTCCCGCGAATGCTGATACCATCGAGTATATATTTCTATCTCTTTTATATTCCTTCTTTGTTAGTTATTACGACCCATAATTACTTAGTTTTAGGCTTGTTATGTAGATAATGAGGGACGATTGTAGGGAATATTCCATAGCTATCCCTTGACTTTGCTACGAATTGCACAAGCACAACAGTTAACTATGTTAGATAATGACGTTTGTTCGTGGTAAGTAATTATGTAATGTAATGTATTAGTAGGATCTTGCCTTGAATCAAGTCAGCCATTGGCCATAACAATAGCCTACAATTAATGTACTACCTATGCAAAAATTCACAGTCTGTATATCTGGATGTTTCCATATCTACTTAATTAAGACGTGATTTTTTAATTCCTGCACTGTACAATTTAATATTCATCGAATAATCGGCAATGTACACAGATATTACGTATTACGTTATTGCAACTTTAGATACCTATAATATATATATAAGCTATATTATCTGCTTTAGTTGGCTATACCCATCTCATTCAAAGCACCTTTTCTAAGGAAAGCCGTAAGCCTCGGATCCCGGAGGGATGCCTGCGCTCGTTTCCTCGAAGATGTCTCTTGCATATCTGTCCATATATGTATGTGACTTTGAACAATGTTCACAAAGTAAATTGCTTGAAAGGATGTGTTCGCCAAACACATTCACTTTTTATTATACTTTCAATGGCTTACTAGGATGGATTGTGTAAAAAGCCGGTTAGTATCTCCGTTGACCTTAACGATCGATCTTACAATCTTCATAGAATTTTTGCGATTGTTTTATATTTATTACACTGGCATAGGCCTCGATAATTTATATTTTATAGAGCTGCTACTTTACTGAGTCATTAAAGACTCGTCTGGACCATTAGATTTCTTATGTACAATTCACATATTTAGACCGGGCCGGGCCGGGTCGGCTGCCGCCGCGTCGCAACGGGCGCTCTGGCAGCCGGCAGCGGCCGTCCGCGTCCAGTGACCAGGTCGGGCGGGTTCGGCTGCCACCACGTTCCAGCGGACGCTGGAGCGCCCGGCGGCAGCCGACTGCGTCCGTCCGAGTAATTAAATTCTAGGGCGACGGACGTGCGAGCGGAGCCGATTGCGTGCGGCGGTAACCGAACGGAGCCGATGGCGCGCGGCGGTAACTGAACGTAGCCGATGGCGCGCGGCGGTAACTGAACGTAGCCGATGGCGCGCGGCGGTGACCGAACGGAGCCGCTTACGCGCGACAACAACCGAGCACCTCCGTCCGCGTCCGCAAGCGCCCGATCGGCCGGCAGCGGTGCCAATAACATTCGAATATGGGATCTGACTGTCGCAAAGAAGCTCTACATTCGTTTGGCAACTATTTAGATGCGCTTGAGCGCGCGCTGACTCCGCCCGGTCGGTGGGAATCGTACATTAGTGTAGGTACCTAAATAGTTATATATAATAATTTTAGTACCTAAATAGTTATACTTGTCTTGTTATAACAAGACAAGTTTTTTTGGTAAATATCTTGAAAGCCCAATATTATTGGTGTGATGACATACGGTCGGTATTAGGTATTTAATAAATTATTGCAACGCAATGGCAAACAGTGTCAAAATAATATTTATCAAGTAAGATAGATTCCAATTCCTTGTTTGCTTCTTATGTTAAAGTTGTCTGTCTGAGTTATTAACTGTCGTTAAATTTTTCACCGTCTCATTTCTCCATTCTGTCATTGCAGACACTACTTAATAGATTGATATGGAACTTTCAGTAGTATCATATTGAATGGCTCTCGCATCAGGTTCAGTGGTCTAATAGGTAGGACGCCCGTGTTGGCCTGGAAAGCTTTTGGGGACGCAGGCGCGAACCCTGCCTGAACCATAAATCAGCTTTTCGCTTCATTGTAAACAATTGGTTTAAGTTAGCAGACAAAAAAAAATTACATCTTAGATATCAATGGATACGTGATAGAGTTGCGCCGCCTTAAAGCTCTGTGATCTCTATTAGGTACTTAGTTATAGTTATTAGAGTTCTACAGTGGCGAGTAGTACGCGCCCCAGATACGAGCAGACGCGATGCCGTGACATGAAAGGTAAGTGCTCACCTAATCCGGCACTCGGAACTGTATATCTAGCCACTCAATTGCTTTTGGTAACTACGGCTACCTGTCACCGCTCTTATTTTGTTATATAAATAGAGTCCAAGTCAAAAATCGAAGCAATTGAGTGGCTATTTACATATACGTACAGTCGAGTTCATTTACATCTACACACTTACGAGAACAAAAATATCTGAACACGACCCTATTGTCAGGAGCATAGTTAAAATCGTGTTCAGATATTTATGTTCTCGTAAACGTGTAGATGTAAATGAACTCGACTGTATGTATATAAGTTGCACAGTCATACCCTCTAATATAGTGCATTAAGATTGAATTCTTGTTTTTACAAGATTCGATTCTTTTCTCCTGCCGCGCTTTATATATATATATCTAAACATTCTAAATTTAAAAAGGAATTTTTATCTTTCATTTACTTGGAACTATAAACGCAAAAATAAATAAATATCAAGGGACAATCATACACAAATCGACCTAGTCCCAAACTAAATAAGCAAAGCTTGTACTATGGGAACTAGACGACGATGTACATCATATATAAATACATATATAGATTACATCCATGACCCAGGAACAATAAAAAATATTGGAGTTCATCACACAAATATTTGCCCCGGCCGGGATTCAAACCCAGGACCGCCGGCACATTAGACTTGCCTACTGTGCCGGCGGCGTCTACAAACTGCGCCAAACGCGTCGCCAAAATTGTATATGCTTACGGCCATTTGGAAAAGTTTGTGTCTACTTAATAAAAATATGTTTATTATTCCTTGTTATAATTTAAAATTACTTAAGAAGAAGCTTAAATATGTGAGACTCGCCACCAGTATAAGAAGGAATTAGATAACTCGCGTAGAGCACGCGGTAAATCGAATAGTTGGTTCTTTATTTTATGTTACACACTTGCCACAATCGTAAAACAGCCAATAAAATCTTTTTAAGGCTCCGCTAGGGACCTTCCCGTTCTGTAAATACTTTTTCTATTAGGTACATTATTAATTTTGCATGTCGCTTATTTATTCTAAGGAATCCTTGATGAGTTTGGATTTTTAAGACACATGCATGTTCACTCGTAATCTCTACTCAGGTTCTATTCTTGCTTGTACACGGTGTGATCCACTATTTAAATGAATGGATTAGCGGAGAACTTTAATGGAATTTAATTAAGCTTTTATTTTTAGTACCTACCACCCCAGATGATAAATATCTAAATTAAACCCAGCTCCTTCTAATAACTACAGCTAACGTACTCGTAATTTAAACTGATATACACTTTTACTAGTTTATAAACAAATGCAATTTTACGTGCAAATGGGAGTAATTCGCACAGCAGCTGGGACCGGCGGGCAGCGCACGCGTGGCGAGCATTCCAAGTATGCTATTTATTTGTTTCATCTATTACCTAACAGACATTTAGAAACCCTGCTGATTCTCATCGTTTACTTCATACCTGATAGAATTAATATTATTTGAATTCCGTACCAAAATTGTGCCATTGGAACTGTACTGTGTGTATTCCTGCGTCGACATATCGGCCTTATCCATTAACAAATGTGGCTTTGAAAATTTTTTTTTAGTAAATTTGGTCAGATTAATGCACAGCTTTCTGATGGATTTCATGCTTTTTAAACTTAACTTAGTATTGTATTTATTTGCACTTTTTACCAACATTTTATCATATTACGGAGCATAATTGGCCATAGAAGGTAAATTCTCATCAGGCAATACCAACGTAATGGAATAATATTAACCAGACCGAGGTATCGTACGGCCCACGCGCTTGCCTTCACTCCGATCCGAACAGCTTTTAAAAGTAGCGTAGCAATTTATCTGGCAGATAATCTAAGCCAAACAGAAGTCGTCATTAACCTGATGCTGCACGTCGTTCCGGACCAAAAACTGACAGCATGTGGCAATTCTACTTTCACTCTCAGACCAAATTACCGCACTTACCCTATTGGTTAACACTACATATCTTACTCGTACTCGCTTCAATCGATCAAGTAGTAATGTTATGTACTTATGTAGGTTGTTGCGTATTCCTATTTTGTTTTAGCAAACGCGTGTTGTCAATGTTGCTAAAAGTGTGCTTCAGGCTTCAATTTACGCGGCTGTTGAGCTTGTTCAAAAAGTTCTCAGGTCGCTGCGCCGCGCGCCGCGCACAACGCCAGACATGACAGCTCGAAATGAGTCCGTCAATTATACAAATAATGTAAAGTTGCGTTAACAGTACAGATCGGCTAAGTGCGAGTCGGTATCGACTCGAGCATCCCGGTCCCTTATTATCAGTAGCAGACTTAATTGTAATCTATAGGTATAGGACTATTTTCTGTATTTTTTTTAATTTTTAGGTTCAGTATTTTAGGAGGTAAGGGGAGTGCGGGGAAATCGTCAATCTTCGCCTATTTTGATAAATAAATTCATAACTATTTAATTTAAATTTATGAATACTATATATTTGAGATGTTCATAATGTAACCTTTCATTTGATATGTCACACGAAATAGTTTGCTTTTTTTTTTTAACCCCCAAAACTGGCTCCCATGTTTAAAATTAATTGGTTTACGGTACGTTACGTTACACGTCCATTTTTGGGTCATCAATTTACATATCTGTATCAAATTTCAACTCAATCGGGCCAGTAGTTTCGAAGAAAATTGGCTACGACAGACTAACAAACAGACACAGACACACGAGTGATCCTACTATAATGGTTCCGTTTTTCCTTTTAAGGTACGGAACCTTAAAGAAGGTCCAACAATATACTTAGTTCCGTTGCTGGGTACATTGTTAGACCCTTTTTTAAGGTACCTTCGTACCTTAAAAAGGAAAAAGTGGCATATTATATTGCCTAAACCCTTAAAGTAATTCAAGCTAAACAAAATGCTTAGTGATACTTATAACACATACTCAACATTTACTTATTATGAACTGCTCTTTTTGTACACTTACATAATTTTTTTACCAAGTATTCTAGAGCTCCTAAGGAATAATAAATTATATCCCGACTTTAACTACAAAGTGGCAATGTCTTTATCAAAATTACATTATGTTCTGATTAAAACGCATAAAAAATGAAATTATCTTGGAAACTAAGCCGAATCTAGCCAACTTCATGCAACATTTTATTTAATGTCTGACAGTAAATGGATTTTTAGACGAAAACGAAGCTTCAGCCTCATTTTCGGCCAAAACAAAACTATTTAGACAAGAAAATATGTTTTTTTTGCTATATGAAGTCTTTTTTGATTTTTTTTACACATAAGAAGAGAAAGAGGAAATATGTACAGATATGCTATAGTTTAAATGAAATAGATATAAATAAAAAACCGGCCAAGAGCATGTCGGGCCACGCTCAGTGTAGGGTTCCGTAGTTGCCCATCCCTCACAATAGACGGGCTTAAAACAGCGGTTAATTCACCCCCACTTTACGTGTTTGATGGGTACACGAAAAAAAGTTTTTTTTTACCGTTTTGTTGGCGTGATACATACACATACTCATACCAATCAAGCTTTCTAGTACTAATGATCACGGACAGACGGACATGGCGAAACTATAAGGGTTCCTAGTTGACTACGGAACCCTAAAAACACGATAATCTCTTTAGAGCATATAAAAATTACAACTTAATACAAATAAAAAATTGCGTGTGTCTGCAGAGTGGAACCACGAGCGGACCTGATTTGAACCCAAAATTAACAGAATGTCGCCTGATATTGCCGACTAAAGAAACAATAGTAAGAAAACTGTCTTATTGTTATGTAGACATAAATTTGTCCATAATAAGACATACAGCCATGAGCCAGCCGTAGGCTCATTTGTTTCTAGGTTTGAGCTTGTATGGCGTAATACCTTATAGGTAATAAAGCAGACTGAAGCTGGCCTCTTACAATTATTATTTTTATTTTCTTTATGATCGTATTATCCAGTTCAGCTCTACCTACAAATAATACCTTTTATAGAAACCCGCAATGTGAAAAACCAATGAACTTGATATTCATTAATTTTATAGGTGGCATATTAAATACATACCTTTGCATATTTGTCAGACTAGGCCGATACGATGATCTGATCCATACGGCAGGGCCTACATTCGACGAGGAATTACGATATCTCCAATTTATTAGTATTTTTGATATATATAGATATATTTGCTATTCAAGCAACATTTAGTGATATTGACATGGCATTATTTTAGATGAGGTATTAGATAATTAATAATTATGTTGCTTAGTCTAGTAATTTCGAGTTAAACGATATGACTATCGCCAGTCGTGATATTTAAACCTATATAAAGGAGATCATATATCATTTACAAAGAATATGTTATAATCATAACGGTTACTTCAAAAAGAGGACATAGCTAAAGTAAATACATAGTTGTGTTATTTCGCATAGATTTGAAAAGAAACATCGAATTTTGGCCTTGACCCTGGCGCACCATGAGCGCTGACGGAGCCGGTTTCATAGGCATGCATTGTTAGGCAGTTTATGTAATACACATAATTTCCAGTTGCTTTTATCCATAGTATAAGAATAGGTATGTGGAGTACACAAGATGTGGAGGGAAGTCAGATTCGTTCCCTGTGAGGCGGGAGAGCGGAGTGAATAGGACCAAGTATACCTCTTTTCATTCTTTATTGCTGGTCAGTGACGTCTACTAGGACTTGTCTAGTATCGTTTCCGTGTAAAACAGATATCATAAATTCATTTTTTATGTTATTTTTGTATAGTTCTTTATAAATATATGGGTATATGGCTGAAAAGGTAAAAATCACAAAAAGTTTTTTTATCCAGTGAGGTAAATTAGTTAAATTTCATTAACATTTTCAAATTATTATTATTATTTTAAAAAGCTCAGTTAATCTAGTTTCTAAAAATATATACATGTTGAGCACTTCTCATACAATCAGTATGTTAAAATATATGTTTACGTCGGCATAACCGACGAACGCATCTTTTTCGCTTCATTAAATACATTAAATAATGATTATTAACATGCTTTTACATATAATATTTACCATATACGTCCAAAAAAATCAAATTGATGTAATTAAAACAAAATATTTTTTTGCTAATGTATCACGAGCACATGGGATAATCTCAATATCAACAATTTATTTAAGTTACTGTTTGTATGAAGAGTGCCCAAAATGTACATGTTTTTCAAATCTAGATTAAATTTGCTATTTTACAATATTTTTGTTAGTTGTAAATATTCAGAAAACGTAACTAAATTATCTCCCTGAATAAAAAAAAAATGTTATGAAACATTTCGGAAATACACACATATTTTTATATGGTAATATGAATAAATAACACAACAAATTAATTGCTGATATCTGTTTTAGATGAAAATTATACCACACAAGCCCTAGTAGCGTTAACTGATCAGTAATAAAAACAGAAAAAGAGGTCTCCTCTGTCCTATTCACCCCGCTTTCCCGCCGCACAGGGGACGAATCTGACATCCCTCCACATCTGAAAATAATCACCGCAGAATATTCTATATGTGGTAGAAATGTCGTGGTTGTATCCCGATGCACACAATTTCGCGACTTAGCAAAATGTACTAGAGCACGCAGGCTAAGCTTAACATCAACTTTTTTTTCAACGTATTTTTTGTATTAGATGTGCCCAATATGTATACATTTCAAAAAAAACAAAATTAAATTAGCTATTTAGTGATATTTTTTTAAACTGTAAACATTCAGGATATATGACAAATTTTTCGGTCAGAATAAAAAAAACTTGTTGTGATTTTTACCTTTTCGGCAGTATAGCCAAATTTTTATGTTAAACTATACTTAAATAACATAAAAAATAATGATGTCTGCTTTACACGAAAACGATGCCGCACGAGCCCTAATAGCCTTAACTGCTCGGTAATAAAGAAAAGAAAAAGAGCAGTACTTGGTCCTATTCACCCCGCTCTGCCGCCACACAGGGGACGAATCTGACTTCCCTCCACATTTGAAAATAATCACCGTGGAACGCTCTATGTGTGGTAGAAATTTCATGCTTGTAACCCGATGCGCACAATTTCGCGACTTAGCAACTCTACTATAGCGTCGTCATCACGCTATGATTGGTAAGTTGGGTCTGACGATCTGTTTCTGTGAAGCCAACTGTGGCTGCCTTGTTACTTGTATGAATTTCATAAAATCGTGGGGAAGTGAAGGTAGGACACCAGTATGCTTTCAGTTCTTGATGTTGCATTCTTTCCACTCATGCTTGATTATCATGAATACATATTTTTTTTATGTAAGTTTAAAAAAATAGGTATGCGCGCACATTTCAATATATTGGCCCCACATTTAGCTAGAGAACCCTATAAAAAATATTATTATTAACATATTTGCTAACGAATAAACTTTGTTTGAATCGAATAACAGATGCGGGTAAATCTATCTTGTATATTAAATAATTCTTCAAATTAACCCAAATTATAATCTAGTAAAACTCCTTTCGCCTTTGATATAGATGACGTTCGCAAATGAGTAATTGGTGAGGAGTAAACAGCGTTGTGTAACAAACGAGCAGTGACACAAATCCGCGCTTGTCATCGGAGCCTCTAGCGTAAGTTTCCAGCGCAACAAAATACCTCGATCGTATCGTATTTATGTTTCCTGTAAAAGATCATTTTCGTGGACACGATTTTGTCGAACTGGCTGTCAATTTTAAAGAGATCTCCAACTGTGTTTAGAAGTCTGCGATCTTCCCCCAATAACTAAAAATATGCAGGTCCTTTGACAAAAATACTGTCCAAGAAAATGATGCAGTTGACCCATAATAATATAATTTATTTATTTATTTAAGCTTTATTGCACACAATACACAGGTAAAAGTACAAATGGCGGACTTAATGCCATAAGGCATTCTCTACCAGTCAACCATAGGACTAAACAATATAATATAATCATAACAAAACTTCTTTTCGTTAAATACAGACTTTACAGTACCTACTTAGTGTAACCTTCAGAACTAAGCTGCGCGGCAATTTCCTTCACGTCGCGCTGACCGAAGATCAAACGCTCGATAAACGACCGGTTTCCTCGCAATCCTCCAAACGATGGCTACGTCAAACAAAATTAATTTCGAATCTAATGTGATGATATACTTTCAATTAAATGAGGTTCGATATTTCCCGTATTTACCTATGCCTATTCATGAACGAACAACTAGGTAAACAACAGTGTAAGTAAACATAGAGACTGTCGAGTCAGCAGTTGGCAATAAACACGAATGCGAAATAGGTCACTAACTTTTCGTTATTGAGATAATTATGATGATGATTTTACCCTGAATTTCACACGTGTTTTCTTTGACATGGTTAATTTACAACTCGTATGTAAAACGTTGAGACAAAATTACTTTAATTTTAAAGCTACTTTAGTTAAGTAAAGACCTCGTAATATAACGAATAGGTAGATAAAGATTAACTTTAAAGATTCTTCACTCAACAGGTTTGCGTGTTAGGAGTTCGCGGAGTTGTCTGTCAGTTTTGGCACGATCGCATTATGCGCTAACAAAGCCGCCCCGTACCTAAACACAACACAAACATCCTTAAAGCCTGCAACCCGACACGTGGCGGAGCAATGTGTTTTAAACCAACTTTAAATGGCGCTGGCTTTTTGTTTGCTTAGTTGAACGAAGATAATCTGGTGCTTAGCCGAGACGAAATTAGAAAGTTTATAAGTAAACAAATATCTATATCGATTTTATCGCGGGACACGTTTTAACAAACTTTAAGGTTGGTATGGAGTAAAAATAGAGCGATGAGAAAAATACCTGCCACTGGAAATAGGTATAATTAATAGATAGCTTTATTGTTAGACGCTTTAGATAAATTTATTGTATTGAGAGTGACCGATACCGATGATGGCGATGATAGTACCTGAGGCCATCATTTCTCTAAACGTTTATCTTTCTTAAATTGTGTCGCCCTGGTAACTCCATAATAATAAATCCAGATCCACACTGAAAAATGTTTATAGCTCAACTAGTTTAACCACTTGAGAAAAAGCCAAACTGTGCTTATACTCTTTACTTCTAGGCATTAAAAAAAATGTAAACAAACCGGAGCTGTCAAATCGACAGCAAGCAATGGCAAATGTCAAACCGACAAAGTTAAATATCGCGTAATTGTTGCTACTTTAAACCCGTGACTTTCTAATTTAGTCGTGTTACTTCCAGTATAATGCAGCCATTTGTGTTAAACCTCTGCAAATTTGGGTACTTTTTTATTGACGATTTACTGAAAAAAAAAAAAAATTAATGTGTTAAAAATATGTTTGTAAGGTGAGTCGGGGCTATTGTAGCTATGGGGTTATTGTATCTTCTTACCATTATAATGGTCTGTGACCCTTAAAATGGTCTGTGTATATATAGGATTGTGTATATATACCATTGATCTGTGTATCCTATATATACACAGACCATTATAATGGTCACAGACCATTATAATGGTAATAAGATACAATAACCCCATAGCTACAATAGCCCCGACTCACCTTATATAATACAAATAATATTTCGCTAACACAAAGAATAAAAAACACCACGTTGACTCCGACAATCCCAATCTCCACCCCCCTTACACCACACTCCAAAAAAATTGATCTGTATAGAAAAGTGGAAGAAAAAATTCAGGACGGGGGGGACCTTAAAGGCGCTACGCGGCTTTTATTTTCTAATGATACCGTAGCCCCCAATACACCGGAGACCATCACCGCACTACAGAGCAAACACCCCCCAGGCCCTTCCACCCCTATTTTCGCCGACCCTCCTTCTGACCCGACTACTTGTCTCCGCGCTACAGAACGAGACATAGTAGCAGCCCTCAATTCTTTTCCAAAAGGATCGGCGTCAGGTCTAGACGGCATCTCCCCACAGCACCTTATAGACCTCACCAGCCATGGTACAGGGGTAGCTGGTGAGCACCTCATTACCAGTTTAACGAAGCTCGTGAATCTTATGTTGTTGGGAGATGTTTGTCAGGACGTGACACCGGTGCTCTATGGGGCTAATTTAATCGCCCTCACCAAGAAAGATGGCAGCGTGCGCCCAATCGCTGTGGGATCGACTTTACGCCGCTTAGCAGCCAAAGTGTGTGTTCGACTCACTCGCGCCAAATTACAGGGCCTTTTCGAGCCCGTGCAGGTCGGATTCGGAACTCGCGGAGGTTGCGAGGCGGCAGTCCACGCCGTGCGCACGTTTGTGCAGAATGACTTGTGTGAGGTACTTTTAAAATTAGATGTCAAAAATGCTTTCAACTCGGTCAACAGGGACACCTTGCTAAACGAAATAAAAATGCATTTTCCGGAAATATATAATTTTCTTCTTCAATGCTATCATTGCCCATCTAAATTATTATACAAAAGCAATGAAATCCTTTCGGCTGTAGGATGTCAGCAAGGTGATCCCCTCGGTCCCGCAATATTTAGTTTAGCAATAAATTCGGCAATTCGCAGCTTAAATTCTAAATTAAATGTGTGGTATCTCGACGACGGCACCCTAGGTGGAGACTTTCAGACTGTCCTGGCAGACCTATCAGAAATTAAAAACAAATTTGGCTCAATCGGTCTAGAAATAAATTTTAACAAGTGCGAATTGTTTATATCAAATAAAGTGAGCGCTTCCTGGGCCTCACAAATCTGTCAAAATTTCAATAACATTGCCCCAAACATCAAAATTGTGTCGAAAGACAGTCTGTATCTTCTCGGATCACCAATTTTTGACGATGCCATACCTTCCCTTCTTAACAATTCAGTTTCAAAATTTAGTGAACATTCGGACCGCCTAACCAAAATTAGTAGTCATTCGGCTTTATTCATTCTAAAATTCTGTTTGCTTGTTCCTAAATTTACATACCTGCTCCGCTGTTGTCCCATTTGGAAATTCCTCAACCTAGTTAAACCAATTGATACTCTTTTAAAATCCCAAATCGAGGCAATAGTAAATATCAGAATAAGCGAGCAGGCATGGACCCAAGCCACCTTATCGATAAGATATGGCGGTCTGGGAATCCGTAAAATTTCGAGTGTTGCATTGCCAGCGTTCCTGTCTTCACACTGTATACACAGCACCACTGATCTCGCAGGTAAAATCCTTCAAGCCCCTACGGGTACAAACTGCGAGATCTCGTGTTTGATTGAAGCTTCGAACGCTTGGCTAGCTGGACCGAGTCCAAATTTACCGGCTAAACCCAAAATTCAAAGGGCCTGGGATACCATATCTTGTATACACACCCTGGCGGCCCTAACTAACAACAGTTCGGGCAGGGATCATTCGAGGCTCCTAGCAGTCTCCACACCAGAGTCTGGACAGTGGCTTCACGCTTACCCCTCTCCGAACACCGGCACCTTCATCGACCCTAGCACACTTCGAATAGCCATTGGTCTCAGAATAGGCGCAGATATTTGTGCGGAGCACTGCTGCACCTCTTGTGGAGCCTCTGTCGACCGCCTGGGACACCGTGGCCTCGTCTGTTCTTCGGGCGCCGGCCGCCGCTCTCGTCACGCCGCACTCAACGACATCCTGAGAAGGGCGCTTGTTAGCGCCAACGTCCCCGCGGTCCTGGAACCCCATATCATCCGGGACGATGGAAAGCGCCCTGACGGGATGTCGTTGATCCCGTGGAGCATGGGCCGCGCGTTGGTTTGGGATGCCACTTGCGCTGATACGCTGGCGGCGTCCTACCTTTCGGCGACCAGCAAAAGAGCTGGTGCGGCGGCGGACGCCCGTGAGCACTCGAAGGTGGCCAAATATAGTTGTCTCGGCGCCCAGTACGAGTTTGTGGCGTTTGGCGTCGAGGCACTCGGCTCGTGGGGCCAGGGGGCACGCCGCCTGGTCAAATGTGTCAGCAAGCGCTTGCGGGAGGCGACAGGCGATCCACGCGCGGGCAGCTCTCTCGCGCTGGATAGCCATTGCTATCCAGCGCGGGAATGCTGCCTGCGTTTTGGGTACCCTACCACGGGGTCCCGATCTTTTTTAATGTTATTTAGTAATAGTTCCTATTTTAATGTTTTTATATCTTTCTTTATAAGGTAATAAAACTGAATACAATTATTGTATTGTTAAATTATGTTTGTATTCATGAATTTGTATATATTCGGTAAAATTAAGCGATAACACAAGATATTTAAATGTAACGGACTACAGTAGCGAGGTCAATTATTTTATAATATAAAAAAATTAACAGGAACCAAACGTTATCTTATATACAACCCTTTTAATGGTTTGTTTACATTTTTTAAAAATCTAAAAGTACAGACTATAGTAGTAACCAAAATTATGCTGATTTTACACAACTCATTTTGGTTACTACGTAGTAGCCCTCAGTTTTCAGTCCTCCGATTTATGTAACTAGCAGCTAACATTTGTGCTACAGTTAATAAATCCTTAAAGGGCTCCTGTTAAAAATTTTCAACGCAATCGGAGTAAACAAAATTATCAAACAACTCACAAAATACCTATAATTATTATACAAACAGTAAAGAAGTAAAGTTGTTCTATTTATTTTGGCCCTTTTCGTTAATTTTTGCCGATGAGTGTATGTGGGTCAATTTCAACAAGACGCATTTTTTGTATCATTTCGGTGTGATTCTTTATTTTTGATTATTTTTAAGTTTTTTAAATGTGAAGAGATACTTTAGACTATATTATTAAACATATGTAAATGGGACCCTGATATCTGAAATAGTTTTCGAGATATTCGAGATCGAATATGAAACACACAACGGAATGATAAATGTACACCAGGATGATAAAATAAGTGCACCGCAATGAAATTTCATACGCCGGAATGAAAGAAAAGTGGCGAATTATGAAAGTAATTTTACTTTTTATATTCGTAATATATATTATATTGGCATTACATAATAATATAAACATATATCTTAGTATGGTATTAAAAACAAAATAAAAAAATATTATTATTTCCACAATATTTATGAAAAGTGAAGCTACTTTTGATGTCATTCCGGTGCTTTCCTCATTTTGGTGGGGTTTAAAGTCATTTTACTACACCGGAAACACCGGAATGAGAATGGTGGAATGAGAAACACGACATATTTTTATTTCTTAAAAAAAAAGTAAGCCCTATATTCTAAAACTAATTCAACTCTTGTAATGGCGAGTGTACTTTACCTGATATATATAAATTTCAAACCACGCAGTTAAAAAATAAAGAAGCTATAACAAACTCCGGAATGACATTTTTTTTGTCCCCTGTCCACCGCGATGAAATATTCACGTTTATACAAGCCAACGTATTGCCACTATACACAACCGGCCTCGTCGAGCGCCGCAGCTTGACTAATTCTTTGAAGTGCGCGGGAGACGGGGGGCATACTTGATCAAATTTGGGAAATAAATCGGTTCGAAACATTGTCGGCGGTAATGAGAAGTTTTCTCGGGACAAACGTATATGCACTTATTCAAGGGTATACAAAGGAGATATATAACGGGTAATGTGCTTTTTCCGTTACCTATTTATATGGTAATAAAATAATGGTAACAGATTTTCTTTGTCATGCATAGTATTTGACTTACCCGACATTTTACAAACAAAACCGGCTTGGGGACAACCCACCTTGATGAGTTTGGTCTAAATATATTTTTTTAAATTATTATATATATTAATATTTAAATTTTAGCTGTTGCCCGAGGTAGACAATGGCGGGCTGTTTCCGAAAAAAAAATGGTATTTTATTATTCAACCTTTCTGCACCTGCGTTTTCAGTCTTGCCATCAAAAAATACTGCTTGGGAAATTGACCCATGTACAAGTAACAAGTAAGCGAAGCGCCGATGCTCCTCAGTTGAATTAGGAGCTGAGTAGAGTAAAATATGCCAGGGATCTTTTAAAACGTTGAATAATGTATTCCCCGCGTGTGCGTAAAGGAGCTCGCCGGCGCTGCCCATACCCAATCAGGCAATCACTTTGTCGAGAACGCTACGAAGTTTTGGACCCGGAGTTCCGATTTAGAACGAAGATTTCGAGCCTTTATGATAGTTTATCTAATTAATGGGTGACGTTACACGCACGACCATAAAATATATTTCGGTCATCCCGTGTGTAGATACAGTTTTCATTTTGAGTGGTGGATTGCAATCCTTGTTCTGGCCGAAGATTGTATAGTGCTTTTCTCAAAAAACGTGAGGAAATTAAAATTAATAGAAATAGTACATAATTAAGAGAATATTTGAGCATCGTATACATCACATAACAATATGTTGATGTCCTTTTTATTTTAGCAGCTTCGGTAGACTTAATACTTACTTGGCCTAGGCCAGGAAATTAATGCAGGTGCCATAAACAAGAAACTTTGTGTCTTCATTTCATGACAAAAACGCATGTCACATTTTACAAGCACCTTTGAGAAAACGAAAATGCAGCAAAAGACGACCACATTGCTGGCCATTGACAAAATCTTAAATAAGCACTTAAAGATACGCGGTATATTATCTCGAAGATACGGAAGGACGACATATTCCTTTTTAAGAGGCCTTATTCCTTTTAAAATTCATTTTTTTCATATTATGACAAATATATTGATAATTTCAACCAACTTTTTGAAGTGAATAATACTTTTCTCCGAGTTCTAGGTAGTAACATAGTTATTTCACGCTTTCATTGCGTACAGTCGAAAATAAGTTTAAAAAACAAATTTTCCGCGTGAATTTTGTCAATTTCGAGTAGTTTTTGAAACAAAAATAATCAATGAAAAATTCAAACTGTAGGTTTCAAATATATACCAATAAATCCCAAGAGCCCTGTTCTAGAAAGTAACATCAATAATATGTTAAGAAACATGTTTGATCATAGAGAAAAATGTCTAAACAATCAGCATTTTAAAAGGAATAAGGCCTCTTAAGAAAATAAATATTACGCACCTTTAAAATTCGAACGTTGTTATTGTGTAGAAAATCAGCTACTTACTTACCTATTTATATAACCATCATATCCATGTAATCATTTTATTGCTCATAAATACAATAAAATTAGCAATTTATAATGGACAAAGGCGAGCGCATGCCGCGGAATAAATGGGTTTGAGCAATTAAATGAGGAGATATGAGAAACAGTAGACCAACTGGGAGACATGAAAGTACTTACAAAATACTATATTAATCAAATTTTATCAAAACACACAGTAGTGTCTCAGCCAAGTTCGCAAAGCAAAAAGCTGCACACCGGCCGTGGGTTATACACATAAATGTACTTAATGTGTATTATTTATGTCTTGTTTCTGAACTTTTATATTTTCCACTCGGCCCTATTGACTGTTTGATCGTGTCTCTCCTTAACTGCTAGCTATTAATGTATAATTACATTTTCAAGTTGAATACACCCTAGGTGCCTATACTGCCTATACTAGGTACCTACACAATAACAAAACATATCTGATGAAATCCATATAAATCTTACTCTCATCATGGACGAACACCGCGGTTAGAAATAATCGAAGAATTTCGTTGGAACTACGCTGTTGTAAATCAAAACATTGAAGGTCGTTGTGCTTTCGAAGCTCTTTGATTAATGGCCCAAGGTGACCACTCTCTGCCGGTGAATCACGCATCCATGTCCTTATTACTTAAAACGGTCCAGCTCACAGCTCTAATAAAACAACTAGTCGCAGTAACGATCTTGTGGTCACTTACTGGCAACTTTAGTACCCACGCGGGTTACAAAAAATATTACTTAGACGCTCAAAACTATTCAAAGAGCGTCGTATGGTATTTGTATTACGGTAGTCATAACCGTGACAGGTTAATTGAAGAAAATGGATGATGCAGTGTACGCATTGGTTTGCGTAGGCTTCGAGAGAATTTAAAAAATGCTTAACCTCGGTTGAATACGGCGGCTGGTTGCGTTACCCCGCTTCAATCTCAATGTTACGCTGGCTGGAGAGCCTCTCCACGTCTCGCACTACATAAGATGAACTTGAATGATCATCATTGATCGTTACTCATTGAAATATTGATTTATCATCTAACTTACGCGCAACTCAATGGCAAAGATCATTTTATTAAATTCGTCACACTTGCACGCACCGCGTCTGATGACATTTTAATAACAGAGACACTCTTCAATCTGAATTGAAGAGCATTTTGCATTAAAGTATCCTAATTGCGTGGGAAATATTGTGTTATTTTTTATTCATATTAATTTAATCATATTATAATTTTATGAAGTATGGTCACGCTACTGTGACTGTGATTTGCACTTCGTAGCTGCTAAGATATGCACTTGCGAAAGAGATATAAACGAATCGTAAACGTTAGTTGTAGTGGGATGTTCAGATACTAATATATGAATGTAGGTCACACTGTGGCTTAACGTCTTAAGTTTAATTATATTAGCACTTTTATCGCCTAAGGTTACAGGCGATCATCTTTCTAGAAACTTTAATTTCATAAGACGTCTATAAAACGTTCAACTAAGTAACGTTACCCCCGAGCCATTAAAAAAGGCCGGAAAGGCGAAGGGTTTTAGATGAATTTACTTAATTTTTTAATACGTATTTCCAGAAATTCGTAGTAATGTAGAAATCTATGTTTATAAATGTATGTGTCTCTTGTCGATGTAGCTTATGAAGTACTTGTGTCCATCTGACATTGTCCATTGACTTCCCTATTATAACTAGTTTACCTGTCCGCAGGACTAGAAAAAAATTACTACTACTCTGAAAAAATTATCCATTTACAATAGGAGCAAGCTTTCAAAAGCTACATGATACATCTATACTATTATCGATATGATTATACTAATAATACTTTTTACACGACGGATAAGCAAAAAATCAAAGCCAACTTTCTTCTGCCCAGACTAAGTTCACGGGCACCTTTTAGTAATGAATATATCGAAATATGCGTCACGGAGATGCAGTGGAATGGGTGCACTGTGCAGTGTGCACTCGACACCCGGCGGCCGGCCACCGGCGCGGCGCATCCGCGCCCTGTAGGTAACCTTAGGGCCTTATCACACTTGCGATTTGCGAGCGTATTTTGTATGAAGGCGATCGCGCAGCGTGTTCGCCGCGTCGCTTATTTGTATAGAAAATACGCTCGCAAATCGCAAGTGTGATAAGGCCCTTACCATGAGTTTATACTGAGCGTACTCACTTGCGCCTGCGTAAACTATTTGATTACTTTGTAGAACTACATTTCTCCATACCAAACGTTTAAGCAGTCGCCAGCGATACGAGTACAGTCTCGTTAACTCATGGTAAGGGCGCTCGGGTGATCGAACACGTTCAACACACTGATAGCATTCATTCCTTTCACTTACTTTACCTCGAAATCTGTTAACTATTTAAGTATGTGCCTTATTTACTGTTATATTAGTCAACATTAAGTATATGGCGTTCACTGGATTTGAGTTACCGGACGCTACAAATTGTATTACGTATTATTGCCACGTCAGCGTTAATAAACGTACGAAATCCAATCGACCAATATAAGGGTGTTATGACACCGGATTATTACGCACCCTTTATATTTATAAATTTTCTACTAGTAAGTAGGTATAAATAATATATGTACTAATATAATAAAAAAATATATACCGCTCGCCGCGCCAGCGATTTAAAACTAGCTTATTATAGATTATCATTGAATACAAGTTATTTTTAAAGATTCCTGAACATAATATGGTGTTCAGTTTCAAGGGTAAAAATTTATGTTATATATATATATATATATATGTATATATAAATATGATATTATTCTACTTGTAATAGTTATTAAAGAGGAACTAGTAATGTACATAATTTTTATACTATAATCATGGTATTTTTAACGGGAGAGAGATCCTCCTCATCGGTTTTAGTTAGGATCTCTTAAGAAAGTTATTGTGGGTTTATACTTGTTTATCGTTTAATAAATGTGCACCATCAAATCTTAATGCTTACACATATTTAGGATTCAAGAAATATTTTACACCTATCCGTTAAAAGTGGTTTTAGTAACATTTGAATGTACCGGTCGCTGCGCTGGGCTGCGTTCGTGCTGTTTGCCAGCTGGATCTTCAAAGCACTAGTTGAACTTTTATTTTTATTAAGACGTAGAAAAAAAACTGTTTACCGTAATATGCATATGGGTCGATTGCAAAAAAATTGTACATAGTTAAAGGCTTAGTTAACGTTAAATACGATCGCTTCCTTTGTGTGACGAAAGTTAGTCATACAAAATGTATGGGTAACTTTCGTCACACAAAGGAATCAATTAACATTGTTTTAATTAAAGCCCTTAACTATGTACAATTTTTTTGCAATTGACCCATATCGTTTCATCACAGTAGCATTGTTGCAAACAGAGCGGAGAGGCGTATTGCTATAGCGTAGGTAATGACGTTCGGTTCCGTGTCGGGCGTACTTTATATCATCCATCACATGCTACGCCCGCGCACTTCATTATGCCAATTTTATGTAAAGTGGCGTGCAATTTATGAGTATTATTCAGATCATAATTCAAACATTAACCTTGTAAATTTAAGTATCTAATATAAGTTCTCATCACGCCGAAACAGCTGGACAGATTCGGTTTGACACGAAGCCTGAAGCTCAATGTACTTTTCATGAAATCGCCGAGAGCTATTTTTAGGTTTACGGAGCACACGGTTCTGCCCTGCGGCCGAATTTTGTAGAAAGTTTCAACCATTAAAATTTTACGGACTAACTGATCGTATAAGAACCTCCGGAACGAGGCACGTGGGTTACTCACGTTCGTTTATTTGTGCCCTTTGTGTCGTCCGAGCCAGTTGATAGGATAAAACCTTTAAAGTTTAGGTGACAAAATTAGCCGAAAGTCTATTATCCCATTTACCTTAGTATTTTAGTCTTTGTTTTGCAAAAAGAGGAGTATATTTGGGTCTTTGGGCTGTATTACAAACGATAAGCCATTCCATTTAATACCGCGACTCGAATCTTAAGAAATTTTGATAATAGTGTGGATTGATCTTACTAAAGAAAAAAAACACAGTTATTTAGGGAACCCTAGAATTACCAATTTAATATTCTGCTTACCAATTTAACATTCAATGAAATATATAGGTGCAAAATTAAATCAATGTATTGGAAATCACGAAGAAAATTGGCAACAAAATAGGAAAAATATAATTGAACATAAGTGACGTCTTAATTTTGTACAAAATGCTTCCTCGCATGGTCGATGAATTACCTACGCAAAACTAAATAATCCAAACAATAAGGAGTAGACATTTTCCAAACAATTTAACATAGGCTTTAGAGCAACGAAAACGAATTGATCTCTCCACTATTTTCTCGCACAGTGTGGGTACAGCATAGCTAGTCGCCCCGTCCAAGCGTATCCTATCATGGGGCACACTGAACACTTGCCAATATCATAAATGGGTTAAATGTGGTGGTTCGCCGTTTTTTCACGCGACAATTGAGTAATAAATCGACGTGATTTTGAATAGAGATAAAATTCGCTTTATCTTGGTAGAAACATGTATAAAGCCTTAATTGGTGACTGATTTTAAAACGTTATTCAGCTTTTTCAGAGGATATCAGATAAAATAATTGTGAAAGAATAGTCCCTGAAACCAAAATGAATCTTCTAGATATTTTGGAAACTAGTATGTTGAGTAGGTATATGTTCAATGTGAGTAAGACATTTAAGCATTTTTATGGTCCTGAATTCTGCAATAAATCCTTATGGTTTCACCTTGACTGCATTTCTTGCTACCTACTGAAAATCCTTTGTAGTATGGCTCATTGCTACAGGTCGGGAACAGGACGTAAAAGTGGCTTTTATCCCCGATTATACCGGTGCCAGGGGAACACGCCTACTCAAGTTCAAGGGTTCCTTCACCGAGTATGTATCGGCATGCACTTAGCTAGTTTGGAATTTACCATAACGAGTGCTATATTTTGGCACAAGAAACAAGCTACTCATTACATTTCGCAACTGTTGGTATAATTTTTAATTAATTAAGATTATCTTGTTGCCCATTTCTAATTATAATACTGCAATGTAAACATACACCACTGGAGCGGAGGCTAAGAGCTGTTAGGTTAGGTTAGGGAAAGCTTTTGTTTTCTTTTTTCACAGTTGAAAACAACTTAGACCGACTGAACGAACGTAATGCTCCGTATAATGGAGTGAATGAATCCATAGACGTCCTTGCCTTTGAAGTTGAGCCTTTTAAAAAGCGGCAACGATAATAATGTCGATTTAGAAATCGTGTCAGAGGTCGTATTTCCCAATGACCCCAAAATACGTTTGGCACAAATTCCTACACAAACAAGTTTACAAATAATCATTTTTGGCACTTCAAGTACTTTTTTACCCGACTACGATTTAACAATGGAAGATCATCAGGGAAATCGAGGACAACCCTCAAATATTATACGCACTGACAATGTTGTTTATGTATTTTATATTAAAGTTATACAGGTACATATTTGCGTCTGGTTGTCATCATCTCTGTATGCTGAGTTGATGATGGAAAATACAACTCCTTAATGGTTAGGATTTCGGCGTAATTCTAAATATTATAGGTAGTATTTGTAGTACTTGTACTATTATTATAGTAAATCGTTCAATTGTTCTCGGAAATTTATACAATTTCTTCTCATTGAAGTCGGTTGTTTTTTTTGTGAAAGTGATAATTTCTTGACAAATTCCTGTGATCTGAACACGTAACCACTATTTCACGAACTATTAGGAGCGGCGAGGGGAAATTATTTCATAAAAACATATTATGATATTAATATTAAACAATAAACTAAGTATATACTAAAAATTTACAAATAAAAATATTGTCCCAAATCACTGTCGCTTGGAAGTGTGCCATAACGCTGGCCGTATTGCCACGCTGCCTGGTTGGCAATGCTGATTCGCTGAGCAAAATACTAGCCAGCCCACTGGTCACGGGTTGCCTCTATGAGGCGCGTCGACAATTTTTTGAAGATAAAGATCGGCGATGTGTGTGATGTTGTGCATTCCACCCTAGCTGATCTCTGAACATTATTAATTATCATTATTGTAGTCTTATGATTATTACCACGTTATTAACACTACTATAGAACATAAGACGCGATAACTGTGATTAATCTAGAATCACACGTTACTTCTTTAATATTCATAAGAAAATTATAACATGACTTTAACCGTCTTCACATATATTAGGTACGGCGGCGCCGTGCTAACATTGCTAATATTACCAGTACTTTATTATAAATAAGACCCGTAAAAAGCGACATTCTGTAAAATATCTTTTAAAGCTACCAAATTAAAAAAAAAACACTCACTCTCCATTATGCTTATATGCCTACAATACATATTTTGTATTTTTTCTGTCTTAATTGTGTAGGTACAAACTTTTTGAGAAATGCTCTTATCAGTCTAGTAGAAAACACTAAAACCATCGTTTATTTTTCATTTGCTTTAACGGGATAGTTAACAATTTGATATGTTTTTACAAGCTTTTATTTAGCTTGCATTGTATGTTTAAAGTATGTTTGTTCTGGTGAAATCTTGCAACTCAATTTTGAAGCAGATATCGTCAACCGTTTGAGCTGAAATTTTGCATACTTACTTAACTTTGATGACAATACAATAATATGGTACCATGGGGCTGATCTGATGATGGAGCCGGAAGGTGGCCATAGGAACTCTATAATAGAAGAAGCCATCCTACCGAGCTTGGGCTTGATATCCAAAGAAAAGTACAGTCGGCTATAAAAGCTTGCCACTAATGTGATTTTTGACAGAAACTTATTATTTTTTACTACTCGTATTATTCATACATTTAAGTCCGTATTAAGCTCGTGGTAATAGTGTACTTATCAAAAAACGGCAGCACATTTGCAATAAACCCAGACCTTCCTTTCTTCTCTACTTACACTACACTACTTTTCTTGTCTCACGTATTTCTAAATCGATAACTTTAACTGGATTAATAGTTATCTAAATAAGTAAATTAAACCGCCTTAAGTACATAAATTAACGAGTATATAGTTAGGTGTGGCGGTACTTGTGGTTATTATACCTAATTATAAAGGAGGCATCTCGGACCCTAAGCACAGTATAATAAAGTACCCTAAGTGTAGGCATCGCTTCGCCAGGAACCGCGTAGTCTATGGGTTTAAATTACTACGCGAAGGGGGGATTAATAAAACGAGAGTAGGCGTGTTCCCCTGGCACCGGTATAATCGGGGATAAAAGCCACTTTTACGTCCTGTCCTCGACCTGTAGCAATGAAGAATAGCTCATAATATAATAGGATAGAAATCGCAAAGCGAGACGTATTTAGATGGCGCATCTACACGCTAAGTAAACAATACCACAGAAACCTGGCCTATAAAGGCGATGTAAAAATAATATATATAGTTAGTATTTCCGAATTGAGACCAACTACAAACAATAAAATACTGTTTTATTTCATTCTCCAATAACTTCAAGGTTAAAGTTTAGTTATGAATTGCGGTACTGCCAGCGGCTAAACTAGGCACTAACTACCTACTTATTGTTTTCACTCGTTAATCGTGTAGCCACGGACAGTTTGATGCACATGGCGAACCTATAAAGGTTACTTTACGGAATCTAAAAACGCTTTAGTTATGTTTATCTGATTTGCGTAATATTATCATTGGCATTCCGATCTCTTGAAAATAACCTCCACTCGGTTACAGGTTAGGTACATGCAATCTTATAATTTCCGAATTTGCATATGAAACGATGTGCTAATCGGAATCTAACCCATGGCGTTAAATCAACACGAGCATGTAACATCGACGTACCTAAACGCTACTCACGCAAGGTCATGGTCATAATCTCTCAATGACTGTGCAGTCAAGAGGACAGACTCAACATACCAACATTGAGCACGGTATCTCTATGCTCAGATACTTACAGTGATGACCATCGGTAGCCTGGAGACAAAGGTCGCAAGAAAGGCCAGTTTGATCGATGTATCGGCGATATTACGGACGTAGGGCCGTGCCGTGTAAAGTCGCGAGATTTTATAATGTAATTAATTATACATTCTAAAAATGTTCTAAAAACCATTTACATTGGCAACGTTGGCCAAACAACTGAGCTTTCCGTCTGTCTTATACAGGCATCAACAACATCACATCCTCTGAAGCTCAATCCAGTCCACTCTATTAGCCAGAATATTATGAACAGTGTCGCAGTTATAGGCTCGTGATCATGGTTCTAGTTATTATAATATTGTAACAATGTATTAAAAATCTATGGAGATTGGTCATTATCATTATATCAGGAAAGTTATTAACAGCGATGCAGGATTAATAATATGGGCGCAGTGCGCCAGTCGTATAGCGCCAATATTTGGACGTCTCATCACGCCGGAACAGGGATACATATTTTGGTACAGGGAAAGCAGAACATCCAAAGATAGCTATTAGATTATATTTTTTGTGGTAAATAAAACAGTTTTACGCGGACGATTGTGAGCACCTTCCTTTAATTATGTAGTGTAACACTTATTCTTATTTTTAAGCCGGTAACAGTATTGTCCCCTTGATCAGCCTGATCGACAGTCGTGTGCACAAAAATACTTTCATGCCGTGCACTGCAGTTGTATTCTCTTAAAAACTTGGATCTGTATCACAGGCTTGACTATTTTTATAAGAAAGAATAGTTATTTGTGCAACAAGAGAGCAAAGTTGTTTTTTGTTACGAGTGCTGATTTTGAGTACCGAGCAAGCGAAGGATTCTACGTTTGAATCACGAGCGAAGCGAGTGATTCTATATTAGAATCCTGAGTGTAGCGAGGGACTCAACAGCACGAGATGCAAAAAACTTTGCTCTCGTGTAGCACACACAACTTTTCACCTCAACAGCGAGAACATATTCAACTCTTTGTACTTTTTCTTCCAACCATTCAAATGTAGGTATGTTTGTAGTCTTTGTTTGCTGATTTTAATCATATTATTAATTTGAAAATACATAAAACTGCTTAAAATTTAATTTAAATTATACGTTCCAACACTGTAGCAGTCCCTCCCGACCACCACAGTTATGCTGTATTTGATCAAATTGGAAGATTAAGCAGATTATTTATTATCACGAGATTTTGTTTTTTATTTCAATTAATATTTTTACTCTTAAAGTACCAAACAAAATAAATACAAAAGAAAATAACAATTTGACATCGATATTTTTTAAAGTACGTTTCGAAACTGCATCTCTATGATAAATTGGTGAAATTATAAATTATTGGTATAGGTATTTACAGTATAAAGTTGAAAGGCCTTACCTTATTTGAACAAGAATCTATTTAATTTATATAATAAATACAATTATTTAAACATTCGGTCGTTAAAAACAATATATATTATGTTGTAATTATTTTATGGTATAACGTGTATCGGAATCGGAACGAGTTGTTATTCTTATTCAAAGTTGTATTCGAAAATCGAAGTTCGAATTGATATGTTTTTATCACTCTCTTTTTAATGTAGGTATTAAAGAGACTGAGTGCATCGAAATACGAACGATTCGAATTTTATAATTAACCTTTGGCTGAAAAATTACAATTCGTGGTCAAATATTGAATAAATTAAAAAGCTACTTTCTACTCACGCTCGAAACAAAATCGCATTTTGTTCACTGTTATCTGACAACAAAATCGCCATGTTTGAGCTGGTGAGGTGAAAAAGTCATTTATCGAACATAAAAATACTGAAACCTCTCTCTGATATGTATCAGAGATTACGATGTCTTCAGTACTTTTGTGTCGCTGTTTTTTTATCTCCAGAATCAAACATGAAAATAAAAAAACGCATTCTGATGCGGTCGAGGAGCTCGATGACCGATTGATCGCTACTTCGTCATCACTAACTTGTACAACTTAGGCTAGAAATTACTGTCTACTTCTAGCACACGGTCAAACGTATACCAGAGAATACCGTCACTAAACTAACACGCTACGCTGAACGCGGACGCAACCGCTCAGAAGCTTTGTGGGCGTTAAGACTGCACCGAGCGAAATCTGAAAATATTGGCAGTTGCCGTTAAGTAGATAACGTCAACAAAATCCATTTAATCCATTTCTAAACTATATATTTAGCACTTCGAAGAATGTGTTAACAACTTCTCCGTGGAAAAATTATAAGATTATTAATATTTTACCCTAGATAACTAAGTAAAGTTGGACGAAAATTGAAAAATCGTAGGTAAGCAGGCGTTAAGTATTTTTTTTATACTTTAACAATGGAAATCTATTCTGTTTTCAGTTCAAAAAGAAGATGAATATTTACATTAAGTACAATTTGTCCGCATCAAATATTTCAATTATTGTTTGGTATAAAAGGTCCAGATTTATCAAAAAGTGCTTTTAATTCTCCACACATTTTTACTAACTATGGCGGCCGCGCGCCGCGCCGATCTAAATACGCATTCCCCGCGCTCTATGGTTCAGTCGCTAACGCTCGGCGCCCTCTTAACCACTGAGAACGAATGTAAACATTTGGACATGCCGAGCTAAATCCAAAGCCATTACTACCATTCTTCTGAACGTAACAACTACTTCTCTTAACCGCAGATTTATCCCATGTACTTTGGGCTGCAAAAATGCATGGCCCATTTATGAATGAATTCATTCATAAATGGGCATTTTATTGGATTTATTTAAATGTGTGACAGTCGCGGAAACTGAAGCAAATATTATTAAAACGGCCAATTAAAAAAAAAACTAAAGCGGCGCTAGTTTAAAACAGAACAAATATAATGTGTGCGAATAGAGGTTAAGTATTTGAAAATCTTATTCTATATTGTACACAAACACAGACACGTACGTACATTTCTTTACTTAATATGTAGTCAAAAGGCGTTAAACAGCCTTTTCACGCAATTACTGTATTATCATAGTTCTACAGGTTATAATTTAGCTAAAAAAAAACCCTCTGGCCACGTGGTCCTACTGCCTTTGTCCTACCGATCGTACCACATGAACTTTTTTTTCCGGATGGTTCGATTTACTAATCGGACAATTGAAACTATCATTTTTTTAGACCACGTGGTCCCGCCGATCGAACCACGTGAACTTTTGATTTCCTGTTGGTTCGATTAACTAGTCGGACTCGGACTATAGAAGCTGTCGTTTTCATAGACCCCGTGGTCCTACCAATCGGACCACGCGTTTCTACATGAGTAACGCGAGAGATTGAAAGATTGATTATCAATACTAGGAGGTGCCCGCAACTTCGTCAGCGTATTTTTAGGGTTCCGTAGTCAAATAGGAACCCTTATAGTTTCGCCATGTCCGTCTGTCCGTCTGCCCGTCTGTCCGTCCGTCCGCGGCTTAGCTCCGTGATCATTAGTACTAGAAAGCTGAAATTTGGTATGAGTATGTGTATGTATTACGCCGACAAAATGGTAAAATAAAAACTAAAAAAAAAAAACATCTTCGGGTACCTCTCGAACACCTAAAGCGGGGGTTAATTTTTTTTTCGGTATCGTTAAATAGGTCTGTTAAAAATAATAGGGGTCTTTAAACATCACTTTTTCATAACGTCAGTAGTTTTGTAAATATTCGCTCCGAAAATAAAAAAAATAGTGTCCCCCCCCTCTAACTTTTCAACCATGGGTCCAGAAAATATGGAAACATTCATGCAAATGAAGCCTTATAAGTACTTTCAACGAAAACTATATTGAACAAAATCGGTCCACCCGTTTTTGAGTTATCGCAAAATTTCATTTTCTTTAAAAGGACGTAAGTTGACGTCCAGAAGGTAATAAGTAATTACAGTTACTTTGGCGTTTACGACCTTTTTATAGAGCTTGAAATCTTCTTCGTAATTTAAGCTGTTTTACGCCCGTCTATTGTGAAGGATGGGCAACTACGGAACCCTACACTGAGCGTGGCCCGACATGCTCTTGGCCGGTTTTTTTCTTTATTATTTCTCCGCATACGAATATAAATATTCTGTAAGTAATCATTTTTGGATGTCCAGCTATCTCTGTACCAAAATTGGTTATTTGCCTAGCCGATTCGGCGTGATGCATCACGCTATTAAGATTTTTCCTGAAATCATGACGCCTCTCCATAAAAAAAAATATTATCAATATAAATCTGGAATTTTATAATATTTTTTTTAGTAGAGATTACAATTTAATGTCTGGATGGACCAAGCAGTCTGACAACGGATCCAGATAAAAATTAACCAGAATTATTTATACTTAAAACGCAAAGGTGACTTGGTATTACTCTACAACGGACACCAATTTTACCGCAACAAAACTTAGCAAAAAAGAAGCAGAAAACTGTCGAGGGACCATTTAAGTACTTAATACACGTAAGTCATTTTTGGTCAACGTATCGTGTTTAATATTAAGGGTTCCGTAGATCCAATAAAAATGAAATCAGCTCTGTCAGTTTATGTGGTAGTTACACAACAAATTTCTCATGAAATTATTAAATTTTGAGAGGTGAGAAATTGAATAAGTACCATTATTAACTTCTAACTTTTATCATTAAAAAACGTAGGATTAAATACCTGTCAACCGACCAATCATACATACATGAAACACGTAATGCGTTGGCCCCTGCGATACAGGCTTGCCTAGTGTGGGGACCATCAATATCCTGTACCTTAATAGTACTTAACCATAAGATAACCATTTCATGTGGCTATATATGTTTTTTGTAATTTTTGCTTATCTTATATGAATAAACATTTTCATTAAAAATCAGTTCATATGGTGCGATCGGTAGGACGAAGCGGATTTACAATTCCTTGTAGTCAGATTAATCGGACTAATTGGAAAAAAAAATCATGTGGTCCGATCGGTAGGACGGAGCGGAATGACAAATAATGAAATAATGAACTTTATTAAGGGCACTTTTACATGTCTGAGTCTACCGGCATTTCACAAGAGGAGACTACTGTTAAGAAGAAACGCCGAAAGAAACTCAACAGTCAGTCATTTTTTCAGAAAGCATAAGTACTTAACTATTACAATGATATGAACTTAACTATACGTAGTTCTACAAGAAAACATATTAAAAGTGTATTTTAAGACATAAGTGAGGAAAAGTGTAAGAATAAAATAGAAACTACAAGAAAGCCAGACGGTTTATCACAATTTATGTACGTTTGATATGCTTTCTTATTAGAACTGTGTCCCTTAAACTAGTTAGGTACAATCTAAGAAGGAGTCAGCTACGCGGTTTCTGGTTCAGGCCATGCATTTTTGTCTGTCAGATAGTCCTCTACTGTATAATATGCTTTTGATATTTGAGATTTTTTTAAATAATTTTTGAGAGATGGAAAGGCTAATTTTAAAACATGATCAGGTAACTTGTTATAAAAATGAATACATTGGCCTAAAAATGATTTACTTACTTTACGAACACGAAACTTTCTAATAGCAATTTTATTTTTATTTCTAGTGTTAAAAATGTGGACATCGGAATTTTTTTGTAAATGAATCTAGGTTTCTATAACATACATAATACTCTCATAAATATATTGGGACGCTACAGTTAAGATGTTTATATCTTTGAAAATGTTTCTTAAGGAGTCACGAGAATTTAGGTTATATATAGAACGAATGGCTCTTTTTTGTAGCACAAATATAGTCTGAATGTCAGCTGCTTTGCCCCAAACCAGAATACCATATGACATGACACTATGAAAATAACTATGATAAACTAAGCGAGCTGTAACAACATTACTCAATTGTCTGATTTTCCTAACGGCGGCGTACGCCGCTGAACTTAATTTACCTGCAAGCACTGCGTGCTATATGTGGACTCCTGGACAATTCCTGGTAGTCTACTTAATCGAACCATCCGGAAAAAAAAGTTCATGTGGTCCGGTCGGTAGGACAAAGGCAGTAGGACCACGTGGCCAGAGGGAAAAAAACTCAGGAGACCGAAGGTTTTGAACTTTGACTATAACTATAACATACAAGTCCACGGGAAAATCTATTATACACTATGTCCCAGATACTTGCCACCTCTATTCCTTTACAACTTTACACACCAGCGTGAAACTGTTTACTTATTTTCAACCTCCGATTTCCATTTCAACGGCATTTTTTTAACACCAGCATGCTTTTAACTGTCTCTGATGACAGAAAAGCGAGCACAAGGACTCATAGCATAGCGTGCCCACTCAAAACCATAATATAACCCTTAAGTAACCTTACAGTACATACTCTTAGATGCGTTCCAACCTGTAACATTTTATCTACACCCTTGTAATATTCCTAAAATGACAACAGAAAGTATAAGTAAAGTAAGGATATGTACATTACTCTATGAAGCGGCTACGGCGGCGAACTGGAGCGAAATCGGCTCTGATATTTCACAATATTAGGATATATAAATGATGATGTTATTTGTGAGTTATAAAGGTTACTTATTTGTTTTACGCCGCGACATCATCAGCATCAGCGGATAAGTATTGAGCACTTCATACATACAGGCAAATGTATCTTATGCATCCCACATAAATCTTCTCCTCAAGACTGATGTTGAAGAATATGCTTGTAGATCAACGGCTCTCAAGCTTTTGTGTAGCAGTGGTTCTCAGACATTCCCATAGAATATCAATTCTTAAACTTTTCTATAGAGGTCTGTAATACGTTAAATCAAATGAAACATTATATCAAATGTGTAATTGAAAGTATTTAGTGAAATTATATCAAACATTTATATATTCATCCACCCCTGTATGTATGAAGTGCTCATATTCTAGAGCACATTCTCAATATTTCTTGTAACTTTACTATAGAGGATCGATTCTTAAACTTAGCTTTATAGTGGCGGTCCTCAAACTTTGATACTATTTTGGCCTCTCCGACTGCTCTGTTTGTTGTGCCCCGGGCTCCACGGGGCACGTTGTGAGAACCACTGATGTAGATCATGCAGTGGTAGCTACGCCTTAAAACACTCGTATGATCTTATCAAATCCCCACTCATGTTTTAAGGCCCCTCATTATGTAACAGTTACAAAAAAAACTACTATAAAACCGATACAAAAATGTTACAATGCTCGCGATCAGGGGGCACCTATATCCTACCAGCAGCCAGCAAGTTTAAACTATTTCTAGTATTAAAAGGATTTGGATTTAACTAATTACTCTGTTATCCTGTTTTTTAACGGTACACACAAAGTTAATCTATGGCTTTAAAGTTTATTTGTTATCAAATTTAATTAAGTAAATTACCGTTTAATCACAAACTTTCGGTTTGCCGGTAGAAGTTCCGTTGTCAATAAAACGCAAATTGAAGACTATTTTCATGGAAATGATTGCGGGACTCCACGCCAGGACTTCATTGAGCCGGCTTTATTTACCGGATGCGGCATGGTACTAGGTATAGGTATGGGAAACTAGAACAACCATGGAACAACCATAATAATTTTGACTTTTATGCCCACAAATACCTTACTAATTTTTCAATGTTTTCCAAAATCATTTGAACAGCAGTTAAAAGAGTCTAAATTCAATTAGGTATTTTGAACCGTCAATTTATGAAACATGTAATGTGTAATTTTTATTAATGTGGGTATACACCACATTTTTTTTATATTAACCAGGTTACGCATTTCAATTTTTCTTTGAGCTTTGACCTTTGTATCAATGGTTATTTTGAACCGTTTTAAATTAATAGACAACATTTCATATTTGTACCAGGTGGAAATGAATATAGAGGTCGAGAGAGGTATGCATCGTGTACACCCTAAATATATGTATTTATTTTCTGTATGTAAAGAACTAACACCCCAGCTATTACTTTAGATGAAAAATATTTGTGGTAATAAGCGTGTAAGTCAATTTGACACTTAAACGTTTGAGCAATGAGTTCTTTTGTACGAAGTAATTAGGTATATTGTTGTAAATTTTTAATAAGCGTTATTGGCATCTACTTGAACATGTCAACGGTACCACTCACTTTTTTGTCATATTTGTTTTTTTTTTATTCGTCGGTCTGGCCAGGCTAAGACCATAGTAGGCCATACCGCCTCTTCATTAGTTTATTTTATCTTCGGTTCTGTAACTCTATTATATTAATAATACCTCAATGGCTGTGGCCAATAGGCTAGTTGACTTATGTCAAATTGTAATAAACTAATGTTTATTCTGTATAGTATTTAGCAAAGGAAACCTAAAAATATTTTTTTCAATTCATAAAAGTGAAAGATGGCTGAAAAAATTGAATTTGAAAATATGGTTTTTAATCTGTATTTTGAAATGCTTAAAAACGCTGTCCGCCATTTTCACTTATGATAGTGACGTCATTGCTCATGTAAACAAAACTGAAAGTCTACTTTGACGACTTCGAATAGTGCCGTCCCTCTCGATCTCCTGTCAAAGTATATTGGAGTGAGCGGAATGGCACTATACGACGGTCGAATTTCGAATATTTACAGGTAATTCTACGTCACGCCACAGATTAGCAAAAGGGAAAAATGGCGGACGGCGTTTTTGACTGTTTATGAAATTTCTAATTTTCAATTGATAAAATTTAGCTTTCTAGCTTTCACAAAAATACAAGACATTTTTTTTAGAGCTAGTAAGATCATTATTAACCATTTCAAATATATTTCAAAACTGGGTCTACTAGCCTATTACTGGTATCTAACGATCTTTTAGAATGAGGAATTTTCAAGTGAATTTTACAATCACAAATTGGGATATTTTCGAAAATGTAAAAATGTGGTAATATGTCATCTTTTATCCTTTATTTGATAATATCGGAAATAAACCCGGTTAGTAAATAAAATGTTGATATTTTGATAAACCTTTCCGGCATTTTTTAACGCGTCTGGTATATGACGTATGCACGTTATTGTCAGTGTCAGTGAGAGTGTCATGTAAGTTAAATCCCAAGTAACAAAAAGTTCTATAACCAGGGCGTTATATCACCAAACAGTGATATAGTCGGCCTATACTGGTATCCATTGTGACTGCTTGCACTATAAAGGTGTTTAACGGAGCGTTTTAATTCTATAAATAAAGAGCAATTAAGTTCTATATTTTAGCTCTTAGAACGCTTACAGGACCATACAAAATAATCTTTAAAGTGTTGCACTTTACTAGATATTTAAAAAGCTGCTATGGTACTATTTAGTACTGTAGATGAACTTAGTTACTGACACTTTTATGTATCCATTTAGCACTAAAACTTCGTCAAAATGACTTTAACAGTACTGGCACTGTAGCAGTGATGAAAACATTGTTATAGGATCAATTTGCACTATAAAAGTACTCTGTACAAGCATTACGTAACGATATGGCTTCTTAAAAGCTTCCTCAACATCGCTATGGGGCTAGTTCTGTAAAAGTGATGAACACTTTTCTATAGCACTAATTAGTACTATAGCGACTCCTAGTGCAGTTGCTAAAAAACTTAAATTCTACATAGCCCTTTAAGTGAATTTGTGTTACTGCTACTGCTACGGGACTAAAACGTGACATAAAAGAGTTAAAATTATGAATTAATGGACTAATTAGATCTGTAGCAGTTTTTTATTATCAATCATATCACTAGTAAAAATATGGCCGCTGTTTACGCCATGATAGCACATATTAGGAGACGTCTGGAGCCAATGTGTACTATAGTAGCCATAGTCTTAAATTTATTGATTTAAATTTAATTAAAACAAGATTATTATCAGGGCGCATTGTCAAATTTGAAATCAGCATAATGGATTCAATACATTTTTTTTCGCAAGTGCTGATATCCTTCTGATTACACGTTACGTTAAGTAACAATGGAGCATAAATAACTTATCGATATTTATTTCTTTCAATACCACGATGGCATAACACATCTAAAGAATAAAATGGGAAACAGTTTTGACGACAAAAAACACTGGAATCGATTACAGTGCAGAGCAGCACTATAAACATGTTTTGGTTACTTTTATAGTGTAAATTCGTGACATAATAGTTACTGACAGCACTATGTTAGTACTAAAAAGCGTTTCACGACACTTTTATACTTCAACAACAGAGCTGATTTATCACCGCGCGAGTCTTTATGTAATGTTTATAGAATTAATCAGTGATAAAACTAGGGCCTCTTTGGGGTTCTGTAAACATTTACAACACCATCATAGTGCTGATCATGAACACTATTTGGCACATCCTTAAAACGTTCCCAGGACTTTTATTGTCAGGCATACATAATTGTCACTTGATATTTCACATCGGCTGCCCTCTGTTATAAATGACGCGAACTAACTGATTGCGGACGCGCCGTGTAGCCGTGAGCTCGCCACTGACACTTCACATCTTTTTCCTTTCTAGCTGATTAAACGTTTCTCAAATACAACAGATGGCTCCTACGCTTCGTGAAATAAACTGTGAACATACATACGGCATTCGAATATTCAGATTGGGCAAGATTAGGTTAGTTTAAGGTGCACATTGTAAATCTAAATCACATTTCTGTACATCATTTTCCATTAAGGACCGTGCCAGAATGATAGTGGACAACTTTATGATGATATAAATACTTCATCCATCGGCAAAGAGTAAAACTTTTTAATCGTTTATTAAGGCCACTTTTGTGTACTTTTTCACAGTGACAAACGCCAATTTAAATTCTAATGTATTGTCAAGATGGGACGAATAAGCTTAGAAATTCGCAAAAATATTTTGGACGATTGGTGCAAATTAAAGGGTATGACGTATAGAAAACTCGCTAAAAAGTATAACGTTAGTCCGTCAGGTGTGCACAAATTAATAAAAAAGTTTGGTGAAACTACTGTTTTGCAAGATCTGCCTAAGTCTGGCAGAAAGCGAGGAACGTGGGACCCGGCACTGGAGAAGAAAGTGGTACGGATATTTCTACAAAAACCGTCTCTTTCAGTACGAGACGCCGCAAAAAAAGCTAATACGTCGCCCTCAACGATTCAGCGAATCAAACTTAGATGTAACTTAAAAACATACAAAAAACAAAAACAGCCCAAACGGGACGATAAGCAGACGGCAGCTGTTCGAAAACGCACTAGAAAACTCTACGATCGTGTACTAACCAAAAAACGGTTATGCATAATAATGGACGATGAAACGTACTGTAAATTTGATTTTAAAACCTTACCAGGACCCCAGTTTATTACGGTACCCGCTAGCAAAACTGTTAGCCAAAAGATAAGTCTATCTGTGTTGAGAAATTCGGCAAGAAGATATTAGTTTGGCAAGCAATTTGTCAATGCGGGATGCGATCTCAAGCATTCTTTACCACAGACAACTTAAAAGCCGAATTATATCGCAAGGAGTGCTTGCAGAAAAGACTGCTACCCTTCATCAGAAAACACAGGATACCGATATTATTTTGGCCAGACTTGGCATCATGCCATTATTCTAAAGACACACTAGAATGGTATAAAGCCAACAAGGTGGACGTTGTTGAAAAGGACATGAACCCACCAAACTGCCCCGAAGTCCGGCCTATTGAAAGATACTGGGCTATAATGAAGCGGCACCTACAAAAAAATGTCAAAGCTGCAACGTCAGTCAATGACTTCAAGAAAAAGTGGAATAGGGCGTCAAAAAAAGTGCCAGACCTGGTCGTCCAAAATCTGATGAAGAATATAAAGAAAAAAGTCAGATTGCAAGCAAAATAGGCAGTTTACAGCGAATTCCTAAAAATAGTTTATAGGGAGAATGTTACAGTTTGGTTTATTTTATATTTTATTTGTAAATATTACTCAGAATAAAAAATATGCACCTTTCCAGTTGTCCACTTTCATTCTGGCACGGTCCTTATTACCTACCCGCTTAAATATGTCTATAACAATATATACTTAATTATTGTACGAATTTAATAACTACATAAATAATATGACATAGTGAGTATTTTTAAGGTGGACCATAAAAAATAATCATCTTATCACAAAAATAACCGACTTCAACAAAAAAGAATAGTATTTTCGAGAACATTTCCACAAGTTTTACTACAAAAAAACACACACCGAAAACGACTGAGTATATTTGAGGAGATCCTTCGATTCCTCATGGATCTCGTCATCAGATCCTCTTCAAAATTTATCGAGAGTAACGTTGATATGCTTACTCTAGAAGAAAAATACCGAGGTAGAGTTCTGAGGCGACAAACAAAAAAAATACATCCGAATTGGGAAACATTCTCTTTCTGAAGTCGGTTGAAAAGAAGCGATTTTGATTCTGGTTTCTAAGCATTTACTTAATGAAACTTGATACATTTACTTGTAGACAATATATAGATAGGTAACGCTTATAATCCATTTATCATTTGTGGATTTGATGTTTAGAGATACAATTTATAAATAAATAAGTCTCTTAGTAACAAGAGAAAACTGGAAGAAATCACAGCTCACCTACGGTGATGCGGCGACAAGGCCCAAGGTTCTGATTGACCAAATCTCTTTTTAAAGTTAACAAACTTAGCAATGCCTTTACTCTTCAGACCTGTAACAGTGCGATTCTGGTTTATTATCCATATTGGATCACTTCGCTCCTTAGTGGAAAGGACGTCTCGTCCGTTACGCTGGGTCACAAAATACACATCAGGCAAGTTATGTATCTTAGAATCGCGTGTGGTACTATTAGTATCATCCTCAAATACTATATATACAACTAAAGGTTCGGCGTCACCCATGTCTAACTTTATATTGGACGGTGCTGTAACTACGATGACTTTATACTTCTCAAAAGAATGAGCAATTGGCACTTTAATACATTTTGAATAGTTAGTACAAGATTCGGCCTGTCCACAACAAGACGAATTACATAACATTGGTTTTGCAGATTCGATTGCCAAATCAGGCTGCCCGTCCTGTGGCCCCAGAAGGGATGTATTCATAGTATGTGAAGGGCGCTTCGTACTGCTCAGGTCATAGAATAGGGCGAACGAGTCGAACACATCGTCTTCTCTGAGATAGGGTTTTCTTTTTGTGAACTGATCCTTGTTCATCGGTACGCACAGAGTTCCGATAATGATACATGCCATTAATATGGTAACTAATTCCATCTGAAATACACAGTTAATTTATTGGGATTTATGTACGGTGCCTAAGCATAAGTAAATAACACATCCTAGCATACTTACAGTTTCCATCTAAACGATATACGAGTGATATACAGGAACTCGGTAAGTATATTGATTTCAATCAATTTGTTTCTGTATTTCCATTGTCGTAGTCACACGACGACTGGCGGGTCTATTAACCGGTGTATTAATCAGTATTGTTGCCGGATGATGCCGGCTGAATCATCAAAACATCGGAGGATGTTTATAAGTCACGTTGATTCCGCGGCTCACAAACTGAACCCAGTATCTGCTTTTTCAATTAGTAGGAACTGCAGGTATATTTTTATTCTTATTACCTATACCTATATATATATATATTTATTTGAATGTGTCTTTAGGCATAAGAAAAGTGAATAGGTATATTCGTGAATGTATTTGTAGAAATAAATTAATTAAAACGTAAAGATTGTTCATGCACAACAATGGTCCCGGAATCTACCTGGGACCTCATTCTCTTGGAATGGAAGGGTAAGGCGTGTTTTGTTCAAAACGCAGATTTGAAAACCGCTTGCTCTTTTGCGCTATCACGTGACTACGCACCGATCACGATGCGCTGCCTCGGCGATCGCGAGCAAGTTGCGCTGGCTAGGCGATTTCTGAGCGAACGAGACGCGCCGGCCTCCCTGTGCAAATTGACGATCACGAATCCCCACTGAGATAGGGCCCTATAACTCTTTCGCTTGTAAAACTATTATCCTACTTCGGTCATGTTTCACAATATCTCAATTAACGAAATTGGTGAAAATTTCAGCTCAGCTCCTATAATTCTTTTTCTTAGTGGCCGTGGTTTAGGCAGAGGCCGCAGAGGAGGTGACTGTAGAAGATATTACTTGTACCTAACCCATATTGACAAGAGACAAGGACGTCGTCAAGGCGACACAGTACCACCTGTTGCAAACTTTTCTTGTCAGGTCTGCGGAACATATCGAACTCGTATAGGTTTAGTTAGCCACCAAACACGGGGTCTCTCGAACATTACACCATAAATCGACTGCAACAGACGAAGGGGCCTATATGGACTATGTTAGGAACACAACATATTTTAAATAGGTGCTTTACAACTCTGCTTTATTTATATGCAAAAATATAGGATCGCGAGTAAGCTTTACCGCCACGACAAAATCGTACCATACAACGATAGCTGTAACACTGGCCTTTGTTTTATAATTATAAACAATATATGTATTTGTATACTAGTGAGTCATTCTAGCCGATTGACTGACTCATCAACGCTGAACTCAATTTTATTTGAATTGTCATGGACGAAGTGATTAATATGAGTTTTAATAGTAGTTTATGCAACTGCTACATAATGAGAGGTCTTAAAATACGAGTGTTGTAGGCGAGTTTCATAATAGGATCACACGAGTGTTTTAAGACCTAATTATGTACAGGTGCATACACTACTTTATCTACACACATATTCATAACATAATCATTATCATAGATTTTCTTTATGAAAATATGAAACACTCAGTGTTGTACTGTTATGAAATTACATCTCTGATTTTGGTCGCTGCCAAGTAATGTAAGTCCTTACCTATAATATCTGAACTTGTTATAGGAATTTAAAAAGATGGGTGTAGATAAAATCATTAACTTATCAAGTTGTCAGTATCACGTTTCCCGATATATTGCGACATCGAAGTTTATATTTAGGGCAACATGAAATTTAAAGTAGGTACGGATGATTTTGATATATACCTACCTACTTATTTAGGTATCAATATTTCCTTCTTAGAATCTAATTAAACGAGTTTGCTAAGTAGAGTTAATAAACGAATTTGGCGTAAATTGGTCGAATTATTTTGATGTCGATCCGACCATTTTATAGTCTGTTCATATTATGATGATGAAAATTCACACTATTTTCATAAATTATTATGACAAGATGGGACTTAATCGCGTTAAAAAATGTGTTAATTCAATTACCTTGATGTTAACGGACGTGATTTTAGGTCCATCACGTCGATTAAGTGTCGTTTTGTTATTATAATCGGTTCATATTGTGAAATCCTGGAAAAATGTTTTAATTGATTTTTCGATGAGATAGGAGTCATTTTCAAAATACATGTACAATAGTTAAAGGCTTAATAAAAACAAAATTACGATCGCTTCTTTTGTGTGACGAAAGTTACTCATACAAAATGTATGGGTAACTATCGTAACACAATGGAATCAATTAAGTTTTGTTTTAATTAAGGTGGTTGCAGAGGAAACAAAACTAGACATTCCACGCTAGATGGCGCTGGGAAGCAAGATTTGTAGTTTTTGTGTATTATTTCGTATGTTACTTTAGTTTGAAGTAAAATTTGTATGTTGGCGAGTCCGCGTATTAGTATTTTATTCATATAGTATTAGTAGCACGTCATAAATTGTTTTATTCTCCCACGTGGTGGCAATTTGTGAAAAATCAGCAAGTACTCACACTAATAGACACTAATTGTGAGTGTGTGCGGGTGATTCATTCATTAAAGGGTCGCGTATCATCTGTCAGTTTGATAGTAAGCGCAGAATAAATAAGCAGGCATGATATTTTGATTTTGATGATGAAGTAAAGATGCACCTCTAGCACAACTGTGACACGCAACTCTTTCTCGTGCGAAAAATATTTCCTATCTCTTTCTTTGCGGTACTGTAGGAGACTGACGGGCGATGCTATGTCACGCGACAAGAATCGTGAAGCCTAGTTGTAGGTACTGGATTGTCAAAATAAATAATACGAAGAAATTACAAATCTTTGGCAGTTCTACATTTTTTAAGTATGTGGTGAAATTAAATAAGTATTTTTGTTGGGTTTCTGTTCTGATATATTGTGATTCTGATTTGTGATGTTATTGAGTTTGTCCTAAGTTTTTGGGGATTGGGGTATAGCAAAAAGGGCCCAATTTTAGGACACATATTTTGTTGAGAAATATTTTTCTCAGTTTTGTTACTTTTTGATTATAACTAAAGAATACATTAAAATAAGTATCTTTTATAAATTACAATTGTTTGATTAACTTGCCCGTTTAAGAACTTGAGCGGTCCTAAGTTGCCATAGAATTACTACGTAGCCTGGACCTACTTGTACTATCATCTATTCTGTGCTGGGACTTAGATATTTACGATGAAAAAAAATCACAAGTATACCTCTGTTTTTTATTACTTAATGACAAGATCGGGCCCTTTTTGCTATACTCTGACCTGATATACAAAAACCCGACATCAAGAATAGTAGGTACTAAATTAGGGTTGGGATTTTCGTGGTTCTAAGTCGTGGTTCCATGGAGTCTCTAATTGTAAAAATGTTCAGTCTAAAAATATCTAACTACTAGAACTACTACTAACTGAGCGCAGCACCAGTTGTTTGCGCCACGCTTCACGACCCCGAGCTAGCTCGCGCCATATAAAAATATATGACAATATATTGTTATTATACATATATGGATTTTAGAACCACCAACCACTAAATAAAATAAAACAATTTTTGTTACGTGTAGGTTTTATTATAATACTATTGTTTGCGTTAGTTGTAGACGTCGCTTTAATTCGGAATGGTGGATTATTTTTCTTTTTAACCCCCAGATCTTCACCATTTTCAATTTTTTCGTTAAAACAAGGTGTATTACCTAGGCTTCTTTCTGTTTAGTACTGTTTAGTGGTTAGTAGGGCTGCCTGAAAACGAAGGTTTATATTTACATATGTGGTTTGCAGGTATACGTTGTAATATTATTTTAGGCAACATGCATGTTTTGTAGAAAATTATAAGTTTCTGCAGCTTTTCTTGGATGAAGCCTTCATCTGAATGAACTTTAATTGACATTGTTTTTGTTGATAAATCAATGAAGGAAATCATCTTGCAGTAATCCCTTTTGATGAAGCTCTAAGCTGGCCTTGAATCAGTAAAGAAATTATTTATTACGTCACAAAAATGCCAGCAATGGAAACCGCTGTATGCAGTACCTATTATGTGATTATCTTACGGGATGTTAGGGTAATTAGTGTTATTACAGTTATCCTTCAAGGAGGAAACTTGGCCACTGAATCGATAATTCCAAAAGGATTTCGTTTCCCACACCTATTGAAAAACATGGGTAGGTCTTGGTATCAATTCAGTCAGAGAGAAGAAACTACCTATATGAACCCACTATGAACAGCTTCGTTTTTTTTTTCATCACCCAAAGCGAGCGATTTCGTTCAGTTTTTGTGGTTTGTTACGGTTGTCATCACGCCATGCTTGTCTTCGCCTAAAAAGAAAATAGCGCGAGACACCTCTTTCACGGCAGGACGCTTCGGTTTGTAATGTTTACAAACACAATACTTTCCCCGCAATTTCTGACCCATGATATCGCAATATCGTTTAGGGATCACTATGTCCTGAGTACACATGTTTATTATATGCACGTTTCATTATTCACACTTTACATAAAGTAAAAACTCACGAAAAGAAAAAAATGTAAACCAAACATGATTCATTTTTATACGAATTTCCACAATTGACAGTATTGACACAATTCATTATTTCATTCACAAGATTTAGTGCGTTCGAAATCTGTTCCACTTTATTGTTATGAGCAAATAAACACAATAGGTATCTTTAAAACCCAAATGTTTCCAATTATTTGTTACATGTTTCATGAAAGCTGTAATTATTTTAAAATAAACTGTTATGCATTCATATCGAAACATCAATTTAAATTTATTATCCTAAATCATAAGTTAAGTAGTATTATATTTCAGAACGCACTGTTCATGAATAGCTTTACGTGCGCTTACGTTTGTATGTGTGTAAAAGCAACGCACACATACATATATGGACAATATTTCAACGGGTTTTAAAGCTTTAATAACTTTGTAATTGTATGATTTATAGCAAAACTGATTTCCTTGGCGAATATAAGATCGCTTAAAGATTTTTTTAAGAATGTTTAATAACCTAAAGCCATAACCGCCTAAGTGTGTATTGATCACACGATTTGTATGAAAGTGACATCTCTGCAACCACCTTAAAGCCCTTAACTACGTACATGTATTTTGAAAATGACTCGTAGACACTGTTCAGACCGATCGATAATATTGATCGGTTGGCTTATTTATGTATACGTTTGCGCGGCGTCGCAGACCCAATATATAAGTAACAGACGAGTTGCTTTCCGCTACAGAAGTTGTCATTTCAAAATTCGGAATAATTGCGACGAATAACAATTGTTCAAATCTATAATTATCTTGTAATATTTGATACTAACTAAGTGTTACGGAAATAGGGGGATTTTACACTCAACGAATTATTAATCGTTCTACTTTGAGATAATCTGGGATTGTTCTACTTTTTGGATAGGTATTTGGGTGCGTATAACACCGATCCTCGCTTCGCTCGTCGTCATAATAGGTAAAATCTAGGTACACCAATCTATTATTCTCTAATCTATTATTATAGCTGGTACACAAGAAGGCGGTTGCAAATTTCATACAAACTTTCAACTCCAATTTGACCCTTAAGGCACCTTGAGGGAAGAGTTTTGCAATATCCCTTCCTATTCCTCGCTTGAATACCTACACTTAACGTAAACCTAAAGTAAAAAATTAAGTGACTAAATTTTGTACTTTCGGCTCTGCGTTGTTGAGTAAGTCAGTCAGTCAGGACTTTTCCCTTTTATTATTTTATTTATTTATTTAATTTAAACTTTATTGCACAAAATACAAAAGTAAAAGTACAAATGGCAGACTTAATGCCATAAGGCATTCTCTACCAGTCAACCATAGGGCCAAACAGAAACTAGCAGTTGGTGCAGGATCATAAAAAGCCGTGTCTAAAAACATAAAACGAGACAAAAGTCAATAAGTTTGATATATATATATATATTAACAATATACATACACACATATGCATTACAATACACATACATAAATACAAAATATATATAATTATATACATATATATATGTGTACCCCTGTAAAACATCATATAGAGTCTATATAGACAATCAATCCTGAGATTCTTTGGAGAGATGTTTGCGCACCATGCGCTTGAAGGAGAATTTGCTCTGAGCTTTCCTAATGGAGAGAGGGAGATCGTTCCATAAACGAATTGCTTGAATCGCGAAGGAATTGGACATAAAACCAGTACTGTGAGAAGGAAGAGTGGGTTTGAGAATTCGGGATGAGCGCAGATCGCACCCAGGCCGAGCAGTTAAAAATATGAATTTAGTTTTAAGATAGTCCGGGGTAGCTGGATCAAACAAAATTGAGTAAAGAGTGCAAAGAATTTTTAATAACCTGCGTTCCCGGATAGGGAGCCAGTTTAGTTGACGACGAAAAGTAGATACATGATCATACTTCCAGAGGCCAAAAATGAATCTAATACAGTTGTTGAGCAACCGATCTAGCTTACTCAACAATTACTGAGTGATATTGGAGTAACACACATCAGCGTAATCAATAAAGGGTAGTATCAACGTTTGGACAAGAAGAGTTTTAGTGCAGACGGGCAGAAAGTGCTTAAGCCTGTAGAGTGATCTCAATATATTGGTGACTTTACGACAAACGTCAGACACCTGGGGACTCCATGTTAGACTACTATCAATAACCAGACCCAGGTTTTTCACTGTAGCTGCGAAAGGAACAGCAACACTGTCAAATAGGATCGGTGTCAAGCCAGTATCTATGAGAGATAGCTGCCTAGAGCTGCCGAGTATAATTGCTTGACACTTGGTAGGGTTGACAGTTATACCAAAACTTCTCGACCATTCGGATATGCTGTCAAGGTCGCTATTTATTTGCCCAATCCCATCATCTAAATCAGCAAGGCTTACCTGGGTGTATATTTGTAGGTCGTTGGCGTAGAGATGGTGAGAGCATTTAATCCTAGAAGTTATTTGATTAATAAAAATGGAAAAAAGAAGAGGGGAGAGTATGCCGCCCTGTGGTACCCCAGAAGCAAGTTCGCACCATTCAGAAAAGGTTCTGCCAGCTCGGATCGTCTGCCGACGATCTTGAAGGTAGGAGGAGAACCACTCCGCCGCCTTTGACGAGGTGTTTAAATGGTTAAGTGTAGCAAGCAGAAGGTCATGATTGACCGCGTTAAAAGCGTTAGAGAAGTCGATTAAAACCAGCACGGTTAGTTGAGTAAGCTCCATACCTTGCCTCACATCTTCAACAACCTTTAATAACGCAGTAGTCGTACTGTGCCCAGGACGAAAGCCAGATTGTAATGGAGAGAGTAACTGGTTAGAGTAGACGTGATTTGAAAGCTGTCTATGAACAACGGCTTCCAAAACCTTTGATAAAAAAGGGAGTATGGAGATAGGGCGAAAGTCTTTAAGTAAACTGGGATTAGATATTTTAGGCAAAGGAATGACATGGGCATTATACGCCACAATGAAGGAAACACCCCAGAATACACCGAAAAGTTAACAATATGAGTGATAACTGGGAGAATACATTCCAAGATACTGATTATCATCAGCCTGCTCAAGTTATCATAACCAACCGCGTTAGACTTAATCGACAGGATAACTTTACGGATCTCGTCGTCGGTAGCTGGAGTGAGTGAAAATAAGATATAGAAAGAAAGGGCAGGGCATTAATATAAGCGATACTTTGAGCTTTAGAGGAAGGGTCTAAGTTAGAAGGTGTAGCAAAGTGGGAGTTAAGATCGTTTAACGAAAAAGAAGAAAGTGGGTTATGCTCACTTTTAGGTTTACCAATTCCAAGGCTTTTTAAAAATTTCCAGGTAATTAGCTGGAGAAGAGGAGACAATATTATCGTGAATATATTTACGCTTTGCTGCTCTCACCATCTGATTACACCGGTTTCTGGCAATTTTATTATGTATATAGATAAAATTAAATTACCAATTACAACTATAAAAATAAATTAAAAACTGTTATGGTTTATGTTCTTTGAGTTTTGCTAGCGCCTTCTATGAGCAGTTATATGTAGGTGTACAGAAGGACAGACAGACAAAAATCTAAATGCCTTTACAATGCATATGCTCGAAAAGAGCTTATTTTTTTAAATAAATATTAAGGGACAATACAACGTTCTCAGAGCAGTCAAAGTTCAAACTTTGCGTAAACAACTATTTTTCCGCACTAGTGCTTTTTACTTTTAAATGTTTATTTCTATCTTAACTTAGCCCGACGCAATAGTTATTTGTGCAGCAAGAGAGCAAAGTTGTTTTTTGTTGCGAGTGCTGATTTTGAGTCCCGAGCAAGCGAAGGATTCTATGATTGAATCACGAGCGTAGCGAGTGATTCTAATTTAGAATCCTGAGTGTAGCGAGGTACTCAACAGCACGAGATGCAAAACACTTTGCTCTCGTGTAGCATACACAACTTTTCACCTCAACAGCGAGAACATATTCGACTTTTTGTACTTTTTCTTCCAACCATTCAGCACCTCTAGCACAACTGTGACACGCGACTTTATCTCGCGCGAGATACATTACCTGTCTCTATCTTCACGGCGATGCTATGTCGCACGACATGAGTCGCGAAACCAAGTTGTGCTAGACGGGCAGGTGTAGGTATGTTTATAGACTTTGTTGCTGATTTCAATGATATTAATAATTAGAAAATAAATACCTGCTGCTTGAAATGGAATAAAAATATAATTAAATTGTAAAAATACGTTCCAACACTGTACCTACCAGTCCCTCACAACTACCATGGTTGTCATTATTTGATCAAATTGGAAGATTGAATAGATACATTACGTCGCCCCTTGCCTGCTATGCGGCCACATCTCAAAAAAAATGTTTTTTTGGATTATTGCTGATTCGTATTCAGAATTGTCTAATTTACGACCTTATTTCGAGAGATATAAGAAAAAGTGTCCTTAAAAGCCTTTTTTCCACAAGTGGCCTTATGGATCTGACCAAAAATTGTCAGTTGACTCCCTGCAAGACAGCCACTTTGGAGTTATGGCTGTATAACATTAATTTATAATCAATTTTTTGAGTTGCGTCCTAAAGGCATAAAGATTATTCGAGTGTTATTCCGATGAATCCCTTTAAATATAAGCGAATTAAAGGGCATTTGATTGTGTCACAACAGTAACTACCTATAATAGTACTTATTATTTATTTAAATATATTCGTATAGCATAATACTTTCTAATAGTTTTAGCCGTCTTTTTGTATAAGTTTATTTGTTTTTTTTTTATGTTTTCTTGTAATAATTTTTTTCCCATTATGCTAGCCATTTATATACAATTATAAGGACAAACAAGTCTGCAGGCTCGCCGTTATACTGTGAGTCTCTACAACCACATCTGTAGAGGAAGTCTCGGGATCGCCCACTCCCAGTTCTGAGCCTGTTGATCTGGCACCATTGTTTTCGAGGCAGAATGAAGCCAGGAGGTTTTGCCGTGGGCTTTATACTTGCATCTCTGAGTAAGTCGGGTGATTATGAGTTGCAAGTAGGTTAGAATTTGATTGCAGCAGGTCTCGAGCAGTATGGTACGGTGGGTGCCTCGACTTCAACCGATGAGGCAGGTTTGCGAACTCTGCATTGAATGGGCAAATCGGGACGATTTGACTTTTTGTGCTTCGTGGACCAGTGCCTGATGTCTTCTTAGTTCGGCGCGAGCTATATGACTCAACACAGCCAAACCAGAGGATTACATTTTGATGGTTCCCGATATACATCGCATGGTTTGGTTTAGCTATGCGTCTATCCGATGCACATGTGCGCTGTTGAGCCAAACTGGCGCGCAATACTCTGCCGTGGAGTAAACTTGGCTAAAACTGGAGGTGCGTAGCACATCAGCTGTTGCTGATGGGAACTACTTGGGGGTTCCCGCTAGTCTGTGGTGTATGTTATTCCGCGTCTGTAGCCTTTTCCCTAACTAATATGTGGCGCATAGGTGAGACTGCGGTCTAGAGTTACACCCAAGTACTTTGGTGTAGGATTTAATTTCATCGCCGTCTCTCTGAAGCCGATTTTTGGCCCATAATTAGCTTCTTAGTTGCAGAGATGGAATGTCGCAACTTCTGTTTTCCTAGCAACGGCCTGCAGTTGCCATTTTATAAAGTATTTCCCAAGATATTCCAGATCGCGAGTTGTAGGTTGAACAGAAGCAGGGCCAGGACCGATTCCTGCGGTAGTCTATTGTTCAGCTTCCTGACTTTGTTTGGAGTGCTTCAAGGTAGATGATAAATTCCCTTATTGCTGAGCATAGTTAATTAGTCTCACAATCTTTCTACAGGGCACCACGGTCGTGAGCTTATAGAAAAGTCATTGTCTCCATACGGTATCGAATGCAGCTGAGAGGTCGATAAGGACTGCCACGGTTTTCTCTTTCCTCTTAAACCCAGCCTTTATGTGTGTTGTGAGCTGCATTATCTGATCCACGCAGTTCCGACTACTAAGGAATCCAGCCTGTTCCACAGGAATTATTTTGTCGGCAATAGAATCGATTCGATGTAGATATTAGCCTCTCCAAACGTTTGTAGACGTAACTAAGTAGAGCAATTAGTCGGTAACTCTTTGGGTCGTCGCCTGGCTTACCTGGTTTCAGCATGGCTATTAGTTTGGACGGGTTGAACTTAGGTGGAATTCTATTATTCAAGACTATGCCAGAATAGAACTGTGAGTAAATACCGACACATAAATTGCTACTCTGAATCGAACCAGTCTTCGTTCAGTATTCCTGAACCTAAAAGTAGAAATTAAGCTGGATGCAATGATTATCGCTTACAGTGATGTTCTTACTGTAACAAAAGTTGATTAATAATGGTATTTTAACTATTTTTGTGGGTGTATTTATATTTTCATGTAACCATTTTCCCATAATTTTCTTGTGCGGTTTTGGACGCATCTCAAAATTTCAACAAAACGTGTCTGCAATACGGCCACAACTCTAAGTAGGTACCTGACTTAAAGGCCTTGTATCTTAAAAAATATATATGTTTTATACAAAAAAATGTAATTCATTAGAAGCATTATATCATCTTGAGTAAAAAGAGCTAAATCAAAAATGAATTCACCCAAAACTCAGGGAGTAATCCCCGTTTTACTACTACGCACTACGCTGCCAAAACTTTAACAAGCGATTTCTCGAAAAAATGGTTTTGTGAGATGTGGCCGTATAGCAGGCAGGGGGCGACGTGTTCATTTATCATTACGACATTTTGTTTATACTTAGTTTAATTAATATTTTTACTCGTACAGCACCAAACAAAATAAATGCAAAGGTAAATAACAATTTGAACTCGATATTTTTTAACCTTTAAATGCATGATTTATAAAAAATAATATTATAAAATATTATTTTATTTAAAATAAACGGTTCTAGTTTTCAACTAGTAATTAATTTTTGTTTACGTAAGCTGCATCTTACACTATGCATTAAAAGTACGTTTCGAAACTGCGTCTATGATAAATTGGTGATGTCATAAATCCTGTCCGAATCATTAAATTTTTCAATTTTCGCTTCATTTGTAAACATTTATGTCATAAATGATTGGATATTTACGCTATAAAGTTGGAAAATCTTATCTTTATTGAACTATAATCTATTTGATTTATATAAAAGACACAATTATTTAAACATTCGGTCGTTAAAAACAAAATGTTGTAATTAAAACTTCTTCGGATATTTTTAATTTTATGGTACCTATAACGCGTATCGGAATGTGTTTTTATTCAAGGTCGGATTCGAAAATCGAATTTCGAATTGACATATTTTTATCATTCTCTTTTTCCTATAGATATGAAAGAGACAGAGTGCATCGAAATTGTGGCTGAAAAATTACAATTCGTAGTCAAAAGTTGAAAAAATGAAAAAGCTACTTTCTACTCACGCTCGAAACAAAATCGCATTTTGTTCACTGTTATCTGACAGCAAAATTGCCATGTTAGAGCTGGTGAGGTGAAAAGAGAATTTTTATTATTTGCAAAAAGTTTTATATATATTATTCAAATACCTGTTATTATTAATATAAATGAGAAAAATAAAACGAATACTTCATTAAACACGTCATTAATTACTTTATATTTAGAATTGGATCGATAAACTAATTTTAAATACATTTGGATGAATATAGGTACATGCGCTCGTGCCATTTCGAAATAAGATGAACATTTTAATAATGCTTTTTGCACATGCGTACTGTTCGCTTAGATTATGTCGAGCGCGCAGCTACAATTAAACCCGCCATTTTTACTTATGTCTTGTTTATTTCGAAGTCGATCTGTGCAAATCTGCTAAAATATTGTTGAAACCAACTGACGAATCAATTTTAAACCCGGAAAATATTATGCAAGAATCACAAAACGTTAAAAAGCCAAGGCAATGCTTTATGTCCAATGCAAAAAGGCAAAGTCGTAATTTGAAAATGTAGCAATTATTTACGCGCCTCCCATTACGGCAGTATTATAAACAGGATATGTAAAACCGGAGTAAAATTATAATTCATACAAATTGGTAGTCATATCGAGTCCTTTATAAAAATTCGTGATTGATCATGGAAATATGCAAAGTTTAAAATCATGTCTGAAAGGAAAAAATCTGTTGAGCGTTATCGGCCCGGTGCGAAGGCACAAAAGGCGAGTCTCTCCAAATAAGAACCCTCGAGAGAAAAGCAGCTTACGTCCCGGCGCTACAGTGAAGTAGGTATGCAGGTTACCCAGATCCCACGCATCACAGTCTGCATTATGCATTACGGTCTTTGTCACTTTGGCAATAGTGGATTTTGATAAACCCTTCTCACATTTTATCGAAATCCATCAGTATTTTACTAAGCCTAAAGAAAACATACTACTCGAGCGAGTAAGATGTGGATAGTTCCGTTATAGGTTACCGTTGTGGCACTATTTCTAACGGTAATTGTAAAACTGTTTAATTTTATTTATAAGTAAGTTTATGAGATCATCTTGGTTAGGTAGAGGAAAGCATGGTTTCAAAGTTTCTGATAGGTACGCCCCAACGTAATTTATCTCAAACATTTTTAATGTCCACATTTTTTCTTTCTACTGTCTTATTATATAATGTATGAGAATGATGATGATGATTTCTTACAACGCCACAACCTCTTCTGCATTTTTAAATCAAAACGTCTCGCCTCATCACGCCAAACCAGTTAAACGGTTTGAAAAACAGAGACACAGGTCATCCGAATATCGCTATTTTAATATGGAGCGCTTTATAATATATTTTTTAATACAGTGGCTCAAAAAGTGGTACTTTTCGTAGCTGCAAATCGTGCGAAAAGTTGGATATTTCGAACTAGTGCTTTTTACTTTTCAATTTTTTTAAATTTTCTGTTGTACTAACACGTCATGTCTCATACATCCAAACAAAGGTCAATCACTTTCCTACTTTATTTATTACGTCATACAGCATTGCAAGTGTATATCTTATAATTATGCTTAAAATATTTAAATTGCATATTGGATCAATAAAAGGGTTATCTATTAAAAATATTCAAAAATGGTTTTAATAATTTGTCTGAGTGACTCTTATTTAATGAGCAAATGAGTATTATGCGTGACCTAAAAAAATTCAAAAGAAAAGTATTGTCACAGATTAGAAAATACAGTATTAAGCGTGACCCACGCGCTGCTTTATAAATTCATTATAATTTTATTATGAATAATCGCTATTTTTGTGTATTAAATAATATATTTATTTACAATTATATGAAATGTAAAGAACTAAAAACAGATTCACGATGTTTATTGTCTGGAATCAATTAAATTACTGTGTAACATTATCATATCTCTTCTGAAATATTAAAACTATTTCTTTTGATTTGGCTGAATGATGACAGCCATCTTGAAAAAAATATTACAATTAAAAGTAAAACTTTCTTTTTCGTTCAAGATTGTTTTAATTGTGTGTAAATGACACGTAAGATTTATAAAATAAGAGTTGTTGATAGAAATTGATGGATTCTGATGTTACCAGAATAGATTTAACACCGCCCTATATACGACAAGGCAAAAATTGCAAGTGAGAGTATTTTATCCGCAAAATCGAAAGAAAAATTACATTGCCGTCTATGAACATTTTATTGGCTGGAAACGAGAAAAAGAGAATTATTAACAACTTGAGTAAAACTTTAAACTTACCAGCAAAGGCCTTAAATGCGACCCTTCACAATTGCTCTAAAAATTGTAGGTACTCTTAATTTTTATCAGACGGAAATAAATATAATTGCCCCTTTCAATTACTGTTTTAAATTTGTATTATTGCAATTTTTCGCAAATGTATTAAAAAACGTTGTTTGGTACACGTGTGGAAGTGTCATTTTAACTCGTCCCGAGTCTTGACCCTCGCCTTGCGGCTCAGGCCTCGGGACTCGTTCAAAATGACATACTTTCCACACTTGTATCAAAAACTACTATTCTAAGACTGCCAGCCGTTAAGCATTCGTTTGTCAATTTGTTGTTGATAATGTCGAGTACAATACACTCTACAAGAGGAATGGAAAGTACTAGGCATGCCCGTGGGAAATATTAGGGTACGTAATATTTGAAGAACAAAGTAATACCGTGAAGCATAATAGCATCCATACTAATATTATAAATGCGAAAGTGTGTCTGTCTGTCTGTCTGTCTGTCTGTCTGTCTGTCTGTTACCTCTTCACGCTTAAACCGCTGAACCGATTTAGATGAAATTTGGTATATAGATAGTTTCAGTCCCGGGGAAGGACATAGGATACTTTTCATCCCGAATGAATTTAGTGTTCCCGTGGGATGAGCGGGTAACACCGCGGGGCACGGCTAGTAAGTAAATAAGCCGACGGAAAATACGAAATTGAGTATTCTACTCAATAAAGTAATTTAACTCCCGCTCCGCTGGGAACCGTAGAATTTCCATTATCTATAGTTTTTTTTAAGATATTAAAAGAGGTTTGCCTAAGTATTAGTAAAATATGTTTGACAAATTATCATTTCAGAAAATATTTTTCATAGAATTTCATTTGCGAAATTAACTTTTCGCAAATAATTGTTACACATGACTTATGATGAATGTTTAGGCAATGACTCAATCGCTTACCAACTGGTACTTTGACCAAATTCCATTTAGTCAAATGTTTCAGTTGGTATGGTATAACATATTTTTTTCGCGAAACAAAATAAGGCAATCGATTTTTATCGTCAAACTTTTGTACACGTTGGATTTTTTGGACACATGTGTTTTATGATGTCATTTTGCTAAACTTCATAATATCGAAGATAAAGGACTCCTAAATCGACCAAAACCGACTCCGCTGTAGCTCCGGTGCTGCGGGGAGAGTAGCCCTTCCGCCCTTGCGTGACAAAGCACGGTTGCCCTTACTCCGATCCCGAGTTTTGTCGCAGCGAGCGAGGGCTGCTCTCCCTCCGCACAAAAATACTCTAGGGTGCTCCGTGTCGGCAAGCTTCCTACCCAGCGAGAGTCCTAGATTCGGACTGCCTAATACATCGTACACATAATATAACATTTCAAAACTACTGCAATCCGCCATCCAATTATAATACGCCATTTATCTTGGTAATTGTCAAGTCTAGAAAAAATTTGGCCATACAAAACACTCCAATCCATAAAAAACTTGTGTCATAATGACACCATCCCACCGAAGTCCCTTTGCTATACTTACTCCTATTGTGTTTTGTCATAACCATGCATATGACTAAATGTTTACTGTCTAATATTTTTTTGCCTTAATAACGCATTTGCTAAAAGACCAAATGGATATATGTCATTTTTTGTAGTAATATTTTGCATTTTTTGCAATCATGAAAATTTGACGAAATGAAAATTTGCGTATAGAAATTATGCCAAAGATTGCATTGGCAAAAGAAACAATTGCTAATATTTGTTTGGGTAAAGAAATTTGACCAAAATAATTTAGGCAAAACGGCAGGATCCCATTAAGATAGCAAAGTTCATCGCAACTACTTACCAATTTGAATCTCATTGAAGTGTAACCTAGGCTGGTATTGCAATAATTAATTTAAAGTGAACTTTCACCACTTCTGGAAATGTTTTCTAATTAACCTAGGTACATATCATCGCAAAATAAAACACTAGTATCTTTAGTTGAGCTTAAGTTGATAGTTGAGTTACCAGATACAGTGCATAATGCTTTTCCATCGTTGTTTGTCGGAAAAGTTCGTTTAAGCATGGTTTCTCTACCAACTTCGGTGAAATAGTTGAAATGTAAATATAAAAACGAGCTTGGCGGACAAAATACAATGGAAAAACATATTGCACTAGATACATATATCTGTATCTACACTTTTTAGTAATAAGTGCCAAACCTGATCCTTACAACATACTAAAAATCCACAACCACTACATCGTGCTTTGCAATATTATTTGAATGTAGATTTTTACTGGACTATTATTTATCTGCCCTCGGTTAGTGTACAATGTAACTGAAAATTTACCGCGTCTAGTTTATTCCCTAGATCCTTGATATTATATTAGATTAATTAGACTTGTGACACAATGGTACTTATTGTAGATCATAGATCAAACTATGGTTATCTTGTGCTGAAAAATCATTAAAACAATCGCAGGAAGGGTAACAAAGGGCATCTTTAGCTCTCACATCTCATAATATAAATATCTATACAAATTAGTAATGCATTTAAAGCAATTATTTGGACTGGGATACCGAATGACATATAAAGTAGAAACTGTTTCTCATGCCTTAAAATATAACATATTTATTTTTCTCCGGTTGCCCAGCCGTCGGCGCGCGAGCTGTGTTCAGTGCCGTCTCGTGGTGGGCACTTTGAAATATTCGATGATTTTTTTTCTTCCTGTGTCCGTAGTAGGTACCTAATCTACGGACTATATAATCATTTTTTGAGATTAAATAATCACTTTTTTACCAAAACACCTCAATTCTGACTAGGGGAGATTCAAGCTTTCAAATTGAACATGGTTTAATTTCTAAATCGTTTAATTTCATTCTTAGAGCTTTGAGGTACTTAGATAATAAATTATACTTAAGTATATAAAATACTACCTACTTACTTGAAAAAAGTCGGTTGACAAAATACATTATTTTCATAAAATATATTCAGATCTGTCTAATAGAGTAGATTCTTAGTGTGAGACCTAGATAAGATACAGAGGTAATAAATAAGACAAGTATGAGTATTAGAGTCATTTTCGAAAAACATGTACATAGCTTAATAAGAACAAAATTACGATCGCGTCTTTTGTGTTACGAAAGTTACTCATACAAAAGATATGGGTAACTATCGTTACACAAAGGAATCAATCAAGTTTTGTTTTAATTAAAGCCCTTAACTATGAAAATGACTCATTATATAATCGTAGTCAGTAATCAAATTAACTATTTGCCTACCACCAGAAATCGGTTGAAAATAAAAAGAAAACATATTTAATTAAAATTACTGTAGTCGAAAGAGCACGTACGAAGAATTTAAGTTTTTCATTTGCGATGCAAATGCGCGAATTCTTTCCCAATATATCCCGACAACGACAGCCTTTAAATCGAGGGTATTTTCGCACTGCACAAATGCATGCCACATTTGCCGGCTCCGACCAGATCTGTGCAGGCGGGCTAGCGAGCTAGCGGCGAACGTGCTCTGACTTATTCACATGCTGTAGATGTTCAAATAAAGAAACAATCTTTTATATATATATTTCGGATGTTTCATTACGCCGTCCGACAGGGGCGTCTGTTTGGATGAATATATAGGTACTATAGCCTGTACTTTTAGGCATTTAAAATTTTTTAAACAAACCGGAGCTGTCAAATTTGACCGCAAGCAATGGCAAATGTCAAACCGACAAAGTTAAAAATCACGTAAGGTAGGTGTTGCTACTTTAAACCTGTGACTTCCTATTTTAGTCGTGTTACTTCCAGTATAATGCAGTCTTTCGTGTTAAACCTCTGCAAATTTGGGTACTTTTTACTGACGATTTACTGAGAAAAAAAAATGTGATAAAAATATGTTTGTATTCGTGAATTTGTATATATTCGGTAAAATTCAGCGAAACCTAACACATGATATTTAAATGGAACGGACTGCAGTAGTGAGGTTAATTACTTTATAATATAAAAAAAAACACAGGAACCAAACGTTACCTTATATACAACCCTTTTAATGGTTTGTTTACATTTTTTTAAATAGCTTAAAGTAGAGACTAAGGAAGCTAAAGGGAGGGGGATTTCAGGGCGAAAGCGTTTTTGATGAGGTGAACAGTGTTGTGTTAAAAAATTAAATATCGTAACGTCTAGTCTACTAGACATATATTTATGTTGGGAGATAAGAGCCATGAAAACCAGCCATTAGTCAATGACACTTATTTACAGCTGAGCTGGTCTAACATGACTCATGAGTAATATGCAAAGAAATACAATAGAAGACAATTTTATTAGCTATCACAAAAATTTAAGCAGATGTAGGTAACGAGCTAAGATAGAAATAGTTTCAAAAACCGTTTAATGAACGCCACAGGCATAGTTGTTATTCTATAGCTATTAACAATAAGTATTATACGCTTTACAGTTACAATAATTGACTCGGATATGGATGAATTTAAAACACTGTGTTTTACTCCAAGTTTGTTTCCTTTTAGGAAAAAGGGAAAATATTCGAAAAAAAAAATCGTATTGTATACGTTTGATAATTTAAGGGAATAAATAGATGTAAAGCTAGAGTTATGAAATTGAAAAATAATATACCATACAAATACTAATCTATTTTCATCTTTCCCGTTAAGGGTAAAAACAAAATCCCGTAGATTACGAGTACCTAAGTCTCAAAATACAAATCGCCATCTTCTCAATACTTTATTGCACATCATAGTTTTACGGGTTTGAATATTACGATTATGAGATCGCATAATGTGCTCTGTAAAAAGTACGTAATCTAAGGACATGTGTACGGGAATCTTCGATAACTAATTAGCTAGGACAAAAACGCAGCAGCTTGACACTGAAATATATCGACAATTCTTTTTAAAACAATAGTACTTCAAAAAATAGACAAATAAACATAGACAATATAAAACCTCAACAACATGCATGATATAAAAAATATATTAAGTAAATAAGTGCCTTATGTCGAGCTTCAATTTTTTTGACATAAATGATATAAGTTCTCTGAAGGAAATTAACTTACTTACGTATCTATGTACGAAGGTAGTTTAGCAGCTGTCAAGTTGATCTCTCTTCCTAAACACGTTTCAAGCTGTCTATCCGTTTATCCTGCAAATTGGACACAATTCCATGTATCGAGTTTAGCTACATAATTTTATGACTTTAAACTAAACTTAATCTACCTACAAAAATAATTTAGCTCACTTCGTTTCTATACTGTTTCTTAGCAATTTCAAAAAGGGAGATTCACGGGCCGGTGTTTGTCAGAATGGCTAGACTTTTCGTTGGTCCTGTTTTCCATTGTCTTAAGCAGTGGGCGGCGCCGCGGCGCTGACAGTCCCACCTGAATTGTTCTTACAAAGGAGTGACATTGAGACTCTACCTAGAGAAAATTTCAACCTTTGCAAAAAAGAGAACGTTTGCCTGTCGCTCGCCCTTAGTCTATTAGCTTCATAACTCATAACGGTTCGGCCACGACTTCGGTCTCAGCGGCGAAAGGCGCGGCGGGCGGCGCGCGGGGCGTTAACCACTTTTTGTGCTTATTATTATAATATGTGTATTGTGTGTAAGTACTAGGCGTCTGTTTTTGGTCAAAATTCCGCCGCAAACGGACGCCTAGTACACAAATTCTATGATAATTTGCGCAAAAATAGAAACGGTCCGACACAGAACATTTCCTTCTCATTCAAATCCTAAAATTTCGTAAAGATTGGTTAAGTTTTGGAGGAAACAGACGAGAACGAAACCTCGATTTGTATATAAAAATTAGCAGTGGTATTTCCTCTTAAAGTAGCATATTAAAAGTAACATATCCATTTTTGTTACTTAGGAACGTTGATATTTTTACTTTTAAAAGGTGATATGGCAAAATATAATATAGTGCTCGCTCTATATCATTTGGCTACAGTGCAAATGAGAGGACGCGTGACTGATTTCAGAAATTAAACTTCGAATTGACCCGTTTTACTTAGTCATTCGCTTTTCATCTAAATAAAAAGAGAAAACACAAAAATTCGCGACGTTCTAAATTCAAATTACATGGCCGGATGCTGCAGCAAAATCAAAATCTGTTCACATGCTTGAACTTCTAACGAGGAAAAATATTCCATACATTTCGCTCTAGCTGATTACGAATAATAAATAAAATATGTACTTACGTTGTTACAAATATCTTTAGAAATAATATCACCTCGATACTATCCGTAGAGAGAGGGCACTGCTAAGGAACTCCTACTGCACTCTTCCGATAGTATAGAAATTGTAATAATATAACAAGCAACGGGATCCATCCACATTGCTGCGCAATTTTAAAATACATATGTACTATATCTATATGTCAGTGAACATGTGGATGAAATGAAATTATACTATTCAGAAAGTAGATAAGCTAAATTGTCATTAATTCTTTAGGACACTCCTCAAGCGTTTTATGAAACTAGATAGGTAATGACAATAAAAAGAAAACTAATCACGTCATTACATTATTTTATTAATTAACACCAACGATTAACACGTAAATCACAAAATATTAATGAGAATAAATACCTCTGTTCATAAAGCTGGAGACAGGTTACATGAAATCGATATTTTAACCAAGCGCAGTCTAACGAAATGGCACAAATTATTTACAAGTGCACAGTTAGACTAACGACTGCGACGAAAGACTGGAGATAATTATTACGTACACTGTAACTCAATGTTCGTTTCCACACAAACGCAGCACTTCACTATCGACATAAACAACGGATTACATTATAAAATTTACTTAATATCCGTGTCCATTGATTTGCCCAGGTAGAAGTCCGGAAGTACTACCCTGTATCACAGGCGCCAGCTGCAATGAGCCACTGTTTTCAGACTGCGTAACAATTTTCGGCTCCTTATATTTCACAAAGAATACTTCGGGCTTGGACGTCACAGGTTGGGCGGGCTGCAACTCCGGTTTCTTCACCAACACATAAATGAGCGTTTTGCTCTCTGCCCCCGCTTGTTGGTTGATCAGTTGCTGCAATCCTGCGGCATTTATTGATTTCGAGGGCAACTTGATGAAAATAATATTATACGTTTTCTTCGGTGGTATTGGAGTCACTGCTGCTGCCTTTGCTGTCTCATCTTCTGGGGGAAGATGGAAGTAGATATGCTTAGTAATTATCGGCCGCTGAGGTTGGAGGTTGGTCACGGTGGGATTCAGAGCAGGGGTTAACTGTACTGATTGCTGAGCATTCTGGACACTTAGTAAATTGCTGTTTCCTAAATTCTGATTGTAACCGTTGTAGTTCCCATTTTGATAACTTGATTGAGCATTTTGATATCCTTGGTAATTATATTGAGACGACTGTTGTTGGGTTTGATAAAGTTGATTTTTATAAAAGCCGTCATTATAGTGCTGGTGGTACATGGGAGACGGGAAGAAGCCGTTTTGAAATTGGTGAGCATTGTTGTTGTACGGTTCCTGAAGCTGGTTATTATTAGGCCTCAGATTCGACGGCAACTGAAACGGCATAGCCGGTGCTCGGTAGTCGTAACCGAAGTGCCCATTTTGAGCCAAAGCAGCAGGCACAACCTGGAAGAAAACAAACAAAAGTTTACATTTGTTTCTAATAAACAAAGTTTTTGGCTACGCACACATTCCAAATACATATAATGATTATTAGAGCTCAAAAAGTTGTGATGATGCATCACGCTGAGATGCCACTTGGGGGGTAACTAACGAAACAGTTCCAGAGCCGCGCTTGCCGCATGCAAAACGTTCCAGCGACATATGTGACATATGATAGGTATTTGGACACTAAAATATGGAAAAAGGTTAAAACACTAACCAAAAACACAAACACCTTGAATATCTTGATCGCCATAACGTTCGCCGCAAAATGAGCCGCCTAACTCAGGCGACAAGTGGGTATATATAAAGACTTTCTCCGTGAATTATGGTAAAATATTGTCAGGTGTTCAAAGATTTTGCATAAAGCATTAGTTTGAAACTCGAGTTTACTTCCGCTGCCAGTGAGGCTGCGGAATAATAATTTGGCCATAAATGTCTCGTATATAATGTCATAATCACATTAGCTAATAAATACTAATGTACTTTACCAACAGTACCTAAATCAACAATGAGAAACAAATGAATAATATTTTTTTTATGTTAAAAAACTATTTTAGTCATTTATTTAATTCAACCTCTATAGGAATGGCAAAGAAAGGAACACATAAGGAAGAAAATTTTAGATTACCTCAATCGTGTATTTTTTTAATCTATCATGTTATTCATGATACTCTTATCAACTAAAGCAATAAATAAAGAACCCATTTTGGATATACCGGATATACCTACAAATGACATGTGTGGCTTCTCCTCTAAATGCCTTATATACTCCTATGTAATATTATACCTATTACACCTAAGTCTACCAGAGTACTGAACCAGTTAGCCCAACTTACGAGACGTTCAGGTGAACTTCTGATTGAACGACCTAACTTGTTCTTTGCGAAGAAGTGGCTCGAATTATCGATGCACTTATGTAGGTATAACACGTCTCTTTTACTGAACAGAGGCAATGTGAACATTACCACATTTTCGAAAGGCCTTCGGAGTTATTAGCACGACGTCAACGCCGCCTAGCTATTAAACTAAATAAATAATTCATTGAAAATATTGACTCTTCTCAAAGAATTAGTTAGTAAAAATGTGATTATCTTTAATATTAAACGTATTTGATTTTTAGCTTTGTTTGTTGAAAAATTATTAAATAAAATAAGGCGTAAACAAGGTAACAGAGGCGTAGACTTTTGACAGACCCCTAGCCGTCCAGGGTACCTCATAAAAAATAAGTTCATGATCTACAGATACTTGAGGTAACACCGTCAATGCATTTCGCCGAAACATTGTTTTGGACGTGATAATTGTGCGTCCGTGGTGCGTCCATAAATACATTCCATGGTAAGTATAGTCTGTCCGTTCTGTAAGATCAAATTAAGTCACTTTGGCACAAGGTACAAACGACCGTATTATATAAGTACATTTAAGGTCGTTTTTCACTTGTGCTACAAAACATACAGATAATAACATAAAACATTTCAGACCAATCTCACTAATACCAATATTTTCAAAGATATTCGAGCGATTACTAAGCGACCAACTAATGTCACATTTTAACAGAAACGACCTGCTAAATACGCAGCAATATGCGTACCAACCTGGGCGCTCGACGATTGATGCAGTGCGGGATGTCTTGGGAAGGGTGATGAGACACCTGGAGGGGCGCAGGCGCGTAGCAGCAATATTCTGTGATTTGTCACGTGCCTTCGAGCTGGTGAGCCATCCCCTACTCTTGGCGAAACTTAACCATTACGGAGTCACTGGTAGTTTTCTTGACATAATCACATCCTTCCTTGTGAGCAGACAGCAGTTAACGTCCGTACACGGCACCAGGTCAGAGCTTCTAAACCTGGGCGACCGATCGGTGCCCCAAGGATCCAGCATAGGAAATAACCTCTTCCTAATACTAATGAATGACTTCATAACTGCTTCAGACCTAGCGGAATTTGTTTTATTCGCGGACGATGGGTGCGTCATCGTCGCTGCAGATACTCACGACCAGCTCAAGGTCAAACTCGCCAAAGTAATGAGTCAAATAGCATCGTGGTTCTCAGCGAACGGTATGGCACTAAACGTCGACAAAACGAACATCATTGAATTTGGGCTACGCGGCAGGAAAGAACATGATCTGCATGTCGTTTGCAACGGACAAACCGTTCCGCAAGTAGATCAGGTGAAGTATTTAGGCCTGACTATTGACGCAGGTCTCACCTGGGGTCCTCACATCGACAGCTTATGTGACAGATTATCGTCTGCATGTTTTGCGCTCAGCAGGCTACCCTTTGCGCCCTAGTCTACACGTAAATAACATAAAGGAGGCGTATTACGGTTATATCCACTCACTACTTGCCTATGGTGTAGACCTCTGGGGCGACGCTGCAGAGCGAGAAAGGCCATTCAGACTGCAGAAGCGAGCAATTCGTATAATGGCCGGCGCGCCGTGGGACAGCCCTGCTAGAGACTTATTCAAGGAGCACAAAGTACTAACCTTCACTGCTTCACCATAACCCATAATTATATGTACACAGTAGGTACACAAACAACCCTTTCAAAATTTTCTACGCAGCCAACTCGATTCGAACTTTCCAACTTAGTGCCCTTGCTGGGTGAGGTAACTGCGTGTCCATTCTTTATGTAGTACTATTAAGTGTTCTGTGCCACTGCCTGCGCCAACCACGCCTTGTTTAATTATCACTAGACACACTGTTCACAGTGGTGTTTATCTTATATATACTTGGATATTTTTTTACGTTAACCTTAGAAGTTTGATTATTTCACAGCTTCAAGGGACTGTGTAGCACAGTACATATAACTCCGTTCTCAAAGTAGCGCCACACTGCGATGTGTTCGCTACCAATTATGCATACATAATAGCAGAGTGCAAAAAATTTCTTGAGCGGTCCTAAAATGTGTTTGTGTAGAGTAGTTAATATAGGCATATGTATATATATAATTTTATTTCCTTCGATGTTGAGTGTAATATTACGTTGTTTTTGTACAAATTCTGTTAATTGTTTATACTTAGTTAAGATTGTTATATCTGGTATGTTGTATGATAGGTTAAGATCTGTAACGCTTTGGCAATTAGCTGTAAGTTACGGATATGTAATTGTAAATAAATAAATAAATAAATATATGCTAGCAGTATTGAAATTGCGTACAAACGGTCGAAACAGCGCACACGCACAGACGCAAGCGTTTACGAGGCCCCAAAGCGGACTTCGCAGTGCTGCCAGACACGAGTGCGCACCAAAGACCACAAAGTTTGCTGCCTTAACTCATTTAATTAAAATTTGTATCAATTTTTCCCTTGTACGACGACAAATTAACCATCAATACTGTAGGTACTGTTTTGAGGTTCATTATTGTGTCGTTAATTTTTTTCGCACAACGGAACTTTAAAGATAACCTTAAAAAAAGCGATCGGAAAATGCACCTCAAAACTGTAGGTAGGTACCTCAAGGTACATTATTCGATGGTTAAATTTGTCGTCGAATAATGGAAAAATTGATACAAATTTTAATTAAATGACTTAACGCAGCAAACCTTACTAACAGCTGAGATACAGATAAACTAAACAAAAAGACTTTTCCAATTTTACATGAATTAAGAGGACAACCCTAGCGCTCGATTGGCGCGTAGGTATTTATTTCTAAAAACCGGCCAAGACTATCGGGCTATATCGAGCCACGCTCAGTGTAGGGTTCCGTAGTTGCCCATCCTTCACAATAGACGAAAATTACGAGAAAGATTTAAATTACGAGAATGATTGCAAGCTCTATAAAAAGGTCGTAAACGCCAATGTAACAGTAATTACTTATAACCTTCTGGAAGTTATCGATTATACTATACGCGCTTAACTAATATGTGTAACGTTCGATGTATAAGGACACCGCGCGGCACTTACGTCATTTTAAAGAAAATTATTAATTTTTGAAACAGCTCGACCGATTTTATGCTATAATAGTTTTCATTGAGAGTACTTATAAGGCCTCATTTTCATGAATTCTTCCCTAATTTTTTGATTCGTGGTTGAAAAGTTAGAGGGGGGGGGGGCGCTATTTTTTTTGTTTTCGGAGTGAATATTTACAAAACTGCTGACCATATCAAAAAATATTTTTGGAGACGCCTATTATTTTTAAAAGACCTATTCAACGACACCCCACACACTAGTGTTGGAAGGAAAAAAAGTCACCCCCACTTTATTTGTTTAGTTTTTATTTTACCGTTCTGTCGGCGTTATACATAGACATACTCATACCAAATTTCAGCTTTCTAGTACTAATGATCACGGAGCGGAGCTAAGCCGCGGACGGACAGAGACAGATAGACGGACAGACGGACATGGCGAAACTATAAGGGTTCCTAGTTGACTACGGAACCCTAAAAAGGGCCGTGACTGTAGACTTGCTTGAGTATATAGTTTTAATTTCAACTCGATACCTCCATCACGCGTTCCCGCGATAAAGGGTATTGTCATACATATAACTAGTATATAGTTTGATTACTTACTAATATTTATATTTGTTTGTTACAGTTACTGAGAAAGAGATTCGTCTTTGGTAAGTCACTTTTATTTTTGGATAAGCAATAAATGCACATAAGAAATTAAATAACACACTATCCCTACCACAGAATAAAACGCTACAGAAGGTTATTTCTTTTGATCATCGCAAAAACTACCTGAGAATTTTATTAATTGGTTATTTGTGTAGAATGCGACGCAAATTGTGGCAACTGACCGATGTGTGCTGGCTTCGCACGCCATGTTGCCCGAACAAAAACAGAAATCACACCGCGCGTATGCACGTACTGAGCTCCCGGCCTTACCTTACCTTAATTGAACAGGCAATTCATCGAGAAGGGTCCTATTGCCTTCTGTAAATATCCAGTTAAATTAGCTTTATTATTCAGCCATGCAGCAAAATTACTAGATCACCAATGATAGGTAGGCGCGAAACCGGATAGTTTTGGTAGATTGTACAATTAACCGTAATTGGTGTTTTCAGGCACAAAGGGTTCCTGAAGGATTGTCCGAACGGGTTGCTGACCGAGCAGGTGAGATATTTATAGTATAAGCTAAAAGCTTATTATGTACATTCATTTTACGCACTACAAATAATCTATAAAATGTAATTTTGTATGTGTGGAAAGGCTGAATATTGATTTCCAGAAAAACTGACGCAAACGCAACTTGAAAGATCATTTTAACCTCCGACGAAAAAAGAGGGGTGGTATAAGTTTTTGTGTATCTGTGGCACCAATTTGAATGCGGTTTTTTTTTAAATCGAAAGACTTGTCCGTGGAGATTGTCATTATCTGTTTGGTGGAAATAGGACCACTAGTTTCCATGATATTCAGCTTTAATTTGAAGATGTGACAATATGTCAGCCAATATAACGTCAGTTTTTCCCATATCACTCATTGAATGATGGTCTCATAATGATCAACTACTTGTGCCGGGGATGTTTTAAATTTTTAAGTTACGTAATTTTTATAATAAACGTACTTACCTACTTATTTCATGAAATCTTGCATCATCAAAATATCCTAAAGCACATTTAGCATTATTGACTAAATAATTATTTCAACACTTTTTACTAAATAATTCTGTGTTGACTGTGTTAAGGACCTTGTTGGCAACAATGAAACCCATGTATATTTGAAAAGGATACTTAGTGTACAGACGAGAGCTACAAAATTGCGAATCTGTTTACATAGAAAATACAAGAAAGAAAAGACTTATCTCACTTATCGGATATACAAACGAAACTAATTGTTATTTGTCTTACTTTCAGGGGTTCATCAAGATTTACAAGCAGTTTTTCCCCCAAGGTGACCCGAGTAAATTTGCGTCGCTGGTATTCCGAGTGTTCGACGAAAACAATGTAAGCGGAGTTCCTATTCTTAACTTCTAATTAAAACATGTTTTCATTCGTCGACTTGAATTCATAACTCTGACTTGACAACTTATTTTCTGAATTCTTACCCGACTAAGGAAATACAAACGTGAACTTGGAACATTAAGAGCGTAAACATAATTATGTACTCTTTTTAACTTTATCACACTGGCGATTTGCGAGCCAGTTGAAAGCGAAGCGAGTGCGCAATGATTTCGTTATCGCTGCGCGCTCGTCTTATTTTCAACTCGTTCGCAAATCGCCTGTGTGGTAAGGCTCTTTTAGATGCACGTTATACGAGTACGTAACCCCATACCAGTATACAATTAAATAGGTAGTAGTTTATACAACTGTTACATAATAAAAGGTCTTCACCTATATTATCTCAATTTGTTATAGTAAGTTAACAATATGAATGTATATAATAGTATTTTATGCAACCGTTGTATAAGAGGGGGCAAAAAACGCGAGTGACATGGCATGGGTTACGATGTGAGCGTAGCGAACATCGTAAGAAAGATGCCACGAGCGTTTTTTGACCTACTTATACAACGTTGCATACAATACTTTTTCTACGACTCGACATTTCATAAATAAAATGCAAGTAAACAACAAAGAAAATAATTACATGTTCCTGCTCAGAATCAACAAAATTAAAAAAAAAGTCTGATAATCATTTTTTTATTGACGTCCATCTGTCAAAAAAATATAAACTTTATACGTTCACTATACTAAACATCTGTCAAAAAATATGAACTTATACATAAAGGTATACGTTCACTATACTAAACATCCATGCACTGATGATAAAACTTTTTTTTTTCAAGTTGGCAGCAATGCCTTTGTACTACAATAAGGTTTTTTTCTAATTGCAAATTGCGTGAATGCAGCTGTTTATCTTGTAATCTGTGGTACTAAGTGATACTTTTTTTGGCGACATTATAACATCGTTTAGCAGTGTTTTTTTGGGCAATAGAGTATAGACTTTTACAGACTTTCATAATGTCTTTATATTAGAGTTAGTAACTATATAAATGACAGAAAAAAGTACTGGAGTAGAAAAAATATGTAATGTAATTAGGCGAGCCTATAATGTGACGGTTGTGTTAATCACGCAATAAATGAATGTTATAGTACATTACGGCAGAGACCAGTAAGTAAGCCATACTGGCCGAGTAGGAATTAGACGGACCGAGCCGTAGGCGAGGTCCGGATATAATACGAGGCCAGGATGGCTCTTACGGTCGAAGCAAGTATAGTACTTTTCTCAAAAATTAAACAAGAAAATTAGATTAAAATTATATTTTATAGGTGACATTCATATTCAGCCATTTTCTAATGAATATTTTTGTTATATCCCATTTTTATTATTACACATTGTGATATTCGTCGTCGCAGGCACCATTAACTCCCACGATAACAACCTATAACAAAAATAATTATGAGTTTATACTTGGATAAAAGATAAAGTTATATCGTTATCAAATAGTGGCAGCATTTATTTACCTTCATCGCCAAACTGTTTATCATCTAGAGCTTGATTTAAGAACTTTTCTATATTTTGCTGCTGAATATTTGTGATTTCTTTCCTTTGTAGCCATCCGATTGTCTCAGAAAGATTGTTGAAATATTCAGACCTTATCACACATTATCTGACCAACTATTAACTTGATTTTCTTCCTTCCATTTAATGAATCTCTTGTATTTTTTTATATCTCCTGGGATTTAGTCGGAAGTAAATTAGTTTAGCTAACTCTGCCTCCGCTTTTAAGTACGGAGGAGTGCCGTCTATTCGGAATCAGACTCGTCTGAACTTTTTTTTTGCAGAATTATTGTAATAGATCACACAAACAAATTTGAAATTTTTGTCTTTTAATTTAAATCCCGCCTTAATTTCTTTTTTTATACATACTGCGTTTAATTATTTGCACTGTCTTACAAATCTAAGTCTTAAAGATAAAATTTAATTATTGTTATACATTGTTGTATTTTCTAACTAATTTTCATATCATAAAGCTTACCTTCAATTTTAACTCCGAGGTTTTTTCTAAACGACACAAAAAAGGAAGGAATTCCGAAATATCATTGTCATTTTACACAGCACAATTATGAACTAAACTCTGCATACAAACTTCCGCACTAAACCTTGTCGCTACTTTTTTTTTTTTATATGCATCTTGAGTTAGGTTTATACTGCCAATAGTACTAACCTCTTTTTATTTTACATTTGCTCTTAGTGTAAATTGCAAGTGTATACTGCAATGTCGTCTCTTTCTATTTAATCTATGAAAAAGGGACGCCACTTTTTAATTTCTACAATTTGCTCTCGCACTGTACTTATAATTAAAACAATTTGTGGAATGCATCCTTTTTACATTTATATACGACCTCATCGCCTTCACATCCTTAGTTTTTTTATAGGTCGATGACGATGTAAATCGTGTTTCGATATTCAAATATCTTGATACGTAATAGGAATTACATACTTACTTACTGGACAAATATTGATTCCAAATTTAAAATCTCGCTGTTTACTGGACACTTCTAAAAAGTCTTCGGTATGTTCCACTTACTGTAGTCTATCTAGCGATGGTAAGGCAACATTACATGCAATTTTTGAGAAAATAATATTAATCACTCTCGCAGTCGTATAATAATATAAATATTTGTCAGGCGTGACAATCGCGATCATAACAACTCGCAGGGATCACAATATATGCCTAGTACCTATTTAAATAAATGTAATTTGCTTTTATAATATTTGCTCATGTCCACAATTGCCCGACCACGTGCGGACCGGTGAATTGGCCCACAGGCTTATTCCATAATCAAACACTTCCGCTAATTAATTGCATAACTATTACCTTAAACTTGTTTGACAAAATTGGAAAGCAGTCGAGTCAGATGTGCGTGAAGATCTATTTTATATTCAAATTACGCATCTGATAGCATCTTCACCGTAACCCGTGAGTTATGATATAGAAACCTGTTCGGATTCGGCAATAGGCTCGAAATCGTCATCAATCTCATCATTGACAAAAACAATACTCAAACTTTCTTTTTCCTTTATAAACTCACGAAACATTCGCATAATATATATTAAGTATGTAAATCATAAAATGTGACGTGTCTATGAAAAGGGATCTTGTTCGACTGTTCGTACATTATAGTGATTTGCTGAGTAAAACTGTTAGGTTCTATCTAGTCTCTGTTTTTTGTCTATTTAGTACTTCGTCATTATTTTACAGCTTTTCAATGTCATCTTAGAACCAAAACAAAACAATTATAAAATTCACAATAATAATAGGTATTTTTCTAATCGCCAATTTTTCAGAGGAATGGCAATATCTGACAAATTTAAACCATCTCTGCTTGATCTGATAAATTTAAACGATCACTATAATATTTAACAACTTTTGTAAAACGCCCGAACGCCGTTTGCTCACATTATTTGTAACCCAAACTCCCAAATAAAGACTACAATATTATTCAAACCGTTCGGCCCGGGGGTCTTATCCACCCATCAGAAAGTTTGATTTTATTAACTTTTATCCCTTCAGCCCTGACCCCTATGACACTGCCGAAAGATAAATCTTATCCTTTAAATAAGATATATTCTTTGAATTATCTGATCACAACTGTCAGTCGCACACTCGGGTGAGAGACCCTTTCAGTGTTTTTTTTTACATTTCATTACTTACTTGATTGGATTTAAAGTTTAAGACTGCGCCGAGCGTTAGCCTGGCTATCGGCGCGTTATGGCTAACTTAGCCATAACGCGCCTTTAACCATAGAGCGCGGGGAACGCGTATTTAGATCGGCGCGCGGCCGCCATAGTAAAAATGTATGGAGAATTAAAAGCACTTTTTGATAAATCTGGACCTTTAATACCAAACAATAATTGAAATATTTGATGCAGACAAATTGTACTGTAAACATTCATCTTTTTTTTCAACTGAAAATCAGAATAGATTTCCAATGTTAAAGTATTAAAAAAAAACACTTAACGCCTACTTACGATTTTCCAATTTTCGTCCAACTTTACTTAGTTTTCTAGGGTAAAATATTAATAATCTTATAATTTTTCCACGGAGAAGTTGTTAACACATTCTTCGAAGTGCTAAATAATATAGTTTAGAAATGGATTAAATAACTAGTGTTGGCGTTGTCTACTTAACGGCAACTGCCTATTTTTCACATTTTGCTCGGTGCAGTCTTAAGGGTCAGTGTTAAGGGTAAGTGCAGTCGATTAGAAAAAGGCGTAATTTAAGGAGACGTTGTACACTCTTCTATAAAAAGGGTCTTCCTACACCAAACATGTTATGGAATGAACTTAATTTTGGTGTAGTTATAGAAATATAATATATATATATAATATAAATATCGGACAACCTCACACAAATCGACTTACTCCATACAAACACTTAGACGACAGCGAACATACTTATTATATTATATTTGCCCTTGCCGGGATTCTAACCCTGGACCGTCTTCTCAGTAGGCTCAGTTGCTTTTATCAGTTTTACCACTGCGCCACCGCGTTGTTAAAATAGAATATAAATTAAATGGTAAAAAGGTCATAAAAAAATACCCCTTCCAACAGTAAATCAATCTATAATTTGGACCTCCGTGAGTAGGTATAATTTAGTCATGTTACGATTAATAATAAATCAATATTTATCGTAACATCACTACATTATACTCACGGAGGTCAAAATTACACTACTGATGGTCAAAATAAATCCAATTTAAAACAAAACAGGCAGCTATGGCCTATAAAAATAGCTAGACGACTAGGTCACATTTCTTTCAGCGATTTGTTACGCAATCCGAGGTAGTGGGTAGCCGATAAAAGGTAAAAAGTAAAAAGTACAATGTAGAAAGGAAAAAAATGAATGGTAAAGGGTACCTACAAAGTAAAAAGCATAAAGTAAAAGTGAAAAGTAAAAACGATAAAATGTGACACGCATCTAACAGAACTAACGATGTTAAATGTCGCCAAAAAATGATTCAGTGCGTTTTTGGGCAGCTGACTATAGATTTTTACAAGGCTGTGAGCCCAATGTATGTCTTTATATAAGAGTTAGTGACTGTATAACTCATAGAAAAAAAACTGGAGTAGATAAATAACTATTCGATCTCCTCAGCCTTCGTAGAGTAAATGTAAACGGGACACATACAACTGCGTTGTGGGCACAGCAGGATGCTGCAGGTGTTTGGGCCCAGTCGAGTCGGTGCGGTACCACACTGATTTCGGCAAAACACTCATTTACACCTCGATAAAGTCCGCCTTATCACATTTCGACTCGCGAGTAGTCGGTTTCGGCCGATCGTTGTGAACTGCCGCATGTGGTTTACATCTGGTCTGTACCCCTGTGGATGACTGCTGCTTGGATGTCAAAACAGCCTACATACATACTTATAGTTTCTGAGTTCGTTAAAGAGACGTTACGATATGTTACACATAGTAAACATAATATTACCTTTGTATTTATGTTGCAGGACGGGTCAATCGAGTTCGAGGAATTCATTAGAGCGTTATCAGTGACGTCACGCGGGAATCTAGATGAAAAGTTACATTGTAAGTATTGAAATGGGTTTATACTCACCGGTCTTGTCATACATACATGATTTGGAAAACGAATTGCTTCTAAACATTATATCCGCATATACCGTGATAAGTACATGGTACATCGTCTTATAAATATGTATTGGCACTACTAGATCGTTAACTAAAATAGTTTGGAGCAGAAGATTGCTAACCATATTGTCCATATTACGCCTTTAACTTTAAATACAATTGAAAAAAAAATACTCTATTCGGAATAAAACAACATCATTAACATTATGCAGCGTTGCAATTATTAAACCTGCGAGTATTATTAAATTCAATTTAGTAATTCTAATAATATACCTAATAATAATAATATATGCGTAGGGATATGACGACCCCATCGCCCGCTGGTATTACCAGCGCAGTCAGTCACCGCAGGGCAGCTTATGGCGAGCTGTTGGGGGGTAGCGACCCCACGTACCTGAGTGCTCCTGGGGGATCCTGACGGGGGGTGATAGGTCGGGGCCTCCGCCTCTGTCTTGCCTTAACCGGCCGGCCAGAGTGGAGTCGCGAGAGTTGCGGCTCGGGGGCGGATGTGGAAGCGTAAGGGGTTAGTTGGCTTCGCTTTAAAGCGAAGTATTACACCTCTCCGCCCTTAGCCTTCCGCACCGGTGTTGCCCTTAGGCCACTCTATGTGTCGCTATTTATGGGGGCCCATCTAGCGGTAGGCGAGTCATCGTCTACCAGTGCCATTTTTGCTATGAGACACTTTTCCTGGTAGACGTCCGGCTGTCTCAAACAATAGCCCAGTAGTTAGTCCATCGCATCTCATATACAATAGCCTAGTATCATGTTTAGAGTCCATAAAACCACAATAGTTCTTGCATCTAGCAGGTGCTGTCTCTGTGTGCATCCAATGACACAGGCAGGGGGAGCATCCGCATGGTGTACCCCTTACATTTCATTAAATTCTCGAAAGGGCCTCTACACGTTGGCTTCGGTTCCGTGCACGCCTCCCAAAGGTCCGGGACACCATTGTCCCGTGAATGGGTGCGACATACAAATAATAATAATAATTCATTTATTTCAGGCATCAAAGGCCCATAGATAAATACGTTACTAACAAACATACATATTAAATAATAAAACACTAAACAACTAGGTCACGATGTGCTGCGTAAGTCCGTGGTGTTGGGTAGCCGACCGCGGAAACGCCGGAATAAAACACCTTTCGGCCAAAATTCTTCCTTCATGAAGGTCGCTAGCTGGTCAGTCGGAACTCTCAACACATAAGAATTAAAATTCACTTTGTGGCGAGACTCCAACTTCACGACCCTTAGGATAATTCCGGTCTTCACTCGTACATACTCTACGATCTCCTCGGCCTTCGTAGAGTAATGTAGACGCCTAATAATAATGTAATGTAGTGTAAATTTAATGTAGTTATGTCTAATGTAGATTTATTCTGCCTGGCTCTTGGATTGAAGCTCGACAGCGGATACTAACATTCAGACATTTCCGCCAGAAATCTACGTCCCTTTATTTGCCCTTCGGTTAAATATATCAAGTTAGTAGTCGTGAAAAACTTTAAGGACTTGATACATAAAATTAAGAACTAATATTCCCAATTTAGGCGCGCTAAAACATGACACGACGTATAATTTACTTATGTGTGTCGTTTAAATCTAAAATTTTAGTAGGTATAGGTTTCACGTCGAACAGTTTCGAAACAGTAAGTGTGCCTTGTGATACTATCACAGAATTGCAACACTTTAACCCTCCTCTCCCCTCACTCCGAGCCTAAAGCTTGGTAGTTAGGTACAATACAACAATACTTTATTGCACACCAACAAGAAAAATATTAGGTAGGTACTTTAGTACAAAGTAGAAAACACAATGGTAATTTAAGTTTGCATTTTCATTTTAGTACAATATATCATTAAAAGACGCACTTGCCTCCATAGACGCAACTGTCCCGTCTATTATTTTTATTTTTAATGTTTTTTAATACTACACTTCCAAAACGACGTCTAATTTCTCGAGCAAGCGAATAGATAAATAAAATAAATAAATAAGAAGAAGTTATAACGTCCTAGTGTTGATTCCTATTGCAAGCTTTTGTCTGTTCGCTTGTTCCGGTGTCTGTATGTAATCAAATCCCAGTTTAATAATTAGTATGACAGTGCAATGTTGTTATGACCTGGCACTGGAGCCGGAAGGTGGCCATGGAAACTTTGTAACAAAATGGCGCCATCGGGTTTGGTTTTTTATTTATTTATCTTGACGTTTATTTTGTATAAAGGAGGTACAGTTAGCAACGAAAGCTTGGCTCATAACTAAATAAATTGTTTGATATCAAAGTTATTTATCTTACCGAACAACGGGGAAAATTCGTTACTTACTTTGGCGGTATATTTAGTGAAACTGAGATCTTGTCAGTAACAAGTAATAATATTTTCAGGGGCCTTCCGTCTGTACGACGTGGACAACGATGGATACATCACGCGGGACGAAATGTATAACATAGTCGACGCAATTTATCAGATGGTGGTAAGTTTTCAAAAATAAAATTATATCGTGTGTCATGTGTCGCGGAATATTCATGGCAAGTGACTATGTTAGTATAAAAGGACTCAAACGATCTATATCATAAATTGCAGCGGACATTTTTTTTATACATGGTAAGTTTGCCACGGTGAAATGTGTACCTACCACGCTCATATATAACCTGCATGATAAGTATAAGCGTACAACGTTATAATTAAAAAAAAATCGGACTAATGAGCTGCGTCGTGTCTCAATAATGGATTACATCAACGTCGTCCTACGATAAATATCGACAGGTATATTTGCATTGCAGGGCCAAACGCCTCAACCGGAGGACGAGAACACCCCGCAGAAGCGCGTCGACAAGATATTCGACCAGATGGACAAGAACCACGACGACAGGCTGACTCTGGAGGAGTTCCGCGAGGGCAGCAAGGCCGACCCGCGCATTGTGCAGGCGCTGTCGCTGGGTGGCGATTAATCGACGGTCATCCTCTCGCCGGACTTCACATTTACTTAGAGCTACCAACGCAACACCGCCTTGTGTCTCTGGGTTCCGTAATACATCCCTGAATCACCACAGACCCACGACGACCTAATCCATACAACCAGATTTTCAGTTCCAAGCCGTTTAATATTTAGTCTTGTAAAATGGATCCAAGTACATAGGTACCTTAGAATTCTGTAATTCTAACAGTTTTATAGAAAACTCAAAACATAAGGCGGATGTTCATTAAAAATAAGTATTTGCCAATATGAACAACGGGCAAACAGCGAGGCTTTATTTATAGTTACTTTTAATTTAAAGCGTGATATCCACGCAGAATTTATTCTGCTCAGTTTATGTATTTACTACTAAATGTGTATAGCACATTGAGCAGAATAAAGACAACATTGTAATGTATTTGTAAAAAAGTAATCTGTGAGATTAATATTTTGATATTATGGTTTATTGCTAAACAAGGTTTGTTGTTTGGTGTTAGGGCAGCTGTGTGCAATGTTCGCAGCTTGCGTCCCAACTGAGGCCTTTACGTCGCATGCGCCTTTGGAACTTTACTAGAGTTGGACTATAACTTTCGACTATGTTTTCATTGTAATGGCAAAAAATAAACCATTAAATTCGAACAATATTTAATAACTGATCTCAACAGTTGAAATGTAAGTAACATAAAAAAATTACCTCGATATCCAATTCGTGTTGGCAAATTACGAGCTCGTAATAAGTAAATGATGATTATCTTTACCTTGCCGTTATTTTCCCCGACTGCATCCACAGTGTAGTAGTGTTTTGGAATAATTTGACTATTATTCAGCTTCGACACAACACCGCTATATAATCTGAGTTCACATACCCGCTTCATCCGTGCGAGAGCGATGAAATATGGCTGGTCGGCCGACCTTTTCGATGGTATTGCATACAATTTATTTATAGTCTACGTACTTACTAAGTATTGCTGTTATACATAAATATTCTTTACTTATTAGGAATACATAACCTCGATCTTATTGTAGGTATTATTGTGTTGTAGTGTCTACGGTTGCATGGGAGCCTTTGCGATTGTCAGCTGCGACCCGGCGGCGCCGACGCGGGAGCGCCTGCGTTGGCGCCCCACGACGACCCGTAGCGCAGTTATTCACTTTAACTTGTAGGTCTGTTTCGATACTCAGCATCCATTTCGTCTTTTGAATAACGGTCTCGACACATAAAGTTACAAATTTACTGTTATTGTTGAACAATAATTGTTAGGTTTTTAAGAGTTGCGCCCCATTAACGTTAAATTGCATTATGGGACAATGTAAAATATTTGGCACATATATTACGCGTTTTTGGGTTTTTACAGCCCCCATAGTTAATAAAGTGAAACGAAAACATAAGTAAGTGGCGAGGTCACGGGTAGAGATCATTTTTAACAGAGTTTTTTGCACGTGTACAATTTTTGAACAGTACATTAAAGTTGATGACGTGTAAAATTTATAAACTTATGAAACGTAATATATAAAATTTAAATATAAGGCGCAAGCGTTGATTAAAAACAAATTGTTGGCTATAAATCGAAAAGCAATTCGTTAGTGATAAAAAGGAGTATTTTACCATCCGAGAATGCGTAGAGTAATATAGGATAAGGAAGTGAGCCGAGCCCAGTGCCTTTACTAGTCGCAGCATTCGACCACGCCCCGGCAGCGGTCAGCGGCCTGCGGCTCTGCAGTCGCCGACTATCCGCAAGGCATGGCCTGTTAGGTACCCACACACAACCGTTCAACCGACAACTCTACTTAGGCTTTTCGAATATCGCGAACTGGTAAAGATATTCGGGTTCACATCCACCAACTCAATCGAATATAAACAAACAGACAAATAAGTGCATATTAGGCATGTACATGTACCTTCTTTGTTCATTAAAGTTAAACGTTATTCATGTATTAGAGTCGTAGTGATATGAAGTAGATCGTGTACTATCTTTCAATTCAACTAGCACGTCCTGCACCGCGGCCGGCTCGGGCCGGCCCCTGCGGCACTCACTGTTCTAACATCTTTGCCAAATTTAGTCTATGTACAAATAACTCTTTGAATACTTACTTGTTGATATAACATCTTTCCATCCTTTTCGGCGAATCCTGAATACATATTTTTTGGACGACTTTTGGATATTTCCGTTAGCGACTCTCACTGTAACCTAGTATCGATGTAAGTATCTATAACTTAAGCTAATCTACTCATCTGCAGCTTTATACGATAACAGTGTTATCTTTCGCTTGTAAACTCTCTTATGATAATTATATAATTCTATAAAAATTTGCTAATTTTAAGCCTTAAGATTGGGTAATGTCGTAGCAGAGTGGCCCGCCGTCGAGATCTTTTTCACGTCCGCTAATGCTCGGGGCCCGACACGTTCGAAAGTGTTATTTCAACGGGGGCCGAGGACCTCCAAAACCACAACACCTCCTGACAAACCTTCTTAACAGACAAATTTTATGAATCATTTACAAAGCTACAGTGTCTTGTTTCGATTCTTTGAAAAATGTTTCGTATGATTTATAAAGACTTTTTTGCAAGGAATTATTTAAGCAACTTATGATGTTATGATAATTTTAATACTTACTTTAATAACTGTGGCAGGTTTTGTGAATTGAACGATAGCTGGCCATTGTACTAACGAACCCGTATATAATATACATTTTCATCTTAATATTTCGTTCTCCGCTCGTTCGGAGCTTTCTAAATAAATAAACTCATTTGAATTAGCTTCGGACTGTGAGTCAATTTATGTCATTCGACAATTTTGTAGGTGTAAAGAAGTTAACGAACTAGAGTAGGAAACTTGTTGTGGGCTGTGCATTTGGAATAGGATAATGTACCTAGCCTATGACATAAAAGTGATCAATGATCGACAAGAACCCAATACATAAATACGCGCACGCCGCGACCGAGCTTGTTTTGGTGTGTTTTTAGGTCATTCGCATCTTCGTCACTTCAAAAATATGAAACAAACTAAATATTTATTTACAAGCAATGTAATTCTAACTTGTCTAAAGGTTTTTGCCTTCGTCGCGACATACCTACATTAAGTTTGTGACAAAAATGAAGTATTAACATACATGTAAAACAGTACGGCATGGCAATTGAGATTGGCTCGTAGTTGTTTGGTTTCGATCGTTTCTTCAGTCATTTATCTCATAACGCACGGGCCGCCCATGATTGTGTACAATCAATACGACTACACGTACTAATTGTGCATGTCTGTGTGAGCTTGGAAAACTACTGAGAATGTGCATGTACATTAACATCTTTCACAAGTTGCACAAAAACCGCGTTCTTGAGATAAAACAACCGTACCTAGTGTTTGTGTTTTTAAGTACCTACGGCATGACATTAGCAATAGCCAGATAAGTGATCAGACCCCGTCTGTGGGGACGAATGTAACCGTGTGTATTGCATACCTACAATATTTTTATATAATAATATGTACTTTAGTACAGGGTCGGACCTAGGGATAGGAACCCCGGGGCACCGACCCCGGGCGTTAAGATTATGGGAGCGCCTAAATTAATAGAAATGAATCGATCCATTTTTGAAATGAATGACAAATGGCGCAAAATTAAGTACCTATTGCCCCTCTCCATTAAGAGATCCCACCTTTTAAGTAAGGCTTTAAATGATCCGTAGATCCGACACTGCCTTAGTAACATTATGACGCTTGTATAAGTTAAAAGCATGCGTATTATGTGTAGTATTTAATCATTATTATAAGGTTACAATATTGATTAATTGCATCAACATTACTTAAAATAAGTAGTAATTTAATTATTAGATGTGCTCAGATAATAATCAGTACCTAACAACACTGTAAAACAAATAACCGTCAGATATTTCGGAGCAGTGTGCTAGTGAATACCTATTAAGTAATGTTATTTAGAGCACACCTAATAATTAAAATTAATCACGCTTCCATACGATCAATGAGCCTAATTTCACATGCCTGCCTTGTCTTAGATCGAATAACGCTTTGTATCTGTGCTTTTGTCTCTAATTTTGCCAAACATATAATGGAAAGTCTTCAAATTCAATTAATTTTTGACCGCACTATGTATTCTTAAATAATCGTTAATGGGCAAGATTTCCATGATAGGTACTTAGCTTTGCATCTAAAGAACGAACAAGTCAAAGACCTATTACTTAACATGATGCTATGATAATGGCACAGGCGTTTATATGACTGTTGTCCGTTGAAAATGAAGGTTTGTATATTTAATAATAACATATTTCCATGTTTACATTTGATTGGTTTCGTAATTAAATACTTATTGTTGGTGACGAAAAACAGCTATGGTTATGTTTATTTCTAACAAAAAATACCTACTTACCTAGTTATTAGAACTCAAGCAAACATACTTACCTAATCTTGTTCTAATACCGTACGATGATTTCTACTATCTCCCAAAAATACGAATTTTACGTAACCCGATCATCATTTCCTACGATGCATGTGTGTACTATTTTCGATGTTCGGAGATGTCAGCAGGGTTACTCCGCGGTTTTTAAATTCGAACTTCGCGTCGTCCGTGCCGTCCCGCTCATTCAAATATTGTTTGAAAAGGGGTCGAGTGGCCATCGGTACAAACTTCGAATTAACAATTCATATTTTTATAAATACAATTTTATTACTTTTCTGTATTCCGCTTGGGAAGAGAACGTAATCACTGTTTTTATATTTTTCCCCAGATATTACTAAAGTAATTATTTTATTATTTATATTGAGTCAAATTTACTCATTCTAAAATATAGTAAATTCAAAACTATGACACAATGGAAAAGTTACTTTAGTCTTGTGTCTAATTAAAAAAAACTAATGAACTTGAGCTTGACATTGTTGACAGCTTATTTTATTTCGCGGATAGGTCGAAGACTACCAGGCACAACCCTATGCAGGCATAGTTGTCAAAGTAAAGTTAAGCAGGTATTTTCTTGTATTTCATTAGTATACTTACAGAAAATAAAATCAAATGATTTTTGAGGTTGTACTGTACACGACACAAAACTCGATTTCTATACTAATTTTCACCTGTGATGAAATGTTGTAAATTTCGATCTTCGGAGTAACCCTTCAGATGAATTTCTCCGTATTAATTGGGATTTTAAAATACCCATTGGTATACCTACAATGAATGCCCTGTTCGTTTCTACATTTTTATTAGTTAAGGAAATAATTTGGGATTTACTTACTATTTTACTGTTTAATAAATGTGAATTATAATCTTTGTTATGGTTTTTATTTTGTAATGTATTTAAATAGTAAATTATTAACCTTTAAACATTTGGCACACGTACCTATACCTACATACATACTTTAGGTATTTGAGCCTTCCGCACTTACCAAAGTCCTTGTCGAAGTTATCATTATCTGTATCAGAGAAGGCCAATGCTAAAGGGTAAATCATGAACCAATAAGGAATTGAAGATTTAAAGCGTGTTCCGAAGACTTAAATCATCGGCATCATCGGACACGGCGGCTTCAATATTCTATAGCTTCGAAAGCAGTTGGTACAATGTGAATTAACGTTAACATTTTACTAAGTGCTCATCGAAATCAGTAACTGTAGGTACTTGTACTTACCTTAATAGATCCTATTGGACAAGAATTCCCAAAATGTATGCCATGACGCTCTGGTGCAACGTAGAAAGTAAAGAGGGGATACCTCTGAAATCGTGCAATGTACTTCTAAGATATCTCTCTCTGGAAACTCGCTACGCAAACTCGACTGCCTTGGGCGCCAAAAAAAAAAAGGCCAGTAAGTGCGCCTCATATTGAAAAAGTTTAAGGACATCGGTACATAAAAAGACAACCAAAATTCTTAATAGGTATATGCAAATTATTTAATTGGCACTCCTAACACTGTTCTACGCTTGACGTAGGTGGGTAAGGACCAAATTCTTTGCAAATACTGTCAAACATTAATGTCCACCTCATCTCAAACTAAAAATAGAACATTTATCGTTAATTTGTAGAGTAGAAAAACACGCCAAATAACAGTTCCTATTAACCCAATCATCAATAAACGAATTGATTTTCAGAACAGTTAATAAAAAAATTATTCAGAAATATACTTTTTTATCTTTATTATATTTCTCATACAAAATGAATATGTCCGTACTCTGCTTTCTCGAGAATATATTGATTTTGTTTTAAAGTACGAACGCCTTAACTTATACAGTTTATTTGTATGTATAGTCTTAGGTTTTGTTATGACGCAGGTATAGTTTAATATTCGATATCCTTCATCATTTTAAATTTTGCGGCAATTTTATGTATGTCCCAAATATTCTTCCATTGTGCAACCTCCAGTTGTGCGACGACATTACACGGAACTTACAACGCTATTCCAGTAGATTCTTCAATTAACTATTTTAATGGAACACTGACTCCGAACTTGCAAGCTTGACTTCGATAGTCCTGCCATGTTGTTATTTCTGGTTAGGTCGTGAAGTATTTTGCCTCCATTGTGCGACGAGTGACACAACATTGTGCTACGTGTCACAACGGAAATTTGTCGAAGCGAAGACAACGTTAGCAATTGTGCTTACAAGCTTTTATTTAGTTTCACCTGTCCCGATGTTTATTTATTATTCATCTTCAAACCTTGTACACGTACATTTACAATTTTATTGGGCTACTTTTTTCCGGTGTGACACATTCCATTGTGATTTCCGTTGTCCAACGATGCAAAGAATTTGGTCCTTACCCAGGTAGGTATTTTATGAAGCAATCTATTATATGAACCTTGCAAGCCCAAATGGATAGAATATAATATTTACAGTCGTTTTCCATAGTGTTTTTTACAGACACCCGGATTCACTCCTTAGGTATATTTTAGTTAATATTGATCAGTTGCTAATAGTTCAGTGCAAAGCACTACTTAGGTACCTACTTATTGTCTAAAAACCTACCTTATAACTACCTTTACGTGTATATATATACCTCTACCTAGTGACTATCTTCTTTCGCCTAAATACTATTACTAGATATTACGAAAATATTCACTTTTAATATCAATGATTGGTAAATAAATAAACCATACTAAAATTGTGTGCGTGATTTTATTGAAGTTGCATTCCCATTCAACCCAAACTTGTGAAAAAAATTAAGATCGGGTAGGTAGGTACAAGATACGTTCCTACCTACCTACCAACTCATATTATGATGACCTGAAGAAAACGACACGTTAGCTCATCATATTCGTAGATTTTAAAATGGGTGTACTTGGCATCTATTATGATTCAGTCACGGAACTGTTAACGAGTAGATAACGAGAGTTACCTACATAAAAATAAACACCTTACATGCGCCTGCCGAATTTCATATGTGAATAGTCGCGATCACACGCACGGGTGTAATCGATAAGGTGTGACCAAGCGATTATTCCGTAATTATATGAGATACCAAAAAACAAAAAAACTGATATAGATAGAAAGTATATGTTACCCAAAGAGTAAAACTACATCAGTCGTATAGTTATTTAATAAACCAAGAAATACTTCAAAATATAAAAATTAGCCAATGTGACACTACTTACGTGATTATTTGGACGAGCGAAGCGAGCTAGGACAAAATATAATCTGAGTGTCACAATGGCTTTTAGCCTCGTGTTAAACACTCTGCTTTTCACTTCGGCTGTAAAAAAATAAAAAATACTTTTAAATGACCAATAGCCATGGTGGCTCCTTGGGCTCATTATTTTCCCTCGATCCGGTTAAATAAACAGCCACCTGCACCTCTAGCACAACTGTGACTTTCTTCGCAGTACTGTGAGAGAGTGACGCGCGATGCTATGTCGCGCGACAAGAGTTCGGAAGCTTAGTTAGGAACCAAGCAGCCAGCCGCCCGCCGCCGGCCGCCAGCGACTCGCCGCAGCTAGGTGTGGCGCCCCGGTGGCGGTGGGCGAGGCCGGCGAAGGGAAGCGAAGGTAGGTATCTATGCGTATGATCCGAAACTAACCATGACAATGCCAGCTGTCACAGCAGGCCAAACAATTAGCTATAGATTTTTGGAAGGTCAAAATATAGAATTAACGGGTCATCCACCAATTCCACCATACAGCCCTGATTTGGCCCAATGATTTTTAGGGTTCCGTAGTCAACTAGGAACCCTTATAGTTTCACCATGTCCGTCTGTCCGTCTGTCCGTCCGTCCGCGGCTTAGCTCCGTGACCATTAGTACTAGAAAGCTGTAATTTGGTATGAGTAGGTATGTGTATGTATGACGCCAACAAAACGGAAAAAAAAACTTATTTTCGGGTACCTCTCAAACACCTAAAATGGGGGTGAATTTTTTTTATCGTTTCAACTTTCAACACTAGTGTGTGGGGTGTCGTTGACTAGGTCTTTTAAAAATAATAGGAGTCTTCTAACATAATGTTTTGATAAAGTCAGCAATTTTGTAAATATTCGCTCCGAAAATAAAAAAAATAGCGTCCCCCCCCCCCCCTCTAAATTTTAAACCACGAGTCAAAAAATTATGAAAAAATTCATGAAAATTAGGCCTTATAAGTTGTACTTTCAGTGAAAACTATATTGAATAAAATCGGTTGAGCCGTTTTTGAGTTATCACAAAATTTCATAATTTTCTAAAATGACGTAAGTGCCGCGCGGTGACTTCGAACGTTACACATATTAGTTAACTGACATGCTGCATTAAAAGATTCCGCTCAATCTGGCGCGTATAATCGATAAGTTCCAGAAGGTAATAAGTAATTACAGTTACTTTGGCGTTTACGACGTTTTTTATAGAGCTTGAAATCTTTCTCGTACCTAATTTAAGTCCATCTATTGTGAAGGATGGGCAACTACGGAACCCTACACTGAGCGTGGCCCGACATGCTCTTGGCCGGTTTTATTTATTCCCAAAGGTAAAGAATAAATTACGTGGTCAACGATTTTCGACCCGCGAAGATGCCGTCGACGCGTTCAAAGAATACGTTTGGAGATACCTCAGTCAGAGTGGAAAAGTCGCATGAAGGGTTCCGTACCATAATCTATAACAAGTCTGTTGTATGAGAGCCCTCCTTGAAAAAATATTTTATTTTATTTTTACTAGGTATTTGTTGTTACAGCGGCAATAGAAATACATCATCTGTGAAAATTTCAACTGTCTAGCTATCACCGTTCTTGAGATACAGCCTGGTGACAGACGGACGGACGGACGGACGGACGGACAGCGAAGTCTCAGTAATAGGGTCCCGTTGGGTACGGAACCCTAAAAATTGGTTTCTACCTACCTATGCAAAAGTGCATCGATCATCACGAAGAATATTTTGAAAAACAATAAAACCATATTTATCCTTAGACATTTGTTACTATTTTCTGTTCCGTTATACATAAGTAGCAGCCCTATCGTACCCTACGTATAAACCAAGCTCAATCATTACCACTTTTGGAGTGTCTTAAAACAGAAATAAAGTAATGTTTCATAAGAAATACCGGTTATTTTCAAATATATTTGTGTATACTTAACATAAAAAAGTATTTAGCCTCAATTTATTAAATAAGTACAACTTGGCTTAATTCGCGTCATACATAATTATTTTAACTCAAAAATTTAGGAAGCTGTTATGTACCTATATTACAGTGTGTTCCAGAAAGGGAACTATTACTTATTATTTTCTGTCATTTATATAGTTACCTATTAACTCATATAAAGACATAAATTATGAAAGTCTGTAAAAGTCTACTACCCAAAATCACTCCTAAACGATATTATAAGAGCGGTTACGCACTACGTCCGATCCGAATCCGATCCGAACCCGTGAAAACACCGTGAAACCCGGAACCCTGTGAAAACCGGATGACGGAGATCGGATCTAGTGCGTAACTTACCATAGAAATAGTCTTACAGCTACGACGGACCATATTTTCACGGGTTCGCATCGGATTCGGATTGGATGTAGTGCGAAACCGCTCTAATGTCGCCAAAAAAGCATTCCTTAGTACCACAGATTACAATATAAACAGCTGCACTCACACAATTTGCAATAAAAAATAAAACTTATTGTACAAAGGCATTGCTACTTAAAAAAAAAGTTTTATCTTCTGTGCATGGATGTATAGTATAGTACACGTATACCTTTAGGTATAAGTTCATATTTTTTTGACAGATGGTCAATTAAAAAAAGTTTATCAGAGACTATTTTTTTATTTTATTTTGTTGGTTCCGAGCGGGAACGGGAACATGTAATTATTTTATTTGTTGTTATTTGCCTTTTATTTATTAAATGTCGAGTCGTAGAAAAAGTATAGTTCGAACTTCGAAGCCCATTTCTTAAGCGAATCCCATTAGCTTTGTACCCGATGAACAATATATGCAACGTTTTTGTAGGTATAAGTAGGTCAAAAAACCCTCGTGGCATTTTTTCTTAAGATGTTCGCTACGCTCACATCGTACCCCATGCCACGCGCGTTTTTTGACCCCTCTCATACCACTGTTGCATAAAATACTATTAGGTATATAAAGATGTTTAAACTTAGAAATAATAAATTTATAAAATAGTTGTAATAAACATATTAATTTTAAAATAATTACTGTAGATCATCCTTAATTTACATGTTATTAAGACTGGTACAAGGGGGTATAAGTACAACTTATTAAATTATAATACATAATTATATTGATGATAATGATGATGATAAGTTATATAACCGTTCCTACCTAATCTAATTATAGGAAAAAAAAACATAGTGAGATAGTGAAACATAATAAAACCTCCCCCTTTTTTGAAGTCGGCAGCTGCAACTATTGATAGCTATCAGTAAAGGATTTAAAACTTTATTTTTTTCATACAACGACGCCCTACTGTATATTATATACCTATTACATTACATAACTGAAAACGCCATCTTTATTATAACTAGTAGAAATTAGCAGATCAGTGGTTAACGCCACGCCAGTTACATAAAAAGTGTTCGCGCGCACGGGATCCAAAAGATGCTACAAAGTCTCGCTAGATGGCATTGCGGGCTCTTCTCATTCACAGTGTACCAGATGATAGACCGCATTGCAGGTATCTTTTTGCGTAAGTAAGTATAGGTAAGTAAAGTATAATACGCCTGTTTTGAGGTCACACCTTGAATAACTTTGTTTAAGAATTGTGAAAAAAGGTATCTATTTCCGTATACTGATAGTGATAGCAAACTCAATAACAGACTGCTAGATCAAGTTTTTTAAAACGTTTTTAGTAGTATTAAGTTTTTAGTAAGCAGTAGGTATTAAAGTTTGGTAAACCAGACTAAACCCCGACACTGACCTTGTACCTAGTTATACCTAAGTACTTGGATGCAATAAATAAATAAAAAGGTTCTTCATAAAGTTTAGATAATGTTATCTTATGTCAATGATTTATTTAAAATTCGTTAAACGTTCTATAACAATATATAATTTTAACAGTACCTTGTCGCGATATGAGATAATTATAATCCGTTAAAAAACGCTTCACTTTATTGGGTAGGTATAGGAGGACAGTAAAATCGCGAATTCCGTAGAGAATAAAGGTTATCAGCTTATCGCACCGCTCGATCGAACACCACGCCAGCCAAACACAACCACGTAACAACACCGGATCAACAGTCAACACCACTGACATAATGGTGAGGCGACAACGCGCTGGCGAAGAGGCGTCCACTTTTCGTTATTGTTTTTCAAGCGCGGGATCTACCTACCTACGCGCGGTTCCCTTGCCGGCGACTAGTCAGGTAGTAGGTAAAAGCGCGACGCTCACTAGACGTCATCGCGTTGATGGCATGTAGTTAGTCTACGATGTAATGCTGTTACGAAGCAGCATATGGTATAATCCCTGGTCACCGGCAGCAATTGTAATCTATCAACGAAGCTTACTATAACTCTAGAGCTATCCTGAGTCACGGACCACCAATTGTAATGCTTATAAAGACTATCTGCTAAATACATCCTGGGAACGCGCAACAACTGTAATGTATGCTAAGCCCTAACTAAAGGTACAGGTCCTTCGTCTGCTTCACCCTCCTCACTGAACTCTACTCCTACAACGAAGTCCTAAGGAAACCCTACAACAATTACCTAAGAATATCTTAACAGCAGCTCCCAGTCTTCTATATCCTACAACTAAACAAATCTGAATATGAAAGGATCTTTTTAACAATTTGAGCTTGAACATTTCTTAAATCTAATGGCCAAAAATGTGATCAATATAACCGTTGTGAACGTCTAGATTGGTAGGAACCTACGTTGTTGTAGCAACTCAAATTCTTTTAGAGATATGTAGCCGTGGTGTGCTGTAATGTGCCTCCAAACCAGTATTACTATATATTTTTGTTAATTAAACTAAATGTGTAAACTGTTGCTTATTAACCCCTAGCTCCTATCTTACTGCTAACTTGGTTCCTTATACTAATTATATTTTAACTTGATGGTATCTATCCTCAAAATATAAATGTATATTTCCTATTTAGTCTAGCTTCAAAAATATCTACAGTTCTTATAGCATGATTCAATATGGGATATTCTACTCTTATTAAATATTATTTATATTATTTCTATATGAAATATAAACTCATTCAGTCCACAAGTAAGTTATAGATATATTAGATTACTCTATGTAACAATAAAGATCAATATATGAATCAAAACCAAATATTATTAGATTTCTGAGATGAAATATAATTTATTCCTTGAAAATGCATGTCTTTGTTCTAAAATGCTTAGTAGGCAAGTAATTTTGTACTTTATGAAGCAGTGCTTCATAACAAATCTATAAATAGATTGAAGTTGCTGAAACTATAAAATTTTATTACAAATTTAATGAATCTTAAGTTTTCATGTTTGACTAAATTAAATAATTTTATTCTGATAATTTAATATGGAATTAAGGTATGGAATTCATACTTTTAGTAAGTTTTAGTATGATATTCTAAAGTAGACTAGGTCTAAAAAAGAAGTAATTGGTTGGTGAATAGAATTCTGAGTTTTATTGAAATCCTTCGACCGCATACAAAATATTATCATTAGACTGTGTTATACTGTAATGCTATCATCTCATTCTCCCAAAAATATTTAGTTTTATTAAAATAATGGCGGCTACCATCATGTCTAATGACATGGGCAATCGGGTAAAAAACATGGTTACTTCATGTGTACATATTGAGGGAAAATCGTTCCTCGGAAAATAAAACAAATTTCTGTTAAATCTGTTTGGTGTGTTATTTTAAATATCACCAAACCCATGTTCTCTGGATGCCGTATGATTGCCAGATTTGATCTTTTATTGGCCTTCGGGCTCTTTTAGAGTAAAGATCTCTCCCGGATCTATCTAGAATCTATGAATCTTTACTATCTATATTTGTTATTAAACAACACGAATTTTCTTCACTCGTGGACTAAATGAATTCTCACTTCATTTATTACAAACAATAGATTTGTATAACTTGGGTTTTCGTTTGGCTATACTCAAAAAAAATGGCATTCATCCTTGAAACATAATAACTCATTGTCAATTTGAAGTCTCTTTCAACTCGCGAACTTGACTCATTGTGATAAGGGAATTTACTCTCAACCCTTGTGATATTAATTAATTAAGTTCTGAGATCTGTGATGTAAATACGGGAACGAATAACTTTCATTATTGGCTGATTTTAATAAAAGTGGCACAGCAGGCTAAAGTGAATTAAAAAAAAACAAAAATAGTTTTTTTACTTTGTTTGCATAAAAACAGCTTCTTGGCCTATCATTTGTTACAAATATGTTAAAGGGAACAAAGTATTCATAAAAACTTAAGAGTTATGGTTTCTTGAAATATTGATGAAGCAGGCTAAAGTTAAATTAGACAGGATAGTAGTGAAAAGTTACCAGGTTAAAGAGAATTATATCAAAAATTAAAAGAAATGTATCATAAAGTAAACAATATATTTGTATTGTCTTATAAACACAAAGGATTTTTAAGAAGAAATATTTACATAACAAAGTTATTTCAAGAATGACATAATTATTAAAATATAGTATTTTTTAATAAAACGAAAAAGGAATTCAAACTTTGTTAGCTTTTATGTAATTACGCTTTATTTTATAAAAAAGGCGAACAAGTTAACGTCTTAAAAATAAGTATGGAAAAAAAATGTCGGAAAATAACTTTCAAACTGCTAATTATTTTAAAATCATCTTCTGAATGATGGCGATTACATCTAAGCGGCTAATATAATCCTAAGCCTCAATGATCACAGTCAATGAATTACAGTCCAAGAGACGAGACGGAAAAGCCGACAAGACTACGAAGAAACAGCAGAGAAACCAGCGCAGAGTGGACCGATGCTACATCTCACCGAAAGCATGGTGCCAACTTTTACTGGCCAAGACAAGGCCTACCCAGCAGGGCAGTGGGTAGAAGACATTGAAGACAACGCTGAGATCTTCGGTTGGACGGCGGTCCAGCGGCTACTAGTTGCAAGGCATTCACTTGGAGGAACAGCGGCGCTGTGGCTGCGCTCTGAGAAAACTTTCAAGTCTTGGAACGACTTAAAGGCGGCGATTATTCAAGAATTTCCTGATGTCATTGACTCTAAAACCATCCACGAGATGATGAGTGCGAGGAAGAAAGCAAAGGAAGAGTCGTGTCTTGACTATATGCTCGCACTGAAGGAGCTGGGCAAACGTGGTAAGATGTCAGACGACGTGGCAATTAAATATATTGTGGAGGGAATTCAGGATAGCCCGGTAAATAAGATGTTATTATACGGTGTGACTACTTATGCTGAACTCAAGGAGAAACTGAATGTCTACCAGACAATTAAGGAGGCGGAAGCGCGGAGTCTTCATCATAACGAAAGCAGGAATAACCACTCGAAGAGTGCCAGGAAGAAGACGAAAGCATGTTACAATTGCGGCGATGCTGATCACTTATCGAACGAATGTCCTCATAAGCAAAAGGGAGTTAAGAGTTTCCGTTGCAACCAATTTGGACACATTTCGTCGCAATGTTCAACAACTTCGGCGTCAGCGGGAAACAAGGTGGTAAATTCGCATACAAGTGGCGTTTTGGCGGGAAAACGGGAACAGATGTGTGTTCAGACATTGCGAAAGTACTGGCAGAAAAGAAAACTCCGTATGTAAAAATGAAGCGATTGACATATCCGAGGTCAAGGTGACGTCGCGTTCGACGGATGTCAACAAAGACGAAGAAAAATATGGAAAACCGATGAAAAACATTGTGTTGTTTGATAAAAATGTTTATTCTTTGATTGATTCGGGCAGTGACATAAAGGACAATGGGCAAATTGGACCAAGAACCAACAGAGATGAGAGTTAAATCATTAGATAGATATTTGAATATACTTCATTTTTTATTATGGGCACCAAGCTGGATTCCATTGCAGAGCTGAGATATTCCTGTTTGAAATAGGGACATGTGGCGGAAATTGGTACTAACTAACTCATACTGGACAGTGACCAGTGCGTAGATAGTGGCGCCAGAATTATATTACAACGCTAAATGGGCTTAAAGTAGACGCAAATCAGTTAGTTAATTATATTAATTGATTAATATTATATTATGCTATCCAAATCAAAGTTTTAATCCCTTTAAAAGCTATTTTTATATTAGTACTTATGCCCTCTAGTATGGAATAGCAAAACTCGTTATTGTCATTTTTTTTGACAGTTTTTTCTTGAAATGGTGAGTAGCGGAACTAATTACATGTCAATAATGCTGTGTCCATACCGTCGCTGATACACGCTTGGAAATACCAAAAAAAAGTAAATATAGGTAGGTGTCAAAAGAAAAGTGGAAGATAAGTGTGTACTCGTTTATTATTTTATCTCTTGCTTATACAATATGGGTAAGAGCGAAAAGTGAATATAGTGTTGATATCTACTTTTAGTGCGACGTGTATTAATTTCTATTGTACCAAATAAATAATAAATGCATTTTTATTATTTCTCATGTGTATTCTAAATCAATTGTTCAGCGAGGGAACAGCTTGCTTCTTATAACGCTCGTAATGATCAGTGCCTATCTAAATGATAATTGATCAGTAATCAATTACCATTTACAGCATTTTTAAGTAGTTCATTTGGTGATAATTTCCATGCAAAGTAAGCAAGCATTTTACCTAGACTTCACCTGACGAAAAGTTACTATGAAGTCAAAGAAAGAGCATGTTTCCTTAAGAAAATGCATATTGTCTCTCAACTGGAAGATCCAAGTTTTGATTTTCGGGGAAGAGGTTCAGCGCAAGATGATTCCATTATTTTGGGAAGAGTTTTAATTAATTTTCCTTTATAAAACGTCTCTTTAAGTGTTGAACCATTTGCGTAACTGTTTTCAGCTGATGCTCTATCATAGACAAACTAAAGGGACAACTTTTTACTGCGTCGCGATATAATGGAAACTATATTACCTCTCGATTTGTTCAGTATTTTTTGTATAATATTTCAAACTCAACGCACACCTATTAATCTGTAATGGCACGGCCTCAACTCAACTCACCACACACGCTAGGCTCGTTGGACAACATGCCGTCACCGCATATATTTTTTTCATAACCTTATTTCCTACATGTATGTTATATTATATACTTCGCTATTAATAGGTAAGTATAATATGGGTCTAAGGAACAAATACTGCTGCATATTTATACAAAGCGGGATTTTAAACAAATTACCAGGCAGACCATATCGCAGTTTGCTTTTTAGACCACTTGCTGTTTCGGCCAGCTGGTTTCTAGACGAAATTATACTAACCCTTTTTAATTAATTACCAAGTAGCTTTTGAAGTCCTAAACTGAAACATATACCCGACTCTTTCGTAGAGTAGGTATAGTTAGAAATTCTCATGTTGCAACCACTGCACCAGATAACCTACTTACTTACTTACTTAAGAAAAGAGCAGATTCCGAGATACTGGTATATTTACATATGCGTTAAATCAAAAGCAAAAAAAGGTATAAATAAAAACAAAAAAAGTATAAAAAGGTAAAAATAGGTATTATTTTCTAAACCAACCACTTCCCAAGATATCCACTTCCTAAACCGACCTATTCCCAGAAAGCCACTTCCCGGAATGATCACTTCTCATATTGACATTGAAGCCAAGTTTCCGGAACGACTACTTTACCCACGAAAGAACGGGTGTAGGATAGAAGAATTAGGGGTTAATAAAAATGTGTTTTTACGGAATAAACTAGTTTATTGCTAACTATTTGTGTCGTATACCCACTCGTATATAATTGATCTTATATTTTCTAAACAGGTACACAAATATGGTTATTTGAGTAAAAAAATGTATTTATTACCAAACTAAATACCAAAAAAAAAATTTTTTGTACACAAAAAATAACGAATGCTTACTTGAAAACAGCACTAAGCTTAATAGGTACTTTAGTACATGTGCATAACGGTGTACGGCCCCGCTCACTGTCGTGGTGCCTACTAAATTCGGCAGCACAATAAGACACGTAATGTTTAGCTGTTATTCCGAGCAGTGGTCATTATGGTAGTGGTTATTCCAGAAATGGTCGTTTTATCAAGTTGTCGTCTTGAAAATTGGTCTTCATGGGAGTGGACAATCGGGGAAATGGTCGCTTTGGGAAGGGGAACTGGTCATTATAATCATACATAATTATACAGGTAATACGTGTTGTAACTATACAGCATAATTAAGATTTTTTTACTTCTGTTACGGTAATAATAAAAAGTCATTAAAATGATTATATTTTTGCATTTATTGTACTCTAATACTTTTGTCGTTCTGGTACAGTCGGTATAGTTTCTTGCTGGCACTCACTTCCTAGCACGACCACGCGATTTGTAATCTGAGAAGATGTCAATTATAAAATCATAAATGTCAAAAATAATGAGTAAACATTCTAAAGAACTTGTACTCACAACAAAAGACGTCGAAAAATCTACAATTACAAGTAGTGTTATTGCAGTAAAATCTATGTTACCTAGAGTACACAGACAAGATTGTCTGTGCTAGAGTACAATTATTTTTTAGCATTTTCAATTGACATTTTCCCTTTGATTGACATTTAAATATTCTTGGCTTTCAAATGATTCGTGAACGTGCTAGGTTATACCTACGACTGTTGGCACAGTCGTTGTGGTGAATGACGAAACTATAAGGGTATAATCTGTTTATGCAAAAAAATTCATAAAAAAAAGAACTGACTTCAAAAAATAACTGAAAAGCCAAAAATAACTCCTTCATGTACAGATTACATTTGAATCACCTTTTTTTAAGTCGGTGTCAAACCACTCAATTATTACTATGAAAACAGATGCCGCGCATGAAGCCCAAGAAGTATATTTGTTCGTTAAAGAAGTATACGTGCGGTTTGGCACCGACTTCAAAAGATGATTCAAATGTTATCTGTACATGAAAGGGTTATTTTTGGATTTTCAGTATTTTTTGATGTTGGTTCTTTTTTTGTTCAGGATTTTTATTTTTTTTATTTTTAGATTCGATTCAATTATAATCAGATTCACTTTTACACAAAAATAACCGACATCGATGAGCGCAATGGAACATACAATAGGACTTACATGATTTTCTCATACCGTGAAATACGCCAACTTTGCCTCCACAGGGAACTTTGCCCAAAACGCTACTTAAAAAAAGAAACGTTACTGTAGACAAAATCAAGATGATTATGGCAACACTACTATTTTTAGTGGAAAATAGATTATATCTGTGGTATCACTGGGAATCACATTTGCGTGCAACTTCATTCCGTAACGTGTTGGGATTGGGACTAGTCGAATAAGGTGCGTGATTTGGCGGGCCAATTCTAGGTGAAGTTCTGGTGTATTTTTTACAGAATGGGGAAGCCTCGGGTGAATGTATCTTATTGCTTGTTATAAAATAAGAACTGTAGATCATTTTTATTGTAGTTTGTACTAAAAATACTTATTTAAACCGGAGTTATGATGGTGGGCAATGTTATCCAGTAACTTGCTAACCTATGAATGCCAACATTGCCCAGACTAAAAAAAGGGTTAGGGTTGTCACCTTGTCTTAATTTTACCTGACTGCGTAAATAAAAGAGGGTTATGTATTTAAGATAAGGTAAATTATATTTTTATTAAGCCGTTGTACATTTAGCATTAGCTGCATGTCATGTCATGTCATGTCCATAAAACAAAAAAAAACAGAATATTGAATTATGTCAATTTTTATTTAGATTATTCTAACGTGAAGTAAAAAAATAACCGCCAAACTATTAGTATCGAATATTAAGCATTCATTTTTCATTTCGATAATGGTATTGGTAAAGATGGTTAACTCAACCAAAACTGACAACCCTGACAATTTCAAACTGCTTGATTCGGCTTGTATGGAGTAAAACAAAATACCTATGTAACATTGCCCACCCATATTGCACACGTGTTTGTACAGTTACCTAAGACCAAGATATTTACGTAGAACGCCATTATTACCCCAGATTTTATACTGATCCTTATCTTAACGTTGTAGGGGCTATAGTTACGAAAATAATCGATTTGGGCAATGTCTGCAAAAGTTTAGATAACTTTACCCGAGGTGAAAATTGATAAAAAAAGGCTAAAATGTAGTTTTAAAAATTGTTTCTCGTAATAAACGCATGCATATGAATACGATGGATGCGTCATAGAAAAAATGAGAGAAATTCGGGTTTTTACGAAAAAAGCGGGCAAAGTTGGCATGTTTCACGGTAGATGCTTTTATCAGAACTGGACCAAATTGAAATCGGACCTCACGGGAAGCAAAAGCTTTCAAATAAAAAAAGAATCATCAAAATCGGTTCACCCATTCGAAAATTCTGGGGTAATAAATATAAAGAAATGCAGTCGAATTGACATCCTCCTCGTTTTTTTTTTAAGTCGGCTAAAGGGTACATGTACCTCAAACTATTTTAAACCCTAATATATGCCCAGTGGGTCGTTTTGGTCCCGAATTGAGGTACCAAATAACGTGCGAGCCATCTGTGAGATTGTGATAGTGTTTGCTTTCAAAATTAATGGTAAATGTAGGTTAGCCGGCAATTTTATAACCTCTAGTGTCACTGCAAGTTATGATTTGATTTGAGACGGCAAAAAAGTGCATCTTTCCTGAGCGCATTGTAAGTAATATTTTGTTCTTCATAAATATAACTGTTATGTTATTGTTACTATAAAGTTAGATAGATAGTTTATTTATCTCGTAATACAAAAAGTAGTTGAAAGTAATAGTTTTTGGGAAAGTAGTGGTCAGTAACGACCCAGTGGGCAGAAGTTTATTTAAATATATTTTTTTTATATTTAGGATCGGACGACTACTTACAACGAATTATATAAGCTGCAAAACCACGCTAGACAGACTTCTCAATAATGCCGTGGGTGCAGACCGAGCAAGACTTCTGGCTGCTTCTCAGTCAGAATCAGGGGCATGGCTGCACGCGCTACCTTCGCCTCAATTGGGCACTTTACTCGACGGGGACTCACTGCGTGTGTGCGTTGCTCTCCGCCTGGGCTGCAATGTTTGTCAACCTCATTTGTGCATTTGCGGTACCATGGTGGGTTCTGACGGCTACCATGCAATGAGTTGCCGTCGATGTACTGGTAGGCACCCGCCTCACCACGCACTGAATGACATAATTCAGAGGGTGCTTAGGTCGGCTGGCGTTCCATCCGTGCTGGAGCCACCGGGTCTAAGTCGTACAGACGGCAAACGGCCCTATGGGCTAACTTTATTACCATGGGAAAGGGGTCGTTGTTTAGTGTGGGACGCTACCTGTGTGAGCACCTTCGGTGCCTCCCACGTGAATCGTACCACCCGCACGGCTGGAGCTGCAGCCGAATATCAGGCGGACTTGAAACGGCAGAAATATGTCACACTAGGTACGTCCTACATTTTTGTTCCCTTTGCGGTGGAGACAGCGGGTTGCTGGGGGACATGCAAAATATTTTGTGCGCGACGTAGGCCGTAGACTCAGGCAAAAGGGGGAAGACCCCCGCTCCGAGTCATTTCTGGTACAAAGGGTGTCCATTGCGATCCAACGTGGAAATGCTGCGAGCGTTATGGGCACCTTTGGACCAGAAATGACAGGGAGCGGTGTTTTTTGAACCTTGTTATTTTTATAATTTAGTTTTTATTGAGTTATTAATTATTAAGTTTGGTTACATTTCAGCATCAATTTATAATTGTTTAGTACTTTATTATATTATATAATAGATTTGTTGGAAAATTAAAACTTTGATGATAAGATATGGTACTGATATTTATATTGATCATCCTGGCGGTGGTATCTGATGGTACAGTGTGCAACACTCTCATTGAAAACTGCCAACTGAAGGACTTCAAATAATTAACAAATAAGGAGAGGGGATACTGCGGCTACCAATTGGATGGAACAATGGGATATGCATTGTTAGGTGGCATGGTAATATCATTGTGACTGTTTATCGACTGAACACTATGTTTATGCAAACGGCGAGATTTTCTGCTGCGCCAAAATAGACACAGCGGAATGTCACTTCCCAATATGGATTGTAGGGTAGTGGATCGACTGGACTCTGTAACGTCGGCATATGCAGAATCGAAATGAGTTCTTTTTTCGCTCATTGACGTCGCAGTTCATATTCATAATAGTAATATACTACACTCCTAACTCGCGAGTTTAGGAGTGACATAGGTACACTGAAGTTACGCCGAAGCACTGATAGTGTTTTGCTGCAAAATAATAACGCAAGAAATGAACCCGGGCTCAGTAGAAAAATTCAAACCAGCGTCTCTTATTCGATGCGGAAACATAATTCTAAACATAATAATAATAATATGATTGAAAAATTTATTTCACGACTACGGTGTGCTTTGTGTAAAAATAACCTTTAAAGGAGGGCAAGAGATAAGGTGTTAATTTGCGCGTAAAAGGCTTCTTCTGGTTCATTCTTCAATTTTGTCTCGAAATAAACAGTGTAAACAGTGTTGTACGCTTATGTCAATTTTATCCAACATTGACTTACACAGCACACGATGGGTCGAAAACGACCCAAAAGAACAGATTTGGCCTAGGGGTAGTTTTCGACCCAATAAAAAAAACACCCCAACAGAGCCCCCCTCTCTAATCTCAAATCATTAAATGCAGGTTTTATAAGAACCCCTTAGGATCCCACATATCCAAAAATGAAAGAAATCGGAGACCAAAAATAGTTCTGGGCATAATGAATTTTATCACAAAAAAAAATCCGCTGTGGTCGTGCTCAATATATATTTGTAGTTCTAGACAAACTCAATCTATGCTAACCTACTTTAAGTCATCGATGACAGAGTTTTTTATTAATTTCCATCTGTCATCGATCGAGTGACACGAAATTGTCACAATGAATTTGGTTATACCTACTACGATTGCAAACCCACAATGCATGAAACAATTTTTGGTGCAGTCTTCGATGAATGTTTTTTATTATGCGGCGCTGAATTAGGATTCGCGGGTCTACTTTCAGCGACAACGTCCACATGATCCTGACCGGACCCGTCTAGTGCCTGCAACCACTGCAACGTGCGACGTAGCAATCGGCTGGAATTATACCGAAACGAGCCTAGAGGTCTATTTCATGTGCAGAGGAAATCGACTAGAATTTCTAGCTTAGATTGACCCCTAGCCTCGTATAGTCTAGCCATCCATCTATATCCATCTCAATAGTGGTAAAATAATAATAAAGTGGTAACGTAATGATCACCTGAGTTCCGGTGATCTGTGGCATTCCGCATGATCTAACCAACGAATTACCTCAACACAATTGCGAACGCGACTGGCAAATACAGCAAGAATTCTATCTTCTTCGCTGATGAGCAGTAGCACATGCAGGCATCGCGGCCACCTTGCGCATCACGACCAGATCGGGACTACCGAAATGCATCCAGTCGATGGAGTGCATTTAAATCCTAAAGGCTAAAAGCTACCACATTAGCGCCGCTTCGCGAACCTAAAATAACCTTCTTTTTAAGCAGGGATAGGGTAACGTTATTAATTGCGAGGTTATAGTCTTTATTTAACATTATCAATCAACGCTTGAAGAGAATCAAGAAGTTGAACCTTCCCTTCTTCTGTGGCCAGCTGCGGGCGCGTGCGCGTCACCGCGTTCTTGGGGCGTTGGCCGCCGACGGCCCAAGACTTGCGCTTCAGGGTCCGGGTCTGAACTTCTGAAAGTATTCTCAAAAATTAATGTGTCACGATTATGGCCTGCTTTTATCGTAATTACTTTCTTATTTCTAGCAGGTAATACATTTCTGCAATGAACTTCTTCCGTCCGAAAGAAAAAGTCATAATTATAACCTTCTTTTCATATATTATGTTTATTGATAGTTCGGTAAAATATGTCCATTAACCATCCGTAGATACCCTACCTACCTATCCAAAAATTGCTAAAATTGATTCAGCTGTTTAGGCGTGATGAATGGGCAATGATACAAATAGACAAACATAAAAAAAAACCTTTTCGGATCGCTGACCTCCAAATGGCCTTACCTATAGCAACAACCAAGATGAAAAACCGCCTAAGTGCGAGTCGGACTCGCGCACCGAGGGTTCCGTGCAAACACTTCCCATCTTAACTGGCCTGGTTAGTTAAGTTTGCACCTGGTATGTATGGCGCCGCATACAAGTGAGGTGCAAAGTCAACGCAACTGTTCACGTTTCTTTGCATGGGAGCCCCACTTTGATATTTATTTTCTACTGTTTTTAGTATTTGTTAATATAGCGGCAACAGAAATACATCTCTGGAGACAGGCGGACGGACGGACGGACGGACAGACGGACGGACGGACGGACAGACAGACGGAAGGACAGACGGACAGACGGACAGACGGAACGACGTACAGACGGACAGACGGACAGACGGACAGACGGACAGACGGACAGACGGACAGACGGACAGATGAACAGGCGGACAGGCAGACAGACGGACGGACGGATAGACGGACAGTCTACAAAATCAATACTGATGTTATATTATCACTATAAAAAACCAACTACCCTTATAGTGGATCGTAGTTTCGACTACCAAGCAAGAGGTTGGAGTTTCGAGCCCGGGACTCCCGATATTACATAATACAGATTACGGATTCGTTATCGTACAGTACACGTAGAATTGGTCTACACTTTTTTAAACAACTGAAGATCATTTGTCGCTATCGCTAGTCGGTGTAGTGGAGGCCGCTTGGATAAGAAGGGTCCCGAAGAATTATGAAAAGTCCCTCCTGGCACCTATCATTAGTTCATGAGTTAGTCATAAATAAAATAGTAACATTAGGGTAAGCATTTAGTCTAATAAACGTAGTGTTAATTTTAATTTCATATTTTTATATGGATAAGTAGTAAAGTCATAATATGGAACTAGAACTCAAACCTGAGCCAACTGATTTCACAGGCAAAGTTTAACTTATGAGTATTATACCACCAGGAATCGAACCGGGGCTCAATTTCTTTACAGACAAGGCTTCATCCAATTATTATACCACCAGGAATCGAACCTGGGGCTCACTGTCTTCACAGGCCGAACTTCAAATGGGTATTATTCCACCAGGAATCGAACCTGGACTCCCTGTTCACAGGGAGAGCTTCATATGAGTATTATTTCACCAGGGATCGAATCTGGACTCACTGTGTTCACAGGGAGAGCGTCATATGAGTATTATTTTTACCGGGGATCGAACCTGGACTCACTGAGTTCACAGGGAGAGCTTCATATGAGTATTATTTCACCAGGGATCGAACCTGGACTCCCTGTTCACAGGGAGAGCTTCATATGAGTATTATTTCACCAGGGATCGAACCTGGACTCACTGTGTTCACAGGGAGAGCGTCATATGAGTATTATTTCACCAGGGATCGAACCTGGACTCACTGAGTTCACAGGGAGAGCTTTATCTGAGTATTATTTCACCAGGGATCGAACTTATGCTCAATGTCTTCACATGGAGAGCTTCATCTGAGTATTATTTCACCACGGATTGAACCTGGGCTCTCTGTCTTCACAGGGAGAGCTTAATTCGAGGACTATACCTTTAGGAATTGAACCTGAGCTCACCATCTTCACAGGCAGAGTTTCATCCGAATACTAAACTACCAGGGATTGAACCTGAGCTCACTGAATTCACAGCCGGAGGTTCATCCGAGTACCATACAACTAGAAAACACAGTTCACAAGCAGAACTTCATATCGTACCACAGAAATCGAATCCGAGATGATGATGTTGCTCCGTAGACGTATTTCCATCAACTTACCATGCTGTACCGTGAATGATTGGCTCAGTCAGTCGGAAGAATTATTATTTTTTTACTTTCAAAGAATTAAATGACAGTGGGTTTTTCAACGGTGTCAAAATGTCAATGACGTTTGTTTTTTAAATGTAGTTCACAGACTATGGTTTCCGATGTGTTTTTTTAATGCTATAGCTAGACTGACGTGTTAAAACCACATTTTGAAAGAAGGTAGCGTGATCTACTCTGCACCAGATGTCACTGCGCCAGCGATATCAGTCTCTTAAAACTATCAAATAACTGCAGAATATTCTGCGCATCATTTTATATTCATGCTCTTTTCTGTATTATATTTTTTGTTGATGTGTCATAAAGAATTGTTGCATTACAATTTACACATAACAGTACTAATGCCATCTAGTGGGCAATAGATGAACTACAATTTGAGTAAACTTGAAAAATAACTATAATTACACACTTCTACACACATAATATGAGGATTATTCTTTGTAATAAAAAGGTACCATTAATACTACAAGCTTAACATACGATATCTTCCATTTAAAATAATTTTAGCGTTGTATTACTACACTGTCGCTACTATCTATGTGGAACTGGTTATAATGTATGCATTTTTTAGTTCCAATTTTTGCCACATCTTAACTACAAACACGAATATCTCAGATCTGCAATGGAATCCAGCTTGGAGCTCATAGTAAAAAATTAAGCCTATGTTAATACCTATCTAATAACCTAACTCTCATCTCTGTTGGTTCTTGGTCCAGCCTCCATACAAATTTGCCCATGGTCCTTTAATTAGTTTTGATTGTTATAAATCGTTAGGCGCGCCGGAATATAAGCGAGGTGAGATCGCGATGTCGGGACTCGGTGCGATGCGAGTAAAATCAATGGGACATTTCACAACGGATGCTATCGACGGGCAAGTTTATGAAGATGTTATTTTGTATATTGTGCCTAGAGACACTATGCCTTTTTCGATTATTTTAGTGCAAGATTTTTTGAAAAATGTAACGTTCGTTATGGAAGGCAGTCGGGTTTTATTGATGAAGTCGAAAGATAGTTGGCTTCGTAATCTCATGTGTGGCGTGTGTATTTCCGACCTTTCAGGTTACATAAGTGATCCAAAGCTGCGCGAAGACGTCAACCAGCTAGTGGATACTTATCGACCGACGAAGACGTGCGAGGCTCCAGTTCAGCTACGTATTGTGTTGAGGGATGACGTCCCAGTAGCTCAACGACCACGACGACTCGCTTTGGTGGAACAACAAGAGGTAGAGCGGCAGGTGAAACAGTGGCTCACAGACGGGGTCATTAGGGTAAGTCATTCAGAGTATGCTAGCCCCTTGGTGCTTGTCAAGAAGAAGGACGGTAGCACGAGAATTTGTGTCGATTACAGGCTCATTAACAATAAGATGGTGAAAGACGAGTACCCATTGCCTGTCATCGAAGATCACATCGACAAGCTTCTAAAGGCAAGAGTATTTAGCACACTTGACTTGAAGAACGGCTATTTTCATTTGTCTGTTCACGAAGATTCGATAAAGTATACTGCATTTGTGACGCATAATGCACAATATGAGTTCTTAAAAGCTCCATTTGGATTGTCTGTGTGTCCAAAAGTGTTTACAAGATTTATAACGGCGATTTTTAGAGATTTTATTGAAAAAGGTTTTATTTTGATTTTTATTGACGACGTAATAGTACTTGCAGAGGATGAATTGCAAGCAGTGACGCGATTGAAGGAAGTGTTGAATAGAGCGTCGCAGTACGGATTACAAATCAACTGGAAGAAGACGCAGTTGGTGCAGCGCAAGGTGGAGTACCTTGGACACGTCGTGGAGAATGGCACGGTGCGACCATCGCCAGATAAAACGGACGCTGTGGTAAGGTTTCCTGAACCTACTAACGTTAAACAACTTCATAGTTTTGTTGGGTTGACGTCGTACTTTAGGAAGTACATCGAAAACTATGCGTTAATTGCCAGACCTTTGACGGAACTATTGAAGAAGGATGTCGAATATATTTTTGGAGTGCCGCAGAGGGCAGCATTTCAGGAATTGAAGATGAAATTGGCAAGAAAACCGGTTTTGAGGATCTTTAACCCAGATCTGTATACAGAGCTGCATACTGATTCCTCCATGCTAGCGATGTCGGCAATATTATTGCAGAGATGCCCGAATGACGGTCAGTTGCATCCAGTATATTATAGCTGATATTTTGCGAACTGATCACTATGAAGCCACAATATTGGATACGTGAGAAAAGAAAATTATGCCTACTTTGTAGGTATATCAGGTGGTACGTTAAAAACATATATTTTTTAAATTTTACTTTACCACTGTTGGCGTAATTAAAACATATATTTACGCAAAAATACAGCTTTCTAGTACTAACCAGTATGCGGATGGATAAACAGACAGACAAAGCGAAATTATAAGTGTTTAGTTTAACAAAAAGCTGTCCTCTACATTTATTTTTCAGCTTTGGTAGAACACTGTTAGCACTACTTAAAAAAACATCCCTAAAATTATTCTCAGAAATTATACGCAATTTTTAAATAAAATAATTTATAGTTTACTTTATCCTGCCATTAATCACATTATCCTGCCCACATCTCACTTTTTTCTGCCATGAGTCACTTTAGTCTGTGTTTCAGTTACAGACTAAAGTGACACAGATTAAAGTGAAAAGTAGATTCAAAAGTCATTTACTCTAAAACCGTCAAAAATTTCAATGTCCCACTCTTAGGAACGTAAGTAAATACGTCATAATATCACATTAAAATGATTATCTAATAACGCCCCATATAAATAACATAAAATAATCGAGACAGTGTAAAGTTAACCTACCCGTTACAAATTCCAGTTTGCCGCCTTCGATCACTAATCGCCACAAAACTATGACAGACGGTCTCCAACCGTTTCGTACGGCGGCGAGCCAAACACTGGCCGAATGTTTACCGATGATTAAGGTGTGCCTATCATTCTCCGTGTGTGAGTGAGATGCAACAATGCGAACACACAGACTACAGTGAAAAAATCGCTGGACAAACGTTGAGTGTGAATATTGATGTATTAAAATGATTTCTTTAATACCGTATCATTATTAAATGAATATCGTATTATAGTTTTTGCAATATATTATAAAATATATTTTGTAAAATAGTACACAAGTAATTCACAGGCGTAAAACCGGAAGCATGTCCCTTTTGGACAAGACAGACCACAGTGAAAATCGGTACTTACATTTATTTATTTTTTTAAGTAATAAGGTTAATTAAATGAAATGGCCTGGCCTCGATGTAAAAAGTCTATGTTTACATATGTCAATTTTTATTTTTACTGTAAAAGGTAAATTGAATATACTTTGTATTCAAAAACTCATTGGCAGATTATGATGCCACTTTTATTAGAATCACCCTATTGTTATCCATAAGTCCCCGGCTTCTTTTAGCAATTTACACTTCAGATACTCCAAATCCAGCCTTAGAAATGCTTTGTTTTTCCGTACTAGACATACTACGCAACAATCAACAATAGAATCTCCTCATCAACACTGGAGCATATTTTCTACAATCCATTTCTGTTTATTGTAGGGATAAAAAGAAACGAAATTCATTTCATTTTTCATGTGATTTGACTAGTGACAGTAATGTAATGACTTTTTCTCGCTTTAGTGTTGCCATCTCAACACAACAGCTGTAAGTAATATAAGAGCTTTACTTTACCAAAACTTAAATCATAATCGATAAAAAAAATTAATTTAACGAAATGTTTCTACAAATCTCGATGTAAAATTAACGGTTCTAAATATCAGGTTGCTCTATTCCCATTCTTTATAAACTGTTACAAGATTTTATTTTCACTACTGACACCCCGAGTCATAGACACTGGTAATACAAGAAAACAGCTGTTTGTAATTTTATACCAGACGAGATTAAAATAAGTTGAATATTATGTTAGTTAATGATAATTGGCCGATTGCTCGGAAGATAAAATAACCCCGTTCTAATATTCCTACTGAAGTGTACCTATCGCCATACCCCTGTTCCCTAGCTAGCACAAAAACACTAGAGGTCTAAACCTCATATTTACATTTAAACGTGTATGGAACCTAGGTAAGCTAAACTATAAATTCGGGAGATTAACCCGAGGTTGGACTAAAATCCGTGTAAGTGGGTCCCCCCTTGCGTGGCTAAGACACCGGAAACGCAGAGTAACCCGCCCTAATATGTGTAGATATTGCAAATATATAAATATATACGTTTATGAGACCAAACCTGGAGGTCCATCTGATTTCAACAAGTGTGGATATCCCACATGCCCAACATGTGGACCTTGCATTCACCAGACAAAGCACTCTAGATCTGTAGGCTTATCACTGCGCTTGTAAATGGCAAGTGTCCGGGATGCCTAGCCCAGATAAAATTAAAGAGTCTGAAAGATATTTGTTTAACAGCCGCAAGGTTAAATATTTTTCATCTGGCAACCATGTACCAAAACACTGTTTCTGGCATGTAATTAAGCTTGATAGCCATAAAACAATAAAATCCCACATTTCAATAAATAATTATAGATCAGAAAAATAATGTAATCCCAACAGAAATTCCCCTTAGAATTAAATTTAATACCTTATTGCCAAACAACAGTGTTACCCAGTCGAAGTCGCAAGTAAAAATGAATCCCATCCTACTAAGCTCTTGCCTATTTATACCCAAAACTCTAGTCATTCGCCGCTGTCGACCTACTCGACTGACCCGTTCTATTCGACTGCTCTATCTCACTCGACAGCGTCATCTGTCTCGCCCCACTCAACTGCTCCATCTCACTCTTCAGGCTCGCCTGCCTCGTCCCACTCGGGACACACGACACGTCCAAGACTCCTCCCACTAAATGCTGTGTATATGGAATTTTGATCCTTATCCAGTCTAAATAAAGCTCAATTCTTTTGTTGGCAAATTTTGTGAATATTAATTTGCTATTAAAAAAATGGCAGGATGCTTACATTTGTATTCGCTAATTTTTAATACTTCTATAAAATGATGATGTTAATATTATATGGTGTAATATACTCTTATTGCTAATGTGATGAGAATTTGATGATGTGAGTCTTACGATGGTGATATATGTTTATATGATGGCGAACACATGACGTGAACATGTGAATCGCTACAACCGCCCCCCTGCGTTTGAAGTGGATTGACATTGTCAAATAACATAGAACTTCGCATTCCCCTACTAAAATGCAAAACAACCTAAAAAAATTATATATAAGACAAATTATTCGTTAAGCAAATAACATTTTGTGATAATGTTGGATATCCTAAATCCGTCAGTATTTGAACCCTTAAATGTGTGTGTATTTAAACCAATACTTGGAAAGTCACTTGTGTATTAAATCAGAATTCAAACCATAGAATAATATCATTGAATCGTGAATATATTTCTCCAAATCTCGACCACATCGTAAGAAGTGTTTGGTTGTGAGTCAAACAAGCCCTATTAGCTCGGTTTTGCCTAAACACCTCAAACTTGACCTGCCCATTGCTCAGCCTCATTTGCGAATTCACATTGTACGAATTCTTTGATGAATTGACAAAACTCTCCTCAGACAACATAGCAAGATCTTTGGTATAGATACTGAATATTCATCCTTACTTCAATTCAATAACTGATTCCGATTTTAAATTCTTCTCCAAAATCACATGCGACTCTCCTTTCTCGGTGCGTGTATCACATCAAGAATAAACAAGCCAATTTCAGCTCTATAATCATACAATTGTGTTTGTTTTTTTTTTTTCATTCTTGTAAGACTATAGACTTACTTGTTGAATTGTGTAAAAATGTTTCATTTCAAAATTATGCTCTGACATATTATAATACCAGAAGTCCATACAAATATACCAATTTAGTTTTATCCTGCCTTTACGGATAAACTAAGTCACAATTCTTTTATTTAAAAATATACAGTTGGCCAATCTAATCATTGACATGGGTGTGTGTGAAACCTGCACGTTCTTGCTCGTGCTTGAAGAAGGTTAGCCCGTAGGCCCTGTAGAGTATTGTCTCTCACAAACTACCGCACATCGGTCTTAAATCGAAACTTTGATTTACTAAGCCTAACTTCTAAGTATGTGCAAACCAATTGATGTCTTTAGAAAATACTCCCGTTCGTACCTCTAAAGATAGAAGACCCCCCCTTTTCGGATCCAAATACTTTCGAACTTAGCTTGAATACATACAGACAACATCCAACTCAAAAAGTCCACTCATCCTCCCTTCCATACATCGCGCTAACAGGCTCCTACATTCATTATTCCGCATCGACTTAGTCAGAAGAACATCACCCATTATGTATTCAAAATCCATACTACTTTACCTTTCTAAAATATCCCAAGTTCCCCTTTACTTCTTTCATTAAAATCAAAATAAAGATTTTCTCTAATATAAATAATAAAATTGTCCATCCACTTCACACATTTCATTTTTTTTTATACTATAATAAAAACTCGCAATTATTTTATACACCTGGTTAAATTCACCTCTAACTACCCTTTTGAAAATTATCGAATTTTAAGTCATCAGAGAAACTCAAAATACGTATTAATGGAATCGAACCATTACGTAATCATCCATGTAACTTATCGAATTTTAACTTATTCAAGATTCTTAAAATACGTTTTAATGGAATCGAACCATTACGCAAATCATTCAATGAAATATACTACTAGCGACCTCTAGTGAAATTTACGTACAAACTCATTCGTTTCGTACAACGCATATTGTGACATCACTATTGTCCTTTAAAATTTTTCGTCTGTAATCGATCCCTTAATCGATCTTAACTTAACATCCCTATTGAATACTACATATTGCTTAAATATTGTCGCTCTGTTTAATTAAATAATATATATAAAATAAATGTACTCGTCTATTTTCTATAAATGTTACGTAAATCTTACGAACTAGGTAAGTGAATCTATGCCTTAATAATAGCCTACTATTTATGTCATCTTATCTCTTTAATCTGGCAACACTGTCTTATGACATGTCAAATGTCAAAATTTTTTCATAACCTATCTTTCTACGAACTGGGAATGAAATTACGAATAGAAGAATAATGAACAAGAAAACAGATTGTTACGATGAAAACTGTGATAAAATGGGTCTATGATAATAAGGTAACTATTTTCTACGCTTGTTACTATGAGCTGGCTAAAAAACGAGTAAAGAAAAGTCGTGTTGTATGTTTACAATCAAAATTTGTTTTTGTTACAGAATCAAAACAGTTACGTTAACCTTCGCGCCACGGTTATATTTATTTATTTATTTATTTAAACTTTATTGCACACAATACACAGGTAAAAGTACAAATGGCGGACTTAATGCCATAAGGCATTCTCTACCAGTCAACCATAGGACTAAACAGAAACATTTGTATGGTGCAGGGTCTTTTATGTAATCTGTTAAATGAAACAATTAAATAACACATAAGTAATATACCTCAGATGCAAATATATAACTAAATATATATATATAACATAAACGTACATAAATATGACATACAATATACTTACTTATATAATAAATGTACCTTGTGTGAATCATTATGCTGACAGTTCGTCACATAGCTTATCGGAGAAATGCTTGCGCAACATGTGCTTGAAGGTTAGCTTGCTTTGCGCTTGCCTGATCGGAAGCGGTAGGTCATTCCAAAGCCGAACTGCTTCAGCTGTGAAAGAGTGCGTCATGAAACTAGTGCGGTTAAGGGGGACATTGAGTTTGAGATTCCGTGAGGTGCGAAGATTACCGCCTGGTCGGGCAATTACGAAAGAAAATTTGGATCTTAGGTAGTCGGGCGCAGCTGGATCGAATAAGATAGAATATAGTGTGGACAAGACTCGTAATGACCTACGTTCACGAATTGGAAGCCAGTTCAGTTGACGGCGAAAAGCAGAAATATGGTCATATTTACGAAGTCCGAAAATAAATCTTATGCAGTTGTTAAGAAGACGATCCAGTCTGCTCAATGAAGTCTGAGTAAGATTAGTGGTACACACATCAGCATAGTCGACTATAGGTAACACGAGGGCCTGTATAAGGAGAGTCTTAGTACTGATGGGGAGAAAGTGCTTAAACCGGTAAAGCGACCTCAGCGTGTTGGTGACTCTGCGACAAACGTCCGAGACCTGAGGCTCCCACGAGAGACCACTATCCAAGATCAGACCCAGGTTTTTTACTTGCGATACCAATGGTATTTGTACGTCTTCGAACTGGACTGGCGCTAGGCACGTCAGGTCTGCTGTAGAGAGTAATCGGGGACTCCCGAGCACGATGGCCTGACATTTAGACGGGTTCACAGCGATCCCAAAATTGCGTGACCACGCTGAAATGTGGTTCAAGTCTTGATTGATATCCGCGACTGCACGATCCAAATCACTAATTTTAGCTTGAGTGTACAGCTGCAGATCATCAGCATACAAATGGTAAGAGCAGACGATGTGAGACGAGATTAAATTTATAAAAATTGAGAAAAGGAGTGGAGATAGAATGCCGCCTTGTGGAACACCAGAAGTGAGTTCACACCAGTCCGAAAAAGTAGATCGATCAGCGCGTACCATCTGACGGCGTTCTTGAAGGTAGGAGGCAAACCAATCAGCCACTGGTGACGAGATATTTAATTTATCAAGTGTAGCTAGTAAAAGGTCATGATTAACCGCCTTAAATGCGTTTGAAAAGTCGATCAAGACCAACACTGTCACTCGAGTTGATTCCATACCTTGCCGCACATCTTCAACAACTTTAAGCAAGGCGGTTGTTGTACTGTGGCCAGGGCGAAAACCAGATTGGTATGGAGAGAGCACGTGGTTAGAGTAGATGTGGGCAGCTAACTGTTTGTGGACGACTGCTTCTAAGACTTTAGACAAGAAAGGGAGAATAGAGATAGGACGAAAATCTTTTAGTAAACTGGGGTTGGAAACTTTTTGCAAAGGGATAACATAGGCATTACGCCATAAAGAAGGAAAAACCCCAGAAGACAGAGAAAGGTTAATAACATGTGTAATAACCGGGACAATACATTCCAAGATGCATACTATCATGACTCTGCTCAGCTCATCGTGACCAACAGCGTTAGACTTGATCGACAATATTATTTTATGGATTTCATCATCAGTGGCTAAGGTAAAAGTGAAAGGCGTTTTGGACGGACTTGGTAGCGCTGAAATCTGTGAAATACACAGGGCTTTGGTGGCAGTGTCTAAAGAAGTAGACTTGGCAAAATGGGAATTCAAATCATTCAACGATATTGAGGATAGCATGCTACAGTCCTTTTTAGGTTTACCAATCCCGAGCGTATTTAAAAATTTCCATGTTTCGGCTGGTGATGCAGAAACAATGTTATCATGGATATATTTACGTTTCGCTGCTCTCACCATTTGATTACACCGGTTCCGTGCAGCTTTAAAGATACACCAGTTTTCGTCGCAACGGTCACGCTTAAATTTTCGGAACGCCCTATCCCGCCTTGTCATAGCCATGCGGACCCCAGTGGTGATCCACGGCGCGGGCGGACGTTTCAGTTTCACAGACCGTACGGGTGCATGGGTGTCGTATAACTTTAAAACACATGACTTAAGAGCATCTACTGCCTCGTCCACGGTCGGTGCTGAAAGTGTTGCCGTCCAGTCTTGGCGGTGTGCATCGCGCATTAATGCATCTTTGTCCAACCTAGCGAAGCATCGTAGACGTACAAACACATTCTGTGGTTTGGGTGGCTGAATTTGGTAACTTAAAAATATTAAATCGTGGCGTGAAAACCCAGGTGCTGATAGCTGACCAAATTTTTCAACATGGTCTCTGGAGGAAGTGAGAATTAGGTTAGGTTAGGTTATAAGTTATATCTCAAAATTTATGCAAAGTTAATAATGGAAACCCGGATAATGAGACAAGAAGCAATGTAGTCGAACTCCACGCCACCTGAAAACTAACAAAATGTAAGTTAACAAAAGTTATAACTGCGTTTGTTCATAAAGTAAATCTTGATTCTTTTGTACGCCAATTTTTGTTTCTTTCTTGATTCTAATATCTTCTGTTTTCTATTTTCAGACTCTGCTCGTAAATCTTGACAATTTCTTCTTCAGTGCAAACTTATCTTGAATGAAGCAAAAGTTATGAAGGATGGCATGAACCCCCACATCTACTGCTGCTACTTATTGGAACTTGTTTACAAGGTAATATTATTTATCTTACTGTACTATTGTTTCAATTCTGAAGAACATAGTTGTTTAAAAATATCTTCATGCTAATGTTCATGGAAATGACTTCGATCAAAAACAGTAGGTACTTCTTCGGGGTGGAAATTTTATTAATTTCTTCCTATTATTACTGCTAATTCTCTTCTTGTCTTCATCCTATTGTTTTCTCAAGTCTGTTTCCATCGTCTGATTACAATCTCCATTCCAGTTGAAGTCGAGCAGCTTTATGAACTACATTTATGTTCCTACTGTCATAAATGTTTATATCTCAAATTTAAGTATGTAGATATACTGTATAGCTTTCTAACTTTGTTTTATAACAATTAATATTTAATCTAACTTGTTTCAATAATTATTTATTTTACTTTCCAGATTTTTGGATTTCAACGGCAAGCTCTGGACCAATCTACTATACATCTAAAATGTAACCTGAGTATCATGACTGATGCATAATAAGAACTTGACTGAAGATGTATCTACTTATTTATAAGAATACTTAACAGAACTGAATACCGTAATAAAATCTAATGGCAACAATACCGACATACTTACTTCGCTTCAAAAATAAATTAATTATATGTCAATTGGTTTTCTTGTCTGGTTCTATGATTATACTCTTATACTACATGTGAACATATATGTAAGTCATTCTAATGATAAACTATAAGCCATAAATGTACCAAAATTATTGTAATAAAATTACTTCCATTTCATTTGTTTCATTCTCTGTCAAAAGAAAACTCAAAAGAAAGCGCCCCCCCAGACATGAAATCACTGGCACTCCTATTTTCCTATCTTTGCTATATATAATGTTCCTAATAAGACTTATATTAAACTAAAAGATGAATATTGTAGCTAGAAGCCTTACTTATACAAAGGTTAACATTGTAGCTAGGGTCATGTTTATCAGATCTCATTGTGAAACATTTCCTACATTGAACTAAAGCCTATAAATAAACCCTCGCCCCCTCAAATAATAAATCCTTAGTAACCTCATAACTCATTTTTAGTTTCACAACTAATTTTCAACACAACTTGAACCAAAGTAGATAAAATCTCCACAAACTCATTTATTCTGTAGTCAAGAACAATGACATCTCTATTCTACCTCACTTAACTAATTTCCTACAATATTCCGACTTTATATCTATATTAAAATTAAATTTATTTAAATAATCATTCCATCTCGATATCATATTAATTACTGATAAATGATAACAGATAACACCCTGTCACTTGTCAATTTGTCAAATCAACCTACTCAGAAGGCGTTTTGTTCACTCAGCCTTGATTATGTTTTTACTTTAAAAATGAATTACCTATTATTATTTTTCCCAATTATGTAAATAATGCATAAATAATATTAAATGTATCCCTAAATATCTAAATCTTATGTTATATTAATAATATGAACATATTGAGTAAATTTGTCTACGTATCTGATTGAAACTAAAGTAAGTATATTATTACTTGATATTATTATTTTATGTAACGTAAATGATTATCTAGAACTTAAATAAACCACCTATTTAATTATTAATCAATATTAAAATTAGCTTTGTGAACCATAAAAACAATCGCAACGAATTTAATCGTATCTCAAATAATCCAGTATAGAACTACAGATAAAATAACAAAATGCCTGAATGAACTGTCAATTAATTATTGTTTGCAAAATATTGATTGATAAAAAATATCCCGTTGTTCTAATATAAATCTTTTGTTTCAGGTACTATTACTATGTGGAATAAGAAAAATATCGTGTGTTTATAACAAGAAGTTACTCTATTCACTATAATTTGTGTATAAATATGCAACAAAATGTGTTTCATGACGACGTGCACAACACCCATCACGGCTAAATTCTCCTTTCCGCTCTCACGCCAACAATTGTACCCTTGAGGGTCTCATAGTTCAAAGCTCAAGTGTTCAAAGATCCCTTCAATAAAACTGCCAGAAGCGACTCCCCTAAAATTCCATGGCGAAATAACAAGAATGAATAACAATTGTCGATCTACAAAACGCAAGGAGACAGCAAGACATGGAACCACACGATGAACAGCACTTGAACAAATCCTCGGTCAACGGCACGAATTGTAATGCTGCATCACGTCCGCAAATGGTATAATCCCTGGTCACCGGCAGCAATTGTAATCTATCAACGAAGCTTACTATAACTCTAGAGCTATCCTGAGTCACGGACCACCAATTGTAATGCTTATAAAGACTATCTGCTAAATACATCCTGGGAACGCGCAACAACTGTAATGTATGCTAAGCCCTAACTAAAGGTACAGGTCCTTCGTCTGCTTCACCCTCCTCACTGAACTCTACTCCTACAACGAAGTCCTAAGGAAACCCTACAACTATTACCTAAGAATATCTTAACAGCAGCTCCCAGTCTTCTATATCCTACAACTAAACAAATCTGAATATGAAAGGATCTTTTTAACAATTTGAGCTTGAACATTTCTTAAATCTAATGGCCAAAAATGTGATCAATATAACCGTTGTGAACGTCTAGATTGGTAGGAACCTACGTTGTTGTAGCAACTCAAATTCTTTTAGAGATATGTAGCCGTGGTGTGCTGTAATGTGCCTCCAAACCAGTATTACTATATATTTTTGTTAATTAAACTAAATGTGTAAACTGTTGCTTATTAACCCCTAGCTCCTATCTTACTGCTAACTTGGTTCCTTATACTAATTATATTTTAACTTGATGGTATCTATCCTCAAAATATAAATGTATATTTCCTATTTAGTCTAGCTTCAAAAATATCTACAGTTCTTATAGCATGATTCAATATGGGATATTCTACTCTTATTAAATATTATTTATATTATTTCTATATGAAATATAAACTCATTCAGTCCACAAGTAAGTTATAGATATATTAGATTACTCTATGTAACAATAAAGATCAATATATGAATCAAAACCAAATATTATTAGATTTCTGAGATGAAATATAATTTATTCCTTGAAAATGCATGTCTTTGTTCTAAAATGCTTAGTAGGCAAGTAATTTTGTACTTTATGAAGCAGTGCTTCATAACAAATCTATAAATAGATTGAAGTTGCTGAAACTATAAAATTTTATTACAAATTTAATGAATCTTAAGTTTTCATGTTTGACTAAATTAAATAATTTTATTCTGATAATTTAATATGGAATTAAGGTATGGAATTCATACTTTTAGTAAGTTTTAGTATGATATTCTAAAGTAGACTAGGTCTAAAAAAGAAGTAATTGGTTGGTGAATAGAATTCTGAGTTTTATTGAAATCCTTCGACCGCATACAAAATATTATCATTAGACTGTGTTATACTGTAATGCTATCATCTCATTCTCCCAAAAATATTTAGTTTTATTAAAATAATGGCGGCTACCATCATGTCTAATGACATGGGCAATCGGGTAAAAAACATGGTTACTTCATGTGTACATATTGAGGGAAAATCGTTCCTCGGAAAATAAAACAAATTTCTGTTAAATCTGTTTGGTGTGTTATTTTAAATATCACCAAACCCATGTTCTCTGGATGCCGTATGATTGCCAGATTTGATCTTTTATTGGCCTTCGGGCTCTTTTAGAGTAAAGATCTCTCCCGGATCTATCTAGAATCTATGAATCTTTACTATCTATATTTGTTATTAAAAAACACGAATTTTCTTCACTCGTGGACTAAATGAATTCTCACTTCATTTATTACAAACAATAGATTTGTATAACTTGGGTTTTCGTTTGGCTATACTCAAAAAAAATGGCATTCATCCTTGAAACATAATAACTCATTGTCAATTTGAAGTCTCTTTCAACTCGCGAACTTGACTCATTGTGATAAGGGAATTTACTCTCAACCCTTGTGATATTAATTAATTAAGTTCTGAGATCTGTGATGTAAATACGGGAACGAATAACTTTCATTATTGTTATCCATAAGTCCCCGGCTTCTTTTAGCAATTTACACTTCAGATACTCCAAATCCAGCCTTAGAAATGCTTTGTTTTTCCGTACTAGACATACTACGCAACAATCAACAATAGAATCTCCTCATCAACACTGGAGCATATTTTCTACAATCCATTTCTGTTTATTGTAGGGATAAAAAGAAACGAAATTCATTTCATTTTTCATGTGATTTGACTAGTGACAGTAATGTAATGACTTTTTCTCGCTTTAGTGTTGCCATCTCAACACAACAGCTGTAAGTAATATAAGAGCTTTACTTTACCAATACTTAAATCATAATCGATAAAAAAAATTAATTTAACGAAATGTTTCTACAAATCTCGATGTAAAATTAACGGTTCTAAATATCAGGTTGCTCTATTCCCATTCTTTATAAACTGTTACAAGATTTTATTTTCACTACTGACACCCCGAGTCATAGACACTGGTAATACAAGAAAACAGCTGTTTGTAATTTTATACCAGACGAGATTAAAATAAGTTGAATATTATGTTAGTTAATGATAATTGGCCGATTGCTCGGAAGATAAAATAACCCCGTTCTAATATTCCTACTGAAGTGTACCTATCGCCATACCCCTGTTCCCTAGCTAGCACAAAAACACTAGAGGTCTAAACCTCATATTTACATTTAAACGTGTATGGAACCTAGGTAAGCTAAACTATAAATTCGGGAGATTAACCCGAGGTTGGACTAAAATCCGTGTAAGTGGGTCCCCCCTTGCGTGGCTAAGACACCGGAAACGCAGAGTAACCCGCCCTAATATGTGTAGATATTGCAAATATATAAATATATACGTTTATGAGACCAAACCTGGAGGTCCATCTGATTTCAACAAGTGTGGATATCCCACATGGCCAACATGTGGACCTTGCATTCACCAGACAAAGCACTCTAGATCTGTAGGCTTATCACTGCGCTTGTAAATGGCAAGTGTCCGGGATGCCTAGCCCAGATAAAATTAAAGAGTCTGAAAGATATTTGTTTAACAGCCGCAAGGTTAAATATCTTTCATCTGGCAACCATGTACCAAAACACTGTTTCTGGCATGTAATTAAGCTTGATAGCCATAAAACAATAAAATCCCACATTTCAATAAATAATTATAGATCAGAAAAATAATGTAATCCCAACAGAAATTCCCCTTAGAATTAAATTTAATACCTTATTGCCAAACAACAGTGTTACCCAGTCGAAGTCGCAAGTAAAAATGAATCCCATCCTACTAAGCTCTTGCCTATTTATACCCAAAACTCTAGTCATTCGCCGCTGTCGACCTACTCGACTGACCCGTTCTATTCGACTGCTCTATCTCACTCGACAGCGTCATCTGTCTCGCCCCACTCAACTGCTCCATCTCACTCTTCAGGCTCGCCTGCCTCGTCCCACTCGGGACACACGACACGTCCAAGACTCCTCCCACTAAATGCTGTGTATATGGAATTTTGATCCTTATCCAGTCTAAATAAAGCTCAATTCTTTTGTTGGCAAATTTTGTGAATATTAATTTGCTATTCAAAAAATGGCAGGATGCTTACATTTGTATTCGCTAATTTTTAATACTTCTATAAAATGATGATGTTAATATTATATGGTGTAATATACTCTTATTGCTAATGTGATGAGAATTTGATGATGTGAGTCTTACGATGGTGATATATGTTTATATGATGGCGAACACATGACGTGAACATGTGAATCGCTACAACGACTCTATTACGTAAAACATCTCTAACTGGTAGGTTTCTATGGAACTATCCTGCTCGGATCCCGGGTGAATATTCGATTCAATATCCAGATCATAAATGCTCGACGTCATCCGAAGGACGAACCCACGTAACATGAATCGCACTATCCCTTGTATATAACCATGCTGAAAACAGAGATTCCCAAGAAATAGGGAGCAGGGGGGCGCTGAAGAAATAGAAAAACAGGCGTCTATTCGACTATATTATGTAAAAGTACTTTTGATTTTAGAAATATGCACCGGCCTGTTAGCATGTATTTGGTTGAGAATTAGTTAATACAACCTTTTTTTCCTTACATATACCATTACGGATTGCTACCATCATGCATATCCATTTTCTCAGACAGCTCCGGGAACAAAGCTAACTCGTGGAAGATGAAGCAAGTAAGAAAGTTTCTCTACAACCAGGGCCCAGTTAGGATCCCTACACAAGCCAGACAATACATTGACCAGCATTGACTATTGTTTTGACTGCCTGCGTACTGCTTAGAGAATTCAAAGTAATTGTCATATAAAACTAGGTAGAACCTTCTAATCAGGCCCTAGATTCTTCAGTGAAGATTAATCAGATTTTTGCTAAAAAACACTTGCAACATGCAGTAGTCTGCAAAATACAAAAACAAGTCTATGTGCCTTTGGCTTAGGCACTTCATAGACATTGAGGGCTGACGACGGCATCGACAGGATTAAATTCACCAGCATAAAAGCGGCATTGGTAAGAGCCGGAATGAAAGAGGTTCATCGGCATCGAAACTGGTGAAGGCAAAACAGGTGCACACAAAAAGGCAGTGGTAGTAAAATAAGAACCCTCGAAGCGACGTCCGCTCACCACTTTTGTGGGATCATCGCCACACTAAACGGCCATCACTATTACACAGTCATCATATCCTGCGACATAGTGATACTAACGAGCCGTAATCACACATGTATGTGAAGTGACTTCACCCGCTTTACACTGGCTATCGTGAAGCGCTGGTGCACCAACATCAAACTGATAGTCTATTCGAAACTTAACTGGTAATGTTCGCTAACAGATGCTTTGTGGGTAACTACCCCAAAATTATCAATACGGACCTCTAAATTATTAATGAGCAAGGTAAATAAAAAAACGTAGCATACCTGGCATAATAAGTTTTAATTAAGAACAAAACTATACACCGTCGAAGCTACATAGGGGAAGATTGGCACCATTCGTACACGGGGCACCTTCATACAGTCACTATTACAGCTTATCAGGACAATGTATTTTCTCAAAAATTGCATGTAATGTTGCCTTACCATCGCTAGATAGACTACAGTAAGTGGAACATACCGAAGACTTTTTAGAAGTGTCCAGTAAACAGCGAGATTTTAAATTTGGAATCAATATTTGTCCAGTAAGTAAGTATGTAATTCCTATTACGTATCAAGATATTTGAATATCGAAACACGATTTACATCGTCATCGACCTATAAAAAAACTAAGGATGTGAAGGCGATGAGGTCGTATATAAATGTAAAAAGGATGCATTCCACAAATTGTTTTAATTATACGTACAGTGCGAGAGCAAATTGTAGAAATTAAAAAGTGGCGTCCCTTTTTCATAGATTAAATAGAAAGAGACGACATTGCAGTATACACTTGCAATTTACACTAAGAGCAAATGTAAAATAAAAAGAGGTTAGCACTATTGGCAGTATAAACGTAACTCAAGTTGCATATTTAAAAAAAAAAAAGTAGCGACTAGGTTTAGTGCGGAAGTTTGTATGCAGCGTTTAGTTCATAATTGTGCTGTGTAAAATGACAATGATATTTCGGAATTCCTTCCTTTTTTGTGTCGTTTAGAAAAAACCTCGGAGTTAAAATTGAAGGTAAGCTTTATGATATGAAAATTAGTTAGAAAATACAACAATGTTATACAATAATTAAATTTTATCTTTAAGACTTAGATTTGTAAGACAGTGCAAATAATTAAACGCAGTATTTATAAAAAAAAGATTTTAAGGCGGGATTTAAATTAAAAGACAAAAATTTCAAATTTGTTTGTGTGATCTATTACAATAATTCAGCAAAAATGAGTTCAGACGAGTCTGATTCCGAATAGACGGCACTCCTCCATACTTAAAAGCGGAGGCAGAGTTAGCTAAAATAATTTACTTCCGACTAAATCCAAGGAGATATAAAAAAATACAAGAGATTCATTAAATGGAAGGAAGAAAATCAAGTTAATAGTTGGTCAAACAATGTGTGATAAGGTCTGAATATTTCAACAATCTTTTTGAGACAATCGGATGGCTACAAAGGAAAGAAATCACAAATATTCAGCAGCAAAATATAGAAAAGTTCTTAAATCAAGCTCTAGATGATAAACAGTTTGGCGATGAAGGTAAATAAATGCTGCCACTATTTGATAACGATATAACTATATCTTTTATCCAAGTATAAACTCATAATTATTTTTGTTATAGGTTGTTATCGTGGGAGTTAATGGTGCCAGCGACGACGAATATCACAATGTGTAATAATAAAAATGGGATATAACAAAAATATTCATTGGAAAATGGCCGAATATGAATGTCACCTATAAAATATAATTTTAATCTAAATTTCTTGTTTAATTTTTGAGAAAAGCACTATACTTGCTTCGACCGTAAGAGCCATCCTGGCCTCGTATTATATCCGGACCTCGCCTACGGCTCGGTCCGTCTAATTCCTACTCGGCCAGTATGGCTTACTTACTGGTCTCTGCCGTAATGTACTATTATTACGGGTTTGTGTGTGTGGGTAGGCGCTGACGGCGACCGGTGGACCACGAAGTTAGCTGTCAGTGCGGTTACCAAGAGCGACACGAGAGGGCGTTATTTGTTTTCGCACCCTTTAAGTAAATTTTTCGTCGATGTTCTCGGATGTATCGTGCTTAAGTGGAGCGGTAAATCTTAAAACTTTGTTGATCAACGGTAAGTAAATACTATAATTTCCATAATAAAGTACATATTTTGTGTATTTAACTTCATGATTTTTGTGTAGTTATCAATATTTTATTTTTGACCTTCGGGGCAGTTTCGTACGTGTACACCTGGGGCACATTCATATGCGTCATGCATGTAACCCCTGTTAACTTGTTTCTTTTTATTCAGAAAATTAGCAAAAATAGTGCGGAATTATACGAAAAAAGAATTTTCTGACGAAATAGAGTCACAATTGATCGAATATATTGAAAATTTTCAAAAATGCATTGCGGGCTCACAAGTCAGAAAGCTGTCATATGATTATGCCAAAGAATTTAAACGGAAATATCCGCCAATGGGATTGGCGGGTATTGACTTGTTTTTAAAGACCATTAAAACTATTTTTGATATTATTATTGCTGTTTCATTTAACATGTACGAAGTTATCTCATACTGTCTGAATGTTCCCCGACCCATGTACGAATGTGCCCCTTCAGTGGGGTAGATTCGGACATTTGACAGCTTCTACTAAAATTCAATCTACTCGTTTGTTGTAAAAGTAGGCGACTTCTAACTTTTTAACTAGGAAGCTAAATGTATCTGTTATATTATAGCGGCCGATGGACGAATCTATCTTTAAAAATAAAAATTCAAAAAATCATAATGTAAAAAGTGTACGAATGGTGCCAATCTTCCCCTATACTACAATCAATTCAGATGTTGCTTGAAAGCCACGCAAAACTGAACCTCAGCAGAGTGCTAAGGTGATGAGATAACTGCTAAAGAACCACTGATAGACTCGCTACGCCTATTTACCTATGTATGTGCGATACAAAATATAAACTGTACGGGGAACCGGGGGATGGTCTAAAGTCATCGTCACTGATGAGCAAAATTTATTCCAATCGATTGTGCTCGAATTGTAAGATCCCTACTCATCAGCTGATATGCAAGCAACAACAGCCTAAAAGAGCTTAGGTATGACCTCAGGGTCGATACACGGATATCACTGACCACTGCCAGAGCCAGAGTTATGTAAACATAAACATCATAACTCTACACAGTGCTAAAAGCGCGTACAAAAACTCGTAAAGGCGCGAAGTAGGTGGTCTATCTTATAACTCGTCAGCAACATCAAGGGTCTGCTAGAATTGGGCTTTTGGAGAGTTGGGTTGCCAAAAGTAGTGCTTCGTTTCTGTAGAATCCACTATCATGTTATCACATCACAAACTAGAACCTATTAAGATTTCGTAAAATCCGATTTCATACTCATACTCATACTCATACCCCGAATGACTCTACGCCCCTTCAACATGAAACCCTCGAAATGAGGTCTAAACGTTTTACGCTTGTTTTACGTAACTGGGTTACAAATCGAGGTTTCGTTCTCGTCTGTTTCCTCCTCCAAAACTTAGCTAATCCTTACGAAATTTTAGGAACGGAAAGGGAAGGAAATAGTCTGTCTGAACAAATGGTCAGACAGTTTATGTTTGCGCAAACTATCAAAACAATTGTGTATTAGGCGTCCATTGGCGGCGGAATTTAGGCCAAAAAGAGACTCGTAGTAAAAATCGAAACGGGCCGACATTGAACATTTTCTTCCTATTCAGTTTAAAAAAATCGTAAAGATTGGTCAGAAGAACAGGATTCAGAAATTACCAATCAGAAACTAATTTCGAGTAGAACCAAGAGTACCATAACTTCTAGCAACTAAATACAGTAGAACTCAAATCGTCATGTAATAGCTGGATATCTCCAGCCATCGAGGGACCTGAATTGAATAATCATTCACTTACAAGAATTGATCATTGCAACACAAACCTTGAAGGGTTACCTATCTGAAACACTAAAAACGTTAGTCCGAATTTCATTTCGACAAAAACTATTCGACAAATATCATTTTAACTTTTTTTCATTTGTCCGAAAGTTCAATTCGATAATTTACGATTGGGCATTAATTGTTTAGGATTTTTATTCACTCGACTAATGACACGTTTCCCTAAATCTCATTTATCCGTAATATCAGTTTTCCCATGTAACGTTTCGTTTTATTATCTACTCGACTTTTTTTGTATGACTTTGATTTCATTTGTCCGATGTAACGATTCGGTTCATTAACTACTCGACTTTTTTTGTATGACTTTGATTTCATCATGTTGCCGCAGCACGATAGCTTCGCTCGCTCGGCTCGCGGGCTGTTGTGGTCACAGTTCTAACCTAACCTAACCTAACCAGGTCGGTTTTGGCGGTTTGTCGGCTGCTGCCGCAGCACGGTAGCTTCGCTCGCTCGGCTCGCGGGCTGTTGTGGTCACAGTTCTAACCTAACCTAACCCAACCAGGTCGGTTTTGGCGGTTTGTCGGCTGCTGCCGCAGCACGGTAGCTTCGCTCGCTCGGCTCGCGCGCTGTTGTGGTCACAGTTCTAACCTAACCTAACCCAACCAGGTCGGTTTTGGCGGTTTGTCGGCTGCTGCCGCAGCACGGTAGCTTCGCTCGCTCGGCTCGTGCGCTGTTGTGGTCACAGTTCTAACCTAACCTAACCCAACCAGGTCGGTTTTGGCGGTTTGTCGGCTGCTGCCGCAGCACGGTAGCTCGCTCGTTCGGTTCGCGGGCTGTTGTTGTGGTCGCAGTTCTTATGTAATGCGAAAAATATCATTGAGTAAATGAAAAAATGGGTATTAAACAAAAGACGTCTCAATTCAGATGGCAAGTGAATGGGGCGGGAAAAGTTAAAAGGTGAACTGAAAATTTGTTCAAATGTATGCAGTGCCAAAAGTATCATTGGGTAAATGAAAAATGGGCTACGAAAAAAAAAACGTAACAACTCATAGGGCAAGTGAATGTGACGGGAAAAGTTTTTCGGACAAACGATACTTCTACTAAATGTCAAATGGTGAAAAGAAAAATGTACGAATCCTGTCATCGAACAAACGATAATAATTCGAATAGTTTTCGGGCAAATGAAATTCGGTCAATGGTTTTTAGTGTTTGAGATAGGTTACCACCTTGAAGGATAGTTAAAACGATATGATTGCAGACGTGGCGCTGGCGGCCTCAAACGCCGATGACACTTGCGGCATGCCCGGAAGATTACATTGAAACGAAAATTTCATTAAATACTTTAATAATTTACATTAAACAGAAATAAAAGGGTGACCTACAGGTTGCCATGAGGCTACACAAATTTAAATCATATAACAAGTTAATTATAGCAGTAGTTTACGCTGGGCACTGTCTTAGGAACTCTGAGTCGAAGTAAACGACCGTGACGGTGATATCGTCGCGGAACATGCGGCTCACCTCGGGCGCCAGGCTGAGCAGGTGCGCCAGCCGAGAGTGATCCACGCCGTACTCCGTGCCACCGATCGCGTGCCTAATCAGATGAGTCGCAGCATTCCTATCCTTTGGCTTACTCGTCAGGCTTTGTCTCCTGTGAAGCAGCAGATCGTTTATATCCCCTAACTGGATATTCTTCCGCGGCAGTTTGAGCGGATTGAAGAACACTTTTCCTTTCATGTGCTCACCGACTAACTTCACTGCCTGGAACGGCGTCATCATATCCCACAAGCCATCAGACGCGATGATTAAGAATTTATCTTTAGGCGTTATTCTATGGTAATATATGTCTGGTGATGCTGTCAAATAAGGAGGAGTATGGTAGTAAGCAGGTATCGCTCTCTCGCCGTATGTCGGAACAGCTAGTTCATTAAGGGTTTTGACCGGCCATTTGTACCTATAATCCCCCATGCTACGCAGCGGCGCCAGCTCACCCAGCAATCTGTCCCTTCTGATCACAGTTTTTCGCTCACTTTCGGGATGTTCGCTCCATATTCTTTTCAATTCATCAAAATTTTCTGAATTGTGTTCTTTAGTTATCTTTTTAGCCACCCATTCATGATCTTCCGTTTTGGTCCCTACCACAGCATTGCAATCCCCGACGTTCGCCACGTGCAAATGCGGGCCATTTACGTGCGACACGCAGGTTACAGCTCCCGATAACGCCACTGACAATGTCTTTGGATTTACTTCACCAGTCTTTTCATATGGTTCTACAACTTCTCTTGAAATATCACTATCTAATTTTAGAATTGCTTTTTCCAATGCCGCGCCAACATCAACACTGTCTTGAGATACTTTAGATAGTTCTGTTATATATTCCTTAAAATTATTTTCATAAGTCAATTTGAGGTCCGGTACAATTTCAACCTGTAAAACACAACACAATATTTTAACTAGTGAAATGGGCTCCAATAAACTCCAAGATCCCTATATTTGTTGTATACATAATGAGTCTACAAGGAATTGAATACATACTCTATCATTATAAGTTTCCAACAAACTCTCCTGCGGTTGTTCATTTATAACTTTAGTTAACACATCTTTGGGCAAGAGTGCAGCTGCTATGTAGTTCAGCAGTCGCTTGGAGATAACTTGAGCGCAGGCTGGTCCCCCGTGGCCATCAAATACTCCCATCAGCAACCCTAAAACACAAGTACATTTGCAACCAAGCTTTACTACAGCAAACCGTTTTGATCATCTATAAAACCTGAAATAGTAGTTTATGTGACTGTACATAATGAAGGGTATTAAACACGAGTGTGGGTTTATGAAACGAGCTGAAGGCAAGTTTCATAATAACATCACACGAGTGTTTTAATGCCTAATTAAGTACAGTTACATACACTACTTTATCTAGCCACATATCATAAGCCTCCATGATGTAATCAGGAGTCGCACATTATAACAAATATTACCTGTTAGGCAGTAATGAAGTTTTCTGGCAGCTGCCATATTTTTTTTTAATGCATAGAAAAACTAGAGTCGGCCCTAACTATCATATATCGTTCAATATCTTACTTACGTGGAACATTTGTCAAATTTGATTCTAAAGTGACAATTCATTTCGAACTAACAGTCATCTCAACTGATATTAGAATAGAGGTCAAATCAAACTTCTTTGTTTTTCAGAGATGTTCAAAATTTTAATAAATAATATTATCGAAATTATTTAGCAATAATAACATTTTTACAGATAAGAAGTGTGTGCTAACAAAACAGTATATTTTTATGGTGGTCATAATGTGCGGTTCTTGAACGCATCAAGGAGGGTTTATCATATTTGGATAGATAAAATTATTTATATGCCAGTAATTGAGATAAGTTAATAAATAAATACAAAGTCCTCTCAGGAAGAACATTGCCAAAAATAACTGAAGAATTAACAGTATAAATGTAAAATATGGTATTTGGTTTGCAAGACTATATGTATAATTATGTAATTAATTAATTAAAGGTGGGGCACTACCTGGTATCATCTTGCATTGTGCCTCACTCCTTGTATCTTCGATAGGACTGTTAGATGCCAACTGATTGGAATCATATGATTTGATGGATCCAGTAGTAAATTCCTTACTAAACTCATTTTTTCTTAAAATAACTGTGACCTGGAATAAGTATTAAATGGGTAAAATGTAAAAGTTGGATTGATAATCATGGATTAACAGTTTACTTGTGTACATAATACGTGGCTTATCAAATTACTGGGTGAAGACTGCAGGCAAAAGGCTGGCCGAAGGTGGAAAGATAGACCTAGGCTATCATGATGCAGCATATTTGCGGACCGCGAAAGGTTGAACCTCGGACCGCCAAATATTGTAATGTATTGTATGTCAAGTTTAAATAAATACGTAATATTTTTAAACCAATCTAACTTAGTACCTACCTATTCTAATATATTCAACCTGTTTTACAAATGCCAAAATTCAAAGAGAATTTTTTTGAAAAACAAATATGGTTCGATATGAACGTACGCTCACTTAGAAGCCACTCTTTGAATTTGCTGTTCTTCTCGAGAACCAAACTATAAAAACCTGGCTCAAGACCGTCGATGCAATTTTTCAAATTAATTTTAGGTCTAGTATTTTATAATTCAGAACTTTAATCTTACAATAAATGGCTGCCTAGTACTTAATTATTATCAGTTGTTTTTTTTCTGGACCTTGTAAAAATTTTCAATCATTATAAAACTACTCGCCGACCCCTGGGTCATAGATATATCAGAGATAACCAGAAAAAATTACTTAAAGTTGCAGTTACTGAAGTTCGCACAGGTCGCATAAAAGGCTAGTTACACATGGCCACTAGAAGCTGGTAATCTTCAAATGACTGAACGAATTTCCAAGATGAAAGTACATTCTCGATTAAGTTACCTTTATAAAATAGCTTTGCAACTGGCTTATACTTGAAGACTATGATAACATTGATTATATTATGTTTATGTAAACAAAACAGAAAAATATTAGATGTAACATCTAAAATATGAAAATTATTGTCTACATTGAGAATTAATATAATAGTTCTTTAACTTTAATAGAGATCGAGTTTAATAAAGATCACCAACTTAGCCAAGTTGATGATCCTAATTTAGACTTACAGGTATAGTGATGTATTCAAATGAAAACTACTTATACTGTTGTAAAACTGTACTGAAGGAGCAGAATATAATAAAATAATGAACTTTGTTAATTATTAGTTTAACCAACATGGTACCTCTTTCATAGCTTAGATCCAAAAAAAATACAGTGTTAATAATAGAACCTACCTCTTGTGGCGAAGGTAAAACAGTCATTCCATCCTTCTGAACCTGGCCATCTCCTTGTGTAAAATGCAAGCCTCTCGTGGGACCGACCGAGCTACCTGACAGAAGACGACGATATTCCAATATGTTACTCCTATATCGACTACTAATAACTTTCTGCCTCAGTAACCTATCTAATCTTAGACAAGTTCGTAAGATTATATTTATATGCAAGGTATTCATATTTATATTTTCTAATGGGGTTAGCCGGGCATGTTATGCAATCACTGCCTTGATGTTTTGTATTTAGGAAACTGTTCACTACGGATTTAATTTAAGAGTATTTCAGCCAATTAAGACCTCGAATCAAAGGTCTTTAAATTTTTTGAAAAGAAAAGGAGAAATAATGTTTTTTTTTTTCATTTATGACACTTATATGTCAATGTTACCCTAGTAAGTAAACATTACGACATTAGACAAATTAAGGGTGCGTCCACACTTGTATCATTTCGCCGATCCGATCCCCGTCGCGTATCCTCACCGCGTATCAAGAACGGTAAGTGTGGACGTCGCGCCGTCGCGATCATGCAATGCAACGCTCGCATGCAATGCGATCGGTCAATGAAAAACAGAACGACATACTTTAATAAAATAATAACTTTAATCATTTACGGGGGTTTTTAAACATTTTCCACTAAGACACCGTGTATAATGACGCCCATCCGTCCGATCTCTGCTTGTAATACATGTATTTTTTTTAATAAGAGACACTATTGCAGTTATGAATTTCAATCTAGGTTCTAGGAATCATGCTACATGTAAAAATACGTTTTATAATTATTCATTACATGTGTCAAGTACCCTATTGCAGCTCTTGCCAATGTTAATTACGGCCGTCATATTATCAATGGCTATGGCCAGTATTAAAATTTGTCGTAGAATGACACGAGTTTAATCGTTACAGTAATAACGTCCACACATTTTGGCCGATCTGATCAGGTCGTCATTTGCCATTTCTGAATTTGTGCATACTCAACCAAAATATCGGATGGGCGAGTCGATTGATTTCAAGGTCAAATTATTGGCCGATAAAAATTGGTGATCGGAAGCTCTTAGGATTCAAATTAACTCTACGGTCTAACTAATACAGCCCAAATTATGCCCGCTACATGGAATAAATGTGGTATAAAGAACATCTGGCCATGTTACAGAACTCCATAACAGGTAGAACAGTTCTAGCACCACGAGCTCACCACTACATTACAGTAGTAACCCGGGACAGAGATGCATGCATACGTCTATAAATCGTATCTTAAACTATGAGCGTCTCAATACAGCCTAAATAAAAAAAAAACAAATAAAATATGGCTTTGCAGCGAGGCATATCCTTTGGTTTATTTCTATTAGCACAAGTTCAGGCAAAAAAAAACAGTTCAGCGTGTGACGAATTTTGGAGTAGGTAAACTCAGTCCCAGTATATACTTAATATTTTGAGCGTCAAGCGATGAAGCAAGTCATCAAGCCCCTGACGCCAAAAATAATCAACATGCTCCAAAATCAACAAGGATTGAAAACACTTGTAGTATTTTAGTAAAAGTAATGTTATTTTGATCATTGAAATCTTCAGACGTCAGAGTTCAGACGAACTGACGAAGTTGGCGTCAGTGGCGCAATTTTCCAATATAATATGATGACTGAGGCGTCCAAAATATTAAGAAAAACTGAAAAATAACTCACAGGGTTTTCGGCCATGGTTTCGACATAATATAGTTAAATTTAATTTATAATATGAAACATAGCAATTACCAATTTTTCGTGTGTATTGTATTACTACCCTTAAACAGTGTAGCCATATTACAAAACGTGTCCGTCATTGAAGCAGGACCCAAACAATAAAATTGTAAGACTTGATGAAAAAAACAATCACATACTATTTTCATTATAAACAATTCTATAAATTTATTCCTTCTGTAGATAAATATCTCAATTTATAATTAATTCGCATGTTTTGAATTACTTATTTTTTTCCTACACGGCACACTCATGATAAAGCCAGTTGGTCACTTTACGTCATCGTCAATCAAATGTTCTGGTACAACTACACTAACGCAAACTACGCATGCGCATGTCGGATTCGTCATTCATCGTTCGCTGTGGCCGACATCGCGAAACCGTCATTTTCTAAAATCAGTTAATTTTGCCAACGAATTACCGCATTACTAATTATAGAAAATGCCAAACCAGGTGTTAACTATAGAGCCGCAAAATGAGCTCAAGTTTAAAGGTGAGTGTTTAATCTTTTGTGACGCGTAAGCAGCAAACCGTCGCATTGAAACTTGGGCATCATACATAGGTCGCGAGCTAGCTGCTGACAAATGGAGTATCTATTTCCAGATATCGGCGTATTGTCAGGGTGCGGTTTTTATGTTTTCCTTAATTCAATCCTATTATAACTTTTTATTTCGCTTCAAGTCAGCTAAACTAAGGAGTCGTATATTAGATTTGTACATAACTAGTAATCCTCGATATATAGTAGTAGGGTAGGCATTGGCTGTTCCGGGCACGGACGTTATCTGCCATATGAATTTATACAGTATCGGTACGAGTGTTTATTATCGTCCACCTTTACTGTCAATAAGACGATTTCAGCATCATATCAGGTTGAAGTCACTGTTGAAAATTAACAGTTCTGATTAATTTAAGTAGTGCTGTGAAAACGTATGATATCACCCTTACCAGTGTATGAATAACTATTAAACATGAGAGAGTGAGGCAGGATTTGCCTCAAATTATCCTTGATTCATTGATTTCTGTTGATCCTAGTTTAAGTTTAACATAATGATTTATTATTTCTCAAAATCTACCCACACATATCAATATTTACAAATACACTACAATAGGCAATTAAATTCAAATTAAAACTAAAGAACTAAAATAAATTAAATTAAATTATGCTAAAATAAATCTACAAAACTGTGCCCCCACGGCATAGTCCCGAAGACGCTGGCAGCATTAACATAGTTTAACATAGCATGCCTTAACAGCCTAAACCTAATACCAATACCAAAACATGTCAAATTATCATTTTGGATCTCTGGCTTAAACATAAACAACTGGTGTATAAGTACAGTAAATATTACTTACTAGTTTTATAATCCTCTTGTGTATATACTATTGTATGCTTTGTTAATTGCTCTGAAAGAAAGAAAGAAATACATTTATTTGTGACGTGACATAAAAATAATTACATAAAAGGTGTGACAGAAATTATAAGAAAATAAAATAAAACAATAAGCAACTATTTTATGGCTGTGCCATGAAAAGGTCCCACTTCAGCAAGATGCTAGCTGGAGAGCCAGTGCTGATCTTCCGGTGCTCTGCTTCTATAAATATCTTTTTTAGAATAAGGATGCAAAATGCATAATAATACTTTTCATCATTATATCTAAACTGAAATTATTTTATGACCATAACATTGTAATGGATAAATTACACCATCTATGAAAATGTAATCACTTGTGTCTCTAAAATAACTGGAGCTAAATTGCAGTTATTGTACTAAAATAGGGATCTGCATTTAATGTAATGTGAACATCAAAACAAACTGTATTTTTCTTTATAATTATGTAGTGTAACTTTTATTTGATTTTGCAGCAATTTGTTAAGGAGATGAATACTATGCAATTAAAATTTCTACAGTTCCTATACTATAAAATTATACAAATTGTCTTTAGTTTGTAACATAATATATATTTAATTTTTTTATTATATGTTAGGGACCTAAGTCTCTGACCTTCAAAGGTCTGAGTACTTTAATAATGCAGCTGATACATATTTTTAATGTTAATATCCACTCCATAGCCCTAACGTCCTACCATGCTATAAGGAGTTAAATGTCTAGTAATGATTATGTTATTTATAAAAAAAACTATTGATTTTCAGAAACTGATTATTTTCAGGATTGTAAACCTGACCCTTATGTGACCCTTTTAACTTGCACACCATCAAAGGTTTAGAACTAGTTTTGGTGGCTATATTCACCCTTGCTTGTAATCCACTAAGGGATTTAAGATAAATACTGACACTAAAAAACTACAAAAAAGAAACGTTTTTGCCAACACAAGCAGATGTTGACTTGTGGGGCATTATTAACTAATGACATTGATATTGAACAGGTTAAACCTAAAAAGTGTTGATACTAAAAGCAAGCTATTTTTAATGCTTCATAAATTCAAGCAATTTTAGTTGTGTTATGGCATAAAGTTAGGCCTAGCCATCTAGCAAAACAGGTTTGAGCAAGAGTTCATTACATGCAGCTGGCTACGGTATTCACTTGACTTGCAAGACTTAATGTGCCTCTTAACTACTTACTACTATTACGAAGACCAGTTTAAATATATAAATATGTTATGAATTTTTATTAAAATACATACAAGACTCTGTATTTTATGTAACATAATTACTTAGAATTTCACTACTTCAAATGAAAGGATCGGATAATTTTAATAGCTTTTTTTTAACCTCATAAACAAGTCATTATCGCTCTATTCTAGCCAATAGCTATTTAATATGTAGATGTAATTTTGTTACTCAATATTAATCATGAAAAAACACATTCAGTGCCGCCAATGCATATGTATAAATTATATCTTCATTTTCAGAGTTCATATGATGCTACTGTGCCTTACAATATGCTACCTTAAAAATGATATTAAGGTGCTCTGTTACATAAAAAATGCAAGCTCCGAATGTGTTGTGAAATGTTAGAAACTATGATGCGGTTGCCTCCTACCCTTAAAAGTATAGTCATTATTATTGAATTTTTCAGTTGACTTTTCAGGGCTCTTTGAGCAGGGCTACACTACGTACATGCGGCTGATAAACCCAACCACTGATACAGTTTTATTCAAGATAAAGACCACTGCCCCTAAGAAATACTGCGTGCGTCCGAACTCGGGCGTCCTCGAACCCAACTCCAAGGTGGACATCGCGAGTAAGTAGTCGCTGACTGTTTGTGGCATACACTAACGGGATACTGTGTATCCTTGAAGGATATCACTCAAATAAGGCCATCTGGATGTATTTGAATTTAAAAATCAGCAAATCAGATATTGTTTATTAACAATTAGTCGCCTGTTGAATATGTAGGTATCAATTTAATTATTAATCTTGGATCATAATGATTCATAACAATGTGTCAATTTACATTTGTTTCAGTAATAGCAGACATTAACATCCTGCACTTCTTTATTGTAATATAATGCTACCTTTTATTAATTTACCTAAATAAAACATAAACAAATTAATTACTATTTCGTCTGGAGATACCTGACAGTGGCAGCTGCTCAGCTACGGAAGCCCGGCATCCACTCCTGTGCAAATTTTTTTTCATTTAATTTTTTGGTTAGAACCCGTAACATTCAGAAAGAGAACTGTAGTAAAAAAAAACATACTTTAATCACCTCATCATTGAGCCTGTGAGTAGTATAATCTGTTAGTATCACTCTACCATAACCATCCTTCAGTTCCGTCTGTTTTCTCTTTCAGTCACGCCACAACCAGTGTTTGTCGATCCTAATGACAAGCACAAACACAAGTTCATGGTTCAAAGCGTTATTGCTCCCGAGGGCAAGACCAACATAGATCAAGTGGTATGTTGAATGACTTCCAGTGACGACGCGTACTTGGACAATATTGACGATATTTTATTTATTTATCGAATCGATTAAAAATAAAAAATCGGTCTAATTATGAATCGACAATATAAATACGTAGCGCTGCTGGTTGTAGCAATTCTTTCTACATTAATTTAGCAATTGCTGCTCATAGTGGTTTTCTAACATAATCTTGTTTTTCAGTGGAAGGAAACCAGTCCTGATCAGCTTATGGACTACAAGCTAAAGTGTGTATTCGAAACACCTCGTGGGACTAATCTCAATGTAAGCCACATGATCCAACTGTTGATAAATTATGGTAACGGTGTCACATATTTAACAGTTATCCTGCTTATCCACAGGACGCCGGCGACGTCGCAAACCAGAACGAAGTCACTAAGAAACGAGTTGCTGTCGCAGACGACGCGAAGGCTCCATCAAAGGTACTGCGTTTATGCTCTTTAATAACTATGTACATGTGTGTCGGTTTTAGCAGTTGATGGCCATCAAATCATTCGAGGGTTACGTCATTGACATATTCACTTAACACGCAAACCCTATTTGCATGGATAAACCCTGATAGTAATATATAAATTTAATGTGTTTCATAGTGTTTGTGAGCTTTTTAATTTTTTTATTTGCCCTTTCTACATATTATCACTTCGTTTTTAACATACTTAGATAAATCAAAAAGCACGCATTGTACTTATTGGCGCGGATCGCCTGTTCTCATTATTTGTCATTACTGATCCTTCCGTGAACCATTTACTTCATTATTTGTGTGACTGATAACGGAGAAAAGACGTTTTCGAGAGTCGGAAAGTAGTCCCACGCTTGGCATTATTAAAATTGTATTACAGGACGCCGTAGAAGGCCTAAATCAAAACGAGGCTAAGATCAAGGATGGTGACCACACATCGGGAGCTTTAAGTGCAAACCCGGTTACGTCTACGGTACACTTATTTTCTATTTATTTCTTATCGATAAGAAATGTTATTTACCGTTGCATACACAGAGCTACCACCGCCTATATCTATTATATACAAAAAGAAACAGCCATTATAAATTGATGCAACTGTCTTGACGTCATTATCTTTCCGGTGCACATGTTTCTTAAGGAGAACCTCTTGGTCTCGCAAACCCGCTTATATATGAGGGGATCCCGCTAGCGTCAGCTAAATAGAATGATTCCATGGTTCTTTTCAATGTCTTTGGGCTGCTCTAACTATATAACTGACTCGGCGTATCCTGCTAAGCACGCAGCATGCCGACAAAATGCGTGTCTTCTACCAGTTCTACCGGCCCGGCCCATACTTATGAATAAACTCGTGTCTTGTTGTTATTTTAAAAACGGGGATATGTTTCCTAGTAAGAATAAAAAATTTAAAACAATTTGTTTAAATTTATTTTACTATCTATATATTCGTTGGTTCTATTATGGAAAGGAATGATGGATAGCGTCTATCATCAGTCAAACAAAGCCATACTCAAATTCACAGTGCACCACTAACAAACAGTACCTACACAAAATTACTATTGAATTTTTCATTATGATTATGCTCGCTTCAAACACCCTTCGCTTTCCTAAACTAATAAAATAAGTAAACTAGTAATATGGGTGAGGCTCACAAAAAATGTACCATAACACACAGGAACTTGTAACACACGATAACACACTGGAATTGTGTAACGCACTGGAAATATTGTTAAGCGCAACATACGTGAACTCGTGAATAAAATAACATAAAATTCATGTAACATCTTTAGTTGCAAAGCAATTCAGTGATACTTAAACTGCATCATTTAAGAATATTTAATGTATCTTTTAACTATCTTTATACGAAACAACTAATATCTGAAATAATGTCTGAAATCTAACTGACGAAAAATAATACGCACAGATTAATGCCCACTGCTTGTAAACCAAGATATCTGACTAGACACTGATGTTTCATATTGAAAGTTATAATGTTGGCATTAGGAAAAAAAAATATTTTGTGTTGCTATTGCTTCTACAAAAAAAGCTACAACGTAACACACGTGAATCAGATAGAATACATTTTGTTTATCAATCGTTTTATTTGGTTTTTTTGTTCTTGTTTTATTACCGTTTATTATTAGGATAGTAGTTTTATTCAATTACATTTGGCATAACATTAAGAAATCACCATACATTACATACACGATGAAGTAATGAATAAAAAGAAAATCTACTAGGCATGGACACAATTTATTTTTGTATGAAACTACAAGTGACCACTTTTTAGTACCAGATTGTTTTTGCTTAAATTTAAAAGTATTCACAATGTACATGAACTAATATAACAAATGGATAATGCCCCATGATAATGCCCAACACGGAAAATAAATCAGATTATTTATTAAAGGACTAAAAAAAAAAACTTCTCTTGAAATGTGGCGCGTGAAAAACAGACGAAGTACATTTTTTGTGAGCCTCAGCCATATAATGTCAAATAGGTTAAGTACGTAAGCAAACATTGATCAGGGTCCCGTGACTGTGATTTTCCTATGATGACTGCACAATGTGCGATTTATTGAATTAGTCGTACGTTTGCGACGTGTGCTATTTCCAAAGCGCACTAACTTGACTTGCCTTTTGTATCACATTTAACATTACAAAAGACAGTCTATTTGCTCAGCATCTGCGACATACAAAAACACTCAAGGTCTTTCTAGCTCGTCTTTTGGCCACTCCCAAACCGCATGCATTTTATTTTTAATTGCATAATCCTCGTCGTTTTTGTATTTTTATTTTTTAAATATCTGGCTTCTGGCTACATTTTTTTATTTTATTTTTATACAATTCCAGACTTTGTCGTTCCCCAAATCGGAGAATGCAGAAAGCGACTTGCAAAAAGCGACGTCAGAGGTGATTCTCTTGAGGGAGGAGGAAAGCAAGCTTAGACATGAAAATCTACAGTTAAAAGTGAGTGTAGCTTGCCCGTATGTGTATGTCACTAATATAAATACTCTTTTGTTGTTTTTGTGTTGAAACATGAATGTTAAACCAAGCCCTTTACATTGCTTTGGTCCGTTTGCGCTTCAAGCATTGCTGCATTGCGAATAAATAAATCTTAAACAACCAACATGCATCTAAGTGCGTCATTAAAATAACAGTTTTGCACAGTTACTTAAAAAACAATAATTTTGCATAAGCACATCTAATCAAACCTCTTTAAAAATACTATACAGCGAACGTATTTGTTAATTTCTTAGTTCCGTTTCTAACGATTTTTCTAGGTTTATATGAGGCACGTTTGACTCGGCCTTTTCGCCAGCGCGCCAGCTAGTTAACTGACTATAGTTCGTAAAAATTTGGCATAAAAGCTCGGCCACACCGTTTCTAGTTTTTTTTTTTTTTGAGTAGCGGTTTAGCGCACCTTTATTCTTAGTACATGGTCTCATCAAAATCATCGAATTTTAATCACCGCAGCAGGTTTTAGACCTTTTAGTGATGTAGTATTTGTGTGATTCTAATTCTTCACTTCGTTAATTCTTACCCGTGACCCAGGGGAGAATAGTGAATAAACTTCGCGTATTGCCAGGGGATAGATATCATAACTGTTATGTTTCGGTAAATATAACCACCGAAGATTTTAGTTATAAAGGTTGACAGTAAAAAGTTGATTGACCCATTTATGGTAACAGTACGAAACATGTAAACAATTTGTACTTTATAATTTTATTATAACTGACAAATCATTGCGACTGGAGTAAGCATTCATTGAATGTTGTTCTCGGTCGTATGAAATCTGTTTTAATAGAATATAATATTTTAATTTTAATACTGGGCACCTGTGCGTGCCTAGGTTGAAATGATTGGTAAATCATTATTACTAACGGCTTTATTTTACTAACGGGGGTTTATTATTATGAGTTATTATTACTTGGGTTATTTTATTAAGCTAACCAAATATCGCATCGATGTATTGATGTATACTTAGCTAGTTTTAAAGATCGTGTGCGGTGATTCAGTTTTTACAATAATCTACCTGTGCTAACTCGGGGCACGTTCATAGGGATTTGATATCGATAAAAAAGATGTCGATATATAAATATATTAATACATGTGATCATTGAATATTCTCGATTACTATAAAAAAGTTCGATATTATGTCTGATAAATTGAATATTTTCATCTAGACAGCAATCTTTTATACCGAGGAATATGGAAAAAATATTGATTGTATACTTAAAATAAAAATATTTTAAAATAGACTAATAATAGTCGTTTTATTGTTTTTATTTTAAAATGAAGAGAAAAAAAATTGGGCAAGTGCGAGTCCGATCGCGCATGACGGTACCATAATCTATAACAAGTTTGTGGGAGCCCCCCTTAAATATTTTTTTATTTTTATTTTTAGTAATTGTTGTTATAGCGGCAATAGAAATACATCATCTGTGAAAATTTCAACTGTGACAGACTTACGGACGGATGGACAGCGAAGTCTCAGTAATAGGGTCCCGTTTTTACCCTTTGGGTACGAAACCCTAAAAATATGTTTAATAACATTTAGCTCTTGACAGTAACATCGATATATTTTTTGTCGATAAAATATTTTGCTACATCATTTTAGTATCGGTGCCCCGAGTTAGGACAGGTAATTAATCAAACATCGGTAACTATGTAATCTGTAATTTGTGAGTACATCCCATCTGTTCTGACGTGACTACTTCATAGAATAAATGAGAACAGAGAAATTACTGTAGTTAGAGTAGACGCCTTTACTTTTCGATCATAGGCAGCTCAAATTGCACCATAACATAAGGACGGTAAAGGAACTTGAAGCGGGTGCCTATTTAAACTATATTGTGACAAGAGCGAAAACATACATGTATCAATCTCCTTGAATTTATCATTTGTTTCTAGAATCGCCTGGCTCTTCCGAATAGTTTATCCTTATTATTTGACTGACTTGGTTTTGTCATAATACCTATAGTAAGGTTGGCCCTGATGTTCTATTATGCTAAAATTTTATCTTAAACCCTTACCGTAGAAAGGATGCCTAGTTGAAAATGTGCTTTAAGTTTTGATTCTAATATCTACAAGCAGTGCGATCTTCATTACGTTAGGTTAGTTGATATAATTTTAATCAAAAAATTTAAAATCTGAACACAATTTGAACAGTTTATTATTGTTAAAAAGTATTTTTTACTCTCGAGTTCTGTTATCTGTTAATTATATTATAATTGACAACTTTTCAAATAGTATTCAGTTGAAACTAATTTCCTTTTTATTTCCTTACGCAATGTTATAGAGAATCTCTATAATGTACATTTTTAATTTTGTTATTAGGACAGATAGTTGAGCATTTTGTCAAAAAAAATTGTACACAATTAAGAGGCCTTATTCCTTTTAAAAAATTTTTTTTTCATATTATGACGAATATATTGATAATTTCAACCAAATTTTTGAAGTGAATAATACTTTTTCCCGAGTTCTAGGTAGTAACGTAGCTATTTCATTGCGTGCAGTCGAAAATAAGTTGAAAAAACGAATTTTCCACGTGAATTTTGTCAATTTCGAGTAGTTTTTCTAACAAAAATTATCAATGAAAAATTCAAATTGTAGGTTTCAAATATATACCAGTAAATCCCAATAGCCCTGTTCTAGGTAGTAACATCAATAATATGTTGAGAAACATGTTTGATCATAGAGAAAAATGTCTAAACAATCAGCATTTTAAAAGGAATAAGGCCTCTTAAGATAGAAAATTAATAGTTATTTGTGCAACAAGAGAGCAAAGTTGTTTTTTGTTACGAGTGCTGATTTTGAGTCCCGAGCAAGCGAAGGATTCTACGTTTGAATCACGAGCGTAGCGAGTGATTCTATGTTAGAATCCTGAGTGTAGCGAGGGACTCAACAGCACGAGATGCAAAAAACTTTGCTCTCGTGTAGCACACACAACTTTTCACCTCATCAGCGAGAACATATTCGACATTTTGTGCTTTTTCTTCCAACGTATGTTTATAGTCTTTGTTGCTGATTTCAATAATATTATTAATCAGAAAATAGATAAGTGCTGCTTAAAAAGGATTAACAATATAATTTATTTGAAATTATAATCAACCAACACGGTTATTGTCATTATTTTATCAAATTGGAAGATTTAGCAGATACATGACTTGTTTATTTATAAATACATATTATATTACGAGATTTTGTTCATAAATTGATTAATATTTTTACTCCTAAAACACCAAACAAAATAAATGCAAAAGAAAATAACAAATTACAATATGAACTTGATATTTTTTGAGGTACGTACGTTTCGAATATGCATCTATGATAAATGGTGAAATTATAAATTATAATTATATTTACAATAAGTTGAAATATCTTATTTTGTTTGAGCAATGATCTATTGTTTTATATAAAAGGCACAATAGTTTTAATATTCGGTCGTTAAATAAAAATATAATAAAGAAAAAAAATTACTTGCAATTAAAACTTTTTCGGGTGTTTTTAATGAATTTTTTGGTATAACGCGTATCCGAACTGTACTCAATCGAGGTCGGATTCGAAAATCGAATTTCAAATTGATAAGTTTCTATCCCGCTCTTTTATATACATATGAAAGAAACAGAGTGCATCGAGATTCAAATGATTAGAATTTTATAATTAACCTTTGGCTGAATAATTACAATTCGTGGTCAGATATTGAAAAAATTAAAAAGCTACTTTCTACTCACGCTCGAAACAAAATCGCATTTTGTTCACTGTTATCTGACAGCAAAATCGCCATGTTTGAGCTGGTGAGGTGAAAAGTCTAATATAGACGATGATTTTTAATCGGTGATCAGGTACCAGCTTTTCTAACTCAGTAATTGATGGCGGTCACGTTGAAGTCGTAATTACATGAAAACAAACTTTTATTTTTCTATATTTTTTATTTTGAAACCAATTTTTTCTTAAATTCCTTGTCACCCTACTAATATGTATTGGTGAGCTTACAACCTCTTTAATAATTTAATGGCAATGACAATTTATGAGTAATAACTGGTCATTGTCATTACATAAACAAAGTCTTAGAAAATTTCGGTAAATTTCCCGCCAAAGTGATGGCACTTGACATAGGTATCGTACTTCAATAGGGTAAATCGCCAATAACTGGCCACCTCATACTAAAAATGAACTCTGTTTACCTGCAAACTGAATTCATTTTAGTATAACGTGGCCAGTTATTGAAGGATGGCCAGTAATTAAAACCTTATACTAAAATGAATTCTGTTTGCAGGTGAACAGAGTTCATTTTTAGAATGAGGTAGCCAGTTATTGAACGGTGGCCAGTAATAGGCGATTTACCCTAATTTATGTAGGATGACCATGTATCTAGTGGTTATTAGTTTAAATTAATTAAACAATTAGGTAATTGCGTGAGAGCTCGCCTATTAAGTTTAATTTTAGTTGGATATTAATATTTTTCTACCCCTGATCACCGATTAAGAATCATCGTGTATATACATAATGATAATTTAAGTTCTGCTACGAGGGGCGTCTGAAAAGTTCTAAGCCTAAGATAGAAAAAAACAATTTACACAAATGAACTCGTGTTTATTTTTCAATATAGTCTCCTCCTAAATCAATGCATTTTTTACATTTTTTATACAGTGCTTTTAGGCCATTAAAAAAATAATCTTCATTTTGCCCTTCAAAATGCTCCTGTACAGCCGCCTTCATCTCTTCGTCACTTCTAAATCGCTTTCCCCTCAACTCTTTCTTCAAATTATTGAATAGAAAATAATCGCTTGGGGCTAGATCTGGGCTGTAGGGTGGGTGGTCAATTTCGTCAAAACCAACTTCCTTCAGAGCACGCCTCGCAACATTAGCGGTGTGAACGGGTGCGTTGTCTTGCAAAAACAAAATGCCTTTCCTTAGTTTACCCCGCCTTTTCTCAACTATGGCTTGTCGCACCTGTCTTATTAGATTTGCATAATAAGTTCCGTTTATCGTAGAGCCTTTTTCTAAATAATCGATTAAAAGAATGCCATCACAATCCCAAAATACCGTAGCCATTAACTTAGAGGCCGACTTTTGCACTTTAAATTTCTTCGGCGGCCTTTCACCCTTTTCAATCCACTGCATCGACTCAGACTTACACTCCGGATCATACTGTCTGATCCATGTTTCATCAACAGTTACTATTCGGGAACAAACTTCATCTAAATCATCTTCGCACAATTCTAAAAACGCCCGAGAAGTTTCCACACGACGTACTTTATCGAAGGCCGTTAGCATTTTCGGTACCCAACGAGCACTGACTTTACTCATGTACAAATGTTCATGTAAAATTTCTCCGACTCTTTCTTTACTAATACCTAAGACCTCAGCTATTTGCCAAACCTTAATTCTTCTATCTTCTAATACCAGCTTTTTGACTTTTGCTACGTTTTCTTCGGTCACTACCGATATTGGCCGCCCTGAGCGGGGGTCGTCTTCGATCGATTCCCGTCCGAGTTTAAATAAGCGACTCCACTTTTTGACTGTGGCATAAGAAGGCCCAGAATCACCGTAAATAATAGCCATTTCCTCAAAAATACACTGCGGTTATTTGTCACTTTTTGTAAGGAATTTAATTACAGCACGGTGCTCAATTTTCGTAATATTCGTTGGTAATTCACACATGATGTACTTTTCCGTTGAATATCTCGAAACAGAATAATAAAAACGTGACATGTTATTTTTTAATAATTTGTTTTTAAATGGCCTTTCTAGTGGCCAGTATCATAAACGCATATATAACCTCGAAATACCTCTTAGGCTTAGAACTTTTCAGACGCCCCTCGTATGCTTATACCTTTTTAATTATATATAATCTGAGATCAATGTATTGGAAATCACAAAGAAAATAGGTAACAAAATAGGAAAATTATATTGGACTTTAATTTTCTGTCTTAATTGTGTACAAACTTTTTGAGACATGCTCAGTTACAGATATATGAACATAAAAAAGTCACTTTTTTCAAGCCCTTGAAACTGCCCTTGAACCTCTCCGCCTGCTCCAGTAGCATTATTTCCAAACTCGAAAATGTTTGTAGTGGTATCGCAGCCCGATATGCATTTTAAAAAAATCTAAAAATCTACATCTACAACATTGCCGAAGCTTTTTTCTTGTTAAAATGCACCTAAACGAAGATAAACTCAAAAATCTGAAAAAATTGCTGGTTTTTCAATATGACGGGGGGCGCGGAGGAGGGGGAATTGCATTTTGCATTTTAAACACGCAATAGCCATCCTAGACAACATATCAAAAATTCAGAACTACCGGACCGTTTGTACTTTGTAAGGTCACCCCCAGTTGTTTAATCTCTATTCACCTAACTAAATCTACATTTTAAAAATCTGTGTCATTAAGTTAATTATGCCACCTTTTATTCTTTTAAGTACCTACTAATTCGGACCATCAATTTAGGGCTTGTGCACAAATCACGTGAGGTTCGATAGGGGGGGAGGGGGGTCGCGAAAAAATCACGAAAGATCACGTTGGGGGAGGGAGGGGTATAAGGACACCTCACGTCTATTTTTCTACTATGAACGAAGACTAAGAAAAATCGATATTTTCTCGGTTTCGTTAAAAATAAATCTTGACTTGTTAAATACTTAAAATTTGGCGAGTCTATTTTACGAAATTCTGGGAAAAAAAATACAGGTGAGGTAGTATGGGGGAGGGGGGGGGGGGGGGTTGGTAGCAAAGAACCTCACCAAATATCACCAGGGGGGAGGGGGGGGTCAAAAAGTAGCCGAAAAAACCTCACGTGATTTGTGCACAAGCCCTTAGAAGTAAGGTGCCATTACTCGTTTAATTTATGATCCGAATTAGTCAGAATCAAATGTTCGTTTTCAAATAAATAATGGTAATGAAATGATAATAAAAAACTACCCCCAATGTTGGCTGGGCAATGGGGGAAATTAGTATCCTGCAATGGCAACTCGTCTCTTGATAGCTATGTTAAATGTATAATTTTAGACTCGACTGCCTTGTCATTATGACGTAACGCGAATTTAAGTTGATTTTGCACATAATGATAAACTAATTTGATAAAATCAGACTCACTTATCAAGTTTTTGATCAACCTCATTGTTTCGTTTGTATTCAATCTAATATGAATTCATAATAATTGTACTTTATTATTATACCAATTGCCTTTTTTAATCATCTTATTGTTATTACTGGTTTTATTCGACATACGCATATGTATATGAACATAAACGCACGTCATGATGTATAGTTAACCCTTGATATCGGTTGCAGGAGGAGTTGCTACGCCTTCGTCAAGCGGGCGGCGACGGGCGCGGCGTCGCGCGCCGTCACTCGTACGGGCCCGAGAAGACCGCGCAGGCGGCCATCATGCCGTGGCTCGCGACCGCGGTCGCCATGGCCCTGCTTGGCATCATCATCGGCAAATTCCTCATGTGAACGGTGTCCCTGCTGCCGCGGTGACCGGACGCCTCACACTCACCGCCGCTGTACCGCTCCCGACGCCTCTTCCTCGCACAAGGCAGCTTCACCCACATCAACACCCTTCTGGCCGAACTTCAGTCCTGACACAGTCGGGTACTGTGTGACTATGTTAATATTCCCCCCTCGGAACAGTCGTTAATACGAACCCTTAGTTTCGCTACCTTTCCGTTAGCCCCGATATCGGGACTACCGCTTCCGAGTTCATGACGTTTCCTAAACCACCTTATATATTGATTTCTTATTGGTCTGATTTTAGATTCTAATTTAAGCATTTGCTACCAAAAGTATGTAAAGTAATCGTTTTTGTAAATCATCCGTAATAGTAATAGTAAGTGTTTGTAAAAAGATTTAATTAATAGCTTCTCTTTACGTGTACTTGTGTCACAATTGTTTGAGATAGAGATATCTGTAAAGCCTTGAATATATAGACTTTGGCTGAAATTGATATATCGTGGATGAGTGTGACATCGTCGGTGTACATTAGGACTCGTATTACATTGAAGCATTATTAAAACTTAGAGTTAACTATACTGTACACTTGAGTAATTCCGCTTTCATATTCGAATAGTTATTAACGATAAATATGTAGAGGTTTTATAGTATTCATTATATACTGTATAAAGTAGGTCGGTGCAACGTTTAAAATTGTTAATTAATGACCAGACACCAAATAATTTACTTCAGTTTCAATAATATTGTATTTAGTTCACTAGCCGAAAGATAATTTTTGAAAGGTTTTTAAAATATTGGAGAAATAAAACTAGGCTCAGTTGTGTAAATTGTAATTGTTGCAATTATGATATGATTGATCTTGTAATTTGCTCTCAATGTCAGTCTTATATTTAAAGTTTCACTATCACGTACTCTCTGTCACCGATTTCGTTTACTTGCTTTGTGAGTAAAATTAACCCAGTATTATATATGTTATAGAGCATCCTCGCCTTGAGGGGGGTGCATATCAAACATCGCTGCTTTAATATGACTTGGTAATAACGTTGTCGCAATGTTTACTGTTACTTACTAGCGTCATCTGATATATATATACTCACGTTCAACGTCATTATATTCATAGCGTCAAAAGTGCGTATCAAATTTTTAGAGCGCTCTTTATTTTATTATACATCTACAGTTAGATTTTACATTGGCTAGAGTGATCAGACATTTGCTGTGATAGTTTGAAGAATATAAGTATAAATTATTTTAAATCGCCCAGAAAACATAACAAAGACGATGTGTGGAACAGAATTGCAGACGTTTTTAAAAGACAGTTCGAGCGTGTTCATTTTGTTGTATTAGAGTTCTATGACTCTGAATCCCCTCTTAAATTCATGGACGGTAATCCAATAACTAAAGATTTACAAATAACCGTACGTGATAACTACAGAGATTATTCAGATATCGAAGAGCAACACGTATCAATAAATGTTAATGTTCCTTTCGAGAAACTCTGTTATAATTTTCGTGATTGTCGCGTATTTCACGAAACGGTCAGAAGTTTGAAAGGAATATCAAATTTAGACTTCAGAAAAATTGAATACATCTTTATTATGTATTCGGAAAAAATATACATCTACGTATCTCCAATTTTCGGCAGACTTTTTAGACTAAATTGGATGACGGAGATGGATCTTACGATTAATGTGTGTTCATATTTACCCTTGGACTTAATGCTGGATGGAAATATCATATTCAAAGCCTGGAACAACAATTCAACAGTTTTCAATGATGAGTTTTTCAAAAAAGTGATCAGACAGTTTTTTGTTGTAAATATTTCGTTTTTATTCGTATGACTGAGAAACGTGCAACTGCTTACATTAAGGTCACTTTTAATTGTTTAAACTGCTATACTGAACCCGTAACGCAATTATCATATCGGATACGCGCCTGTAACTGTCCTTTTACTCTAGCAGTGGAAAATCAGACTGAAGCATGTTTGCAGACGTTTAAAAATTGCAGACCTTTTACATGAGCTCACCTCGACGTCATCGTCAGTTTACAGACAAAACCTTCTTGGTACAGTTTAATGTAGCCACAGTAATGAAACTAGCCTAAGGATAGTTTATGTACTTTTGTACGAAACGAGTTGCAATAGTACATTACTACAGAGGCCGGGAAGTGAGGGGTTGCCGGCCGAACACATATAGACATGTATGGATAGGTATGAGGCTGGCAACCCCATTTCTCGCCGAAGTATGTATAGTGCTTTTCTCAAACACGCAATGAAATAAAAAAAACTTCAGAAAATCATATATTTATTTCTATAGACATTATAAGTAAGCTACCAAAAACTATAACTAACACGAATCACTATTTCTTTGTCGGTATTTTCGTCGGAACTCATATTGAATTATGAATACTAAAATTAACAACGCACAACAAAACTCATAAAACATTTCAAGAGATAATAGAGAAAATATTTCAAGTTTCCCTCCGAAATTATAAAAAAGAATCCTACGCGTTTTTTATGGTTTGAGTAGACAATTTTATCGCTAATATTTAGATGAAAATTTTTCAATTTATATTTTAAAAATAAATAGAATTAGTTAATTATGTGTTATTTCTTAAGTTAATCAAAAGATACCAAATCGATAATTGTTTTTTTTTTAATGGCTGATCTACATGATGCCGTGTCACAAACTTATGTGGAATTAGAAATTAAAAAAGAGCATATTATATTGCCGGCCTAGGCCTCCAATTTTGTATGAAATTCCATTACGACCTCTCGTCAAGCTGCATCGGAAACGTCATACTTCGCAACATAACATCAATATTTCATTGCATGTTTGAGAAAAATATGTAACTGTCAGAATGTCTGTAATAGTTACTGAAAGGAGGCTCCGCTGCAATCGATGACGTATAACTTCCACAACGTTATTATGATACGTGGCCAATTTATCAATTGATACAATTATAAACCACCCATCAATTGCTTAGATCAGCTTAGTAACTCAAGTATCTTTAAAAAATCTCATAGAATTTCGGAGACAATAAGCGGATCAGTTTATGATTTTAACAATACGAAGTCACGCAGTATTTTCCCATTTCGTCGTCTAGTCTTTACTTTAAATTTAACAACGAATTTTACTTAAAGCAGTATTAGGCTATAACGGTATTTACGTCGCACCTCGTATTTAACTGAACGACCGCCTACCGCTGCCGCTGAGTGCCAGTGAACATGCCTTGTCGCGGTGGCCCGAGTCCCCGTCGACGCAGACGAGAGCACGCTGGGGAAGAGGAAACAGCCAGTGAGGATTCTTATCTGCTTACAAAAAGCTATTAGAGTTTAATGCGACCGGTCAGTGTCCGGGCTTATCGTTAATATTGAATATGTTATTTATTTTTGGTCAGAGCAAATAATGGTCGTAGTTTAAAACTGAGTTTTTCGTATCATACCAATTTATATGATCGAACGCCGACAGGATTCCTGTCACTATGGTAATGAATAATGATTCGCTAACCAGATACCACGGTCGATTGGGTCATTTGGTGTCGTTTAAGTTTAAAATTATCTGTTTTTAACAACACGTGATTATTCCCTAATTCTAGGATGTCGAAATGTCATTGTTTCACAGCACTTGAACGTAGATTCGTGTCAATACATTTAGGAAGATTCTCTCTTGTTTACATGCATTTTTATTTTAGTTATTTGGTGTAAAATGTTAGATATGGGGTTGACTTTTTTTACGCTGACAGATTGAAACATTTAATTGACATTTTTTTTACGCTTTAGTATACCTATTCAAAATTAGATGTGAATATTGTTAAAACATAACGTGTACGTTAAGCACTTTCATTAAAAAGACACGAAACATTATCATTTAAATAGGTTAAAATAACTTGTTTCCACATATTCCTGTTTGAAAGGAATTGTGTTAAAATTACAAGTTGGACCTGAGCGGTGATAGCACAGATCACCGACAATAAACATACAGGCAGTACTCGGCTTGTTAAACGTTTTAATCTTTTGGTGTAAGTGTTTGTGTTATTACTTATTAATAATATGTAATGTAGTGTAATTATCGATTGCATAACTATTTACTTCGAGACGGGCGAGCGTGAGCCCTAGTGCTCGACGGCAGACGGCCGACTTACGTCCAGCCACCCTCTCATTTTGTACTCTGCCGGCCACGACGGTAGCCTGAATGGTCAGTGGCTGCCTGACGTGTACTCGGCCGTCTGTTTAAGCCCGAAACTGCCTTGCTAGGAAATAAAAGATAATTGTCATTGACATTGCCATCAGGTTACACTATTTCAGCCTAGCAACGGCAGGAAACATGTTTTCGGTCTGATTAATATTACAATTCTACCCATTTTATTGTATTTCACTGTTAGTGCTTCGCCCCTTATTTCTTCAAGAGATGAATAATTCATTGGGACAAGGTTATTTTATGTCATTTGTTTTTTTTTAATTTAACGGAGACTATAGTTTAATTAAAATATTCGTATGGTATTGTTGTTATACTATTATGCTATATTGTATCGTTTTCTGAAATAAAATACTTAATTTACGATATTTATTATTTGCTCACAACAAATTTTACTGACCCTTTATCCCTCAAGTTTATTTGCAGATCGTTAAGAGGCCTTATTCCTTTAATTTTTTTTTCCTATATTGAAAAATATATAATTTCAACCAACTTTTTGAACTGAATAATAATACTTTTCTCTGAGTTCTAGGTAGTAATAGTAACATAGCTATTTCATGCTTTTATTGCGTGCAGTCGGGCCATGCTCAGTGTAGGGTACAATAGACGATAGGTTTAAATTACGAGAAAGATTTCAAGCTCTATAAAAAGGTCGTAAACGCCCAGAGTTGTGACTTATTTGAAGTACTTGTATTTAATAATTCAGTAAGATTAGCTGAAAATTTGGCAAAATGAAAGGACAACTTTTATCTATCAGGATATGTAGGTTATAGAGCCAAGTTTAATTTTATCTACTCTCCCCCCCTCTCAGGGGTGAGCGTCACCCCCCCGCGCCCTCGAATGTGTCCCGGAGCACGGTATTTTCCACTTTAGAAGAAAACCGTGTACGATACATACAAAATGTATAGGAACGAAATAATCCTGAATAAATTTACTATAAACCTTTTATACATACAAAAGCGATAGCACTTATACAATCAGCGCAATCTGTTACCAAATACTAACGTTTTTAATTATTGATCTTTTTTTTCTGCTAAAAGGTTAGTTATCTCAAAAACTGCACACTTCTCGGCCAATATATGTATGACAAAAGTAAAGAATGGAAAATGTTCTTTCTAAAAATGTATAATTTATTTCTGTTACTCTTTAATTTACCGTTGCAATGCTATTTTTAAAATTTAAGTCATTTGGCCATTATGCGAAATATAAATATTCGTACTAGTTAAACGGTGTTACTTGCAATACCATAGACTTCTTATATGTTTTTCTGTAATCTACAAATATTGAACTATATCCTGTATTTTTTTTTTTTTTTTAGACTTACTATTTAAGGAAATAAGGGGTGTGTGGGGAAATCGTCAAGTTTTGCTCGTTTTCGTAAATAACTTCAAAAATGTTTAATTTTGAATTATAAAATATATATATTTGAGATATTCATAATGTACTCTTTCATTTGATATGTCACACGATATACTTTGCTAATTTTTTTTCTAATTTACCCCTCAATTCTGGCCCCTATGTTTCAAATTACTTGATTTACTTTACGTTACGTTACATTTCCATATTTGGGTCATCAATTTACATACGTGTACTAAATTTCAACTCAATCGGTCCAGTAGTTTTGGAGAAAATTCGCTATGATTATAGTAGGATCCCTCGTGTGTCTGTCTCAGTCCGTCCGTCGGTCATAGCCAATTTGCTCCGAAACTACTGGACCGATTGAGTTGAAATTTTGTACACGTATGTAAATTGATGACTCAAACATGGACGTGTAACGTAACGTAACGCAAATAAATAAATTTTGACATGAGGGCCAGTTTAGGGGGCAAAATAGAAAAAAAAATGGCATAGTATATCGTGTGACATATCAAATGAAAGGGTACATTATGAACATCTCAAATATATGTATTATATAATTCTAAATTAAACGGTTTTGAAGTTATTTACGAAAATGAGCAAAACTTGACGATTTCCCCACACACCCCTTATTTCCTAAAATAGTGAGGCTAAAAAAAAAAAAAAAATACAGAATATAGTTCAATACTTGTAGATTACAGAAAAACATATAAGAAGTCTATGGTATTGCAAGTAACACCGTTTAACTAGTACGAATATTTATATTTCGCATAATGGCCAAATGACATAAATTTTAAAAATAGCATTGCAGCGGTAAATGAAAGAGAAACAGAAATAAATTATACATTTTTAGAAAGAACATTTTCCATTCTTTACTTTTGTCATACATATTTTGGCCGAGAAGTGTGCAGTTTTTAAGATAACTAACCTTTTAGCAGAAAAAAAAGATCAATAATTAAAAACGTTAGTATTTGGTAACAGATTGCGCCGATTCTATAAGTGATATCGCTTTTGTATGTATAAAAGGTTTATAGTAAATTTATTCAGAATTATTTCGTTTCTATACACTTTGTATGTATCGTACACGGTTTTCTTTTAAAGTGGAAAATACCGCGCTCCGGGACACATTCGAGGGCGCGGGGGGGTGACGCTCACCCCTGAGAGGGGGGAGAGTAGATAAAACTAAACTTGGCTCTATAACCTACATATCCTGATAGATAAAAGTTGTCCTTTCATTTTGCCAAATTTTCCATATATTGCAATCTAATTTTCTTGGATTATAAAATGCAATACAAAATACGTATTTAATATATATTTTTAAGTTTTTTTTTTAATGGGTCTGTGAGTTGGGAAATGGCCACTAGAGGCGCTGCAACTTTGAAAGTCTATGAGCAAAATGACAGTTAAAACAAAATGAACGTTATTATATGGGAACATGTCACGTTTATATATTTTGATGTGTTTGTTCATGAACAACTTTATAATCGCGAACAAACATACATATTATATGTTTATGTATACGGGTCAAACTGTGAGAACCACTTTTTTTGAAGTTGGTTAAAATACCAAAACCTAAGGGCCTCCTAAGGTGTATAAAAAAACATTTATGAAAACCGCATCAAAATCGGTTCAGCCAAACGCGAGATCAAACTGAGAACCTCCTTTTTTTGAACTCGGTTAAAAAAGTGTTTTAAAAATACAACACCTGCCTCCCTAGTTCGGCACCAATGGAACGATTATTTTCATATGTTGGTATGATAATGCGTCCACACAGACGCAACATGTCTGATGCTCGTTTTGAAGAGCTTGTAATGTTTAAATCTTTAATAAATAAAGAACATTAGTAATTCTATCTGAAAGTATTTTATTTGAATAAAGTATTTGGAAAATACCTATTTCGCATTTAAAGTATTTAAATATTTTAAATACAAAAAGCAAAAGTATTTTATATTTTGCATTTGAAATAGTAAATTAGAAAAGTATTTGCATTTTGTATTTAAATACTTTTAAAAAAGTATTTTGTACATCTCTGTAAACGCCAAAGTAACTGTAATTACTTATCACCTTTTGGAAGTTATCGATTATACGCGCCAGATTGAGCGGAATTTTTTAATGCAGTATGGCTCATGTGTAACGTTCGAAGGATAAGGACACCGCACGGCACTTACGTCATTTTAAAGAAAATATGAAATTTTGCGATAACTCAAAAACGGGTCAACCGATTTTATTCAATGTAGTTAGGCCTCATTTTCATAATTTTTTTCCATAATTTTTTGACCCGTGGTTGAAAAGTTAGAGGGGGGGGGGGGGACGCTATTTTTTTTGATTTCCGGAGCGAATCTTTACAAAACTACTGACTTTATCAAAAAATATTTTTTGTAGGTCCCTATTATTTTTAAAAGACCTATTCAACGACACCCCACACACCAGTAATGGAACGAAAAAATAAATTCACATCACTTTAGGTGTACGAGAGGTACTTACTCCTTACCTTACTTAGAATTTTCTCCGAAACTCCTGGACCGATTGAGTTGTTTGGTACACGTATGTAAATTGATGACCCAAACATGGAAATGTAAATTAATAAATTTTGACATGAGGGCCAGTTTTAGGGGGCCAATTAGAAAAAAAAAAATGGCAAAGTATATCGTGTGACATATCAAATGAAAGGGTACATTATGAAAATCTCAAATATGTATATTTCATCATTCTAAATTAAACGGTTTTGAAGTTATTTACGAAAATGAGCAAAATTTGACGATTTCCCCACACACCCCTTATTTCCTAAAATAGTGAGGCTAAAAAAAAAAATACAGAATATAGTTCAATACTTGTAGATTACAGAAAAACATATAAGAAGTCTATGGTATTGAAAGTAACACCGTTTAACTAGTACGAATATTTATATTTCGCATAATGGCTAAATGACTTGAATTTTAAAAATGGCACTGTAACGGTAAATGAAAGAGTAACAGAAATAAATTATACATTTTTAGAAAGAACATTTTCTAATCTTTACTTTTGTGATACATATTTTGGCCGAGAAGTGTGAAGTTTTTGAGATAACTAACCTTTTAGCAGAAAAAAAAGATCAATTATTAAAAACGTTAGTATTTGATAAGTGATCAGTTAGGGCTATTAGGGCTTATGCGGCATCGTTTTCGTGTAAAACAGATATCAGCAATTCATTTTTTATGTTATTTAATAATAGTTTTAAGTATATAAAAATTTGACTAAGTATATTGCCGAAAAGGTTAAAATCGCAACAAGTTTTATATATAACCTTCTACAGGCATTAGACGTAAAGATATTAATTGTTTTAGTTTTTTGTTTTTATTTTTTTTCTCCTAAACGGGCAAGTAGTGGCTGATAAATTGATAATTTTGACATGGAAAGTACCCCTAAACATAGAATATATATTAGTAGTTTATGTGACTGTACATAATGAAGGGTATTAAACACGAGTGTGGGTTTATGAAACGCGCCGAAGGCAAGTTTCATAATAACATCAAACGAGTGTTTTAATGACTAATTATGTACAGTTACATACACTACTTTATCTAGCCACATATCATAGGCCTCCATGATGCATTCAGGAGTCGCACATTACGACAAATATTACTCGGTAACAGAGATGGGCGCTCATGGGTAAATACGCGGTAAATACCGGGTATTTACCCAATCTACCGGGTATTTACCCATTTATACCCAAATTAGTGGGTATAAACAATCTATCATCAAATCTTTGGAAATAAGTAAATAGTTCAATGTGATATTCAACTAGAAGGTCGTTTCTTATAAATTTATGTTTATTAAATGTAAAATGTATGAGTAAAAAGGTAATTAAGTTAAGCTCATGAAGCGTCTTACATTATTTCACGTATAAAACTTATGTTGTATTCGTTTTTAATGGAATTTAGTGAAATAGTATTACATATTATAAGGTTGTATAAATTTAGAAACATATTAACATACAATCGATTTACCATCACCAATATTTATTTTTTAAATACTCAAAATTTACTTCAAATTATATCGTAGATTTCAATAATCAAGCGAAATATTATTAAGGCTATTAGGGTTCTTCTGTTTATACTAAGTTTTCTTCAGATTCAGACTTTCAGATTCTTCAGTAGTTTCTAATAACCAATCAGAGTGCGGTTACAGGTAGCGTCACTAGATAACGGGGCGACCCGACAGACGCGGTCAGTTATTGTTTATCAACCACAAGGTTACGACTCCTGTACCTTCCTCCATCCACTGACTATGTAGACAGCTAATGACAACATCAGAGGCTAGTCCATACTCCACACTGCGATCCAGGAGATAAAACCCTGCGGTACAAAGCCGAAGATCGGGCGGAGATCTTTGCAGCGTATCTGTAGCGCCAGTTTATTGCGAACCCGACAACGAACGACGACCTCCGATGGCGTGAAGCCTACGGCACTTTGCGGAACCATTACGAGCAGAGGAAGACCCGGTCTTTTTCTCGGTCAGTCAGGTGCAGAAAGCCCTCCAACGATGCGACCCAAAGAAAGCCCCGGGCGCCGATGCGATCCCCATCTCAGCACTCCGTCACTTGCCACAGTACACCATCGTGGCAGTGACGCACCTCTACAATGGGATCCTGCGCTCGGGCCACTTTCCTCAGACATGGAAGCTTAGACGGGTAGTCACGCTTCCCGAACCTGGCAAAGACCGAAAAAGACCGGAGAGTTATAGGACGATAACTCTGCTTAGCACCCTCTTCAAGGCCCCCCATGGGGAAACTCCTTCTACACATAGAGCCCGAGCCAGAACAGTTCGGGTTCGAACGACGCTTCAGCTCACGCGCGTGCTGCACTTCATGGCCGACTCAATAAACAGAAAGGAGCGCAGTGGCCGTCATACTGGACATGAAGAAGGCGTTTGACAGAGTATGGCACGAGGGGCTGCTGTACAAACTGTCAAACGCCACCGCCCCCCGCCACATAATAGAAGCCGTCCGGTCGTTCCTGCTAGAGCCCCGATTCCAGGTTGCAGTGGAACAAGCTGTCTCCGCTAAACGCCAAATCCGCGCGGGAGTTCCCCAAGGTTGCTGCCTGTCACCTGCCTGCTATACAGTCTACACCGACGACATCCCTGTCGTCGGAGACGTCAAGTTGGGTCTGTTCGCAAACGACGCTTACTACACCTCATCCATCAGCCCGGCCCATGCTCTGTGGAAAATGCAGGCCCAACTTGACGCCTTCCCAAAAGGGCTGAATAACTGGAGACAGTCGGAGAATATCGCCAGAACCCAGGCGATAATCACCGGGAAGAAGAAGACGCCGCAGCCACTACGCATGTCCGCAGTGAGGTACCTGGGCGTCACCATCGACAGAAACCTCACTATGAAACAACACGTGGCGGAAGTGGTGACCAAAGCCAAGACCGCCCGAACACTCCTGAGGCCAGTACTCACAAGCAGCCTGCCAATCCGCATCCGCACGAAGCTGGGGATTTACAAAACGTACGTGAGGTCCAGGCTCACGTACGTAGCTCTGGCGTGGTACGCCCTAGTGGCTGCCACCAACAGGGACAAAATCCGAGCGCAAGAAAACCTGGCACTTAGAATAACTAAATCCCCACAGTGCGGAACGACCATCCCCGTAGGGCACTGGGATGGGAAAACAGATAAATTCATCAGACGACTGGCAATCAGGATGTTCTGCCGGCCGATGAATCCCGCCACGTGCTGCTCCGAGGTATAGCGCCACTGCACGGACACACGCCCGCGGCCACTACCAAGAGAATTGCTGCCACAGACTTAACAAGACGTCTCAAGACAAGCTGCGGAGAGACCAGCTGCAAGATGCAATGCAGACAAGAAAAACATAAAAAACAGACAAGGCCTTCGAGCAGTCAACTGACGCCACAAATCGACTACCAAAGCCCAGCCCGTCATTACGGGCTGCGAAAAATGTAGTCTCATTGCGTGACACACAGAAAAGGCACCCCCACACTCCAGAATGGAGAGTGTGTGATGAAACGTAGTATCGAACGGCTGCTGATAACTCGTTCATATTCTCACATATTTTTTTATTAAACTACCGTATCCTCGTTTTCCTATTAAATTATATCCACAGATATAAACAGGTAAGTACACGGTAGATTGAGTAAATACTGTAAATTTAGGTATGTATGGTATTTACATTTACCTATCGGCCATTTCTAGACCCTGGAGACCATTCTAGACCAGAGGTACTTGTCAAGACATTCAAAGAACCCGAACACGATGAGATTCTGTTAAATAATTGAGATTTTTTCTCAATCAAGTACCGGGAAGAGAGTGAAATTGAACTAATAAGATTTGATACTAGGCATACTGACAAGCATACAGCCTAATACCGCATAAAAACATGATGTTAGTGGTGATAATAGCTATTTTGTAACATTTCTACGCACCCCTAATTTAATATTTTCAATAAATAGAGTACAAATAGTTTATACCCACCAAATCGGGTAGAAACGGGTAAATACCCGGTAGATTGGGTAAATACCGGGTAAATACCCGATAAATACCTTGGGTATTTACCCACCGCCCATCTCTGCTCGGTAATGGCGGTAATGAAGTTTTCTGGCAGCTGTCATAGTTTTTTTTTATTCAGAGACAAACTAGAGTTGGCCCCAACTATCATATCGTTCGATATCTTACTTGCGTGCGACATTTCTCAAATTTGATGCAAATTGACAATTCATTTCGAACTAAACGTCATCTCGATTGATATTAGAATAGAGGTCAAATAAAATTTCTTTGTTTTTCAAAGATGTTCGAAATTTGAATAAATAATATTATCGAAATCGATGTTATTATATAGCAATAATAACATTTTCAATGTTTCACAGATAAGAAATTTGTCCTAATAAAACAGTCTATTTTTATGGTGGTCATAATGTGTGGTTCTTGAACGCATCATGGAGGGTTTATGATGATATTTGGATAGATAAACTAACGTAAAGAGAAACGACAGCGACACTTGTGTGCAGTAATAAAACTCGCGGCTATGTGTGCGTGTCGAGGGGCGAGCGCGGGACGCGCGCGGTGGTGAAGGGCATTCACGTGAATGCCTCGTCGAAGGATTCGGCATTACAAAGTCACCGACGCCCGAGTTACACCGAATACACCGATAGGTCGCTGTCGCGCCTGTGCCCCAAGTGTCCTGAATATGTGATATTAAAATGGCCGCGGTAGCTCGTGGGGTGTTCAAGATACATGCCGACAAAACTTTTTGTCAGGGCTGTCAAAATAATTTCGATAAAATTTTCGGTTATTTTGACGAAGTTGCATTTACTGCGACTAACGGACATGCCAAGACTTCCGGCGGCAAGCGGCGTGGCGAGCGATTGAGCGAGATCAGAGCGCGGCGTCCATATGAGTGAGCGAGACACACACGTATGACTGCCTGCAAAATTTAACTACATTACATTACAAAAAATATATCGCTTAGAGATTACATACTTTAAAACAGTTTTTCAACGGCAAAGTTAAGTTTGTCGCTCAGTACCTACAGTTTATCTTTAAGTTACACCAATATGCAGTGCTTTCATAGTTTTCATAGCTTTCCATAGTTAATGCGGAACCATCAGCGCGCGACCCTAACTCGCACTTGAATGGATTTTTTTAACAGTTAAATGCCAAGTGTAGTGTTGTCAAAAATCAAAGCACTATACCTACCCAAAAGAAAAGTATAGGTTTACGTATTATATGTCGTAGTAAAAGGAAAAGAACAGGGACAGGGCCCTGTTTAATAAACATTACAAATTGTAAATTGTAACTTGTAAATACAAGTGACAAGTCTACAACTTTCTGTTTAATAAAAATTACAAATTAAAAGTTTAGTATGGTGGAAAATCTACAAAATTGTAGAATTGTTAGCTACAATTCTACATATTTCTGTTTAAAAAACATTTTCGCTTTACAAGTGACAATTTACATATTTGTAGGAAAAACTGCTTTATTAAACACACAATTGTAATTACAAGTTTACATATATTGTAAGGTGGCGCGTCGACAAGTTTCGACCTCTGCCTAATAGGTAGGTACTGATACTGACACAAGGAAAAAATATTTCTACACAAAAATGGTAGGTACCTTCTGACATGTAGCGATAGTAGTGAAAGTAGTGATGATGGACATGTGATTGAACGACGACCACGACTTTTTCGTATAAGGGTAAACTTCACATTAAATGTAGGTAACTGATTTAACATTTAAAGAAAAAAATCGGGTGAGTAAAAGTCAAGGTTCGCTACAATTTAATATAAATTGTAATCTAAAGGGTAACCCAAAGGGTAAAAACGGGACCCTTTTACTGAGACTTCGCTGTCCGTCCGTCCGTCCGTCCATCCGTCTGTCACCAGGCTGAAGAAAGAACGGTGATAGCTAGGCAGTTGAAATTTTCACAGATGATGTATTTCTATTGCCGCAATGACAAAAAATACTAAAAATAGAATAATATAAATATTTAAGGGGAGCTCCCATACAACAAACGGGATTGGTTGCGTTAACTTTGCATCTCATTTGTATGGGGCGCTATACATACCAGGTGCAGACTTAACTTAACCACTTAAGGATGGAGTGTTTGTACGGAACCCTCGGTGCGCGAGTCCAACTCGCACTTGACCGGTTTTTTTTACAGGGCCAGCGATTTGAAACCACGGTAGGTGACAAAATTGACACCAAGTTTTATTATTTCATTAAACAAATCAAACCTAGGATTTCATCAAAACTCTAGACTAGTTTATTGAAATGACAAAATTGGTAACTTTATTTTACTGTAATTGTATCGCATGGACCTAGGTTTACATAAAAGCTCCTTGGCTAGAAGCTACTACTCTCAATTTGCATTGCCATTTGCCTAGACAAGGTTGGTGATTTAGTCAAATAACAAAACGCGCGTCGTGTAGGTAATGATAATGACTAATGACAGATTGTAGCTGTAAGCTTGCTTTGCTTTGCCTAAGTAATTATTGTTATCTAACTTATCTTAATTGTTACCGGTGGTTGCGGATACATTTCGATCCATTGGGATGTTTTGTATAACAATAGGTTATGGTATAAAGATAACGTAAAAGGTAGTATGATAAATCTTGTATCAAATTTACCTAGGGTAAACCCTCCAGTGAATGAACGTTTAAGAACTTTTTCAACTTTGAAAAATCATTACTCAGTATTTATTAATTATCGTAATCATTCCATTTAATTTAATCAATTGTTATTTAATGAACTATAATGGATTTTAAAAAACCAGTAACAAACAAAAAAAAAATTAAACAGTAAAAAATTTAAATAAATTTAGGAAAGAGAATGTTAACGAATATTTAAAATGCAACACATTAACACACATCTGCCTTTATTGAAATAAGTAAATGATAATTACATAACTATGCGCTACAATATTTTAATCAACAGTATATTAGCTGCTTACCTATTAGACTTTATGACTGAAAGAATATTAGTTTTATCTACCAGTTTTACGAGAGTACTTACCTAAAAGAATGATAATTAAAACAATGGATCAAGGTAGAACATTTCAGTCGTAGAGTATAGGTAATTAGAATTCATCAAATAATTTAACCGATTTTTAAATATATTTAACATCAATTTTAATTTGAACTACAATGTCAACATACACGCATAATGTGCCGGGGTAATATACGCTCAAATAGATATTAAACTCTGGCGGGTTTAATTTAAGTAGCGGTAGATTCTCAAGATTAGGACGGACAAGAATGTCGATTACAATTTAGGCCATCTCAGCACGTACAGCGTCGCGATTGCTTGCACATTAACACATTCTTGAAAGCAATAATGTACGCATGCGGTTTGCGTTTCCTATACAAGTATAAGTTGAAATTCAGTCCGTCTGATAAAACCCTAACTGTTTAACACCAGTGATCACCCACACAAACTTGTATTACCACGTTCACTGTCCGAATCTGAATCGTAAACCTTATTACCTTTGTAATAGGGGCTTGCCGTGACCCCGTATATGGGTCACGGAGTCACGGAAAGCGAACGTGTTAAACGGAAAATAATAACACTGTTTACTGTTGCAATTTATCAGCCATCCCATTCGCTGTATATAATATTTAATTGAGAAAATAATTGCATTAAATTGTTATAAAACTTGACAGTTGTAAACGATGACTTTTTCTCTTAGTGTTAGAAGTGTGATCGGTGTGAAGTTAAATAAGTACCTACCTATGTGCGATATAAAGAGATTCATGACATAAACATTCGCATGGCATTTAGTTACCTAACTGAAACATTTCGCAACGGATTATCAGTCCGTGATCAATTGATCACTGAGAATGAGATTCGGGTTTTAAAAAGAAATTTCGTGTTACGTCGATGACACGCGCTACCGTTCCATTTCATAGAATCACTGGCAAAACTTTTTAAAGTAAGGTACCTAACGTAAACCGTTAAAGAATAGCCATCACATAGCCAAACACACAAACATATATGAAATAAATAAATTTCGAAGATGGGTCACCTTAGTAGGTTGATTTCAAAAATTAAAAATTAGATTTAGCTAACTGTACCGTGTTGTATATCAAATGAAAGGGTCAAGGGAAATGTTAAGGTCTAAAATATTTTTTTATACTTAGTAGTAAAATAAATAGTTTATAAAATATTTAAGAAATAGATGAAAATTTACCAAATATATTTAAATAATTTGGAATCTTAGCTAAAATGAAAATGTCATACGTAAATAATGGAAGGAACAGATAGTTGTCAGAGGTTCGTACTCCTGCCAAGTCATTTTAGCGAGCTCGCAGAGCGAGCTTTAAGGTTCGAGTCGAGCAAAATGTGCTGAAGATCTCGTGCGGTCTTTATTATCCTTACATCAAGTTAATATAATATACTTAGTTACGAGCTGTTGTGTTGTAGTGGTGCGGAACCCTTAATGCGCGAGCCCTACTCGCACTTGACCGGTTTTTAACGTAACTCTTTAAGAACCAGTTCTGTCAGTCATTAAAAAAGCAGCACAGTTATATCACATTCGCGGGTCGTCGTTACACTTTTATTTTCTAAAACCCGAATCTCATTCACAGAAATCAACTGATCACGGAGTAACTGGGACTGAGACTGACTGGTTGTGGAAATCTGCGCGCGTGAATTTTCCGGCTCATGTGCTTGGCCTCTAAATATAGTGTATTATACAATCGGAGAAAAGCAGCGGAATTTCAAGATACCGAAAATAAAATTTCATCATTTAGAGTTTAGACATTATTAGCACATACTTTTGGTAGGCTGAAAAGTAAACAGTTTAAAGATACATAGCTGGCAGCACATCGTTTTAAAATAAAGGGTACAAAATTATTTATGTACCTAAATGGAAACAGTTTTCAACTATCTCAAGATACTCAGGACTTTTTAATGTAGGTACGGGCAGATTTTTATTAATAGAGTACAAAATCGGTAAAACCTTCCTTTACCCCCGACATTTATTCGCACCAATCATTATTAAACGCTATCGTGATTACAGGCTAAATTTTACATTGTCTAAGAGAGGTTAGCAAAAACTTCAAACGTTTTGTAGCGAAAATACTTGCACCTTAACTTTTATCTGTAGGTAACAATCTATACTTGTAAATATGCAGATACTGTATCAGACGACGACGTCTAAATGAATCTAAAGGTAATAAAGGAATACATAGTTTACATTGTGTAATCCGTTCTGCAGTCGTGCCATGATTGGCTATGTATTATCATCGAGCTTTAGGTACGTTTTACCCAATTATTTAACAGGTGATGCAGATAAAATCAGTAAATAAATAATATTTGCATAAGTAGTTAAATACACTACAAGAGATTATGGAAACGTGCGTTTCTTTAGAAACTTCGAGACCATTTCGTTTTAAGTCTTAATCTGATTTGATTGTCCTTTTCTATTACCCATGATTAAGTATTATTATACTGTTTACTTTTAAGTATGCAAATCCCAAACTCTAGGTACTTGGATGCGTCACTGAATATCTTGGCGGGCTACGGAGGCCACTGTTCGATAACCGTTTTAGTATACGTTCTATAAACACCACAAAGAAGACATTGTGGAACAGTATTTCTCGCTACGAAATATAGATATTATTTGCTATCATCCCTTAAGTCTAATAGAAATAGTTATATACAGGCTGACCTTTTAGTCGTGAATGGGCCAGGGGGTGATAAGGAGGGTGACGCTGAGCAATCTCGAAAAAAACTCCTAATTAAGAGTTAATTGATAGTTAAGTATCAATTAAAAGTTGATTGATAGTTTTTTTTCGAGATTTCGTGGTTGCTCCCATAGTGAAAGTTGCTCAGCGTCACCCTCCTCATCACCTACTGGCACTACGATTCACGACTTTTTAGTCACCCTGTATATAAATGAAACATGGCCTAATTTTATCTCTTACACTTATAACAATGGCTGATGCAGACCAGAAATAAAACACATCGAATACTGTGCATCACTGAGATCATTTCGAAAATTAACCTAGATTAACATACAATTATGCAAATTATATAATGAGTCGTTTTAAAAAATCATGTACCTATCTACTTTGTTAAGTACAAAATTAATTGATTCCTTTGTGTAACGAAAGTTACTCATATCCCTTGTACGCGCGTCGGTACTCGGTCGTAGTTTTGTTTATATTAAGCTTTTTGAAAACGACTCTAATACAGATGGCTAGTACAAAGCTTTAAGCGCATGAAATGTACGTAGGTTAAGTAGTAACATAACGTTACCGTATTTGCAAGAAGGTACAAGATATATTATTTTCTAAATTGATTCATCATACAATATTTTACGTACTGTAATATTTTACTTAGAATTAGGAATAAATAGGTATCGTATTTGCACATCCTTGAATCCAGCCTATAAATGTAGGTAAAACAATAACGGTACAGGCCGTACCAGCGACAACACGATAAGTCACATATACACATACAACTATAAGTTATATTATATTATTGGATGTTTAACAATAAAGTTAAAATATAATAGGTACATGTACGTAAGTAGGTACCTAAATACTTCTCCTAACTTAAGAGGCGTTACTACTTTACACTTAGTATAGTAAATGCTTAAATACATACTAATAAATATACATATACTGAGATTCCAAAAGGGTACAAAATACATATTGTATATCTATTTTGCACAGAAACCATATAAGCGTCGCAAAATAGTTAAAACATTACTTTTAGTTTATTTAAGATTTTTTTGCCTTAAAAATATCATTCTAGATAATGTACGCATCGCGCCTTCACTTTACTTTAAATACTTGTGCCCTTTGCCGCTTTATTTAAAAGGCTAAAAAAACAAGCAATGCCGAATCTTCAGTGGCATGGATAAACAACACATTAAATCAACATCCTTTTTAAATCCTACAATTTTAATATTCGATATTATTTTTAAAGCAAAATTAAATACATAAAATAATTAACATAATAACAGATTTCTCAAAGACGAGAAAGCCAGGCCAGTGGATCTCTATCTACTGAGTATAGTTTGTTGCTGAATCTGCGAGCGTGAGACCAGTACATAAACGAGTACGTGTCCCTACCTACACTTTTGGGTTAAAGGTTAAGAGGACATATCACTGCTCCTTTCCCCATACTATCAGTTTACGTTAAGTTTGCACCTAGTAACTATGACGTCGGATATAAATGAGATCCAAACTTAAATAATCGGGTTATACAAAACGAGGTTTCGTCCTCGTCTGTTTTCTCTTCCAAAACTAAACCAATCATTACGAAATTTTCGGTACTGAATAAGAAGGAAATGTTCTGCGTCGGACTAGTTTTTGCGCATATTATTATAGAATTTGTGAACTAGGCGTCAGTTTGCGGCGGAATTTTGGCCAAAAGCAGACCTATTATACAAATTTTACATTAATAAGAGTAAAGATTGATTAAATTTTCGATGATTAAACATGAGATCGAAACCACGTGTATGGAAAAATTAGCAGTGGTATTTCCTCTTAACTTTGCGCAACTATTAAGATTTTTCATAGGTACGTTTTCCGCTTTGTAAAAACTTTGTAAAAAGTTCAAAAAAAGTTCATCGCAGCTTCCTCGCACAACGTATCAGCATAGCTGTTCAGCGAGGAAATGCTGCCAGCATATTCGGTCCATGCCGCAGGGAAGTACCTAACATTTGAATATTTGATTTAGTTTATTTTAATTTTGGTGTAGGTACATTGATGTAACTTACACATTAATATTAAGTTTTTATTGACTGTTACTTTGTTTTGCCTTTTTTGTCTTTACATGAGATAAATTATGTTTTGTCATTACTTTTTTAATAAATGTATTACTTATTTAAAAAATATATATGTATGAGTCAATCTCAGATAATGTATTTAGGTTTTTTGATTAGTTAGGTAGGTATATAAGCTTTAAGCAAATCACACGAATTGTTCAACAAACACTATATTTTTGAGCTAGATTCTTCCCTCTCCGGAATTTATTTACTGACAAAATAGTCAATATTCGCATTCGGAAATGTTTAAAAATCAACATTCGTTACACCCCTAGTTTTAGACCAAAGTTTAAATTGACAACATGTCAAACTTTCAAATAGTGTTAATGTTAAGTTTAAAATAATTTCATTACTTTACACGGAACCCATATATATTATTTTTATTTAATTTTACGGACCAGTTTAAAAAAAAATGAAAGCTGCGTCGTCTAAGAATCAGCACTCAAATGATGTCACCTTGTGGAAAACTGACAGTCCCAACCCTCAAAAAGAGCAGTAGTACAATTTCTATACTAAATCCGAAATAGTCCGACTGTATGATTTACTGCGCTGTGACCAATTACTTATTACGCACTTTTAGAACGTTGAACTTTTCAAATGGATTTTTAAATCATAAATTGAAAACATACCAATTTATGATTAAAAATGTGGATAGTATTAATTTTTAGGGTTCCGTACCCAAAGGGTAAAAACAGGACCCTATTACTGAGACTTCGCTTTCCGTCCGTCTGTCACCAGGCTGTATCTCAAGAACGGTGATAGCTAGACAGTTGAAATTTTCACAGATGATGTATTTCTATTGCCGCTAAACAACAAATACTAATAATAAAATAAAATAAATATTTAAGGGGGGCTCCCATACAACAAATTTGTTATAGATTATGGTACGGAACCCTTCATGCGCGAGTCGGACTCGCACTTGCCCAATTTTTTATCCTTTATTTGATCATAATGATAAAAGGCCCAGTAAAAAAAATATGTTGTCTATTCTACAAACGTTAAATGTTTTGCGATGCGTTACATATTATAGAATTATTAGCTATCTAACATTTAATATACTTGTTTATTGATTATTAATAAAACGTATAAACACAAAAATAAATATTTTAAATAGATAAAACAGGTGCTCATTAGTTATGTTGAATGCTGACTATCTCAGGAGCTATATTCTACACGACATTTTAAAGAATTGCCTCATCCAGGCGGTTTTAGAGTTATTTTACGAATGACAAAATATATAAAGTCTATCGATACATAATAATTCAATTTTAGAATTATTGCCGAAGACTAAGACAAAATACACCGATTTATCGGATTGCAGTGCCCGCGACAATTAGCTACTCCACGAGCTAGGAGCGTGCTAAAGCGAATAAATGTTAATAACATGGTTGTTATTGATAATATAATATTAGAGCCTACAATAATCCCTCTTGGAAGCACCTCGATCATTCGGTAACATGATTGTACGTTTCAAAGTTAAGATAACAACACAAAATAAATATTATTCATTATGTTTGAATGTGGTTCACTGATGTTATTACTAGGGTCAAGGTCAAGCTAATATATGTACCGAATAATTCAAGAGATGGAGGGAATAGAAGTATGCGCGGCAGTTCTGAAAGGTCTTCATAGATTACTAATCCATCATAAAGCTCACAAGTCAGGTGAAGGATGTGAACCTCAGTCCACTTAAAGGGACTTAGGACTAGAGTCAAACAAGTGAAAGATTACAAGTCAAGACTTCACGACTAACTACGGCAGGGTAGATCGATACAGAAAGCCGGGAATATAACAAAGTGGAACCGGGCCAGCCTGACGTACAAAATGTTACTTAGCTTCTAATGATCTACGTCGATGTTGGTAGTGATGTCTCCGAAGGTCGGTTCGTCTTTGAGGAAGGTCCCAGAGCGCTGCATGACCGGGATGTCGGTGGCCTGCTCGTGTAGCTCCTGCCTGCTCGTGTGCTTGGCCGGAGCTCGGCTGCCCCTAACATTGGGTTTTGTTGGTTTCTCTTTAGCAGTTTTCGAGACCATCTTGGCCGAACTCGATTTGGTCGCGTTCATGAGAGAGCCGGGCACTTTACGCTCGACAGGTGCTTTTTTGTTTTGTGAGTTCAACTGTTGAACTCCAGCTCCCGTGCCTCTGTTTGACTGATTTACTCGCTTTTGTGGTTCAATGTTATTGCTGAGCTGCGTTTGTTGCCTTGCTTGTTGAGTTTTAGTGCTTTGTGCAAGATATACAGGTATTTTAGTTTTCATCTTGTTTCCGTATGAAGCAACCTGTAAAGTCGTCTGGTACTTCGTCGATTGGATAGCTGTAACAAAATATGAAGGTCAGTAATTTAGCGACGTAAGGTTGTATGTATGTATAATGTTCTATTAAATACTCGTTTTACTTACACTCAACGGAGCCTTTCGTGGTACATTTCCTTTTCGTGTAAGTGGCGTATTTGTTGCTGTTCTGGGACTCGCTGAGCGAGTCGGTGGAGGGCTCGGCGGTGCGCGGGCGCGAGGGCGTGGCGAGGCTGTCCTGCGACACGGCGCACTCTGGCGCCGCGGGGCCGGGGCCGGGGCCGGGGCCGGGGCCGGGGCCGGGGCCGGCGCGCGACCGCACGCGCGACGCCCGCAGGTTGCGCGCCTGGATGGGACTCGAGTTTCGGGAGGACTCACTCGACGACACCATCTTGTTCGCCAGCTTCTTGGCCGCGGTCAATTTCTTTTCGCTCTCCTTACACAATCGCGGCTCCAAGTATCTCGGTTTGGTGTTTTCGAACGGCTGGATTCGCCCGCCGCCCTTGCCGCCCACACGGTCCTGAGACTGGTAATTCGTTTTGGCCATATTGAACTTAGCGCGCTCCTCTTGCGCCTTCGTCGTCCTGATCTTCGGGGGAATCATTTTGACGGACCTCCGGTCACGCAGGTCCCCGTTGCTTCTCAACGCGTCCGTGGAGCCGACGTGCGCGGAGGGTCGCGGCGCGTACGGCACGAACGATTCGCGCACGTGATCTATATCGAGGCTGCGTGTGGCGAGCGCGTTGTGTCCCTTGGAGGGCTTGGCGTGATAGGCGCTGCGGGTCTTGCGGTCGTGAAGTGGCGAGGCTGCGGGCACGATCTGTGGACCGTACATGATGCAGCCGAGCTCGCGCAGCCTTTTCCTGAGTTCGGGCTGCAACTCCTTGAAGGCCGGCGTGAGAACCGCGCGCGGCGCGGCGCGGACGAGCGCGCCCTCGCACTGCAGTCGCCAGCTGGAGGCGTGTGCGAGGAGCGGGTCTTCGGAGGGCAGCGGCGCGTGGCGCGAGCCGTCGGCGATGAGGTCGGGGCGCGCGCGGTGCGCGGCGGCGGCGGCGGCGGGCAGCGCGGAGAGGTAGGCGTAGGCGCGCGCGGCCTCTTCGGGCGGCGCCCACTCGATGGCGGCGGCGAGACAGTCGTGCAGCGCCTGCGCGGCGGCCGGCGGCGCGGGCGCCGCGTGGCGCACAGCGCGCAGCGCGGCTAACAGACGCGGCGCGGCGAAGTGCGCCGCCGCGTTCACGAGCCGCCGGCACATGCGCGCCACACACTCCGCCCACCTACTGTTCTGCAGCGATTCCACTGAAACAACATCGGACCAATTAACACTAACAGCTTACACATTCATAAGTTCATAACCGTTGATAGCGAAGCAGGTGTACACATTGTAATAAATAGCACGCGGCTTACACATTCATAAGTTCATAACCGTTGATAGCAAAGCAGGTGTACACATTGTAATAGCACGCGTGAAACATTTTATACTCCTCAGCAACCTTGTATTGATCAGGTCACAATCACAATACGAAACGACACATTTTGTACAAAAGTTGCAAGACTTTTACAATTTCTAACGGTGTTAATTATAACAAAGTACTAACGTGCGATTCCTATGTTGACAAATTTAACGTCTATTTTTGGTTCAATTTGTTATTTTAAACAACTTCGTCGGTCGTCGACAGTCACGTTTTTTAATCATTTTATATTCAGTTAATATTTGGGACGACACTAATAAAACACATATTTAAATCCTTGGGGTCCACAGTGTCCACTGTATCAAGACGTCTACTGTGTCAAAACGTCCACTGTGTCAGAGCGTCCACTGTATCAGAACGTCCACTGTATTAGAACGTCCACAGTGTCACAACGTCCACGTGTGTCAGAGCGCCCGCTGTATCAGAACGTCCATTGTGTTAGTACGTCCACTGTACCAAAATATCCACTGTATCAGAACATCCACTGTGTCAAAACGTCCACTGTCTCGGAATGCCCACTGTGTCGAAATGTCTACTATATCAAAACTCTCACTTCATCTTAATACTCGCTGTATTTAGAGATTATTAAGAAGGTTCCGAAATTAAAAACACGATCTATTTTTCCCACTATCTCACCAGATAAATAACTCCATTCATGGCATAGCAAAATAGTGAATTAAGTTGAGTTTTATGATTTAATTACAAATGTATAGTGTTCAGATTTTTCCCTATTCTTGTAGTATTAGAAGGTATTACTTGCCAAATTTCAAAGTTCTAGGTCAATGGGAAATACCCTATAATTTTGATTTCGATATAAACAGCCGTATTACTTTTTACGTTAAGTTAGAAGTTTGATTTTGGACTGTAGACCTTAATATATGTATGTATTCAAGTAATTTTTGCATAATAAAGCCAAAACTGTCCACGGTGAGGAAAGTCAAGTTTTTTCAATAGGATTCAGTATTTATTTCCCAAGAAGAACAAAGGATTGAGCAGCATTCCCGTAAACAATGTTTTGAATTTTGATAGTGACAAATCCTTGACTGACGTTTAATAATGCAAATATGACGTATGCACATTATTGCCATATGAAAGCTGTTTGTGGCCCCACTATCCTTGGGCGGACCGACGCTTGCTAGGCTATAGTAGAGTGTACCTTTTTATAGAGGATCTTATCGATACAGTCGACCATGATATATATGATAGAATGGACAATTTGGTAGAGTGGACATTTTAAAGTGGACGTTTTGATACAGTGGACCCTCTGACACAGTGGATGAAATGAAATTACGAAAATGGACTAAACGGATGTTTTCACACATTGGACGTTCTGATACAGTGCACGTTCTGACACAGTGATATAGTTCTGACAGTGGACATTTTGACACAGTGGACGTTCTGACACAGTGGACGTTCTGATACAGCGGACGCTCTGACACAGTGGACGTTCTGATACAGTGCACGTTCTGACACAGTGATATAGTTCTGACAAAGTGGACATTTTGACACAGTGGACGTTCTGACACAGTGGACGTTCTGATACAGCGGACGCTCTGACACAGTGGACGTTCTGATACAGTGCACGTTCTGACACAGTGATATAGTTCTGACAAAGTGGACATTTTGACACAGTGGACGTTCTGACACAGTGGACGTTCTGATACAGCGGACGCTCTGACACAGTGGACGTTCTGATACAGTGCACGTTCTGACACAGTGATATAGTTCTGACAAAGTGGACATTTTGACACAGTGGACGTTCTGACACAGTGGACGTTCTGATACAGTGGACGCTCTGACACAGTGGACGTTCTGATACAGCGGACGTTCTGATACAGTGGACGCTCTGACACAGTGGACGTTCTGATACAGTGGACGTTCTGATACAGTGGACGCTCTGACACAGTGGACGCTCTGACACAGTGGACGTTCTGATACAGTGCACGTTCTGACACAGTGATATAGTTCTGACAAAGTGGACATTTTGACACAGTGGACGTTCTGACACAGTGGACGTTCTGATACAGTGGACGCTCTGACACAGTGGACGTTCTGATACAGTGCACGTTCTGACACAGTGATATAGTTCTGACAAAGTGGACATTTTGACACAGTGGACGTTCTGACACAGTGGACGTTCTGATACAGCGGACGCTCTGACACAGTGGACGTTCTGATACAGTGCACGTTCTGACACAGTGATATAGTTCTGACAAAGTGGACATTTTGACACAGTGGACGTTCTGACACAGTGGACGTTCTGATACAGTGGACGTTCTGATACAGTGGACGCTCTGACACAGTGGACGTTCTGATACAGCGGACGCTCTGACACAGTGGACGTTCTGATACAGTGCACGTTCTGACACAGTGATATAGTTCTGACAAAGTGGACATTTTGACACAGTGGACGTTCTGACACAGTGGACGTTCTGATACAGCGGACGCTCTGACACAGTGGACGTTCTGATACAGTGCACGTTCTGACACAGTGATATAGTTCTGACAAAGTGGACATTTTGACACAGTGGACGTTCTGACACAGTGGACGTTCTGATACAGCGGACGCTCTGACACAGTGGACGTTCTGATACAGTGCACGTTCTGACACAGTGATATAGTTCTGACAAAGTGGACATTTTGACACAGTGGACGTTCTGACACAGTGGACGTTCTGATACAGTGGACGTTCTGATACAGTGGACGCTCTGACACAGTGGACGTTCTGATACAGCGGACGGATTTAAAAAATATTCGTTACACACTTACTACACTTACAAATTACTTATCACGCTTTTGGAAATTTTTATCCGTATCCTTGTATTATTTTTATCTTAAATTTTTTTTCCGCTATTGTACTTTATTCTGTATTTTACTCAACACTTTACAAATAGTAGTTTTCCAACAATTGAATCAGTAATACGAACCAGTTATAGCACATCCATAGACAGTGTCCACCAGGTTGTCCGTAGTCAAGTTGATGATATGCTGCTGGTAGCACTTGTCTAGCAACTCCTTGGGCAGCGTGGCGAACGCCTTAGTGGGCCACACCTTGGAGAAGTGCTTGGTGATCCACTTGAGGCACTTGCGGTACAGATCGTCGAGACTGTACACGGACGACAGCGGGAAGCACTCGAGCACGCCGGCGGTGCATACTGCGCATGGCTGGGGATAAATATATGAAATAAGCAAAAGCGGATAAAGGAAGAAGAGATAAAATTGTTACATAAAGTAAGTATAAACTTTAGCGTGGCGGTCTTGGGTAAGCCAGATCATTGACACAGCTTTTCTTAAGAAATAAGTATGAAAGTGCTAAACTGCTTTGGATGTAATATACATGTCGATGATAATCCCGTTGTATGGATATCACCTCAGGCTTATTATACGAAGTAAGTATTTTAACGCAAAATAGGAGCATTGTAAGATGTCGAGTTGCGGAAAATTAGCCCGCGATAACCTATAAGTATTATGTAATTTGCTGCAAACTGGAGGGATTTTGCTGGATAAAACAACCTCACAACGCAGCCTCAACACGGCTATAATAACAGGGTATCCTGACACTTGCACTTACCCTGTGGAAGTGATGACAATATTTGGCCTTGAGCGTGAACATGATGGCCTCCTTGAGTCCCTCGAGCCCCAGCATATCGGCCAGCGTGGCCAATTCGACTATGCTGATGGCATCAGGGATTGTTGACACTCCCGAGTAGATATGGCATAGCGCGAAGTGAACCACGTTGAACGAGAACCTTAACCACAAATATTAACAATTGAGAGCACGATTACCAGGGCATTAAATACCCATAGTATATTCCGAAAATTGACATATTAAAAATGTGTTTCTAAATATAAACTTACGGTGGCAGAACTATAACATTTCCCGCACTTTCTACCCAACCGCCGCTTAATATCCTGGCGAAGTACTGGCACCTGAAACAACGAAAGTCATTATTTTCCGGACTGTATAACTTGAAATACTTATAAAAGGCCTATTGAAGGCATTTTTATATACCTAGACGATAATATACACTTGTGCGCTTTGATTCGCCTCCCGGAAACTTCCACGATGACATCGGGAGTAATTTCTTCCAAAAACATCCTCAGCAGGTCCTGGCCGAGTCGCGACTGACAGAATCCGATTAGACTCGATGTTTGGCTTGTGGTGTCCTCCGTTGTGCTGTTTTCTACAAATATTTTCAAATTGTTAGGGGTTTGAACTTGTATACCTATAGTAAATAGTGATAAGCGCAAAAACTAGTTAATAGATTTCCATAAAACTTTTTACTAGGTCATATAGCTTAGATATCAGAATAGGACATAGGCTACAATTTCTAATGATATTTATGTATAAGTCGGATAAACAATAAGCAAAAGTGATGCATAGCAATAAGCAACAAAGTGTCCAAATACCGTCCATACCTAATTTCTGGGTTTTATCGGACTACTTAATTGTATTTCTGACCCCACAATAATAGTTATATTATGATACAAGTGTGTAAGGTAAGTGATTTCAGTCAGATGAGGGTAAATTTTACGTAACTCGACACGAGCCGTAAATCATCTTACGAACGTGTATCATACAACTTTTTACTATCCATTGCGGGAGGAAATAGAAAATAACTATTTACTAAAATATTTACAATTAGTACTTTTCGAACTCGAACTCGAAATTTTTAGTAGATTCAGACAAATCGACGTCGACTAAACAATAAATTTAATGAATAGTACCGTAAAACAACGCGGTCTTTAACGCACAGTTTGACTGCTTAAAAAACGTTATTTATGTAAAAAAAAAATTGAAATGCTGACAATGAACTTACCTACGACAGAGCGGCACATACTGCTCTGCACGCTGCTAAGCTCGGAGACATCCGAAGCGGGCTCGTCTACGTCGCGGCTCGAGGTGGCGCGCGACCGACTCTTGCTCGACAGCGAGCCCGGCATGCTTTTGCTGAACTCGTTCTTCAAGTGTGGAAACAGCCTGTTCAGGCTTAACGCGTTTTCGGAATGAAATGAACTTATAACGTCTATTGGTCGCGACATACTACCGCTTTGATTCCCCCAATTGTTATCAGGAATAGACCTGGTCATTCTGATGTCCGAAACGGTTTCTTCGTACACTGTTGTGATAATTGGGGCCTCGGTTTTCGGCGCCGGCTTATCTAAGTCTGACAATTTGACAAAAAGATCCCCGGACTGCTCCACGGCTGGCTCCTCGTGAATGACCGCGTCTCGTTGGAATGGGGACTTGTCTACGCCAGAACGCGACGGTCTTTCTTTTTTTGTTTCTGTAGCAGCGTTGTTGGTTATTTCTGAAGTACTAACATTTTTAGATCCAGTCTCTGGGCACCTTATTATCTCTGAAATACTGATATTTAAGTCGTTACAAAGCGATTCATATTTTTCAAATGCACCGGGACTACCAGACTCGTTGTTAGGAGCCGGTGCTGCAATATTATCTACCGTACTCTTGATAGCTTTACTCACAACAGACTTAGGCTTCGCTTCGTTCCACGTATTTTTTTTCGAATTCAAAGAGCAAGACAGCCTTGCTGGCATCTCTTTTACGGTTGATTTTTCACCTAAATCGATGTACATTGAAAATATATTCTTCTTCTCAGTGGAATTTTCACTGTCATTCTCATTTTTTTGCGGCAGGGGATCGGGCAAACTTGACAAATCTATATAGAACTTGTGGCTTGATCTTTCACTGCTGTCAGAGTCTAGCGAACTTCGGCTTTTATTTAAGTTATCGGTAATACTGCTACATTTTGAGTCATTTTTCAAAGACTCGCATGCCCTATCTCCCGGCTTTTTGGCAATGAACTGATTACTAGATGCGCCTTTCTCACCATCTGTTTTCGGGCTCATTGACATATCAACCACCCATGCAGAAGCTAATGAGGAAGGTTTCGGAGATTTTCTATAGACATCTTCTTCTACCGGTGGTATGTAAGCACCAGATACTATTGGAATGTTTTCTATTCTTCTCCTTGGTACAGGACTATCGGAGTGACTGCTGGATAGTGGTAAATAATCATCTATAGATGCTCCACCAGAAACTATAGGAGATGATTCGTTAAATTTCTGAAGTTTTTTTATAGATCCTGAGCTTTCAAATCCAGATGTCGATAAGTCTATCCTACTTTCTTCCGGATTGTACTGTTTTACTGTGCCGACGTTTAAAGACATGATAGAATTATGTGGTGTGCTAGTTACAAATATAGTACTGGATAATGATGTATTATTCTTCTCTTGAGACTGTTGAGAAGTATCTTCATTGATGACCGCTGTACTCCTTTCTTTACCAGTCAGAGCAGGCTCGTCATTCACGCATAGGGAATCTTCAGTGATAGGGGTCATTTCGAAGATGGTTGGCGATAAATCTTTATGTACCGAGTCTGGGTCTTTATTGTCCGGTTGTTCCAAGGAATCTTCATTATCGTTGCTCTCGGACCAATCGTTTGGACTCATGTCATGTTTAGCGGTGGAACACGGAACGGGTTGACTAGGCGTGGGTAGCACGTGTGAATTTATGATGGATGCAGACTCTTTCGGCTGTACTTGTATTTTAATACTGTCATCTTCTTCGTCAGCCAAACTTGCAGCATCAATGAAGCAAGATGTTGACTTGAAAGGCGATTTTTGAACTAAACTGGGGCACAAGTCCTCTGAAATAAGAGTAAACCGTTAATTTATGTCTATTTTTAAAATAATTATAAATAGTAGATATATAACTAATCAACTGAATACTGATTATGTTTTTAGTCTGGTGCAGTGAAGAGGCGTCCGATATCAATCTCACTGTTTTTCTAAGTATCAGGAAGTAGAATCATAAGCTCACCTGTCTAAAAATAGGGAAAATAGGCTACCCGGTAAGAGACTTGTACTAAGGACGCCTCAAAAGTAGTTGGGTACTAGTTACCTATAATGAATAGGCAAGTGGCGAATAAGATAGCCCACTTCTAGTTTCATTGGCCAACAACAATCAAAATTAAAAAAGTTAAGCACCTTTGACATCGTCTGCGTATGCGTACTGACGTTCTTTCTTGATGAATCTTTCACAAAGTTCTCGTTCAGCTAATTTAGGTGGAAACACCGATTCCCAAGAACCGGTCTCTGATGACAACGATGATGATTCCATGATAAATATTTCTTCATTCTGTCGCTGCTTCTGTTCTTTGGAAGATTTGCAGCATTCTGCATCTTTGTGTTTGCCGGGTTGGCTCATCTTTTGTCCGTTGACATCGGCGTGCAAGTGAGTGCCCATGGAGCCCGCATTGCTCGCTCCCGCAGCCTTTACTTTGTGCCCCGGATGGCTTTCTACTATAGGACTGGACGTGGAATAGTGAGTATCGTCTATGGTTAAATCGTGCAGCGTGCTCTCCGTAAGAGATAAATCCGTTAGCGTAATGCCTTTATGACTGCTAAGACTTTCCATGAGCCCGGTGTTTTCCAGCCCAGAGTCCGATGAAGTGAATATGTTCTCCATTTTGGTAATGTTGTCCCCAACATTTAACGGCGGGACGCACGCGGAAGAGCTTGCACCGGGCGAGAAGTTGTAAGCGGCAGACAGGTAGTCTGAGGAAGAGCTAGGCTCGTCGGTGATCAGGCTGTCGGGTGAGTAGGCTAGCTCCAAGGGCTTCTCACTTAGCGCCTGTGAATCGCTCTGTGATGAATTTCTACACTCCGCCTGACTGTTAAAGCTTACGCTTATGACACTCTTGTTCAATATGTCATTACTTTTTATGATCTCAGCCCCGATGTTATCTCTAAGATGACATTTAAACAAGATATCACAACTAGAGGAATGTTTGACTGTTTTGGTAGTATGACTAGAACTAAGAGATAGTGAAGTAGGCTTACTACACTGTGATGATTTAACTTTCTTCAAATCATCAGACTGTGTTTTTATAATAGAGTGAAATGCGTTGGATAGAGCATCCTGTTCTATAAGTTCTTTTTCTAATAAGTTGCCGTCGATCGGTACCAAAGCATAGTATTCTTTTGTTAACTCTGTGCTTGGACTCGAGCTTATACTCTTTTGGCACTTTTCCACATAGGGCGTCAAGCACTTTGGAGTCAAAAATACTTCGGCGTCCTCGGGATCCTCGTTCCCCTTATTATTTGGAACTACTTTTATTACTTTGAATGTTTCATTCAAATATGCCAGTATTTCTTTCTCTTGATTTCTGATATTGCATTCGGTGTATACATCGCTGAAAAAAAAGTCTGATTATTAATTCTATTTTCATATGTAGCTGATGTCACTATGTTCACATGCGTTATATTTGACATATATTTCAATTGTCTTACTCACCTGACAAAGGAATAAATTTCATCGAAGGTACTGCGCCCAAAATTTACATGCAAAATGGTTTGAAGCTTATGGTAGAATTCATTCGTGCGTGCTTTTAGTATGCAAGAGTGAGTAAGGATTTTTAGTTTACCACAGACCACCTCAAGATCGGAATATATAGACTCATCAAATATTCTGTAACAAGGTTGCGGATGAACATAAGCAGACAATCACTGTTAGTGCAAGACACCTGACTATGTACAACGTGTTTTTGTAGATTTACCAAACTTACTCGTAACAAACATTCTTCAGATAAAGGCTCCTTATCCGTTAAAAAGTGCGGATTGTTTTAGACATTTATGTCTAGGAGCAAACATGTTTCTTAACATAATATCAATGTTACTACTTATAACAGGGCCATTGCGATTTATTGGTATATATATTAGTCGAAGAAACCAACAGTTTTTTATTGATATTTTTTGCTTCCAAAAGTACTACAAATTAACAAAATTCACGCGAAAACTGTTTTTTTTTTTCAACTTATTTTCGACTACGCAATGAAAGCATGAAATGGCTATGTTACTATCTAGAACTCAGGGAAAAGTATTATTCACTTTTAAGTTTTTACTTTAAAGTTGATTGACATTATATTTGTAATATTATGAAAAAAAAAAATATAAATATATTAAAAAGCCCCTTAATGAATATTAAGTTATTTCTCAAAGTCATTAGAATCAAAACTCGTACTGTTTTTAAGAAGTTTAACAGTTAATTTTTTTTTTCACATTTACACTAGTGTTACATGGCCTTAATTATAATATTAATTTGTGACGCATAGGTTTATAACTGTAATGTCATAAAAATGTTTTTATTTTTATAAATAAATAAATAAAATTATAACCCGACAAGTAGCTTTTTGGCCCACGCAATATTGGGGATTTTTAGTGGTAATTTATTTTACTGGCAATGACAAATATTTGGTAACTGACGTTAAAAACCAATATATGCCACTGAAGTAAACAAAGAGGAAACGACTAAATATTCCGAATATCTCAAGTAGGTAATTTCCGCATAATAAAACCAAAACTATCCAAAGCGATGAAAGTCAAGTTATTTTCAATATTACGATTCAATATTTATTTCAGAAGAACGAAGGATTGAGCTGCATTCCGGTAAACAATGTTTTGCATTTGGTTGATGACATAGCGCGATTGACATTTTATAATGCATTATATAGTCTGACAAAAGAGAGTAGAAATTAGAAAATGGCAATACTGTAGTGTCATCCCTGTTTTCTTAGAGTGATTAGAAAGGGTAATGTACGTTACGTCTGCACATTAATAAGTTAATGCGACATGAAAGGTATTTGTAGCCACAGGTAGCTCCACTATCCTAGGGTAAAACAGCCACTTGTCAGGCTATAATTTCCCTATCAAAGTATCAATTTATATTTGTCAAAATATTTATTTTATCTAAGCGAAAAGGCCCAATCATACCAGTTGTGGGTGCTCAATTATTAATTTTTCTATGTTTAATAAGTGTAATTTATCTTCCAGTTCGTCAAATTACTAGATAATATATATATAGACTCGTATTACGTCGAAGTTAATGTAAATCTACATAATTAAACTGTACTTCACTGAAACATAGTTGTGCTCATATATCATGGCCGAGATGTCTCCGTTGGTAGTGGTACCTCCACCACCGACATAAGACCCACCGCCACAGAACAGACCATTTGCGCTAATTTCACCTAATTGTTTATACTAGTAACTTAGGCCATTATAGCCCGGTCGGTATGATCGCTGGGACACTTCATAAAATATTTATCACATCATGCGTCGTTTTTATACGAAAAAATGTTACGTGTTATATGAGTGTTAAATATTTTTATCAGGATCCGTTTATGGCGGCTTGAAGCTTGTGCCAATATCAGTTTTTTTGGTTTATAAACAATGCATGACTTCCGTGTTAAATAAAACTTATCAAAAAAATAAAAAATAAATCATGAGATGAAATGAACATGAACAAAGATGGCCGATGAAAAAAATACTACTTATCAGGATTACAAAAATGTTATTGTGACATAAACGCCATGACAAGGTGAATCAAAATACTATGTCGTTAAAAAAATAAATGTACTATATAGTACGCCATCTACCAACGGTTGCATCTCGTCCAAATTGAATTAATTTATTCGCCAAGGAGTGATCAGCCCTAGTTTATGTTAAAATTAGAACTTTTGTTAGAGGCGGTAAAACCATTCGCACAATTCATTGGGTTAATGGGTACAGATACTTAACTTACGCTACAAGACAGGACATTTGAGGGTAGACGCACGATTAGGAATGATTCCATACCTAAATCCCAAGCGGATATGAAATCTAGATGCTTTGACGATGGGCTTACCTCGCTATATCATCCTCCAATTGTCTTTGGAGATGGATCTCCAGTAACGACGCTTCGTCCGAGGCTGAGGGCTCGGTTGCCGACACCGGCTTAACCCTCGTGCGAGCCCCCGGCATCAAGCATTCTTAGACCTGTAAACAACATCGGTTTATTATGTTTCTGAGAGCGGGAGGACAAATCGAATAATTCATCCATCGATTCAAATAGAAATTATTTCTTCCCAATCATCCCCCGTTTTAATACAATGCCATTTATTTTCAATCGCTTAATTTAGACTATCCAAAATGTAAAAATTTAAATTAAACTAACTTCAGGCGGCACTGACGCAACAAAAATAAAAGATAGAGAAAAAAGTGAAGATCTCCAAAACAAACATTGCAGCACACGATAACAATATTAACTCTGGCGCCACCTAATGATGACTCTAAGTTAACAGAACTACTATTACTTACTACCATTACTACTAACAAACGTTTTACAATATACATTCAAAGCAGTTACATACAGTTCCCGACAAACTTCTTGAGCAGAACCTTGACTACGCATTAGCCGATTGAAGTACAAATTTATGCCATTTTTGTTTCAAAAGTTAGCCGGCAACTATAACTTTCTATGCTCGGGTAACAATGAACATGTATAAATGATTGACACGCAGCGGGCCCGTTATATGATTGAAGGCTTTATTTTATTGAACCTATACCGCACCTTTACAACATAAAATGCTGTTTTCACTATATGAAATAGCTGACTACCTATTAGTAATAAAACGCAGAATATAGAGATGGATAACAAGATATGTAACAATATAACCAGTTTTTAGTTACAAATAATTTGTTGTGATTTAAGATACCCCAGAAATAATTCACAGCAGGCATTTATTACTGCTAAACAAAATAATGCTTTGCAAGGCCCTCCACAAGACGAACTGACGACCTGGTTAATGCCGTAAAGGCCGTTAATTGTGTAGAAGACCTGTGTTCAGTACTCAAATACAGACGGACAGCGCAAATGGCAGGTCTCTGTAAGTGGCTCATTGTACAAAAACATATCAGAGAGTATATTCAGAGCGTTCATAGTCATCCTTTAGGTTACTGGTTCCCAAAGTGTCCCCCGGGGCACACTGAAACGCCGTGGAGAGTAAAGAGGGGGACGTCACAAGTCAGACTAAAAGGTCTCTTTGCACTCTATGTGCAGTTGTGCACCCAGACAGCCTTTCTGTCGAAATCGCAAAACATATCAGTAGCAATCGGTAGTCCTTAGTATTTAGATATGTATGCCTGATAATAAAGGTGATATAACGTAATACTGTTTTTAGTCAAAATGCACATGCTTTATGCGATGCTAGATCTTACTTTTAGTACTTTAGTTTTCGAAATGACTACCATTTTTTCAACACAATATTCAACACGTTTAGTTGCGTGAAATTGTCTCAATGTTTGTTTGTAGCTCTTTGCTGGTGTCGCAACTTGTTACATGATGAAGTGTACAAAACAACGGTATCGTTGTAGACCTAAAAGCAGCCATAGAGTCAATTTAAACGCAAATTCACCACATGAAGATACAAAATGCAATTGTAAGATCGTTACCTAAACGTGTTGAATATTGTATTGAAAAAGGCGGTGGTCATTTCGAACACTTACTAAAATAAATTAAATAATATAAAAACAATGCATTTTATTAATTTATTAGGGTTCCGTACCCAAAGGGTAAAAACGGGACCCTATTACTGAGACTTCGCTGTCCGTCCGTCCGTCCGTCCGTCTGTCACCAGGCTGTATCTCAACAACGGTGATAGCTAGACAGTTGAAATTTTCACAGATGATGTATTTCTATTGCCGCTATAACAACAAATACTAAAAATAAAATAAAATAAATATTTAAGGGGGGCTCCCATACAACAAACTTGTTATAGATTATATATATGTATAGGTACGGAACCCTTCATGCGCGAGTCGGGCTCGCACTTGCCCAATTTTTAATTCATATAAGACCTACACAATTGATATCTAAGTAGGAATAATGTTAGTTTTATTTTTCAAATCGCCCTGGTTCGATTTCCGAGCTGAGTAGGTACAGGTTTTTATTTAATGTATGAATGCAGTTTTTCTTGTTATTAAAATCGATGACATGGTTCCTAAGAACAGATCTTCGTATGTCCCCTAGTTTCAGACTCTCTCATACAGACCGATCTAAATGGGCCAGCCTGTATACCTAAGACCTAAGTGTTCCATCAATTCTATATACCGTTTATTAGCGCCGCGATGTCAGAAATAACTGTTCATATTAATCTATAAGATAACTAGTGACTTTTTAAAACGAGAAAATAATGAAAAATTTAAGAAATTGTACAATTCAGTTCGAAATCTATTTATAATGGCATGATATCCCTTAATCCTTGGGAATTCTTTGAGTGAGTCTGAGTTTATATGCAGGAACACAAACCCACAAACGAGAACATCACTGCGTCACATGAGTGAACACTTGGGCCGATAGGAATGGTTTTCTTTCATTACAGAAGCTTTTAAAGAAAACTCTATGTAAAAGTTATAAAAACGCTAAAGGGATCTATTACAGCACTTTACTACTACTACCACTAGTAAATAAAAATATATGTTGTTACAAAAAGGGTGTGTTTAAGCGGTAGTTAATAATTTGGTATGCTAATCATGCGGTGCCGTCTGCCCGCGAATGACATCACGCGGTACAAGTAGGAATACTGATATCACGCCTATTCATATGCACGACGATCGGCTCACGACATCAAAAACCTGTATGTGGTACATAGTTGAATGCAACAATATCGTACCTACTATAAACATATACTTTTCGACGACGACGACGCGTTTGTCTCGGTTTGTAGACACCTGCCTACTGAGTCGGCGGTCCGAATCCCGGCCGGGGCAAATATTTGTGCAATTATTTGTTCTTGGGTCATGGATGTTATCTATATATGTATTTATATATTATGTATATCGTCATCTAGTAGGTACCTATAGTACAAGCTTTGCTTAGTTTGGGACTAGGTCGATTTGTGTATAATTGTCCCTTAATATTTATTTATTTATTTAATTACTTTACAGCTGTAATACAGATGTAACGTAATGACTAATCTTACAGCATTGTGAGAATCGAGAACTCGGGGATCAGGCCTATTTCTGTCATTTTCGAACGCTTTTGATGTGCCCATAAATTATCAGTATTATCACCTACAGGGGTTCCCAATGGCGATACAGAATACTATGCGCTGCGAACTGTCAGGGCTAGCTTAATAGGCACCGTAGGCGAAACATAATTTATGTGGCGGTGTGGCGTCCTAGAAAAAGAAATGGCCCTTAAGGAGCCGCCCTTAAGGTCGACCCACTCTAAAGCCACTCTGTACTGTAATAGTTTGGGAACACCTGATAATCACTTTAAATATTTTAGTTTGAATATGAACGCGCATGTGCAGTTCCGGTACTAAATGTCGTAGGTAGATTAGGCAACCAGAGAGACTAGGAAGAAGGACACTGTCGCAGAGCATGGAAGTAAATAAAATTGCAATGGTTGGAAAAGATTTTTGGTGTATTTACAGTAAATATAGTATAATAGCATGTAAAATAAGAAACAAAATATAGATGTAGCTACAAAATATTCCGGGTTTTAGTTATTCATTAGGTTACAATAATTATATGATACTCGGGGAAGATAAAAATTTACAAAAATATGCATGTTTAGAAAATAAAACATAACTACCCATTTCATTAAGGATAACAAATGATTCACTTTACTCTGTGCGTGTAGGTAATTTAATACAGTATAATAAAAACAAAGGCTTTCAATGAACGTTTCAAAGACCAAAGTAATTACAAATCTCGAAAAAACCCGTCTTGAAGTCAACATGCCATAATAGAATATGTTGATGAATACATATACCTGGGCCAAATAATCTCACCAAAAGACCTTACATCGAAAGAAGTAAATAATCGAGTCCAATTAGCATGGAAAAGATATTGGTTCCTCAAAGAAATTGTCAAAAACCCGCAAGTACCACTAAAATCTAAGAAAAAGATATTTGACTCGTGTATCTTACCTGTAATGTCAAATATGGAGCTTGACTAAACAAAATATGCGCAAACTTGAGACCTGTCAATACAATATGGAGCGAAGCATGCACAATGTCAGACTAAAAGACAAGATAAAGCTAATAACACTACGGAATCAAACTAAACTCACAGGTGTAACATACTGCACAAGAAAACTAAAATGGAGGTGGGCAGGCCATATGATGAGAAGCAACAAAGGAAAATGGGCTAAGGATGTAACAGAATGGTGTCCGCGACAAAACAAGAGAAGGAAAGGGAGAGAGAGGCTTAGATGGGAAGATGAGATTCTCAAATTTGCCGGAGTCACTTGGAGGAGGAGGGCCCAGAATAGAAAAATGTGGCAAGCGCTTGGGGAGGCCTTTGCGAAATTATATGTTTTGTATATGTGATTGTTAAATAATGACTTATTATTATTATATTATCTATATATATAAAACTCAAAGGTGACTGACTGACTGACATAGTGATCTATCAACACACAGCCCAAACCACTGGACGGATCGAGCTGAAATTTGGCATGCAGGTAGATGTTATGACGTAGGCATCCGCTAAGAAAGGATTTTTCAAAACTCACCCCCTAAAGGGGTGAAATGGGGTTCCAAAGTTTGTATGGGGAAACAAGATTAGTTAGACTATTTTATTCGAAACTTCACAGGAGTATTTCTAACAATAAATGAGTAAACACGTGTCTCAGGTTTTTTGAAAATTCAACCCCTAAAAGGGAGAAATGTGGCGACAAAGTCTGAAAATCAGCATGGATATTGTTTTTATGGTTTATCGGATCGCTGATTACGAAAACCACAACGATTTTAAAATCCAACGTGGCGGACGTGAGTTACCATCTCCCTGTTGGGGTGAAATGGGGTTGAAATATCTAAATACTAAACCGCTGGTTCTAGAGAGTTCAAATTTGGCACGTAGGTTCCTTCTAAGGTGTAGGGGTGCACTAAGAAAGGATTTTTAAAACTCACCCCCTAAAGGGGTGAAATGGGGTTCCAAAGTTTGTATGGGGAAACAAGATTAGTTAGACTATTTTATTCGAAACTTCACAGGAGTATTTCTAACAATAAATGAGTAAACACGTGTTTCAGGTTTTTTTTTAAAAGGGAGGAATGTGGTGACAAAGTGAAAATCCATTGGTAATGCTTTTATGGTTTATCGGGTCGCTGATTACGTAAACCGCAACGATTTTAAAATCCAACGTGGCGGACGTGAATTAACATCTCCACTGTTGGGGTGAAATGGGGTTGAAATGTCTAAATACTAAACCGCTGGTTCTAGAGAGTCCATATTTGGAACCTACGTGTCCTTATAAAGTCTAGGGGTGCAATAAAAGGTGCATTTGTCAAAAGTCACCCCCCAAAGGTGTGAAATGGGGGTCGTAAGTTTGTATGGGGAAACAAGATTAGTTAGACTATTTTATTGAAAACTTCCAAGGAGTATTTCTAACGATAAATGAGTAAGCACGTGTTTCATGCTTTTTGAGAATTCAACCCCTAAAGGAGGAGAATATGGTGAAAAAGTCTGAAAATCAACAAGGGTAATGTTTCTATGGTTTATCGGGTCGCTGATTACCAAAACAACAGCGATTTAAAAACAAACGTAGTGGACGTGAAATACCGTCTCGCCTGTTGGGGTGCGATGGGGTTGAAATTACTAAATATGAGTATAGGTGTAATTTTTATGGTTTCTTGGGACGTTAATTACGAAAATGCCACCGATTTTAGAAATTTTATATTGTGGACATGAAAATTCTTGAAAGCATTTGCGCCAAATTGCAATTTTTATTTGCAGCAAATCGGTTGTAACAGACGGACTGACAGACAGCTACACGTGATCCTATAAGGGGGTTCTATTTTTGCTTTTGAGGTATGGATAGAGACCCGCGTTATCCTAAAAGATTAAAAAAATAGTATTTGTAGGCATCTCGATCGTCGTCAATCGGTACCTAGGCGGGCGGCGCGTTGAGACGGGAGGAGTAATGATCGGGAGACTTCCTGCATCCGTAATAAATACATTCAAGTTTTTCAGTAATTATGTTAAGTCATTTCAGAATTCTGAATTACGTTTATCTGGCTCAGAATAATTCATTTTTCAGTCATCAACGAAGAGAACCTCAATATCTTACAATAAAACAAGACGTAACTTAGAACATGCCTTAGAATCATTAAACCAATCTCGAATATCCCAAGTCGATAAGCGGAGGCCCGGGACATTATAAAAGCTTTATACATATAAAATGCACACATAACCCGGTGTCTTAGCTTCACTTCGAGTTAGGAATTTTAAAGTGAACTTTATTTGGATACAGTAAAAGCTGAGATCGCTTGATTTGAGTGCTTGAGTTTTCGGTTTGATTTGAGTTGTGATAACATAAAAAGTATTTCCCAGTTATATTAGAAAAACGAAAGTCTTGTGTATGTTTGTTACTTCTTCACGCTAAAACGGCTGGGCGGATATGCATGAGGGAAATGCAGATTGCAGATAATACCCTAACTTAACAAATAGCCTACTTTTAAACCTGAAAAAAAGAGCATTGTTCCCGTAGGATGATGTATATTATATAGGCACGCGAGCGAAGCCGCGGGTTAATGCTAGTATATAATATAGCCCTTCCAGTGGCAAAAACCGGGAGCCGGACCCCACGTCAAGTGGCAGGCATCCGGGAACTGGACCTGACAACACAAGCCATTGAGTGGCAAGGTTTCTGATTGCATGACAGGAGAAGTGGCACAGCCATCTTGGCAAAATATACCGTTAAGTGGCGGGCCTCCCACGGGTGGTCATCGCGAATTTCCGCATGTTACAAAAAATATCTTTTCTCAAAAAAAAGCGTCAATTCGACCGTTAGTGAATGCCGTCCTTGTTTATTGATGAATGCATCTTACAAGTGTAAGTAGCAAAATATAGTTTTGACGGTTTTATTTTGGGTCCGAAATAAGACATCGCACAGGGTCCTGGAGCTGGACCCTGCCACCCAACGGCTTGTTTTGTCCAGTCCGGCTCCCGGATCTCTGCCACTTGACGTTGGGTCCGGCTTCCGGTTCCTGCCACTTAACGGTAAATTTTGTAAAATAGACGCGCCACTTCTCCTGCCATGCAACTGTGGTGCTGCCACCTGAAGGGATAAACAAAGACACTACATGATGTCTAATCTTATAGCCAATCAATGTATTCTTTTGTATCTTTGGTGCAAATTCCACTGGCTGGACAGTCACATGGTTTTTGTTTACATTTAATTTACCTAAACAAACAGAGTACTTATCTTAGAATACGCATAGAAACCTAGTCAGCGCTTGAAAGTGAAGCCAGTTTTGGTAAACCAAGGCCCGTCACAGATCTTAGTTTCGTCTGTGTATGCATTTGTAACAATGTCAATATCACCAGCATAACGTCTCAATGATAGGTTTGTAGACATGCAAACATTGCACCAAAACAGGCTTCATGTTTCACAAATCTGTTGTGTGAACTCTCATTCTAGCCGTCATTTCGCAAATGTGTAATTTTACAAATACATTGAATGTTACATTATTAAGTGTTTCATTCTTGTGATATACCTCTAATAATTTGTTGAATAAAGTTAATTAAACAATGAATATAATAAGTAATTTTTAACATATGTTTTTTTACCAATGAGTGTGATGAATAAATAACAAACAGTTTGTTAAGTAACATTGAGTAAAGTAGGTATTTTTTAAATAATATTTTATGAAACTACTGTTCATACATCATAATGTCCCAAAACATTGTTTTTAAAATAAACATCTATCAAATGTTATTTTGGAAAATAATTAATTGATTTATCAAAACAAACTAATGAATGTTAAGAAATTCTGAGATAAAGATGCATGCTGCTCCAACAGTATTGTTCGAAAGAACAATAATAGATATATCCACTACAAAAGTTCAACAAAAGGTGAGTAAACATTACCGATAATTGAAACAAAATAAAAGTAAATAATTAGTGTTATGTTCAGACGCGGAATTAAGCTAACACTTAATTCTAACAAGGTTAAATGTACACGGGCAGTGCGCAATTAGTTGTATTTATCACTTCATGTCTAAAACACTGAAACAAGAGTTATACCACTTCAATTAACAAATTCGCTAGGATTATCTTGCGGGTTTCATTTGTTCTACTTAACAAGATTTTTTTTCATTTACCAGTGCCAAGCACATTGCCATTATAAATGTAAATTGGACATCGCACTTACCACTTAGATTCCAATAAGTTACAGAATGATTAGTTGAGGATACTTCATTAATATTAACACAAGATTATAAACAATCGGCTTTTCAAGACTACTCGCGATCGATAATTTTACAATGCTGTCGTGACATTATAGATAGACTACTATAGAATATAGAATAATTTAAAGATAGAGAGTTCAAAGCTAGAAGACCTTAATAAATTCGGATGGCATAAAAAAATCTTAAATAGTAATGATGATTACTGTTTAGAAAATAAATATTTTCTTGGAATTATTAGGATAATAATATTTTAAACATATTTAATTGTCCGGCTGAAGAAACATGACTAAACAAAATAACACAATTATAAAAGCTGCCAACATAACAACATACACATACCTATTTCAATTAATTATATTATTATTTGTGATAATATTTCCAGACGGGAATTTATTCGTGCTATGATTTTACGTATTATTATAATTATTTTTACAATAAGTAGTTTTAACTACTATTCCTTAAAAAAAGTAAATGACTGCGTGAGACGTAACGCTGAAATTGGTATTGATTTTCAATTTCAATTTTCTCTCGCGCCACGGCGCCAGTCGCTACCGTTTCGTTCCTACCACCCATTCACCAATGACAGATCGTGATCAAAATGTATAGTTTTCAAGAAAACTTGTAAATTGTAAATTTGAAAGCTTCGTAATCGATGAAGCTGTGTAACATCGTTACCTTACATCAAGATCTTTTTATTCATATATCGAGGTGCTGTTATTGCACTTACGAACCGGATTATTCAATGTTACTGAAAAGTTAAAAATATTAAGTGTTCAGGTGTATCACTAATGTAGAACTTCGATCTTTCAATTTTGTCTATCTATTTTATACTGTTGATTTTGTCTGCTTTTACTTACTAACGATTTAAAATTTTAAAGTTTTTTGAGCTAATATGACTGTTACGTCCTTTTAATCTTTTTCTATACCTTTTGTTTAATAAATCCATGTATTTATTTATAATTATGTAAATATGGAGACTCCGTCTGAAAACTGGGACCCAGGTAATTATTTTATTTTTTATGATTAGATTAAATTTAGTCCTAATCAAATGCAAGTAAATTGAAAACCTAGTTGTAATTGTGTACTAAGACTTATTTATTTATATTTAAGCACTCACCCGTCTATTAAGTTCATTGAAAGAAGTTCAATCAGGCGGTGAAGATCTAGCCTTCTTAAGTGAGCTGTTGCAGTCCAAACAACTCCACGCATTAGTTCAAGTTCACAACAAAATCGCAGCAAAAGGCAAAGATGATAAATTTTTTCCTCTACTCTCCAATGCTATGCAAGTCACTCTGGAGGTTCTAGACTTGCTGGGGAATGTACTATCAGTCTCCAAGGAGTATCAGGAGCTTCTAAGTCTGTTGCAGAAACCACACTTCCAGGTTGGTAATTTTGATTATAATATTGTATTCTGGTACAATGAATTTCATTTCCAGCGAATACACAAAATTACTTTCCATTTTAGGCTATACTCTGCACCCATGATGCTGTGGCGCAAAAGGACTACTATCCCCATCTGCCTGATGTGCCATCAGACGCTGATGAAGAAGAAGAAACAGTCAAAATAGTTCAACTAGTGAAAAGCGATGAACCATTGGTATATATTATTTTAAATACTTATATTTATTTATTTATTTATTTAAATTTTATTGCACAAAACAAGTCAGTACAAATGGCAGACTTAATGCCAAATGACATTCTCTACCAGTCAACCATAGGGCCAAAAAGAGATACTAGAAGTGGGTGCAAATTAGAAATCTGATATTTCTCTGTGAGTAATGTTGTATTTTTATTTTTACTAAAATATTTTGAAGCATTTTTTGACAACTTATCATTTCCGACAATTATTAGCCAATAGACTTCAACATTGAATGATTACTTTAAAAGAAATATTATGAATTTAAATCGACCACCTCATTATATATTATTATTATTATTACCAAACAATCCCCAGTCAAGATTTTAAGACTACTGGGCCTCTATTGTAAAAAAATGAATTGACACAACATCATTTTGCCAATTTTTGGTTGCTAAGTGTAAATTTGTGAAATGATTTTTGGTCAAACTGCGGGACACCGTGATTTTTACTACTATCTTAATTATTTTGTGTTGTGATAGTTATAATTTATACTTATAAATCTGCTGCTTCTGGTGCATATATTGTGTGAAGCCAGCATGGGTCACTATTATACCTATGGATTTGCCTTGCATGTGATACATAAGTGAGACCCGTAAAAAATGATTGGGAGTTTTTTTCTTTCTTAAATCAGCTTAACTGAAATGGAGCTCAATTACATAAATAAATATCTGATCATTACTTAAAAATTATGAAAGCCTAAACAATTAAAATTTAAAGTTTATGGGGGATAAAAATCATAATGTATCTAATTAATTCATACATTGAGTTTCATTTGGATATTAATTACAGTTTTATGAATTATTTTAAACAATCCTAAATATAATTAAACATATATTGAATTTCATTTAGAAATAGCAGCTATGTATAAAATTTATGAATGAATAAGAAGATTTAATAATAAAGAAATGATCATAATATTTTTTAAAGGAATTTTAAATTAAATAAATATATTGATTGATTAGCTGTGAATAGAAATTAGTAGGGTCAAAGATTGAAGAGAAATGTTTTCTATCACAAGGGTGGAGCTCAGAGTGCCGAACCAATCGTGGTAAGTTCATACTATGTCTATGCCAATAGTTATTTGAATGCTTTCAGTTCACTGTATTCCTGGCTTGTGAATTGTACTTGGTTCACACATTTTCGTTTTATTTGTCCGTTCGTTGTACCTTCTTCATATGTCCCCTTGCTCTCCACCAGTCTACAATTTCGATACTTATATTAGCTGCTATCTCTAGATGTTTAATGCATTTTTTATCGTTGTTTGTACTTGAAATTATGTCACATTATTTTTTTACTTGAGCTATTTCCATATTTTATTAATACTTTGCTTTACAAGCATCCATTTCGAGGAACCTTTTTGCCTGTGTATATTTATTTTAATTCAGATACTTGTGAATTTACATTACATGAGATAGGGTACTTACCTATACAAGTTGGTATGTACCAAATAGTACCAATAGTCTACCAGAAGTTTACAAAAAAAGGGTGCGCGCTTGAGAGTGGACAAGGCTACTCCTGTTTACTCTTCCTGGTAACCAAACTTTAGTAGATATTTTGTTGAGCTAGAAAAAATAAACAGTTTGAAATCTTATAAATTAGGTACTAAATAAAATCTGGAGGTCGTAATGAAACTTATAAAACAGTAACATGACTTATCAAGTTATCACTGACAGACAACACACTTCCTGAACCACTGTAGGGCTATGAAAATAAGAAACACATTTCTTTATTTTCACACAGGTCAAGTGTTGCAGCAAAAGAAACAAATTAAAGCTAACCCCTCAAAGTCGTGAAACCTATTCAATAGAATTAGAAAATTCGAATGATTATAATTATAATTTTTACAAGGTCAGGTTGCATTCCTGAATCAACACCACGAACCGTCACGTCATAATAACGGTCGAGATTTTCCTATAGCTGAACGAAATCAATCTAAATATGTGAAAGTATCTGGTACGCTAATGTCATAAAGCTACAAGCTACACGTAGGTAACATGGACACTAAGTGTAGTTAAATAAATTATCTTAGACCGCTAGACAAAGTTTTAGTGCGTATATTTGTACATGTGTAGGGCGCAACGATCAAGACTGACGAAGAGACCGGGAAGATAGTGATCGCGCGGGTGATGCACGGTGGCGCGGCAGACCGCTCGGGGCTCATCCACGCCGGCGACGAGGTCATCGAAGTCAACGGGATTACGGTGGAGAACAAAACCCCCGCGGATGTCCTCGCTATACTGGTAATAAACACTCACCAGTCCCCTCGACCGACCGCATTTTGACATATCTCTGCTCCGTCATCACCATGTCATGTCTTTGTTTTCAGCAAAGCTCCGAAGGCACGATCACTTTCAAACTGGTGCCGTCGTTCGGCAAAGGCGGATCGCGCGAAAGCAAAGTGAGAGTTCGGGCTCTGTTCAATTACAATTCCGCCGATGACCCTTATATTCCGTGCAAGGAAGCTGGGCTTAACTTCAAGAAAGGTGATGTTTTACATATTGTGTCACAGGACGACGCGTACTGGTGAGTTGGTGAAACACTGATCGGTCCGTGTTGTCGTAAGGATGCCTTGCTGACTTGTAATCATTTTAGGTGGCAAGCCCGCAGAGAAGGGGAGCGGGTCATGAGAGCCGGACTGATACCATCGAGAGCCTTGCAGGAAGGTCGGATTATCCATGAAAGGCAAACAGATCCACAAACAATGGACGGTGCGTAATTAAACGGGTTTGTCTACAAGGGAACGCTTAGTCACGTCACGACTACGTACCTACTACTTAGCTTAAACCAAATGTCACTATTTGTTAGCGAGTTGTTCTTCACGACATAGAATGAAAACCGTCTTAAAAATCCTGGAGCTTGCGAATTCAAGGCTTAAATGATCAATTTATTAAATTTGGAACTTTTTAACAGATATATGTCGTAGGCACCTACCTACTTACGTAATGCGTTGCCATCATATGCTGTCGGGAAAGCTTGTATTCATATTTCTCATCTTTCACCTTTTCACAGACATTCATTGAGTTTGAGGCAGTGAACTGAATAAGAGAAAGCAGGTTCGCTTTAGTTTGCTTACTCAATTTCACTTCAGTGAAAAAGTTGAAATATAATATGAATACATGCTTCCTGACAAAATACGATGGCAAAAATTGTATGCACTGTAAGGTTTTTAATAATATTATCACTGTCTGTATTAGTGTTTTATAAAAGCAATAAAAAGGAGGGAAAGATTGTAAGCACTTGAATTAATGAATTATTATAATTCTTTCGCTGTAAGAAAATAGTGCCTTAGGTATGTACCTACCAATAGGTAAGTCAAAATTTGCGGCTTCAGATCCCAGTTTCATAAGTAGTCGTGAAACGACGCAACTTTGTAAATAATAATTGCTGATATGTGCGCGACGGTGATTTTTAATATATAAAGTGACCGTTTTGCTTTAGTAGGCAAACCGGCGCTGTGCAGTCCGTCCGGAGGTGGCTCGGACTGCGCCCCGCAGACGCCCTGCTCGCCCACCCCTACGGCCACCGCTCTGCTGCCCTGCAAATCCACGCCGAAAGTCAAGAAAATTATATACGATATAACCGAGAACGACGACTTCGATCGTGAGGTGATACCGACGTACGAGGAGGTGGCTCGGCTCTACCCTCGGCCTGGGTTGGTGCGGCCACTGGTGTTGGTGGGGGCGCCGGGCGTGGGCCGTAACGAGCTACGCCGCCGCCTCATCGCCACCGACCCCGACAAGTTCGTCACGCCCGTGCCCTGTGAGTTGAACATCACTTTACAGTAAACAGTACAGTCGACAACCTAATATAATTATGTTTAACTCTTTGATCGCCCAGCTCACTAATATAATACTTCTCCTCAGACGCCAAGCATAGAAATCAGAGGTACGCATTGTTGGCAGAGTGACAAAGATGTTTAACGCTTGTTCTAAAAGGGTTGAACAAGAAACCAAATTTTATCGTCGGTCATGCCCGACGGCCATGGCGTTTAACGAAAAGGGCACGACTTTTAGTCGTCGGTTTCAGTTGACTGTGGCGTTCAAAAGATTACGTAAACGTAAATAAGTGATGCCACTAGATCAACAACGTCAAAGGCCACCCTGTTGGTAGTGATCTTAAAATATGTAATGGAAAATCTGTAAAAGTGTCCTATTGTGGCAGACACACGTAGGGAATTGGACCGTATAGCCCGTCAACGTGTTATTAAACTGCGTGTCAAGCGATTATGTACGGTGTTTTAAGTATCAACATAATACAATAAAGCAAATTGTTTAAATTGTGTGACCACGTTGTAAAAAAACAAGAGTAGTATGTAACATTGTTTCAGCAAAATACTCCTGTTTAATTCAGCAAAATTTAAAAGTAAATATTACGGAAGTTTCCTCTTTAAAAAAAAAAAATTAGCTTCCCTTTGTGAACAGACACATCCCGGCCGCAGAAGCAAAGCGAGCAAAGCGGCAAAGAGTACATATTCGTGAGCCGTGAGACCATGGAGCACGACATCGCGGAGGGCAAGTTCATCGAACACGGCGAGTACAAGGGCAACCTCTACGGCACAACCGCGGAGAGCGTCGAGACTATCATCAACTCAGGTATCATTTAGGTAGAACAAAGAGTAAAACTATTGAGCAAAGAGTAGTCTAGGCGTAATGGAGAATGGATGAAAAATTAAAAAAAAAACTACATTTTTTTTATAGGTTTGAATAACCCCCCTCATTCCTAGATAAAACATTACAAATTTTTCGGTAGCTTAAAATAAATGGTGATTGATTTTTTCCCCGTTCAAGGTTCTGTAGACCTGAATAAGTATATGGTTTTAATTTCAACTTGATACCTCCACACGTTTCCGAGATAAAGGGTCTTGACAGACAGACGGGCAACAAAGTGATCGTATGAGGGTTCCGTTTTTTCCTTTTGAGGTACGGAACCCTGAAAATTAACAATTAATAATAATATTTTTACGTCCACTGCCTGGCGCCTAGAGTATACCGTAGGTCATGCTCTGTCTATGCTAATGTCGCGGAGTCATTTTTCACACTGTTGAACATCCTATTATGTGTATTACAATAGGCTAGTAGACCCAGTTTTGAAATATATTTCAAATTGTTAATAATGATCTCACTAGTTCTAAAAAAATGTCTTGTATTTTTGTGAAAGCTAGAAAGCTAAATTATATCAATTGAAAATTTGAAATTTCATGAACAGTCAAAAACGCCGTCCGCCATTTTTACCTTTTGCTAATCTGTGGCGTCATGTAGAATTACCTGTAAATATTCGAAATTCGACCGTCTTATAGTGCTATATCGCTCACTCCAATATACTTTGACAGGAGATCGAGAGGGACGGCACTATTCGAAGTCGTCAAAGTAGACTTTCAGTTTTGTTTACATGACTGATGACGTCACTATCATAAGCGAAAATGGCGGACAGCGTTTTAACACTTTCGCAACCAGATATAAAATTTAACCCTACCCCAGAAACCGAGAGCCCGCTAGGTGGGTAGCTCTTTAAGCAAAAATACGTGACCGGCATCTGAGCAATGATTACGAGTGCCTACCAGGCGGGCTCCAGGTAGTGAAAGTGTTAAGCATTTCAAAATACCTACAGGTTAAAAACCATATTTTCAAATTAAACTTTGTCAGTCATCTTTCGCTTTTATGAATTGAAAAAAATATATTTAGGTTTCCTTTGCTAAATACTATACGGAATAAACATTAGTTTATTACAATTTGACACGAGTCAACTAGCCTATTGGCTTGCAGGTCGAGTCTGTGTGCTGAGCCCGCACTGGCAGGCATTGAAGATGCTTCGCACTCCGCGACTCCGCCCGTACATCATCTTCGTGAAGCCGCCGCCATTGGAGCGGCTTGTGGAGACGCGCACCTCGCAACACGCGCGCTCCAGCTTCGACAAGGAAAGCTCTAGGGCGTTCACGGTGTGTTTTATTAATATTATTACTTTATTAGTATAGCATTAACTAGACCATGTAATATGTTAATACGGATTTTTAGATGGATGTCATATTCGTCTTTAGTCATGTTCCATTCTGGTCATGTTCACTGAGCCGTCTGCCTGTTACGCGTACCTACTTACGTTATACTGTGAGAAAACTCCGTCCAGTGAAAAAAAAAACATTTTCATTGTAGTTGCACACACCGTATTAGTTGACCGCTTGGCGATCAAAAAGTAGTATGTTTTATTCCGACGGTATCCGCGTAAACGGGATGGAGACAAATGAAATAATCACAACTTATTAGCTATAGCGACCCGCCCCGGCTTCGCACGGGTGCAATGCTGATAAATTATGCGTGTATCATACATATAAACCTTCCTCTTGAATCACTCTATCTATTAAAAAAAGCCGCATCAAAATCCGTTGCGTAGTTTTAAAGATTTAAGCATACAAAGGGACATAGGGACAGAGAAAGCGACTTTGTTTTATACTATGTAGTGATGTGTTGTTTAATTTCTTTTGCGTGTGGATATTTGCGTACCAATCTTCCAATCATTATGCTAGTTCGTTGAGAAGGCTACATTATAAGCAAACAACGGATAGACGGGGGCAAAAATGTACCGGTGCTAGTAATTGATTAAATGTAGATTAAATTTATCGACATCGATAAAATGCAATTTTGAATCACCATTATCATAACTAATGGCTAAGTTAAAATACCTTTTAATTATGTGCAAACCTCATTTATTTATAATTATCGCAACTTTAAACAACTGATATCTGACATGGAGACTGGACTAGAATCACTTTTGACAACTTTAAAGTCTGAAAATGTAGAAAAAAATGTTGATTGTACATTACGAAAACTACATAAAATATCAAATAAGATCATTCATCATTTTTTTTTGTGTATATGATTAAATAAAATCCTAGTAGCTACTACACAACAGTTGTAAGTCATCTTTATCGATATCAAGTAATAAAATTAAATTAATTTGTCCTCGCACTATTAAACGTCAGTTCAGATTTGCCCCCGTCAATCCGGTGTTTGATTATAAGTATTGAATTATTTTGTTCGTACAGGAGGAAGAGTTTGCCGACATAATCCGTTCGTCGACCCGCATCAACTTCCTGTACGGGTACATGTTCGACGAGGAGATCGTGAACGAGGACCTGGCCAGCGCGCTCACGCAACTGCTCAAGGCGGCTTGGCGCGTGCAGTCCGAGCCGCTCTGGGTCCCCGCCTCCTGGGTCCAATAAACCTTTGACTTCGGTCTCATTTTTGGTAAATAAACTAGCAGCCCTCTCCAACATATGTTGTTTACTAACCAGCGGGCCTATGATGGTTGCATTTATCACGCGATAAATAAGTGATAATCCGTCACGTTTTGACAACATGCGAGTGTGGGTGACAGATGCTTTGTCACTTATTTATCACGTGATAAACGCAACCATCATAGGCCCCCAGATTTCGTGTACCGAAAAAAATATGTCACAACCAAAGTTCTTTGGGCCAGTTATTTTAAGCCGACTGTAATCGTGAGTTGAACAAATTAACGTTTCTCTATGACATCAAATAATGCAATTTCAACGTTAACCGGTTTGTTAAATTTGCCGAAGCAACTTTCCCTTAGTGTTCGAATCTGACTAATGCAAATAAACCGTAGTAGTGGGTGTGTAAGTATTTACTCGTACATACTGCAAATAAGTTCAAAATCCTGTACCTAATGCCAAAAAAATATACGCATATCCAGAGGTACAGCTTTTTACGGTATTTTAACGTTAACTGGTTCTGTAAACATGGTTGAACCATAGTCGTAACCTATACCTAGTTGTTTATACACTGGAAATTTAAAATATTTCATAATCAAAGTAAATCGATACTAAGTTCTGGCCATCAATCACTGCCAATTTTCGTCTAGAACCGTTTTCTTACCATATGCCATAGAATAGTTCCGTAGTTTATTAACCAAACCTGAGTCGTATAGTTGAAATGACCGCGCCGTGCGTTTTTCTCAATCAATCATTTCTCCATTTGATTAAGCACTTGTAATTAACTGGAATCTTTACAAATTAAGATGTAAGTAATGCAGATCCAGTCATACCTACTTGTTGTCGAATTATGGTGACGCCGGCATGAAATTAAAGGATGGAAACATATAGTATCGAATTCTGACGATTGCCTTAACACGTGAGATATTTACTGTCAGTCATGACAATGGCGCTGCTGAAATCACGTTCTTAAAATGTATTAGATCATTGTGTACGTACTTTTACCAACTTTTACCTACGTTTCAGTAGTTGAGAACATTATATTTTACTTATATTGTTGTTGAGCACTAGGCGAGATACATAGTTAATTTAGAATGATTTTATCGAATTTTACACAGGCGATAGTTGATGACTGTACTTAGTCCAGTTACCAAAAGCTTCTAATATAAATTAAGATGGAATAATATTCGGATAAAACTTATTTTATCGACTCGAACCATTTTCAGTTTCAGTAACTACTCATACGATATTATACCTCCGGCTAAATATTTCTTTAGTACTTACCTACTTAATATTTAATTTAAATTTAATCCGAATTTCAGTGTGTTAACCACGATTCGATTGAAACCATTACAGTTTCGACAACTTGGCTTTTTACTTATGCGAATTAATCTCTTGTCTGTAGTAATAAACATTTATTTAGTAAGGACGTAATAGTAGTTTATGTGACTGACTGTACACAATGAAGGTTATTAAACACGAGTGTGGGTTTATGAAACAAGCCGAAGGCGAGTTTCATAAACCCACACTCGTGTTTTAATGCCTAATTTTTTTTTTTTTTAATAAATAAATAAATATTAAGGGACAATCATACACAAATCGACCTAGTCCCAAACTAAGCAAAGCTTGTACTATGGGTACTAGACGACGATATACATAATATATAAATACATAATATAGATAACATCCATGACCCAAGAACAAATTTTTGCACAAATATTTGCCCCGGCCGGGATTCGAACCCGGGACCGCCGACTCAGTAGGCAGGTGTCTACCAACCGAGCCAAACGCGTCGTCAACCTAATAATGTACAGTTACATACACTACTTTATCTACCCACATATCATAAGCCTCCATGATGCATTCAGGAGCCGCACATTACGACAAATTTTACACGGTAATAGCGGTAATGAAGATTTCTGGTAGCCGTCATAGTTTTTTTTTTATTTAGAGTCGGCACCAACTATCATATCGTTCGATATCTTACTTATGTGTGACATTTGTCAAATTTGATTGCAAATTGACAGTTAATTTCGAACTAAACGTCATCTCGACTGATATTATAGTCTGGCTAATGAAATATTACTCAAAGTTTTGGCGGGAAATTTAAAAATTCTGCGGCTGGTCACACTTTGTGTAGTAGGAATTATAGTTTTGATACTAAAACGTATTTTTGATTTTCTATGCACACGTAAGGTACCTAAACAAATAAGGTAAATATATGTTGACGTGCACTCATGGTCAGGTAACATAATTTCGACCACTATGTACAGTACAGACAACGACAAAGACATATTTATGTTTACACTTTCTAACCCATATACAACGCGAAAAATTAAATGTAGTGTAAATAAGACCTAGTTCGATAATAGGTACCATATTAATCCGTCACCAAAAAAATTACATAAGTACTATGCCAAATTTCAACTCGATCGAAATGTTAGGACTAGTACATAAAGTATCAAAATTATTTATAGAGGACCTACCTACTAAATTGTTTAAATCATAGACAATTGGTGATACCAAAACGAAATATCTGTCCACATTATTAGGCTAGCCAGACTCTATTAGAATAGAGGTAAAATCAAATTTCTTTGTTTTTCAGAGATGTTCAAAATTTGAATGAAATAATATTATCGAATTCGATGTTATTATTTAGCAATAAGTCTACTTTTATGGCGGTCATAATGTGCGGTTCTTGAACGCATCATGGAGGGTTTATGATATATTTGGATAGATAAAATATAATTTAATCCGAATTTCAGTTTGTTAACTATTGTTAACAAAGCCCGCACTCTCTGTATAGTTCTAAAACAAATGTATTAGCTCTATGGTTGGTGAGGTGTGGGCGTATGGCTTCCCATGTATTGCAGTGAATCAGTGTATGCTTTCCGTCTCTACCTACTATATATAGTGCCTCTCTCATTTTATTTGGTGTGTGTTGTGTTAATATAAGCGAAGTCGTCGTTTATTTGTTAGTGATCTATCTATATACGACTAGCTTTTGCCCGCGACCCAACCGCGTGGAACTTGGAAGTGTGGAAGCAACCTCGTACAACACGATTGATGTCCACCTAATCACCTTAATTAATAAAATGGATTATTAAAAGCGCCTAAGCAAATGTAAGAGCAATTGTGCTTTTGGTCTAATCATTACATTTCCTACAGGGTCATCAATATCATCATTAATTATACTTACTCACTTTTCAATCTTTTTAGGGATAATTTCCAGGATGAAAACTATCCTATGTCCTTCCTCGGATCTTAAACTATATCTATGCCAAATCTCATCAAAATCGATTCAGCGATTTAAGCGTGAAGAGGTAACAGACAGACAGACACACTTTCGCATTTATAATATAAGAATGGATTATAAAATTGTAAAATAGGATATTTGGTTTTGGAGTACCATAAAATTAAAAATATTTTCTTTGTGTCCTACACATTCGATCAATACGGCTGGACGGTTTTAGGATGATGAACTGTCTTTACTTTTTCTCAGTTGCGGACATAGTTTCGGGTACCTTTTAATTATCAATTAAATAATATAATCAATCTACTTTCAATACTTAACAGTAATTTTTTAGAGTTATTAAGATTACTATACTTTAACTATTTATATTATACAATATTAAAGTAATTGAAATAAACTAGTACCATAAGTGCATAACGCAATAAGAGTTGAATAGGATTATTTATAACATAACGTATGACAATTTGATACGACACTTGTCTAGCCGAATGTAATTTAAGATCTGTGAAATGTCATAACTTTTAAACAACAATGTCCTAGTATAAAATAATTGCCTTTTATAAGCCCTTTTAAAGTACTTATAGATTTAGGTCAGCGTGTAATATTATTCTTTACTATACCAAAGTTGTCATGGTGCCATTGTGACCTGAATAGTTATAGGTTTAATGTGTATCGTGTGGTTCCGAGATTTAATTGACCGCAGTCGAACAATCATATCGACGGTACAAAGGAAGGATCGCTTAAGCGACATTTTGACCGAAATATTTATCATCGACCGTAATATACTTGTAATTTAGCGTACCTGACAAAATGACATTAACGAGTAGGTACGTCAAAGTATTGTTCTAGAAATATGAAAAAACTAAACCATTAAAACTTTTTTCCTCTTATATGCTATGAAATATTGACATTGTGTTCCATATAATTGGCTTGGAAGTCTCGCGTTTCGGGTGCGGATATTAATTTCAAACATTAGATACAAACAAATTTTAAACTAAACTACTTGCAAATTATTTTTTTATCTGATCGGACCAGAAAAAAGTATTATTCGCATGTGCAAATTGAATATATAAAGAAAGAGTAAAAACTTTGACATTTGGTGGTCGAATTGTACCTACATTTTACTTGTTAGGTATGATTTTATTTCATTGTTCGATGGTTTTTATTTTATATAATTGCAATCACCATTTTCCCGGCCTCTGTAGTAATGTGTGTACCTACTATAATTAGGTTAAGCGACAAATAATTGAGATAGGTAATAAATATCCACATCTCCTCCTCAAAAGTTAAAAGTTAGGTTATCTTAGCTTTACGAAGCGTAAACGCTTAACTTTGTTTACATCAGTGACATTCATGACTTTCAACGTCAGTTACCAAAAATGTGTTGTTCCCAGTAAAATAAATGAGTACCTCTAAAAATCCTTACTATGGCGTGGCCTAAAAACCAACTTGTTGGGCTATACAATAGTATACATTAGATTGTACTACAAGGGGAAGGGGCTAAAATAATCCATTATGGCACGAAGTGATTATTTGGGCTAGCGAATGCATCACTGCGATGACAAATAATCGTTTCGTGCAATGGCTTATTTAAGCTCCTTGTCAAATAAAACAATCTACTATAAGCATTGACTAAAACTACCAGTCACAGTGAAAATCCCAATCGCTTTAAGGCGCTTTCTGACACTATTTTCTTCCTTTTAGTATCGCTTTAAGGTTTGTTTCCCGTATTCATTAATGATTGGTTCATTTAGTATTTCGTTTAATCGTTTTTTTGTAAGCAACTATGATATTTATCATTTTGTTCATAAAACACAAGTTTTAAAATTTACTAATAATAGATAAAACTAACTATTCTCTGAAATTAATTATAATTCAAATAAAACGATTGCCTTAAAAATAAAAATAATGTCACTTCAGTAATGCTTCCCTTTCACCATCGACGCGTATTTCTGTATCAATCAAGGATAATATCATAGTAAATCCATAGGATATCATCGTAACCGTTTTATGATTGCTTATAATTTGTTAAAAATTAAATCTCCTTTACAAGATACCACTCGGTAAATGCTATTGTGCAGTTATTTTTCAACTTGTGGATCATGATTGATGAAGTGGCTGATAGATAATAGAAATGCCGTAGGTTTGTCCTTGGCTAGTTCAAGTACAAAGGGCAAAAAGTCCATTTTTAGTTTATCTACTATGTAGAAATTGATATAAAAAAATACTAATTATAATATTTGGTTATTATTTGTATGCGTAGGTATTTTCGTTTAGTTTAATACTTTGTTACATTAGAGTCCGAGCTAGCCCTAAGTTATCCATATTATTTGACATAAAAAGTACCAAACACTGCTATTTTTTTATACAAATCGAGGTTTACGTTCTCGACTATTCTCTCCTCCAAAACTTAAACAAACAATTTAGGTCAAAATTCCGCCGCAAACGGACGCCTAAGTACACAAATCCTATAATAATTTGTGCAAAAATCGAAACGGTCCGACACAGAATATACTACTTATTCCTATTCAGTTTCCAAAAAAATGTTACGATTGTTTAAGTTTTGGAGGTGAGAACGAAATCTCGATTTGTATAACCCGGTTACGTTTAGTTTGGACCTCATTTGTATCCGACGCAATAGTTACTAGGTGCAAACTGAACGTAAACTGATAGTATGGTTAAGTGAGCAGTGATATTTCCTCTTAACTAGTCATTCTATTTTAGTAGTCCTAATGTGGTAGGCGAGCCAATAGGCTAGTTGATCCGCCGGACGGCACTATTCAAATTATTTAATGTGTTAGGGTTCAGAACAAAAATATTCAAAATGAGACTCATAAAACCGGCCAAGTGTGAGTCAGAGTCACGCACGAAGGGTTCCGTACCATCAAATAAATAAAAAACGGCAAATCAAACACGTTTGTTTTAAAGGGTACCCCACTAAGATATGTATTTTATTCCGTTTTTAGTTATTTTTATTATAGCGGCAACAGAAATACATCGTCTGTGAAAATTTCAACTGTCTAGCTATCACGATTCATGAGATACAGTATGGTGACAGACGGACGGACGTTTGGACCCTTTATATACGGAACCCTAAAAATGTATGACGTCATACCTTCCCCTCCATACGAAGTGATTACCGCACTTTTTGTGTTCAGAAAGACATGCCACACAACACATACCGGTACGTAACCTACTGGTTGTCCGTAGGGTGGAGCTAAGTCCAACGGAAGTAAATCTTATGGCCATTGGGTACCCTACTATTTCATTTCATGTACCTAAATAAATAGTGTACATAGTCAAATGGGGTGTTACACTAGAAAGTCTATACTTTGTCGGGCACGCGACGGCTACCTTAAAAAACACACGGAAAGTCCAAAACTTCACAATCAATACAAAAATCAAGTCATAATACATTGACACCAAAAATTTACGTTTTAACTTCTTTATAAATATGTGGAGATTTTAGATATTATTTCTTCATCGTTTAATTATCACTAGACCCTCCACAGGTGTTTATCTTATGATATGAATACGTATTATCAGTCACTATGTAGGTAAATGTATTTACAATATTCTACTATACTACAGCTAGATCTAATTTAGACAGCGCCAGAATTATTTCCACCACTACATTCAATAAATGACTGGATTGGATCATCTGTGGATATTGGTGATGGCCGATCCCGAGTTGCTTTGACACGCTTCTGCCTTAACCGCAGTGCTAAACGCTGTGCTCATCCTGCGGGGACCTCGCTGTTGAACAACACAGGTCCAAGCTTAAGTAGTTAGTACACTTAGTTAAATTGTTGTTTCTGGGCTGGAAATTAATAGAGTGCGAGAAATGATTGTTGTTATTATACATTTTTTGTAGAGTATGTGTATGTTTGAATTATAGTTACGTCCAATCTCTCAGTAAATAAATAAGGTATTAGGGTAAATCGCCAATTACCAGTCACCTTTCAATAATTGGCTTTAAAAGTTATTGAAGGGTCACAGTAGTTAAACACCTTATACTAAAAATAAATTCTGTTTATAGGGGAACAGCTCAATTGACGATTTACTCTATACCGTATACGTCTGAGTTACGACTTGAACTACTTATGCTAGGTATACGTTACTTGTGGTAATAACATTGTATGTAGTGTCCCTGGCTTAGCAACACAATTTATAAAAATAGCAACTTCACTGTCTCAGCTACGAGGTTCAAACTGTAGAACACAAATAGCGGGCACTATAAATATTTACAAGTACCTACAGTGACGTGAGGTGCATGTTCACTTTTGTCGTATCTGTCCAACTTCCTCCTGGCGAGTTAGAGATATGGAAATGATGAATGCATGCCATAGGATATCAATAATTGCTGTGAATAGAAAAAAATATTAATTATGTTAAAGTAAATAAATAATTAGTGATAGACCCAATGAAAGACATTGTTCAAAAGTCTGAATATACACAATGGGATTTTATGTAAATCCTATGTAAATAAATATGTTTAAATATAGAATTAGATTCAAAATATACATTTATAATTTTACTTATCTTTAAATTACTTATCTTTGCATGCTTCTAAAGCATTTAATGTGAATAGGAACTGGGTATACAAGTCGATACTCATACATTATTTCATAGCCGAATTCGATTTCATGTCTGTATTAGGTAAAAACCGATGTATAAATAAAACTTAAAAAGATCATGTCAAGTTGAAATGTTAGGTAAAATATAATATTATAGGTTGGCCCGTAACTGCTTACCCGACCATGTGTATTAGTACCGCGTCCCTTGCAACTAAAACCATTTGGGAGGCCTAATGTATAAGTATCTAAACTTGGTTTTGATGATAGGTATTATCCGTTTCAAAAACAATACCTAGACCAGGATCTGCCAAGGAAAGCAAGGTGTACCATAATTATTTAACATAACAGAGCAGATCTTCTTGTCATGGTTTTGCTGTCATTCGTTTGAATTGTTGTATTATATGTATAATGTTATTCTAATTTAGCTATAGATATGAGGTCGTGTTCACCGGTCTACCCTATACCTAAACTGTACAGGTAGTTTAAGGCGATTTACCTTTCCTTCTATTCCTAACTAAACCGAAGCTTTATGGAAACCGACAATACAATCCGCGTCACGTCTTTCGCTACGTTCAGCTTCGGTATGGTGTATGTCAGAGATGATAAAATTGCGACAGAAAATTACTATAACAATAAATATGTATGGTTGTCGCTGTAGATAAACGGAATTGTCCCGATGTTACACTCAAAGCCCGTATCTGTTGATAGCGATAGATCACTTGTTCTTCGAGTTCAGGTTTGATTATAGATTTTTTATATGGAAAAAATTAGTTAAAACCTAGTATCGTATGAGATTTTATTTTCTCAAGGTATTGTCTTGTTTCACTCGATAAATTGCAAAGTGAGTAATTGTTTTGTTTTTTGATAGTAATTTCATATAAACTGCTATAAATAAAGTGACGCGTCGCGTCGAGTTATAAGTTGGTACCTATTATAAAAAAAAAAAACTTGAAGCCGCTTAAGGACGAAGGAGCAAAAACGTGGCACAAATAATGCGAAATCGTCTGTTGTGTTTGATATTCGTTAATGGTATTCGCACGCGTGAACAAGGTGTTCGAAGCATGTTTTTGTTTGTCCGTTCGGCCTATGGATCGCCCCATTTGCATGCGTGGATTTTGTGCGAATACAAAACCTACATTTGAAATTGTACCGTTCACGAACAGACGTAGGAAGATACATTTTTCACAACATGCAAGAAGGGCATTTCCTAAGTGCTTACCTTTACTTTTATAAGTTCTGCAATTTCCACCATAAGAATGAAAGGGGTGGCTTGGTTCGACCCTATAGCAAAAAAAAGACTCAGTACTTCACTATTGACATTTCTAATATTGTAATGTGGATTAGAATTTACCTATTTACAGCAATATTCAAGAAATTAATTAGATAATGTTCATGTTCAGTATAATTATGGCCTTGACAATTTTCTAATTTGCTCCACTAGGAACATAATAAAAAATGTTTATTAACATTTACAATCACAGATAAGTATCACGCTGTTTAATAAAATGTTTGGAAATTAATGGTGTTTTAATAGAAATATAAACGGGGTCGGGCGTCCGTTTTCTGTAAAGTTGGGCATAAGTCAGGAAAACGTAAAGGCCGGAGGATGAATGGGATACCTAATTGTAAGATTGTTATGGAATAAATTTCTTCTTTATCTTTAATTCTTCTTATTATAATATTATATTGATAATCGGTTTTCTATGGACAGGGGTTTTTATACAGGGATAGCTGACATCTAGAGAAGGTTATAGGATACTTTTTACACAGAAAAAAGAAAAGTTTTACGCGGAAGAAATAACGGACATCTTCTAGGTATGGTCCGTAGTGATTATATTCTCTTTGGTACGGTCATCCAAAAAAGATCTACCACTTTTCGGCTCTTATTTTATGTGAATGAAGGTACAAAGTACATTTACGTGATCTTTTCTAGAGATTTTAAGTTCCTAGGATCAGTAGTTTTGGCTCTACGTTGATGAGTGAGTCAGTCAGTCAGGACTTTTCCGTTTATATGTATAGATAGACCTCGCTTTGTTTCGAAAAAGCGAAAATTTGACTTTACAAGAGTTCAAGATACAGTGGATTAGACCGCTTGCTAATTACACCATCTGACTTTTAGACCACTTGCTACTTAGACCAGCTGCTTTTTAACCCGGTCTGCGTAATGTAGTTACCCAGGATCTTGCAACAGAAAAAAATAAGATGTTGCTTCTCATTGCTAAGCAGCAGCTTGGCTCACTCCAAGTTACGAAGTTTCTTTCCGGAAGGCTTGCCAACAGCAGGTCTAGAAGCTACAAAATGAACAAAGGCCCGACCTTCAAAGACAAGGCAGGTCGTTCTAAATGTGCCATTGCTAAAACTAAGAACAAGGAAAACCATGGCGTCTTACCACGCTTGAGAGCTGTTACGAGGCTGGGAGAGCTTTAAGTCTGCGAGAGATCTTGAAATATGAGCTACACGCTGTGTCCATGGATATTTACATTCCGGACAGATCTCTGAGGGGCGGGAAAAGTCTAATTTTTTCAGGCTAGTCACCGAAACAGTGGAATGTCCGCAAGTTCTTTTAATCACTTGTAGTTGCTGACCTCATTATTGCTGGTCATGGCCTTCGAGAAACTAAATGATGCCCATGCTTTCTTTGCAGTATGATAACGCATAAAAACTATAAGTGTAGGGTTCCAGAGAGTGGACTTAGTCTTCGACAGGTATAGGCCATTGCACATTTACATGTATTTATTTCTTCTTTGTGTCCCTTCATGTATTAATTTTTTATTTTATTTTTTACTTTTACTGGTCCCTTAGCATTACGGCTGCAACGAGACATAAGCGGTTATTATCAGCTCGCCAGATCCGGTAGATTATTGGTTCAAAAACCATGCCGTTCCTTAAAAATTACCTTCAAACAAGGTTGAGCTCGCAGGTTTTATTCCGCGAAATTATCGCCTTTGATTTGCAGTAGGTAGACGTCACCGCCTGAGATCGATACCTCAAAATTGCGTGCTACTCATGAGGAAACCGACGCAGAAGACTGGTTATTAGTGTTGTTGTTGCTTATGATTGATCATCATGATCATGACAATTAAGGGAATGCGTTAGAGCGTTAGAATATTCTGGAGTTCAACTCAGGCACTGGCTGTGATTGGAACGGCTTTATTTCAGGTAATAAAATAATTAAATTAATCGTATTTGTATTAAAAGCTTAATCGTTTGGGTTTCTAAAACATTTACCTAGACATTCCTTTCATTAAAAGTATTCCGTTTTCAGGTATTTGCAACCGTGGAGCATGGATGTGATACCTATTTCCGAAGCACTGTGAAATTTTCAATGGGGTCGGCATACAAAAAAAAGCAGTAAGGTTACGGCTGAGAAGTTCATGGTTCTGCTGCACAAGTCGAGTATGTGACGTTGCAGGCTATGCCTTGTTTGGCATCACACCAGCTCCTGAGTGTTTGCCCCCCACATCAGACGCAAATGTGGCAGTTTTAGAACGACCTGCCTTGTACAGGTCTTTGAAGGTTGGGCCTTTGTTCATTTTGACCTTATCGTAGTAGCTTGTAGAAATGCTGTTGGTGGGCCTTTCAGAAACAAACTTCGTTGCCTGGAGTGAGCCAAGCTGCTTAGCAGCACAATTTTCTTCTGTTGCAAGATCCTGGGTACCTGAATTTCTAGGGTACGTTTCTGGAGAATCCGGAGTAGAACTGAGCATTTTTAATGACTTCATGATCGGAAGCAAATCATTATTATTTTCTACGTCCCTTTTAGCCCGACCTGAATACAGTTCTGCGTGTCAATCTGACGACTGCTTATGACCGAAAGCCTCGTATGTCTTGACAGATATAACAAGCAGCATGCCAACAAGCAGCATGCCAACAGGACGCCAGCGTCCAGCGCTCCAGAGCGGCTGGATCCTGTGCGATGCCAATTATCCTAAAATAAGTGCACATATTTCACCGTCCCGAACATGTTTATCACATAGAGGTCGCTAAGGTGTAAAAAAACTTTCAAATAAACAATGCAAGATCGACACCCAAAGCATAAGAAAGAAAAAATTGGGCAAGTCCGAGCCCGACTCGCGCATGAAGGGTTCCGTACCTATACATATATATAATCTATAACAAGTTTGTTGTATGGGAGCCCCCCTTAAATATTGATTTTATTTTATTTTTAGTATTTGTTGTTATAGCGGCAATAGAAATAGGTACATCATCTGTGAAAATTTCAACTGTCTAGCTATCACCGTTGTTGAGATACAGCCTGGTGACAGACGGACGGACGGACGGACAGCGAAGTCTCAGTAATAGGGTCCCGTTATTACCCTTTGGGTACGGAACCCTAAAAAAAGAAATAAAAAATTCGTCAGGCTACTTGGAGCTAGGGTGGCGAAGTGGTTAACGCGCTGGGCCGGCAATCCAGAGGTACCGGTACCGGGTTCGATTACCGGTCTCTTCCACAAGGTAGCTCCTTTTTCAATTTTTCTTTAAGCTTTGATCTTTGTATCAATGTTTAGCAAAATAAAAATAAAAAAATGAAGTTCGGAAAGATATTACTCACAAACCATAAGGCGTACTGAAAAAGTTTATACACCATGTTATAGGAAATTTTATAGATATCATTTTTGTCCTTGACACTTTTTTTTTAACTGTAATACTTTTTGTTTGACACCGTAAAAACCGTGATTAGGGACATATTTTGAGGTAAAAGGGGGGGAAATGAGGGAAGGGGCAAAATTCGGCTTGGCAACATTCAGAATCGAATTCAGCAGGCTTTTTTACATCGGAATAGTCATGTTGCCAAAATGGCTCACAAAATGCCGTTAGTACGGTAAAGAAACCGTAAAAATAATTAATTCGGGTGTAGCACATTGTTACTATTGATTGTCAACAAAGAGACGATGGTGCCGACGATAAAATCTTTGAATCTTAAAGTCTAAATCTTTACGGTAGATGGCGCTACGATGCCACCCTAAGGCATGTTGAAGCAACTGGTTGAAAGATTCAATGGCTCTGACATCTGGTTCGTGGTCCAGTTGGTAGGACGCCCGTGTTGGCCCGGAAAGCCGTTGGAAACGCAGGTTCGAATCCTGTCCGAACCATTAAAATTTTCGCTTCTTTGTAAACATTTACGTTAGCAGACGTTACTGCTATAATAAAAATAAGTAAATATTAGCTTGATAATTAATATCGTAATTTTAGATTTATTTCTGTACGTAAACACTTGTAATTCCTACATAGTTCCTTTAAGTGACGCAGAAGATGCAATCGCTAGAGGGTGCTGTGTTAGATCAGAGATCACGAACCTATGTATATATGAAGCTGCTGCTCCTCCCTTTTACACTCCATACTGAGGTGATTGTCATTCACTGTTAACAATTTTTAGGCGATTTGAGTCCACATACCTATTCCTTGATTTCTGACTTATTTGTTTATATTATATTCTTTGGTATGGAATTGATCGAGTATGGAGGGTAGAGATAAAAAATGGAGGGTAACCCTAACCATAGAGTATATTGAATGTGACCCTAACCCTCCATATTTATGATTAAGGCTCCTCTAACACAATGGGCCATGATAAGGGACGCAGCTATACGTTAGAGGAGACAAGCGATATTGCTGTCTTGTCCTCGTATAGCTGCGTCCCTTATCATGGCCCATGATGGCCCAATGTGTAGAGGATCCTTTATGATTTTATAAAAATGGCACATGTCAATTGTTAGTTTGACATGATATATTGTTTATAGATTGTACATTGCACACGGGGGTAAGAATGTGTTAATTTGATATAGAACCAATGTCCAAACCCATCATTATTTTTTTCGCTCTTATATTCTATGCTACAACAGATGAAGACATGGGAGACAATAGGGACAGACTTGTGTTAAAACCTGCAGAGTTGGCCGATCTAATATTCAAAGAGCAAATGAAAACTGGTTTTAATAAGGCTATGTGTAAAAAATGTGGGCATGTAGGCAGTGTTACGAATACTGATAATAATCTGTTGATTCCAAGCACAATAGGTAAGATATTGAATAATTTGTTAGTGATCAGTATAAATAAGTAGCCAGTTTTTGTTGTTTCTCGCAATAATTCCAATAAAATAACTACAGGAACCACTTCATAATTTCAGAAGAAAGTGGTGATGACGTTGAGGTGTTAAGGAATCGTAAAATATGGAGTCGCTGGAGTAAATGGAGTGGCTGTTCTGCGAGCTGTGGCGGGGGTTACGTTACGCGACAGCGCGAATGTGTGTCCGGTCTTTGTGCGCCCGGCGAGCGCGAGGAGCAACGCCGCCCTTGCCACAGCACGCCCTGCATGCAAGCAGACGAACCACACGATTCAGAATAATCTGGTCTTTGTCTACTGGAGAGGCTCTTCTGTGACGCGACAGTACTTACGCTGCGCTGCCTGCGCTCGTGTGTCCGGGTTCTGTGCCCGCGGCGAACGCGAGGCGCAGTGTCATCAAACAACACGCCTCAGAATAATCTATTCTACTCAATCTTAAATTTATTGAATTACCTAAGTTCTCGTCAAACGTAGCGTTATAATAACTTAATACCGGTCCCCTCCACACACCATCTTGTTTATCACTGTACTCTGTGTTCCTAAATCATTATTTACTTGTCCTTATATGCACCATGCTTAAGTATCGCAGTACCTCCTATGATTGCATTCCTCTAAAGCAAATTCGTAATTGATACTGTTGATTCGTTAGACGGTGGAATGCAATCACAGGTGCTTGTTACGTTATTGTACCGTATGTTAAATCCTTTTGTATTACGCTGTGGTTGCTGACGGTGCGGTTCCTGTAATGAAGTGATTGGGAACAATTTTAAGCTTAGTCTGTTTATTTCTATTAAGTAAATATTAAATATATGTAATTTAACTTTTTGTATATTTATAATAATCGGTTTACCTACAATGGCAGTGCTTCTTAAAGTGACACACCTACTCAGTTTACGCCAAACATTTATTTTACAGAGTAGGTAGGTAAATAATGCAGTAGTGATTCGCCGATCTGAAGTGATATCACATATGAATATTATGAATATATTATGGTATGGGTATATCGCAACTTTATTTAAAGATTTTCGGTATAAAAGAAAATATTATCGTCGTTTTTGGATATATTATATTTTTTACCTTAGGTATTTTATTTTAATAATCTCAAAGATTTTCTCTAGTGTGGTATTTTTTTTTATTGAATACCTACCTAGAATGTTTTTTTGTCAGAATACGTGTGTGGTACAAGATGAGATGACACAGGATATTTGAAATCTATTAGTAAGTATTCATAAGTTCTTTTATGACATGTTAAATTGTAATTTACCTATTAACAACATTCGTTTGTAAATACATTTTTAACTTTGATTTTCTAATTTTCAATTTAAATTTTGAATTTTTAAATGATTTGCGTGTGGTGTCTTTGTATATACGAGTAGCTTAAGAATAAACAAATACGCACAGAACGAGAGTGTTCTGTTCATGCACAAATTTGGGAAAGATGAAACCGCTTTTGGTTTTATGAGTGCAGAATGAGTGTCAACAGAGACGTTTTGCATTGTGACCACATAATACTTAATTTGTTAATTTGTAACATTGACGTTGTGAGGTTGTGACAGATGCGGACGAAACTTAGCCCGTATGGCTAACCAAAACTGGCTTCACTTTCAAGTTTTTCGAAATGACGAGGATGGGGTTGAAAATGTAAAAAAAACTGCGTTTTCGTATCAAGCTCGCGAGGTCTATACGTACAATTCACAGAGCCACTAGTGTAGTAGGTATAAATAAACTAAATGTTTCCAAGTAAGGTAACGTTATTGGTGGTTAAAGAAAGTCACCCCATACGCATACGCACTCCCTAATAAATGTGTCACACAAAAAAGCAGTCAGGCCTAGGCATTTAGTAGGTACAATAAATAGCGTACCTAGGGGTGGCTGGACAATGACCTGCGGGCGGAGCACAATCCGCCCGAAACGCCTTCCGGGGACGCACCCCACTTGATGATTTACATTTCAATCATTGGATAGGGTTCAGCTTGCACGCAACACGCTTGCTACGATGCAAATATAATTTGTATATGTTCACCTCACCTCATAGTGAACGAAATGCGATTTTGTTTTAAGCGAGAGTCAAAAAAAATATACCTGGGAACATACCTAGATTATTCGAAAATGCCTGAACCGATTAGTATTTTTATTTTGTTTGAAAATACCTATAAACTTTTTTAGTCCTAATATCATAGCTTATCTTTTATTGACGTCGGTTATTTTTTGTTAAAATTTGAATAATTAACATGAACTAACCCTGGATAGTTTGTTGAGCTGAACTACCGTGCCCCCGGATTTTCCATGAGTATCAAAATAAATTCGTGTTAGTAACATAGTATTATGCCTTTAACGTATATGTGTATAGCTTATAGTAATAAAATGTTGTGCAGTTATTTATAGCCCATTTGCCCTCGTCTGGGAGATTGAAAAACAAGAAACGTTTCAGTTATGATTTACATATTTTTTATTGGGCTCGTTTCTTCCGTGAGTGTGCTTTGTGAGCAAAGGTCACGTGAAAAATTCCCTTTTAACGATGACGACGAATTAAATCAAGCTTTGCGTCTAGTTAGTATACTTAAATCAGGTATGAGAAAGTATGAATTCGTAAGAGGTTTAATTGCCATAAATCGCCTGCCTAAATTTAATTATGTAAGTACCTTTTCAGAATACGTCAAGTTGTTACGAGAACGCTCAAGAGCTCTCGAGACTACGGCGGTTGTTGAGGAGTCTACCTGTGCGATGACTACGGGCAAGGTTGCAGTGAATCAAACGGCCAGCTCTACACGAAATGAAACCAATGAACCCTTTACTTTAAGCGAGATGCCATACACAACATCATCGGGTACACCCTAATACTAACCTATAGTTATTTTATTATCAATTTCTATAATTAGAACTTAAACCGAAGTTGCTTTTAAATTTAGGTGCTACATTGAATAAACGGTTTTTACGCCCATTTCTTTGTTTTTTCTCTCCTAGTATAGCTTGTGGCAGTTTAATGCCTTTGTAATTGGAATGTTAAATGTTATTCATTCATTATTCTAAACTAAATCTATCAAAGTAGCCCCATTATTCCTAAAGTCACTCCGGTCCGTAGTACTTAGTAACAAATTTTCCATACGATACGTACAAAACATAATTTTGTGTATGGAATTCAAAATAACTTTTTCCTCGTAGCTAAACTGACTAGCCAAACTGTGGCCGTCTGGCCACAAATAATTAAATTTCCTATTGGTCAACTATTATTGTAGATAGTAGAATTACGCAATGCGTAATATTCAGTTCAGTTCAGTAGGTATATTCAAATGCCCGAAGGACAAACCGCGTAAGATAATAAGAGCTCCGTCTAATTAGTGAAAAAAAAACTACTTTTGACGGAATCAGTTAGCCATACTTACTTTGACCAGCTTTATTGGGCAATAGTATCGCCATTGTCTAATTATCCGTGTTTTCGCAATATTACTAGAATTTTCGCGAAAATTCCATTCATCATATAAACTCAGTCGATGCAAAACCGACTAGTTTATTTAAAATTAATTTGCAAGTAGGCGGTTTTTGTGAGTATCTACGAGTATATTTAATAGCACTTATGTAAATCACACTTCTCTCTATTGATGCACGTTTTCTTCACTTTATGGCAATTTAAAAAATTATAGAATTATTAAGTATAGGTAGGTATCATCAGATTATGATATTTGTTATATTTTAGCAGGTTCTCGTACAGAAGTAGATAGAGTGCGGACATCGACAATTGAAGAGACCAGACGTTTGGGTGTACCTCCATTTTGGCACACAGCAAGGCGGCCCATTCGTGCCAAAATGTTCAAACCGAGGCGGTGGCCACGCCTCAACAATACCAGTACCGACATGGCTATGCCATTTAACAACATGGCTCGGTCCATGCCGAGACCATTTCCTTTACGTCGGCGAAGATTAGGTACCTGATCCTCTAATGCCTCAAAATAAGATTCATTTTATTGTTTCATCAGAATTCAATGGTTTATGTCACCATTAATATGGATCACGTTACAGGATTTTGGCGAAAAATGTATTCAGATTACTTCGGTAAGTAGAACTAAAAGTAATAAAAATTATATAATAGGCGTGCGGACAATTTTTTAGGGTGTCAATCGATTCTATTTTTTATTGGGATCAAATGTCTATATTGGACCACCTACACTTAGACTGCTCTAAGTCAGAAATGACCGTCAAAGTTCAACATTCCTACAGAGCACTAAAAACGCTCTTCTTCCATACAATTGGCGTACCTACCTACATATTATGACGTCATCTGTGGGATGGGTACCAATATTTGTATGGAGTCAACAAATAATTTGCCATTTTCACCGTGAAAACACCGTTGTTTTGTTGAATTGTGAGTAATTTGAAAACTATTTCAAAATGTCTTTTGGATTAAAAATAAATATCGTACCGTTGAAGTAATATAAGTACCTACATATATATATCAAAAAATATATTTTTGTTTTTATTTTTTTTCTTTGTTTCATGTCATTGAGATAACTTTATTCATAAAACTACACTATGTTGTATAATTCAACATCAGCCGCATCCCCTATTCGTGCTGTCAGTAGATGAGGTATAGGTAGATTAGTGGGACACTAACAATGGCACTTAGCACTACATAGACATCGGAGTAGTAATCGAGATCCCTTACAAAAGAAAAATAGCCCTCTGGACTGGACCTCGTATTGACGTGGTGCTTGTGCCCTATTCCCCCCAGTCCCCACCTATGGGGCCTTAGTGAGGTCTAATTGGGACTTGGGGGCATCAGTGCACTGAACCGATAGATAAAAACAAAGCCATATTTGCAGGCCATTTCTAAGGTCTATTTCCAGTTTCGGTCACAATAAGAACGCTGTTCTATAATAAGTACATACTTAATATGTTTGCTATCGTCGTTCCAATAGTAAACTTGCGAATCAGATTTTTTTGCGAACTATGAAATTTTGCCTAAAACAATACAGAATTAGGTCTAGTCAAAAGAAAAAAGATTCGCAAGTTTACCATTGAAACGATGATCTTTGTAATTTTTCAGATTTTCCTCCTCGACGGTTTTATCGATATCCCGGTACGTCAAGATAACTTGATAATTTCCTTCCATAAAATACTAATCTTAAATGTAGAGTATGTCCTAAGGTCTGTCAATATACAAGAATTACGTGTATATTTTTCCTTTTTAGGCTTCCGTACCTCCGAATGAAAAAATGCGGAACCCTTATAGGATCACTCGCTTGTGTTTCTGTCCGTCTGTCACAGCCAATTTGCTTGGAATCTACTGGACCGTTCAAGTTGAAATTTGGTACCTACATATATTATGTAGATCCTGTGACCCAAACAGCAGGGCTAGCATATCTTGACGCGACTTCGCTTGTCTCGCGACTGAGCGTCAGCTGTCATGCTCGCACAGTATTGAAAGGAAAGTGACAGGTAGTATTTGTCGCGCGGCAAAGAGTCGCGTGTCATAGTTGTGCTAGATGTGCAGGGACGTAATAATGTAAATAAATGAAATTTAAGTATAAGGGTCACTTTTGGGGGGTGATTTAGGAAACTAAAATCTCAAATTTCCAAAATTGTAGCTCATGATTATATCAAATTAAAATTAAGGCTCAATGTGAAGATTTAAAATGCATTTTTTGTACTTGCGTACTTTAATCTGTCAATTATAATTTCACAGACAAAATCACAATAACGCACTTTTTAATCCTGTACCAAAATTCTATAATAGGTACTCTATGGTACTGGCTACAGAACTTTAATATTTATAAGACATATCTCTCCACTCAACTCTAATAATTACAAAAAGAAAACATTGAAATTACTTGTCAAAAAATTTAACCAATCACAAGGCACCCGCCCTGACCATCGTGATTATATTTTTTTTTAATAGGCCTGTTTTAGTTGAACATAAAAGGTCACATCAAAAATAAAAATTCATAGTGGGGAATGACGATTGAAGTAAAAAATGTTTTTCTGTGTTTTGCTCGTATAAAAGTATTGAATGCAATAGTTACACAATTAGGTCTTAAAATCTCGTACCTTACTTAGGACACTCGGCAAGCGTCGTGACCTAAACGCGGTACTCGACTTTAAGAACCTTCATTGTGCAACAATTGCATAAAATACTATTGTTCTATTGGTACGCGACCCTTAATACGCGAGCTCTATTCGCACTTCACCGGTTTTTTTTTTATATAGCACCAAATACGCGGCGGAGAATGTTTGGTACCAAGGGCACTACTGATCCTGCCCGGACTATTGCACCAACAAAGAGCGATACTAGAAGTACAGTAAGATCATCTGCAGCCACTAGAAAAAACGGAGCAGGTTCGAGCACCAACCGTTTCCAGCATTTAACAAAACCTTCACGCACTACTAAAACAAGTAAGACAGAATACCTTGACTTTATTTGTTTGCTACACTAAATGTATTGAGCCAGTCTTGAATGCTATTGCGTTTTATTGAAATAGCTCTCCGCTACGGGTCACTTACATTACATTACTATTCCTTCCCCGATTACTCAAAGACGGCTAGATTATTTTGAAAAAGATTATTTCTTTGCTACAAGGGGTTTTCAGTGGATTTCTAGTTGATTTCAGTGATTATCATGAGATAATCACAGTTGAATTTTTCACAGATGATATTTGTTGTTATAGCGGCAATAGAACTACCTATTGCCGCTATAACATAAACAAAAAAATATTTAAGGGGGGCTCCCATACCTACAACAAACTTGTTATAGATTATGGTACGGAACCCTTCATGCGCGAGTCGGACTCGCACTTGCCCAATTTTTTAGTAACTTGAGCTGTTCCTATCGCAAGGTTCATTTGGTGACGTAAAATTTCGCTGAAATGATTTTTATAAAAAAAAAATATTGTTATCAGTTTTCCTTTTAAAAAGAACGGACGCCATTTAAAATACTATGTACATATTTAAAAAGTCAAACAAATAATCAATTAAGATTTTAGCTTGTGCACTTACGTGGCACGAAATATTTATCCCACGTTGTAATTATTGAAAGTCAATATTAGTAGGCACTTATCATAATTCTATCCATTTCTGATCTTATAAATGTTGATATACAATACACAAAATTTTGAATATAATAGCTGTTGTACCTTTATAAATATATATTTTTCAGATATATTATTATCTAAGAAAACGCCAAAGTCTGTACACTCTAATTCACCTAAAATGATCAACGATCGAGTTCAGGCAGAAGTGGCTTCAGAGCTGTTAAAAGAATTCAAGCAGATGAATATTACGCTAAGTCCTAAAGTACGAAAACAAGTGAAGAGAGCTGGATTATACTTAAACTGATAAAAAAATGGTTAGTATAAGATACGATCGTTCGTAAAAAAATCTGCCTGATAGTTCACCATTTCCAAAAGAGCAAAAATATTCGGTTGATTATTGGCGCACCAGAGGGATGTCGGAATATTTTGTCAATAAAATAATAAATAAGTACACACAATATTCTGTTACGAAATTATAAACCAATCACTGAAAGAACTTTTTTAATCATAATTCCCAAACAACAAGTATGGGATTTGACAAAGACACTCCTCTCTCCTTACACAACACAGCAAACGAAAAGTGCCTATATAGCACCGAAGCCAGCAAGGAAGTACGGAAGAGTTCTACGTGGTTCTCAATGCCTGACGTGGATTTGCTCGCTTCGGTGAACTGGTTACGCCTCGGTATTTCTTCGGGTAAACCGAACGTTTTGTCGGTGCAGTTGCGGACGGAGTAATGATGACGAACAATTACTGGAGATATATCCTGACGGACGGCACGGTCGACACTCGACACTTGGCGGATTGTCCGCTTACGACTACTTGCACAGACACAATCACGTAGCCACGATCATTCACGTGCCACTTGCTGTTTAATACGGTCTTATGAGATCTGAAGTGCAGTACTCTACATGCGAGTTTCATTGTTCTGTCACGCTCTGTTGGGGTTGATCTATCATCACAGACTGGACTATTGAAATCAATAAGCCTGATATCGTGCTGAGAGATGGATCCAAGCGCCAGGCAGTGCTAGTTGAGATTATTATGCCAGGTATTGAGAACCTGAAGGCCAAGGACGACAAACTAAGCAACTATTAGATGACCCCAGATCGATAGTCGTTTCGGCGAACGAACTTATGGCGAAGAGACTCGACAAACACTCAGGACACTCCTGAGTGGCCATCAACGGCCGGATTCAGAAGTCGTACACCTGAATACCTACGAGTACTCCGCGCATTCTCAGGAGGTTCTACTCTCTGTGGCCCTATAACCACCGGTAGTCGGCCCTGCGCTGCTGCCGGCGGCACCTTAGGTTTTTTATAATGTGCTTATAATGTAACGTAGTCAAAATAAAATAAATAAGTAAGTGAATTAATAATACAATTTATATTGAACGGACAATTTTATTAACTAACCTAACAAATTTAGAACTCAATAACCTTTGTGAGAGACTGAAGTTGGAACTAGGTATAATCTGTATAACATATCCAGGCCCTCACTCCGTAAATACAATTAATGAAAATGGTCTGAATGACTTCGAGAAAAGGATGGTACGGCGTGCCGTTTGCGTTTTGCTCGACTTGGCGGGGGCACTGCCGTGCCCCCAGATAGATTATTTACAGTAAAAAACAGATGACGACGATATTTATGAGGTTCATAAAAAAATAAAATAACCACACGCCTATTCTAGATTACGTAGGTACGTGTGCGTGATGCAGATATGCAGTTATGTAGGTAAGTACGTAGGAAAAGCTAGAAAAGAGGCATTACTCGTATAGGAGAAGTTCAAGACGACCTGATGATGATGAAGCTCAGAGGAGATACCAGCCAGTTTGCATCAATTGCCTAAATGTAAATTTTTACAATTCCGAGTATTCTATTTTTTTGGGCTCTGGTAGTTAAGGACCTCACAGACACACTCCTCTTTAAGCCCTGGTTTAATGCTTTCTTATTATAACTTGTCGGATACATAAACCTCTAACCATAGTTGCTCATCACAAGAAGAGAGCTTTTTGGTGCAACCTTTTCTCCTCACTTCACTTGGCTTTAAAGAATCTGAAGACAAGCTAATTGGTTTCCGTTCTTTTACAAATTTATATACTACTGTGTTACAATGGCGTACGAGTAATTTTAAATGGGATTTATACTTCGTCGAGTACATTTTGTAAGTTGGTTAACTACATATTACTCGTAAACTTATAAAGCCTGCTTAGCTGTGTTAATTTTCCTTTTCATTTCATTATATATACTACTACAACTTATGAACGACGCCAGCAATGAACTTGGCGCACTTTAAAGCTTAATATTTCCCAAATGGATATCTTTATTGAAAAGTTATTTTCAGTAACCCACAATATTTTATTGTAAACTAGCGACCCGCCCCGGCTTCGCACGGGTGCAATGCTATATTATGCATGTACATATAAACTTTCCTCTTGAATCATATATATATCTATTAAAAATAACCGCACCAAAATCTAAGCATACATAGGGAATAGGGACAGACAGACAGCAGGTTGTTTTATACTATGTAGTGAAGACCTATCCAAAGATATCCCACACCTTGGGGTAGCTGAATAAAAAATACATCCGCGCATAAAGAGTACAGGTACCCTAAAAAAAAGATTTCTTCAAGGTTTTATTCTACCGCTCCGTCAGCGTGATTGATAAGTATATCCGTGTCAAATTGCAGCTTTCCAGTACACACAGTCTCTGAGCTAAGCTGCGGACAGACGGACGGGCAAAGCGAAACTATGAGGGTTCCTTGTTGACCGCAACTAAACGGTGGCCGCCGTGTTCATACTTTAATGTTCTGCCGTACCATATCGTTGGTGCGCGCGGGTCGCCTTACATGCTCCGTCTAGTGGGGGTTGTCTGTGACTAGAGCAAAATATATATGTACCTACACGTACAAGTGTTTTGAGACCCACCACACATACCTTAGATACGCGTTTGTAAGTTTTCTAATAAAGTATTTAAAGCATTCCGAGCAGCAATGTGCACGCATCATGTTGCCAGCGTAAATTGCAGTCTACAGCTAAGTAAGTACTATATATTCTGGGAATGGAACCGAGCCATAAGTAAGAGGCATAGGCGTGAATTAGCAGGAAGATGTCATGTCAGGGGTGATGGTTGTGTCAAAGCAGTTCTAGACCACAATTTATGAAGAGGACGTACCTATCTACTTACCACCTAGCTACGTTTACGGTGTCCTGGCCATTTGACCAAAAGTCATTTCGCAAAATTACACTTGACAAACAACGTTTTGCAAAAAAATGTTTCGCCAATTGATCATTTTACTACAATTCATTTTACAAATGACTCACTTTTCCAAATGATCAACAGTTAAATTTACATTTTATAAATAATTATTTGACAAAATGATCATTTAGCAACTGAGTTGTCAGACAAAACTACTCTTGGTCTAAAAACGTTTGGTAGATACAATGTATTATTTGACAAGTGTTTCGTTTATTAATACATCTAATAATAGATATGGTATGGGTCAAATTGATACCTACACATTATTTGGAAAATAATTATTTATTATTAGGTTAGGTTCGGGTTTGAACTACGTCCCCCAACAAAAATGAATTGCTGGCAGAAAAATGAGGTGGTTAGGTTAGGGTTTAAACTGCGTCCCCAAACAAAAACGAACTGCTGGCAGAAAAATTAGGTTGTTAGGGTTCAAACTGCGTTCCCCAACAAAAACGAACGGCTGGCAGAAAAATTAGGTTGTTAGTTTAGGTTAGGGTCAAACTGCGTCCCCCAACAAAAACGAACCATAAAATAGTAGCGGAATAAATTACCCAACTAAAGATTACAGACTAATTCATAATTTTTGAAAAAGAAGTACCATTTATGAAATAACATTTTGACAAATGATTAATTTGCGAAACACATTAAATGGTGAATGGAAAAATGGTCAACTGTTATTTTATTATTTAACACATTTATCAAGTGTAGTGTTTGCTAATTAATCATTTGCTAAGTGAGTTTTTATAAGATGATACTTTGTCAAATGTGTCGTTTGCCAAATGATTATTTGGTGAAATGTTGTTTGTCAAATAGCCATTTGTCAATAATTTTTTGGGTCAAACATTAGTGAACCTACGTTTACAAAATGTAATTTCACGCGGTGCCAATTTTATGATAATAGGTACGAGAACAGGTTAGGGTCGGACTGAGCCCGCTCCACAAACGATATGGGATATAATACCTAGTTTTACAGTAACGATGGACTGGACATCAAAAACTTACCATAATTTCACTATCAGTTAGGCTAAGATCTTTAATATAACTGATGAAATAATATGAATCCCGTGTGCATGCCTACGTGGTCTCTCGTAGCAAAGAAAGAACCTCAGCTATGTACAGAGTTTAAGTAAGTTTTATGAAAAAAAAAAAAAAATTTCTTCATGATTTAATAAAAGTTAGAGTTTAATAGGGCTTTTAATTAGTACCCTGTACGTATACCATGTGTACGAAAGTACTCCTGCTATACGAAAGTTTTCCACATTTTTGGCGTGCCTTCGTACAAATATCTGATCGTAGAAAAATGGCGATAACGCCAATAACTGTTTAACCAAAAAAAGCCAAAAGTGGCAGAATAATTTCAGACTTTTTTGTAACTAACTAAGATATATTTGAATATTGGCTAACTTAGGTGCATAAACTAGATAATTTTGACTTTCGAATTAACCATGGAGTAAAAAATATCTAATGTAAAAAGTGTACGAAGGGCGACCACTTTCCCTATGTATGATGTATGAAAATAAGGACGACGCGGTTGGCTAAGTTTGTAGAGACCTGACTACTGACTACTGAGCCGGCGGTCCCGGATTGAAATCCCGACCAGGGCAAATATTTGTGTGATGAACTCGAATATTTGTGCTTGGGTCATGGTTGTTCTATGTATTTAAGTATACCTATATTTATCTATATAAGTATGTATATTGTCGTCTGGTACCCATAACACAAGCATTCTTGAGCATAATTTGGGACTATATAGATCGATTTGTGTGAGGTTGTCTGATATTTATTTAAGGATGAAGTCCAACTTGTATTTTATTATTTTATAAGAGTCTTGTCACGTGTTAAGTTTTTATCGATTTTATTTGCCAACCAATATTTCCTTTATCAAACAACTTAAAGGTTACATCATTACATGTACCTACAACACCAGCGAGTGCTGTTTATTCGTGGGCTAGTTTTTACCTAGTCAGTCTTATGTAGCATGAACGAGAAAATGCCTGAGTTATGATGAGTATTTTTTTTCTTGGACTTATATTTTATTTAGTGGCCACCCCTTGCCCCGGGTCGCTACAAGCGATCAATGACGCTCCCACAGAGTCAGACGACGACAAATTAAACCAAGCCTTGCTGTTAGTGGATCTGCTAAAATCAGGTACGAGTCTGCTAATTTATTTATTTAATCTTTATTGCACAAAAGAAAGAACTTATCGTACAAAAGGCGGACTAAATGCCTTAGGGCATTTTCTACCAGTCAACCATTGGGCTAAGCAGATAAATTGTGGGCGGTGCAACTAATTTAAAACAATTTCAAAATATATATACTTAGATAAATACATATTTCTATAGGATATATACAAATATATACATATATAAATAAATAAATACAGATGAACAAAGTAATCACTTTCAGATAGGCTATGAGTTCACATTTCTGCCAGCAAATAGATCACATAAAGCTTTTTTGAAAGCATACTTGGTCGGTTGTGTTCTAATCAGTCACCACACTATATTATTTATTTACCAGTGGCTTAGCTACGTGATCAGAGGCCAGGGGCTCCAGGGCAAAAAAATTGCCGATGAATTCTTCTTTTCTCTTCTTCGCTAACGGTCAGCAGTGTCATTGACAGCACTTTCGCTTGTCAATGCCATGGCATTGATAGCGCTTACGCTGCGTTCAGTCATGGTTCAGTCTAAGAGTGCAGCCGGGTGTGTGCGGTTCACCGTGGTGACACCTATAGGTTTTACCGGAAGACCAGCGCTGGTTCTCGAGCCAGCATTTATGCATGCATGCATATGCATTTATGCTGTGGTGTGACTTATTCGTGGCATGCACATCAACGATTTTATTTTATTTTGTTTCTAATATGTGTTGTCCACTTAACGAATACATTTTTATTCTATTCTATTAAGGTAGCTGACGCAACTGGCATTCATAGCAGTAATAAGTACGTGAGCTGATAGAATGTGAGTCAAGTTTTATACCTGCCCGTCTAGCACAACTTGGCTTCGCGACTCTTGTCGCGCGCCATGGCATCGCTCGTCACTCTCTCACAGTGCTGTAAAGAAAGATACAGTTAATATTTCTCGCGCGAGAGAGTCGTGCGTCACAGTTGTGCAAGAGGTGGTCTGATGCTCGCTGTTATATGAACGAGATAAAAACCTCTCCGATTATACCCAAACCGGAATCCCAATCTAGGAAGTCAACGGACTGCATGTGACTTTCAGGCGGAATGCATTTAGATTCGTACTACGTCTACGTAAGGATTTATTATCATCTACTGTTGCAGAGTATCTCAAGTTGCTGCGAGAACATACAAAAACGACTGAATATCAATCCACCAGTGCGATGACTATTCGTGATAGCTCTGCAAATATTACCTACAGCTCGACACTTAAGAACACCGGACTATGGATGCCTGAAGCTTCGAGTGAGTGTAGCAAGAATTTACTTACTGATGATAGGTTAGTGTGTGGATAGATTAAGGATTGGGTATAACCGTCATGGCACTGACTTTTGTGTGCATTCAAAGTTTTATGATCTCCATGCAAATAATCTTGCCGGCATACCTACGCCACGCGCGTTTCCTGTTCCCAATTTTTTTTTTAACAAAAATAGAACCGAGTTCAAAAAACTGAATAGCCAAAAATAACCCGTTCATGTACAGATTACATTTGAATCACCTTTTGAAGTCGGTGCCAAACCACTAAACCACTTACCATGAAAACAGGTGCCACACATGAAGCCTTTAATGATATTCGGTATACGAGTATTTTTGTCCGACAAAGGAATTTATCGCTCGGTTCGCGCGCTGTTGTAGTCGAAGATCTAACCTAATAACTAACCCATTAATCTAGTTTACTGGTAGCAGTTCGGTTCTGAAGCTTCGCCGTCTACTACCGCGGCACGCTTGCTTCGCTCACTCGGTTCGCGCGTTGTTGTGGTCGCAGTTCTAACCTAACCTAACCTACTTTACTGGTAGCAAATCGGTTCTGCCGCTTTGCCGACCGCTGCCGCGGTATGCTCGCTTCGCTCGCTGGGTTCGCGCGATGTTGTCGTCGCAGATCCTAATAAAGTAAGAGAAATGCAGTTGTAGAGAAAAGATAGGTAATTTTAAAACTAATAACCTAACCCATTAATCTAGTTTACTGATGGTAGCAGTTCGGTTCTAGTAAGTTTATAGAGCTGCGGCTCACAACTCCTCTGGGAGTCACATCAGGTGCACGCGGAGCTGTTTAGACCTGGAGAGCGGGGAGAGCCAAAGACTTGCTTAATTTGGCATTTATAAACTATATTTGGTAGTGTGTCTACATTTTAAATCAATCACAGTGGTATAATTTAAGGTGGTAATATCGCAATCATTTGGTCGTCAAAATATGGTGCTCATTTAGGGTGGAGCTAGACGAGCGTATTTTTTTGAAGTTTGATTAATGTGACGTCATCACGTGACGCGCCACAAATTACGCGACACAAAAATGAAAAATTACGCTCGTCTGGCATCACCCTTACTTGGTGTTCGAATACAATTACAAGTGCAGTCATGACTAAAAAAGTAATATTTTTTGTGGTCAAAATATTTGTTGCCGTTTAAGATTAATACTCAGCCAGCAATTGCCTAGTTCCCTCGCTTCGACAATAATGTACTATTAATTGACAGAAGCCGACTCACAGGTGGGCGTGGCTACAGCTTCACACAGAGGGTCTGAGGCATCCCAGCAACTTTCGTACTATCCAGTATCAAATTCCGGCATGCGACACGGATTCGAGGTAGCCCTAGCGACCTCGAATCCACGTCAGATGCCGGAATCTGATACTGCCGTGCCAGACCAAGGCTCCAGACGACTCTACGATGCAATGCTACCTTCGCAAGGGCCATATGTGTTTCCATATTCTCGCCGTAAGTTTGACAGTGTCATATGATTATCCTTGAGTTCAGTTATTGGGGTCTTAAAATTACTGATTCGTAAATAAGATACTTCATACATGATAATTGATAAAATAATCCCTGTATTTAGAACGTCCGATATAGTTTCAATTCTTGCTGCTGGAAAGTTACATCTAAATATACCTACTATTACAGATATGAAATGAAATGATCAAACGGCTTGACTTGACCGAATTCAACTTTTTTGTTATACGGGGAGCTGGGTAACACCAAATGATTATAGATCTTTTTTTACCCGACTACGGAGAATAAAAAAGTTACCCTTTTTTTCTTTTACGCGGACGAAGTACGCATGCACTTTCTCTTCTAGTAAACATTTTAAAACTTTAGTTTCTTATTGCACAGACAGCTAAGTATATTGCGGGTAGTTTAATCGGTATTTCAAAGCAGGCTAAAATTATAGTAACTTGCGCATTTACTTATTACAGCGTATTTTCGGCGCAACTTCCCCGACTACTACTACTACTATGGTTTGTACAATACAACATACATCACGAGTATAACATTATCACACTAACTATATATATCGCTATGAAAATATCGCTCACGGAACACATATTTCCTACCTTGGCTAACAATCTACTCAGAAGGTATCAATTAAGTCACAAATCGCATGATCCCATCTGTGTACGTATATTGAATTTACGTACCTACTTAAATACATTAAAATTACTTATTATTATTATTTATTAATTATACAACACAGATTACATATAATCTAAAGCCCTACGAAACATGCTGTCTTCCTGGGAGCGCCACTGAACGCAATTGAATGTGAGTTGAGAGTTGATGATAAATCTACACATACCTACTACAATAAATAAACGAAGCATTGTATATGTATATAAGTATGTCAATATGCGTGTTGTTTTATCGTGGATGCGATATTTTCTATGGAATCTTCAAATTATACTTTTGTAAGCACCCTCGGAAATAACGAACACTTTGGAACTGTAATAATGTTTATTTCACAATTACTTTTAACTTGTATAATCACAGGTGATTAACTTTCTAATTACAACTAGATAAACACAGTTAGATAGATCTATCCCGTTTCACCGTCCGACCGAGAATGCCCGTGCGCGCCAACTCACCCCACTCGCTATACCCGCCGTCGGTCATGACGTCACCAGAATGGTCAATACAGCTACTTTTAATTAAGAATGTATGTCCAAATATAACAAAACCTTACACTCGACCATCCTGATGACGTGCATGTCCCCAGGCACGTATCGGGTGAAACCAAAACCTTACACTCGGCGACCAAGGACACTCTCAGCAAGGAGTATACATATAGATAACAATCAATTATTATACAATTCAACGAATTCTCATATTTATGGATCAATATGACTTTGTATAGACACCTTTGTAAACAGTTATTAAATATTTACTATATACTTAAAATACGTAATAATCATAATATCACTACAAAACTCTAATCTAATTTTTCTCTAAATTAATCCGATTAGTTATTTTCCATAAATGCAAAGTATACATAACAAACTATAAAATCATAAATATCCTATCGACAATATTTTTCTCATGTAACAATTAATCCAAAGTAACTAGATATCCAAGTAACCTTGTAACCAGCTTTCTTATAACCAAGTATCCATGTAACCAAATAGCCTTGTAACCATCAGATAGCCTTGTAACCAAATAGCCTTGTAACCATATAGCCTTGTAACCAAGTAACCTTGTAACCTTGTAACCTTGTAACCTTGTAACCTTGTAACCTTGTAACCTTGTAACCTTGTAACCTTGTAACCAAATAGCCTTGTAACCAAGTAACCATATATGCAGCTAAGCATATGTAGAAATCCAATTGTCTCGTTCCAAGCCAAGCTAAGCACGCCAACCTTTTCCGCGTCTTCTAGCACTTGACCTGAAACGAGATAAAAAAAATACATTTGCAGTAATTAGTTTTCATTGTACATATAAAACATCGTTTGTCATTATGTTAATATCGTTATGTAATCCTAATTAAAACGCCGTTCTTATAAAAACTCGCGGGGGCTATACCCTGATAATCACGTAGTTTTTGAGCCCCTTGAGCCTTGTCAATACAGACGTTAGGGATGATTGAGTTGGCGACTTGTTATTATTCGATTGAATACGAGATTATACTCCCTTATCACCTTGACTCCGAACATAATTTCAGCTGGTGCCAACTGATCGTTTTTTTTTGTATCATATTATTTAGTCCCCACTGAAACCTCCCTAATTCCTATACCATTCATTTTCATCCGATCTAAGGCTATGAGCGAGTCGAGGATCGTTATATTGTATTGCTCATCCCGCCCATAGAACTTTGTCTCGCCACTGCATTCAGTATATGCTTAATCCCTCGATTCAGATAGAATTTATGGAACGCGACCATGAGAAAACCCGAGATGAGAGAAACCAGGTTCGTGTATCTGAATGACATCACTACCCAGTTTGACAAATGCTCCCACTGTTACCCCATTTACTGTTACTGGCTTTATAAATTTGTTACATAAGCTTGACCCTGCTAGTTATGCACATAGCTTGGGTACAGTGTCAGCCATTGCCGACCCCTAGTCCGGTTTTTGCTTACACATCTCATGTTTATGTCCCACCTTTTGACAAGTACTACATTTAATTAGAGGTAGGGGACACCGAGAAAAGATATGTCCCTTCTCCTTGCAATTGTAACAAAATATGTTAGCATTCATGTTCATACCGGCTCTATTAGACCCCTTAACGTCAGCGGTCGTATTTCTTTCTCTGCTCAACGGAAATTGTACTGAAGGGTCTTTGTTATTACTCATCAAGAATTTTAGCAGCTGATCGGGTTCCTCACACCGTAACGCTAAAGCACTAGAACGCATAGTCCTGTCTTCTATCCCGTGAATTAGGCAATCAACCGCCCGCCTACCTGTGATTTCACATTGGTTGAGCAAAGCTAATTTTTCGTAAAAGTAAATTTCAATAGGGTCCTGATGCGTAGTTTTCCGTTTCAACATATCTTCTAATAATTGCCCATAATTTTGTTCTGATGGAAATGCGTTAACCAATTTAGCTTGCCACTCGTCCCATGAGAATAGGATAGTATTAAGACTTTCAAACCACGTCTTAGCTAACCCGGTCAGTTTTTGCATAGCAAAATGTACCACAGTCTTGTCGTCCCAGCCGTAAACTTTGGCGCATTCGTTGACTTTCTTTAGCCAGGCATCAATCCTCTGGTTTTTAACAGAAGGGTTAAATTCTGGAATAATGTTTTTATGGTCAATGCTTCTGTTAACCGAAATTTGGCTCTGAGTTGTCGGCTGAGACGGTAAAACATCTTTGATTGAATTAATAATTTTAACAACATCGCTAGAAGAGAAAGAAGGACTACATGACCTTTTTGAACGTCGATCGATGCTCGTGGAGTCTCTTCCTGCTCGGTCGCGTCTCGTTCTGTCGCCCACCTCGCGGCTGCGGCTGCGGGGCTGGCGGCTGGTCACGGCTCTCGACGTCCGGCTCAGGCTCCGACGCTCGCGACTCGGCCTTGGCGAGCCGAGGCGTTCTCTCCTCCGTAAGCGACGCTCGGCATCCCGGTCCTTTTGCAGGTCTTCCTCCATCTGTCGAACACGTTCCTGCTCCAGTCTCAGAGCCAGCTCCCGCTCCCGCAAGCGGCGGCTGTGGCTGCGACTGCGGCTTCCACGCCGAGTACTTGTCTCGCTTCGCTGTGACCTGGAGCGGTCGCCCTCACGCCTGGGAGTTTCTAAGCTCCGGCGTACTCCGTCTCCTCCGTCCATTATCTGAAAACTCGTCGCATCAAAGTATTAGTTATATGTGTCGGGGAATAAGCGGCAGAGGCCTTCTGAACATCAGATGGGTTCATCTTTAGTGGGCGGTACAGTGGGTACAATCACGCACACAAGGCCAATTACACACCACAAACATAACAGTGACAAATAATGTCACAAGCACAGTAAAGTCACAAATAGTGTCAGTAGTTCGAACAAAGTCACTAAATTACTAACGTAACAGGATAAGCCTGTAATCACTAAATCGCTACACTAAATAATAGTGAATGAACTCAGAGAACCAACTAAATGAAACGGAAACGAATCCGTATCATCGTCCGGCACCCAAGCCAGAACTTAGAACAAAACAACATAGTCAAATTACTTTTCTCAGACCCACGGCTACGTTCGGCAGTGTTTACATTAACATCATATAACTGCCCCGCTTCTATGAACAAAGAGTTCCTTTGCTATGCGTCAAATATCACCTAATGCTCAATGCTGCTAATAACATAAACATTGAACTGAATGCGCGTCGCCCTTCGCGGGTCTCGATAGCAACGTACTTAAAACGCCCCGCGCCGACATATATTTAGGAAATATTCACATAGGAAAAGAGTAACAAACAATAGATGGGAGCAAAAACAAGGTAATCTATACAGCTGTTTTTGCTTATATCTCGTAAACGGTGCGTCGTAGCGTAAAAATAACAAATTTTTGCTCCCCTTTGAAACCCCAGTTACCCCCTAGGCTTAATAAATGGTAAATCGGAAATCCTGAAAAACCTGAATTTTTCGAAATGGTATTGGACTATCCTTGATATTGTATTGTAACTCACGTGATAATTTAAAAGGTTTATGCACATAGTTAACCCTCCAAAACTTGAAACAGCCCGTATCGTTTTTTTTTTTATCTACTCACATTAAACAATATTCTAGTTTGAAATCTAACGTCTTTTAGGTTAATAGCGTGGTGTAGTTACGACTTACGACGTGTAAAATGTATGTGAGGAATATGCATTACAAACTTGCCATTCAAAATATTAAATTGATTACCTACACCACGACATCAAGCATCGAGCTAAGTATACAACAGTTCAACCCAATATGTCCTGGCACCTTAGCATTATAATAGAACTATAAGGCACCTGTTAGGACTCGCCATAAATTATTTAGGTTCACTAAAACATGCAAGAAATATAAACAAGTGGGCGAGTACTTACGGAATTTCGTTATCCCACTGGCTGAAATGTAAGCACCCTCGGAAATAACGAACACTTTGGAACTGTAATAATGTTTATTTCACAATTACTTTTAACTTGTATAATCACAGGTGATTAACTTTCTAATTACAACTAGATAAACACAGTTAGATAGATCTATCCCGTTTCACCGTCCGACCGAGAATGCCCGTGCGCGCCAACTCACCCCACATACCCGCCGTCGGTCATGACGTCACCAGAATGGTCAATACAGCTACTTTTAATTAAGAATGTATGTCCAAATATAACAAAACCTTACACTTTATAAAATTATATATTTGTACTTAACGTTCATGGATGAAAAGTATTAACTATAAATTAAACAATGACCCGCAGACACGAATCCTCGTCGGTTGGACATGGATACTAGGGTAGGTATGTCGCATCAAACAACTATGTAGTTTAACTACTCTTATTATGCTTTAAATCGCTTAGTACGTTGTACTTAAACAGCAGTGATGGAGACATTTATTCCTGTGTCTATATAAAATGTGTGACAATATATTTTCTGGGTGTACTAAGTATTTTAACCTGGTGAAACGTGACGGATGCTTTGTCACTTATTTATCGCATGATAAAAGCAACCATCATAGGCCCGCTGCACGCTGTTGTATATAGGGATATCAGGGACCTCGTTACTTTTTTAACCCGTTGTATATTAAAGACCTCGTTAGCGCCATAATGACGTCATACCATCAAGTTCATAGATATTTCCGACGTGGTATAATAGAGTATGTTTTGGTACTGGTTATTGTACTAAGTGGCACCGTGAGCTTTGTTTACGTTTTCAACCCCAATATTTCCGCACTTTTTGAAAAAAACTCGGTAAACTTATTAGACAAAAAAAACAACAATTACAATTATTGAACCTGCTCAAAAAAAAAAACACGAGAATCGGTTGAAGGTGAAAAATGCGGCTTGTATGCGAGAACAGCTCGAAATCGGAACATCCGGACATACGAACGATTTGTGGCCGAAACGGAGACGCTTTGCTTGCTCGGTCAATAAGGTCGCCTGTCCACTGAAGCGGACCGGAGACAACGAACCAATCAGGCTGCGACTTTGTGAAGAGCGCAAGAAATGCATTTAAACTGAGGCAAGGGTTTGGTCCATTTTAGACGGCTCCGCTCCAGTTGACCGGCCTTAGTAGTGTTTTGATGGCATGTTTTTACCATTTTCTATGTCTGTGCTTTTTGCTGAGTGTTTTCGTGTTTGAAAGGTACTCCTAGTTATTACTTATCCCTTAAAATATGCACCACATTTTAAGGGACATGGAGAAGAACGGGTGACTATTACGATGACAACCAAAAGGAAACTCAAAAGCAGATGGTAGAAACTAGAAATACACAAGGAAATGGTAGGTTTACATTAAATACTTATATAACATTTTCCTATTAATCCCTCATCCGACCTATTTATATAAGAGGATTTTTTAACAGAAAATCCTAAGAATGAAGAGCCTACAAATAAAAGCACAAGCGCTTCTCGATCAGCCAGCGATATAACGCGTAGACGGCGCATCCAACCACGGATAAATAAGATACGTAAGTAATAATTAATGATAACTTCATTCATCAATATATCGAGATATGGCGTCAAGATCGTTTCCAAAATACGGACACTACGTCTATAATCTGCATACCCAAACAAGCCTTATATTATTTACTTACAAAAGAAGATGCCCGCAACTATGTCTGCGTAACCCTCCTTTTTTCAGTCCCTTAATGGGTGAATAGAATCCTATAGTAACTAGCATTATTGCCGGTTAAAATCCGTCCACAGCCGCTTTGCGTTGGCGTAGATAAAACATTTTGACCGATGACTGGCCAATGTACTAGAAAGTCTGAAAAAGATCCCTCATAGGGATAAGTTCGCCTTGTACTTAACCTGTGGTTGCGTACAACAACCTTGTTTACATATACAATACATGGGTACATAAAAATCTTCAGTTCTTATACAAGAGCGATTGGCACTTCTATAAATATATAACTTCAAAAAACGGCTAGGTAAATATAAATAAACACGTACCCATTTACGTTTGCAGGACCATTTAAATCAAGAAGGAATGATGCAAAAAATAATAATGTCATAACAGACAACAATTCATCTAAAATCGAAAATAATACCACAGAAACCACAGTGACAACAACCTCCTCGTCAAGCAAAATAACCACAAACTCAAACATTACAAAATCAACCGCAAATACGAGTAGTAAAACAAAATTCCAACCAAAACCAACAACTATTTTCACTACCGAAAAATGGCCAGCGTTCTCTTTCAAGCCGACTTTGAAGATATTCTTAGAAAAGAGTACTCCAATACCCATACCGTTTCCGAAGAACAATGCATTTTGCTTTACGAACCCTAGAAGTGCCTTATGCCGCTCCCCTTAGAACAATATAATAGTTCAGGAGTGAAATTTTAATATTTGTATAAAAAGAATTAAAATGTAACAATTCGCTGTTTTCAGTTTTTTTTTGTATACACATATCTACATGATTGCCAAATTTCAACTTTCTAGGTAATGATGATGACCTAGAAGTGGTCAAACATTTTGTATGAGTAAGGAGTGAGTCGTAAAAATAGTGATTTTCGGACGTGAAAATCTCATGAACGGTAAGAGATTTATCAACAAACAGATGGTCTTTCAATATTCATGAAATTGCAAGTCTTAAGGTTAATCCACAGATCACCTCCACGGGGGTTGTCTGTGGGTTAATCACTACATAGTATAAAACAAAGTCGCTCTGCTGTCGTCTGTCCCCATGTAAGGTAAACGTATCAATCCTCGTCGCTCGTCGCTGTACCTATGTCCGACTGTTCAATCACGTTCAATGGCTATTTGCAAAAATAAGAAGACTACAATGCAAATGACACTTGTGATGTAGTTAATATACCATAAATGTTATGTACATTTGACATTTGGGAGGTTTAATGTGTAAACTGGGTAGCTTTTCTATAAATTTTATGTTGATAAAATTCAAGCGACCAGTCAGTCATAAGCACATGAGCTAGTTGTTTTCACCTATAACGCATTTAACATTTAAGTATAGCTATTTTTGATACAATGGCCTCGCTTTGCCATATTCCAATACAATGGAGGAAAAATAGTGATAAGTCATACACAGTACAAAGTTAGAGGTTGCAGTAATAGTACATTACGGCAGAGACCAGTAAGTAAGTAAGCCATACTGGCCGAGTATGAATTAGACGGACCGAGCCGTAGGCGAGGTCCGGCTATAATACGAGGCCAGGATGGCTCTTACGGTCGAAGCAAGTATAGCCACTAGATTGCTTTTGGTAACCACGGCTACCTGTCACCGCTCTTATTTTATTATATGAATAGAGTCCAACTCAAAATTCGAAGCAATTGAGAGGATATAGCTTTTCTCAAAAATTAAACAAGAAAATAAGATAAAAATATACTTTGAATTTAAGAAATATTGAAGGTGACTTTCATGTTCGGTCATTTGCTAATGGGTATTTTTATTATTTCCCGGGGACACCTTGTGATATTCGTCGTCGCAGGCACCATTAACACCCATGATAACATTCTATAACAAAAATAAAATAATTATGAGTTTATTCTTTGATAAAAAATAGTATATAGGGTAAATTGCCAATTAGTGGCCACCGTTCAATAACTGGCCACCTCATACAAAAAATTAACTATATTCACCTACAAACAGATTTCATTTTAGTATAAGGTGCTAATTACTGGCCACCCTTCAATAACTGGCCACGTTATACCCTATATCGTTATCAAATAGTGGCAGCATTTATTTACCTTCATCGCCAAATATTTATCATCTGGAGCTCGATTTAAGAAATTTTCTATATTTTGGCTGCTAAATATTTGTGATTTCTTTCCTTTGTAGCCATCCGATTGTCTCAGAAAGATGGTTGTAATAAGCCAGAAACACATTATCTGGCCAATTATTAACTTGATTCTTCCTTCCATATAATATAATGAATCTCTTGCATTTTTTAAATAATTTTCCTTGGATTTAGTCGGAAGTACAAACTCTGCCTCCGCTTTTAAGTGTGGAGGCGTGCCGTCTATTTCGGAATCTGTGCAGAATCATCTGAACTCATTTTTGCTGTATGTAATTAGATTACACAAACAAATTTGAAATTATTGACATTTGATTTAAATCGCGCCTTAATTTATTTGCTTTTTTATAAATACTGCGTTTAATTGGAGCGGAGCGAGCGAAGCTCCCATGGATCGACTCGAATGAACTTTGTGACAATGCGCAGATCTCAGCGAGTTCTGAACCGATTTTAGAAATTTTTGTTTTAAAATGCACAAATTAAATTTCGCTAGGTCGTGACGAAGAGAAAATTTCAAAAAAAAAAAAACTCCGCTCCAATTTATGGTGCAAGCTTAGTCGGTGGCTGACTCTGCATCGACCTAGTTATTTGTACTGACTTATTTGCACTGTCTTTCAAATCCAAGTTTTAAAGATGAAATTTAATTATAGTTATATTTTCTAACTACCTACTTTTAATTTTACCTCAAAGGTTTTTTCTAAAGGATACAAAAAATTGGGCAAGTGCGAGCCCGACTCGCGCATGAAGGGTTCCGTACCTATACATATATATAATCTATAACAAGTTTGTTGTATGGGAGCCCCCCTTAAATATTTATTTTATTTTATTTTTAGTATTTGTTGTTATAGCGGCAATAGAAATACATCATCTGTGAAAATTTCAACTGTCTAGCTATCACCGTTGTTGAGATACAGCCAGGTGACAGACGGACGGACGGACGGACGGACGGACGGACGGCGAAGTCTCAGTAATAGGGTCCCGTTTTTACCCTTTGGGTACGGAACCCTAAAAAGTAATTCCGAAATATCATTGTAATTTTACACAGCACAATTATGAACTAAACGCAGCATACAAACTTTCCGCACTAACCTTGTCGCTACTTTTGTTTTTAATATACATGCACCATGAGATGACCATGAGTAAAGTTTATACTGCCAATAGTGCTGACCTCTTTTTATTTAAGTGTAAATTGCAAGTGTATACTGTGGTGTCGTCTCTTTCTATTCAATCTAAGAAAAAGGGACGCCACTTTTTAAATTTCTACAATTTGCCGTCGGACTGTACGTACTTATAATTAAAACAATTTGTAGAATGCACCCACTTGAAGCATCTCTGTTTGGCCCTATGGTTGACTGGTAGAGAATGCCATTAGGCATTAAGTTCGCCATTTGTACTGACTTTTGTTTTGTGCAATAAAGTTTAAATAAATAAATAAATAATGCATATTCAAATTTATACTATAATTAAATGAGAATATATTTGAAATAAAATAACATGATTGATTATCTTTTTACATTCATATACGACCTCATCGCCAGCATCGCCTTCACATCCTTAGTTTTTTTATAGGTCGGTGATGACGTAAATCGTGTTTTGAAATTTATAGTAGTTTATGTGACTGTACATAATGAAGGGTATTAAACACGAGTGTGGGTTTATGAAACGCGCCGAAGGCAAGTTTCATAATAACATCACACGAGTGTTTTAATGCCTAATTATGTACGGTTACATACCTACACTACTTTATCTAGCCACATATCATAGGCCTCCATGATGCATTCAGGAGTCGCACATTACGACAAATATTACCCGGTAATGGCGGCAATATGAAGTTTTCTGGCAGCTGTCATAGTTTTTTTTTAACTAGAGTTGGCCCCAACTATCATATCGTTCGATATCTTACAAATGTCGCACATTTGTCAAATTTGATGCAAATTGACAATTCATTTCGAACTAAACGTCATCTCGACTGATATTAGAATAGAGGTCATTGAGGATTGGTCATTAGAGGTCGATTTCTTTGTTTTACAAAGATGCTCGAAATTTAAATAAATAATATTATCGAAATCGATGTTATTATTTAGCAATAATACTATTTTCACAGATAAGAAATTTGTTCTAATAAAACAGTCCATTTTTATGGTGGTCATAATGTGCGGTTCTTGAACGCATCATGGAGAGTTTATGATATTTGGATAGATAAAATATCTAAAGTGGTCGCGTGATGTGCCTACCACGCCAACGACCACTAAAAAAACTACAGATAAGGTATATTCTGTTCTTCCACTTTGATCAACTAAACAGACCAACTGAAACAGGTCAACTATTTTTGTATCCCAACGGCTCAACTATTTGGTTGGATCGATAGGATTTTTTTTATATTTAGAATTGTTTCCTGTCTATACAACCATCTTTTCTTACCGGTGCTGGCCTGGCCATTAGCAATAAATAAATAAAATACAAGGGTCATACAGAGATTTAGGTTCAAGTCTTTCCTGTGGACATTTGCGAAATTAAGGATTCCAGGGCCTAATTTTCTGATTTAATGCCAGTGAGAATAAAGAACGTTCCCTCGTCTATAATCCGATGAAATAGCAATATAACCTGGAATTATACAAACTCTTAACTTTTGACCACAGGAGGGGCGACTTTTGTTTTTTGAACTCTGTATGACCCACAAATGGATTATTATGTCATTATGCATTGAGCATTGAGTCATATTTGAGTTGCAAGACTATTTTCCTGCAATATTTTGTCAAATGTTTGTGGATAAACATGGAGGCGTGTGAAGAAAACGGCGGAAAAATAAGCCTTTATAATCATGATCAGTATTCTAAAGTCCGGGTCAAAAAGTAGACCATGTTATTTTAGGTGCACAAACTACAAGCAACTCAAATGAAAAAAAAAAAACCGGCCAAGTGCGAGTCTGACTCGCGCACCGAGGGTTCCGTACAAACTTTCACTCATTCCATCTTAATTGGCCTGGTTGAGTTAAGTTTGCCCCTGAAACTTATGGCGCTGCATACAACCGCGGTGCAATCTTCACGCAACCGAGTTGTCCAAATATTATGATGTTTGAAAAGGACTATATAAGTATTTGTAGTATGTGAAGATATTACTTGCCAAAATTCATAGTTCTAGGTCATCGGGAATTACCCTTTGATTTTGATTCCCTTGAAAGTGTCGAAATGTAGGTACGTTTTTTGCGACATAAACGGCCTTATCTTTTTTAGGGTTCCGTAGCCAAATGGCAAAAAACGGAACCCTTATAGATTCGTCATCTGTCTGTCTGTCTGTCCGTCTCTCCGTCCGTATGTCACAGCCATTTTTTCCGAAACTATTAGAGCTATACTGTTGAAACTTGGTAGGTAGATGTATTCTGTGAACCGCACCCGTCAAGTGTCAGACCTTCCTAGAACAAAACACCGCGAAATGTCCCATACAAACAAGAAACGGCTAAATTTCCGCTAAAGATGGGAATTTTACCTACCCCGAGAATAATTATATGAGATGTGTTATATATCGTTAGAGAGCTAGATAAATTTGGAATTCGGCACAATATGTTATAATAGCCGCACTTACTTGTAGTGAGATGTAGATTTATTTATATTCCAAGATGTTCGCTTTCCGTCACATCCGTCACTAATCATTCACAATTTACACTCAATTTAAAACCACATATCACATTTTACATACACTAAAATGATACTGGCTAGTTTATGCGTAAATTTTACGTAAATTCACTACTAAACACCTAATAATTACTTCACAACAAATATTTATTTACGAGAACGTGCGCGCACGCTACAAACTTACGCCGCCCAAATCGCAACTGTCATGGCGGATTTGCCGCGAAATTGAGCACTGTTTGAACAAAATCATAAATCTATCAAAATTCCCAAGACCTTACACCAATCTAATATATGAAATGAAATCCTGAGAAAGTGTATTATAAAACTATTATTTGTTCGTAAGGTTTTGAACAATTGAAAATTAGGAAACAAATGAATTACGACGGCCATCATTGCAAAATTATTGCGTCATTCAAACTTGAGGACTTTTTTCACTAGGAAACAATGTCGTGCGGCTAAATTTAACATTAAAAACGAAAACCTTATTTAATTGCCAGTAATTTGATATATAATACATAATATAAACACTTTCCGTTTAAAAGATTTGGACATATTTATTACACGACACGACACCTCAAATGCAAGTGATTTTCGAAATGGCGGACGAATTCCGCCAATGTAGAGAAAAAAATATATTTACACGTCACTATTGAGGATTCTGATTGGTTAAAAATCAAATTTGTGTGCTCTGATAGCTGTTGTTGGATAGTAAAATATCTATCAAGCTGCCACCATAACGAATCGATGCAGAGAAATTGATCCAATGAGCGGTTTGGGCTGTAGACTAGCGTGTGTCTACTGGACGCTACCGGCACAAAATTGCTGTAGACTAACGTTAGTCTACTGGACGCTTGACGGGTTAAGATTTTGATGCAAAAATAATAATAAATATTGGGGGCTCCCCATACTTAGAACTGAAACTCAAAATTTTTTTTTTCATCAAACACATACGTGTGGGTATCTATGGATGGGTCTTCAAAAATGATATCGAGGTTTCTAAAATATTTTTTTTCTAAACCGAATAGTTTGCGTGACAGACGCTTCCAAAGTGGAAAAAAGTTGGTCCCCCCCCCCCCCTCTAACTTCTAAAATAAGAAAATGAAAAATCTAAAAAAAACATATGATGTACATTACTATAAAAACTACCAACGTATAATTGTTTTGAACGAGATCTAGTAAGTAGTTTTTTTAATACCTAACTTTGCACCTAATTTATATGGGGCGCTATACATACCAGGTGCAAACTTAACTTAACCACTTAGGGGAAGGAATGGAAAGTGTTTGTACGGAACCCTCGGTGCGCGAGTCCGACTCGCACTTGGCCGGTTTTTTTTTCAGGTTAACATAGAAGTTTGATTTTTTCACAGCTTCAAGGGACCGTAGATCTGAGTATATATGGTGTTAATTTCAACTCGATAACTCCACGCGTTCTCAAGATAAAGGGTCTTGACAGACAGACAGACGGACGAACAACAAAGTGATCCTATAAGGGTTCCGTTTTTTTCGATTGAGGTACGGAACCCTAAAAAAAGGCTTACGTCAATAGTTTTTAAATGTTTTCACTTCTCATGCTCTTAAAATGTTACTTTAGTCTCTGCATATCGGGGCTAAAGCTCCTTATTCATCTCTAGGGATTAAAGTAAAATTGTTTTAATTTACTTTGAAAACCCCTAAACAGCCAATCACGACGTTTGTGAATGGCGGTTCATAGCCATTTTCAATGATAAGTACAAACTTTTTGGTGCGTGAAAATAACCACAAAATTACAACTGCTCAAAAATATAAAAACTAAAGATTTTATTTCATGAAACACGATTAATTATTACGAATTCGAATGGTATTTTATCATGTATATATAAGTCCATATTAGTCTTAAATGAAATAGTTTACAAGTTTGAATCTGTTTGCTAAATATGCAAGCGTTTAAAGCGTCACTTTACAAAAAAAAGAAAAAAGCACGGAACATTTTTTTCTCTATTAGAATTTTGAATGAGTAGATGGCCATTACTTGTATTAAGCTTGAATTGTAATCACCAATTAGACCAATTAATTGTGTCACTTTATAAATTACGCACAAAATATGATTACCTACAATCATAATCTTCCAATGAAGAAGAATAAAGCTAAAGGCTATATAGAGGAGTCAATCCAAAATAAATACAATATCTATCGAAGGCTATACTATATTGAAGGAAGAGAAGGAACCAACATTTGACCCACGCCCATCAACATCGCGGTACACCTGCACTTGTTACTTACGCGGTATTGCACTATCCCCGACGATATGTAGATAATCATGCGAGAGATATGCAGGTCACCACTAGTGACCTACACTCGGTGGTACCTGGGTGGTACCGTTTAAGTTTAAAAGACCCACCGTACCCCCCGGGGTATGGCCAGGGGTACGGTGGATCTGAAGGGAATGAAATGACCATCGGCAACCTTTTTGAGAAAAGGTCTGCGTCTCGACTATACTCTCCACTCTCCAACTTTTACTTCGACTTCGAGTGAAAATATTGAACATACTTCTCAATTACATACCACGCCTACCCAGCTTAATTTACAGAGAAAACCATACACATTTAACCTATTGACCGCCAAGCGGTGTAAAAAAGATGTGCCCCAAAATCAACAGGGATTGAAAAATACTTGTAGCGGTTAGAATTACAAAGTTTTTGATCATTGAAATTTGGACGGCTGTGGCCGACGTGGCGTCAGAGGCACGATTTTTTGTTGCTCTCGCTTATGCCTTGATCACACGTACCGAGACAGTGCTCTCGTCCCGGTCACACACAAGACAAACGGGCGAGACAGCGCACTGTCTCGCCCGTTTACTCGGTACGTGTGATCAAGGCATTAGCTCGGGTGGCTAAAACATCTCGTGTCATTATGGCTTGTTTTAGTCCCTTGTTAAACAATCTACTATTATTACTTACCCCATAAAAAGAATTTCTCCAGTTGTCCTGTTGGGAATATTTTTTTCACAAAATAAGTATTTGATCAAACAGTTGGTTCGATAGGAATAAACGGCTACTTGGAGTTCCAATCTGTACAATTGGTTGATCAGAGTGGAAGAACAGGGTATATTTTCGCTCTTTAATACTGGCGTAAAAGCCACATTTTGATATGGGAGGAAATGCGTTATAAGGGCCTTATCACACTTGCGATTTGCGAGCGTATTTTCTATACTAATAAGCGACGCGGCGAACACGCTGCGCGATCGCCTTCATACAAAATACGCTCGCAAATCGCAAGTGTGATAAGGCCCTAAGGGCGCGTGTAGACGGCGCCGCCTCCGCGCCGACACCGCACCGCCGCCGCACGGGCTCGTGTACACGGTGCCGCCTCCGCGCCGCCTCCGCGCCGCCTCCGCGCCGCCTCCGCGCCGACACCGCGCCGCCTCCGCGCCGCCTCCGCGCCGCCTCCGCGCCGCCTCCGCGCCGCCTCCGCGCCGACACCGCGCCGCCTCCGCGCCGCCTCCGCGCCGACACCGCACCGCCTCCGCACCGCCTCCGCACCGCCTCCGCACCGCCTCCGCACCGCCGCCGCATCGCCTCCGAACCGCTGACGCACCTTCGCGCTATTATACGGTCGTTACGTTAGTAAAAGATTTCTAGCCACGAAGATCACGCGTCATGTCCAGTTTTTAACGAAAAAAAAGAAATTAGTGTTAGCTTACTATATGTATAGAAAGTGGCAGGAAGTGCCTGTTTTATGAAAGTGGATCCTATCTGATTTGAGAAAACCGGCCAAGAGCATGTCGGGCCACGCTCAGTGTAGGGTTCCGTAGTTGCTCATCCTTCACAATAAACTGATGTTTAAGCCTGAAGTTTACGTTAAAAAAGACTTTAAGCTCTATAAAAAGGCCGTAAACGCCCTAGAAACTGTAATCACTTATTACCTTCTGGAAGTCAACTTACGACCTTTTAAAGAAAAAATATGAAATTTGATGATAACTCAATAACGGCTCGACCGATTTTGTTCAATATAGTTTTCATTGAAAGTACTTATAAGGCCTCATTAACATGAATTTTTCCGATTTTCTTTGACCCGTGGTTGAAAAGTTAGAGGGGGGGGGACACTATTTTTTTTGTTTTTGGATCGAATATTTACAAAACTGCTGACTTTATCAAAACATAATGTTAGAAGACCCCTATTATTTTTACAAGACCTATTCAACGACACCTCAAACACCAGTGTTGAAAAGAAAAAAAATTGACCCCCACTTACGTGTTCGAGGTAACCGAAAAAAAATTTTTTTTTTTAAATTTTATTTTACCGTTCTGTCGGCGTTATACATACACATACTCATACCAAATTTCAGGTTTCTAGTACTAATGATCACGGAGCTAAGCCGCGGACGGACGGACGGATGGACAGACGGACAGACGGACAGACGGACAGACGGACATGGCGAAACTATAAGGGTTCCTAGTTGACTACGGAACCCTAAAAAACTGAAACACATTATCGAAATTACGATTAAGTTTTTCAGTGGTACATATGTTATATTTTTGCCCGATAGTACATGTTATTTGGATTCAGAATCTCAATTAATTTTACCACTTCCGAATTTTTAACAAAACTTATTGAAAAGTTACGAAAATTGCCCAGAAATCAAAAGTTACTTACATGTTACGAGAGAGGGTCAAAAGTTCGAAAAAAGTAACAAATGTAACTATCTGGCAACGCTGAAAATGGCATCAGGGGGCGGCGGGGGGCTAAGCGGCGGCGGCGCGGAGGCGGCGCGGCGGCGGCGCGGCGGCGGTGCGGCGACGGCGGGGGACTCGCGTCTCGTATACATAGCGCGAAGGTGCGGCGGCGTTGCGGGGGCGGTGCGGCGGCGGCGCGGCGGCGGCGCGACGGCGGCGCGGCGGCGGGCTTTACGCGTCTCGTGTACATAGCGCGGCGGCGCGGCGGCGGTGCGGTGTCGGCGCGGAGGCGGCGCCGTCTACACGCGCCCTAAAGGTTAACGGCATAAAGGCGTGTTCAGATGGCCACACAGCGGACGCAGCCTAGAAAATACTGTACCACGATTCACGTTTTTTTACATGTTTTAACCGTGGTACCATGGCTTTTGTACCACGAGGGACTACGGGTAATTTTTTTTTTCCCGTAGACCCACAACACCAATATGGGACTACGGGTAATTGAAAATAACTGTATTTTACCCGTTGACCACCGCTGTCATATTTTGCAGATTAGAAGATTATGGGTTGACCTAACCATGACTCTATTACAATTTAACTTTCATGTTTGAGCGGGTATTGAGCCTTTAAACGTATTATATCGCATTTTTTTTTTGGCCACTTTTTTCATTTTTTTCCCTCTTTTTTCCTTTGTTTTTTCTATCCTAACCTAACCTACGTTTCTCTTGAACTTTCGGTTTAAGTTTTTTGCTCTCCGCCCCCCGCCCCCTATTTCTCTAAACATATCTATTGCAGCGTGGAACTACGGGGATTATTTTTTTCGAGGAATGACCAGTGGGCCCACGGAAAGTTTCGTGTTCAAAAAGATAACTAAAAACTGGAGCAGAGGGGTCTACGGGGAAAATTCGGAGAAAAAAATTACCCGTGGTCCCCCGTGGTACAAAAGCCGTGGTACCACGGTTAAAACACTTTTTTTTACTTTGCCATGGTATCACGGCAAAGTAAAAAAACTTGATGTACAACCAGTTAGACAAGTGCGGGACAGTTAATGGCAAAAATTAAAAATTGCCTTTTAAAGTAGAATAAAAAACAGCTTCATTTTCATTACTTTTATTACGATAAGAAACCTAATTTTGACAATTTTCTGTTACTATGTTTAAAATAGCAATCTTATCTATATTGAATTTCGTTCTTTAAAGTCAGTTCCCAAAAACATGCACAAAGATAATTATCATATTCATTTAGTAATATTGAGGTAGTTATTAGTTTCAGAACTTATACCAATTAAAAATGGTTCTAAAAATAACAATAATCAAAGCAAATTTTGGTGAATCGTGTGTTCAAACTACTTAGCTCGACCGTTTACAACTGATAAATGTATGTATATTGGACCTTAATACGTTTATGTAAGAAGCAACAATAACAGCTCCTCTATCTAAATAGGGCGGCGTCCGCGGGCCGCGCACGCGCGCCCGCCACGCCCGCTCCGCCAGCTATGTAGGTACACTCGCATACATACAAACACTATTAGCTATAGACTCGATGGAACATCAATATATAGTAAGACTGAAGGGAGTGTAACATACGAACAATAGATTGAGTGCTCCACATCCCCGCCAAGTACAAGTTAACAAATATAGTAAACTAAATTAGGTACCAAAATGCAATGTGTGCTCGACTCTTCTCTAAATAACGTTCATAATAAAATTGTATCATTCCATTCCACAGACTTTATTTATAAAATACAATCATGCACAAAATGAAATTGATAATTCTGTCGACCACACACCAAATGCACAAAACAGTGGTTACACACACATGAGAAAGAAATGTAAATAACAGTAGAACCATCAAACAAGAATGACAAGGTATATCAATAGCGAGAGTGACATGTAAAGAAAGGACGCGCCGGCGCTTGCGGCAGGGTTGTAGTTCAGTCTCGAGGCCGCGCGCCGCGTCGCCCGCGTCTACTCTCAACTTAACACTACTTCACAACGATACAATTAATCAACTAAAACTATTTCTGCAGCCTAACACATTCCAAATCATAATGTACCCTCATTTTACATTGGGAAGGAATAAACAACATGCCTGTGTGTACACACTTTCTGTCATAGTGAAAGTAACGGTACATCTGCTCCAATGGGTGAGTGAGCCGACGATGCATTTGTTGCGACTGATGGGCGGCCGCACGCCCGTGGCAGGCTCGCCTCTACTTGGAGCACTGGCCAGACACGCGGGAGCCGTGCCCATGGTCGCCACACAACACACCATCGATCGACATCTTTTGTCCAGTATAATTATAATAATATGGAACAATACTTTTGTGTATCTATTATAATTACGATGTGAAATGATACACCAACATGAACGTTTAATGATTCAACACATTAATTAACAGCAACATTAAAATGCATACTATTTCCCTACAAATGGGATGTGTTACATTGAAATATACAATAAACTGCTAACACCATGACTAATAAATGTGCAATTTGAATTTTGTAGTCTGTTTAGTTACATTACAAATTCTTATTAGGCAATATTTAGTCACCAATAAACATTCATTATTTTTACAATACGGCAGAATGAACGTATTCAAACTTTTGCCGAGCAGAAGTTTGCACGACATCACACAAAAACACAAAAGGACCAATCTTACTACGGACAAAGCTAATATATGTCAGTGATTTATCTTTGGCCGTACTATAATAGGTGGGTATTTTCTTTGCTCGTCTCATTCGCCTTTCGTCAAAGTCTATATTCTTCTCGTCCCGAGCTAGGCTTCCATATTAGTCTTCATAATAACAATGCCTCATCTTTATTCGTTAGTCTTGGTTGAAGTTTATTAAAAGAATGACCAATAGAGGTGTATCAGAAAAAAATTAAGCGACTGAAATAAAACGAAAGTTGAATAGTAGTAACAGTAAACATGACTACAGTATACAAACGAATACAGAATGTCATACGGGAAGAAAACAGAAGAAGACGAATATAACATTCGATATAACTAATGTGAGACGAGCAAAGATGTTACCTGGATGGATATTAATTCTAAAAAACGTGTCAGCACCGTTAACAACTCGGATGTCATGTATTGGAATGTATCATTAATGCTGTCATATTCCTCAGAATAAATACCCGAAAAGGAACTTTTTGTGAAATTTTAGTGTGCCGGAAAATGTGCAGTTAGTCGATGGAGTCAAGCGACATTCGGTTTTATTTTTGTTAACCTTATTCGAAGCGCGGTCAGCCTCCTCGCGCACCGAATGTCTCTTCCCCATCAACGCCACCTTGCGATCGGCCTAGGCGCATACTCGTCAGGTAAGTCTAACGCATTAAATCGATGATTGTACAACAGCGCGGATCCATTTTGTCCAATAAGACTACAAATCAAATACATATACAATTTTTGAAACAAAATCATCGTATTTACAGTGATTTGAAAATAATCGAACATTTCTAGATGCTGGCTACTGCACTGTCCTTCGCGGAATTGAGTTTGTTCGTACATTGCAAGTAACTGCCGCCCCGATCGGGCAGTACATTCCTATTGTCAACTGGACATAATCCCGAATGCTCCGGGCGTGCCAATAAGCACTATTTTGCATTGATTGGTCAGTCTTTCGTTATTTCCTAGACTGTAAATTCTATCAAGCGAATTGATAACATTTAAGTAACGCATATATGCTATGTAATCCGAGGTTCACGTAATGTCAGTTGCGATTATTCCGGGTTGATCCCAGAGATAGATGTTTTTTTCTGTCGTGAAAGTTAACTGATATGTATTCATCAGTAACAAATTTGTAAGTCGAAGACCGCACATAGTATTTCAAACGGAAGCGAACTGCATGCCATAGCACATGAAGGAACTACACCAGACTCGTTACGCGCATAGCGTTGCGAGAGCCCGGCAGAATTCCTTGCAGACAAAAGTAGTGGTGTAGTGTGTTTTATTATTACATGTTTGATGTGTAAGTATAATGTTACGACCTTTTAACGTTTCAGCATAACTTTACATATCTGTATTGTTAGTATGTTTGTCTATCGTTCCATATGGGCTAGTGATGGGTTGTCGTGAAACACGAATTCTCCTGCAAGTGGGTTGCGACCGGTGAAACAGAACCACCGCACAAATACCCCAACCGATAAATTACTAGGCCAATCAGGCGGAGTACAACACTTCACTCGGATACCCGTCTACCCGAAATAATACTGGAACGCTATAAGGGCCCATGCCAAATGTGAGAGTATTTTCAATAATATGTGGAAGCATTACAAACTTTTGTAGCATAATTAATTATATACGTACGATGGGAACATTGAATGTAATTTATACAGCGTATAGGCCCCTTTCGGCAATAGTGGCCTTTGAATTCTAGGCAAAATGAATTGAAAATTATTTTAATGCATTTGGGATATTATATTGAGATGAGGAAAAGAAAGCAAGCTAAATTTCAGATAGTATAAATGAGAATGTTAACATTCTTTTGCCAAAACTTCCATATATTATTATCACAATTATAAATATAAATATTTTAGCTTTTCATTAATTTTGATATTATTCACTTAATCTTAATATCTCATAGTTAAAATATCTCACTTGGCACAATAGTAACACAAATCGTACATTTCAATAATAAAACATTATCACGATAGAATCAAACAAGACGACGCTTCCACTGGCACCATTAAACGCTACGGTGTCTTCAAAATTTTCGAAATATTTTCATCATAGTTTCATACAAGAAAACATTATAAAGCTAACAAAGACAAAATTACAAAGAAAACGATCAACAAATCACTTACAAATTAAAACTCATACGTTTACTTCTTACTTTCCAACAATTACTATTATATCAAAAATATTTATATCCATCATAGGTGGATTTATCATCACCGTGGCCGTTAGTCAGGGGAGGGCTGGGGTGTACAACCCGCGTGGCCGCGCGCGAGTGCCCCGTGTTCAGTCGCGCACTGCGCAGGCGCACACGCTCCTCCTGCGCGTCTCTAGTCTAGTCAAGGCTGTCACAACGCTGCCGATCCGTCACACTATCGGCAATCACTCTTTGGATTAGTTACTTCACACCCAACGCACACGTTCATTTTGCATAATCATTGTACAACATTCTTAGCAGCATGCATGCAGAAATTCAAAGTCTGTATCGTTTTAAAGAAATCATTACAATATACTCGCAAAAGCATCTGTCTGTTCATTCATTGAGCCTCCTCGGTAAAGCCATATCATGTTTATATCCGTTCCTAGTCAGTTTGTATCCCACACACCCTTTAAATAATATTAACAGTGTAGTGATTTTAACAGATTAATCTATTACTTTATAACAAAACAAAATATTTACTTCTCGTTTGTATAATAATGGAGTGATAATATAGCTATTGTCAACAACATGTGTATATGTATAGAGAACATAATCATTAACTATTGCATTATATGACATTATATTATAAAAATGTAGCAGAATAACATGGTATGAAAACTATAACAATAAACTATATGCGCGGCATTAGATTCATATACTTAAGTGGCACTATATCGTTAAGAAAATAGTGTATATGAATAGTATATATTCAAATATTAATCATCATCAACATATATAATCCCGGGGTAAAAATATGGATTTATCAATAGTTATTAATTACAATTCACTACAATAATATCAACAACAACATTTGGACACATAATTATGCTGCCAACACAGCAGCCTGCCTGCGCAACAGTCGCACAACTAGTAGAATCTATATATCTGCGGCTTCATCATAGTCACTTATGCGAATTTGTCTCACTACGACGAGAGTACTTGTAGGGTTACCGCACCGTACAGACACGGGAAGTGCGGTGAACGTGGAAACTTCGAGGCAACCCTGGGTACTACTAGCCAGGTGGGCGAAGGCTGGCCGCGGTTGACGGTGGAGCGAGGGTTCGAGGCGGTGAGGCGGTGAGGGTGAGATGGTGATGTGGGCGCGCGGGGTGGGTGGGCGACGGCTTACTGCGGCGCGGCCGGCGGCTGCGCGGCGCGGCGGTGGCGGCCGGGCGCGCTCGCCTGCGCCACCATAGCGCGGATGCGTCGCTGGGCCGACTGCAGACAACCAGAAACAACAAGTTACTCGCTAGTTAACCTTCACAACACCAACATAATCCTACAAAAACTGATTAGGATTTTCGCATGTGCAATTGGACTTAATTTACCGAAAAGGATGCAAACCCTAATTTTACAATCCTAATCCATGGGTTACAGGGCTGAGTGGGGTTGAATCCTTTTCTCTAAACTATTAATAGTCATATTTTATTCGCAAGATGCAGCCGATTCGTAATTTTCTCGGGTATTTATTAACATAAATGATATCTACATTGTCTGTCAAATCCGTGACCCCGAATCATTCAGCCGTTTAAGAATTTAAATAAATATGTTCGCGTCTTACGCTTTACCTACTTTTCATGAATTCGAAATTTCAAACATGAATTCTAATGTCAAAACTTTTAACGAAATGTAAACAAATCACGCGTTGAGTCATCAAGCTCATCATCGTAATTTCAGATTTGTATCTACGGAACAATACCACTAGTTGAATGACCGGGTGACGCGTTTTTTGTATGCATTTAGCTATATAACCTATAATCCTTAATAATCTTTGACTTCAAATGCGATCGAATCACATGTCGCAATGACGCGACATTTATACACATGTAGTCACAAAAGTCCGATACCACGTTAACAGTATTAATAAAGCTCAGCACAATTAAACACAATGTCTTTTTTTTTATTCATAACATTCGCAAAGTGTTCTTTGAGACAATACAATAAAGTTACACTCACCTATCTAGTAGCCAAAAGGCGTTAATCACTAAAGTCAAGGCCATAATGCAGAGCCGTTTCATGGCTCACTCAGAAGTATTGAGCACACTCCTTTACGTGTCTCAGCCGGCTTCAGGTAGTTGCTACAAAACGTAAAATCCTTAGTAACACCTCACTTGGCCATGTTAAGAAATTATAGTTCGCATTGCGTTTAAATATTTTAATTCTATACTTATCTTAAACACACTTTACAATGAATTTCCAACACGATATCTTCTTAGATTACATGTCGCATATTATGATATGCTTATAATAAGACGTGGACTTTGTAACTACATGTGTCAATTGAACCGAGCACCACCACACCGCTCTAAATCAATCGCATCACAAACTATTGATAATGATTTCGCATCGCAACATCAATTTACTCTTATGACGTAACACCAAACATATTCTATATAAAAAGTACAATAACGAGGGTTCTCAAAACAACAAGCGATGCGCGTAATACTATTAAAATATTTAAAATCCGAAGCGAGGCGTAAATTAACAATATAAATAAAAATAATACGATGAAATAATAAAGTTAATACGGTTGAAACAGTAGGTACTTAGTAAATAGGATATGTTTGAGTTAATTAATAGAAGCAAATAGTCGCCCACAAAATTCCCATTTGTGAACAACAACAAGTGGCGTAGAGGTTTGTTATATATAACAGAAGAGCTTGCACAACTTCGCGGAACCAGTGTCTGTGGTACTATATCATGTAGAAATGAATTTGTCCAATCAAAGAACCGAGACAAGTGTGCGAACCCTGTTGAAGCAGTCGAGATAGGGAACCAAGTTGGGAGGCAGGTGTAAAGTGCAGGAGTACCTGGACACTGTAGAAGGGGCCGACGATGTGCACGGTGGTGTCGTGCTCCTGCGGCGGCTGGCCCTGCTGCTGCGGCTGCTCGGGCAGCTTGATGAGCGAGCCGGTGACGCGCTGCAGCTCGCGCACGTTCTGCCCGCCCTTGCCGATGATGCGCCCGACCTGCGATGACGCTACGACGATCTCCACGGTCAACCGCACGTCGTCAGAGCCAGACATAAAGCCCTCCTCCCGCATCTTCTCGAAAATCAGGTATTGAGCCTGGAACGTACACGTTACTTGTTAATACATCTGTGCAATTAATCATTTTTAGTTCGGTTTTAATAAAGTTTATTGCGGATCGACGATTAACAGTGAACTTAGGGATACATACGAGTAACACTAATTGAAAGATTTACTTACTGGGTAGCGTTTTCCAAATAAATGTTTTGCCAGTTTTACAGCCAGTACAAAAAAAACGAGTCACTTCACGTAGCAACTGTCACAAGAATTCCAACTATGCTATTATGTTTACTAGTTATATTGAGAGATACTTCAATGTGAGCATTGAAGTTTAGATTTGTAGATCCGTTCAAGGCAAATCAAACAGCAGACTCCGTAGGGGTTGTGATCAGTTAAGGTGTATAGATGGGGTATTACCTATATTGCGGATTGCGGTAAATACTGAATATGGTGGCCGGCACTCACCTTCCACTGGGCTTCAGGGCTACCGACGATGGTAACCTTTCGCTCGGGCTGCGCGTTGTTCTGGGCCTCGCCCTGCTTGTCCTGTTCCAGGGGCGCGATCTTCACGGACGCGTTGCTGAACCGGATTATGTTGCGGATGTGCGAGCCTTTGGTGCCGATGATTGCGCCCACCGCGTTGTTTGGGATGTACAAGTAGGTTGTCTCCTGTTCCGCCAACATATCAATCGAATGTTATCATACAGATCAGCAACTAACAATACCAATGAATAAGATAGATTAAGCTATGGTCCCTTTGACGTGATCTACACAGGTGTATATTTGATGTCAGTCTAAACAAAGACAAATATGAGAAAAGATTGAACTCTGTAAATGTCACGTAAACACAATATCTTACTAGACAAAAGGAAATCACTTACAGCTCAAAGGAAATAACTGTCCGATATTATTGCTCGAGAACGTAGGTATTAGGCCTTGTCGTATGAGACAGATAGGAATATTTAGGAACCGAACAAGTTGACAGGAAAGGAGGTTTTGCAAATCGTTGTCGGGAGCTTACCTGTGAATCTCCAGCTCCTTGCTGAGCGCCGCCCTGGCCAGCCATGGGCGCGTATATCGGTGGTGGGAACGGCGGAGTGGCCCCGCAGAAGCCACCGCGACCAGTCGACATCATCGCCATGGGGTGCAGACCCGGGAACATTATGCTTTGAGGCGCCAGCACCTAAACAACGAAGAAAAGATTGTTCAAAATATCTCAACGAAATAATTTTGATATCACACAAAATGACTGTCAAAAGTAAGTAATAGGTACTTAGCACGCCGCCTACTACAGAAGATTGCGATGACGGCGCTTTAATGGTAACAATTAGGTTGTATTCAAATCTCGACACTCATGATAATAAATGTTTAAAATAACCAAAACGTGTCGCAAATCTCATATCTGCACGGAGCTCTAAATTCGGTGTATGGCGAAAAATGCTTCTTTGTCGGTAAATTGTATTCAGTTATAATGTAATTAATTACCTGCAAATCATTTTCATAGCTTTGGCGCAACTTGGCTGAAATTTGTGACTCCGCCTTAGCCATGTTTTCAATGGTTCCTTTCACGGTAATGATGCGTTCGAGGTTGAAACTGTTGATATCGTTGATTGAGGACACCGTGATCTTTGTGTCAGTTTCTTGCATGATTCTCTTGATAGTAGTGCCACCTTTGCCTATGATGCGCCCAATTAGATTATTATGCGCTAGGATTTTCAGCGAAATTTCCCTGTAAAATAAACAAAAATCAAAGCATGTAATTACCAGACTGACAAATTATTGGTATATTTTTATATAGTCTAGTTCAACTTACCCTTTATTTGTATTGTTGGCCTCCTGCTGCATGACTTCGAGTATTCTCTTACAAGCATTGGTGCAATTTTCTGGGTTGCCATAAATGGTGATGGCCTTCTCTAGCGAGCCTACATTGTCCTTGCGGTGCACATCGACGCGAGCGCGGCTCTGCTGTGTGATGAGCCGGATGGTGCTGCCCTGGCGGCCGATGATGGCGCCGACCATGTCGCTCTGCACCAGCAGACGGAGCGGGAAGTCGGTGGGGCGCGACCCCCCGGTGGCGCCGCCGCCGCCACGGCCGCCGCCCGGCCGCCCGCGCCGCCCTCCTCGTGCATTTTGCTCCGCCGCCTCCACTTTCATGCGACTCCCTTCCAGTTCATAGCCGTTTAGACCGTTGATGGCTCTGTAACAAACGATGCAATCAATTAATATTTCATACACCCAATATGTTTTTGTAAATATATAAAATAAATATATTTTGGTAAGATACTCTGATCATCAAACGTGATGCGACAGAGATGGGAATCTCTTCTATATTGTACCAATAAAATCTCTACATTTACGCCCACGCGTGTTTATTTCTTCAAACCATATAATAAGTAGGCACTAGTATAATTCATATGTTACTGTTTAGTAAAGTCAACGAAGATGTAACGATATTCTTAGCAATGCTGTTAACATATTTGCCCTAATCGATGAATTCTAGCCGGAAAAAATGTGCTGTCGAATATCAGGGTTGCCAATCATTGAAAATTTATCTGAAAATGTATCTCGTAAATGTATTTCGTTTTATCTCTGTCAAATCTCGCAGCATGGCATGTCATAAAACCAAAAATATATCTTATTGATTTATTGATTGACCGAGTGCTAAAAAACACCGAGGTGCCATCGCAACTAGACCAGTACACTTACCAAGAGTCAACGTAACCTTGCTAGCGACTGCGTAAACGATTTGTATGGAGAATAGTACAGCGCCCGGTTACTATGTAGAAGTAGACTTCTTCATACAAATCGTCTATATGTATTAGCGCTAGCGCGTACAGTCACTGTAAACTCATGGTAAGGGTACTGTTCCATTGCCCAACTAATCGACTTTGTTGTGCACTCAACCTCATTACAGACAGCAATTTTTATAAATTTGATCAGAATGGGAAACATTTTTGATTACCTAGCTAGACTACGAGCAACTAACTTTCGGAAATAGTTTGGCGAATCCTACTCGTAATCTCTAGTCCTAGGTCAAAATCTCTTAACAAAGTAACTTTCCACAGACAGCAAATTATTTTATCTACCCTAGTTTTTTATCATTTATATAGTTACGATGCCTTGTAATAGACTTAATCTACTGCCCAACATAACACTAAATTTGCTCGTAGCATCTTCATTTACGATGTTCGCTAAACTCACATCGTAACCCGTGCAGCTAGCATTCTTCGACCCCCACAACACAACTGCATAGCATAAAATACTATATTAATATGTAGCCGTGAACTGTAGTAGACACCGCACCACATATCGCGCGGACAAAAACTCGGTGATATTATAAATAAACAATGCATCAATCTGAACGTGTGAAAATAAAATACAGAAAAGTAAGATTTTTTTTAATAATTTAAACCTGATATTATCGTGTAATTATTAGCTTAAGTCAGTGTTAGTAACAAGCAATAATTAATCGTACAGTGCCCCCCACACGCTTCCCGAGCATATTCACAGTTCATATAGGAAACATATCAGATAGGAAGTGTATCGTGCTTCTTGGGAATATTCACGGGAAATGACACTTTACTATGCATTTGAAGGTCGTAATAGAGATCCCACCTACCGACCAAAGGTGGTGCGCCCAACCGGCGCTCAAAAAAGGTAACTGTGTTTACGCAGTGACGTTTCGTATCCATACCAAATACGCGGACGCGCACGTCAAATGATATTATTATTCTTCACACATTTGTGTTTATGGTGGAAACGCATTGTCATCGTTTTTTTGAGCAGGGGTGTGTTCAAGGCTTATATATTACAGAAGACAAACAGTCGTCTCTTCCGATCACGCGTTTAAAATGTGTATCTTTACGGAATATAGGCCAACTTATTTGATTGTGACGTGATGTAATTATTTACTTCTATGAACTAAAAGAAAACATTACTAGAAGGGTTCGACCATACCTCTGCTCAAAAACGGCAATGCAGCATAAACGCAAAGAAATGTATGAAAAACAAATACATGCGTGACATTCACTTCTTTGTCATACAGTTGTGCGTCGGTGTATTTTGAGCAACGGCGTGGAAAGCTTGTGGTAAAAACAGTAAGGATACGACACGTCACTGCGTAAACTCACCGTCACCGTATTTTAGGCAGCGGTTAATCGCACTTTTAAACCTTTCAAACTAAAAAAAACAAAAACCCATTAACCACGCACTTTGGACCGACCCAGAGCGTAAGTAGCATTGGCGCCAGGTACTGCAATGTGCGAACACTATTTACTGAGTGGGTCGATAAATAACCGTTTCTGCAATAGATATTCTGACTTTCGATGCTACAGTACCTGACTTCATGCAAGAAATTTCGAAATGTGCATGCAATTCATAGCCACAAGCAAACCCCGCACATATTTTTAGAACATGATCGATGATTCTTACCCCGTAACTTGTTAGTAAATTTCTTAGCTTAAATACGCATAGAAGCCTAGTCAGCGCTTGAAAGTGAAGCCAGTCTTGCGGTTAGCCACGGGCTAATCAAGCTCACGACCAACACGTCTCTATGATACGTTCGTAGATACGCATAGGTACATAAAACCAAAAACAGCTTCATATTTCGCAAATTTGTTGTATGAAGACTCGTTCTAGGCGTATTTATTGTAAGCTAAATTTATATAATTCACACAGGAAGATGTTCTAAAATAGATGCATCTTTCTAACAAATTACAATATTAACAGATTACCTCTGTTGTGTTGACTTGGGCCCACTCATGTCTCCGAAATGACCGGGCCCCATGGCCAGTGAGTGTCGGAACTGAGTCATAATAATAATTACACTATCAAGATACCCAACCACATAGACGCTTACAATAAAAATACACATGAGTGCGTACGTATTAACTTTCTTTTCGGAAAACTGGAAATAGATTTACCTTTAGATGTTTTTTTTAATGAGTAGATGGATATGGTAATTGCAAAGGTGGAACGGTGTACGCTAGACGAGCGGATCGTTCTGGGCGTCGTCGTACACGGCTTAAGTGTGTACTTACAACGAACCTACAATAACCTGTGTCAGGACACAGGTTAGGACACAGGCGCGATGCAAATCCCTTTGTGTTCGTCAAAAAACCGACAATTATGCAGCCGGAACAGTCGAGCACGAGCCAAATGCTCGAAGCGTGCTCGTTAGAGGTTCGTAAGGCGGTCCAAACTACACGAATATTGTGCTTGGCTCGTTCTCACTTCGTCTAGCGTAGACCCACCATAAGATACCAAAGCACCTTATTATTTTTCAAATTACATGTAGAATAAAAGGTTTAAATTTGTCGATGGTAGTGAATTCGAGAAGTTTGATATTCCTAATATGAACCCCTGTCAGCATATACCTACACACACATTACCAATATAGAGCTAAACTCATCAACGCGAAGGAAACAAAAGATTAACGTAGTAATGAAGTGAGATTATTCTAGTTACACTATCTCATTAAAGTGATACAACTGTTATTCGTGGAAATTAATGACCGCCTAGGCCCTAGCCAGAACTCAAAATAATAGTCGGCAATTTCAATATCAAATATAAAGTTTGTACGTTTCGTGGGTGCACTATAATATACATACAATACGATAAAATAGCAAAATAACCACTTTCAGTAATTAGTTAATACGTCATGATTGACGAAGTCTACAATTAAACCCAAGTGACATCGTAACAACACCGGTCAATGAAAGAAAAGAGTAGTTAGAGGGAACCGAAATACCATCATGCAAGGTACAGAGCGGTAGAGAAAAGTGAAATAAGGAAAGCAACTGCGGGAACACTAAGCTTTGTAAACGATATAAAAGCGGAAATAATGTGCATCCCAAATAACAGCATCAATCAGTCATACTCACTGTTGCGCTTGCTCCGCTGTCTCGAAGGTAATGAACACCGCTTGGGTGTTGGCATCGCGCGAGTTGGCTTTGTCGCAATGTTGCACGTTGCCGTACTGTGAGAGCAGCGCATCGATGTTGTCGAAACGAATATGCAGCGGTAGCCCACTGATGAGTACCTTGGACGATCGGCTGCGAGAAGCGACATAACCACCAATGTAGACTATTTGTGACAAGTAACAATACAATTATCAAATATACATTTTTATGGTCATTATTATCTCACTTTTTCATTGTCTGGATAATGTCAGAGCTAACGTTATGACATAACAATTTACACGTAACTCGGTATATTTTCAATAATAATTAAGTATCCAGTATCCAATGACACCTAGGAAACTAAAAATGAGATCAAATCAAACATCGCTAGACTTTTATTCTATTTGCATGCAATCTTGTGTTCTGGTTTTTAATACTATCGCTTAAAACACAGTATTCTCGCATCGCAATTTAAAATAGCTCAACTCATAGCCAATGTCAATGTTCTTAAGTATGCTCGAGATGGAAAATAGTACAATGTTTACGCATACAATAGGGACACAATTCTTTTGCAATATCGGCCCTTTAAAATTGTTCTAAAAATATTGGTTTTATAATGAATGAGATGTCGGTAGATAGCTGGTTAAAGATCATTCGATCATTTGAAAATTATTTCGATTTTTTATCAGATTCGTCTATGTAACTTTAGCGTGGATAGAATTTTTGTATTGAAGTAACTACATATTTGTTTTTTGTTTGCCATAAATTAATATTTTAAATTTATTATAATTTAAGAACAATCCTATCCATTATTAACCCTTAAATGTATGATGATGTATATTTACACGTTACTGAAATGAATAATGAATAATAAATCTGAATAATGTCAATAAAGATTTTAGACTATCATGATTGTCCCGAAATCTCAAACTGACGTGGACTTCATGTGTGCGTGTGGATTGAGTGAGCACCCTTCAAAAATGAAAAAAAATGTGCTGATCATTTAGTAAAAGTTCTAAAACAATTGTAAAACTAATTGATGAATTTGTAAAACGATAAATAAAAAGAATACATTCATTAACGTATGCTCACTCAGTTCTCACAAGCAACCAACGAAATCTGTGAATGTGTTTATTTAACATATAATATTTATATCCTAATTTTTAGTAAAAATTATGCTTAAGGTAGGTAATAATTTGTAGATCACCTGGTTACGTATTTAAAGTTTTACAAATTATTTCGTATGCTCACTCAATCCGCACACTTTTGAAAACCCAATTTCTGATAGAAAAACTGCAGATTGAAACTTCTATATATGTGTATAATTTAGTAAAACTCATAAGGGAATTTGTAAAATACAAAACAAACCGCTAACGTGACAGATTTTTGGATAATAAGTGTTTGTAAGTGCTCACTCAGTCCACACATTATTCGTAAGTTAAAAATGTAAATATCTTAAGATTTTTAGTATCTAGGAAACTACAAAGTAGTTCAACTTTTAGTAAAAAATTTTACTAAATATCCACCATCTAAAATGTCATATTCGTTGTCTGCTTTTAAAGATATTCAAATTTCATTTTAAAATACAATCTAAGATACAGTCCACATTTTAGATTGTATTTTAAGAAGTGGAGTGTGATCTAAAATGTGGACTGTATCTTAGATTGTATTTTAAAATGAAATTTGAATATCTTTAAAAGCAGACAACGAATATGACATTTTAGATGGTGGATATTTAGTAAAAATTTTTACTAAAAGTTGAACTACTTTGTAGTTTCCTAGATACTAAAAATCTTAAGATATTTACATTTTTAACTTACGAATAATGTGTGGACTGAGTGAGCACTTACAAACACTTATTATCCAAAAATCTGTCACGTTAGCGGTTTGTTTTGTATTTTACAAATTCCCTTATGAGTTTTACTAAATTATACACATATATAGAAGTTTCAATCTGCAGTTTTTCTATCAGAAATTGGGTTTTCAAAAGTGTGCGGATTGAGTGAGCATACGAAATAATTTGTAAAACTTTAAATACGTAACCAGGTGATCTACAAATTATTACCTACCTTAAGCATAATTTTTACTAAAAATTAGGATATAAATATTATATGTTAAATAAACACATTCACAGATTTCGTTGGTTGCTTGTGAGAACTGAGTGAGCATACGTTAATGAATGTATTCTTTTTATTTATCGTTTTACAAATTCATCAATTAGTTTTACAATTGTTTTAGAACTTTTACTAAATGATCAGCACATTTTTTTTCATTTTTGAAGGGTGCTCACTCAATCCACACGCACACGGACTTCATTGCTAATTACATTCATTGCATTAATTATTCAGCAATCATTACGAGTTAATATATCGCCGTTTGGCGACTTGACCTTTGCCTTTCGTTATTCTCTATGTTTTATTTTATTTTATTATTTAAGAAATATAGTAATTTGCAGCAGCGTGGTACGGATAACGATTGATTAATGATTGCAAAGTAGCCTTGAAATGCCTGACGGTTTATTCCTAATATTGGTAAATTGTCCCAGGATAAAGTGCACAAACGAAAAAGGCTGAAACTAGATGCAATACGGTATTTGTTGACAGCTCAAAAAATCAGCTACTCTTTGATCTGTTAGTATGCAGTTTCTATGAAGATACTGGGTAGTGACATAAATTATTATGACTCATAATAATCAACAAAGAAAAAAAAGACGTTAAAGTAATAAAACGAATAAAAACAGTATAATGGCCAAATTTAGCGGTAGTTTATTTGATTGCGTGTATATTTGAATGTCTGTTTAGTGATTATAATGATCGAATTTATTTTCACTATAGCCAAATACCGTTTTTTTTTAAAGTCTATTGATAATAGTGGGCCTTATTGGAACAAAGTAACATAATATCGCCTTCCATGAGCTCCTCCTTCCATTTAAAATAAATGAGACAATAATTTAGAGGATTCAAGGATTGCCTATTAATTATTGATCGATCACTTGGGGTGATACTCTGTGTACAATATTACTCATAGAAATGAGCAACAACACTACCGAACAAATGTATTTCTTATCATAAATAAATAAATAAAATAACTATTAAGGGACAATCATATCGTACACAAATCGGCCTGGCCCCAAACTAAGAAAAGTTTGTACTATGGGTACGACGATATACATCCATGACCCAGGAACAAATATTCGAGTTCATCACACAAATATTTACCCTGGCCGGGATTCGAACCCAGGACCGCCGGCTCAGTAGGCTTCTACAAACTGCGCCAACCGCGTCGTTATATAGTTTTTACCTATTGAAAACTAAAAACTGGAAATATTATGTCAACCTAGAAAACTAAAACCACCTAAAATAGGCAATGACAACGAATTAATCTTTATGTTAAGAGGCCTTATTACTTTTAAAATTTATTTTTTCATATTATGACAAATATATTGAAAATTGCAACCAAATTTTTGAAGTGAATAATACGTTTTAGGTAGTAACATAGCTATTTCATGCTTTCATAGCGTGCAGTCGAAAATAAGCTGAAAAAAAAAGTAGTTTTTGTAACAAAAATTATCAATGACAATTCAAACTTAAGGTTTCAAATATATACCAATAAATCCCAATAGCACTGTTCTAGGTAGTAACATCAATAATATGTTAGGAACATGTTTGATCATAGATCAGCATTTTAAAAGGAATAAGGCCTTCTTAATCACAGTCAGATATATTTTGGGATTGGTGACAATGAGTTCGGTACAACAGTAAGTAAGTCAGTGTAAATAAGTATAGAAACTAATTGGTGGACACCTTTTGCAACAGAGTGTAACCCTATAATGTGATTCAGGCAGTGGCAGTTGCTCGAAGCCGGAATACCTATTTTGGGGTTGTCATACAAAAAAACAAAATTACTCCCTAAACAAAAAAATAATCAACACGGTTCTTGGACTATTTTTCCTCTTGTGTCGTTGTTCAAAGGTATTACTGTTTCGTAATTGATTCTCGCTCGGCACAGCTGACTGAATGAATGTTAATTTCTTGGCATTTTCCTAAGATATAGCCTATAGATCAGACAAACTGCCATAGATAAACTTCGGTGCAAATTTGATTCAATGCAACACCTAGAGACAAAATGCAAGATCTCGATCAGAGATTACATAACGGCAGAATATTCCTACAATGCAAGTTAACGAACAATGTTTCAATGTAAATGATTCCTCGCCCCCTTTTTGTGTTAATTGAAGATTCATATCAAAGTAGCGGAATTGGTTCAGTTGTGCTGTATATAAAAATCTTATATAATTTCAACCCTATTTCTCGGTCCTCTTTATCCAGGAGCAATGTGTTGTAAATCCAATGCACTAAAGATGCATACGTGGTTAAGGTACAAAACATGATGGAAGCCACTTAAAGAAAATAATATACAGACCAATTGTCGGCTAGATGTGTCTATTCCTAGGCACGCGCGATATCAATTTCCCTATCCCTAACTGGACTGAATTATAGCTACAGTTAAAGTAGTATCGACGTAAATTAGCCATTAATTTCATATAAAAATAATCTCGGCAGGTACTATATGCAAATAGCTGGCTTCAAAATGGCGGAGCGGAGATGACATCATCGCATACATCCTCTCATCACGCACGTCACTCGATACGCAAGGCAGCAGCGCCCGGGCAAGCACCCCGCCACCCCCACCTCCGCGCTGAGCGCCATTCATAACTCCCTGCGCTAAGGAAGCGAGCGCTCGCTGGTGCATCACGGGCGTTGTAGCGCCATCCCCCGTCCCTCCCTGCACTGTGCCAGGGGCAACACTGCACGACAGCAACACCCCCTGAACTCTACTCACTCCACGCTTTGTTTGCCTTTACTAGTCCCAACACACCTAAAGTTTTGGGTAAACGAAATGAGCGAGTGGTTTAGTGAGATGACCTTCGAAGAGTATCAATGGTAAAAACATTCTATTACGAATAGTTTACAGCGCGTTTTCGCCAATCATTATTAATTTTCCCTTTTTTTTTCATTTGGAAAAAAAATTGGTAATCCGGAGCAAGTGAGCAGTGTTGATTCTTGTAGGAGAGTGTGTCCTATTTGTTCAGATTCCACTTACGTTCCGTTTTAATGACTTGTCGGCCAAGAGCATGTCGGGCCACGCTCGGTGTAGGCTTCCGTAGTTGCTCATCCTTCACAATAGACGGGCTTAAAACCGCTGTTTTAGCCCGAGGTTTAAATTACGAGAAAGACACCTGCAAGCTGATAGCTTTCAAGCTCTATAAAAAGGTCGCAAACGCCAAAGTAACTGTAATTACTTATTTTATTACCTTCTGGAAGTCAACCTACGTCCTTTTAAAGAAGAACCATCTCGAATCTCGAGCAAATATTTTAACTCTACGGTGATTACATAACTGGTTATTGAAACACGTGTACAGTCAAAGTTATTTATTTGTGACTGAATGCGTGTTGGACAAAAATCGATTTGGACGAAACGCGTGTTGGACAAAAATCTATTTGGACGAAACGCGAGTTGGACAAAAATCTATTTGGACGAAACGCGTGTTAGACAAATAGCGATTTGGACAAAACGCGTGTTGGACGAAATGCATGCTGGACGAAAAGCGTGTTGGACATACTGCATATTGGACGAAACGAGACAGTAAATTCCATTTGGACGAATCGCATGTTGGACCAACAGCTATCAAATCAACTTATGAAATGTTGCGATAGCTCAAAAACGGCTAGACCGATGTTATTCAAAATATATGTAGTTTTCATTTAAAGTACATATAAGGTCTCATTTTCATGAATGTTACCATAATTTTTGACCCGTGGTTGAAAAGTTAGAGGGGTCGGGACGCAATTTTTTTGATTTCCTGAGCGAATATTTACAAAACTGCTGATTTTATCAAAAAGTAATGTTTGGAGACGCCTACTATTTTTAAAAGACCTATTCAACGACACCCCACACATAGTACAAGAAAATTAGATAAAATGTATGGAAAATTTGGCAAAATTAAAGGACAACTTTTATCTATCATGATATGTAGGTTATAGAGCCAAGTTAAATTTTATCTACTCTCTCCCCCTCTCAGGGGTGAGCGGTCCGAATGTGTCCCTTTTGCCATACATATTTTGGCCGAGAAGTGTGAAGTTTTTGATATAACTAACCTTTTAGCAGAAAAAAAAGATCAATAATTAAAAACGTTAGTATTTGATAACAGATTGCGCAGATTCTATAAGTGATATCGCTTTTGTATGTATGAAAGGTTTATAGTAAATTTATTCAGAATTATTTCGTTCCTATACATTTTGTATGTATCGTACACGGTTTCTTTTTAAAGTGGAAAATACCGCGCTCCGGGACACATTCGAGGGCGCGGGGGGGTGACGCTCACCCCTGAGAGGTAGGTGTATTTGGTACCCCAAAAAAATATTTTTTTTAGTTTTTATTGTACCATTTTATCGCCGTGATACATACGCATACTCATACCAAATTTCAGCTTTCTAGTACTAATGATCACGGAGCTAAGCCGCGGACGGATGGACAGACGGACATGGCGAAACTATAAGGGTTCCCCTAGTTGGCTACGGAACCCTAAAAAATGTTGAAATTAGGTACGGGTTTACGCGCCATTACGAACTCTTTGCGTAATGTTTTCAGGATAAGACTTCTTTAACGAAAAAAGTTAAACCTGCGGCGTCTTAACAAAATAAACTATAATGTGGATATCATAACTTTAAAAAAGAATATACCTAAGTCATAAATGACGCATTGTCATTGGTCAATAAAGTTTACATGCAGCAGACGATTAGCTTTGATTGGTTAAATTGTCGTTTAAGTACGCCGAAAAATTACTAAATAATTTCTAAATTCATGTATAGATACGAACTGTTACCGTCACGTGCTACATTGTTGTCATGGTGCGAGCTAACATTTAACAAATGTACAAATATAGCAGTTTTGTGTACTGGATTCATATGGTAATCTACGACCACAATTTAATGCAGTGTCGTGAAAGTTGTTTTCTTCCAGATTAAAATATAGGCGTAACCGCTCATCTATGACCAAACTAAGAAGAAATAAAGTTGTAGACTTTAATTTGGTTACACTCAAGCCTAAAACGAAGCCTGTGAGACTACTAATAGAGAAGGTAAACTAAACGTCGATTTTAAGATTTTACTTTCATGATTGTATGAAAGAGGCATAAATTTATGTAAAAAGCATAATTACTTTTTAATTTGCAGTATGCTCCTGCTGTCCTGATGTATGAGCAAGGTGAGATGCTGCAAAAGTGACGTCCTACAGTAGGTACTTTCCTTTCTGCCAAGGCACTGAAGGCACCAAGGTCATACCCTATCAGGCCTTTTCCCATCCGACCTTAAGGCTTAGGCCTAAGGGCTGCTTTCTGATGGTCTAAGCCTTTTGCTTTGGTACTATGAACACAAATATATAATTTATAAGAGACCTTATTCCTTTCAAAATGCTGATTGTTTTTGACATTTTTCTCTATGATCAATTATGTTATTTAAGGGCTAATGGGATTTATTGGTATATATTTCGAACCTAAAGTTTGAACTTTTCATTGATAATTTTTGTTTCAAAAACTACTAGAAATTGACAAAATCCACGCGGAAATTTAGTTATTTCAACTTATTTTCGACTGCACGCAATAAAAGCATGAAATAGCTACGTTACTACCTAGAACTCCGGGGAACGTATCATTCACTTCAAAAAGTTGGTTAAAATTATCGATATATTTGTCATAATATGAAAAAAATAAATTTTAAAAGGATAAGGCCTCTTAAAGGGCTTTCCCACCATTTAATATTAATTACGCTTAATTTAGATTTTCAAAATTGAGAGGTAGTCTCACCGACTAGACGCTAATTAGATGTGCTACAACTTTATTTCTGATATTTTTTGTCATATGGATGAACGGTTTTGTTACCAAATTTCGTTGCGACTATAACAAATTTTTGAATTGTTCATTTGCCGAAAAAAATCTACATTGTTAGCAGAGCCTTCGTCCCTGTAATGTTGATGAAGCTGAAGTTTGGATTAAATTATTGCATATCTAATATACTATACTTAATGTTTGATATTTATTTTACACGAAAACGATGCCACCACACAATCTAAGCCTTTACTGATCAGTAATAAAAAAAGAAAAAGAGGTGTCCTTGGACCTATTCACCCCGCTCTCCCCCAACTCTCACACAACAGAAAATAATCTCGAGGACTCGGAGAATCACTGTCTACAGTAGAAATTTCATGCTTGTAACCCGATGCGTACAATTATGTTAGAAATCAGGGGCTTAACAAATTTCATAATATTTTTTTTATGAAAAGCTCTAACTCTTGACCAACGGAGGGACGACTTTTGTTTTTTGAACTGACAATGACCCTATTACTACAATGCTTTTATTTTGTAGTCCACCGGAAAAGACATTCAATCGAATCACATACATTTTATCTACATTACAATGATACCTATTTTATTTACTTTTGACCACGCCTAAATTTTAAACTACTGCAGCACTTAATATCTATTATTTAACCTTTTGAATCATAACGGCAGAGATAATAACTATATATATAGGTAACATACAAACATACAAAAATTTAATAATCATAATCATTCATAATAATCTGTCTCGGACACCTTCAAATCAAAATCTGCTCATTGCTGCAATGTTGGTTGTAATATAGATTATATTACAACCAACAAACTAAAGTACACATAATACACATAGGTTGTGCTACTGAGCTATCTAAAAAACCGTTTTATCAATAGCCAGCCGGTTTGTGCGAATGAATCATGGAGGAAGCGAGCGTCGCGCGCCGGCAGGCAGCGGCGGCGCCGCCGCCATTTTACTTTACCAATATGAACCACGTGCTCATGTGCATTTAATTAACTCTTTTACAATTCTAGATCAGAGCATTTAGTGTATACACTTTTTACACTAAGCGATGATTAGAATTTAATTAGCCAAACCGTCAGACGCAATCTATTAAAAGAATTGCAATAGTGCACCCATACCTGCGGTTTCTCGCCATTCTGTACGCCATGAGCCGGTTGTGAAACAGCACGCGCTCGATGTAGATGCACAAGAAAGTTAATTCTCGGTACGTATTTCACTACTTTAACGGCGATTGACTTAGACTATAATAAAGATTCCTTGTTGAACAGTGGACAACAATAAGAACCACGACCGTGAGAGTAGTTGAAACTACATTAAATCTAATCGGCGTCAATGATGAATTGAGTAGATTCGCAGGAAACCTGTAGCGCGACTGCGAATGTTGCCGTGGGACTGAGTGGTGCGGTGCGGGCAGAGCGCGCCGCTTGTTCAGACCGGGCTGGCTTGCAATGCAAAACGACCGCCCGCTACCCGCCACCCACCCGTACTTACTGATAAAAAATAACAATCCATTCACTTAATTCATCATCACCTACTACTAAATGAACTATCAACGTTTGCTTACAACTGATACGAAGGTACAACGATACATCAAACTGCATATTGATTTGTTGCACATGCAGTAGTTTTCACGGAATTTATCTGAAGGATAAACGTTGGGTAGCAAAATCTAAATGGAATTATAATTTTATTTTTCGCCATGGTAAAATCAACTAACTTTATAGGCAAAGTCCGAATTGTACCTTACCACACTCCAATTATACGTAAGTATTGGTCGGCCAGGAAGTTTTTCGTATAATCCAGTATCCGCAATCATTTGCATTGTTACTTACAAAGGTCAAATAAGTTCTAGTTAGATATTGCGTAGGTTACTGTACTTTCAGATTTCTGGTAATTCAAAAGGGTAAAGTTTAATATTTTATGCTGGAAATAAACTGCATTAGTCAATTCTTTAACATTTTGCCAGCAAAGGAAAATAGTAGTTTAATCTAATCAGATCCGTCCATCTGTACCTCTGTTTATTATTATTCCTTTGCTTTGTTATATAAAAAATGGAACGAGAAAGTCTGAGTAAACGCTATTACTCTAATAAACCCTATCCTTTGTGATGATTAAAACTAGATATGTCTAGCAGGAACAAGAGGTGGTTAGTGCTTACATAATAATAATATAGACAAATCTGTTACCGATTACCACAACGTCAACGTTATAAAGGCAATGCATAATTATACAATTATTAATGTATAGTTATATAATGTCCGGAACTCAAAAAGATAAGAAAAGAAGAACTAATCAGAAAGAGCGATATCATTTCATCAAATATAAAATACATCTAAGTAGGTATGTGACATTACAATGTTATATTATATGATTCATTTAACCGTGTGGGCAATAGAAAAAAATCAAGTTATGAATATAATACGTAAAACTGAAGGCAGTAAGAAACACTTTCCTTGCACTGAATAAGTTTTCCTAGAAGTCTCCATAACACGCATGAACCGAGATTGGCTTTCAAATCGACGCAGAATGTCACGTAATGTAGTTTTTCCAAAACCAATCTGCCATTATTTATTATTAGCAGTACATATTGCACTGATGGATCAATAATCTGTTACTGATGTAAACTAAGAGGAAACCGGGTTAAACTTTCCGATAAAACCTTAACTATCCACAGTGATGCAAGACAAACTCTTTTCAATACGGACGAAAGATTGAGCCGCATTCCGGTAAACAATGTTTTGAAATTGGTTGTTGACATACTGTTACTATCATTTTATAACAGTGGGAAAGAATGCCTAATCCAATCCTTGCATTCGCCGCTGTCTTTACGAACAGCTGGAAAGTGGAACCTCAGCGGGCCCACGATGGTACTTAGTCACGGGTTAATAACAAACCACTCGCCACTATCTAACAAGCATGTCAATGAGATAGACGAAATGCTTTAATATTTATTTGTCACGCGATAAACGCAACCTCTCCTTGCATCGGTTTTCTCATTGCTGAGGGTCGTGTCGTGGTTATTTCTTGGAATAGCCATCGGATCGATTTTTGCGCTAACCATTATACAATTTGTGTACTAGGCGTCCGTTTGCGGCGGAATTTTTGCCATAAACAGACTCCTCCTGGTACATAATTTTTGTAATAATAAGCGCAAAAATCCGGACAGATAGGATTTAAGAGGCCTTATTCCTTTTAAAATTTGTTTTTTTCATATTGTGACAAATATATTGATAATTTCAACCAACTTTTTGAAGTGAATAATACTTTTCCCCGAGTTCTAGGTAGTAACATAGCTATTTCATGCTTTTATTGCGTGCAGTCGAAAATAAGTTGAAAAATCTAATTTTCCGCGTGAATTTTGTCTATTTCGAGTTGTGTTTGAAACAAAAATTATCAATGAAAAATTCAAAATGTAGGTTTTAATTAATGCCAATAAATCCCAATAGCCCTGTTCTAGGTAGTAGCATCAATAATATGTTAAGAAACGTGTTTAATCATAAAGAAAATTGTCTAAAACAATCAGCATTTTAAAAGGAATAAGGCCTCTTAACATTGTCACCAAGTGGGTACCGCAAGATCAGATAAATTCCTAGTCAACTGGCCGGAAGCAGCGGCCAATAGGGAGTTGTGGAGATCTAACCGAGAAGCCCTTGCCCAGCAGTGGGACACTCAAACAAGCTAACTAAAAAAAAGCGCAAAAATCTAAACGGTCCGAAACAGAACATTTCCATCCCATTCAGTTCCTAAAATTTCATATCGATTGCTTAAGTTTTGGAGGAGGAAACAGACGAAAACGAAACCTCGATTCGTATGGAAAAAAGAGCAGTCTAGTCCTAGTATGCAAAATATCCGTATATTGGGATAGGGCGATTATTTTAGCGTTTTAACCGTCTCATTAAGATGTCCACAATATTCACAAAAGCAATCAACATCATTTTGATAAGAATTGTATTAATCCGCGACATCTATAAGACAACTGAAAACGGCGCCTTAGTTCATATGGAGGTCGTCGATATTACGGACATAATATTAATGATACTGAGGCGGTTAAAACGCTCAAATAATCACCCGATAGTTCGGATTATTCCAATAATATTTCGGACGGATATTCGGATAATATGAATATTCGGATAGCAAACCCTACTCGCAAACACGACAACAATGTAGCACGTTACGGTAACGTAAATTTTCTGGCCGTGTGTTGGACGACAATTGGACCAATCGAAACTCATCGTCTGATGCATTACAGAATGCGTCATTCATAAGGTGATTTACTGGGCTCTCTTACGAGATTATCATTGGATATGAGTTATTCCGTATACAAATGTCGCATCGCATACAAAATATACAGGGTTCGTAAAATGCGAGCAAAATTCATGTAAGTGAGGGTCATCTCTGTCATACGACATTTCAATCTATTCTGGTCGCATTTTACGATCCCTGATAATATGAATTGAGTATAGCCCGCACACTCTTGGTCATGAATTCATGATCACATGACAATAATGGTAGTTTAGTAATCTAATTAAATTAAAAAAAATTGGGCAAGTGCGAGCCCGACTCGCGCATGAAGGGTTCCGTACCTATAGGTACATATAGTTATATAATCTATAACAAGTTTGTTGTATGGGAGCCCCCTTAAATATTTATTTTATTTTATTTTTAGTATTTGTTGTTATAGCGGCAATAGAAATACATCATCTGTGAAAATTTCAACTGTCTAGCTATCACCGTTCTTGAGATACAGCCTGGTGACAGACGGACGGACGGACGGACGGACGGACAGCAAAGTCTCAGTAATAGGGTCCCGTTTTTACCCTTTGGGTACGGAACCCTAAAAACGAAATGAAGTAGACTTCATTTCGTTTTTTTAATTTAATTCGATTAATTAACACCAGTCCTTCACTCACTAAGCGACGCGTCGTATAATTATGTTGGTCGGACGTTAGAGAACTATGGAGCCGATATTTCAAATATTATAAATGCAATTTATACTATTATCATTATTATAATTTATAATATTTATTTCATTCTAAAGTGCCTCCACACCTACAAAATAATTATAATAAAATTAAATTAGTATGACTACAAATAAGTTATTGTTACGTAAATGAATTAATAATTACTAGATTACAACTATTATAAAGATGCCAATAACTATCCTATTCTTAACGCGGTTTAATAATAGGTAACCTACCAAAATTAAGACAAATATTTCTTTCCAAACGTTTGATAGAAGTGCGCGCACTTTGTAGTGAAAGTTATGTACCTTCCTATAACCATACCCCGTAATCAGTGGTGAACATTTATTGAAAATGTGCTTGGTTGGCTCAACACATAATAATTTTAACAAGTAGATACAAATAATTTAATCTATCATCTTGATGTAAACAATATACTTACATGCTTATTTATATATATTAAAGAGGTTTAGTAATTTTGTAATATATCTGATTCAGTTAAAAGTATGAGATGTGCAATAGATTGAAAAAAAATCGAATACATCCACAGATGACAAAATATTTCAACCAGCGGATAGTGTGTTTTATTTAGTGCACTTTGGCTTTACATACAGGGCTACCACATGGAGGGAAAGTACCTTAAGTATTGGAGATAACAATTTTATTGAAAGGAGACATCATTTTGATTTTAAAAACAATTTGAACTGCATTCACGATCTTCCTTTTATTTAAAATGCTTCCGATTGAGCCTTTTGATCGGTGTCGTAAAATTACGGGTATTTTTTTTCCATTTGGTGGGTTCGATTCCCGGTTCAAACAGGCGATTATTCTAAATGTTGTTCATATTATTTTAAAAACCAAATGAATTGATTTGATTTCAGTAAAATTGTCTATCTACAATACTTAAGGTACTTTCCCTCCATGTGGTGTAGCCGTGGGACACCCTGTATTTGTAGAGAGCAAACTGTAAAATTTTAAACTAATGTTAAGAGGCCTTATTCCTTTTAAAATTTATTTTTTTCATTTTATGACAAATGTATTGATAATTTCAACCAATTTTTTGAAGTGTTTAATACTTTTCCCCGAGTTCTAGGAAGTAACATAGTTATTTCACGCTTTCATTGCGTACAGTCGAAAATAAGTTAAAAAAACCAATTTTCCGCGTGAATTTTGTCAATTTCGAGTAGTTTTTGAAACAAAAATTATCAATTAAAAATTCAAACTGTAGGTTTCAAATATATACCAATAAATCCCAATAGCCCTGTTCTAGAAAGTAACATCAATAGTATGTTAAGAAACATGTTTGATCATAGAGAAAAATGTCTAAACAATCAGCATTTTAAAAGGAATAAGGCCTCTTAAAAGTCAATACTTAACTTACCCATTTCGTGTGGATGCATATATGTATTTGTTTGTTTTTTTGTTTTGAATCTGAATTTCTCTCTCTTGTCGTTCCCTCATGACTGAGGATCGTGGTCATCACTGAATGACTAACACTTAGAATGAATGATTTGACAAAGCAATAATAAATAAATAAATATACCGTAAGAAAAAACTTTTTTAGCAATATATGTAAGTACTCGAAATAAATATTTTGTAACAACACTCATTGAATTTTCACCACTGATAACGGAGTCTGCCTAAACATAGTTTACATAGGTGACACATTCGATTTATATGAAACGCGGCGCGGTAAGTAAACTGTACAGAAGCATTCTTGTATATAATATTGCATAAATGTTTCTTAGCCGGCTTCTGCTTAATTCAGTGTAGTATTAAGTGGAGAAACAAAGAAAAATGGTTGGTAAGGTGGACGACGGCACGTGCGACGCGGCACACCTGCCGGCAGGTGCGCCGCCAGCCGCGCCGACTGCAGCCTGCACAATCTACACAGACACATTTTATGATATAATATACTTGTCGACGACATTGCGAACCTTTCGTTCCAAACTTCGGGTAATTCGAAACTAATAGACGGACGGTATCTTGCGTATGGAGCCAAATCAACCTTTTTACAACAAGCTTACGTCATGCCGTTTTATTGCATTACAATATTAAACGAAATCGGCAGATTTTAAGTCCGCAACAAAAACACCATGCTTGTATGAATAGAATAGGTAGCTGTGGCGCGGGAGGCAGGAGCAGGACCCATCTATGGAAAGATTTATGTTACCCAGTATTCTCAGTCCGACCTGAATTTAACTTTTGCGCCCCTTTCATTTATTGGTATCTACATAAGATTTTAGTTAAACTCGCAAAAAATCGGCTCCCAGAAAATCATCCCAGAGATGAAAAATTCATAATCTTAAGAAATATAGATAAAACCGTGTGCTGCTCTGTGGCGGCGCCACCATAATGAAAATCAATGAATTATATGGTGAAATGATGTACGCTGAACGTACACCATGTACGTATCATGTTTTTGGCTGTACCTGAACCAGGGTACGAAATAATGATGGACATATTTCTATACGAAAAAAGAAAGACGATTTTTTTTTGTATATCCTGCATATAGTAAAGTAAATTTACAACTCATGGTGACTGGAAAGGTCGATGGGAAGCGTCCAAGGGGCCGGTCACCGATGAGGTGGTCTGACCAAATCCGCTCATCATTGGACACCAAGCTACACAACGCACTCCATGAAGCCAAGGACAGATCTAGGTGGCGAAATACGGTCCGGAGCATAATGACCCAGCTACGGGGAAATCACGACCCTCAGCAATGAGGCAATCGACGCGAGGAGGAAAGTAAATTAGTTATGTATATATGACATCAATTAATGATAGACATATTTCTATACGAAAAAAAAGGCTTTTTTTCAAATGTGTTACTACTATCGCACGCTCCGCTTGGAGCTGGCCGTGCACGCTGCACACAGCCTGTTTGTCTCAACTCAATAGAGCCGCAACGCGTGCGGGCACACGGTAAGCGCACGGCATGCAAGCTATGTGACATCTACTATGAGATTTCATACTATACAACGCGCACGTACCACCCACGCATCCGGTGTAGCTTGGCCTTTGTGGTCCGTAAGGGCGCGTCTCCACCGAAGCGGAAAGACGTGCGGAATAGACCAATGACCGGAGTTGAAATCTGTATCTCAGCTGCGCTTCACTTTCGTGATTGGTCGATTCCACACGTCTTCGCTTTGCTCCGCGTCACTAAATTCGGACCAATCAAAAATAATCGTCGACTTCATGTCAAATTAATATACATATCCGCAGGCTTTTATTTTATATGAAGTATATAACGGCTTTAAATTATTAAAGATTTATAGATAGTCAAAATCACGTAGTAAATTACATGTTAAACTTAGGTACAATGTATTATGGTAATACATACATTTCAGAAATTAATTTAATTTACACCCGTCCAAATTTAAATGATCAAAAACTCTGTACGTCGTAATCAAACGGTGTAATCCCTGTTGATTTTGAAACACTTAATTTTTTTGTTGTGACCTCTTTACCACTGTGTTAAAAAGGTTAAGTAATAAAAATTGGGCAAGTGCGAGTCCGACTCGCGCATGAAGGGTTCCGTACCATAAAACAAGTTTGTTGTATGGTAGCCCCGCTTAAATATTTATTTTATTTTATTTTTAGTATTTGTTGTTATAGCGGCAATAGAAATACCTACATCTGTGAAAATTTCAACTGTCTAGCTTTCACCGTTCTTGAGATACAGCCTGGTGACAGACGCAAGGACGGACAGCGAAGTCTCAGTAATAGGGTCCCGTTTTTACCCTTTAGGTACGGAACCCTAAAAAGCAATTTTATGCTTTATGCACAAGATCATTAAGTTATTTCGTGTTTAGTTAAGACGCCACGGCTTTTTAGCGGCCAGGTAGGTACAGTCACCTTTATTGACTGAGCGTTACAGTACATGTTCACATATTTATGAACGCCTTGTATGCTGCGATATAACTGATGGCGACTGTACTATCTAAATAAGAACAAATTTAATATTGACCACAGCGGGCATGCATTTAAGTGTACTCGGGTAATTCCGAATGTCGGGTAATTCCGAAAAATACTGATATCTAATAAACGGGGTAGGTAACATTTTTGCGCTAGCAACACTTCCTCATATACTATACAAAGGACTTATACAGTAAGAAGATATGTATACGTTTATTAGATATCAGTAATTTACTGAATTACCCGACATTCGGAATTAGCCGAGTACACCTACGAGAAAAAAATATGCTAATACCTATTCACTATCGCTATTTAGGGATCTCGTAACAATGTGTCAGAACAACCCAAATTTGTTGCGGTTGTAAATTTTCATAACCACAATATCTACGAGTCGTCGTGACGTGACGAAATCCAAATAATGATTTCGCCTGACTACAATCGAAAGATGTGCGAAAAATGTAATTGAGCAGATAGGATGCTGACTAAATCGAATCGATGAAAATCTATATCATTACACGAGTCACGAGTTTTATGATAGACTTGGAACAACCAAAAAACGTAAACACGTTTTTCTACGCCAGTACTTTTTCTGTCATTTACATAGTTACTAACTCTAATATAAAGACATAAATTATGAAAGTCTGTAAAAGTCTATACTCTATCGCCCAAAAAACACTGCTAAACGATGTTATGTCGCCAAAAAAGTATCGCTTAGTACCACAGATTACAAGATAAACAGCTGCATTCACACAATTTACAATTAAAAAAAAAGCATATAGTACTAAGGCATTGCTGCCAACTTAAAAAAAAGTTTGTGCATGGATGTTTAGTATAGTGAACGTATACCTTTATGTATAAGTTCATTTTTTTGACAGATGGACGTCAATAAAAAAAAAAGTTTATCTTTATCACAGACTGAGATTAGTTTTTTTTTTTTAAATTTTGTTGATTCCGAGCGGGAACGTAATTAATTTCTTTGTTGTTTATTTGCATTTTTTTTTATGAAATGTCGAGTCGTAGAAAAGGTATTGTATGCAAGGTTGTATAAGTAGGTCATAAAACGCTCGTGGCATCTTTCTTTAACCCATGCCACTCGCGTTTTTTGGCCCCTCTTATACAACGGTTGCATAAAATACTATTTCGGAGTGCTTTTTTTAAGTTATTTAGACCAGAACGAGCCTAAAACCTATTTTACATGCTATATGGGTGCATATTATATACAATTTAGGCAAGACGTGTTTTTTTCTTTTAATATTTAAAACACAACATTTTTATCAATGAAGACATTAAATTCATAACCATTATTTAATTTTTATCACATAAGTGTTTGGTATATTAAAATAATACCAGATATTCTACTGCTTGAATATGAAAATTACAGAATTGAGCAAATTTTTATACCTAGCACTTTTAAAGGAAAATCATTAATTATTTTTACAAAAAACTGGTTTAGAAATCCTTAAGTTTTAGGTAAGTATTTGATTCATAGAGCATTCACATAATTTAGTAGCAGATACGAACCTTAGATCCTGATCCTCTTGTTCAAATATTTGGTCATGGTCCTCCTGCGATAGATTAAGCTCGCTGAACTGTTGCTCCACGGAATTCGACATTTCACTTATTATCACACAATTATTTAGATAAAATACTGAATGGTTGGAATGACGTAAGAGTTAAATTTTTAAAACCACTAGTCGAATAATGCTTGTCACGTTTTCCATAAATTCCTGGGTTTGATTCTGCGTAACCAAATTAAATTGGTAGCCACCGCTACTCCCGGCGACCGGCCCGGCGCGCTTTGTGCGAACTCGAACTGAGCGTGTATGCAGTATGCGGCAATATTGTAGAGCGTCGCGTGGATACTTCCGGTGGTATGCCGGCCGGTGTATACATATATACACGTGGTTGCTTGGGATTCAATGGATCTGTTTATTTTTGTATTACATAATATGTATGGTCCGAAGTAAGCAAGGAACCACGGAACGGAACGGCGCGGAATGTGAGAACGGTGGCGGCGAAGTGATCGGCGAACAGCGGCGTCGCTTCGCCGAGCGAGCAGCGGACTCGCTCGGGGAACGATTCGGAGGAGAAGGGATGGGCGCGAGTAGCACGTGTGCGCCGCCGTGCGTAGTACGGTGCGCCAGCTATCAAGATCACTTCTCAACTGAGCTGCCTAGCTAACTGATGTGGCACTCGGCGTGTGTGACTAAACGTTCGACGCAAACGACGCCGAGTCGATTCTCTGTGCATCCATTTCGTGCGGATTTTGTTTGAGAATGCGCGCGCTGGGCGTGGTTCGAATCGGGGCCCGAGGGGAGAGCGGTACAACTTAGTGATGCGCGTGTATCGATTAACTTGTATCGAGATTAGTAACAGGTGATTTAATTATTTTGTAGTTTAAGTAGGTTACATAACTACTAATAACTACTGATTTACATTGGACGTTGATTAATGCAATTTTGAATTCTAATTGTTTTTTTTTTTTTTTAATACTTACGGCAATATATGCGGATGCTGTTAGACTTGATTAAATTTAAATGTGTGAAGTAGGTGAGTGAACAAGCCGTCGTAATTGGTATCAATGAAAGAAGATAAGCTATGTTGACCCTATTTAACTTTGATAAGAACACTATAACATTAATGCCGTAGATCATTAATTTTCTTCTTGGAAACGGGCCAAATAGGTAATAACAGTTGTAGAAGATTACTGTTGAAGATACTGTTGTTGTTTTCTTATGCACCTATCACGTGAAATTTACGTGAGTTTCGAAAGAACACAAAACAGAAATATAAACGATTATCACTGCCTCTGTCTGTGTCACAATGGTTGTCTAAGTTGATTTGATAAAAAAAAAATTAAAATTAGGTGGTAAAAGCAAAAACACGGATAATTAGACAAAAGTGAAAAAATGAATTAAAGTTATTTTTGACTATTTCGGTTAGTCAAAAATACTAAAATTATATTAATTTGACTAAGATAAACCTTGTTAATTGTAGGTGATTACCAATTAAAAATGACGATTAATTAATCGTATGAGTTTCGATTAATTTTATCCCGATTAAAAAGCCAGGTAAATCCAGCGATTAACTTTTTAAACGATTACTTAATTTGTAAAATTTTCTCCAATATTAGGAACAAATAATATATTTTTCTTTAAGTCTAATTCTGGAGTAACGATGACATTTTTATTCGAATAAATAATTAATTAGATTAATTTCCTCTCTATTACTGTAACAAGTTCACACAGCACACTACACATAACAAGATAAATGACATATTTGTAACGTGCATAAATGAGCGTGTTCCAAATAATCGAGAATTAATCGATTAAAATGGCATTTAATTAATCTTTAATCCAATTCCCCGTTGAATCTAATTTTGCGACGATTAATTGTTTAATAAAATTAATGCTTATCTCTGCAAACATCATCTTCATCATGATTCCATCGAAACTATGATGTATATGGTATAATGTTCTGCAGTTCGAATTTTGCAAGACATTTGATCTGGGAAGTGAATTCAGATAATATTCTACAGCAATCTAATTAATAAGTGGGGTTATCAATATAAAGTGCATTCTGCACTGCGTCTTAATTAATATTGTATATTGTCCTCTTGTCAATTAAAGGTGCGCGCGGTGCGGCTTGTACGATTTGATTGCAAGAGGGTGTAATAATTCATGCACGATAGTACGAAAGCTAGGCAACGCTAAAATCTATACTAATATAAACTAAAATTATATTGAAAATCTGTTTTCTATGGAGAGGTATTATTCGAGGTAACATCTTAGCAGCTTGAAGATGCAGGATTTGTATGAGCGCCCACAACAGCACCATCTGTTGTTAAACATTTAACTGTCCTCTTGTAGCTGCCCGATCACGTGGACGATGCTGCCTTCGAGGATGTTCGAATGTACCTTCTTGTACTTATATAAAATGCTTATACACCGACAATGGCTCAATTCATCGGCAAATCCAGCAAATATAAAAAAATAAACAGATTGTTTTTCAATTTCCGTTCTATTTGTGTCATGTCATGATTGAGGTTTTTATTATATATTATAATGTATAATATAATAACAAACGTGCATATATGTATCTGTTTAATTGCATTTAAGATGGGAGTGCATTTATATTTATTCAAATCGATAAATTTTCACAGTTACCACTAAGTACTAAGCTAACTACACTGTTTTTTTCTTTATATTAATTAACAATAGGGGAGTTATTAGAGTAATACTGATATTCATTTTTATTTTCCAAGTTTATAACATATATCTTATCGACATTAGTCAAGCGTGGTCTAATCACTAAAAGCAATAGCAGTTCGTGAAGTATATTTGTTACTGGGTCCGTGCCACGGCGCCCCGCGCCCATGCGTTTTCCACAGCGTTCGCCCGGGGCCCGCGGAGGGCGGTCGCCCGACACCGCCTACTTCGTCTGGTACAGGCGTCATCCGCCTCGTGTCCCGCTTCACCTTAAAATTAAGTAGTCGAAACGTCGATCCAAGGAGAGAAAACGCCCTTCGAAGAGCTTAGGTCGGTAGACCGGAGACCTACTCTCGCCTCTGCTGCCTAGGAATCTTGAGTTGGGTTCTACCTATTTACCCACGCCGAGATTCACGAACTCTCGATTACTTTATTTATTCGCAATCTAATCAGTGAAAATATTGGGCGTTTTCTTCGAACTGCTCTTTTTTTTAAGATTTACCTGGCTAAGTAAACCAAATTAATCAAATTATTAGTGGTGAGCAGCAGCAGCAACGTGCGGCACGGACGGGCGCACGGCCGCGGGCGGCCTGAGCAGTACCGCACCGCGCACCGCACATGCATGTAAAATGTAAGGCGGTCGCGCAGTCATTAATCGCACACCGATATATACCCGCTCATTTCAAGGCAAAAACATTACCTACAGATTAAAGCCGCGTTCACACAGTCTGATTGCTAAAGTTGGGCTTTGAAGCTGTTTTTACGCCTCAATAAAATTAGTACCTATTTAAGTATTTACATTACACAAGAACTTATTTACGCTACGCATTTATAAAAATCCATCAAGCTACCATAAAAAATGGTTATCTTGCAAAAATGGTGATTGATACATTAGATACATTTTACAACAATTTTTATGAATAAGTATTTATGGAAATTTGTATGGAAACATTTTTCTCGTGAATCTTCTTCATAGAAATATTTTTTTTAAGTAGGTATTAATTATTGATAAATTCATATTTATAATACTAAAGAAATTAAAATACTAACTATAAACTAAGAACTTAACTAACTAAAAGTAAAAGGCTAAAACAGATTAAATTTAATATTAAAAACCGGCCAAGAGCATGTCGGGCCACGCTCAGTGTAGGGTTCCGTAGTTGCCCATCTCCTTCACAATAGATGGGCTTAAATTAGGTACGAGAAAGATTTCAAGCTCTATAAAAAAGGTCGTAAACGCCAAAGTAACTGTAATTACTTATTACCTTCTGGAAGTCATCGATTATACGCGCCAGATTGAGCGGAATCTTTTAATGCAATATGGCAGTTAACTAACATGTGTAACGTTCGAAGTATAAAGACACCGCGCGGCACTTACGTCATTTTAAAGAAAATTATGAAATTTTTCAATAACTCAAAAACGGCTCGACCGATTTTATTCAATATAGTTTTCATTGAAAGTACTTATAAGGCCTCATTTTCATGAATTTTTCCATAATTTTTTGACCCGTGGTTTAAAAGTTAGAGGGGGGGGACACTATTTTTTTTATTTTCGGAGCGAATATTTACAAAACTGCTGACTATCAGAAAATTAGGTTAGAAGACCCCTATTATTTTTAAAAGACCTATTCAACGACACCCCACACACTAGTGTTGAAACGAAAAAAAAAGTCACCCCCACTTTATTTGTTTAGTTTTTATTTTACCGTTTTGTCGGCGTTATACATACACATACTCATACCAAATTTCAGCTTTCTAGTACTAATTGTCACGGAGCTAAGCCGCGGACGGACGGACGGACGGACAGACGGACAGACGGATATGGCGAAACTATAAGGGTTCCTAGTTGACTACGGAACCCTAAAAAGACTTAAAAATCGGACCCCTTTGGTTTGGCATAGTGCCGAAGACGCTGGCAGCATTTCCTCGCTGTATAGCAACGCTAATGCGTTGAGCGAGGAAGCTGCCAGCTCTTCGGTCCCCCGTGATGTCGACCAGTCTTTTAGAAATTTGCCTAAACAGTTGATGTGCACTGGGCCCCCACGGACCAAGGGTCTCAACTCCAAATGGAACAAAATCGTATTCAGAGCTGAGACCCGTGTACTTATGTGCTTTTAATTTTTCGGCCGCTTCGGCCGCCGCGCCTGCCTTATGAGATGTTCCATGGAGATGGAAGGAGCCAGAGTGTCATATTGTATGTGACAATCTGTCATTTTGGGACACTTTCTTGTACACTATATTAGGGCGAAATAAGAACATATCAAAAGTTTATCTATACTACTTATATAGCCTAACAAGTAGCGGCCTTGCCATGGGATAGTGGCGCTACAATTGCTACAAACAGCATTCATAGACCAAAGTAATGTTGTATATACCTTGTATTTGTATAGTATAGGTATAGGTATGACCAAATGTCACATTGAGGTTTTAAAAAATCAGATCTACTTAAATACGATGTAAAAATAAACTAATGGTAGATTCTGGATCAAAATAACGTATACTTATGTAGGGTATGTAAATAAAAATATGTGTTTTAAATACATAGGTAGAATATTTTTATTTGTAAGGTTATGTCTATATGACTAACCGAACATAGCGCGAAATTTGAATTCGTTCGAATGGTTATAACTATAAATATTATTATTATTGTTATTTTAGGAACCGGGCCATCTTTGGCGCAAGTACCTTATAATTATCCTCATTCTGCTTTCGTCTCCAATTCTTTTTCGTTATTTTCGTTGGTATTCTTTGCCATATTTGGTCACACTTTGTGTTAAGTGTTTCTCTTATTCTGGTTTCTCGGCACCATCATTAACAGGCACGTTCGAAATCAGTATTTTTTAGTTCATTCGTTATTCGTATTTTTTTGTTAGACATGTTAGTTGTTGATATTATTATTAGCAATAAGGTTCTTTCGTTTTAGCTCGATTCACTATACCTACCTGCGTTTCTCCGTTCGTTTTTCAACTTCAGAACATAAATTTAAGATTTTAAAATTAAATACCCTAAAATGGAACTCAAACTTCGTTATTTCTCTCTTTAATAATTATGTTTGCTAAAAAAAAACAAGTTAATGAGACGAATATCGAACGGGACAAATAGTGAGTGTTCAATAAAGAATGAGACCAATTTCAAAGAAGGCCAAAATACGAAAAAACTTTGCATAAGACCAAAAACGATAGGACGCAAGTATAAAGAAAAAAACGAAAAAAGGAGAGAATGTGCCGAACACCGAAAAGTGCCAAGACCAAGTGTGACCAGATATTATGACAGACTACCAACGAAAATGATGAATGAGGGTGACGCTAACGAAAGCAGAATGAGACGAATTAAGAACTTGACAAAAAACAAATGGGACAACCCAACCTGATGATACCCTATTTTGCTGACTTGGACTCGATAGTCAACATTAAGAATTTGCTCAGATTTTTGGATTTCCGATGTGACAACCCGCCCCGTCTATAGCAAGCCCCACACTGAGCGATTTGACCTTCAAAGGTTTGACATCACTAAAGCTACACCGGCTGGTGAAAAAGCGTAATATAGCTGTCAGACTGAGTCCGCGTAATGCTGGATTTTGATATTATATATTATTATTACTACTTATTATTTATATATACCGTCAAATGGTCCAACACTGCCCGCTTTTTTTGGAAAACGATGAAATTTAAAAAAAAAATCTATGCTGATGCTAGTGTTTTTTAGTCCATCGTAACAAGTATGCTCACGGGCGTGTACTCATTGCGAAAAAGAATTTTTAAATACATTTTAAATCAAGATTTCAGACGATTTTAGAGGCGGGCCAAGTTACCCGGGGTTTTGCCCAACATTGCCCACGTTGATTTAACACAGAAATTAGCTCTTAAAATAACGAAAAAAGAACTACAACAAGAATTCGGGCAATTTTAGCAATAGCATCAAACATCCTCTCATTATTAGTTTAACTTAAGTCGGCAATCGGTTGGGCAATGTTACATGGCCATTTTAGGTTGTTTCCACACAAAGTGCAAAAAGCTTTAGCTTTGTCACTTTAGGGTCAAATGGTGAAACGTTTTATATATTCTCAGTGAGCATGGTTTTTTTATTGAAGGTTTGTTGTTTTTTTATCTGTTTGTATCTGACATGAGTGGTTTATCATAATAAAACACAATTTAAGGTATTTTTTTTATTAAAATCTTTCGGAATCCTTGCATTATACCACAACAATTTACTGTCACGTTATAAATTATATAAATTTGCCAAATGTCTGCTTAATCATGCTCATGAACATTGTGAAGTAATAAAATGATTGAAATATGTAACATAAGGATTGGGTAATTTGTCCATAAAATCATTACACTTATTTCCTTGCGCAGTAGGTTAAAAACCTCGGAAGTGACAACCCTAAGTCGTTTTCGAAGGTGGGCAATGTTGGCTTAAGCCAGCCTGAACATTGTAGGGTAACATTGCCCAGTTTCATAATTTCCGATTAAATTAAGATACAGTTGCCGAGAAACTTCTTGAGCCTAACCTTGACTGCGCAGTAGCCGATTTACGTACAAATATGCATGCGCAGATCCGCCATTTTTTGGTCAACAAGTTTCTCGGCAACTGTATTACTATTAGAAATTAAATTAAAAAAATCTACATGGTCATAATTACATTTGGATTTGTCATTTCGAATGATACGCGTTCAATTGTCCGCCGGAATTGGCCCGCAAAAAACACACCCTCACTCGACGAGTTCTGACAAGCTACTGAGTAAGGCTACGAGTAAATGCGACGCGCAGTGTGGCCACCTATATAACCCATTTTCTACTAAAAATAGCAGTGTTGCCATAAATCTGTAAATTATTACCCCACGAATGAAAAAGTTCACGCGTTGCTTTTGGGGCAAAGATACCTTGGAGGGCAATGTTGGACCATTTGACGGTAATAAGTAAGATGACTTAGAACATGTAAGACAAAATCCGTCACTACCAGTCACCACACTGCAGTTTTCAGCCACAAATTTGTAAGTATTTAATATTTATCTGATCTGGCCCATCTGTGATGTGATGTTATCAAAGCAGTCCTCCTTAACCCGTCAAATATTCAATCCTGCCCATCTGTGATAGTATCAAAGCAGGACTAAACCGACATGCCTTCATTGTGTTCAACAATAAATATAATAAACGCTTTGCATCACAATGCGGCAAACTACGTTGCATTCGTGTGACAAGGCAAAACTTAGGGTTAAATGGTAGGCTAAGGAAAGGAAATAACAAGACCAAGATTTAGTTCAAGGTGATCCGGTTTTAGTAATTTCGCTCTGCAAACCCGTGCAAAATGAAATATTTAACTACTACCTTGAATGAAATATTTTGCATACCTATTAGAACTTCGCAAATTGAATTGATTTCAAAGGGGTTTCTAAAATTTTAAGGTAGGGTAGTGAAATTAGTGCCACTGATGCGAAAAAAAAGGTAATTATCAGCTTGGGTCGTCATTTGGTGTTAAGTAGGTGTAGGTATTTCCCTTATTCAGGCCCTTTCAGCGGCCTCACACCGTGGTCATGACGATGGGACTAAAAATAATACAACCAACGATCTTCTAAAGACTGTATCGTTAAGTATAAAGACAAGTAAAATAAAGTATTACTGACAACTTTCATATATTTATTAATAGAAAAAAAAAACTTCTACGTTTTAGACGTTAAATAATACAAAAACGTCTTTAAACCCAATGAAATCATTCATATTTAGCTAATTTTTTGACTTTCTGTCTGTATATTTAAGGAGCTGCACCTTCCATCATCAGCTCAGCATAAGGAGATGTTGACTACCAGGCTAAATAACTTTACAAAATGCATGAAAAACATTGCTAAAGCTTAATAACATTTGAGGGTTGCCCTAAATGCCCCCCCCCCCCCCCCCGTAAATCTAAATGTGGTATTTATAAATTTAAAATTAAGCCCAACTTGGGTTGAATCTGATAATTTTTTTATCGAATAAATAAAGTCTCTGTAGTTCAGATCGAAACAAGATTAATGTAGCATAGTGACGCATTTTGTCGCGACCGTGGCCGCTGACGAGGCCACGCCGGAATTCTCTTGGTCACTGACACGTTATATAACCTCGCGCCTGCTAATAGATAATTAGAGACGTACAACAAACTTTTCGTTAGCTGTTCTCCTGACATTTTGTTGTGTGTTTTAGTTATAATATAACTAGTGATGGGCAGCTTATAATAATATAACTAGTGTTCAAAGTGTTCCTTTCATTAGATTTCATATAAATTTCTGTACGTTTCCGTACTTACTCTTTTTAAGTTTCTTTAACTTACAAATTGTTAATTTCCCATAAAAATACCGTTGCTTAGAAACAAGAAACGTAAACCTGCGTAGGTACTGAGTGGCAGTGCAGCTGCCTACTGAGCTGGCGGTCCTGGGTTCGAAAATATAATAGGTAGTGTAATTCCAAAATTTAAAAACTGTCTAAGTTACCTAAATTGTTATACTTACCGCCTATTGTAACATACGAAAATGAACATTTGTTCCACCGTACGTGTCACGTAGATCTATCTAATGATAATTACTCGTACGATGAATCAAAACCATACACTATAGAACATGTGAACGAAACGAAAAACTTACATTTTACAAACACAATGGAAGGGTCTGACCCCGAAAGTAGGTAGCAAATAAGAATTTAAGCAGGTAAAAATTGTAACATAGGTAGAGGCAGGCCCCGTTTTTTGGCCTCTTAAAACTATAAGTACTTGATAATAAACTAGTAACGTAGCGTTATTAAAACGAAATATTATATGCACAATACCCGCTTTGTAAATCTGGTATTATACTATTTATCATATAATACTATATACCTACCCCTGTTTCGATTCTAACCTACCATCTAACATTGATCCTAACGGCGGCGGCAGCTGTGCGCCAGCCCGTTAACAGACAACCCCTCTAATATCCAAGATACACATTACAACATTCTTTGAAGGTCCCATTGTGCCGGTACACCAGCTGCTTTAGGATAGGGCCTTGGGATTCGAGCTCGAACTGAGGTCCAAAACCAACCGGCCCTGCCGCGATGCCGCTAATGTTATTGAGCTAATGTCTCGCTACTTGACGTCCCACATCCCTTCGACTGGTTTGGCCGTTTTAAACTGGTCTCTAAACCCGCTTCTGTTATAGCTGCCTGCTACATATTTTCATTAAGCCGTAATTTGGCTTTAAGAATTAATTTGTCTTCAAGTACCTACTGAATAAATAGGGATTCTATCCCGCCCTTGAATAGGACAGTAGGTTAACGGATAAATTATACAAACCTTGAACGTAACTAAAAAGCTAATAATAAAAGAACGAACAGGCTGCGAACGTTAGAAGGCATCCCGCTCACATTTGCCATGGCGACCCCTCCAAGATGCGAATTAATTGGCGATCAGGTTTAAAACATGAAATATATTTGTATAAATGGTGGTCTTATTATAATCAGGCGCTGCCAGACTAAGGATTTCTAAATTTAAAAAAAAATCAAGCTAGTCGCATACATTGGATATACTTAATATGGATTTTCGGTTATCGAACGACAAATTTTAAAATTTTAATTTTAGCCAGTAGTTAGATTCTGGTTAGATATGTTGTTAGTGGTCGATAAGTACCTAGGTAGGTCCCTATGGTCAGCCTAATGCAAAGCGCGGTATTCTTGTATAATATTGTGTTATATGTAGGTACACACAAGGCGAGTATAATTCAACCCCTCCGAAAGCCGGCTAATCCCGGCCTAACAAGGTTAACGAGTCTTGTTAACTGTTAGGCCTTGGATCGAGTGAAAGAGTTTAAAGCATCTTAAGCAAGACATGCGGTCGTGTTCCTTCGAAGGGACTAAAATATTGTGATAGTTGTATTAAATAATAATTCTCACACTTATTACTATAATTTTATTAAGTTCTATGTAATTGAAACGTGTTGTGTTGTATCAATTATTAACTAACCGCCTAATATGTCTTGAACTATGCAATTAACTATAGACCGGTACACCTATAGCAAATGACGCAGTAGATTTTTAATATTTACAAAATGCAGCGGCACTGTGGCAGTAAGAAGATAATGATAGAAAATACCCCCTTCCCACCAAATTTAAATACTAGTTATTTACTTAATATTTTCTTCGGTTTCCGCGACGCGAATTATGTAGGTACTGTTATGTGTACTCTGCTCTTTATTATACATACTAAATTAATTAATTCTATTATGGGTGGCTTGTAAGTTGTACAACGCTGCCTCATAGTTTCGTATGGTAGCTTTCGAATGGATAGACTATATAACATTGTCGTGTACTTCGTGAACCACTTGTTGCATTTGGGAATGCGCGTGCGGAAATGGGCTACAGGAATTGTAGAGGTGCTAGAGGCAGAGCAACAAAACGCCGATTCCTCACCGCGATTACATTTGTTAACGTTAGTGAACATTATAGACAGTGCTCTAAGAAGTCATGGTAGTGGTAGACTGTCTTAGCAAACATTTAAGCAAACGCCCTCGTCTAGTATTGCATTGCAACCCTGCAAGGCAACCTTAAGTGTGTCGGCCAATAGCAGGGCGAGTTGCGCCGGCCACACCCCTCGCCGTACGTTGCACATGCACCCCCCACCCGTAATGTCGTTGCACCCTTACCTTACCAAAGAAATACTCTATCAAACAAAATAATAAACTTCGGACAGTTCGCCACACAAAGTACACAAGTTTGACATATTCAAAACGTTATACATTTATCGATTAACCCTTAAATACGCGATCTCTTAAATAGTTGGAAAAAAAATGCAAAACATCTGTCACTGAATTACAATCACAGAAAGTGAAAAAAAAAAGTGTTTTGGGGTCTCTGGCAATAATGAAGACATATAACATACACGTAATATAATAGTATTGTACCTATATTGAGACAAAAAAAACACATATAGTAGGAATCATTTTTTGAGACCGAATTCACTTCGCTTTGTTCTAACAAACAATGGCACCAAGGATATTTTAAATCATAAGTGCAGTTTGTGGCCGCACTTCATAATACCTACACACAATACCAATTGGGTCCCATCGTTTGCTAGAACAAAGCGAAGTGAATTATCCTTCAAAAAAGGATTGCTACTATTTCTACCCTGCTTTACCGAATATCGGCAGAAAACTTCACACAAAGGGCCTTGAATATTCGCGCGCCTGCGAAATGAAGTCGAACCCGCTAAATCTTGATTTTGTCATTGAAATATGAGATTTGCGTGATGAAGTAAAGAAAAAGCAATAAATTACCTATTTGTATATGTGTAGATAAAACTAGTAGTAGTTAACTCACTATATTGTAAGTTTTTAATTTGGAAGACTAGACTGGCAGCTCCCAGGATTTTCCATTATTGATTAGTGACTTATAGTAGGAGATCCGAACCTACATTGACCTTCACCGAGCTGATAAAAGAATGAAACATATTTTATAATGAATTTAGTATATTAGAAAATATATTAAAAATATACTGGACAGGCTATTTCTAATTATTATAAAAAAAAGATTTTTTATTAAATGTTGCAACATCGAGATAATAAAATTCTATCCTGAGTTAAAGTATAAAACGTATAGAATGTGTAGCCGTTGGGTTGCCTATTCTTTTTTTAAGAAGCTTCTACTTTCCAGTTTACATACCGAGCATGCGCATATCCTTAGATATATTCGAGGTCCCATCACGTGCGACAGCGATGTTCGGTCCTTTATTATTACACTGTATACTTACCTCGGATCTCTCTGTCACACATTCCCGCTCTCGTTAAAATTGAAATCTTTAAAAAAATAGCCTGTCTAGGATATTTTTAGCAAACCCATTTTTAATATACATATCTTCTAATATACTAAATTCATAATCATTATAAAATATGTTTCATTCTATTATCAGCTCGGTGAAGATCGACTTAGCTTCGAATCTTAGACCTTATTACCTTGTAACTTCGTGTCTGGTAGGGGTAGGACATCAATATTATTGTAATAGTAGGTAGTTTATGCAACTGCTACATAATGAGAGGTCTTAAAATACGAGTGTGGTTTTATGAAACCAGCCGTCGTAGGCGAGTAGGCGTAGGCGATCTACTATGTGTGTTGATAAAACTTGGCTACACTCTATTTAGAGTATTTTTATTTTATTTGGAAGACTAAAATAATGTAATAAACTTAAAATAATTTTAAGAGGTGTTAAATGAATATAAAAGGGGAAATTATTAATGTTCGTAGGTACTTTCGTCCGTGTACGTAAGAATGTGTATTGTGAAAATAACGAATGTTACCTACATTTAACAACATTTTTCAATAGATTTTAAACAATATATTCTAAATATAAATCGCATTTCATTTGGTAGATTTGTCTTTCGGCAGCTGTTATATTACGAGATTACGTTTAAAAAGGGCGTTTCATGCACTCAGAAAAAACTATTGTTAAAATCACAAAAAAACGTTGTTAAATAGGAGCCGACAGGGTTGAGTTGTTAGCGCAACAACCTTAATTTTGCGAAAAAATATTGTGAAAACAACAAAGTTAAAGTGTCTACTTTGTGAATTATGACCTTGCGAATTTCACAAGTTCATGTTTTTCACAATTTTACTCTGTCGGCTCCTATTTAACAACGTTAACTTTGTGAAAATATAACCTTGCGAATTTCACAAGGTCATGTTTTTCACAATTTTACTCTGTCGGCTCCTATTTAACAACGTTAACTTTGTGAAATATAACCTTGCGAATTTCACAAGGTCAGGTTTGGCTCCTGCTTCGCAATGTTGACTTTGTTGGCGCAGCAACTTTAACTGTGTGAAATTTAGCAGAGTAATATTGCGAAACTAGCAACGTTGACGTTGCTAGTTCCGCAGTGTAATATTGCGGGAATAGCAACGCTGACGTTGCTAGTTCCGCAGTGTAATATTGCGGGAATAGCAACGCTGACGTTGCTAGTTCCGCAGTGTAATATTGCGGGAATAGCAATGCTGACGTTGCTAGTTCCGCAGTGTAATATTGCGGGAATAGCAATGCTGACGTTGCTAGTTTCGCAGTGTAATATTGCGGGAATAGCAACGCTGACGTTGCTAGTTCCGCAGTGTAATATTGCGGGAATAGCAACGCTGACGTTGCTAGTTCCGCAGTGTAATATTGCGGGAATAGCAACGCTGACGTTGCTAGTTTCGCAGTGTAATATTGCGGGAATAGCAACGCTGACGTTGCTAGTTCCGCAGAGTAATATTGCGGGAATAGCAACGCTGACGTTGCTAGTTCCGCAATGTAATATTGCGGGAATAGCAACGCTGACGTTGCTAGTTCCGCAGTGTAATATTGCGGGAATAGCAATGCTGACGTTGCTAGTTCCGCAGTGTAATATTGCGGGAATAGCAACGCTGACGTTGCTAGTTTCGCAGTGTAATATTGCGGGAATAGCAACGCTGACGTTGCTAGTTCCGCAGAGTAATATTGCGGGAATAGCAACGCTGACGTTGCTAGTTCCGCAGAGTAATATTGCGGGAATAGCAACGCTGACGTTGCTAGTTCCGCAATGTAATATTGCGGGAATAGCAACGCTGACGTTGCTAGTTCCGCAGTGTAATATTGCGGGAATAGCAATGCTGACGTTGCTAGTTCCGCAGTGTAATATTGCGGGAATAGCAACGCTGACGTTGCTAGTTCCGCAGTGTAATATTGCGCAGTACAATATTACACTGCGTAGCTAGCAACGTCAGTATTGCTATTCCCGCAATATTACACTGCGGAACTAGCAACGTTAGCATTGCTATCCCCGCAATATTACACTGCGGAGCTAGCAACGTCAGCATTGCTATCCCCGCAATATTACACTGCAGAGCTAGCAACGTCAGCATTGCTATCCCCGCAATATTACACTGCAGAGCTAGCAAAGTATAATATTGCGGGGGGAACGACAATAGCTACCTAAAAAATACAATAAATAATATTTAAACTGACGTTTATTAATCAAAAACATTTGCATATGTCCATGAGAATAGAATAAAAATCTTAACCACTAAATACAAATTATTCAGATAATAGTGGCAAACTATAAATTAACATATATGATAATTCAAAGTTAAGGGTACGACGCAATCATTCTTAATAAGTGCAAACTTAAGGAAACAATTTTAATGCATGTAGTTTATGTAGTAAATTATATTTTTATTTCCTATATAGGTATTTCCAAACATTTGGGTTATTGATTCGTAACCAAAAAATTGTGTGCGTGTGGATTGAGTGAGCACCCTTCAAAAATGAAAAAAAATGTGCTGATCATTTAGTAAAAGTTCCAAAACAATTGTAAAACTAATTGATGAATTTGTAAAACGATAAATAAAAAGAATACATTCACTAACGTATGCTCAATCAGTTCTCACAAACAACCAACGAAATCTGTGAATGTGTTTATTTAACATATAATATTTATATCCTAATTTTTATTTTAAAATACAGTCCACTTTTTAGATCACACTCCACTTCTTAAAATACAATCTAAAAAGTGGACTGTATCTTAGATTGTATTTTAAAATGAAATTTCAATATCTTTAAAAGCAGACAACGAATATGACATTTTAGATGGTGGATATTTAGTAAAAAAAATTACTAAAAGTTGAACTACTTTGTAGTTTCCTAGATACTAAAAATCTTAAGATATTTACATTTTTAACTTACGAATAATGTGTGGACTGAGTGAGTACTTACAAACATGTATTATCCAAAAATCTGCCACGTTAGCGGTTTGTTTTGTATTTTACAAATTCCCATATGAGTTTTACTAAACTATATACATATATAGAAGTTTCAATCTGCAGTATTTCCATCAGAAATCGGGTTTTCGAAAGTGTGCAGATTGAGTGAGCATACGAAATAATTTGTAAAACTTTAAATACGTAACCAGGTGATCTACAAATTATTACCTACCTTAAGCATATTTTTTTCTAAAAATTAGGATATAAATATTATATGTTAAATAAACACATTCACAGATTTCGTTGGTTGTTTGTGAGAACTGAGTGAGCATACGTTAATGAATGTATTCTTTTTATTTATCGTTTTACAAATTCATCAATTAGTTTTACAATTGTTTTAGAACTTTTACTAAATGATCAGCACATTTTTTTTCATTTTTGAAGGGTGCTCACTCAATCCACACGCACACAAAAAATTACATTACGGTTCCGCAGAAGATTACAATTTCGATTATTATAGGTTTTAAAATTGTATATCATTGATAGAAGTGATATTAGCTATTTTTCTTATTAACAAAATTATGTACGAATGCTGTTTATTGTGTACAAATTAAAAGTGAATGTTAATGATTAGTGATTTTATTTATATTAATTAATTCCGCTTGGCTGTTCGTGACTTTTTCCTTGGTCTCTACTGTTTAATAAAAAAATTGGAACGTCAGTATTTTCAAAAAAATATCGTAGTGGTAGGTACATCGCCGAACCATTATTTTCAATACGTATACAATAACAGCATTCGTACGTCAATTTTCATAAGAAAAACGTAGTGCCCATTAAAAATGTAACAACATAAATTGTGACATTAAATAAAACATTAAATTTTTAGACTTTGACTTTGAATATATTTTTTTATCATATGACGACTCCATGGATTGGACGACAACCACGGCGAGCATTGAAAAGTCCCAAGCCTAGTAATAACTATTACTACAAATAATTAATTTTTACCTAGCCACAAACAACACACTCGTGACGTACGAAAGGATCTTAAATCCCCCACTCACTTGCTTCGAAATTCGAGTTAAACTCTATTTATATAATAAAATAAGAGCGTTGACAAATATGTAATATGATACTCGGTAAGATTAATGTTATGCGCAATTGCGCATTTTACGTTCGTTTAGAGGCTACCCATTTAGATATACATGCCCAGGTAACCTAGTTATACAAATATATGAATCTTACGCGTCATAACTACAAATATGACTAAGATTCAGACCAAAGAATCACTAGTAAAGGGTACCTTGGCATCATTGGAGACCGCGTGGCCATCGCTGGAAACCAATGCATCTAGGCCTACGGTAAACTTAACCTAAAGCTGTTCAGTACGAACACTAACCTAAAACTAACTCTACCTACCTAATACTTAAGTACCTATAGTCAGAGAATATAGTACATCCGAGTTAAATATATACTTTTTATATAAATATAAAATAATTTAATGGTAGTTACCTACAGGACATACTCTGCTATAACTTAATTAAAAATTGCCTAGGAGGCCACCAAACAGTATGATCCTGTACTAACGCCAGAAAAACCCTAACTCGAGAACTCGATAAAAAGACATTTTGTGATTGATGGAGTAAGTTTTCCAGAGGAATTGGTCTCAGAATCTACGATCGGTTTCATATTTATTTATTGTTTTTAGATATATTTTTTCAAACACTCGACGTGATATTTGCACAGTTTTTTTTATAAATAGCTACATTTTTACTTTGTTCTACATAGATTAATAAGAAAAATCATAAAGTTAGCTGTCTATGTCATTTTTTTGTTATGTTCTTACCAATATAGATATCAGTAAGTATAGTTTTCGTGTGAATACATGTGGTAAAAGTAAAAACCTATATTTAAAATCTGAAACCCGCAACACACTGTTCTTCTCAGTTTGATTAATTAAATCGGTTTACTAAGTACGATATGATACTCAGGAAGATTAATGTTATGCCCAATGACTACACAGTTGCATACGAACGGATATTGCATTGTCTCTTGATCAACGTATATGGGTGATGATTGTAATGAGTCCAGTACATTATAAGCATGATAATGAGTATCTAATCCTATTGTTTGTAAAGGCTTAGCCTTTAAAATAATCTTAGACACCCCATCAACATATATGTCATCAACTTTGGAAAAATAAATGTTTTCTTCATTAATAGCAGTAACTATTACAGAATTTACTTGGTAACGCTCTGAACACTTTGCAGCCCAACTGACTTTATATAACTTTGTAATATCTGACCATTGCATTTGATCGAAAATCTGTTTACATTCACTAACTGGTACTTCTGCTTGGCCCCCAAACGAAAGAGGCGAACGAACAGTTTCTTTGAAGAATATGTCATTTAACATCAACTGATGCTTTCGAGCTACGGTCAGTGTCATGTTAATTCGGTTATTTGTTGATTTTGCAGCTAGCTTGTTGAAGCGATGTTTAGCTTCATAGCGCATTGAAGACAGAAATCTCAAGGGACCAAAACGTAACATTGCCGAATGATAGTGTAGTAAATTGTGAAATTTAGGCTTAAGACTTTGGTTAAACAGTGTGATGTACATTTCGCAAAAGTCAGCGATCATATACTTAAAATAGTCGATTTGCTCAGATACAAAACGGGGTGACATGATAAAATCTAGAACAGTCATTAATTGAACATACAGTTGCCAATATTTATTATCTCTTGGAATGAAATCACCAAACATTACACCAAAATACTTGCAAAATGTGTACATTTCGGCAGCATTTAAACGTATATTGCCATTTCGTAAATTGGACATGGCCATCGTGACGGGTTTATCTTTTTTATCGGGACCGTATTGAAATGAGGATATTTTGTTATTAATTATATCAATTGTGAGATATTTCATTTTGTCTACAAAAACCACAAGTAAAGAGCACATGACGTATTTCGCACAGCCTTCGTGCATGTCATGCATTACATCAAAACCCATTTGCGCAAATAAATTAAAATTTTCTATGTCGAGCCATATACATTTTTCTTTGACGCCTGTTCGAGATGAATCATTAGTTTTTAAATCTTCCAGATAATTTGACTCAGTCCTTAAGAGAGATTCATCTTCATAAACCTGATTTGCCAAGACTTTTTTCTCTACTTTACATGTTCTACAAGGAAAATTGCATGAAAAGCTTTCAATAAATCCTAAAACGCTATGCAAGCCCAAATTATCTCCTAAAATTAATGCCAATTCAAAGTAAATTGTGCCCTTGAAATCTGGCAAATCAAAAACTATTCCATGCTTACATAAATAATTAAACTGGTCGATCAGGGGCTGAAATATTATGCGATTCCCAAATTCCACTCTGTCAGTGGAATGATAGAGTAAGACTAAAAATATGTTACCTAACAGAGAGGCACAATAGTACGGCAGGCAAGGAAGAGAAATGTATGCGGCTCCTAGTTTGTGCACACCACTATGGCTACCCAAAGGGTTCAATGTCTCGAAATCGTCAATTTGTAAAAATATGGGCATGACTATCTTGTCTCCATGATTTTTCTGTCTCCAAAATGAACCATGCATAAAATGCTCTATACTTTTTGACGTGTCATGAGCCATCAGTCTTTTCATAGCATCAATGGTCTCATGAAGTATGTTAGGCAACGAAAAAAATCTGTGCAACACATCTCTAATAGGTATTTTATGGGCTACGCACTCTACTGCTTGGTAATAAGTTTTACCTTTTTTTTTTACGTAATCAAATCGTCGCCCTACAGTATAAGGCTCAGGATTAACCAAAGTACCCTTTATTTCAAAGAACTGATGTCGTTTATAAGTTGAACTAAATATCTCTAGATCGGTTGTCAGTTTTGCTACGGCAGAGCTAGATGTCACTGGTAACAGAGGTCTAATTGATAAAGTGAACATGTTGTAAATACCGCTATAAACTGTATCTATCACATTATTCGGCAAATGAGGATTACTATACAGGGATGAGAAAAGTTGAGCTAAAGTGTCGCTTAGCGGCGGTGTATTTTGTTTGCTATTACTCTGTATAGTACTATTATTTTCTTTAATTTGAAATTCGGTCGCGGTACATACATTATTTAATGGATCATTATTTACATCAGGAGAGGTCTCTTGTTCAATAGCAAAATCCGGTACACTTGATGAACTACTTGAAGCCTGATGTAACATAGAAGAATCTAAATGTTGTTTCAAATAATGCCGCCTAAATGAATTGTAGAGTTGATAAGTTCTCCCGCAACCCATGCTTGGACAAATATAACATTTTCCTGGATGATAGAATGTAAAATGGGTTTGAAATTGCTTCATTTGAACAAAAGACCTTTTACATATTACACACAGTATTACCATCGTGCCTGTTAGAAACAGAAGCAAGTAAATCTAGCATAGGAGTGCCTTCAGTGTCAAACTTGCTCTTCATTACATATATACTTCTTTGGATAAACATCCAGACTGGGGCACAATCTTTTGAATATGGTAAGTCTATTGCCCATAGAATTTTAAATGTATATGAAACAGCTTTACAAATACTGGTAAATGTGTATCTGATGTCTTCAGAGATTAACAAATCATACTGCGTAACATCCTGCCAGCTAGCCCCAACAGCAACCAAATGTGGAAGAACAGGCAATTTTTTTTCCTGCAATGAGGCCTTCCGTTTACAAAAGTGGCTTTGAAGGTCCGATGTAGATGGTACCAAGCTTAAAAACGCGTTGCTTACTTCCAGCCTCGAAGGATTCCAAGTTTTTCTGATGCCTTTCACGGGAATAGTATGCATCTGTTTCAGCAACAGGGGAACTGCTAGAAAAGCCGCAATGTTCGCTTGTTCCTCTCCCGCTGCAAAAATAAGTAATTCTTAATGTGGGTAAAGTTTCTGTTTGGTAAAATTCGCCATCTACAATATCTGTACTTTTCCTCTGTTAATAATTCGAAGAGATACAATAAGATTAAAATCAGTTAACGATTCGGCTTTTCTCGGGTATCATCGCCTCAATCCGGAGACGGAAATGACACGAAATACATTACCGCGATGTCTTTTAGTAGTTCAAGAAGATTAGATTGAACTGTATGGAAAATTTGGCAAAATTAAAGGACAACTTTTATCTATCAGGATATGTAGGTTATAAGAGCCAAGTTTAATTTTATCTACTCTCCCCCTCTCTCTGGGGAGAGCGTCACCCCCCCGCGCCCTCGAATGTGTCCCGGAGCGCGGTATTTTCCACTTTAAAAGAAAACCGTGTACGATAGATATATACAAAGTGTACGAGTATAGGAACGAAATAATCCTGAATAAATTTACTATAAACCTTTCATACATACAAAAGCGAATAATATATAATAATATCACTTATACAGTCAGCGCAATCTGTTATCAAATACTAAAGTTTTTAATTATTGATCTTTTTTTTCTGCTAAAAGGTTAGTTATCTCAAAAACTTCACACTTTTCGGCCAAAACATGTATGACAAAAGTAAATAATAGAAAATGATATTTCTAAAAATGTATAATTTATTTCTGTTACTCTTTCATTTACCGTTGCAATGCTATTTTTAAAATTTAAGCCATTTGGCCATTATGCAAAATATAAATATTCGTACTAGTTAAACGGTGTTACTACTTAATACCATAGACGTCTTATATGTTTTTCTGTAATCTACAAGTATTGAACTATATTCTGTATTTTTAATTTTTTTTAGACTTACTGTTTTAGGAAATAAGGGATGTGTGGTGACATCGTCAAGTTTTGCTCATTTTCGTAAATAACTTAAAAACCGTTTAATTTACAATTATGAAATATATATATTTGAGATGTTCATAATGTACCCTTTCATTTGATATGTCACACGATATACTTTGCAATTTTTTTCAAGTGTGAAGTTTTTGAGATAACTAACCTTTTAGCAGAAAAAAAAGATTAATAATTAAAAACGTATTTGATAACAGATTGCGCTGATTGTATAAGTGATATCACTTTTGTATGTATGAAAGGTTTATGGTAAATTTATTCAGGATTATTTCGTTCGTATACTCGTACAGTTTGTATCTATCATACACGGTTTTCTTTTAAAGTGGAAAATACCGCGCTTCGGAACACATTCGAGGGCACGAGGGGGGTGACGCTCACCCCTGAGAGGGGGGGAGAGTAGATAAAATTAAACTTGGCTATATAGGTAACCTACATATCCTGATAGATAAAAGTTGTCATTTAATTTTGCCAAATTTTCAGCTAATTTTATTGTATTATAGGTAGCATTCAATTTGAAGTATCATAAACGCAATGTATATAGCACCTGCCAAGATGACATTACTAACCGGTAGACCTAAGAAATTTATTATGCAGAAGCGACATGAATTTGAACATTCATTATTTATTAAAGCTATACTTGTATACAATATATAAAAAAAATACTGTTTGATGTAAGTAACAGTACCTACGATATTACTATTTATTTATTAATTAATAATAATCAATTTAAGTAAAAAAATTAAAAACCGATTTCAACCGATTTTTGTTGATATTTCATTAACTGCTTGACCGATTTTGATAAAATTTACATGGGACCATCTCGGAAGTATACCCTATCAAATACAAAAAGAATTTTGTGAATCGGTCATATCTGTTAATTGATTACTCTATGTGAGAGATGAAGGATTCACGACAATTACCGTGGTTGGCCGAATCGTTAACTGATTTTAATCGTACTGTAAGTACTTTATTTTATAGGAAAGCTTTGATGGACAGTTGTTTTACTTATTGAAGGAGTTTATATTTATATTGCAGTGCCCTACAGCGTTTCATAGCTGAACAAATAAAATATTTATACTGCATTTACAGATAGAGGCAATAAATACACTGATATCTGCTAAGAAAAAACGATAACTTACATGTTGCAAGATCCAAAACACTTTCAATAGAAGTGTCAGCTCGTGTTAGCTGTTGAGCCTTCTCATCTAGTAATGATAGCAGGCGACCTTTCACTACCGGGAAATTTTCTTCGAACTTTCCTTCTGTTTCCGGGTATATTTTGTCAAAGTCACTGGCCAGCTGAAAATAAGCAAAAATTAAACATTTGTTCTTCAATTAGAACTTGAAACCAAGAATTTTGTTATTCATCAATCATCAATATCTAATGATATCATAATCTTACAACGAGAAATGTTGCTAATGTATATGAGTATTTAAAATAAAACCAAATCAAAAACCCGACTGCATAATATATAGAAATAATTAGTCTTAAGGAATTTAATTTACAATGCTGAATGGTTAACGCAGTAGAGCGTGCCAAATCATTAAACATGCATACGTACATTGCAAAACCTTTGGGCAGTTGGGTATGAAAACAACTTAACTCAAAATGATGACCTGGTGTTATAACGGAGATCATGAACATTGATTAGTTATTATCTTTGACTCACCAATTCATAACCCCAAGGACATTGCAGTGCTGGGAAGATGTTCAAATAACTAATATGGTCGCCTTCTTGCAGTGCAGCCATGCGTTCTTGTAGACAGTTGTTCCATTTTGTTTCTACTAATTCTCTCGGTGAAGAGGAGTGCTTTAACCACTGCACAGTATCTTTTACAGATTCTTCATTGGTACTTATTATTTGAAAAGAGTCAGGAAAAGGTCTAACCCGTGCAGGAGATTTTACAGCAGATTTTTTCCTCTTCTTTTGTTCTTCGCTGCTGTCGCTGCTCTTGTCGCTACTGCTGTTACGGCTTCTACTGCGGCAGCGGTTCTCAGCATTCAACTTCCTTCTTACTGTGATTAACCGGTTTACTATCAAGCCACTCGCTTGAATAGCTTTTCCATCTACGAGTCGAAAAGGATTATAATAGACCCCCTTTGATTCACCTGGGAAAAGCTTTATAATTTCTGATGTCCACAACTCCCAGGTTTCTTTTCTTATTGGATCTGTGTTTTCTTTCAATTTCCGCACCTCAGCCTCAACAATAAGGGCCGTTAGTACCTTTCGGTCACTAGAGGATAAGACCTTTTTATTGAGGAGAGGTTTCCCAATACTAGTGCTCTCTAAAATTTGTTTAAGAAATCCGCCAGTAATAGTTCCTATGAATTTGCCTGCATCTATAAATTGTAAGTCGTCACAATTGATGTCCCATTCCTGAAAATCAAGTAAGCACTGAGTGACGAAAGAGCTAGAAATCAGCGGGCATATGATGGTTGTGCTTATCACGTGATAAATAAGTGACAAAGCATCTGTCACTCACACTAGCATTTTGTCAATATGTGAAGGATGCTTTGTCACTTATTTATCGCGTGATAAAAGCAACCATCATAGGCCTGCAGGTCATGTGGTTATTTAGGCACAATCATAATATTTATTTAATTAAAATTTATATCTAGGGACTCACAATAGTCCCAAACTATGATGACGATATAAATAATAAAATAGTTACATAGATATATACTTAAATAATACATAGAAAACACCCAAGACTCAGGAACAAATACTGGTGTTTATCACATGTGCATTTGTCTACGCAACTTGGCTAACCGCTTGTTATTTAAAAACAGTAGAGTAACATAAATGAACATCTAACAAAACCATGATACATCTTTAATACAGAGTATAGATAAATATTATCATAATTACCAATAGATCAGTTGATGTTGTTGCAACAACAGATGTTCGGCTACTTGATGGAATTGCGAAGGATTCTTGCTTTTGAAGTGGAACTATAACTTGCTGTATATCTGCATCCCTCGGATCATTTATAATTTTTCTCTGTAAAGAAAAAATAAACTTAGCGGTGACTTAATTAACCATAAGGCGTTTTAACCAGAGATGTGCAAGGATGCGTAGCGAGACGTGTTTTTGTTAACCAATGAAATAACTTTATATGCTTATCCTCGCTCAGCACATTTGATTCTATTGGTTAGCAAAAACACATCCCTCATACTCGCTATGCATTCTCCCACTGGTGAAAATGCAGCCTTTTACCCGTTAACATAATAATAATATTTTGAGTGTTGACACATGGACAATAAAAAAATTGGGCAAGTGCGAGTCCGACTCGCGCATGAAGGGTTCCGTACCTATATCTATATATAATCTATAACAAGTTTGTTGTATGGGAGCCCCCCTTAAATATTTATTTTATTTTATTTTTAGTATTTGTTGTTATAGCGGCAATAGAAATACATCATCTGTGAAAATTTCAACTGTCTAGCTATCACCGTTCTTGAGATACAGCCTGGTGACAGACGGACGGACGGACAGCGAAGTCTCAGTAATAGGGTCCCGTTTGTACCCTTTGGGTACGGAACCCTAAAAATTAAGTAGTGTATGCAACTACATATTAATATGAATATGAAAATGTATTAAATTACACTCGTGTCAATATTATGTACATTTGGCTGCGCCTCATGTTTTTAAATTCGTGCTCCCTTCCCCCCCCCCCCCCCCCCATTATATTTAAGGCCCAGGCACTCCAGCACCGTAAGCGACACCTGCACGTGCGAGATGCTGCAAACGTACACGCACACGTAACGCAATCGGTAGGTATGCCATGTCTGAAGGGCAATGGACAGTGGGTATTATGAACAAAAAAATTAAGCTGCTCACGCGTTCTCTCTCTCGATCTAACGCCATGCGCAGTTTTCCTTTTTGAACTATTGCCGGCACCAATATTGACAGCTCATGGTCATTCGCATTTAGCAAAAAATCAAGATCCGCGCCCTGATCTATAAGCATATAAATAAATAATAAGTGCTACATAAATGTACGCATTCCATTTAATTCAACCACAATTTCTGCTCGTGCACTGTCATGGCGGTAAAAATGCCATGCCCGCAATATTTTTGGTAAGATTTATGAGCATGGTTTCAGTAATGGATGTTATTTTTCTATGTGGCTTCAAAGGGCCATATTTTTATTACAACATGTACTTTCGATGATTTTCAGAAGGAAAAAGTAAAAAGCCATTACGAGGCGTAATGTCTACAAAAATAAATCACCATTTCAATGCAAAATAACCTAAAAACTTTGAGTTCCACTAGTGATACTTTATTGGGATAAAACACATATCAATTTAATTCGATTAGCAACGAAAAATTACTAATTTCATCACTAGTAACCATTTAGAACTAAAATACATTATAACCACAATTATAACTTACCATTTAGCGAACCATAAAGGTGTATCAAATCACAGTTAAGTAGGAGCATACTTAAGTCGTCCATCCTTTTAATATATTTTTTCAAACACCATTCGTTTGATTTCTTGACTTTAAAAAAACAATAAATATTTTTAAAACAAAACTTTCGCTTTAATGTTTCGCGTGCTATTTCGTTCGCGACAATTACACTGCGCATCCTACGAATGTTGCCACTGAAATGAACGATTCTTTTGAGTTTTGGGAATTTAACAAAGTCAACATCACTATTTTAACAAAGTTCACATTGTGTTTTTAACCATGCTGATATTATCTCGCAATGTAAAAGTTGTGAAATTATCAAGTTGAAATTTTTTTCCCTTGTGAATTCCGCAATACTAACATTGCGGCTTAAACAATCAAATGCATTTCTTAGAATCAGTGTTGCCAGATGAGATTTTTAAGAAACAGTAGAAATTAAAAAATAAAATCAGTAGATTGAGAAAAAAATCCTAAAAGTTTATATTTCTAATATTAAAAGTCGTTACGTTAGTCATTTCATGCATTAGAAACACACAAACACCACAGTTACCAACCTGGGGCGCAATTCCGAAAAACGAAATTCGAAAATTTCGTTGTCAAATGCTATTCCCATCTCTTTCACCCTATATTAGAGAGAAAGAGACGGGTATACCGTTCGACAGCGAAATTTTCTAATTTCGTTTTTCGGAGTAACGCCCCTGATATGATTACACACTGCATTTCACAGATTACTAATATTTGACGGTAAGGTGACAGATTAACATTCATAAAGTCCTACACACGCAACTGAACGATTAAGTCGGTCGATTAAATCTATGGGATATCAACACCGCCGCCGGAGAACCAATGGCCGATTTCCTGTCAATAATAATAATGTGATGCTTGACTTGATCAGATCGGCCAGCATTTCTAGTCGTCTGGCAGATATTTTTAGAAATGGCGCTGATAAAAAGGACTTTTAAATAATAATAATAATGAAAATCAGGTAGATTTACTGCTTTATCAGTAGATCTGGCATCACTGCTTAGAATTCCGTTTTAGGGTAAAGGCAGTAAGTACCAAAAATAGTACCTATATTATTGTTGAACAAAATCGCCGGCAAGGCTTTTTTTTTTATTTTTGACTGTTTATGAACTATGCACCTCACGTGCTGATTTTCCTGATTTCATATCCCACGTAAAGCCTGACCACAAATATATGAGGATTTGTCAAGAGAGCGATATTTATAAGATTGAAATGGCAACAATTTTGAAACCAATCGCAACCGCATTATATTGACATTAGTTTAAATACCTGTCAGTTCCTGAACTGACAGGTATTTAAACGCTCGTACCTCGCTTGTGAATAAAAATGACACTTAGAGCAGGCTACAAGGGGATGTTCGTTTGCAAAAATAGCGGACCTCAATCTGACTTCTGATATATATTGTATAGAACCCAGACATCCTACAAACGAATGTTGCCAACCAGTTTTGTGGTCCCCCTCCCCCCGACCCGGCAATTAAAAATGCCATACAATTTTTTTTTTTAAAGTCATCAAGCCATGCCGTGTTGGGTATCAAATGAAAGGGCTTATTGAGTAGATCACGAATATATAGCACACTATAACATTTCTTACACTTTCTCTAAGATTTTTTTGAAATTTTACTAAAATGCTCCATTTTCGAGTTAACTTTAAACCACTATAGATTGAAAACTAATGAATATATTTTTATAATTATTACTTTTTATAACTAACAATAGTCCATTGTTTACGCTCCAACAGTTCATACAGTGAAAAAGTTGCACGGGGGAGCGGGGGGAGCAATCAAAGATGGCGAGTTTCGATATTTCAAAATGACTGACTGTTGAGTTTCTTTCGGCGTTTCTTCTCAACAGTGGTCTCCTCTTGTGAAATGCCGGTAGACTCAGACATGTAAAAGTGCCCTTGTGGCCTACTTGCAGAATAAAGTTCATTATTTCAATATATTTCTTAAAATTTCGGACTCTCAACCGTTTGATTTTGTTACAAGTTTTTACAATTCTTCACTGTACGAACTATTGGTGCGTAAACAGTGGACTATTGTTAGTTATTAAAAATTATAATTATAAAAATATATTCATTAGTTTTCAATCTATAGTGGTTTAAAGTTAACTCGAAAATGGAGCATTTTAGTAAAATTTCAAAAAAATCTTAGAGAAAGTGTAAGAAATGTTATAGTGTGCTATATATTCGTGATCTACTCAATAAGCCCTTTCATTTGATACCCCACACGGCATGGCTTGATGACTTTTAAAAAAAATATTGTATGGCATTTTTAATTGCCGGGGTGGGGGGAGGGGGACCACAAAACTGGTTGGCAACATTCGTTTGTAGGATGTCTGGGATCTATACAATATATATCAGAAGTCAGATTGAGGTCCGCTATTTTTGCAAACGAACATCCCCTTGTAGCCTGCTCTAACTCATGTTCAATAAACTCCCCCTCAATGTGTGACTATTTTTTGGATAAAGTTAATTCATTTCACTTTCACTTTGTAAAATTTAGACTGTCTGTTAAATTTATTTATTATTAGATTAGGTGATAACGCAAATTAATAATTTAAGTGGTACTTTTATTAGGCTTGGGAATTTTCACTGGTCGCCGTGGTTGTCCAATCCATGGAGTCGTCATATGATAAAAAAATATATTCAAAGTCAGTCTAAAAATGTAATGTTTTATTAAATGTCATAATTTATGTTGTTACATTTTTAATGGGCACGTTATAATAGTTTGCAATTAATTTTATCATAAATCTATCGGTAATTTCATATTATACTTGGTGGTCACAAATTATGCATCCTTTTTGATAGGTACTTACTTGTGTTGTGACAGACTACTCGTATACTGACAAGTGACAACTTTTCGCAACTTAAAATTAGGAACATTTTGAGTACTTTATAAATTGTACTTTGTTTCATGCAATATTGCAATTAACGAGAAACAAACATAGATCTAAATAAAAAACGTTTATATTTCCGGTCTTCTTCTGGTGATTTTGGCTGTTGACATGCCCTATTATGATGGACTTTTTGAGTCTTAGGTTAGTGTATTTACAACAAACATTTTTTTGCAGCTTTGAAATATTGATCACATAGAGAACAACACATACAAGACTTTTCGTCATCATATTTTAAAAACTCCTCATATGGCTCTAACCAGAGCTCAATTTCGCCAGGCACAAAATTATTCATTTTAAATTAAACTAGTAATTATTGTAACGGTCTTCAATCAAAAGTGACAATTTATAAAGTAGGTACTCAAAATGTTTCTTAATTTTAAGTTGCGAAAAGTTGTCAGTACGAGTAGTCTGTCACAACACAAGTAAGTACCTATCAAAAAGGATGCATAATTTGTGACCACTATGTATAATATGAAATTACCGATAGATTTATTGTAAAATTAATTGCAAACTACATATTATAACGTGCCCCTTACAAATGTAACAACATAAATTATGACATTTAATAATACATTAAATTTTTAGACTTTGACTTTGAATATATTTTATTATCATATGACGACTCCATGGTTTGGGCAACCACGGCGAGCAGTGAAAAGTCCCAAGCCTACTTATTATATTAAATGTAAACCAAAAATATTATTAGAGAACTTCTAATGATTGATTACAGTCGATTTCATTTACATCGGGATCAATTTAAACGCTCACCAAAATGGCTTTTATACCCCAAAACTATATTCCAAATAAAATGAATTGCCTCCATATAAATTAAACCCACTCTATACAGTGCTCCCCATATAAATCATTTTGTATTCCAAAATCGATATAGGTACATTACACCAGAATAATTTTATGTTGAGTCCGTAAATCTTTTTGCTACCCAAAATGGATTTTTTGCTCACCAAATATTGTTTTCATAAAATATCAAAATTATTACCAAAAATATCTTTTTGCTTGGCAAAATGGATTTTTTGCTCACCAAATATTGTTGTCATAAATTAGTGTTTCAGCTAGGTAACCATCTAATCCTGATCACCTTTCAGAGCAGATCCGACTCGGCCGGGTTAGGTTAGGTTAGTTTTTTTTTATATCCCTAAAAAACGCTCCATAATGTGCGGTAGTCATTATTAGCTATGCCATATCAATTTGAAATTTTCTCCATACAAATCTTTTTTTTTTTATATTTTCCGAATTTGACCGAATTTTCGGACAAGATTTCAGATTCATATTTTTGAGCCCCGAGAGCCCCCCGATACCGAGTTTTAGCCGCCTAGCACCAATTTGAAATTTTGAATCGTTTTTTTTTTTTTCGATATTTTCCGAATTTGACCGAATTTTCGGACAAGATTTCAGATTCATATTTTTGAGCCCCGAGAGCCCCCCGATACCGAGTTTTAGCCGCCTAGCACCAATTTGAAATTTTGGTGAAAAAAACCATTTTGGTGAGCATTTTAGTTTTTTGCCTCAGCAAAAATGACTAAAATGGAAGTAATAATATAAAATATTGGTGACATCCATTTGACAATAATATAGATTATTTGGTCTGAAATTAACTTCAACGGTGTTCATATATTTTTATAGCATGTAAGAAAAAGAATTATTTGCTTTATTTATAGAATAGTTTGGGATACACTATTTGGTGAGCATTCATCCGTTTTGGCAAGCATTTTTTTTTTTTTATTTTTTTTTTTTTTTTTTTTTTTTTCTTTATTGGCACACTAAACAGATAACATTCATTTCAAAAAATAAAGATACAAAGGACAGGCATTACAGATAAATGTCATCCAAAATAAGCATGCACATCATGATTTTAACAATATAAGTACATTGAAAAATATCCTAAAATAAAAATTATTATAAATGTAATATTATTATGATGCCTAAACTGTTTAATTTAACATTTTATTTAAATACTTTATACATATTGAGCATTTTGAGATAGAATAACAAAACATTCAAAGATGTGTAAACAGAGATGGCGTTTAACGCGAAAGCAATTCTACAATCTGCCTCCTCCATTAAGAATTTATTGGTAGTAATTTATCAACATATTTGGTAGGCGTTTAATCATATTTGGTAGGCGTTTAAACACAAGCCATTAAATAATACTTTAACAATATTTTAAGATAAATTGCCAAAATATAACTAAACTTAAAATTAGACTAGTCTGCATAATAAGTACGTCTTTATTTCTAAAATCAATAAAAAGATACAAAATAAATATTAAGGGAGAATTTTAGGTACACAAATCGACCTAGTCCCAAATTAAGCAAAGCTTGTACTGTGGGTAATAGATGATGATAATACACAATATATAAATAGGTACATATATAGATACACAAATATTTGCCTCGGCCGGGATTCGAACCCAGGACCGTTGGCTCAGTAGGCAGCTGCACTACAAACTGCGCCAACCGTATCGTCGAATTATAAAATCGTCGAACAAAATGCCTCGTGTGCGAACCTGGACACGCTTTCATATAGATGAAGGTAGCTTAATTGCGATTCCTATTAGAGGGGATAGAAAAGAGTGCCATGTTTTAGTAGTTGTATTGATATACCATACATTTGGCAAAATGCCGTCGTGGCGTCAGTCGCACAGTGAAAAGGTTGAAACAAAACATCCTATTATTGGATTTTTTTACCCTTGTAACACCCGCAAACATTATAAATCAACTTAACAGAGTTCTATTTTGTTATTTTCACAAAGGCTCTTGAAGTTGCTAATATCACAAGGTACAAATCAGTGAGGTGGTGAACATTGTGAATCCCCAAACTTTAGCCTTGTGGATCCCGCAGAGTTCTATTTTGTTATTTTGACAAAGGCTCTTGAAGTTGCTAACGTCACAAAGTAAAACACAATGTGGCAGCGGACGTTGCGAATCGCACAAGCTTGAACTGTGAAGATTTCGCAGAGTTATCCTTTGTTATTTTGACAAAGGCTCTTGAAGTTGCTAACGTCACAAAGTAAAACACAATGTGGCAGCGGACGTTGCGAACCGCACAAGCTTGAACTGTGACGATTTCGCAGAGTTATCCTTTGTTATTTTGACAAGGGCTCTTGAAGTTGCTAACGTCACAAAGTAAAACACAATGTGGCAGCGGACGTTGCGAACCGCACAAGCTTGAACTGTGACGATTTCGCAGAGTTATCCTTTGTTATTTTGACAAGGGCTCTTGAAGTTGCTAACGTCACAAAGTAAAACACAATGTGGCAGCGGACGTTGCGAACCGCACAAGCTTGAACTGTGAAGATTTCGCAGAGTTATCCTTTGTTATTTTGACAAAGGCTCTTGAAGTTGCTAACGTCACAAAGTAAAACACAATGTGGCAGCGGACGTTGCGAACCGCACAATCTTGAACTGTGAAGATTTCGCAGAGTTATCCTTTGTTATTTTGACAAAGGCTCTTGAAGTTGCTAACGTCACAAAGTAAAACACAATGTGGCAGCGGACGTTGCGAACCGCACAAGCTTGAACTGTGAAGATTTCGCAGAGTTATCCTTTGTTATTTTGACAAAGGGTCTTGAAGTTGCTAAAGTCACAAAGTAAAACACAATGTGGCAGCGGACGTTGCGAATCGCACAAGCTTGAACTGTGAAGATTTCGCAGAGTTATCCTTTGCTATTTTGACAAAGGCTCTTGAAGTTGTTAACGTCACAAAGTAAAACACAATGTGGCAGCGGACGTTGCGAACCGCACAAGCTTGAACTGTGAAGATTTCGCAGAGTTACCCTTTGTTATTTTGACAAAGGCTCTTAATGTTGCTAATATCACAATGTACAAATCAGTGGGGTGGTGAACATTGTGAACCCCCAAACTTTAGCCTTGTGGATCCCGCAGAGTTCTATTTTGTTATTTTGACAAAGGCTCTTGAAGTTGCTAACGTCACAAAGTAAAACACAATGTGGCAGCGAACGTTGCGAACCGCACAAGCTTGAACTGTGAAGATTTCGCAGAGTTATCCTTTGTTATTTTGACAAAGGTCCTCGAAGTTGCTAAAACCACAACTCACAATTTAAACGTTGTACAATTAGCAAAGCCAAAGTATGTTAATTTCGCATTTTTTATTTTGCTATTTTGACAAGGTATCGAAAAATTGATAGTTTAACAACATTTTTATTGTTAGTTTCGCAATTTTTGCGCGTCACAAAATTAAGGTTGCTGCGCTAACAAAGGCTAGGTTGTCAATGTCTCAAATTAGTTTTGTTGTTTTATCAATAATTTGTTAACAACGTAAAACTGCAGCCTTGTCTCCGGATTTTTCTCTGAGTGTGCATGTAATGAAAGTGGAATGAAAACAATTTGAAGCACTCATTGTCCTCACATTCGATAGGTTCATGATATTTAAAAGAAATAGAAATAACCGAAATATCAGACCTTCATTACTTCCACAAGAAAAATAACCACCTAATTTTGTAGGATTGTCACAGAGTTGGGCAATAGTTATTTGTGCAACAAGAGAGCAAAGTTGTTTTTTGTTACGAGTGCTGATTTTGAGTCCCGAGCAAGCGAAGGTTTCTACGTTTGAATCACGAGCGTAGCGAGTGATTCTATGTTAGAATCCTGAGTGTAGCGAGGGACTCAACAGCACGAGATGCAAAAAACTTTGCTCTCGTGTAGCACACACAACTTTTCACCTCATCAGCGAGAACATATTCGACATTTTGTGTTTTTCCTTCCAACGTATGTTTATAGGTAGTCTTTGTTGCTGATTTCAATAATATTATTAATCAGAAAATAGATAAGTGCTGCTTAAAAAGGAATAACAATATAATTTAATCGAAATTATAATCAACCAACCAACACGGTTATTGTCATTATTTGATCAAATTGGAAGATTTAGCAGATACATGACGTGTTTATTTATAAATACATATTATATTACGAGATTTTGTTTATAAATTGATTAATATTTTTCTCATAAAACACCAAACAAAATAAATGCAAAAGAAAATAACAATTACAATATGAACTCGGTATTTTTAAGGTACGTTTCGAATATGCATCTATGATAAATGGTGAAATTATAAATTATTATTATATTTACAATACGTTTTAAGTTGAAAAATCTCATTTTATTTGAGCAATGATCTATTGTTTTATATAAAAGGCACAATAATTTTAATATTCGGTCGTTAAATAAAAATATAATAAAGAAAAAAAAATACGGTGCAATTAAAACTTTTTCGGGTGTTTTTAATGAACTTCTTGGTATAACGCGTATCCGAACTGTTCTCAATCGGGGTCGGATTCGAAAATCGAATTTCAAATTGATAAGTTTCTATCCCTCTCTTTTATATACATATGAAAGAAACAGAGTGCATCGAGATTCAAATGATTAGAATTTTATAATTAACGTTTGGCTGAAGAATGACAATTCGTGGTCTGCGGGCCTATGATGGTTGCTTTTATCACGCGATAAATAAGTGACATAGCATTCGTCACGTTTTGGCAAGTTGCGAGTGTGAGTGACAGATGCTATGTCACTTATTTATCGCGTGATAAATGCAACCATCATAGGCCCCCAGATATTGAAAAAATTAAAAAGCTACTTTCTACTCACGCTCGAAACAAAATCGCATTTTGTTCACTGTTATCTGACAGCAAAATCGCCATGTTTGAGCTGATGAGGTGAAAATTTCGTTTTGAATGAGAATAAGAATGAACGGCGATATCTACGTCATTCACATTCAAAAAAATTCAAATATGATTTATTCTAGAGCGCGTCATTCTGAATGGCGTGAAATATAATAAATCATTATAATTACCGCTAACACGTTGATTGAGTTAGTTAGAGGTCCATTTAAAATAACATTTTATTTGATTGGCGATTATCTTCATTAAGAGTGATTGTTTAGTATAAGTATTTTTTATTGCATTCTACTTTAGTTATTGAACAGTCGAAATAAACGGGGGTGTGCGCCATCACAAGGTCGGCAGCGGGGTGATTGGAAAGATTTGTAAAAAACCGGCCAAGTGCGAGTCGGACTCGCGCACCGAGGGTTCCGTACAAACACTTTCCATCCCTAAGTGGTTAAGTTAAGTTTGCACCTGGTATGTATAGCGCCCCATATAAATTAGGTGCAAAGTTAGGTATTAAAAAAAAAATTATGGTTTTCGTAATTATTCCTTTATCTATGCTATAAGACGTTGCTTCGTACCAAATTTCAAGATTCTGAGTTCACGGGAAGCACCCTGTAGGTTTTGATTCCCTTGCAAGTGTCGAAAATTTGCGGCATAAACGGCTGTATAGGTATTAAAAAAAAAATTTATGGTTTTCGTAATTATTCCTTTATCTATGCTATAAGACGTTGCTTCGTACCAAATTTCAAGATTCTGAGTTCACGGGAAGCACCCTGTAGGTTTTGATTCCCTTGCAAGTGTCGAAAATTTGCGGCATAAACGGCTGTATCTTTTGATTGCGTTGGCTTAGAAGTTTGATTTTTTCACAGCTTCAAGGGACAGTAGACCTGAGTAATTGATATAAATTTCAGCTTCATACCTCCACGCGTTCCTGAGAAAAAGGGTCTTGACAGACGGACAGACGGACAACAAAGTGATCCTATAAGGGTTCCGTTTTTTCCTTTTGAGGTACGGAACCCTAAAAATGGATAAGTACCTACGACGCCATGGAAATGAGGTCCTAGAAACGCTTTCTGAAGATAGTAAGGATCGCTTTTAGCACGAACAACTCGATCCTCAAAGAGAAATCGACATTATAAAGGCCATGGCAGGATAAGGAAACATCTTGTATAGCTCATCAAAAAGGCTATTATAAGTAAAAAAATTGGACGTGTCTCTATCTAACGGCGTGGCCATCATCAGAAAAAAAATCAGGCGGAAAAACTATTAAGGCACAAGATGTTCCCTTATCCTGCAATGGCCTTTGTGTGTATCGTGTATCTCGTAGTCAATATTTAACCAATATGATATGGGACCATCTGTTAAAATTTCAAACATAAAAATAAGTTTTCATATTGGTTTATAAAAGACGAAGATGTAAAAATCGTACAGCCCAATTGAAAACTTCCTCTTTTTGAAGAAGGTTAAAAATATATTACCTAGGGTAAATTGCCAATAATTGGCCACCGTTCAATAACTGGCCACCTCAAACTAAAAATGAACTCTGTTCGCCTATAAATATAATTCATTTTAGTATAAGCTGTTAATTACTGGCCGCCCTTCAATAACTGGCCACGATATAATAAAATGAATTCAGTTTGTAGGTGAACAGAGTTCATTTTTAGTTTGAGAAGGCCAGTTACTGAACGGTGGCCAATTATTGGCGATTTACCCTATAATCAAACAATTTTATTGCAAATAATCAATCACAAATTGATTTTATTGAATCACGATTAAATTAGTTTCACTCAATTCTGCTTTGATTTATTGTAAAACTCGCCATTCAAAATAACCTATTCTTGAATGACGGTCAATTGATTCATTCTTGCGGTGCGTCATTTAAAATGATGATTTGTTATTGAATGCCCAACTCTGGATGGTCACCACTATTTACCTTATAAAATAAGAAAGAATGCATCATGTTGTTATACGTATTTCAATTTTAATTTATATTGAAATGGTTATTAGTACTACCTATTGTCATCACATCACTTATCAGATCAGTATTACGTGCGATAAGTGTTTGCAAAGTTTCTACTTGATACCAACGACACTTATGTTTAGGTACTTACACACAATCATATTAATTTTATGTACATAACGATAAACGAAACTAACAAGAGCATTCGTGTTAATAAAAACCACGGTACAATATTTTAGGTTCACCTAAATGAATGCTTGCTGTCAAACCAGCATAAATTGAGATTCAATGCGAATTCAACACAAAAGAAGGCCAAAAGTATAAGCCACGTATAATGTAGTTTTTAAGGTGCGTTATTCATACTGCATGACAGCTGCAATATATACTTCAGCAGCACATATTGACATTTTATTGACTAAAAGAGCAAAGCGTCCCCGTTTCAGCTTGGCCCAAAATTCTTTCGTATGTCCATTTGTTCCGTACGTTTGAAATTTTGTGAGTAAGGTGAGTCGGGGCTATTGTAGCTATGGGGTTATTGTATCTTAGGATTGTGTATTTAAACCATTGGTCTGTGTATCCTATATATACACAGACCATTATAATGGTAAGAAGATACAATAACCCCATAGCTACAATAGCCCCGACTCACCTTACCTAATAATAATTTCGATAATTTAGACTTTTTTATCGAATCTGTTTTTCGATATGGGGGTTAGATATGGGGGTTGGAAACGTAATAAATTACAAATAACAGCAATAAAACAAACTCGCGAGGTCTAAAGCTCACAGATTAATTTTGGTAAAGGTGAGCGGCGCCGCCGTTTCTCGCGACGAATATGAAAATACCTATGACCGGCTTAGCCCTGAGGCGCCGCATATTATTATCATATTTGAATCGATGACGTAGGTAAAACTTATACACTCGCCGGGCAAAATATCTCGCGCTTTTCGCGCTTTAAATAAAGCTTACTAGAAGCACTGATAAGATAATAATAAATTCTATGTGGTTTTTCATCTCGCCTCTACCGGTGAATCAAAGTATTTTAACGCTATCAGCTTGTTAGGATTATTAAAGAGATAAATTTCGAAGTTCGAGTTCCATTTATACCATTTAATTTAAAAATCTTAATGATGGTATATATAATATATTAAAATAGCGCTCGAGGCGAAAAACTAACATGATGTATTTGTATAGTCAATCGAGCCAATAACGCAAGAAACATACCTAATAGTTATAATAGGACCAACAACGAACGTGTCGAAAAGAAACATTACGTATTACGAATGAGACTAAAAAAGAGAGAGACTGACTGATATCGAACGTGGCCAAAGATGATGGTGACGAAGGCCGAAAGGCCCGAATATAAAAATATTTAACACTAAGTGTCAGGAAATACAATGTATAATAAAGACTATCAACGAAAATGACGAAAGCAGAATGAGATGAATTAAGCACTTGTCAAAAAACGAATGGGACGATCCAAGCTGATGCCATTTTAACTTCGTGTCTGGTAGGACATATCAATATTATAAATTATATTATAGTTTCATGGTGAATTGTTATGTACGATTCCCATTGACCGGGCCGGGCCGGGTCGGCTGCCGCCGCATCGCAACGGGTGCTCTGGCAGCCGGCAGCGGCCGCCCGCGTCCAATGACCAGGTCGGGCGAGTTCGGCTGCCGCCACGTTCCAGCGTTAAATCTACTAGGGCGACCTGCTTAAATGTCTCAGTCCGAACGGAGCTGATGGCGTGCGCCCGATCGGCCGGTAGCGGCGCCAATAACATTCAAATATGGGATCTGACTGCCGTATAGAAGCTCTACATTCCTTTAGCAACTATTTAGATCCGCTTGAGCGCGCGCCGACTCCGCCCGCTCAGTGGGAATCGAACTTTAAGTTAAAATTATCCCATCAAAAACATAAATGTTAAATGAGAGCCAAGTTCAATATCGCGTGCAACGTTGTCGACTTCGCCGACAAAATAATTGAGATCTACATGGGCGCCAAGTTCTTTGACCTAAAATGTTTAGATACAAGGACATGCGACATACTCAATGCATTTATTTTACTTGGGGTATAATTCAATATCAAGACTTGACTTGGCTAGTTTTCACAAACTGACTAAATTTTATAAAAGTAACATAGTATTATTATCAAGCTAGCAGTATAAGTAACAGGACGTACACTAACTGGCGTATTTACCTTTACAAAAATAGGTTAATGGTCAGACAAATATAATATAAATTTATATGTAAAAACTAGCCAGATTAGATTACTAGATTTGTCGAGAATTAAAATGTCTCTAGATAGACGAACAATATACGTATCAGTACCTAAGTGTATTCGTTTTATAACAACGGCTAACAAATGTATTCGTGTTTTCGCAAACATGCATTCTGTTTCTGTTTCGAACAGTTGCAGTTAACAATCCGCATGCAAATAAATAATTCATGGGCGTGATATGAGCTGGCCTGAGATAAACAATCTGCGACGTTATTGAGTGTAAAGTGATTCTTTAAAAAAATCAGGCGAAATGTCATATTTATGAACTAAACAGGAAATTGTCTCTCGATTCCATTTGCCATTAGTGATCATGTCAGAAAAAATAAGTTGTATTGAGTCTTAGTGTACCTAATAGAATACAAGCCGTGTTACACCGTCTGTGGCGACCACTGCTGATAATCATTTCTAAATGAACACACATGTAAAAGTTTTATATTTTAAAGTAACTAACCGAGTTCAAAGAAAGGACGTTCTTTTTAGTGTAGTATTAGCAATTTGAAGTGGCAGTGGTCTGGCCATATTAGCCGAAGAACCGATAACCGGTGGGGTAAACGTGTTCTTGAGTGGAGACCGCGGATCGGCAAGCGTAGTGTGGGACGCCCTCAGACTAGGTGGAGCGATGATCTGTGCAGGGTGGCTGGCAAAAGCTGGATGAGAGTAGCCGAGGATCGCCTACAATGGCGTGCAGTTGGAGAGGCCTATGTCCAGCAGTGGACAAGAATAGGCTGATGATGATGATGATGATGATAATATTTTTCACTTCTGTTCAACCAGTAGGTATTTGAGCTATGCGAAGCGGGGCTAAAAGTAGTCGTTTTAGCCCCTACGGTTTGGTGAAAACCACGATCAAATGGGCCAAAAATTCAGATTCTGTAGTTTTATTAATAGTAGGTACTGAACTTCCAGGACTTGGAATACGAGAGAACAAGACTTTTTATTGACTTGTATAATAAAAAAAATCTTAAATACTTTATGCTGACTTAGAATATACATAGAATGATAAATAAAGAAACTTACAAAAATAATTATCCAATCATACTTTCGTACACAACATATAAAAATGGGAAACGTTAAAGAAAACGTCAGGCGCAGTTAGATGTTTGTTTATGATCTTACAGTTCTTCGAGTTTTTTTCTTATCTTACAATGCTATACTAAATACTATGCCCGCTATCATAGTAAAAAAATTCAAGCGCCAAATCCACAAACTTTTCAATGAGCTCTTGAGCTTGGTGACGTAACAAGCCATTACGATATGACACTTAAATATATTATCTATTCATGTAATAACGGCTTATTTCACCCCTTACCAAGAAAAATAAGTATATAAATTGTAGACTACAACCAAAAATCGCGAAAAGTCGCATAAATTTAATACTTAGAACATTTTAATTTCCAATTACTTCAGGAATAGGTACACTGTTAAGGTTAAACAACGTGTAAGGTTTCAGGATTCTCGCTTTTCTTTAAGCGACTTCAAGAAAGGGCTGTGCTGTTTCACTGTATTATATGTTCTATATGTATGTCCACCGATTTCTCCGCCAATTGTGGACCGATTCTCAAAATACCTACATTTTTTATTTGTAAAAGTATACACAAGTAGACCCCAGGGAAATCGAGGGCAACCCTCAAATGATAAAATCACAAGCAATGTTTTTCCTTTCTTATACCGGTGAGCTGATGATGGAAGGTACAACTCTTTAATGTTTAGGAGTTAGGGGTTAATTCTTTACATATGAGATACTAGCTGTGTTGCCCGCGACTTCGTCCGCGTGGAATCTTATCTTGAACATTTTACATCTTTATTATTTTCAGATCTAAGCAATGTTAAAATTACTTATCTTGTTTTGCAAGTTGTATGAGATTTAAGGCAAGTGGATTTTGATGTTGGTTGCTGTAATTCAACAAATAATAATAAATATTGAATTGCGGCTCTATATACAACAAATGTGTTTTTTTTTCCAATTTTTTACGTAACGGTACCTACCGAACCCTTCGTACGCGAGTCCGACTCGCCCTTGGCCGCTTTTGAGTTTTTTTTTCTGCTAAATTCGATGAGTTTGATAACAATACGCATAAAACCGCATACATAAACACGATAAAAAATTATTGAATTTAATTCAAATTGTTGTATAAGTACATCCATTAATATAGAGTTAAATTTGTATTTTTTTTTACTATTTTTATAATATGAACGTGTTAGTATATAAATAAATTAGAACCGCTAGCGCTAATCTATGAATGAAAAGATTTACTAAAATTAGTTAATGCCTAAGCAATGCTAAGTATAGTAGAAACGTTTTATAATGTCAAAATCTTTTTTACCTTTAAACAACCATACGTATTGTAAATCAATTATTTCACTTTGATGGTCTTTACCTTCAAATTTTAAAGCAAGTGTCATCGTCAACGGGTATACAATACTTACTATTTTATTTCTACGATATTTTACAACATTTACCTAAATGATAAGAAATAAGTTTTTAGTTTGTTTTTCGGCTAAATTGCCCTAATAACGTGGAATTATTATGCAATGAGTTTAATAATAATACATACATTTATAAATTCTTGGATTTGAATAATAGGTTTGCCTTTATACAATGTTTCGATTCCCGCACTCCTTATTCCTTTATACGAAGTTTCAAAGAATTTATAATGGATTTAAATTTTCAACCCCTTTTTAACCCTTTAAGGGGATGAATTTTTGAAAACGCTGAAATTATATTTCTTGTATTTTAATAGTATACCTTTACACAAAGATTCAAGTCCCGCGCTCAAAAAAAATATTTGATCTCCATACAAACTTGCAACCCCCTTTTTTCACCAACTTAGGGGATGCAATTTCAAAAACGCTGAAATTACTTTATTTTTTTTTTAATAAAATACCTTTTAACAAAGTTTCTAACTCCTAGCTTAAAAAAAAAACTTGTTACCCCCATACAACCTTTCATTCCCTTTTGTTAAAAAGGGAATGAAAGGTTGTATGGGGGTAACCCCTCAGGGGTTGAATTTTTCGAAATCGCTTCTTATCTCTTGTACATTTTATAAATGCAACCTAGTGTGCAAATTTCAACTTTCTAGCATTGGTAGTTTCGGCTCTGCGTTAATGAATCAGTCAGTCAGTCAGTCAGGACACATGCATTTATATATATAGATAGATGATAGGTAAGGGTTAAGACCGTTAGTCGTATTCTTTTTAGTATGCCCCTGAGGTGGGCCATCGTCGCTAAGTCAGGATCTGATGATGGAAATCACCAGACCAGGAAAATCGAGCAAATGCTCAAATGTTACAGGCACTAATAATGTTTCTCATATATTTTAGAGAGTTCAATCATCGTGATATTCGTGACGTTTCAAATATGGTTTCTAATGTTAAAAGAAAATGAGTTTTTTTTGTTCTATAGAGAACGTATGGGAACTACCCGGAATGGGAAGCTGACATTATAGGAAGCCGACTTTATTTATAGAAAGCCGACATACTTAATAGAAAACAGAAGATAATATAGGTAACTGGCAAAGTGGAAAAATATATTATAGTGAAGAGACGATATAACAGCAGCCATCATGGGAAACTAACAATGTAAGAAAACTAGTTTGAGAAGAGAGGAAACATTTTTGGAAAGGGATGGAACCAGTGATAAGACAGAAATTTCACTAGGTATACCATGTTAGTAATGAATTAATCACATGTTAAGCCTGCCAATTCTTTTTTCTTTGCATACTAACTAAATTGTACAAATGTGTTTTTACCTTTTAAACTAAAAATTCGCGCCCCCCCCCCCGTAACTTTTCAACCACGGGTCAAAAAATTATGGAAAAATTCATGAAAATGAGGCCTTATAAGTACTTTCAATGAAAACTATATTGAACAAAATCGGTTGAGTCGTTTTTGAGTTATCGCAAAAGGCCGTTTCCGATTAAGGGAAGAAAATATGCCCTTTCGTGATAATGGACAGATTTTTTTTTCTACAGTCAGTTACGTCTAGTAGAGTAACTGTGTCAAGTTTGGTTGAAAAATTCTTTGTGGTTCCGCAGAAAAAAAATAAAAACGGAAATAATGAAATATGGTTTTTCTCCAAAAGTATTTAACTTTAATATACTATTATTTTTTCATTCTGTAAAGCTTAGTCAAGTTCATGTTTTAAGTGAGAATGGTATCTCTATATCTAACGATTATGTAAAAAAATAGGTAAGTCAAAATTTTAATATATATATTTTTTTACTTTTGTGAGAGATACCACTCTAATTGACATTTCTAAATAAGCCTTAATTAACGTCCTGTAACACATATTAATTTGATGGATAAAATCGGAAAGCAACTGTGTCAAAATGAAATAAATAACTGGGCTGGAATTCATTACTATTTAATTAGTAAACTAATCTAACACTGCTAAATAACCAAAACATAGTATCCTCTATACAAATAAACAAGATTTGACAGTTACAGTGACATTTGCTAGAAAATGTCACCTTTTTAGTTACGTAATCGTCATCGCTATCTTCATTGACAGTAGGTAACGTGAATTCCGTGATTCAAAAAAAGTCCACTTAAAGTTTCAGCAGGCCGAACGATTTTGGACAAATATCTTGCGTGCGATAAATAATAAACAATAGCAACAATGTGTGAACAACACCCTACTGTTCGCATTCCGTTGGCACATCCACAATAATGCCGCCTTATGGATCCAACACCAATGCTGTTTGGGACATATTCGATAAAGCATCTGTAAATATTTTTTTGAAATATGGCGAGATTGGACTTTCAGTTTCAGTATATTAGAATTTTCCTTCACATATTCCAAATTCAACGAACCATCTTCATTAAGTATTTCTGATAGATACGAAATCGGTACTTATATCATTGCGAGGTGATATAATGATGTAGTTTTATTTCTTAATATTTTTTTTTATTGCATTCGCTTTAGAATTCATTTTGTAAAGACGAGTTATCTTTCTAATGTCCCTGAAATCTCATGTTACATTTAAAAAAACAATTCATCTTTATTACTGTCATAGTATGTATTTATTTTAATTTCGGTAGAAAGAGGATTATTGCGTGGCGAAAAAAGAATAGTTTGTAATTACAATTTCAAGATAATGAAGTCATACCCGAAAAGTCTTTTAATTTCCATTTTACAGTTAGTGTCCGATTAAAACCTTTAAATTGATAATCTAGTATAATGTTAAGTAAAGCTTAGGTATATACCAAATAGCAAAAATGATTAATATATGCATAGTTTTTATGTTATTAGAAAAATAATGACATTTTCAATAACAATAAAAGGCAAATGTCACTAACTGTCAAATCTTGTTTATTTGTATAGAGGATACTATGTTTTGGTTATTTAGCAGTGTTAGATTAGTTTACTAATTAAATAGTAATGAATTCCAGCCCAGTTATTTATTTCATTTTGACACAGTTGCTTTCCGATTTTATCCATCAAATTAATATGTGTTACAGGACGTTAACTAAGGCTTATTTAGAAATGTCAATTAGAGTGGTATCTCTCACAAAAGTAAAAAAAAATATATATTAAAATTTTGACTTACCTATTTTTTACATAATCGTTAGATATAGAGATACCATTTTCACTTAAAACATGAACTTGACTAAGCTTTACAGAATGAAAAAATAATAGTACATTAAAGTTAAATAGTTTTGGAGAAAAACCATATTTCATTATTTCCGTTTTTATTTATTTTCTGCGGAACCGCAAAGAATTTTTCAACCAAACTTGACACAGTTACTCTACTAGACGTAACTGACGGTAGAATAAAAAAACAAGTCATAATATTAAAGGGCATTTTTGCTTCCCTTAATCGGAAACGGCCTTTCATAATTTTCTTAAAAGGACGTAAGTTGACTTCCAGAAGGTAATAAGTAATTACAGTTACATTGGCGTTTACGACCTTTTTTTAGAGCTTGAAATCTTAGTCGTAACTTAAACCTCGGGCTTAGAACCGCTGTTTTAAGCCCGTCTATTGTGAAGGATGAGCAACTACGGAACCCTACACCGAGCGTGGCCCGACATGCTCTTGGCCGGTTTTTATGTCTGTACCTTGTTCCGGTACAGGGATAGCCGCTAGACATCCAGATCCAGGGATGGTTGTAGGACAATGTACGTTGTACAAGACTACGATATAGAAAAAAAGTCATATTGCCTAGATCAGTCATTCTATAGCATTGCGGGGTGTGGCATCAACTTGCCCAACGTGACCAATAGGTATAGGGAATCAAATCCCGCAACTAAAACCTTAATATGAAAATATAGGTAGGTATGTACAGTACGATTAAAATCAGTTAACGATTCGGCTAACCTCGGCAATTGTCGTGAATCCCTCATCTCTTACATAGAGTTATGAATTTACAGATATGACCGATTTACAAAATTCTTTTTGTATTTGATAGGGTTATACCTACTTCCGAGATGGTCCCATGTAAATTTTATGAAAATCGGTCAAGCAGTTTATGAAATATCAACAAAAATCGGTTGAAATCGGTGTTTTAATTTTTTTATTTGGTGATTATTATTAATTATTAATCCGACGTAATATCGTAGGTACTGTTACTCACATCAAACAGTAAAATATTGACTTCTATATGTTTTTTTATATATTGTATACCTACAAGTATAGCTTTAATAAATAATGAATGTTAAAATTCATGTCGCTTCTGCAAAATAAATTTCTTAGGTATACCGGTTACTAATGTCATCTTGGCAGGTGCTATACATTGCGTTTATGATACTTCAAATTGAATGCTACCTATATAAAAGAAATCGCGGTAATGTATTTCGTGTCATTTCCGTCTCCGGATTGAGGCGATGATACCCGAGAAAAGCCGAATCGTTAACTGATTTTAATTTAATCGTATTGTAATCTTGTTATTTATGCGAAGTTGCGAACGCTACGCCGGCAAGAATGTTGGATGATGATGAATCTCTACTTTAAAATGAGTCCAAAACTTCTTTCAGGGTTTAAAACCAGCCAGAGTTTTACGCTTCAGTAACGAAAACTAGAAACGCAAATAGATATTACTGGAGTGTGTTCCGTCTCCGGGAAACTCCATCGTGTATGATAGTCGCGTCGGTGCGTGCGCGCAGGGCAGGGCGTCGCTCCGCGCGCTTCTCCCGCGAGTCAACGAACGCGCAAAGGAAATGGGACGTCTAGACCAGTGGTGCCTCAATTAATCGGAAGATTGGTCACAACATATGCGAAACCCGGCATGCTATAGTCTATCCGTATGCCAATTGCATAAAATACCTACGGCGACGCGCGCTCCGGATTAGATCTGACTTCGAGCAATTTATTTTATTTATATTGCCGTGATCGATAAATTGTCTACACGCGACAACGACAGAACAAAAGATCATATACTTATGTATTACATATTACATAATACATAGTAAATTGCGAGTATTAGTCGGACGCCCATCATGCTGTCACCAGATCCATGAGCGCAGCTCAAGAACTTGACACTCATGTTGTGACTACACCACGATTCCGTCGCGCCACGTTCGACGCCGGCATCGTTCCAGAGTATTTGCAACAAATTGGACACGATCAAAACGAGTTTGGCTACAATCGGGTGGTTAATAATATGCTTTACAAATTGACTATTCAATTCATACGGTTCCTCGGCCCGTGGTCATGCGCGCTTAATGCCCGCGAAGAAGACCGAGTGGCATTGTGCGGAAGTCTATAATTCACGTGGTATAAAGGGCGCGACGGGCCGGGGAGATGTGCCGAGGAGAAAGTAAAGAGCACTTTCAAAAGTCAGCGGGAGGGTAGGGGCGAGGCAGCGCGTGCCCGGCGCGTGAGTCGAGGACGTGCTTCCTGCACCTGTGCTGTCTGTCGACTCCGGACTACCTCCTCCGCCCATCAAATCAGAGCAATCCGATTATCTACCTTTCTGCTATGTTCGAATGATGGTACGCAGAACCCTGTTTTTAGCATCATAGCAAATATATAATAATACATTATTCGAAACCTCTTAAAGGTCTCATTCCAAAATACTCCACCACACTCTTCTTCTGATAATTGGTAAGTACTTAGTGTTCATTCTTCTTTGTAAATTACTTCCAGTTAGTTACAAAATTACATGGAATTTTTGTTTCCTACTCAATGGCAGTTTTCATACACGGTCTGTAGAAATTGACATGAATTTAAAGGAGATTGTCCTAGTTCGAAAATTGCAATTTAAAAACGTACCTATAATATCAAAACTGCCCTGTTTTATATCTGTATATTAACGCATTCACTGCCAGCAACGCATATATGCGTTCACCGTCATACAAGTTTGTTCCTAGGGCACGCTGACCTGGCAGGGAATGTGTTTATAAAATAAAATAAGACAAGACAATGTTTTGGGTTTTTGTCAATTGAAAATAATGTGCTTTTGTTTTGTAATAGAACTATCTATATATTTATCAGACGCCCACTGCTGAACACAGGCCACCCCTAGCTCGCCAAAAAGTGCGATTCTATGCGAACCGCATCCATGAAGTCCCCGCTACCGTCACGAGGTCATCCGTCCACCTAATCTGGGGCCGTCTCACACTCGATATTATTAGATAACACTAAAAACGGCTAAACAAACGAAGACACTGATAACAGTGATAAACTATAGGTACATTTGTAAACTAATATACCTATAAACCTTAGTATACCTACACATTCTATGGGTGTATAGTTAACAGTGTCTTCGTTTGTACAGTCGCCATCAGATATATCGCAGCATATAAGGCGTTCATAAATATCTGAACATGTACTGTAACGCCCAGTCAATAAGAGTCGTGTTCAGATATTTATGAACGCCTTATATGCTACGATATATCTGATGGCGACTGTACCTGTAAGCTTTTCTGTGTCAATTTAGAGGGGGTTCGAAGCCTTTGAAAAAACAATGATTTGAAAGGACAAATATGATGTCAATATATTCCGTCAGTAGGTAATAATGTTTCGGTCTTAATGTTAATCAGTTTAGTCACCTCCATCAGACATCAGACAGTAGTCTGAAAAAGGCACAGCCTATCGCAGTGTTTCTACTTCTACTAAACAGAAATCACGACAATCATATCTAATGTTATTCATGAAAAAAAAACACACTTAACATACGAAGCAGGGGAACACGACATGGGCGATAGGGGACTATCAGAGAACCGGATATGTTCAATTCACATTATTAGTTACATAGCTGTACTGACTCGAGGAAAGTTGCTATTTGTAACTGTAGAAAGGGGCGATACACCAATCAATTGACAACAGTATTATATCATTTCACGCAGCACGTTCTAACTAAATTGATAAGCAAATTATCACAATATTAAATACTTTTATATTTCCGTGTTCAGAAAATGTTCTATTGAATTCAGTTAAAATGAAAGAGCTGTACTACAAATGGGACAAGTTTTATATCATTACTAGAAAATTGCCCGCAACTTGATCCGGGCAAGCCTTTTTCATTACCGAAGTCGTGTAAAAAGTAATATAAAAAGTACCTTGGTGTACCCCTTACATTTCATTAAATTGTCGAAAGGGCCTCTGCTCGTTGGCTTCGGCTCCGTGCACGCCTCCCAAAGGTCCGGGACACCATTGTCCCGTGAAAGGGTGCGACATACAAATAATAATAAAAGTATCGTAGAACTATCTTTAGATGTCCAGTTTGGTAGTAGGTCTACCAAAATATTGAAATCCATCCAGACAACCGGACTCATCACGCCAACCCAAAATAAGATACTTATAGACAATGATCGCGCTGCATCGTGTTAGTACGGTTATTCCTGAAATCATTTCTCCTCCCAACACACAATGAGTTTTTATGAGTTTTTAATAAAATTTTAGAGTTTTATAATAGGATAAATAAGTCTATATATATATATATAGAGTCATATTACCAGCAAGCCCCTGTTTCCCCATAGATAACGAGTTTGATAAGTGGCTATCTACGAATTCTACGAGGAACAATTAATGGTTTGTAGTTAACCCAGTTACGCCAATAATTATAAAATGATATTTTTCTACATAGGAAACCAGAAGACAATTCAGTTTTCTACTACGAAAAAATATTTCTCCCTTACATTTGTTTTTCTATTTGGGCCAGAAATATATGGAAAATAAAAAGCTGGTTGGATGATTGTTAATCGAAATCGAATCGAACATTAGCCGGGTTCAAGGTCGATGTCCGCGGGCAAATTTGAGGTACTAAAGGCCAGGAACTAGTACTATGGAGTATGGAGGCAGAACTTTTAGCAAAGAATTCCCTACATACTCAATAATTTGCCCGTGAGTATCCGACACGAGCCAAGAAAATCTAAATTTAAAAAAACCGGCCAAGTGCGAGTCTGACTCGCGCACCGAGGGTTCCGTACAAACTTTCACTTATCCCATCTTAATTGGCCTGGTTGAGTTAAGTTTGCACCTGAAATGTGTGGCGCCGCATACAAACGAGGTGTAAACTTAACGCAACCGAGTTCTCCAAATATGATGTACAAAAAGGGCTATATTTTTCATGATTTTATTACATAAGTATATATTTTTCAGATTTTTATAAGATTTTTATAATGTGACGATATTACTTGCCAAAATTCACAGTTCTAGGCCATCGGGAAGTAGAAGTACCCTATCATTTTGATTCCCTTGAGTGTCGAAATATACGTTTTCTTGCCACATAAACGGCCGTATCTTTATTTCACGTTAACGTAGAAGTTAGATTTTTTCGCAGCTTCAAGGGACCGTACACCTGAGAATATGGTGTTAATTTCAACTCTATACCTCCACGCGTTCTCGAGATAAAGGGTCTTGACAGACAGACAGACGGACGGACGGACGGCAACAAAGTGATCCTATAAGGGTTCCGTTTTTTCCGATTGAGGTACGGAACCCTAAAAAGCATCTATTGCATACTAGCGAGTGATAAAATATTAATTCAAAGTGTCACTCAAGTTTTTAGCAATAAAAATACCTACGATTGTTTAAATTATTCTATAGAGACTCGCACCTGCACACAAACTGTACAAACAGTTTTGCAAGAAATTGAATATATATTTGTATTGTTTTGACATTTTAATTTTAATTGCCTGCAATATTTGCACGCTTGCATCATGCAAGCTAGATACATGAGTGAGACATAATGTAGGTACCTACAACATCTGTTGCGTTCCATAATAGGCTTGGAAGTTTCACGTTTCGCTTGGGAGTCCTACCCGAGTGATGCGCAGTGCCTACTGTGATGAGGCAACGTTATGATCTGGGGATGCATGGTGGTGGGATGCTGCAGATAGAGTAGGCGCAATGTCCGTTTGCGAAGGGAGAGTGAACTAATAAAATGTTTGGTGAAACAATCTGCGAGGGAGTACAATTTCAGTAAGATAATGCTCCTTGCCATAAATCGGCGATGACGATGAAATGGTTTCGCGAAAAATCTGGTAGAGCACTTAGACTGGCCTGCCCAGTCTCGAGATCTCAATCCAATTGAGCATTTGTGGGGCATTTTGCAGCGTAGCCGTAAGCAGCACTAAAAACGGCAAGAAAAAGAGTGGCAGCTAATAACAGCTGACATCTGTAATTTACCAAAAAGAATCGTTGCGGTTAAAAAAGGTAACTAAATATTAATATTATGTTAATAAATAAACAACATTAACTTTATATACTAAAAACCATTTCGAAGAGTAGGGAAAAGAGAAGTAGAAAATGTAGAGTGGCTAATACTTTTGGCCAAGGCTGTTTAAAAAAGTTACGCGTATTAGAACAAAGACTGTAGCATTTTTTATTAAAATGATATCGTCGCTTTGCGTTTGTTTATTTTTTATGGACGTAGTGGCAGAATTTCATAACGCTTATGTTTTTTTTAAATGGCTGTAAGCTATATGATGTTGTGTCAAACATCGATCGACTCGACTTCCAGGCCTATTATTATATGGAACTGGATGGAAATAATAGAAATAAAATACGTTAGACAACTAATACTATTTCTTATATCGCCTGGTGACAACCAAAACTCACAAAATTTTTTGTCACTGCTCTTCAAAACCTCATATCTAGTTTGTAGATTGATTCTGAAATACGAGCTTTGTTTTGAGTAGGTATTTGTTACTTAGTGAGTTTTGGTTGTCAACATGCTATATAACACAGTCGAGTGTCGGTGTTCGAGTGTCGAGTGTCGTTGAAGGATGACCAGATCCATGAGGAATATGCCACTCCACATTTATGTGGGCAATTTTACAGGTTTTCTTTAGTTGCACTGCACCTGTCCCACAGACAACGGGACAATCAAATCTTAAAAGTTAAAATTTGACCCACGTTCCGGGCACGTAAAGTGAGGATGTGGTTTTTCTCGTGTCCCATGGTGAGGTGTAACTTTTGATAGGTCTCTCAAAAATACTCGATTTTTCAATTATGAGAAAAAAGATTGATATGAACGTAGTTTGAAAATTATAGGTAATTATTATTTTTGGTGTGATTTGACGTAGACAAAGAAGCAGCATTGTCGACTAGTTACAAAGTAGGTATCTACCTATAAAATCATCAATTCGCAATTAGCATAAAATACTTTTAAGCTTTTTAGTTATTTTGATTATTAATAAATAATAAGTATAATAATATACTCTATAAAAATTTGTTTATTTTTTTTAATTTTTTTTTTATTTATTATGATAGCTACTTACCTAACTCATTCTGTCATTCTCAGACATTTGATAAAGTTTTTTTTTTGGGAAAAGGTAATAAAACCGACGAAAGGTTTTTTGTGTTGGGGCTTTTAAATTATTCATTTAATCATTGTTTTTTTTTTTATAATTTACTGGTAATATGGGCATTACCTAAGCAATAACTGACCGTAACGCTTCATTTGTGATACAGAAGCAGGTCACATGCGAATCTGGTAATTTACGTAACAAAATCAGTCATATGCGCATCTGGGCATCTGCGTGTCTGGTAATTCGCAAAATGATAATTAGATTTATTTACGTTTAATAGCACTATGCGTGTAAACTGGGATCTAATTCTAAGGGATTTTACGTTTCTAGACATCGTGCAAAGGGGGCAAAACTGGCCACTAACTTATCCGTGACAGTTCCTTCCAAATCCGTTACACAGGATAGCCAAAAAATAAGAGAGGTACAATACAATACAATCATCATCATTATCCTCCTAGCCTTTGTCCCATTTTTTTGAGAATGAATTCTCAATCGGGGTCGGCTACCTAAATCCCAAGATGTGGCGTAGGCACTAGTTTTTACTTTTTACGCAAGCGACTGCCATCTGACCTTTCAACCCAGAGGGGAAACTAGGCCTTATTGGGCTTAGGTGGTTTCCTCACGATGTTTTCCTTCACCGAAAAGCGAGTGGTAAATATCAAATGACATTCCGTACATATATAAGTTCCGAAAAACTCATTGGTACGGGCCGGGTTCGAACCCGCGACCTCCGGATTGAAAGTCGCATGCCCTAACCACTAGGCTACCACCGCTTCAATACACAACAATACAATACAATACAATACAATACAATACAATACAATACAATACAATACAATACAATACAATACAATACAATACAATACAATACAATACAATACAATACAATACAATAAAATACAATACAATACAAGTAAGTACTCTTTATTGCACACCTCATAAAACATACAGGAGAAATACTGCGCAAGAAATTACAATTAGCGGTAAACAACAGCGGTCTTATCGCTAAAGAAAGAGCGATCTCTTCTAGACAACTGTTTGAGAACTTGAAAAATATTAGTCATTTAAGTCGACAGTAATATTTCCAGCAGCGATGAAAAATGCGATTGATATGTTCCGGTGAGTAACAAATTAATCAAATAATTATGCGATTCAACTGAAAAATATAAAATCTTATATGTAGGTGTAGTAGTTATATAGGTGTGTAGATGTACTCTGGTACCCTCAGGAGCAAAATGCACAAAACGCAAAATGTACACTACACGCAAAATGTCACTAATAGCAAAATGTACAATTCGCACAATGTACCCCAAGCATATTGTGAAATACGCGGAACGTCCACGAAGCAAAAAGTACATTCGCAAAATGTACATATCGGAGAAAATGTACACAACTCGCAAAATGCACATTACACGAAACGTGCAGTACGCAATTAGCCGCACACGCAAAATGTACAAAAACTGAAAAGCCTGCTATTCAAGTGGCGTCCTCTTTTTATGTACTTAGTTTAGGGAAAAGGATCCAATCCACGAGACATCACAATTCAAATGTGTGACTTTTGCTTTTGACAGAAGGTTCCAAACCCAAATATTACCTATACAATACACGTGTGGGTTGGATCCTTTTCCCTGAATTATGGCATTTTGTACATTTTGCGTGTGCGGCTAATTGCGTACTGCACGTTTCGCGTAATGTACATTTTGCGAGTAGTGTACATTTTCCGATATGTACATTTTGCGAATGTACTTTTTGCTTCGTGGACGTTCCGCGTATTTCACAATATGCTTGGGGTACATTGTGCGAATTGTACATTTTGCTATTAGTGACATTTTGCGTGTAGTGTACATTTTGCGTTTTGTGCATTTTGCTCCTGAGGGCTCTGGTAATACCGAATGTCGGAAATTCTGAATATTACTAATATCTACTCAACATGGCAACATTATTTACGCTAGCAGCAGTTCCTCGGATGTTCGTTAAAAGCACCGTATAAGGAAGATAGGTAGGTATTAGTAATTTTCGACATTTCCCTGTATTCGAAATTACCCGAGTACCTATACTTTAGTTTGTTTTATAAGTTCTAGTATACCTACGTATATACATAGGTATGTCAGAAAAAAATCATTTCCAGATATCATCATGATTAGACCGAAATCCATCGAACCCTGTTAAAACCCGCGGAACTAACATGGCGGAAATGGGGGGAGGGTAAAAGTAAAGTCGGAAAAATGTATTTGGTTCCTTACTCTTAAATACCTAAGCATAACGAAATATGGCAACATTAATCAAGTACATTATCTACTAGTACCAAAAATAAGTACCATCAGTTATATTTATCTTAAAATTACGATACATATACGTACAAGGGTTCAATTTACCCCAAAACGTAGGTACCTACACACTACACAGTCATACACTTCCGCATTCTGTCGGCAAATGACAATTCAATTATGGGCTGATAGTAATAGTAGCTATTTTGTTACTGCTTATGACACATAATACGGTGAATAGAGACTAAAGTACTATGTGTGACCTTACAAACGGTCCGGTAGTTTTGAATTTTTGATATGTTGTTTAGGATGGTTAGTCAGTGTTTAAAATGCAAAATGCACAATTCCCCCCCACTCTGCGCCCGCCGCCATATTGAAAAAACCGGCACTTTCTTCATATTTTTGCTCATATATTCCTTTAGGAGCATTTTAGCTAGAAGAAAGCTTCGACAATGTTATAGAGAGTTAAATTTACTACATTCTCCATTTTATATTTTTTTTCTAGGACAGATAGTTACGGAGATATCCACATTTAAAAAAACGTAAAAAATCGCAATTTCCTACTGAAAAACAAACTTCTGGATTAGGAGCATTTTAGCTACAACAAAGCTTGGGCAATGTTGTAGAGAATTAAATTTACTATAATTTACACTTCAAATTTTGTTTCAAGGACGGTTAGTTACGGAGATATGCACATTTAAAAAACAGGAAGTCGAATTTTCCGAAAATTTCTCAAAATTCTTGGTTTAGAACGCTGTCATTCAGTTACGGACTAGTCTAGGACAAATTAAAACATGTAGGAAATATAATTGCTTATAAAACTCATGTCCATTTTTACATACATTTTCGGAAAATGTGACTTTATTTTTTACATATCTCCGTAATTATCTATCCTAGAAACAAAATTTGAAATGTAAATTATAGTAAATTTAATTCTCTACAAAATTGCCCAAGCACTGTTCTAGCTAAAATGCTCCTAAACGAAAATATAATCCAGAAGTTTGTTTTTGAGTTGGAAATTGCAATTTCTTAAGTTTTTTTAAATGTGCATATCTCCGTAACTATCTGTCCTAGAAACAAAATATAAAATGGAAAATGTAGTAAATTTAACTCTCTATAACATTGTCGAAGCTTTCTTCTAGCTAAAATGCTCCTAAAGGAAGATATGAGCAAAAATATGAAGAGAGTGCCGGTTTTTTCAATATGGCGGCAGGCGCGGATGGGGGGGAATTGTGCATTTTGCATTTTAAACACTGACTAACCATCCTAGATAACATATCAAAAATTCAAAACTACCGGACCGTTTGTAAGGTCAAAATCCTTTATTCACTGAATTAACAGCTATATGTATAAGTTTCTGTGGTGTAACAAAATATCATTGCATTATTTGACACTTTATGTTATCCAATTTCTGTAGACGGCCGTCAAGTTGACCGGCGTTAGAGCTCACCCAGATGTGAATTTATTTATGGATATGGATATTAGTACCTACCGTACTCGGCGGTGTTAATAATTGAATAAGAATAGTTTAAATCTACCTTTTATTTGTTTTATGTTTCGTTCGCGTATATAATAGGTACCAACTACATAGGTACAATTCATTCATTACATCTATTTACCGTGAGTTTCATTTCAGCAGGCTTGTTTAGTCAGTAGATGGGACGGAACAAAAACTCGAAGCTGGTTTAGTATGCCAAATTATGTACCTACAGTGTGTATAATGTACCTAGGTACATTCATTCATGGGAGCATGCTGTAAGAGGGCGGCTACATAAAGGCCTTTAATCTCAAATCATTATCCTATCTGTCAAATATAGACTTCAGGTAATCAGGAATGTGTAGTAGGGTCAAGCTAATTTATATGAATTTGTAAGCAAGGTTTAAAATAATGTTTGCTATGTCCTATTTGTATGGAATATGCTACCACTTACCCCTCCTCATATGTTGGGGAAACCTCTCCGGAGGCACCTTGAGACAGATCGCCGTCCATATCGAAATATTGTTCAATCAGTTCGAAGCAGGACTGTCAGGAGCTTCGAAGGGTTGTAAACAATACGAGAAAGCTGAACGCTCGCGGTAAAAACCGGTGCGCGTGGTGCGTGCGCTACGCGGAATTACGGAGTGCCGCGTACTCGAACAGCTAGAGCGAGCGAGTTGCCGTGCGCTTGCCGCGTTAACTCCGGCGAACCGAGCACCACGAGTACTGGAACCCGAGCCGAACGAGCGAAGAGTGAACGAACTGCAGGGAGGCGGGGGCGGTCTGAGGGCGGCGAGGACTGGCGCCAGGGCTGTCACACACCGTTGCTGGCTGTAACGGGGCGTCACATCAAGGGCGGACCACATTTTAGTCGCTATGGTCACTGAAACTTCGAGATCATTTACCTTTCTATCTGTGAGAATCTGATACTTATTTACTTAAATAAATTTTGTAAGTATATTTTTACAGATTGCAGTTGGAATTTCTGATACCTATAACATTTAAGTATTGCAAAGCTTGAATAGAATAAAATCCTGAGGAACCAATAGATTTTTTTGTTGTCTTTTGCAAAATCGTAAAGGAAAGCAAAGGGGTGCCAAGGAAAATGTAATACTCATTACGTATGTACGGCTTTCGAATTAATTTAGATATTTATAACTACCTAAATTAAATTCTCGATTTATTATAACTAAATATAAGATGGATTTATAATTTGGGATAGCTGTTCGTTCGCAAATTGAACCATTTGCCAATTGAAGTGTGCATTTAAATTTTCTGTTTCACAACTTAAAACCTAAGACACCAAACCAAAAGATGTATTTTTTTTTATACCGTAGTCGGTTAAAAAGTGTCCTATAACTATCGTTGGATGTCCAGCCATCCCTGTACCGAAATTGGGTAAAATTTGTCCAGCCGTTTCGGCGTGATGCGAGGACAAAGGAAATTATGACCTACAGATGGCGCCAGAATGGCATGGCGCCGCGCGCCCATACAAAACAAATGACGATCCTGCATCACGCTATCGAAATTTTTCCTGAAATCATGACCCCTCTCCATAGAAAACCGAATTTCAATACAAATCTACAAAATTTTATTAGTATAAATAAAGAATATGCTTTTCTTTTGAGGTATGAGACCCTGACAAACGCTACTATCACAATTAATATTTAAGTGAACTTAAGGGGCTAAATTGTCTTTGCATGGGGGACTAGGAACGTGTTAAGTAACAAGTCTTTCTTCCTATTACTGCGTGAAAAATATGAATAACTACACACAGTTATGTAGTGAGAATCTCACAACTTTTCCGAGAACTCAAACCTAAACAATGAACAAGCTGCCAAATTCTGGGGAAGAATTGTAGTTAAGCAAGCCATATTTGAACTATAAAATAATCTACCAATTACATACGAGATGCCGTCACTTTAAGAAGGATTACATTTATGTTTATATATTAAAGCAAAAAAATTAAAAAATTTATTATTTGAGCGGGATTTGAACCGACGTCCCCAAGGCTTTCCGGGTCAGACAGGTGAATTGCCAACTATTATTTAAAATATGGATTACCTACTAAGACATGGAAATTATGTTAAACCTTACTCGATTCGTAATATAGGGAGCGTATACCTACCTACTCACCGCGAGCATTCGCTTGTAATGTTATGTCATTCTCTTTTTTTATATATTACAGGCGAGGCGAATGCTCGCGATGAGGACGCTCCCACAGGAATAGGACTACCTAACTACAATGCATCAGAAAACGAAGTAGCTTATTTTAGATCGAATTATAAAATCGACCTTCGAATTGCCCTGGATTTGTCACTTGTGTATTTTAAGGTTTGAAGTGCGGGTGTATGTCAAGTAAAAATAACTCTTTTATAATGTAAACCTGTAAAATAAAGTTTATTCAAAGAAGCAATGTATTGCGAAACATTCAATTTTAAGTAAAGTGACAGACAGCTATGCCAATGCTAAGGCGATGTCAATGTTGGACGGCGTAACATTGAAAATGCTATTTACTTTGTTTGAAATAATGAACATATGAAAACAGTATTGAAAAAAAAAGCTTGCTGAACAGATGTTGTTCAGTTTGACGAGTAAAATCTATGTTTGAATTTTTTGCTCCTGTTACAGGACCCACCTGGTATATTATGGACAAAACAGCAGGGCTAGCATATCTTGCCACGACTTCGGTTGTCAAGCGACTCAGCATTACCCATCCTGCTCACACGGTATTGAAAGGAAAGTGACAGATATAATAGTGTGTATGTATATTGTCAATATGTTAAGAATATGTTTAACTTATTATTTTTGGTTGACTGAGTAGAGAATGCCTTATGGCATTAATTCCGCCAATTGTAAAATTTACTTTTTTGTATTTTGCAATAAAGTATTTATAAATAAATAAATAGTATATTATGTCGTGCGACTAATAGTCGGATGTCAGGGTTATATGCTAGAGGTAGTATTTAAGAGCCTAATTATAAGAAATTAACGCTCGGGGGCTCTCAATAAGGAACGGCAAATAATATTTTCTCAACAGTTATTGACTTAATTGTAATGAGCTTTAATTCAGAGCCAGCACCCCGGAATCTTATTCAAGATACTTATCAAGCAACTGGTGACAGTGGTGACCCTACCGCCTACCCGGGCATTCGAGTCGAGTCTTGACGTATCGCCGCGCGGGGCCGGGGTGCCAGGGCGGCATGACGTACCGGCAGCGTTACCACGGCAACGGCGCTTCGCCGCGGAGACGCCCGCGCGCGAGTGGCCTCAGAGACACGTGGCCCGAGTCTTTTCTATCTCTCTATCGGCTGCAGTGGATGCACTCTCTTCACAGGACCTGACAAAGGATGTTTTAGCAACTCCAGCACAGTGAATAAAATGTGTATATATTACCTAAACGTAGATATGTAGGAGAAAATAAGGAAAATCGTCAATTATTGGCCACCGTTCAATAAGTGGCCACCTCCTACTAAAAATTAACTCTCTTCGCCTATAAACAGAATACATTTTTAGTATAAGGTCACGTTATACAAAAATGAGTATGACGAGTTGACGAGTCAGTTATTGAATGGTGGCCAGTAATTGGCGATTTACCCCATCTAGGAAAAAATCATATAAACGTATTTTTGACTAAATATCTGTTGATATTTGAATAAAAATTATCTATTAGTTAAAATGCTATTCCATCGCAAAGCCTTAATTTTCTTGAGAAATAAGTTCCATTTCCGAGAGCGTCACAAAATGGTTGCAAACATTATTCGGTCTCCAATACGTATGTATACGTACTTGATATCCCTAATGATGCGTGTGTAATGATTTGCATAACAAACAATTAACGAATTTTAATTTTCCTTAAAAAATATCAAATTTTGTATGTAGGTAAATATAGAATTGATAAAAATGTTTGTTTTGTTTTATCTTAACTCTTCAGCTACTACTAATACCTAACGTAACTTGCGAAGGAAGCTTAGAAATACACTAGTTTTTGTTTTATTTAAATCAAGCGAATACTTTTCTACTTTTTCTAGTTATGGTATTGTACTTGCGGCGCGCCATGGCAGGGTGACGTCATCAGATTATTAGTACTCATAGTATCTTCATGTTACGTATATTGAGCGAATCCATCCAATATCATCATAATTATACCATTATGGCATCAGATTGTTGTCTCTAATGTTGTTATGAAGTTTAATGATTGTTCAGTTGGTTAAATTTAATATTATTTATATTAAAATTATGATTTTTTAATGAAATTGAACGGCAACTTAACTATTTAACGGCACTCCCTGAAGATTATAGTAATATACTTATTCAGGTGCCTTAAGTAGGTATGACTACTTTACTTATGTTCAGTTCAAATCAATATTCTAATCATTTTATTAATATTTTTCAGCCTCAAAACAATTCAACACAGTACACGGGGGCGGGCACAATCAAATATTCCGTTGATATGTGTAGTGTAAGTCCGACTCTGACGCACATCAGGTTCAAATATAATCCAATCGTTTCTATTATACATTCCGCTATAGGACCCGTGCCTGTGCCATATTTAGGAATCCCTAAATTCAATTGTTTGGCTCGAAAGGCTTCGAGTCTGAAGGGAATGTCTATCTATGATATGATGGCTTCTCTTTTAGCCCGTGTCCGTGTTGCTCGACGCTATTAATATACCAGCGGGGGATTTTACTCGTTGCGATGGCTTGGCCAGTACACCTACTAATTTTTATTGAGTGAAAAAAATATGCACCAACAAAAGGAATATGTTGTTGTTATCTTGTGCCAGAGTGCCATGATGATATCGTTATTAATTTGAAAAATACCTGTACTCGTAAATTACAAGTAAGCTGTTAAGGAAAACCCTAACCCTCAACTTAACCCTCTTGTCCAAGTTTAAAATTGAATAAACATTTATCATGCCGCAGATAGAATACCTTAAATACACATCCACACTATAGCTGTTGAGAAACATCACGTTAGAGGGTTCTTGTGCAACATAATTTGGGGTACACTACATAAATACGAAAAACTAAATTCCGATTATCGGAATCACGAATTTCATAACACCGATTATTATAATTCCGAATGTTTTAAAACTCCGAATATAAGTTTTTCGATTTTTCATTTTTCCGATTTTTTAAATCCGAAATTTCAAAATATCTAACGTTTACAATTACAGTTTTCAAAATTCCGAATTTCAATACACCGAACAATAAGAAGTCCGAATGAATAAAAATCCGAAATATCAAAAATACGAATTCCGATTATAAAAATAGCGATTTTCAAAACTCCGAATATCATTACACCGACCAATAATAAACCCGACTAATCAAAAGTCCGAAACATCAAAATTACGAATTGCTGTTATTAATAACTAAAATATATACCTAAATATGTGAAAGTTTTTCGGGCTAACGGAGGCCTGCCTCAAGATGATAGGATTTAACCTAACCTACAGTTTCGGGGTTCAGCAAATCTGTTAACGCTCCTCTCGCTCCGCTACACGTCGTCACAATACAAACCTAACCTAACCTACAGTTTTCGGGGTTCAGCAAGTCTTTTGACGCTCCGCTATACGTGATCACAATACAAACCTAACCTAACCTACAGTTTTCGGGGTTCAGCCAATAACCTAACCTATAGTTTTCGGGATTCAGCAAGTCTGACACTCCGCTATATGTGGTCACATTACAAACCTAACCTAACCAACAGTTTTCGGGGTTCAGCAAGTCTTTTGACGCTCCGCTCGCTCCGCTATACGTGGTCACAATACAAACCTAACCTAACCTACAGTTTTCGGGGTTCAGCCAATAACCTAACCTATAGTTTTCGGGGTTCGGCAAGTCTTTGCTCCGCTTGCTTCGCTCGCTCGGCTATACGTGGTCACAATACAAACCTAACCTAACCTACAGTTTTCGGGGTTCAGCCAATAACCTAACCTATAGTTTTCGGGGTTCAGCAAGTCTGACGCTCCGCTCGCTTCGCTCAATCGGTTAAGTAAATAATCTTTACCCAAACACTCCGAAATATTTAATTCCGAATTTCATAATTCCTAAGAAATAAATTTCCGATTATTGAAAACACGAATGTCATTATCCCGAATATCAAATTTCCGAATAAGTAATGAAGTTTCGGGAAATTAATAATCGGAATTTGGTTTTTCAGGCCAATGACACTTCGGGCTTTTCATTATTCGGAGTTATAAAAATCGGAATAATATACAATCGGAATTTTGAAATTCGGTTAAATAAATTTCGTGTTTTTCAGCAATCGGAATTTTATTTCCTAGGAATTATGAAATTCGGAGTTTTAAAAATCGGATTAATAAATTCGGAATAAAATATTTCGGAATATTTGGGTGTTCCCCATAATTTGGGGATTGGTGCTGTGAGTTTCTACTACTGAGCAAAGGTAGTGGGAACGTAAACGTGAGTAACATATTACCTACTTAAATCATAACTTTCATTTAATGTAACATAGGTTCATATGGGAACAGGAAGTTTTTGATAAAAGCTAAAAGAAAAATTGAAATGCGTTACCTGGCGGAAGAGACCGGGCGTTGAACCCAGTAGCTCTGGATTGCCGGTCCAGCGCGTTAACCTTTCCGCCACCGTAACTCTCAAGCAACCTTTTGAATTTTTCCTTTGAAAGGCTTTTCAAACAAATAATGCAAAGATCGACACACAAAGACTGATTTTCATTAATACCGTTTCCAGCAATACATATATTTTTAAATGTATGAACTAGATCTCCAATTTCAATTCAACCTTCAAGTTCCACATTTAGCTAGGCTACCATATTGGTGCTATTTACTTTATTTGAAATAATAAACATAATGAAAACAGTATTAAAAAAAAAAGTTGCTGAACAGCTTTTTTGCTCCTGTTACAGGATCCACCCACCTAGTATAAAGTATACTTTATACTAGGTGGATCCTGTAACTGAGCTATAGCTGTGCCCGCGGCTCCGCGCGCGTAGAAATCGGTCAGTGTCAGTTTTGCTTTATTACAGTAACAACACTTCTAATGTACATTAAAATTCTATAATTATTTAATATGCAAGTTTAATACGATAAAATTAAAACTTATTAAAATATCAACCAACCAACCAGGTTGATGATTTAAAAAAAAATTACTAACCGTCCAACTAGGTGGACAGAGTCGTTGGTCGGCTAGTAATAGGTAGACGAAGAAGTGGTCATTTTAAGAATGCTCATTACAAGAATGGTAATTTTAAGAATTGGTCATTTTAAGAATGGACATTTCAAGAAGTGGTCCATTTTATTATGGTCATTTCTCATTGTCGTCCTTACCCGCCGAAACGTTCTTGTGGTAATTAACCGCCGAAAAGTTTCTTGATAGGTACCCCGCAGACAGGACTTTCCGTGCTGTCCAAATCTATTGGCATCTTGAAAGTTGTGCGAGCCGTTTTGCCTCCAGGCAGCAACGTAGCAACGATTATCAATTAAATTTGTTAATATCCGTACCCCCTCTTCTAAACTTAGAATTTATTTGGCAAAATCCTTCCCCAGTGACTTACTCATGTCACAACATATTAATTTCAGCGCCATCGGTGTGTTTGTGAGGGTACTCGATAGTCGTAGCACATGCTTGAAAAAAGTTTGCACCTCATTTTTAAGTAGCGCCATAAAATTCAGTGAGTGGCTACCCCCCTTTTATTGGTAAAATTCTTATAGCCTATAAAATGGCCGGGGATTTTTATTTTTCAAAATCTGTTAAGCCGTTTTCACGTGATGCGCGGTCAAATAAAGAGATAAACAGACAAAAATTCATAAAACTGTTCTGTGAACGTGTTCTGTTATCGATTCTAAGTATCCCACACCAAGTTTTTTTCGAATATCTTCCATGTACAGACTTTCGACCCTCTTCAGCTTTATTATATAGGTATGTACCCATAGATAGCAATTGAGTTATTTTTAAGCTTTCCTCAATTTAATAAATTGTCATGCAACTATCTTCCCTAGATTTTAAACACCGTATTCCATTTTATTAACTTAATATTATTATTATTAACATTAAAATGTGCGGTGGATACAGATTATCCACAAACAGCAAGTGTGAAAGTTTTTTTATGTGCCAAGAAAGGCCAGAATAGCAACGTCCTAAGTAGAGAAGCTGTGTAAAAACCCGGGATATTATTGGTTGTGGTACCGAGATACCGTTGGTTTCAACTGTTACAAGGTTGATTGATCTTCTCCATTTTTATGTACGGTGCAGAAACTAAATAACCTGGAATGCTTTTTCAAATGCTGGAGAAAGCTCAGCATCCCATGGACCGCATTCAGAACGAACGATTGCAAAGTTGCGAGGACTAAAGTAAAGGGACATTACTGTTGGTCACGATCCTCAGCAAGTTATAAATTAGCTCGTGAGGGCTGGTCGCTATTACGTTATTTTATCCCTTCAGGTACACGAGGGCTACTTTACTGAATGGTTCACTTTTCCGAATGGTCCATTTGAGTTTCCTGTATGGTCCACTTGTTCATCTAAATATTGACATTTAAATTAGTTCACGTTTTAATAAAGTCTGACTGAGATAAAATGACGCGGAAAGTTATATGGCTACATTATCAGATCATTTGGTATTTGTTTCAACAGGAAATGAAAAACATTTTGCTTTCATTTATAGTAACACTGAATACAAACAAAATACACGAAACACGAATAGCTTCTGCATTAAAAAAAAAAAAGTGTCCAACACTGATCAAATAAAAGTTATGAATCGAAAAAAGCTGCGGCTGTTAATAAAAGCAACGCTGATGCCACAAGTACCAAAACAGAACCTTCATGCTCCCTCGCTTGAAGAGATATTGAGAGCGATACCTACCAGAAAAATATCCGATGATTTTATTTTGCATCCAAATGAAAGTTATCAACTAAATACCACACAAATAAAGATACAACAGATGCAATCTTTGCTAGAGCCATATTATATGCCGGGACCGCCTCTATCGCTATTGGAGTATTGTAATGTAGCCTTGCACACACTGGCCCCTATTATACTATACTATATGATCCTCCGAGTAGACACGTTATTAGCAAAAATAGTTATTAGTGAAAACCGAGCTCGATGATAAAATAAAACGTTTAATAGCCTTTGGCTCTCATCACTGACGTCATGGATGGACTGACATGAATAGGAAAAGTGTATACAAACCGCACCTAGACCATTTTTTTTTATCTGTGTATCCTGGACTACCTTCAACTGCAGAGTACTTGAATTCTGACAAGTTGTGGCCATAATTACTGGTAAGTTATAATGCTAGAAATATTAAAGCAAGTTGGAGACTTGTACAGAATACCCTCTCTAACTAGTTTGTTTCGGTCGAGCGGTTCACGCTTTAAACCTTATACATAGTGACGTAATGCAAATTAAGCCATTAAAGGTAGCATATACACGGTAAGCTCCAGTTATCAGTCATAAAAAATAGACATCGTTTGCTGGCATGTTTTGAAAACATACAGGTGAACACTTATGGACAATTAAATTGAATTTGAAATATCAATATAATACAAATACTCCGTTTATAACTAGATTATCATTCTAAATACAAGGATGCTTTAAAAACATTGGCCATAACGGATAAAATGAATTTGGAAATAAGATGTGGAAATAAGCAAATGAAATCCTGCAAGCCAATTGCAGCCGATGTTACAGAAGCCGACTCGAATGAAACCAGGGCCTCTGAGGTGAAAATAGTAGGTATGTGCATAAATTCGGATTTTTTTTTGATTACAATTTGACTTACAGACTTTACTTACATTAGTTCTGTTAACAGAACTACTGGGTTTTTTTTATCGGAAAAGATCTGTCAATCAGTTCTGTTTAATACTTCTGTGAACAGAACTACTGGGATGCGGTGTCCCCATTAGTCCTGTTGATTGTAAATTTCCATTTGTTTTGATTCGAACTCGAAGCCTAATGTTCTGCAGAGTTTACACGTACGTATGTACTGGCCACTTCATAGCCATAACAAAATTATGAATGACAATGACAAGGTGTCAGTCAATAGATAATATTGTTTGAAAATCAGTTCGTTTTAACGCCATTATAAATTACTAGGAGGTGCGCCCGCAAAATCGGCCCCATATTTTTTTTTCTTTAATGTAGACGGATAAAAGGTATCCTACCTTTGGATATCCATCAGCTATCCCTGCACCAAAAATGGATAATATTTGTCAGCCGTTTCGGCGTCATGCGAGGACAAAGGAAATTATGACCAATATAGATGGCGCCTGGCTAGCATGGCGCCTCTCCATAGAAATATTATATATAATAAAGGATGAATACACACGAATATCAAATTAAAAAACGAATTTATAAACGAGACCGCGGGCTTGTCCTATTAGAAAACGGCCAGGAATATTATCGGCTATTTATTTACGAAAAAGTAAGCAACTGCTATGCTATGGAGACTCCAGACAGAACAAATTTGTTAAATATATTTAAAATTGGTAACGTTAATTTCTTCTATCGGGTCGAAAAAGTCAGAATAAAAACAGAACAGAATAATAGTTATTTGTTATGCAAGGCTGCAAAGTTGTTATTTGGCGCGAGTGTTGAAATTGAAAGCTGAGCGAGCGAAGGAATCAAAGATAGATTCCTGAGCGTAGCGAGGCTTTCAAGACACGAGAAGCTAAATAATTTTGCAGCCATGCGGAACACACAACTTTTCACCTCACTACAGCGAGGAAAAAGCAAGAGTCAAGAAAAACAATTAAAACATAAAAATAATCATATTTAATTTTGCCTTCTATTTCATCATCATCATCATCATCTCAGCCATAGGACGTCCACTGCTGAACATAGGCCTCCCCTTTGGACTTCCATATATACCGGTTGGAAGCGACCTGCATCCAGCGCCTTCCGGCGACCTTTATAAGGTCATCTGTCCACCTTGTAGGTGGACGTCCTACGCTGCGCTTGCTGGTCCGAGGTCTCCACTCGAGCACTTTTCGGCCCCATCGGCCATCTGCTCTGCGTGCTATGTGGCCTGCCCATTGCCACTTCAACTTGCTAATCCGGTGAGCTATATCGGTCACTTTAGTTCGTCTACGGATTTCCTCATTTCTGATTCGATCACGTAGAGACACCCCGAGCATAGCCCTCTCCATTGCACGTTGAGCGACTTTGAGCTTTGAGATGAGGCCGATAGTGAAAGACCACGTTTCGGTGCCGTAAGTCATCACTGGTAACACACATTGGTTGAAGACTTTCGTCTTGAGGCACTGAGGTATGTCGGACGAAAAGACATTGCGTAGTTTCCCGAACGCTGCCCAGCCGAGTTGGATTCGGCGGTTGACCTCTTTCTCGAAGTTCCAAAGCCTTCCGAAGCCTTCTATTTAACACATCAAATTTAAAACATAACACACTCAAACCCAAACCAAATAAATACGAGAGAAGCACACATATTAAAAATTAAAAGTAATATGGCCGTAATTTGTGTTATCGTCGTGTATATTTTATCGTTGAGTTTTGTCAGGACCAAAAAGTTGGATGAAATTAAGTTGTAGTCAGCGAGGAATTAAAAACAAGCGAAAAAGCTCCATTGTGCGGCAAAAAATAACGATACAATAAGGAACCTTAAAATAGAACATTAAGGTACGTTATTGAAAGGTTAACTGTCGTCGCCCAACGGAGACTTTGACACAAATATTAATTGAGTGAGTTAAGGGTGAGTTAAGGTTGCAAACTTTTTGGTCTTTACCCATATTTGTTTTGAAACTACTTGACACATTCGTTGTGAATCTGGGAGAATGGCATTCTGGGAAGAATTAGATGGCCACTCGGAAGTATTTTCCATAACACTTGCTTTGGAAGTTATTGGACGATGGGATCCGAACAAGATTATTTCGGTTTTAACTATCTTCTTTAAAAACGCCAATAGTTTCGGTAAATTTCTTATCGTCTCCAAATATTTATAACAAATCCTTTTTCGTTTTAATGCAGGCTTTTAGCATTGAATAAATACTCCAAAGTGGGCTTAACTTTCTTGTTTTCGATATTTCTATAAAGTAAGACAACAGTGTATTCTCCACAGAACAAATTTACGTTGTTTACGTGAATTGTGAAAACTTCCAACTTTTTAATTATTTTTTTTTTCTTGGGTGCGTTCAGAAATTCCAATCTTATGAGCCAACTTTTATAACAAATAAATATTAAAATTTGTGTTGTATTTAATATATTTACTAGTAAAAATATGTAAATGAAACTGAAATACTTGCTATTAATATATATAAACATATTCAACATAAAATAAAGTGTAGAAAAATAAAAACTTAAAAATCTGTAACCGCAAACCAGGTTTCTGGACGTGATATTGTAGGCGTATTTTTTTTAAAAGAAGTATTCAAAAGTACATATGATTTGAGCCGGCCTAACCAGATCGCCCTTTATTAACGTGCGTTGATTGGTTATTCGAAGATTTATCGACTGATGAAATCAGTCACGCGTGGAAGGAGTCTTAAATATAAAAAAGTTACATGGACCACAGAGAATCAAAATCGTCGTGTTCGAAATTCAAATGACTTTTGCACGCTAGCGGATAAAATAGACTTTTGCTCGCAGATTTCGCCCTATAAACGGAGTTTTTCCGAGCGAGTGAGGTGAAAAAAAAATTAGCTATTTGTCTGATATAGTCTGGCTAATGAAATATTACTCAAAGTTTTGGCGGGAAATTAAAAAAATTGCGGCTAGCCACACTGTGAACTAGGAATTATAGTTTTGATATATTTATATTTTCTTTGCACACGTAAGAGGTACCTAAGGAAATAAGTTAAAGATATGTTGACGTGCACTCATAGTCAGCTCACATAATTTCTACCACTATAGTACAGTCAACGACAAATACACTTTCTAACCATATACAATGCGAAAAATAAAATGTAGTGTAAATAAAACCTGGCTCGATAATACCATATTAATCCATCACCAAAAAAAATATATAATACTACTTATGTCCAATTTCAACTCGATGGGAATGTTAGAACTAAGTAGTACACAAAGTATTAAAATTATTTATAGACTAGCGACCCGCCCCGGCTTCGCATGGGTGCAATGCTGATAAATTATGCATGTATTATACATATAAACCTTTCTCTTGAATCACTCTATCAATAAAAAAAAACCGCATCAAAATCCTTTGCGTAGTTTTAAAGATTTAGGTAAGCATACAAAGGGACATAGGGACAGAGAAAGCGACTTTGTTTTATACTATGTAGTGATAGTGAAGACCCACCTACTAAATTGTTTAAATCATAGGCAATTGGTAATACCACAAGGAAATATCTATCAAAATTATTTGGCTAGCCAGCCAGACTCGTAACGTTGGTGTAGGTGCCCCCTAAGTTAAGTGAGCTTTTGCTGGCGGATTGTAATCCTGTCGATGGCGGTTCCCGTATTTTAGTATTTTGTTCGCAAAAATCAAGAACCCTCAGTCACAGATTATATACAAGTTACTACGGAACAGATACACCAGTTGTTTGGACGGTGGGCGTTGCCACCGCTATCGATGCCCCCACCATTGACTCGCTCCTATTGGACGCGGGTGACGCAACGTCATTCGAATGTGCGCTAGGGTTGCCTCCGTTATGTAAACGCTAGCTTTTTCTCGTGCCTTCGCTCGTTTGGTCAACCAGTCTAGTCAGCAGAGGCGTGGCGTCTATACAACCCGATTCCCACTGGGTTGCCCACTTCAGGACGATTGAACACCATTCTCTATTGATTCCGAAGAAAAAGTAGCCCAAAATAAGTTCCGGCTTGCCTAAAAAATTGTTTGACGCCACGCCACTGCTAGTCAGTTATGTTTTTATGAAAACATTCCTTCAATTGTACATGCATTTTATACAGGGTGCTTGGTAGCTAGGTGCAAAGCTTTAAGGGGGTGATAGCCGAGGTTTATTTGAACATTTTTAGCCATCTTAGACGAAAGTTTTTTTTATTATTGTGAATTAAGAGGGCGCGGAGCTTTGGTCAGCTCCCTCTCTTGCTGAGCGTACCTAAGCGTGAGCGAAATGGAAGTGCGTGCCTATAGGAGCGCGGAAATCATGTTTTTTCGGTTTAAATATTAAAATAATACAGATTTTGAAAATGTACGACGTATACATTATAGATAACATCTCGTTATGTTATTATTAAAAAACTGATAACTTTCCCTGCAGTATTTATGACATACTAAGGGTTTATGTTGCTTTTTTGAGGTAACTTAAAAAAAAATACGAGGAAACTACAAGTAGGTAATCGTGTTTCTAAAACATAACGTATTATAGAGTGAATCCTTAAATATTTTACATATTGATTGTATAACTAAATCTTCAGTAATAACAACACAGCAGGGAATCAAACGAACGTAATTATTTTGAAAAAAAGCTAGGCGCTCCCATAAAGAATTTTAGAGAAATACCCAGACTTTAATAGTTACGCGTCAATAGTGCCCCAGTAAACGTTAATTCTTAAACAAAATCTTTTATTCCGGAGAGTTTAATGTGTACTGGAACAAATAAAATCCTTTTCAATCGTCTTTGTTGCCACAAAAACAATATGCCCGACTTTTATTTTTCGACATCGTACAGCACAGGTTGCGCGGGAAACGTTAACTGTACGCCGTCCGCTCGCCGCGAGGCGTGGCAGTGGCAGCCCACTGACATATTTTGTCCCGCCGGGTAGATATACTTAGAGATTTTTCGTGCGGCCGCAACGAGTGGGGATAGCCTGCCTCAGTCCGAATCTGAGATTTTTTTATAGTGACGGTACTAGTGATGGGTAGCTACCGGTGATACTACCAAAGTGAGTATTTGCCCAGTAATGCTACTAGTAATATATAAAAAAAATGGAAATATACGGTAAGATTCAGGATTTTAATTAAATTCAAGGTTTTGTTTTGCGTAATGCTGAAAATGGACAGTTTTGACAGCATTCGTAGTGAAGAGAAATGCACGACTCTCCAAAAGTAAAATACCAATCTTACCAGTGACTTACCCAATGTTACCAAGGTATACGCAAACTTGGTAGCATTTTCAAAGTTAAGCCAATTTGCTCCGAAACTACTGAACCGATTGAGTTGAAATTTGGTACACATATGTAAATTGATGACTCAAACATGGACGTGTAACGAAACGTAACGCAAATAAATACATTTTGACATGAGGGCCAGTTTGAGGGGGCAAATTAGAAAAAAAAATTGCATAGTATATCGTGTGACATATCAAATGAAAGGGTACATTATGAACATCTCAAATATATGTATTTCATAATTCTATATTAAACGGTTTTGAAGTTATTTACGAAAATGAGCAAAACATGAAGATTTCCCCACACACCCCTTATTACCAAAAATAGTGAGTCTAAAAAAAAATATATTGAATATAGTTTAATACTTGTAGATTACAAAAAAATACATAAGAAGTCTATGGTATTGAAAGTAACACCGTTTAACTAGTACGAATATTTATATTTCGCATAATGGCCAAATGACTTAAATTTTAAAAATAGCACTGCAACGGTAAATGAAAGAGTAACAGAAATAAATTATACATTTTTAGAAAGAACATTTAGGTACTATTCTTTACTTTTGTCATACATATTTTGGCCGAGAAGTGTGAAGTTTTTGAGATAACTAACCTTTTGCAAGAAAAAAATGATCAATAATTAAAAATGAAAGTATTTGATAACAGATTTCGCTGATTGTATAAGTGATATCGCTTTTGTATGTATGAAAGGTTTATAGTAAATTTATTCAGGACTATTTCGCTCTTATACATTTTGTATGTATCGTACACGGTTTTCTTTTAAAGTGGAAACTACCGCGCTCCGGGACACATTCGAGGGCGCGGGGGGGTGACGCTCACCCCTGAGAGGGGGGGAGAGTAGATAAAATTAAACTTGGCTCTATAACTACATATCCTGATAGATAAAAGTTGTCCTTTAATTTTGCCAAATTTTCCATATATTTCAATCTAATTTTCTTGTACTATTAAACGTTTAGAGAAGACCTCCCGATGATCAAACGCCGCATATTTAAGACTGCGCCGAGCTTTTTAGGGTTCCGTAGTCAACTAGGAACCCTTATAGTTTCGCCATGTCCGTCTGTCCGTCTGTCCGTCTGTCCGTCCGTCCGCGGCTTAGCTCCGTGACCATTAGTACTAGAAAGCTGAAATTTGGTATGATTATGTATATGTATTACGCCGACAGAACGGTAAAATAAAAACTAAAAAAAAAACTTTTTTTCGGGTACCTCTCCAACACCTAAAGTGGGGGTGAATTTTTTTTTTCATTTCTACAATAGTGTGTGGGGTGTCGTTGAATAGGTCTTTTAAAAATAATAGGGGTCTTCAAACATTATTTTTTGATAAAGTCAGCAGTTTTGTAAATATTCGCTCCGAAAATAAAAAAATAGTGTCCCCCCCCTCTTACTTTTAAACCACGAGTCAAAAAATTATGGAAAAATTCATGAAAATGAGGCCTTATAAGTACTTTCAATGAAAACTATATTGAATGAAATCGGTCGAGCCGTTTTTGAGTTATCGCAAAATTTCATAATTTTCTTTAAAATGACGTAAGTGCCGCGTGGTGTCCTTATACTTCGAACGTTACACATTTAGTTAACTGCCATATTACATTAAAAGATTCCGCTCAATCTGGCGCCTATAATCGATGACTTCCAGAAGGTAATAAGTAATTAGAGTTACTTTGGCGTTTACGACCTTTTTTATCGAGCTTGAAATCTTTCTCGTACCTAATTTAAGCCCATCTATTGTGAAGGATGGGCAACTACGGAACCCTTCACTGAGCGTGGCCCGACATGCTCTTGGCCGGTTTTTTAATTCTTAGCGACTGAACCATAGAGCGCGGGGAATGCGTATTTAGATCGGCGCGCGGCCGCCACAGTAAAAATGTATGGTGAATTAAAAGCACTTTTTGCTAAATCTGGACCTTTAAGTTTAAGAGGCCTTATTCCTTTTAAAATGCTGATTGTTTTAGACATTTTTCGCTATGATCAAACATGTTTCCTAACATATTATTGATGTTACTACCTAGAACAGGGCTATTGGGATTTAATGGTATATTTTTAAAACCTACAGTTTGAATTTTTCATTGATAAATTTTGTTTCAAAAACTACTCGAAATTGACAAAATTAACGCGGAAAATTAGTTTTTTCAACTTATTTCCGACTGCACGCAATTAAAGCATGAAATAGCTATATTACTACCTAGAACTCCGGGAAAAGTATTATTCACTTCAAAAAGTTGGTTGAAATTATCAATAATTGAAATATTTGATGCGGACAGATTGTAATAAAAACATTCATCTTTTTAGGGTTCCGTAGTCAACTAGGAACCCTTATAGTTCCGCCATGTCCGTCTGTCCGTCCGTCCGTCCGCGGCTTAAGACTGCACCGAGCGAAATGTGAAAAAATAGGCAGTTGCTGTTAAGTAGATAACGTCAACACTAGTTGTTTAATCAATTTCTAAACTATATATTCAGCACTTCGAAGAGTGTGTTAACAACTTCTCCGTGGAAAAATTATAAGATTATTAATATTTTACCCTAGAGAACTAATAGTAGAGTTGCTAAGCCGCGAAATTGTGCGCATCGGGTTACAAGCATGAAATTTCTACCACACATAGAGCGTTCCACGGTGATTATTTTCAGATGTGGAGGGAAGTCAGATTCATCCCCTGTGTGGTGGGAGAGCGGGGTGAAGAGGACCAAGAACTGCTCTTTTTCTTTTTTTTATTACTGAGCAGTTAAGGCTATTAGGGCTTGTGCGACATCGTTTTCGTGTAAATTGGGGGTGATTTTTTTTTTCTTTTCACCACTGGTGTGTGGGGTGTCGTTGAATAGGTCTTATAAAAATAATAGAAGTCAGCAGTTTTGTAAATATTCGCTCGAAAAACAAAAAAAAAATGTGTCCCCCCCTCTAACTTTTCAACCACGGTTCAAAAAAATTCGGAAAAATTCATGTTAATGAGGCCTTATAAGTACTTTCAATGAAAACTATATTGAACAAAATCGGTCGAGCCATTTTTGAGTTATCGCCAAATTACATTTTTTTTCTTTAAAAGGTCGTAAGTTGACTTCCAGAAGGTAGTAAGTGATTACAGTTTCTAGGGCGTTTACGACCTTTTTATAGAGCTTAAAATCTTTCTTAACGTAAACCTCGGGCTTAAAACAGCAGTTTATTGTGAAGGATGAGCAACTACGGAACCCTACACTGAGCGTGGCCCGACATGCTCTTGGCCGGTTTGTTATACTTTAACAATGGAAATCTATTCTGATTTTCAGTTCAATAAAAAGATAAATATTTACATTCCAATTTGTCCGCATCAAATATTTCAATTATTGTTTGGTATTAAAGGTCCAGATAATTATCAAAAAGTGCTTTTAATTCTCCATACATTTTTACTAACTATGGCGGCCGCGCGCCGATCTAAATACCTACGCATTCCCCGCGCTCTATGGTTCAGTCGCTAACGCTCGGCGCCCTCTTAACTCCGTGATCATTAGTACTAGAAAGCTGAAATTTGGTATGAGTATGTGTATGTATCACGCCGACAAAACGGTAAAATAAAAAGTAAAGAAAAAAAATTTTTTTGGGTACCTCTCTAACACCTAAAGTGGAGGTGAATTTTTTTTTCGTTTCAACACTATTTGTTGGGGTGTCGTTGAATAGGTCTTTTAAAAATAATAGGGGTCTCCAAACATTATTTTTTGATAAAGTCAGCAGTTTTGTAAATATTCGCTCCGAAAATAAAAAAATAGCGTCCCCCCCACCCCTCTAACATTGAACAGTCATTTGCAATGGAGTCCACATATAGCAGTGCTTGCAGGTAAATTAAGTTCAGCGGCGTACGCTGTTAGGAAAATTAGACAATTGAGTGATGTTGATACAGCTCGCTCAGTTTCATGTCATATGGTATTCTGGTTTGGGGCAAAGCAGCTGACATTCAGACTATATTTGTGCTACAAAAAAGAGCGATTCGTTCTATATTATATAACCTGAATTCTCGTGACTCCTTAAGAGACATTTTCAAAGATATAACTGTAGCGTCCCAATATATTTATGAGAGTATTATGTATGTTATTAAGAACATAGATTCATTTACAAAAAATTCCGATGTCCACAATTTTAACACTAGAAATAAAAATAAAATTGCTATTAGGCAGTTTCGTGTTCGTAAAGTATATAATAAATAATTTTTAGGCCAATGTATTCATTTTATAACAAGTTACCTGATCATATTTTAAAATTAGCCTTTCCATCTCTCAATTTTTTTTGAAAAAAAAAACATTATGCAGTAGAGGACTATCTGACAGACAAAAATGCATGGCCTGAACCAGAAACCGAGTAACTGACTCCTTAGATTGTACCGGACTAGTTTAAGGGACACAGTTCTAATAAGAAAGCATATCAATCGTACATAAATTGTGTTAAACCGTCATACTTTCTTGTAGTTTCTATATTTTATTCTTACACTAGTCCTCATTTATATCTTAGAATACACTTTTAATATGTTTTCTTCGAGAACTACGTATAGTTAAGTTCATATTACTGTAATAGTTAAGTACTTATCCTTTATGAAAAAATGACTGACTGTTGAGTTTCTTTCGGCGTTTCTTCTCAACAGTGGTCTCCTCTTGTGAAATGCCGGTAGACTCAGACATGTAAAAGTGCCCTTGTGGCCAACTTGCAGAATAAAGTTCATTATTTCATTATTATTTCATAACTTTTCGACCACGGGTTAAAAAATTATGGAAAATTTCATGAAAATGAGACCTTATAAGTACTTTCAATGAAAACTATATTGAACAAAATGGGTCGAGCCGTTTTTGAGTTATCGCAAGATTTCATAATTTTCTTTAAAAGGACGTAAGTTGACTTCCAGAAGGTAATAAGTAATTACAGTTACGTTGGCGTTACGACCTTTTTATAGAGCTTGAAATCTTAGTCGTAACTTAAACCTCGGGCTTAAAACCGCTGTTTTAAGCCCGTCTATTGTGAAGGATGAGCAACTACGGAACCCTACACTGAGCGTGGCCCGACATGCTCTTGGCCGGTTTTTTTAACTGAAAATCAGAATAGATTTCCATTGTTAAAGTATAAAAAACACTTAACGCCTGCTTACGATTATAAAATTTTCGTCGAACTTTACTTAGTTTTCTAGGGTAAAATATTAATAATCTTATAATTTTTCCACGGAGAAGTTGTTAAATATAGTTTAGAAATGGATTAAACAACTAGTGTTGACGTTGTCTACTTAACGGCAACTGCCTATTTTTCACATTTCGCTCGGCGCAGTCTTAAGCGAACATCGGCCACTATTTTATTTATAATATTTTTTATGATAAGCTTGACTTTTCTACTTTATAGAGTCAACCAGTATCTATTGATCGTGCCAGTTATTTAAATAGAATTGAGTACAAACTTACCGATTCACTGCCTAACTGACCTATTTACAATCAAACAAGTTTGTATGTCGCACCCAGCCGTGGGACATTGTCCCGCACCTGTATGTTGAACCGTAATCAACGCGTAGAGCCCCTTTGGGTACAAGGTCCACCAGTTTCAACCATCATAATGAAGAAAGTTCTGATATTGAAATCTGTTAAAATAGTTTATAAATTATAGCTATCCAACCTTCTTATTGTGTCAGTATTCATATTAGTCTTTGACATATATAAAAAAATTCACATCAGGTGACACCGCCGTTCAGTTTACTGTTGTATATTTTTATCTCTATAAATAATTAGTTTTCCCATCTAAAACTGCGTATGTTATTTGGTTATGGGCCCAGAAAGCCCAGCAGAGTCACCGGGAGTGCAGTGGATGTAAACATAAAAAAAATATTTTCATAAAATAGTTCGTCGAAAATTAGACATAAGATAGCTCAAATTTGGCAGGAGTGTTAAAATAGTTTATAAATTATAGCTATCCAACCTTCTTATGTATCAGTACTCATGTTAGTCTTTGACATATATAAAAAGAATCACATCAGGTGACACCGCCGTTCAGTTTGCTGTTGTATATTTTTATCTCTATAAATAATTAGTTTTCCCATCTAAAACTGCGTATGTTATTTAAATCCATACTCCTTTGTTTGACACGCAAAGCCTTTATTTTAAGGGAAACTTGGGCTTTCGGGAACTGCAGGAGATAGTCCAAACTACTTTTTAAAAATTGTACATAAGACGGCAAAATGCGTAAACGCTGTTAACGCTAAGGGAATTCATTGGCGCTTACAGTGTTTACGCTTTTTGCCGTCGATAGTAACATAGCAATAAATGATCAGTCTTTTTTAGCTCTACTGTGAAACATTTTATTGCTTTGTAGATTTCTCTAGCTTCTGATTAGGAAAATGGTTTATATGAAATGTCTCGTCGATTGTTATCGATAGAAATCATATACGAAACGAATATAATTTTGTCTTTGTGGCTCAAACAAGTCTCAAATTCACATTAAATTTGTGTTCTTGGGTTCTGGTTTTACCGGCGGTTTGCGGACTGGTTTTGCGGAACCCTAAATGCAGGTTTAGAATGAAACCTTGCAGGCCGCAGGGGCAAAAAGAGGTACCTACTTAATTGATTGGCAAATATCGACAACCCTCCTTCCGGCAGAGTGCTTGTAGTATTCCCGGTAGATGGGAGTGTAGGCGTCGCGGCGACGCTTTGAGCCGCGAGGAGGCAGCGGCGCGCGGCGCTGGGGTCGCTGCGAATTGCCGCCCTTTATCGGACTAGCAATCGCCAATCTCAATAAAACATCAACTTTTACGATGCAATGTCGCTTTGTAAGCTAAGAATATGCCTTCATTCATCAAAAACCGGCCAAGAGCATGTCGGGCCACGCTCAGTGTAGGGTTCCGTAGTTGTCCATCCTTCACAATAGACGAAAATTACGCGAAAGATTAAGGCTCTACAGCGTGTATATTTGATATAACCGCAAACTTTACGGGGTCTTAGTATAGGCATTTATTAATATATTGCACCGTAAATTATTAAAAAAATCTAACTTTTTTTTCTCCATACATTGCTCAGAAAATTTTCAAAAATTAATTACGCTATGGCAGTTAACGCTAAATTAATAATTGTTATAAATATCAGATTTTAAACTAAAATCACCGTTTGGCTTCAATTTGCGGTTATATCAAATATGCACGCTGTATAAAAAGGTCGTAAACGCCAAAGTAACAGTAATTACTTCTGGAAGTTATCGATTATTATACGCACCAAATTGAGTGAAATGTTTTAATACAGTATGTCACTTAACTAATATGTGTAACGTTCGAAGTATAAGGACACCGCGCGGCACTTACGTCATTTTAATGAAAATTATGAATTTTTGCGATAACTGAAAAAACGGCTCGACCGATTTTATTCCATATAGTTTTCATTGAAAGTACTTATAAGGTCTCATTTTCATGAATTTTTCCATAATTTTTTGACCCGTGGTTGAAAAGTTAGAGGGGGGGACACATTTTTTTTTTCCGCGAGAATATTTACAAAACTGCTGACTTTATCAAAAAATAATGTTCGAAAACCCCTATTACTTTTAAAAGACCTATTTAACCCCTTATGAGCAGCTCACCAAACTCTCAATTCACCACATTCTCAGTTCACCTAATTCTCATCTCACCATGCTCTCAGCTGACCACATTCTCATCCCGTCACATGCTCAGTTCACCAAATTCTCATCTCACCACACTCGCAGCCCACCAAACTCTCAACTGACCACATTCTTAGCTTACCAAATTGTCATCTCACCATACTCGCAGCCCACCATACTCTCATCTCGTCACGTGCTCAGCTCACCAAACCCTCATCTCACCATATTCTCAGCTCACCATATTATCATCTCACCATGCTCGCAGCTTACCAGATCGTATGTTCATGACTCTGACTGTATATTTATGACAATTCTGTGAACTGAGAGCATGATGAGATGATAATATGGTGAGCTGAGAATATGGTGAGATGAGGGTTTGGTGAGCTGAGCACGTGACGAGATGAGAGTATGGTAGGCTGCGAGTATGTTGAGATGAGAATTTGGTAAGCTAAGAATGTGGTGAGATGAGAGTGTGGTGGGCTGCGAGTGTGGTGAGGTGAGAATTTGGTGAACTGAGAATATGACGGGATGAGAATGTGGTCAGCTGAGAGCATGGTGAGATGAGAATTAGGTGAACTAAGAATGTGGTGAATTGAGAGTTTGGTGAGCTGCTCATAAGGGTATTTAACGACACCCCACACACTAGTGTTGGAATGAAAAAAAAATCACCCCCACTTTAGGTGTACGGTACCCGAAAAAAAGATTTTTTTTTAGTTTTTATTTTACCGTTTTGTCGGCGTGATACATACACATACTCATACCAAATTTCAGCTTTCTAGTACTAATGATCACGGAGCTAAGCCGCGGACGGACAGACAGACGGACAGACGGACATGGCGAAACTATAAGGGTTCCTTGTTGACTACGGAACCCTAACATAGAAGCAGTTTCGAAAGGTACTTTAAAAAATATCGAGTTCAAATTGTTATTTTCTTTTGTATTTATTTAATTTGGTGCCTGAAAACTAAAAATATCAATCAAACTATAAACAAAATCTTGTAATAATAAATAAACACGTAATGTATCTGCTAAATCTTCCAATTTGATCAAATATTGACAACCGTGGTGGTTGTGAGGGACTGGTAAAGTGTTGGAACGTATAATTTAAATTTAATTATATTTTTATTCCATTTTATGCAGCTGATTTCTATTTCCTGATTAATAATATAATTGAAATCAGCAACAAAGACTATAAACCTACCTACATCTGAATGGTGGAAGATAAAGTACAAAAAGTCGAACCTATGTTCTCGCTGTCGAGGTGAAAAGTTGTGAAGTTTTTTGCATCTCGTGCTGTTGAGGATTCTAACTTAGAATCCTTCGCTTGCTCGGGACTCAAAATCAGCATTCGCAACAAAAAACAACTTTGCCCTCTTGTTGCACAAATAACTACCTATTTAATAAGAATCCACAAATTGACATTTCGCCGTGGCATGTATACATAGTTTTTTTTCTCAAAATATGCGAGGAAATAATCACGAATTTACTTTTGATAATCTGTGTCATTAAGTTAATTTTGCCACATTTTATTTATTAATGTGGTGTAATGACTACCTGACCTACTTCGTAAAAAAATTCTGGTCTGAATAAACAAATGGCATGTTTTTATATATTTTAACATTTTTACAGATAAGATATTTGTTCAAAAAAATCTGTCTAATTTTTATGGTGGTCATAATGTGCGGCTCCTGAATGCATTATGGAGGCTTATGATATGTGGGTAGATAAAGTAGTGTATGTAACTGTAAATAATAATTAGGCATCAAGACACTCGTGTGATGTTATTATGAAACTCGTCTTCGGCTTGTTTCATAAACCTACACTCGTGTTTAATACCCTTCATTATGTACAGTCACAAACTAATATTGATTTGGAACAATTATTAATTATTATTATTTTATTTAGGCTACTACACTCATTTACCTTCAATATACTCATCAAATGAATATTATGAAAATTAAACTTTAATGAGCCATCTCTCACTAATAGGTACTTTAACAGCATTATTATTATGGTGTGTCTTATTGGAAATGTGTCATTAAAATACATTGACAATAGTGGGATTAAGAAATTTTTGTGCAAGAACAATTAGATGAACGCAGAGGATAATTGTTTTAATAAGTGTTTATTTTTTTAAACTGAATATAGTGAATTTTCTATGTAAATGATGAAATTAAAAGCAAAAGCAAAACCTATAGAATAGGTATAATGTACAGTCGCCACCAGATATATCGCAGCATATAAGGCGTTCATAAATATCTTGGCGACTGTACAGTCGGCTAAATTACGATCGACTGTCATTTGAATGAGATGTCATATAGCCTAGGTACCTAAGTACAGAAGGTGCGTTCTTTACTAAATCTTGTAGTATTTATTTCCCGGCATTGCCGTTATTTTTAAATTTCTTAAATGTATTAATACCTAAAACTAAGGACTTCGCGGTTTGTTTTTATTACGTTATTAGGAGCATTTCCGAGCAAGTTGGGGAGTAGTCAACCGTGTATCGAAATTATGAAACTTGGCAATGCCACGAAAGTTTGAAGAAGAAAAACATTTTCAAACCAACAATACATAGATGGCCAACTGCGTCGGCGATAATAATATTATAGCAACAAAGCCGCACGGGCGCGCCCACGTGGCCGGCGATCGATAGACGAGGCGCAGGCGCGCGACGCCATTCACCCGGCCGGGCCGCCCAGCCGCCACCCGGCTTACCTACGTTCGTCAAAAACTACTCCCTACTTACACACTTGTTATATCAAATTATCAAATTCAACTCCTGTATTCCTTCTCAGACTTAACTTATCGAACAGATGAACACGATATGGACTTCCATCCCACATTTTACTCGACTTCTTCCGGTGTGGTGGGACTGCAGTCGACTGGGTAGTTTATATCCAAGTCGATGAACGATGTTATATAAGAGTTAACCGAAAATGTATTTTCTGCCAAAAACGAAAATGATCTATACATTAAAGAAAGGTGGTCAAATGCGAGACAGACTCGCGCGCCGATGGTTGCGTACAAACTATGAAAGCCATGCATATACGAAAAGATAAACTGTACTGAGCGACCAACTTTACCGTTGAAAAACTGTTGTCCCCATACATAGACATAAGTAGGTAATTTGTTTACCAACTGGAAATAGGTTTTTGTAATCACAAAGATATTTTTATCGTATTTTAAAGGGTGACCCAGGGGACATTACATGTGCATTCAACTAGACCTTCCTACCTTACCTAACTCGATTCAAAGTAAAAATAGTCGAGTTCAAAGTTGCAGAAATGTTCCCGTAATAGTGCAGGCTACAAGGAGATGTTCGTTTGCAAAAATAGCGGAACTCAATCTGACTTCTGATATATATTGTATAGATCCCAGACATCCTACAAACGAATGTTGCCAACCAGTTTTGTGGTCCCCCTCCCCCCACCCCGGCAATTAAAAATGGCATACAAATTTAAAAAAAAAAAGTCATCAAGCCATGCCGTGTGGGGTATCAAATGGAAGGGCTTATTGAGTAGATCACGAATATATAGCACACTATAACATTTCTTACACTTTCTCTAAGATTTTTTAGAAATTTTACTAAAATGCTCCATTTTCGAGTTAACTTTAAACCACTATAGATTGAAAACTAATGAATATATTTTTATAATTATTATTTTTAATAACTAACAATAGTCCATTGTTTACGCACCAATAGTTCGTACAGTGAAGAATTGTAAAAACTTGTAACAAAATCAAACGGTTGAGTCCGAAATTTTAAGAAATATATTGAAATAAATAATGAAATAATGAACTTTATTCTGCAAGTAGGCCACAAGGGCACTTTTACATGTCTGAGTCTACCGGCATTTCACAAGAGGAGACCACTGTTGAGAAGAAACGCCGAAAGAAACTCAACAGTCAGTCTTTTTGAAATATCGAAACTTGCCATCTTTGATTGCTCCCCCCGCTCCCACGTGCAACTTTTTCACTGTAAGAACTATTGGTGCGTAAACAATGGACTATTGTTAGTTATTAAAAATAATAATTATAAAAATATATTCATTCGTTTTCAATCTATAGTGGTTTAAAGTTAACTCGAAAATGGAGCATTTTAGTAAAATTTCAAAAAAATCTTAGAGAAAGTGTAAGAAATATTATAGTGTGCTATATATTCGTGATCTACTCAATAAGCCCTTCCATTTGATACCCCACAAGGCATGGCTTGATGACTTTTTTTTTTTAATTGTATGCCATTTTTAATTGCCGGGGTGGGGGGAGGGGGACCACAAAACTGGTTGGCAACATTTGTTTGTAGGATGTCTGGGATCTATACAATATATATCAGAAGTCAGATTGAGGTCCGCAATTTTTGCAAACGGAACTCCACTGAGAGTCCGGTCTATAACATGAGATTTGAATTGGATTTTGCACACGTGGAATGTGTAGTTAATACTTAATATTATATTACTGCGGAATATATATATAGGTATTACGCAGTCAAAAGTGTGAACTGGTCAAAAGGACTTTTAACCGACAAAAACAGGCAAAACTGCTTTTGACTGAGCGTATTGGTCAAAAGTAGTTTTGCCTGAAAATCATTGGTTAATAGTACTTTTGACTGTTACTATCAGTCAAAAGTACTTTTGACCGCAGGCACATTCGTCCCTTTATCTCGATATTATTTTAATCCGACTCGGCCGGGTTAGGTCAGGTTAGTTTTTTTTAATATCCCTAACCAAAAGAGTGATTTGGTCAAAAGGACTTTTAACCGACAAAAACAGGCAAAACTACTTTTGACCAACACGCTCAGTCAAAAGCAGTTTTGCCTGTTTTTGTCGGTTAAAAGTCCTTTTGACCAGTTCACACTTTTGACTGCAACATATATAAATATAACTATATGAGGAATTGTGGATCGATTGAAGTGTAAAGTATGTTAGTATCTGTAGTGATTTTGCTGGAATAGAAACACTATTCAAGTTACACCCACATTTGAGTTTATCAAAGACAGACAGTTTTCGTTTTAATGTAAGGTAGAGTTTTTTTTATTTATGAGCAATAATTTCTATAAATATCTCTCTATTGTAAATAAATAAATAAATTTAAGTACTCAGTTTAGTGAGTTTTCAGGTATTACTCGGATTGACCGAGCGAATTAAGTTTCTCCATTTCAGCTCGCCTACAGCACGGCTAGCATAACTTTGACACGCGACTCTTTCTCGCGCGAGATATACTACCTGTCTCTATCTGTACACTACTATGAGATAGTGACGGATGATGCTATCTCGCGCGACATGAGTCGCGTGTCAAAGTTATGCTAGACGTGCAGGTCCCAATTTCAACCCTTTCTCATGTATCAGTCGTCTCATTAGATTTTTGACAAGTTTTTACTTTATAGTTATCAAAGTGATGCGCAAATTATGGAATGTTCTCCGCCTAATTTGAGAAATGAGGCAAAAGTATGAGGGAAGAAAAATATATCAAAATGTATGACGCTTTTATAAAATAGAAAAATGTACCAAAGTTGAACATTGTTTTCAGAAAAAGTGTCTCTCGCGTATGTTAGCAAAGCTACTGAAAATAAAATGCCATAAACACTGTGGACTTTGTAATGTATTTAATGCCAAAATGTGACTAGTTATTTTTATTGTCACTAATAAACTATTATTTTCTTAACCTTTTGAACGCTTTTCTTCAAACTGCATGCGGCTTCTTGCGAAACCCCGGTTATCTACTCGTATTCAGTTTAGTTTATCGATTGAGTAAATACGTACGTAATAATTTTTCGTCAAATTTCATACTGAAATACGTGTGCATCATTCACTTCCACAATTAACCGGCGGAGCGGAACATAAACACTGCACACATTATGAGCAGTTCTATTGCAGTCGTATTGCAGTTGCTTCAACTGCATTACGACCGTGCAGCCAGCTTGCAGTTGGTGTGCGGTTGACAGGACTGCACGACAGATGCAAGCTGACTGCACAGTCGGTTTGCAGTTTTAATGCAATTGGTGTAACTGCATCAGAACTGCCCTGGAACTGCCACTTTGCAGCTGGGTTGCAGTTGAAATGCTGTCCGTCTGTATCGGCCCTTTAATGACAATTGTTAGGATAAGTTTCTAAAGTAGGTACGCTTTTACCCACCCTGTTTATGAAAACTGTGTGACCAAATTTGCTATTTCACCCGACTGCGTCATCAGGATTGTTCAAACCGATGATCTACATGATCGAGAGATAATAGTTTGTCAACATTGATAATGCACTTGTTCTTTCAATATTTATATCAAATTCAGAGATTGCAATATAGGCAAGCATACTTACATGTAAAACAACTCCAACAGACCACATCGCATCATCGTAATCACAACCTGTTGATGTTTTATAAACCATCTGTGAATCTTATGAACTTACCTCCAGCCGCCTGGTGGACAGTCGTTGTTGGATTCCTTCAGGTGTGTGGCACTGGAGCTCTGCAGGTTCAGGACGTTCATGCTAAAACAATCATTCAAAAATAAATACTTCTCTTTATTGTTGGGTATTAAGTCTATTTATTTTATTTATGAAAAAATTACAGTTTTGAATTGAGAAAAAAGTGTACCTTCTCTGAGGTGGTTTGGTTCACTTGGTTCGTATTCCTATTCTGTCAACTTCCTAGCTTGTCTACAATCTTTTCGTCCACATTCAATTCCCAAATCGTCCATTTCCTATCAATATAATTTTCTTTACAAAGCATTTGTCGAGAAATTTCTAAGCCAAGTCTCGAAAAGTATAGAAGCCCCAACTACGAAACCATTGTTTCTCAATTCACAATGCATTGTTAAACGTTATTATCAGGTAAACACGAGCGGTCGCCTTCTCGGGAAATTGAATTGCAACAGTGGAAGCCCCACTCTCGATTTTTCTCGACTTGGCGTCGCTCAAACAAAATGAACATTGACAAAAAGAACCGTTTCTCATTGGTGAAGCAGGCAAACTTTATGGCGACCTATTATATTTTTAAATTATAAGAAAATCTACTCACCTCTTCTTATTGGCTACCGAAGGTTCAACGATCAATGGAAGGCCGCAGTAAGAATAACCTGAAATTTGTATATTTTTTTAATACAAGCATCTTGTTATTAAATCTATCGTTTGACAAGGACGAGAAAATGAATGCACTCCAAGTAAATAAGGTTTTAGGTATACGAAAACTAAATGGAACATATACCTACGTGTTGTAAAGAGAAATAGCCTTAAAACACCTAAATAGATATGTAGTTCATCCATATCTTATTCATTATAGTAACAATTGCGTCACCTCAGTCTATAAGGCAAGGCTTAATGAATAATGACTAGTGTGATTAACTAATTAATACATGTGCCTGCCTTTTAACTTAAAGTAACAAGGATTTAAGCAGGTATATAGGTCTACTTTTAGACAATGGTTTTATTTATACATATAAAAATACCTACTCAGTACCTAATCGTTCTACAAAGCAAGATACCATTCTCATTATGAATTGTATTTGTATCCATTTTATATTATAAATAAGTATCACCGATTTTAATACTCACCATGAAGTTTATCAATAGCGCGGTCTGCAGCAGATTGGTCCGGAAAATCGACGAATGCGTAGCCGCCTCTCTTGACAGAGATGTCGGCTACAGTCAGGTTGTGCTCGGCGAACAGCTGTCTCACCGCGGCGTCATCTGCCTCCACAGGTAAGTTACCTATGTATAGTTTGTTCATCGCGGAAACGTTCTTTAGCTGATCACTCATTTGGGATATTTATTTTTAAAACCTAGGAAATCAAGCACGACTTTCCGTCGGAGCGACTGAATAATCCAGCAGGCCTGTCGAATTTCTTTTGTCTTTCTGTAACCGGGTGTCTTTGACGGATGTCTAAATTTCGAACTTTGGATTGACATCTGTCTATGTGGCCATGATGACCTCTTTGTTCTAAATCGCGGAGGCCACATACACACAGTACACCTTTGAGTTACTACAGGAGGCGCCTTCGCCGTATCTTTCCAAACAAAATTTGAATATAGACATGCTATGCTCTAAGTACAAAACAGTCGCCAACCGTCCGAATCTAAATAGATTATTATTTTCAATTAATTATTTTTAACTGAAATGATATTTATTATAAAGGCAATTTATGAAATTGGTTGAGGGGAAAGGCGGATGTGCGAAAGGCGGTATACCTACACAAGTACCTACTACACACATAAAAGTTTAAAAAAACTTTATTATTAGTTTATGGGGGGTAAAGGACTATCCTTTTAAATATTTTCTGTAGCATTAGGTATATTTACCTACACTACAAGTTCCTGTCACCGCATCGAAATCCACGTCCCAGCATTGTTGTAGTTTATCCCAGACCGACAACTAGACGCGTCGTTTCAGACTGAAATATATATTTAATATTGGGTTACTTTATATATTATGTTTACTTATTATTAATATTACTGATATTACTTCAAACGAGTAATTCTTGTTATCTACTCTTTATTACACAAAAAATAACTCATTATATTGTTCAAAACAGACTTGATTTGGCATCACGCTTGAAAGCATGATCTTTAACAGGGAGGAGCGGAATCTTTCATTAGGATAATATTTGAAAAAGTGTCCAGCGGTAGGCATTATAAAATAAATAAATAAAATAAATATCGGACAACCTCACACAAATCGATCTAGTCCCAAATTAAGCTCAAGAAGGCTTGTGTTATGGATACTAGACGACGATATACGTACTTATATAGATAGATATATACTTAAATACATAGAACAACCATGACCCAAGCACAAATATTCGATTTCGTCACACAAATATTTGCTTTGGCCGGGATTCGAATTAGAACCCGGGACCGCCGAGTATTACAAGTTTAAGACGGAGTGAACTGCGTCGAAATGAACATTTTAACATTTTACAACACAGAAAAAATGCATAGGTAATTCAGTTTTATAAAAAATGTATAAACAAACCGTTGTTCGACGAACCGACTTTCAGCCACAGTATAGCGGCACAAATTTTACACTATTTACTGAACACTTTTGGATTTTATTATGAAGATGCTGCTCATTCCTTTTACACTTCATACACGACAAAGGTAAAAGAACAGGAAGTAAAGAACAGCAAAAAGGTAAAAGAAAAAAATTATATTGTACATAAAAACTACTAATTTAGTCTTGAAGATGAGGGGTGCGGAGTTACACGTTTCTCAGCAGTCTCGAAGACTTTCTGACATATAGCGCAGCATCATGAGATTCATGAGGTGTTTTGCGTGTTTATTTCTTCCCGTTTACTATTTTTCATAGCTCACACTAACATCCACTTTTGTTTATTAAGCATCTAGGATAGTTGCGGATTCAATACAACTTATTCCTGACGTTGTTTATATAATGTAACTCACAGACACAGATACACAGACGGACAGATAACAAAGTGATCTTGTAAGGGTTACAAGATCACTTTGTTTGAAACTCTTTAGCCGATGACGGTCCCATGCCCCTGCACGGGTTTTTCTACGGGTCGCGCCCTCAACGGAACGGCCAAATTATTTTGACCTATGACCAACTGCCCTTGTCTATAGATTACATTCAGTGCAGAGCCCAATTCACGTTAATTTTGAATGGCAGTTGGGAACCTTGGCCAGCTCAATCTGAGAGAAAGGAGTGTTTGAAATTTTTTATGAGGGGACTTCGTATTTTTTATGTACAGTAGAGTTCTGAAATTTATGAGCAAAAATGGGATCACAATATTTGAACAAGCCTCTATGCCGTTAATAAAAGCGACGACTTTTGATCAAATGTTTGCTATAAAAGTATAAACTCGACTGTATAACGGGGATTCCCAAACTGTTTCAGTTCGTAGCGCACTTACAGTTTAGTATATTGTATCACCGCCTTAGCTGAGCGAGCTACAGCTAGTAGTAACCCGCAGTTCCACAAGTTGCACCTCTATCGGCTTTACGACGCACAGATTGGTAAACCCTCAAAGAAAGTCAAATTGAATCCTATCAAACAGTTGGGCGTGTTATGTGTGTATTGGATATGACAACGTTTCATATAATTTCACTAGATATAACAACCTTTGATATAATATAAATTATACTTAATATAAAATTTATTTGTTACATGCCTTGATCGTAATATTGACTAATATTATATCATAAGTTGTTATACCGACCGTTACACATCTCTTAACTTCGACACTCTTCTTAGAATACTTGACTAGATATTTGCCAATGACATATGTAGGTACTTCTAACGTTGTAATCTGGCCGTCATGTAAAAACTTGCCAAGTCGCACTGTTAATGATGTTTATTTAATTATAAGTAGCCAATAACATGTTAGATTAGATGTCACTTCTTGCATTAACGAAACCGTTTAAGAAGGTATTCCCTATTTGTTTTATTCCTTTCACACTTTCACCTTGTCCCCATTTCACTGAATTGGAAACTTTAAGTTTTTATCTTATATTTTTTCCTGATGGTACCTAATACGTTATTACCCGACTACGGCGAAGCAAAAAGGAGGGTTATGATTCTAACGGGTATGTATGTCTTAGATCTCATTTCGATGTAATTAAAATATCAACCTCACACAAATTGATCTAGTCCCAAATTAAGCTCAAGAAGGCTTGTGTTATGGGTACTAGACGACGATATACTCGTACATACCTACTTATATAGATAAATATATACTTAAATACATAGAACAACCATGACCCAAGCACAAATATTCGAGTTCATAACACAAATATTTGCCCTAGCCGGGATTCGAACCCGGGACCGCCGGCTCAGTAGGCAGGTTTCTACAAACTGAGCCAACCGCGTCGCCAAACGCGATGGGTTACATCCCGAATGTATACAAACATTACTTTCATCTACATATATAGATTAGGTAAGGAAAATAAAAATAAAAATAACTGTCACAACCTATATATATATACTTTCTATCCTTACTAATTCCAGGTTTTTTTTTTTGCTTCTGTGTATTTTTTTGATAACGAATATTATACAAGCATGATTTATTATTCTTTATAAAATTAGGTAATATTATTAAAACCTGACATTGGAAAAAGCCAGCCATTCCTGCATTAATATATACTTAATGAACTAATGTCAGACCAAATTAATGTTGTAGACATTCAGGAGTTGGCTATATGTCCCATTGAAGTTTAAAATTATATCTAAAATACTATACGTCATAATCATAAAAATAAACTATTTATAGTCTGAGTCGGGGAAAACACTTCTGCAAAACTTAATGGCCAATGCCCCTTTCACTTTTCCAAGATCATTCGATTCCTCGTTCACCCTTGCCCCTTTACCCCTTTTGACCAATACACCGTTTGGTATTTTATGTATAATTTATACGAGTTCGAAAGTCGGCCTTAGCCCACAGATTAATATAATAGTTCTTCCTAGCTGTTGATTAATAGTTTAGCTGGATGTCAAATTTCAGCTTTCTAGGCATGGACCAAGTCTAGGTCACCAAATAGTAGTTAAACATTTTGCTCAAATAGTGTCAGTCACAGTGGTAAATGATTTACAGACTTCAAAACGGTAAGAGTTATTTGCATTCAGTATTCGTGCCATGAGTTAACTTGACCGTACTTACTTGCGACTGCGTACACCAACAAAAGTACAGTGCATCTAGCGGTTACTTTGTAAAACAATTCTCTTTACAAATCGTTTACGCTGTCGCTAGCGAGTACGAGCACTATAAACTCATGTTAAGGGTGGGGTGGTCTTACAAGACCTGGGAAATTGAGAAATTGTAGTGTCTAATAGATTTTAAGTTATTTGGGCTCAAAAGTAGCCCAAAGTAGATCGTGTAATTATAACATCCATAATCCAACCTGTACAACATATCCATAACACCAAGTCTATGACCTCCGGTAAACTATTGGTACCAAGGGTAAACAATTACTTTGGGGATAGAACCCTAAAAAAACGCATCCCGTACCTAATCAATAGTTTACCGGAGGAAATACGACGAGAGCCAAACAAAAACAAGTTCAAAAGAATGTTAAAAAAACACTTTTTCACACTGCTACCGTAATACTACCGTAAAACATACCTTGTACCTAAACTAGAGATTCCACAAAGATCCCACAGTCAAACCAGCTACTGGTTTTGTGGGACAATGTATTTAGATTTAAGAAAATTGTAATGTTCCTAATAAATAAATAATAAATAATAAATAAAATAACCCACAGCCACTTTACAGCCACAACCTTATAGCTTCGCGAACTTGGTTGACTGCTGTGTATCTAATTCATCTTTTACGGTACACCCTTTGTTGTCAGTGAATAAATAAAACTAATGTTGCCATATAAATTATTATATCTAGTACATTATTTTCACAAAATATTATATTACATCAATATAAAAATAGCCATGTGTAATTTTAAATAGCAAAAACTATGTAGTTTATTGGTCTTCTATTTTGTTTAAAAATCTATAAAGAGAACTTGGCAAAACACTACAAAGTTTAATAAACAAATATTCAGAATTTAATTCACTGTAGATACTATACTTACACGACGGAAATACAAATCACCCGCTAAATTAACATGCAATTGTTAAGTAAGTGGTTTCGTTGGTTACTGTTCTGTAGTTACATACCTAGTTAGTAAGACATCATTATCTTGATCCAGTTATAGCAAGTACAAGAAACATTGATACAAAATAAAATCTCTTTTTGCCAGTTTATGCGAAGTGATGCTTATTTCGTGAGCTAATTGGTCTCAAATAAAAAAAAAAAACATGCAGGGCTATCGTTTTTGTGCTCACCTGTTAAGATCACCAATGCGGCCAAGGTTTTGAAGAAAACGGTATTTTACCGTTATTAGGGTTCCGTAGCCAAATGGCAAAAAACGGAACCCTTATAGATTCGTCATGTCTGTCTGTCCGTCCGTATGACACAGCCATTTTTTTCCGAAACTATGAGAGCTATACTGTTGAAACTTGGTAGGTAGATGTATTCTGTGAACCGCATTAAGATTTTGATGCAAAAAAAAAAAAAAAAAAAAAAAAAATATTGGGGGCTCCGCATACTTAGAACTGAAACTCAAAATTTTTTTTTTCATCAAACATATACGTGTGGTGTATCTATGGATAGGTCTTCAAAAATGATATTGAGGTTTCTAAAATATTTTTTTTCTAAGCCGAATAGTTTGCGTGACAGACGCTTCCAAAGTGGAAAAAAGTTGGTCCCCCCCCTCTAACTTCTAAAATAAGAAAATGAAAAATAAAAAAAAAAACATATGATGTACATTACTATAAAAACTACCAACGAAAATTGTTTTGAACGAGATCTAGTAAGTAGTTTTTTTTTAATACCTAACTTTGCACCTAATTTTTATGGGGCGCTATACATACCAGGTGCAAACTTAAATTAACCACTTAGGGATGGAAAGTGTTTGTACGGAACCCTCGATGCGCGAGTCCGACTCGCACTAGGCCGGTTTTTAAAATTAACTGTCTTCAAAATTTTAAGCCAGTGTTGTTATTACCATTGATCCAAACCTCATGTATGTCGATTGAATCATAATCAACCAAAAAAACCATCGAACGTTTGACATAGTTTTCTATTAGACTTCTTTACACGTCTCCGTGCTTATAGAGGCAAATTCAAGCACGATAGTCCTCACTTAGTTGGCCTGTATCTTAGGAGATAAAACACAAGTGCGTGAAAACAGAAGTTAACTACTATAAATTCGCAACTTAATATGGGAATGCAACCACGACAGTAACCCATAAAGTAATAATTGAATACGTAAACATACCAAATATCAGAATTTGGCAACAAGTAAAGAGGAACATTGATAAACTATTTATTAAAAAAATACACAGAAATGGCAAACATTTGGCCAAATTTTTAAGTAATGACATGCGTGAAGGTTAATGCAATTTCTTATCCCTATATCACAAGCAATATAATATTCATAACTCAACAATATTACTTAATAACAATGGACGCAATATATAGTCTATGAGGTATAGGATATATTTCTGACCTTTGACTTAACCACCCGATACACCTACCTCATAGACTGTAATTCGGATTAAATGAGACACATGAGGGTTATCGCTAAGGCAATGCAACAATTTTAATAAAAGGCGTCACTGTTACTTTCCATCAAAATACGAAAAAGTAAGAAAAAGCACTAGTAAGCTTAGTAAAATTTTTGGAAGATCATTATAATTTTTTCGACAATACTTACTTGCTGAAACTGCAGGTCATTTAATTTTTCTTTACCCTGGTTTTTCCAAAATATTTTTAATTGAAAATTTGACAGTTCGCAATAAAATTGACTGAAGAAATCTTTGCTTTCGAAACCGAATAAAAAAAATACGGCAACGACGACAACGTTTCCAAAAATTGTACCAAGCCTATTTAAATGGTTCACTGTACGCTTTGGATTATGTTGAGGACTGCTTCACATGGAGCAGTAAAGGAAAGCTGACCTGCCAACGATATCAGTTGAGGTGTTCTAGAAATACCTTCTTATCGATTTATTTTCACTTCATCGGTATGTAATAAAGGGTTCATGCCTATTTACTCATTGATATGCCGGATTACTCTATCTATATATATATTTTATGAGAGTCGTTGATATTGCCTACCTAAAATATAATTTCTGGTATTTCGTTTTCTTTCATATTCTACGTCTATATATAAAAATATATTATAGGCATATAAATATTATCTATCACCTGTTATTGAAATACATTTAATTAGTTATAAAAAATCCGTAGTTTTATTTATTTAATTGAAGGTTATTGCACCGTAACGGCACCGCCTCAACTCGTTAGCCCGTCGTCTACCATAAGTCATAAGTATCAGTCGTCAGTAGCTTATTGCAGGCTGATTTTCGGAAACTAGACTGCGATAACAATGCGCCTATTTTGTGAAGGGTTGATGGCACTACTCTTGCCGACCGAATTCTACCAGCAAGCCTAGCAGTCGCTTGATGGTGTCGACGCTTGACGGTCCGAGTGACCTCGGAGATCCGAGGTGTTGTGGCTAGTCGGTATTTGGCCACTTCAGGACATTTGATGACGTGGGCGGCTATCGTCTACCATATGCAAGCACGTAACGGATGTTGGCACCGCGTACGGTTAGCACGGTTTAGGCGAGAGCGCGCTTGGAGGGGGGGGCGACAGTTTGGCTGCTGAGTCATTGTTATAGCCGAAGTTACTTTAACATTTATAGGATAAGTTTAAGTAAATTTTGCTTAAAAAAAGGTTAGCTACTGGTATTAGTAGAAGTAAGTGGCAAGGGTCGCCCGTGGAACGGCCAGGCGGTGTGCGTGCCGTCCCATCATCACTACGACCAAATGCTTTGCGACGGGGGCCAGATGTAAGCACGGTGACTGCGAGCTTGGCCACGTCCGCTTGCGGTTTTCGAGACAAGTTGATGTCGTTATAAAATTGATAGGTGTGCGTTGCAGTATAAAATTTCATGCAAATAATACTGAACCTACAGTTGAGGCTGTTCCGGTGCCGAGCGGTTAGGTGCGCGACAACCTTTAGTCCGCTAACTTACAACCAAACTATTTTTTTCATTTAAATATTTTTTTAAACGACTGTATTAAGTACTTGAACAAAATGTTTGTATGAAATCTTTTTAACCTTAAAGCAATTAAAATTTGGATTTTTGTCTCATACAGTTAGCAGCAGAAGTTGCTAGGCACGCCAATTGCAAAAAATTATATACCTACGGATTATAAAGAAAATAAGGGTTCAGATCATTTTGTGCATGTTGTTCTGCTTAGCTAATTTTGCTGCTGACTGACTTAATTTTCTTTTATATCGTGTACCATACCAATTTAATCGGTCCTGAAATTGTTAAAGTCTACCAACAAATGGTCCATTAATTAAGGTTAATTTTAAAAATTCTGGAAAGAATACGCTTTACTAGAAAAATATACGATTTAATATGAATATCAATTAGAGTAAACTAAAAATCAAAATAATAAAATCGCAAGCTACATAACAGATAATTGAACGCAACTCTTATTTCGAGTTTAATTTGTACTACTATTTCTATTAACGCTATTAGGTAATGTTCATTAACCTTTTACCTATAATTCGTACTGGTATTAACTTAAACTATATATGTATATCTGAAATACCATTAAAAATATGAATGAATGTTTTATATGGAAGGGAATTTACATCAGTGGAATGTCATGGAGTAGATTACGCTTTACCTTATTCTCTAAATACATTACTAAAGACACTGAAGTTCATATAAAACTCTTCTTTTCTTACATGACAATGCAACGATTGCAACATATTCACATAAATAAATCACATGTACCGTCTAAGTAATCTAGATGTAGATTCGAATGTTTCAACAATACGAGTGTGTGTCTTAAATAATTGATTAACTCCTATTAGAATTAATTGTTAGTACAAAGCTGCATATTTTCCGCATAAAATTATAAGATTTGTGAGCTATTGAAGTATATGATATTTATATATAACAAGAACGCAGTGGCTGTCTAAAAAGGAACGATTAATTCATAAATTAAAGCCGCCAGAATTTGGAAACAATCCTGATTAATTCAGCTTTCCGATTGTATTAATGGTAAAACAGCGAATAACAAAGGAATTCTCTTTGAGCACTAAAATATGGTTTTTGCACATAGTAACCTCTAAATCTATCCTAGAATGCAAGGGTGGCTGCACACGACGTTAACGGAATTGCCATGAAATTGCGCGGCAGCGGTGCGCGGTACTTGTCTCACTCACTCGTATGCCCGCCGCGATCGGATCTCTCGCTCAACAGCTCGCCGCGCCGCTGGTCGCGTAAAGTCATGGCATCTCCGTTAAAGAAAAGCATAGGCGCGTCCTTTACTCGTTTAAAAACGTCGTATGGAAAGACCCTAAGGCGACTAGGTTAAACTGCACGATATGACGCCGCTGTATATTGTTCAATTTGATTGTATTTCCACGACACGAGGCCGCAACATGTCAGGACGCAAGTTCTTGACGAGCGATTGTGGATGGTATTTTGTGTTGCGATTGTACTTAGATGAAAGCGAATACACTTTTTTCTTATTCATTATATGTAATATTATGAAAGTATTATAAAACGTTTCGTCAAACTAGCGCATTGAAAGTTGTTCAAGTACAGGAGTTTTAGAAATTATCTCGTTTTACTACACGGACAATGGCCATGCCCGTAACCTTTGGTAGGTGAATATAATGTCTGAACAACTTTTAATGTTTTAGACATCGGAAAAACTTCGAAATTGTTATGTTGGGTGTAAGTTTAGTAACATAATATGTATTAGGCATTGACAAGTACTGACAAAAAAGTGCATTTTGAATCATTTACAAAATAACATTAAATACACAATTTATATAGTTTGACATTATTGGTTATTTAGAAACATTAAGGAGACAACAACCACAAATGATACAAGTGTAACCAAGATTTTTTTTAAGGTAATTATGCCTTAAAATTACTTAAATATCGCATAAACTTTATAATTGTACTCTCCACTCTCTCCCGACTAGAGATGGGCGCTCATGGGTAAATACCCGATAAATACCGGGTAAATACCCAATCTACCGGGCAGTAGTAGTAGTAGATTGGGTATTTACCCGGCACCTATCGGGTCGGCACCCATGAGCGCCCATCTCTACTCCCGACAATACCAGTAATGTAAATTATCAACACTTGTTTAAGAAGATTAATCACTAGTGTCCGCTGGGCCACGGGACAGAATAACAACAAGAAAAAAGCTTATCCACCTTATACCATCTTTTACTTTTCACGTGTTAGGAATGGATGGTAGAATTTTAATTAGAATTAAAAGGAATCCATTTACTGGTGCTTTGACGACTAAATCAATTTCGTTTGAAATGGATGCCTTCCATTCCTCACATAATATTTAACATGTACTATTGTTTTATATATCAGGAACATAGATACATTTACCCGTGTTTTAAACCTTCGTACACTAAAACAATGTTATAAATTGGCGACTTATGACGTAATTTCCTTTCCGGATTCATTTTTGTTTTTCTGTTTTTTCCTTGATCATAATCATCCTTGAGTGCATGCGGAATTGAAGCCGCGACTCTAATGAATACCCGGAGTACTTTTTCCTGTAAATGAAACAAACTATCAACACGTGGACTTGTTGAATATTGCAAAGTGTCCAAATAGTACATAACTACAGAGGCCGAGAAGTAAGGGGTTGCCGGCCGAATACATATACACACGGATAGGTATGAGGCTGGCAACCCCATTTCTCGCAGAGGTATGTATAGTGCTTTTCTCAAACACGGAATGATATTAAATAAAAACTCCAAAAAATCAAAAAATATTTCTAGAGATATTGTTTTATTTAAAGGGCTGGTATTAGTTAAGTCCGTATAATTTTTTATAATACTACCATTATTTCCAACAACGAAAACGCGTAGTCTCGCTGTTTCGATAACCCTGTTACCATAAAGTGACTTTTCTTAAATTATTTTATTCTGAATTTTCATCCATTTTTCAAATGGGAAGAAACATTTTATGGTTTACATAAAATAAGCAGGAAATACTATTGAATTAGCAAAAAGTCCAGTCAAAATGTGTTACCATAATCAATACTGTAACTAAGCAACAGTTAAACTAGGAACAACTTGGAATAATAATAGCCGCTCGGGCCATTTTTAGACTTAGTTTATCTTTATTTTGTTATATGTAGATTAGTTTTACTTACAGGTTTAGTTTTGTGTACTACATATAATTATAATTCACTCCGTATAATGTCACAATTGTATAATACTAGTGGGCATACCTGGTCTCTGTCAGTATTTGCAGGGCACGCTCGTTATCGCCCAGGTAGTGGTAGCACACTGCGATCTCGGCCATTGCGTACGGCAGCAAAAAAGTGTCTTCTTTTATGTCGTTTTTCAATCTGAAAGATTCACCATACTATGTTGTGGTCACTATGATAAGTATGTATATCAGGGTTTCCCGATCTTTTTCGTGAGGCAGATTACAAAATAGGACATTGTTGTAGATGTAATGTAAAGGCTGGAAAGTAAGCAATAGATGAACGAGCCAGTTCGAAGTCCGACCCATAGGGAAGGCTCTGGATAGTACGAGTTCATCTATTCCACTTTCAGCCCAAAATGGAAATTTATAACCAATGCGGTTATTTTCTGAAATAATTAAATTTCATTTAGTAAAAGTAACTTAATAAATGAAAATTGTTGAAATAGCAACTTAGGTTACTTTATTCACAAAAAAATACAGTTTTAGACGAAAAAGTTATTTAATTGTTTTATCCACGCTTTTAGTTACGTGTTTCCGCCCCATTAACATGTATCCACATCCTTTAGTTGGATTTTCATGTGCACATATTGTACAGGGCACTCTTGAGCAATCCAAAGAATTTCACCAGCGCATTCGTAGAAAATAAAATGTCGTATAAAACAAAATTCTGCTCAGTTTTCGAGATATTAGCATTTTTGCTTTAAAACATCTCCAGCCATCTTTATCATTGCAATGTTGCGAGACCGTCACATTATCTGACAGACGTTGACTACCTATTGAAAACCATTTCTGTCACGATCATTGTTTATGTGTCTATCTGTATAATATTTGATCATAGAGAAAAATGTCTAAAACAATCAGCGTTTTAAAAGGAATAAGGCCTCTTTAAAAAGCGGAATGAGAAGGCATAATTTCACGTTATCCATGTAGCGTTCCAATCGCTTAGTGGTGAGAGCACTGCTCTAGTCAACTAGTCAAGCAGAGGTCGTGGGTTCGATCCCCACTTGCACTTCAGTGGATTGCGTAAAATCTTAATAATAATAATATAATAAACATTAGACAACCTCACACAAATCGATCTAGTCCCAAATTAATCTCAAGAAGGTTTGTGTTATGGGTACTAGACGACCATATACATACTTATATAGATAAATATATACTTAAATACATAGAACAACCATGACCCACGCACAAATATTCGACTTCATCACACAAATTTTTGCCCTGGCCGGAATTCGAACCCGGGACCGCCACAATCTTGGCTTCATATTTATTTATCCTTTGTATTTATAGATATAAGTTATATGATCGCTTCACAGACCACCCCCACTAGACGGAGCATGTAAGGCGACCTGTAGGCGACCCGCGCGCACCAACGATATGGTACGGCAGAACATTAAAGTATCAACACGGCGGCCACCGTTTAGTTGCGTCCATGTTTATGAGGTCTCTCTACACCACTTAACACTACAATTTACCATATTATTTATTTAATTTCTTTTTTCGTTGACGTACGCATGGATCATAAACAAGGGCGCAACTGAACGGTGGCCGCCGTGTTGATACTTTAATGTTCTGCCGTACCATATCGTTGGTGCGCGCGGGTCGCCTTACATGCTCCGTCTAGTGGGGGTTGTCTGTGGATCGCTTACTGCATGACGGAGTCGAGCGAGTCGAGCGCGAGCCGCGGCAGCCCCATGGCGGCGAGGCAGCAGCCGTGCAGGTAACACAGTAGTGCGCGGTTGTCCGCCTCGTAGACACCCATCCACACCTTCGGGCCCAGGTCCAGGCGGTCGCGGGTTGTTTCTATTAGCTGAAAATCATACAACACGATGGTTAAAATCAACGACAGTCGTATGGTAAGGCAAATAAAAATACCAGTGGCAAGGGTAAACAAACCAGTGATTAATAATGATTTCACTTAATCAAATAGCTACTGTTCATAAATAACTTCGCCTGTGCATCTTTTCTATGACTACGCATAACATGAGAGTAGAATAACTGACTAAATTACTTTAGAATGGTGTTATGCGTATGCTTTTGTAACTAACTGACAGTAAACTAAATTACTTTAGTTTAGTGATATCCTCAGACCATAGAAATAAAGAGACATGCCGCGATATCTAAATTACTTTAGTTTGGTGTTATGCGTAGGCTTTCGTAGAAACAAATGGTAAGCGAATAAGAAGAACAATTCGGTTCACGCCTTCCTCCGCGACCGCGAGTCATCCTGTATATATCCAATCTTAAAAAAAATACAATATAATCAAAGGGCGGACAGTGTATGCAATATACGTCAAAATCGTCAAAAAACGTATGGATATGACTACAAAAACTGCATACATAAATGTTAATTGAAATGTAACAAGTTAAGTCTTATCCATGTTATGCTTTCGTCAACATATTGCATCCACTGTCCGCCCTTTGAAAATATAATCGACGCTTTGAAGTTGAATGAGCTGAAGTGAATTCTGACACCTTATTTAGACTGCCATTAAGATTTTATTTTCAAAGCAAGAGAATTAATTATTTTTTATATGTACTTAATAAAAGAACTACCTGAAGTAAATAATAATAATAAATATTAAGGGACAATCATACAAAAATCGACCTAGTCCCAAACTAAGCAAAGCTTGTACTATGGGTACTAGACGACGATATACATAATATATAAATACATATATATAGATAACATCCATGACCCAAGAACAAATATTTTGCACAAATATTTGCCCCGGCCGGGATTCGAACCCGGGACCGCCGACTCAGTAGGCAGGTGTCTACAAACCGAGCCAAACGCGTCGTCAAAGAGAAGTCCGGGTGCAGTGTACTGTTCCGTCTAGTCTAGTCTAGGTACGACACAAAAGAGTAGAAATTAAAAAGTGGCAATACTGTGGTGTCGTCCCTTATTTACTATATTAATTAGAAGGAGACGACACTACAGTATTGCCACTTTTTAATTTCTACTCTTTTGTTTCGTACTGTATTAAACTACGATTTCTAATTCAAGACCAAAAAAACTATTACAAGGTTGCCACTACAACAAAATATGTTTACAATAGTAAATTCCTTTTTCTTTTTTAAACACGCTAAGATAATTTATTTATTGGTAACTTTAACTCTATGTTTTAACAAAATAACTAGATATATTTATTATTGCATAATTACGAGAGGAGATAATAAAAACTTAAACATCGGAGATTTTTGGTACAAAATCTGGTATTGTACTTGTAACATTGTGCATTTGGTGCAAGCCAAGAAACAAACTCAAATGTCATTTAAATGTTGTAAATTTTGACAGTGACGTATCTGTCGTAGTTTTTTTGGTCTTGAATTACAAATCGCTTTATGAAAAATAATAGTATTCATCTTTAGTTTCCCGTTTGTCTCTTTTTTTTATATATAATTGATTCATTACATTGTATGTAACATCATTCTGATTTGTTTACCTATTGGCTGTTTTGTTTTGTTTACTTATATAAATTAATATTCTTGCTTTTTTCAAAACTTGGCATCAAGCAGAATTAAAACGCGCCTCTGCATAACTGACATTGGCAAAAGCCTCGAGCTGCCATTCTCGGCTTAATAATAATAATTACAAATCGTAGTGTAGTGTAGTCACAGACAACCCCCACTAGACGGAGCATGTAAGGCGACCCGCGCTCACCAACGATATGGTACGGCAGAACATTAAAGTATCAACACGGCGGCCACCGTTTAGTTGCGTCCTTGTTTATGATCCATGCGTACGTCAACGAAAAAAGAAATTAAATAAATAACATGGTAAATTGTAGTGTTAAGTGGTGTAGAGAGACCTCATAAACACGGACGCAACTAAACGGTGGCCGCCGTGTTGATACTTTAATGTTCTGCCGTACCATATCGTTGGTGCGCGCGGGTCGCCTACGGGTCGCCTTACATGCTCCGTCTAGTGGGGGTGGTCTGTGAGTGTAGTGCACCAACCTTGAGCACCGCCTGTGCGGCGCGCTCGTCTCGCGCCAGTATCTGGAACATGTTCCATAGACACAGCAGCTCGAGCGCCGGCAGGACGAGCCGGCCGCCCTGCGCCGAGTAACGAGCGCAGCGACGGATCATGAACTTCTCCATTGGGAGTGATTTTCCCGCAATGCGCTGCTTATAGTATGATGCGTTCCTAAGTTTGGAAGGAGAAAGGATGTTTCATTTAACGTGAGCAAGTTTGTATCTCTAATATTCTATGGCAACAAATATTTTGGGACCCCAAACCAGTAGGTATCATCTAAAAATCATATGAAATACAAAAAATATAAATTTGTACCAAAATAAAATAGCCTAAAATTACAATGCTTCAACCTATTTTAGTCATGACTGCACTTCTAATTGTATTCGAGCACCAAATTTAGTGAATGTGCACCAAATTTGGACGACCAAATTATTTCGATATTGGCACCTGAATTATACCCCTATGATTGTTATAAAATGTAGGCACACTACCAAATATAGTATATTAACGCCAAATTAAGTAAGTGTCGGGTTCTCCTCGCTTCCCCGGACTACACACCGCGCGCTCCAGGCGCACCCGATGTGATTCCCAAATGAGTTGTGAGCTGCGGATAACTTAGAGAAGCGTCAGAACCGAACTGCTACCAGTAATAGTACAGTACTGCAGACGCCGGGAAATAAGGGCTTGCCGGCTGAGTAGGTATAGACGGATAGTGATACGAAGCCGGCTAGCCCATGCCACGGCTAAGGCATGTATGGTGCTTTTGTCAAACATATGCAATGAAATAAAAAAATACATCACTATAATTGACAGATTAAAGTCTGCGAGTATAAAAACTACTATAATTGATAAGAGTGTCGGTTTATAACACTCCATCTTAAGAGCATGCAAGTGTGGATGTTACATAATGTGGGTTACTTAGATATTTTATTGATAAGTGTGTCGGAAGTAATCAGGAAATTGAGCATTTATCCAAAGTGAAATTTACAATCGTTAACCCTTTGACCGCCAAAGACGGCAAATCACGTCATCGGGAATTCGTGCCACTGACGCCAACGACGCCTATTGACGTCAAAAATTTCAATGGTCAAAAACATGCTAATTCAAACCACTATCTGTGTTTTTCAATCTCTGTTGATTTTGGAGCACTTTTTTTTTTTGTTTGGCGTCAGTGGCATGGTAAATTGCATTGCCGCTTGGCGCTCAAAGGGTTAAATAGGCCTTATCTTTGAAGAGCGATCTCTTGCAAACAACCTTTTTATCAGGAGGGTAAATAAGTGGATAACAATAAAATAAGACAGTATTTGCGGTACCTCATGAGCTCGTTGCACTGCTGCCGCTCCGCGGGCCGCAAGTCCCGGTCCAGTTGGAGCAGAAGCGCGGCCTTGGTGTACGTGTAGATGGTGCGCGACCATGAGCTTTCCTCCATCAGCCGGTTGGCGTACGAGGCCGCTTGCCGCCAATCCATTTTTAACCTGTAAATGTTTAAAACGTTAAGAGCCCTTATTCCTTTTAAAAAAATTTTTTTTCATATTATGACGAATATATTGATAATTTCAACCAACTTTTTGAAGTGAATAATACTTTTTCCCGAGTTCTAGGTAGTAACGTAGCTATTTCATGCTTTCATTGCGTACAGTCGAAAATAAGTTGAAATAACGAATTTTCCACGTGAATTTTGTCAATTTCGAGTAGTTTTTCGAACAAAAATTATCAATGAAAAATTCAAACTGCAGGTTCCAAATATATACCAATAAATCCCAATAGCCCTGTTCTAGGTAGTAACATCAATAATATGTTAAGAAACATCTTTGATCATAGAGAAAAATGTCTTAACAATCAGCATTTTAAAAGGAATAAGGCCTCTTAAGGCCAGACCCAACAACGAAGCTGTGCTTCTCAGAAGCAGCGGATATACGACACGACGCGATCGCGCAGCAGATCCGACTACAAGGCTCATGTTTAAAAAGTTAAGACTTTTTATGACGCAAAAATAAATCATCTACCTATTTGTAAGGGTATTACTAATTTTATAATAGGAAAAGCTTATATTACCTGATTGACATTATAAACAAATACAGATAATTGTTTGCCCTTTTATCGTAATGATTAAAGAGTTGTGGTTCACTGCCATTTTATCGTACAATTAACTAATATCAACGGCCAGCCTTATGGGCACCCTAACCAATGGTAGTGACCTAGGGGATATATGTACGTATAGTTTAGGTCCCAATAGTTCAAGTTAGGTTTAATTAAATCATAAGTTTCTTAAGGTTTAGTTATATACTTTTTATATTGCGTTGTTTATTTCTCTAATAAATTACACTAAATAAAATATAGTACGCACTTACAGAAGTGATAACACTGAACCACTAACTAAGATCAAATTATTTGAACTTGGAAAATCACAGGCGCGGCGCCTTTATTTTACTCAAGTATTTGCATCTATAGAACGGCCTAAACGTTGGGATATAAATCACAAGCGGGTGTGTGGTGATTGCGTTTGTCAAGCGATAAATAATTGTTGAAGAATCCGTCACGAACTCGAACTCACACGCCAGTCAGAAACTAACGGTTGCTTTTTCATTTATCCATTTTGTAACTGAGCATTTCTCAAAAAGTTTGTTGAAAATTAAGACTTCAATTAAAGTTTAATATGATTTTCCTATTTCTTTACCAATTATTTTAGTAATTTCATATCAATGTTATAGCTACATATCTTGTAATAAATAAGGTACTCTTATGCTTACACTTTTTAATTACGTATAATCTGAAATTAAAGTACCTATTGGAAATCACAAAGAAACTTGGTAACATATTAGGAAATTGAATATTAATTGACGTCTTAATTTTGTACAAACTTTTTGAGAAATGCTCAACTAACGCGACCACTACAGTTATTACTAAATTAAATTATCGGATATCAGTCACAAGCCTGTATATTATATAAGTATTACTAAAAGTCTTACACGTACCCATTAACCCACATGATCTCCCAATAACAGACATGGCGGAACTGCAGCCACATGTCTTGGCTGTCAATGGCTAGATTATATGTGACTATGGAGGGGTTGAACATCCCCTTCATCAGTTCTAAACGCCCTTTGAACAGTAGGAACCATACACCATCCGGATACACCTGGAAACAAATATTTCATAAAATTGTTGATCTTGTCACTATACGTGATTTGATGTTTCATGGTTTATTTATTAATCACGCTCTAAACTCGACCATCATAGAAAACCCACTGTTCACCGCCAAAAACTTGATTGAATTTTACCGCACGAAGCGTGCATGCAACAAAGACCGCAGTTATCATGATTCAGAGTTCGAAATTATCAAGATAATAACGAGCCGTGATAATTATCGGATAATTATCACCAGTATTAAAAGATCATTTGTTAAATTGTTTCATAAGAAATATCGATGGTTGATGGCATTGTTCAAATTCAACACAAATAACACAATAAACAATATTTAACTTAACAAACCAATGACATTCGAGTTCACTTGGCTTTGCATAACACCAACCAAAGACTACAATGTAACATACCAACTGACGTTTTTTTTCGAAACGTTCGGATAGACGCAACAAGTGCGGAAATACACGTTTGGATACTTAGAATATAGTTCTATATCACGGGCGCAATTTTTTGTTATTATCAATTGATAATTATCCACCTGTTATTATCACGATAATTATCGTGATAACTATCGCGATAATTATCGTTGATAATTATCCTTTCGAGCCCTGTCATGATTGCTGAAATCAGTTTCAGCGTACTTTGAGTTCTTTGTCCAGTATCTCCTGGCACACGGCGAGGTCGCCCTGCGAGCCGATGAAGTGGCAGATCACGAGGTGGTAAGCTAGCAGCGTCAGCTCGCAGAGCACGGCGCGCAGCCCCGGGGACCGCATGCCAGCTACCAACTCGCTTAGGCCGAAACTCTGCCGACAACATTTCAAGGTTATAAATAAAAATAAAAATGTGGTATTACCACATAAAAAATATGAATCGATAAAAAAAGATTCATACAAACATTTAGAACAGCGCCATCTCTCTCGCAGTCTTCACACTTGCTGTAAAGCAATGGGGATTGGGGATCGTGCGTGTAAAACGCACATCCTAGGGTATGGCTAATGCGCATAAGCATTTCAAAAACATATATGACGCAGAGGGCGCTCCAGTAGCGTAAAGAATTAAGGGATGAAAGATTTGGTGCGATTGACGTAGCGATCGAATAGCTCAGTTGGACGAGCAATGCGCCGGAAACGCAGAGGTCGCGGGTTCAAACCCCGCTTCGATTGTAGTAGATCGCATTCAATTTTTCTTTCTTAATTTACCTTTGTGTCATTATTTATAAAAATAAAAATGTGGTATTACCACATAAAAATATTATGAATCGATAAAAAAAAGATTCATACAAATATTTCAAGGTTAGTAATCAATAGAAGGCATCCAACCCATAACTTTGTTGCGTAGAGAAGAGTAACCATAACATTGTTGGAAAACATACGACAATATGGACAGTCCAATATTGCAAATGATGTTTATATTCACGGTTATACGGAACGGCACGGAACGCCGCGGAACTGTCACATAACCGCGATTAAATCGTCTATATAGCGATCTCACGAAAGGTTTAACCCTTTGAGCGCCGAGCGGCAAAGCAATTCACCGTGCCACTGACGCCAAACCAAAAAAAAAAAAGTGCTCCAAAATCAACAGAGATTGAAAAACACAGATAGTGGTTTGAATTAGCATGTTTTTGACCACTGAAATTTTGACGTCAATAGACGTCGTTGGCGTCAGTGGCACGAATTCCCGATGACGTGATTTGCCTGCCGTCTTTGGCGGTCAAAGGGTTAATAATAAAAATTGGACATTATGTATACGCTCTAACTAACAGTTTTGTGCCGCTGTCGTAGATGTTGTCTCGCTCGCCCCTGCTCGCGCGGCTTCTTTCTGTAATGTACCTTGTTCCCGGAGAAGCCCACGAACTCCAGCAGGCTGATGATCCTGGGCGGCAGCAACGAGATCATCACGTTGAACGTGGCGGTGCCCAGGCGCACGCCGCTGTGAAAGTGCACTCGCGACGTTTCGCTCTCCCACTGCTTGCGCGCGAGGATTTTTGCACAGTCTCTGTATAACAGGGGTATATAGACATTATTTTTTCCATGTCAATCTATCCTATTTTTTTTTTATGAAGTGTCTATATGGGTCTAATAGTAAATTATTTTATACAACAGTTGTATAAGAGGGGGCAAAAAATGCGAGTGGCATGGGTAACGATTTGAGCGCATCGGCGAACATGCATCGGTATCATATGAAGGATGTCACGAGTTTCTAGCACATAAAATAATCATGCAGTTCAATGAGTAGACTTAAAACTATTTGTACTATTCTTAAATATATTAATAAATTAACCGTTTATTTATAGATTTCAAGTAGGATATTATAGTTCTAATTCTTTTTCTTAAGCGAATCCCATTAGCTTTGTACCCGATGAACAATACTCATTATCTATATTGTTAACTGTGGCCACAACTGCCACTTCGAAATGTAAGGCGTTATAAGTGCAAATTACTTTTACACTAAATTAGTCTTTAAGTCAAACGAAATAAGGTTTACTCTTAAACAAAGAGAACACAGATGTTGGTCACTTCGTAAGTGAAAGAGCAGTGAAGTTCGTATCGATGCTTAGGATGACGATGAAGTGACCAACATCTGTGTTCTCTTTGTTTAAGAGTGTGGATTCACTAAAGAAAAAGAATTAGAACTATACAATATATCACGCATGGTCAAATTGGAGTAAATATGAACCGGAGGGAAAGTGTTGACAACTCGACACTGATAATTACGTATATTATTTTGATTTATTTGGTTCATCTGTATCAATTTCGTCACAGGAAATTTGAGCTGCAAAAATGCATGGCTAATTTATGAATGGATATTCATAGATAAAAAATATTCATATTTTATTTATATTCCTTGTGAGCAACCTGGACGTGAAAACAGTTAGTTTTTCCTTACTTGTAGCTGTTGTAACAGTTCTTGACTTTGATGGTGCCTTTAATAAGACCAGTGAGATCCTCTCCCTCCATGATGGTCATCATGGCCTGGAGCAGAAGAGCTTCTGCGTAGCACAATTCGGCGTGCGCCTCAAGATCAGTGTACGAGCTAAAATTCGGCTGTAGAAAAGTTATTCACCAATTGTACAATAACCATCATACATAATCATATATTTATAAAACATAAAGATGAGGTATTTCCACATTTAAATCAGAATCGATAAAAAGATTCTATAAAAACAATTATATTTATTTGTAAGACAGGTAGGAAATGTCTAAATTAAAATATTGTTTTTATTAATCCTTGCGAAAGTTTCCAGAAATATCGGGAATTAATATTCTCAGCATTATGTAACTTTCCCGCAACTTGCCCATCTGCAACAGCCCGGCCACGACGACGCGCTACCGGTGCTAAAGTAACCCTATAAGTATGTGTATGATGTCCTGAACGGAATGAAAAAACAATGCATAACTAGTGGTGTTAACACCGACCGCCTTCTCGCGCATTTAACAAATGACTATTATTTATTTACCTTCTTATTTTTTTATTATGATTTTTAGCACTGCTTTTTTATTGTAAGTAATTATAATTTAAATACAATGCAAATCAACAATTTTTATAACTTATTTTTTATGTGTATTCCATTCCAGCAAATAAAAATAACCTTATTTGTGACACACGGTCACCAGTGGCGTGCACAGAGTTTTACGACAGGGTAGACACAAAATTTTGAGAAACTAATAACTTACAGAAATACTGCGGGACAGTTTTTATTCTTCGTCTTCTCAAATATCAAGCAAATCGACCATCTCCAAATATTTTTTTCTATTAACTGATGACCGCAAACAATAAACACCACCACAATTATCACAATTAAAAGAATACACTAAAAGTTTTTATTCGCTTATTTACTACTAGTCACCACTATCACACGTAATAATCAAAACAAACAATTAACAATAATGGCGTCCAAGTATGCAAAACCTATAGGTAGCAAAATACGACAAACTTAAATAGTACCGTTTTTGCGCTAATTATAGTTACAAAAAAGCGCCTTTTTAAATTCGTTACATAGTCAACATCGGAAGTTCGAATCTACAAATAATAGCTAAGGAGAGAGCGAGACAGGCTACCTGTTCGGAATTTTTCGCTTAACATCGGGCGTCGCGGTATTCGCGCCTCGCTCGCACCGAATGTTGTTCGCCGTGTCTAGTCGCGGGTCGGAACATCCTACTTCCGTAAGGAAGTAAAAGACATGAGACAATGTCTTACTTCTGTATTTGTGTGCGTGAGTTTTGTTATTGTGTGCAATATTTTTATAAGAACGCACACACACGCGGTCCGTGTTACCACGAGGCACACAAATATAAATTTAGACAGAAAATCGCCTGTCTTTACCGCTTACGGCGCGAAGCGGCGCTAGTGCCGCGGAATCGTTCAAGTCAACCTCCACGGAATCGACCAATACGTACGAAATTTTGGCGCACCGACTCGATAGATGGCGCGGATCGCAAATTGATTATTTTTGTACATTTGTTTTATATAATTTTATAAAAAGGTAATGTTTGTAACAATAAATAATATATATCGTTTCTGTAATCAACTAGGGTAGGCAGTGTCTTTTTGTCTTTATAAGGTGCACGCCACTGACGGTCACCCTGTCGGTGGTGTGCCTTCAGAGAAATCTGTGGGCTAACCGGAACAGCCAAATAAAAATAATCAAACCGTTGGCAAACGGGTTCTTAAGCGCAGACTATCAAAGGAAACTAAAAATGTCTAGCCTAATTTAGCTCAGTAATGTTTACCTTTTTTATCATAGTGCCAATGCTCTCAACGAGGGAGAAGTTCCTCCTGTGCTGATTGCAAATGGAAATGCAGACTTTGAGCGCGGCCAAGGCGCGGTTGATCTGCCCGTTGTCGAAGGTCAACATGGCCGGAATGAACTCGAAGATTGACATTCCGAGACTGTGGTATAATGACGTGCGGCACCTTGGAAACAACAGACCAATACATTAAACCGCATTGAGGGCGAATTAATTTACTCGTATGTATAGCAAGAGGAGCGGAATTCACATCCGCGAATCATATAGCAAAGGAGCATTCTGTGTCCATAGCACAGACAACCCCCACTAGACGGAGCATGTAAGGCGACTCGCGCGCACCAACGATATGGTACGGCAGAACATTAAAGTATCAACACGGCGGCCACCGTTTAGTTGCGTCCTTGTTTATGATCCATGCGTACGTCAACGAAAAAATAAATTAAATAAATAACATGGTAAATTGTAGTGTTAAGTGGTGTAGAGAGACCTCATAAACATGGACGCAACTAAACGGTGGCCGCCGTGTTGATACTTTAATGTTCTGCCGTACCATATCGTTGGTGCGCGCGGGTCGCCTACGGGTCGCCTTACATGCTCCGTCTAGTGGGGGTGGTCTGTGGTCCATAGGTAATGCGAAACGCATCACGTCGCAAGAGGCATCGTCCTGGACCCACAAATAATGCTTCTCATGGTGGTCAGGCACCATGAGAAGCATTATTTGTGGTGCAGAGGGCTTTTCACATAGACATAGGCCTTGATCATACACTGAGAGATAAAATATTGTTCGAATAAAAAAACTGATATCTAAAAGAATTTGTTTCCCAGACGTTACAAAATAATCACGTCTTAGGGACGGCCATTATAGCGAATCAGCAGGACTAGCATATTTATTTATTTATTTTATAAAAAGATTCATATGACATTACAGTAAAAAACCAATGCGTCACGAAACTTAGATTAACCACTAATAAAGAAACAAACAAATTATATTGGAACAGAATCTCAAGCTCACTGCGCACAGCCACCCATCGCCAGGCAAACAAGTCGCACTCAGGTGTCAATGTCATATCTTGCCGCGACTTTGCTTGTCGCACGACTCGGCGTCACCTGCGGGGCTAGCTTAACTTGCCGCGACATCCCATGTCGCTCGACTCTGCATCACATGTCTTGATCGCACGGAATTTATAGGAAAGTGACAGATTAGTATTTGTCGCGCGACAAAGAGTCGCGTATCATAGTTATGCTCACGGAATAGAAAAAACAGTTTGTTTTTTCAGTACGGTATAGAAAAGACAGTTTGTTTTTTATGTTCTGTGTGGTTATGCTAGATGTGCTGTATTGCTCGCACTGTATTGAAAGAGGCAGGTAGTATTTGTCGCGCGATAAAGAGTCGCGTGTCATATTTATGCTAGAAATGCAGGAACCTCTGCTACGAGGGAACGACGTTGATGAAATATGATCCAGCCGATATTTTCAGAACAATTCATAATTTATATTCTTCTTCATCGGCTTCCGTATATTGCGTTCTTCACAACCTTGTAGTAAATTAAAAGACTAATACTGTAAGGTTTTGTTATATTTGGACATACATTTTAAATTAAAAGTAGCTTGTACTGACCATTCTGGTGTTCATGACCAACGGCGGTTATAGTGAGTGGGGTGAGTTGGCGCGCACGGGCATTCTCGGTCGGACGGTGACACGGGACAGATCTATCTAACTGTGTTTATTTAGTTATAATAAGAAAGTTAATCACCTGTGCTTATACAAATTAATAGTACTAATGTTATTAAAACTATCGTGAGACATCTTTACTAATTATAAAAACGGTATAAGTGGGTCGCGAGTCGCGTAGCAGCACGGATAGCTACCCCTGATGAAGAGCTCCAAATGAGTTCGAAACATGTCGGGCCGTTCCTGACAATTTTTTACGTGAGTTTATACCGTTTTTATAATTAGTAAGTTAATAGTATTTGTGAAATAATACATTACTAGCTTTTGCCCGCGACTACGTCCGCGTGGAACTTGGAAGTATGGAAGCAACCTCGTACAACACGATAGATATCCATATCCACTTAATAAAAGGGATTATTAAAAGCGCCTAAGCAAATGTAAGAGCAATTGTGCTTTTGGTCTAATAATTACATTTCCTACAGGGTCATCAATGTCATCATGAATTACTTACTCACTTTTCAATCTTTTTAGGGATAATTTCTAGGATGAAAACTATCCTATGTCCTTCCTCGGATCTTAAACTATCTCCATGCCAAATTTCAGCAAAATCGATTCAGCGGTTTAAGAGGTAACAGACAGACAGACACACTATCGCATTTATAATATTAGTATGGAAGTATGGATTACAATGCAAATGTGCTCGTTATTTCCGAGGGTGTTTACAGTACATAGCATGGGGCACAAGTATATCGGCTTGGTCACCACGGACTCTCCTGCTCCTCAGGCACCGACCGCCTCTCCCGTCATGCTGATGCGCTCAACGACATCCTCAGAAGAGCGCTCGTCAGCGCCAAGGTTCCCGCAGCACTGGAGCCCCAGATCGTGCGGGACGATGGTAAGCGCCCTGACGGGATGTCGTTGATACCTTGGAGAATAGGCCGCGCGCTGGGTGGGACGCCACCTGCATTGACATGCTGGCGGCGTCCTACCTCCCAGCAACTAGTAAGCGGCCGGAGCAGCAGCTGACGACCGGGAGACTTATAAATGCAACAAATATAAGTGTCTCGGCGCCCAGTACGAGTTTATCCCATTTGGCGTCGAGACACTAGGTCCGTGGGGTAGGGCCGCGGGGGGCTCTAAAAGGCGCTAAGCAAACGCCTAAGGGAGGCAACGGGTGACGCTCGCGCAGGCAGTTTTCTCGCGCAAAGAATGGCCATTGCAATATAGCGCGGGAATGCTACCTGTGTGATGGGCACGCTGCCAAAAGGGCCATGTTTTTATAATACTTTCTAATAGGTTTAGTCATCTTTTATAAGTTTTGTTTTTTTGTAAATAAATAATACTACATAGTACATAGCACCTACAAGTACGAAAGTGAGACATATTATTTTATATTTACTGGTTTCGAAATAAAGTACTAAGTTGTAAATTCTGGAGAATAAGCAACAGGTCGACGGGTTAGTTCATTTGCTCGAAACCATCTATTGCACTTTCGGCCGATACATAACATAGGTTATGTATTTCACTACTGTGAGAAAATAAAACTCCGTTCTCTCCGACTCTCCAGTCATTCATTGTGCGTGTGCGTGGGGCTCGGGCGCCCTAGATCTGGTTAAAGAAACGCCTTTTAGGAGCCAGCCCCGACAGCAGCGACTCTTTGTCGCGCGACAAATACTACCTGTCACTTTTCTTTCAATACCTTGCAAGATAAACAGGTGATGCTGAGTCGCGCGACAAGAGAAGTCGCGGCAAGATATATGCAAGGCGCTGCTGGAGCGATTAAGTATGCTCGTCAATCTACTCCTCTATGTTTCAACAATGTACCAAATACAAAAAATAGATAGAATTATTAAAGGTCGACGGATGAAAACAAACAATGCACATAATATGATTTGCCTTTAGAGTAGGTACGGTATGTCTTATTAAGTTATTCAAGTTGTTTTTTTACCTAGTCGTAGTATTAACTTGTTTGTGACGTGGATGCGAAGGTCACGGGGTTACCTTGCCGTTTGAGCAAAACTTTAAACACAACCAACACGTAAGCAAGTATTTTATGCAAAAAAGCATTCGAAAATTTGTAAAGATTTTCAATAACACACATACACTACATCTCTTACAAGTACATACTAAACTGCAATTAATAAACACAAAGTAGGTATAACTTTGTATTAGTAATTAATTTTATTCCGTGACCGCAATTTTTAGGTTTCCGTACCCAAAGGGTAAAAACGGGACGCTATTCTATTACTGAGACTTCGCTGTTCGTCCGTCCGTCTGTCACCAGGCTGTATCTCAAGAACGGTGATAGCTAGGCAGTTGAAATTTTCACAGATGATTTATTTCTATTGCCGCTATAACAACAAATACTAAAAATAAAATAAAATAAATATTTAAGGGGGGCTCCCATACAACAAACTTGTTATAGACCGTCCGTCCGTTTGTCACCAGGCTGTATCTCAAGAACGGTGATAGCAACAAATATTAAAAATAAAATACAATAATAATATTCATTAGTAAACGAAACACAAGTAAAAATTAACAGTACTCAATTTAACCTAAATAAAATTAACTAACAAAACCGATGTCCCCCAGATCATGGCCCTGCGGCAGGGTACCCATGATACCGGTTACATTCCCCCGTTGAATAGCCAAGCTAATCCTTTGGCCGAGGAATGAGCCGGCTCTGTGGTCCGAAGAACATTCGGAAAGTTTTTTTTTTAATTAAAGAGTAAAGTTTGTGGGCGTCCGGACTCCACGGTCCGAGTGTCTCCACTGCGAACGCCGCAAATATGAAGTTATTAGAGAGACCTACATATTTGCGGCGCTTTGCAGCCTCAGCGCAAACCGCTGCCCCGCCAGCTCTCAGCGACGTACTTGACAAATGGGACGGAGCCAGGGTGTCTACGCAAGTAGCGTCCCAGATGAGAGGCCGTCCCATTTGCCATGGAATGAGGGTCATTCCGTCGGGTCTCTTGCCATCGTCACGTGCGAGGCCAGGTGGTTCTAGTACAGCTGGCACGTTAGCGCTGGCAAGGGCCCGACGGATTACATCGTTGAGACAAGCGTGGCGGGAAAAGCGGCCTGCGCTCTTCCTGCAGGAAAGGCCGTGGTGTCCAAAACAATCGACTGCGCTGCCGCAGGGACACCGGTGGGAGACAACAATTTTGGCGCCTAAACGGAGACCGACGGCCAGCCTCAGCGAATTGTTGTCTAATAAAGCTGCGCAATGAGCAGAAGGATACGCGTGAAGCCAGTAGCCTGATTCCCTTTGGGAGGACGCTAAAAGTCGGGCCTTTTCGGAGTTGCATGTGGATGAGCTCAGGAGCCAATCGCGGGCCTGGCAGCAGATTGGTTCGTCCCAGACCCTCTGAATATGCCTATTTGTTGGAAGGTCTTTTCCGGGGCAGGCTAATCGCCAGGCTGCTTCGGCCTCCAACAAGTACGCAATCTCGGGGTCAGGTAATGCTGGTGAGAGAATTCCTCCTGTCAGGGGTAGTGTACCGTACACGGAGGAAAGGAATGCAGGAAGAACGAGACTGGAGATCTGCCTTACACCGACACCACCGAACCGAATTGGGAGGGTAGCTTGCACGAACTGCCTGTCGTCAAAGCGGATGTTTAAAATGTGTTCCAATTGAAGACGGATGGAGTTGTATACTTTTTCGCATAAGTTTGGAAATTTCCACAATGGACTGCATCTTATTGCGTACCTATGTCAACTTTGGGGCGAAAAGGCAGAAACGAATGATGAAAAAGGCCATATGGGCACAAATTTTGAGCAACCGGTCTGAATGTTGTGAAATGAAGTCTGGGTAGGGCGCCTCGAAAATAGGGGCGCCTAGGTGAAAATAAAATAAAATAAATATTTAAGGGGGGCCCCCAAACAACAAACGGGATTGGTTGCGTTAACTTTGCACCTCATTTGTATGGGGCGCTATACATACCAGGTGCAAACTTAACTTAACCACTTAAGGATGGAAAGTGTTGGTACGGAACCCTCGGTGCGCGAGTACGACTCGCACTTGACCTGTTTTATTATATACTTACCTACTTATATGTCACCCAGTATAGTAATGTAATATATAAAAATCCTATTCAAAACTAAAAAATATAGGCATTGAAACATCTCTTAGGTCCTCACCGGGGTTGTCGATGCACGAATCATTAGGGTCAGCTCACACCGAGACGCGACGCGACGCGACGCTGCGCGCAAATGTCAATAGAGCGACTCAAAATTATACTTTATTTACTACATTAAAAGGGACACATTTCATCGTGAGAATTCAAAATACGTTGCACCACGCAGCGCTGCGCCTCGAGATGCCTCGCGGCGTTGAGCGACGCATCGCGACGCAGCGGTGCATCGCCGGTACGCGCGGCGTGTAAGAGCGGCGCTGCGCCTCGTGAAGCCGCGCGACGTAGCGCGACGCCGCGAGGCGCAGCCTGAGGCCGCCGTTCTCATGCGCTTGCAATAGGTAGACTGCGGGGCGGTTGGACGCGGCACCGCGCGGCGTCTCGCTGCGCAGCGAGGCGTCGTGCTGCCAACGATTTTACGATGCGCCTCGCTACGTTGCGATACGTCTCGCGGCGGCGCGCGGCGCAGCGCGAAATCACCGGCCTCTTCCAGTATCGTCGCGTCGCGTCGCGTCTCGGTGTGAGCTGACCCTTAGATACTAGGCCGAGTGGGCGTCAAGTCATTCGTGCACCGAAAACTCCGGGTTATGCTTATTATACGGAGCGAGGCGGGTGCAATCTTTGGAATATTAACCTCTATAAGACAAGTCGTTTGTTTTGCGCACAGCAGGACACAAAATAACTGGGTTATACCTACTAATAATTTAGTTTAACTAAACTTAAGTTCTGATGAATAATGTGAACATGGTGGATTTGTGTCAAAGTATGTTATCACCATGCTGGTGACTAAAATTCATATGATAGCCTTCTGAAGCCTGACCTACGTCATAGGAAAATACCGATAATGACTGACGTCATGACGTGACGCATTGTGACGCATTAACTTTCCGTGTCTACGGTGCATTTTTTGTAAGGATTCCGTAGCCAAAATAATAATAATAAATTAAAAGAAATGGTTATAGTTTTGTCATGTTTGTTTAAAGCCAAGGCGTTTATTAGAACTTTAAAAAAAATACAGACGGTGTAGTGTCGTTATTAGGGCTTAATGTATAAAGTATCTCACGTGAAGCGCTATAAATGTTTGCATGCCTTGAGATGTCATGTTAAAAAAACTTGAAAAACAAAAGGCTGGTTTTATTTTTAGAGTTCGTAGTAAGTGCTGGAATTTTCAAAGTAAAACACTTGATTAATTCGAACAACACATTTACACACACAAACACAACACTCACACACATTTTTTTTTTTTTGAACAATGACTTAAGGTTAACTGGAAGAAATCCCTCACAGGGATAAATTCGCCTTTGTACATATCATTAGTTTAATGTCCTTGCTATGTATATGTATATTTTAATGTACAATAAAGAGTTTACATACATACATACATACATACATACTTATCTGATTTGGAACAAAGTAGCAAGCATCATAATCGACAATCGTTAGCATAATCTTCCTACGCGGACACGGACGCGCCACTTACCAAGGCTTCATTATATTCGAGGCTCCCACCAGGTCGTTATTGAAAAATTTTCTCATGGCAATCTCGCACTCTTCAAACGCTGTTTTTAAGTCCATTGAATACCTGTAACAGACATTCAAATATTCAGGAATTATTGATGGGGTTGTTTGTTTAGCGTTCCATAGTCAAACTAGGAAAGTATGAAGTTTAACAATGATTTATTAAAAATACGAACAAATGGTCAAAATTGATATGTTTTGAGATAAAGGGTAAAATATTAAACATGCTCACTATGTTCCGAATCAACCATCTCTAGGAAAATACTTACATATTTTATTTTGTAAGAAACATAGTTAAATAAATGTATATATTTTATTTAATTTTTTCTAATTAGCTTTAACCCATTGTACAGAAACATAATTATGTTCCTAATATAGATATTCCCTAAAATAATCCCACAGTTAAACGAGCCATTTGTTTTGTGGGAAATTGTATTAGCCGTAAGAATTTTTTTAAGTTCCGAATAAATAAATAATAAAATAATGTTATTTTTAACCTTTTGAGCGCCACAGTCGGCTGTGGCCGTCAACAAAAAATCGTGCCCCTGACGCCACGTCGGCCACAGCCGTCCAAATTTCAATGATCAAAAACTTTGTAATTCTAACCGCTACAAGTATTTTTCAATCCCTGTTGATTTTGGGGCACATCTTTTTTTTTACTCTGGCGTCAGTGGCACGGTAAATTGCTAGACCGCTTGGCGGTCAATAGGTTAAGGAAAACAAATACTTACTCAAGTTGTTCTTCAGCCGCATCTTGAAACTCATCCTGGAAAAAGAATATGGCCTTACTTACGTCTTATCACTATCAGAGTATCAAATACATAGATATTTACGAAAATATACAATAATAATCTGTTCCAACAGATTCCATCAATTTGATAAATCCATAATGTCAACAAAACGATACTGAGTAATTTTTACGGATCCAACCGTGACCTCTCGCGGTTTCAAGGATATTTCACTAATGATCAGTATACTACATGTAGCTTATACACAATTAGATTAGTATTCGAATGCCATTATAGCAATTCACGTGCGTGAATTGGATTCTTGTAAAAAGTTTTTTTCTAATATAATACCTACTAATAATATATTTTTTAACGTTGGTGAACCAATATGCGAGTTTGATCATAAAAATTTCCAAAAATCGAAACGATCCGACCGATGAAAATTTCCTTCCCGTTCAGTTTCTAAAGATTGGTTAAGTTTTAGTGGCGGAAACAGACGAGATCGAAACCTCGATTTGTATAAGCCGGGCATGGGAGTGCGTTAAATGAATAACGGTGAATGGAAGTGGAATTCCACCAAGTGCAGTATATTGGTATTTAAGCCCGTTACCTCATCGAAGTCCTCGGTGGCTATCGGAGGACCAGCTTCCCCGTGATACTCAGTGCGGTGCAGCAGAGGCGACGCCAAAGCCGGCGCAGTCTCTTGTCTCAGCGCCATCTATGAACAACTCTTCTCAAGCTTCGAACGAGAAGAGTTAATTTTGAAAATGAAAATTAGGGTTATATTGTGTAAGTATAATCCCCGACCGAGCACACCATCTTTTCGGATGTCAAGTTTAAATATCCGTAATTTTTTTTAAGCTTGTGTAGTTTTCGATAGTTTCAGTTTTGTAGGTATCTGCAAATATGTCCCATGGATGGCCGCTAATTCAATTAATTTAACTGTCTTATTGTTTTTCCAAAATGATATAGTGACACGAACGCACCTTATGATTATAACTTTTTACATACACAATATAACGTTTACTACATACCTAGTATAAAACAAAGTCGCTTGCTGCTGTCCGTCTGTCCCTATTTATGCTTAGATCTTTAAAACTATGCAACGGATTTTGATGCGTTCTTTTTTAAATAGATAGAGTGATCCAAGAGAAAGGTTTATATGTATTATACATGCATAATTTATCAGCATTGCACCCGTGCGAAGCCGGGGTGGGTCACTAATAATGGCGAAAGTTTGTGAGTGATTTTATATATTTGTTACTACTCGGACGGATTTCAATGAAAATGAAATGTGGGTCAGAGATAGTTTAGACTTTAAATTAACACATAGACTACTTCTTATATTTTTTTTTATAGAATAGTGTATATATATATATATATATATATATATATGTTTTAACGCGAGCGAAGTCACGGGCAAAAGCTAGTTAATTATAGTATAGACATTTTAGTATTTCATGGCTATACGAAATTTATCAAAACGAATTGAATAACTTTATAATTAAGTACTCATACTTCCTCGTGTATATTGTGTTATAACTAAATGACCTAAATGTGCAAAAGTGCATTTCGAACAACGTAACTCTTTTGTATAAGAAACACAATGATTTTTAGGGTTCCGTACCCAAAGAGAAAAAACGGGACCCTATTACTGAGACTTCGCTGTCCGTTCGTCCGGACGTCCGTCCGTCTGTCACCAGGCTGTATCTCAAGAACGGTGATAGCTAGACAGTTGAAATTTTCACAGATGATGTATTTCTATTGCCGCTATAACAACAAATACTAAAAATAAAATAAAATAAATATTTAAGGGGGGCTCCCATACAACAAACTTGTTATAGATTATGGTACGGAACCCTTCATGCGCGAGTCGGACTCGCACTTGCCCATTTTTTTATTTAAACACGCGGTAGCGTGTCCAGCCAAGTTCACTCCAGGAACTGGCGACTGCTGCTGTTATATTACTTACTAGCGACCCGCCCCGGCTTCGCACGGGTGCAATGCTGATAAATTATGCATGTATTATACATATAAACCTTTCTCTTGAATCACTTTATCTATTAAAAACCGCATCAAAATCCGTTGCGTAGTTTTAAAGATTTAAGCATACAAAGGGACATAGGGACAGAGAAAGCGACTTTGTTTTATACTATGTAGTGATTACACTTTTGACGCCTCAATAACTCCAAATCTATTAAACATAAATAAATTGGCTTATGTATTTAGATCCCTGAGAACAACTAGAACCCCAAATTTCATAATTGTAGGTGAAATAGTTATTGAGATATTTAAGTCCAAAAAACGGCATTTTTACGACTAGTATCAAAAACATAACCCACTTCCAGGTGACGTAGAAAGGTGAAATATGGCATTTAGCTTAGTAATTGTGTGTACACATATAAAAATGGAAAACAGTGATTTTATTGTTTTATAATTACTATTATTATTTACGCTTGTTACCTCAGAACTCCGTCATTTTTTAACCGATTTTGAAAATTCTTTCTTTGTTTGAAAGATGTACTAGAATAGCATACACACTCGACACACACATACACGCACACACACACACTCACATGAATTATATAGTAGAATATAACCGCCTGCGCACGTTAATACCGCCCCGACTTAGCAACATTACAAATAAACAGAAAACGTGTTAGAAAAATTGCAGACAAGGTATGGGCAATTCACTCTTAAGTAGGTAGTTTACACATCATAATAATTTCTGTATAAAAATTAAAAAGTAATGATATCCCATCAAAAATATAAATGTTAAATGAGAGCCAAGTTCAATATCGCGTGGAACGTTGTCGACTTCGCCGACAAAAGAATTGTGATCTATATGAGTGCCAAGTACTTTGCCCTAAATTTTTTTGATAAAGAACGTGCAACATACTAAAACAAATGTATGTAACAATTTCTTGTTTCTCAATACTACTAACAACAATGTTTGCTACTTAATAGTTATTATAAGTTGTGAAATTATACCAAACAATTATTTACTCAATGCATTTATTTTACTTGGGGTATAATTCAATATGAAGATTTGATTTGGCTAGTTTTATTATTATCAAGCTAACAGTATACCTGAGTAACATGACGTACACTAACTTGCGTTCTTACCTTAACGAAAATAGGTTAATGATTAGACAAATATGATATACTTGTATTTAAAAAGAAGAAGATTTATATTTTTAAGCTTTATTGCACAAAACGAGTCAGTACAAATGGCGAACTTAATAATGACATTCTCTACAGTCAACCATAGGGCCAAACAGAGATCCTTCAAGGAGGTGCAGAGTAGAAAATGATATACGCTCTTTCAAAAATAGAAACATGTTCTAGTTATGCTTAAATATATTATCTTGCAACTTGCAACATTTAGGTAGGTACTGACGTAGGCATTGATTTTCGCTTCGCTACGTGGATTCTCAGAATGGTAGGTAAAGTGCTCATCTAGCATTAAGCTACTTTTACTAACGAGGTTAATAGGCCAGAGTCGCGTTGGTAGTGGACATTACCGCGTCCCTTAATAGAATTTATAGGTAACCTGCGAAACGGTACATTTTTTATGAAATATGTATTTTGATTAAGGGCAAAATATATTATATGAACGCATTATATAAACATATTTACAGAAGAATAACTAAAAGTAAAGACATCAAAATCTCATCAGCATTAGAAAGCATTTACGCAATGTTTTGTAACTGCACAAAATGCGCAAGAGAGAAAATCCTAAAGAAATTATAGCAGCATTCGCTTTTAACAATGTACTGTGCATCACAACGTGTATATCCTTAAGATATCGACTGTTGTTATTCAACAGGCTGGTTCATATTCATATACTTCGATTCGATACCCAAAAATATATACTTAGTTATATAAAATTAGAACTCTTACCTTTACTTTGTGTTCAAATTCCTCCGGTTATTGTATCATGCCTTTTCTGCAACAAAACAAAATCAACCTGTATTAATAGCTTGTCAAGACAAAAATTCAACTCGGTAACCCTGTAAAAGATATCAAACATTTGTATATGTAAAGTTGTATAGTTATAGTTATAGTAAAATGTTGGTGGCGCAGCGAACGTTAACAGTGGGTTGATGACCTCTATGGCGAAAAAAGGTTTATTTATAACGAATTTAAACTCTAATACATGACTTGAACTTTATAAGGGATTTTTTTTAATGAAGTTATTAATTCTCGAACTTGACTTATTTATAGTTTGATTTATTTATAGCGGCCATAGTATAACAAATTATGAGCTAATACGGTTCAAAAGATACAGAGCCTTGTGGCAGACGGGCAGACAGACGGGCGGATAGACAAATAGCGGAGTCTTAATAATAGTCTCGTTGGTACCCTTTGGTCATAAATAAATAAATATTAACGGACAATCATACACAAATCGACCTAGTCCCAAACTAAGCAAAGGAACTATGGAACTCTAACAAAAATATCCTGTTTTTGGGAGTATTCAAGGGAACATTGGGAGTTTATTGGGAATTTCGCAACGGCACTACACTACACTTGTCACACAGCTCTGGTGAATAGGCAGACTTATTGCAGCAGAGTTTAACAGCGATTAATTACTACTTAATAAGTTCAAACTTTACTGTATTTCGTGTAACTCGTGTACATGTATCTTAAAAAAAAAAAAGCGGTGGTAGTCTAGTGGTTAGGGCATGTGACTTTCAATCCGGAGGTCGCGGGTTCGAACCCGGCCCGTACCAATGAGTTTTTCGGAACTTATGTACGGAATGTCATTTGATATTTACCACTCGCTTTTCGGTGAAGGAAAACATCGTGAAGAAACCACCTAAGCCCAATAAGGCCTAGTTTCCCCTCTGGGTTGGAAGGTCTGATGGCAGTCGCTTGCGTAAAAACTAGTGCCTACGCCACATCTTGGGATTTAGGTATAGCCGACCCCGATTGAGAATTCACCCTCTACAAAGATATAGGACAAAGGCTAGGAGGATGATGATGATTTTATGCCTAACTTTTTGTTGGACCACTAATTTAATCGGAATGGCAAATTTTTTGGATACCTAATGATCTATAGTTTTGGGTCAAAATTCTAAGTAATCAAATGAAAATCTACTACGAATACGATTAGGCACATAAAACAATTAATTCGAATACACATACTGCGTTATTTGCCTAAAGTCCATGTTTTCAGATAAGTTATCTCAATGATGATAGGATTGACGCACTGCATACCTACTCCTATTTTACAACTTGATAGAATTTGTATTATTAAATCTATTGGGTCATTATCATTACCATCTCCGTCAAAACTACGTCATTAATGATATTCATTTCAGCTTAATACTCTGCGTTCCTGAGAAGAAGGCCTTATGAGCCTTATCACACTTGCGATTTGCGAGCGTATTTTGTATGAAGGCGATCGCGCAGCGTGTTCGCCGCGTCGCTTATTTGTATAGAAAATACGCTGGCAAATCGCAAGTGTGATAAAGCCCTAACAGACGAACGGATAAACCAAGTGTTTCAGTTTTGATGCCGATTGAGTTACGAAACCCTAAAAAAGCCCAACGTGTTAAACCGGTTCAATATACGTATAATAAGTTATTTTGTTCATGTTGCTTGACAGTAAGAAATGATAAACCGAATGACACTGGTAATAAACAAATATCTAGGTCACAGTGCCGCAGTTAATACCTACAGTCAAATAGCTGCATTTGCGCTTAATACTTATGCAACTAACAAATAAATATCAATTCAGAAATCTGAAGCGTATTCATACATGTATTTTGATGCCACAGATATTTAGGTAATTGGTTATTCTATGTAGTTAGTAAGTATGTCCAGTATTACCAGATAGATACAAATATATCGTCGTTCCAATGCTAAACTTGCGAATCTGTTTTTTTTATTCTTTTGACTTTAGACCTAATTTCTGTAGGGCTTTAGGTTAAAGTTTCCAAGTTCGCGAAAATTCAGATTGGCAAGTTTAGCATTGGAACGACGATATATTAGTTTTAACTTACTAGCGCAGCTTCATGAAACTTGTGGAGGAAGATGTGTGCAATGTATACATTGTCAATGTGTGGACACGTGATAGTTTACTATTTTACCCATGATTTTACCGCCGTCATGCACACAGACGACCCCACTAATATCATACAGGCGAATGTTTGTGAATGTGTTTATCTGTAGGTATGTTTGTTACTTCTTCACGTTCAAGCAGCTGGACTAATTTCGATAAATTTTGTTATGAAGGTAGCTGACACCGTGGATTAACACGTAGGCTACTTTTTATCCCGATAAAATGTAGTGTTCCCATGGGATGAGCGGGTAACACCGCGCGGAGCAGCTAGTTAATTATGTCTTTGGACTCGGATCTCGTAACGTTTGCGGTAGCTGCTTGATTAAAATTAAAAATTTATTACAAGAAATATTTCTGTCTGTTAAGTCTTTGTATCAATGGTTTAATATAATTCATTACAAGGTTTTAATTAACTGTATCATTCCTCTTAACTTAATTGATTACACTACTAAACCCTGTCAGAGAATTGTTTGGATTTACAGGCATTTTATAGATATAACAATTACATTTCTGTAAATACCAGTAACAGTCAATTGGCATAGTAATTAAGGAATATCAAACTATACTTCGGAACCTGCATTAAAATGCTATATTTTTGGCATGCTATGCTCATTTATAGATAATGGGTTATATTATAGCACTACGCCGCGACATAGTGGCAAGGATGAAGGCGGAAGTTGGTTATTTGCACGTAATCGCTGCGAGCTGTAGGTAGTAAAACTGCATTTCAAGCAGAAATAATTCACTGACGTTCATGCTCAGATTGCTGTACTACCAAACGAAATAATCCCTAACTATATATCATAACGTTCATTACACAAGTTGCTGTATACTTAGCTGCAGATCGCCTTGTCAGCAACAAAAAAATATATACGTCTCCAATAATTCCTTGTGGATGAGATATTATCATACATCAATACTAGCAAATAATGGAATCATTAAGGATGACGCTTTATACAAATGAAGATATGGAAAAATTACAAAGTATTATTAGGTCGAGGAATAAAAATGTCGAAATAGAGTTTAGTCGAAGTATTAAATGACTCATTTCACTTTGCCTTAAAGTCGACGCAGCCCCGCGATCCTATTTCTGTGCTGTTTGTCCATCGGGGTCTGAAGATATGTAACTAACGAAACCAAACTAGGGTTGAAAAAAAAAACGGTAAGTATTTTTCTGTCTTGAAAAATAAAACCGTGAAAAGACTGTTCTTTTTCAGGAATATGTTTTTCTTCAAAGATACGATATCTCAAAATTTGCCAGGCAGTTAATACTTACTTTTAAACGGTTGTTTTAGACTTTATGTTAACTATTAAACTAGTTTAATAAAAAGAAAAAAATCTGGTCTTAAAAAACTAACATTCATGAAATCTGAAAAAAAAAAAAAATACTGAGAATAGCTTAGTTTAAGTTACATAACATAGACATACTTACTTTAATGTACTTAGTTTTAAGTTACTTATATAAATAAATCACGAAAAACCGTTATTATTGTATTATTTTTTATCGAAAAAAAAAAAAACAATGTTGCCAGGTTATTTTTCATGTTTTTTTCATAAAAAAAAAACTTTTCGTTTTTTTTCTATTTGCAATCCTAATTACCTAACCAACCCAGACCTGGGGCCCGGCTCGTTATTTTTACTTTTAGACCATTATCAGTTAGCCTTTTATACTTCGTCATTTATACTTTCGGTGTTCTTCTTTTCTTGACAGTAATTAGTATTTCGACATTTCTATAGGTACCTCGTAATTTTCCCTTATAGACAAATTACGAATATTGTATGGCAATGCCACGTTGTATGGCAATGCTGCCAGCCTTCTGGGAACGCTGCCACAGTATATATATGAGCTAAAGCAGTATGGAAACTACGTACAAACGCTCGAAACAGCGCACACGCACAGAACAGACGCAAGCGTTTACGAGGCCCCGAAGTGGACTTCGCAGTGCTGTTAGTCGCGATTGCCGCGTGGAGGGAGACCAGCGGTCACTGTATTAATTGCGTGCGCTGTCCGCGATTTTTTAAATATGCCACGATCGTAATTAATTGCTTTGTATACGGCTGCTTGAACTCGGCTTCTTCAAACCTTTTCGCTGTTGTTTTCAAAGAGAATACCTAAATTTGTAAAGTAGTGGCATCAATTTATCAAGAAATAGACAAAATCAGTTACATGGTGCCGTGTCCATGCTTACCGATATTACCGAGTTATTCATTAGAATGAGGATTTTATACACTATAAAATTTAATAATAAAGCTTTCCGAATGTGTCGTAACAGGCGAAAGTATTTATCAGTGATCAATTTACAATAGGTAGGTACGTTAACGTAGAATAAAGACGCTACTTACCTGCAATGTTTTTTTTATTACACAATTTTGATTGTATACTAGTCAATTCATTAAATTCTTTGATCATTAATATAACCCAAATAAACGTTTTAATTAATAATAATATCTTACTTTATAAAAATTAAGAACGACATAATTCTCTAATGTTTATCTCAAAAAAAAACTGGCCATGTGCGAGTCGGACTCGCGCACCAAGGGTTCCGTACAAACACTTATCCCATCTTAACTGGCCGGTTTAAGTTAAGTCTGCACGTGGTATGTTTGGCGCCGGATACAAATGAGGTGCAAAGTTAATGCGCCCGATCACGTTTGGTGTATGGGAGCCATTCTAAATATTTATTTTATTCTGTTTTTTAGCCTGTGCCTGAAATAAACAATATTTTATTCTATTCTATTTAGTATTTGTTGTTATAGCGGCAACAGAAACACATCTGTGAAAATTTGAACTGCCGAACTATCAAGGTTCATGAGATACAGCCTGGTGACAGACGAACAGACCGACAGACGGGCGGACAGCGGAGTCTTAGAAATAGGGTTCCATTTTTTACCCTTTGGGTATGGATACAGATAAACTAAACAAAAAAACTTTTTCAATTATTAATTAAGAGGACAACTCTAGCGCTCGATTGGCGCGTAGGTATTAATTTCAAAAAAAGGGCCTAGTTTCCATACTGCTTTAGCTTATATATGTACTGTGACGCTGCCAATAGACGGCGATTTAGAACACCTTTTCTTTACATAGTTTATTTTTGATTTACAGCGGAATATATCAGCCCGTGCATAGTTAGCATTTGTTTATATCGGTGTCCTATCGTTTGACCAAAAGTCATTTTACAAAATTACACTTGACAAACAACGTTTTACAAAAAATGTTTCGCCAATTGATCATTTTACAAATGACTCACTTCTCCAAATGATCAGAAGTTAAATTTACATTTTACAAATAATCATTTGACAAAATGATCATTTAGCAACTGAGTTATTAGACAAAACTACTCTTGGTCTGAAAACTTTTGTTACAATGTATTATTTGACAAGTGTTTCGTTTGTTTGTTTTTAGAGCAAATCTAACTTTTTTTTCTCCAATTTGCTTTACTAATTTGACAATTTTAGATCGTAGAGCATAGTGGATAGATTCATTAATGGGTTAGGTTATGTTAGAACTGCGACCACAACAGCGCGCGAGCCGAACGAACGAAGCGAGCTTACCGAGGCAGCGGTAGACGAAGCGCCCGAACAAAAAAAAAGTTCAATTTGCTCTATCCGTAAAACTCGTAGAGCAAACTTGAGGAAAATGTACATTTTGCTCTATTAGTAGATATAGATTGTAGAGCATAGTGGATAGATTCTAAGATAGTAGCGGAATAAATAACCCAATACAGATTACAGACTAAATCATAATGTTTGAAAAAGAACAACTTTTTATGAAATAACATTTTTTTAAATGATATTTTGTTATTTAACACATTTACCAAGTGTAGTGTTTGTAAAATAATCATTTGCTAAGTGAGTTTTTGTAATATGATACTTTTGTCAAATGTCTCGTTTGCCTAATGAATATTTGTTGAAACTTGAAACGTTGTTTGGTTAAATGATCATTTGTCAAACGTTTTTTGTCAAAGATTAGTGAACTGTTTATATCATTATTCACCAATACTTTTAATAACGTTACTTTACTTCAAAACAACTTTAAAAATAAATATATTTTTGAACAGAATAAATAAATACTAATTCCGCCCAAACATAATCAGCCTGCGCATAGTGTGCATGCATTTATCTGATAAGAGTGATATTTATATTTTTTTAATACAGTTGCTCAAAAAGTGGTACTTTTCGTAGCTGCAAATCGTGCGAAAAGTTGGATATTTCGAACTAGTGCTTTTTACTTTTAATTTTTTTTTAATTTTCTGTTGTACTAACACGTCATGTCACATACATCCAAACAAAGGTCAATCACTTTCCGACTTTATTTATTACATCATACAGCATTGCAAGTGTATATCTTATAATTATGCTTAAAATATTTAAATAGCATATTGGATCAATCAAAGGGTTATCTATTAAAAATGTTCAAACACGGTTTTAATAAGTTGTCTCAGTGACTATTATTTAATAAGCAAATGAGTATTATGCGTGACCTAAAAAAAATTAAAAGAAAACTATTGTCACAGATTAGAAAATACAGTATTAAGCGTGACCCACTCCACGCGCTGCTTTATAAATTCATAATAATTATGAATAATCGCTATTTTTGTGTATTAAATAATATATTTATTTACAATTATATGAAATGTAAAGAACTAAAAACAGATTCACGATGTTTATTCTGAAATATTAAGGGCTCCCCCACATCTAGCGTCTCCCGAATGTCGACGCCTCACCAACGCCCGCGCGGCGTCGACGCCGCGCTCCCGCAGCGCCGACGCGACGCTGCGGCGTCTCTCGAACGTCGACGTCGCAGTGACGTCCACGCCGCGTCGGCGTGGCGTTAGCGCCGCGCCTCCTCGACGTCAGTGTCGACTATCGAGCGTCGGAGCGTCTTGTCGGCGCCCACGCAGCGTCACTGCGACGGACAGAGCACGCAACCCACCGCGTCCAGGGTTGCCAAACGTACGATAATTATCGTATATTTACGATAATTTGGCCTCCGGTACGATGTACAATACAATGAGTACTATATATTTAAGAATGCCAAGAAAAACATTTGAGGAACTTCTGCTTATAATCCAAAGCGATTTAATTGTTTGTCCTAAAATTTAACCCAACCTTCGACGACCTGCAAATTATCGTACTTTTGCGTACGATAGTACTCATTGTATTGTACATCGTACCGGAGGCCAAATTATCGTACATGTACGATAATTATCGTACGTCTGGCAACCCTGGACGCGGTGGGTTGCGTGCTCTGTCCGTCGCAGTGACGCTGCGTGGGCGCCGACAAGACGCTCCGACGCTCGACAGTCGACACTGACGTCGAAGAGGCGCGGCGCTAACGCGGCGCCGACGCGGCGTGGACGTCACTGCGACGTCGACGTTCGACAGACGCCGCAGCGTCGCGTCGGCGCTGCGGGAGCGCGGCGTCGACGCCGCGCGGGCGTTGGTGAGGCGTCGACGTTCGGGAGACGCTAGATGTGGGGGAGCCCTAAAACTATTTCTTTTGATTTGGCTGAATGATGACAGCCGACGCCGTCTTGAAAAAAATATTACAATTAAAAGTAAAACTTTCTTTTTCATTCAAGATTGTTTTAATTATGTGTAAATGACACGTAAGATTTATAAAATAAGAGTTTTTGATAGAAAATGATGGATTCTGATGTTACCAGAATAGATTTAACGCCGCCCTATATACGAGCCAAGGCAAAAATTGCAAATGAGAGTATATATTATTACCCGCAAAATCGAAAGAAAAATTACATTGCCGTCTATGAACATTTTATTGGCTGGAAACGAGAAAAAGATAATTATTAACAACTTGAATAAAACTTTAAACTTACCAGCAAAGGCCTTAAATGCGACCCTTCACAATTGCTCTAAAAATTGTAGGTACTCTTAATTTTTATCAGACAGAAATAAATATAATTGCCCCTTTCAATTACTGTTTTAAATTTGTATTATTGCAATTTTTCGCAAATATATTAAAAAAACGTTGTTTGGTACACGTGTGGAAGTGTCATTTTTTAACTCGTCCCGTCTTGACCCTCGCCTTACGGCTCAGGCCAAGACTCCTCGGGACTCGTTCAAAATGACATACTTTCCACACTTGCATCAAAAACGACTATTTCGGTTTTACGATGTTTCTATCATTCGAAAATATATATGACAGGAGTTCTCTAACGGCTATGTGACCCCCCAAAGGTTCGTCAGTGGTCGTAGTCGTCGTAGCGTCGGGAGATTTATTTAATTTGAAGTTATTCGCAGTTGGCAGGGAAATTTAATAGAGGTAGGTATGTGTGGTTAATGTTCGAGTTAGCCTGCGGGGCTAGCATATTTTGACGCGACTTCGCTTGTCGCGTGACATAGCGTCAACTGTCTTGCTCGCACAGTATTGACAGGAAAGTGTCAGATAGTATTTGTCGCGCGACCAAGAGTCGCGTGTCATAGTTATGCTAGACATAGTGCTGCTGTAGAAAAATACTATTTATCGTAAGTACAAGTACATATATAGAATGCGTGGAATGTGTAGGGGAATATTTCGTTCAGCTCTCTTCTCTTAACATGATCAAGATCATGAGTACATGACCATTATCAATGAATCGCATTATGGATAAAAGAAATGTAGGTACAGGTATGTACATAGGTATAAGCGAAACATAATTAAACTTCGCCAAGGCATAGGCACGAGCGTTATCTTGTTTTTAGTTAATTTTAGCATTGCAATGTAATTTATAAAAGTTATAAGTGAAAGGATGACTTCAAATAGGTTTACATTATTATACCGACCTATAATTGAAACAGATTTTTTTTTTTAAATATATAACAATCGAATGAACAGTTAAGATAGTGCAGAATTTAATAATCATGAGGGCTTCATATTTGCTTGCTCTCTATAGTGGACCTTTAGAGAAAGTTGGTAGTGGTGATGACATGAGCGCTTTCACTCTTCGACACCACTACGCATGGCGCGCAATCTGCAAGACCGGCGCAATTCACTTTTCAAAAAAAAAAAAAAACTTGTTGACTAAAACCATAGGCGGGATTGATTTCTTTTTAATTAATTCATGACGAATATTTTTGTGTTATTTACATTACTTGCACTCATATCTAAATTTTATAAGACGGGCGAATGTTGAATTTGGCGATAAAGTTGCAGTAAAGAAAATCTACTAGACCCCGGGTTTTTTTTACGGTCTTGGGATCTGAGCAGAGGAATATTTTATTATATTATATTAGAATATTTCTAACAAAGCCTTTAATACGCTAAAAATATAATGGCGAAATAAGTAGGTAACTGAACCAGCTTTAAAAATGTTCTAAACAAATACACACGGACGGACAGACGGGATGGTAAAATAATAATTCACCATATATTGTCAATAAAACCATAAACGTAATTGTATGCAGGTAAAAGGAACCAGTCGACCTCCAAATATAATAAAGATAATAAAAAGTAATTAAAAGAAAAACAAAAATCAATACTTACTCATGTTCTTAGACGTAGGACATAAACAAAATTGTTTTATGAGGACGATTAATTTCACGTTATCAATATATTTTTAAAAGGAACAGGATACTTAAGTTTTGTCCTTATAAATCTACTACACGTATAATGAATGAAATATTACTTTATACTAAAATTACTAAATTACGAAACCATCAACAGGCACAAAATAACTCAGTGTTATTTCCGTCGACCGCGGACTGTCGATCTTCAGCGAAGCGAGTGAGTGAGTGAACTGAACTGACTGAGTATGAATGAATGAATGAATGAATTATATTTATTTCATGTATGAGATGTATGACTGTACTGTAATGACCGAGACTGAGAGTCGAGTGAAGTGAGTGAATGAATAGTGATGGGCGAGGAGACGGTAAAACTTGCGTACTGATAAAAAAATAGTAATTTAACTTTATTATTTGTTGGTAGGTTTTAATATATTTTTCCACTATGAACACGCAAGTAAAGTCTGACCAGAAATTTATGATGCGCCATATTGCGGAATTTCACAGGAACTAATTTCTTACACTGGCAATGATTTTATGATGGCTTGTCATCAATGTCGTGTCGTGTCGTGGTGGTTTCTTTAAAAGACACATATTTAAAAAGATCTATAGAAAATGCCGAAAACCATTCACAGTCGTGAACGTAATATTATAAATAAAGTGTACAGTCTGACACAAAAGAGTAGAAATTAAAAAGTGGCAATACCGTCGTGTCGTCCCTTTCTAATCAATATAAGAAAACGGGGACGTCAATACAGTATTGCCACTTTTTAATTTCTACTCTTTTGTGTCAGACTGTAAAGTTACAAGTTTATTTCAAGAGGTTTTATTGTGTACTTTGGCTGTTGGTATCTTTGCCTTGGTCTTAGAATACTAACGAAACGAAAAAAATAAAGAGTTCCGATCCGATTGATCGGAAGAAATCGGATAATGTGTAGTGCAATTGTTAGGATCTAATACACTACACATATCATTAAACGTCACGTGTAAAATGGTGCGTTTTATGCACTTGTCGTACAATCTACTATTTCATTATGGGTAACGTATACTTGGCAGTTTATTCTTAAATATACTTATTGTCAAGTTGTGAAATTTCGACCCAGATAAACTGACCCGGACAATTCGACAGTAGCGCCATATTCTTTGAACTTTTTGTTCAAAATAATTATTTTTAAATTATTGAGAATAATTAAACATCGACAATAATTTCAGTACTGAAATAATTTCTAAACGCAACTGATTCCATCGAAGGACCATCAGTTTTTAAGTCAGCCAACAAACGCACCCAATCGGTGTTTCTGGAACGTCCATGTCCATACATATACAAGTCAAATGTGTGGCACAAACCTTTTTTTACCTTCTAGGAGCTCATTTAGCGCCAGTTGTTTAAAACCTTCAGTAATAGTACGCTAGCCCTTAATTTGGCGTGTATGGCAGGGTGAACAAATTCTTTGACCATCTTTTTCCACTTTTTTTTGAACCAATCTTTTGCTCTATTTTACCATAACGAGGCTTGAACTAGCGACCTTGTCTCCCGGAGCGGGAATTTGCCACACGAAGGGCTACGAGGGGCACACCGAAATGATCGGGAATAGAGTACTTTAAACTGAGTTACATTAAATCCTTTTTTGTCACATGCATACTGGCGACTTACAATCACGATGCCGTTTTTACAATTTAAAAAAAGAACGATATATTTTTTTAATTCCATTTTTAAATTGACAACTCGATGAACAAAATGGAGCTGACGCGTGAAAATTTTCGTGCAATTATTTACCATAACTTTCGTCGTGGCTTATCTCCAGATGAATGTCGCAATGAGCTTGTTACTATATACGACATTGAAGCACCTAGTCAGACGACAATATATCGGTGGTATGCTGAGTTTCGACGGGGTCGTGCCTCTCTTGGCACCGTACCTTCATCAGGTCGGCCGAAAACGGCGGTTTCGCCTGAAAACATCGCGGCTGTGGAAAAACTACTAAAAGAAGATAGACATGTGACATACGAGCAGATTCGGGCAACCATAGGCATTGGAATGACTGCAATTCACACTATTTTGCATGGTGAATTGGGTGTCAGAAAATTGATTTCCCGATGGGTACCCCATAATTTGTCTGAAGAGCAAAAGGCGGCTCGTGTTGATTGGTGCCGATCTATTCTGAAATGCTACAATGGAGGAAAGTCAAAAGCCGTTTATAATATGGTCTCGGGTGACGAATCCTGGATTTATTCTTATGAGCCTGAAAGAAAGCACCAGTCGGCAGTATGGGTCTTCGATGACGAGGTCAAACCAACGAAAGTTGTGCGTTCTCGAAGCGTGTCGAAGAAGATGGTGGCTTCGTTCGTCTCAAAAAAGGGGCATGTTGCCACAATTCCTCTAGAAGAACAAAGAACCGTTACCGCTGATTGGTATATCACAGTTTGTTTGCCGGAGGTGCTGGCCGAACTTCGCCAAGGGAACCCGAGACGCCGCGTCATCTTACACCACGACAATGCGAGCTCCCACACCGCCCACAAAACAACTAAATTTTTGAACGACGAAAACGTTGAGTTGATGTCCCATCCTCCATACAGCCCTGACCTGAGTCCAAATGATTTTTTTACGTTCCCTAGAATTAAAGATTTATTGCGTGGTCAGCGGTTTGAGAACCCAGAAGCCGCTGTGGAAGCCTATAAATCGGCCATTTTGGCAATGCCTACTTCAAACTGGAATTATTGTTTTAATGACTGGTTTAAAAGAATGCAAAAGTGCATTGAATGTAACGGAGAATACTTCGAAAAACAATAAAATATAATTTATGTATATAGTGCACATAGTTTTTTAAATTCCCGATCATTTCGGTTTGCCCCTCGTAGATGATCAAATAACCAGTAACAACTTGCTAAAAAAATTATGCGGTCGGGTGCTTCTTTTCAGAATTTTATTTAAACGGTCTTAGATCAGAAGTTAGCTAGCCTTTAAGTTAGAGTGGAAAAGATTTGGCAATCTCATTATGTCGCCTAATTATTTTTGGTACCATCCACTCCAGGGCGCGTCCGAGTACAGTACGACACAAAAGAGGTGACTATACTGTAGTGTCGTCCCTTTTTTTACGTTGATTAGAAAGGGACGACACTACAGTATTGCCACTTTTTAATTACTACTCTTTTGTGTCGTACTGTACTCACCACTGGCCAAGAAAATTACGAAACCATTCTGACTTTCAACGTCACGGCAGTTACCAAAAACTTGTCGTTACCAGTTAAATAAATTAGTGTCAAAAAAATCGGCTATACGGCTATGAAACAACATTCGGCTATACATCACTAGCAAATTGACATAGACTGTAGACAATTATTCAAGAACAAGATAGAATTCGAAGTAGAAAAAAGAATAGATTAGAATTACAATAGAAAAAGAGAGAACTGTAAGAAAAGAAAAGAAGCCATGACTGACAACGAAAAGCCTCTACCTCTCCGAAAAAAACTCACAATATTTTGATGTTTTCATTTCCTATCTTACCGATTGGTTTAAGAGAAGGCGTAGTATTAAAATAGATATTTCTATTGTTTAATTATATGTGTTGTTGACGGCTCACTCACAATAACAACAACTGCAACAAATATGGCTTCGTCTTTAAACGTTTTGAAGTTAATTAAAATAGAAAATGTTTGTAGAACATGTTTAGCGAAAGAAATAGGATTGCATTCCGTATTTGAGGTTTACTCCGGAACAATTACATTCGACCATCTCATTAGTGCAACAACGGGCATAAAGGTAAGAAACAGTGATTATTATACTATAATGATGGTTTAGTTTAGTGTGTTTTGATGTTAAGCCTTCTATTAACTTCAACTTGTGGATCCACATCATACCAGCCGTCAAGTCACCCCCGTGGTTTGGCAATGTGCTGAGTGGACTCCTTTTTCGCACAATGCTTGTAATTTTTATATGATAGGTAATATGTAATACTAATTGCGGAGAAATAAATTTTCTTTCTTTCTTTCTTTCTTCTATTATTTTCAAAATAGGTATTCATATTTGCATGAAGAAACTCAAGTGATTTTATACTTTATAATTTTTTATTTAATATATTATACCGATTGCTATTAAAGATATAATATGTACTGACTGGAGCTGTGGTGTAAATTGAAGTGAAACCTGTTAAGAGACATTTACAGAATTTCAATTTTTCTTTGTATTCCTTAGATTGAACAAGGTGATGGCTTACCATCAAGCATCTGCCAGGAGTGTCGTGAAAAAGCCATCAATGCTTTCGATTTTAAGATTAAGTCTCATGAAGCACATGCTGCTCTTCAGACTATTTACAAGAAAGCTATAGATGTGAGTATCGCACTTCCATCAGTGCAGGTAATTATTATAAAAAAAAATAAACATCAAAGTAGACACTAAGTTGAAAATTATATAATATGATTCATAGATTATCTTTCCTTGTTTAATCCTGGTTAGGGCTTGCATTACCGGGAATTATTTGTATGGCAGTACTGGGAATTCCCTGTTCTCCCATACTAAAATTTCCCGGTTCTGCAAGCCCTAATCCTGGTGTTGTTCGATTTCAATGTGCTTTTAAACTGCTGAGTTTGAGAAAACTTCGTGATGCTACTAGAACTTAAATATTGAGATTTTCATTTTATCACGACTTTGTACATACTTCTTATTTTTGTAAGCAAGCAAGCTAAAATGTGCACTTCATTATCCTATTCCTGGTTTACTTTTAGATATAAGATTTTCAGTTGTGAAAATTACACTACATGAAGAATCATTCAAAAGGTTTAAGAGTTAGAAACAAGCATTTTGATTTAGAGTGTCACTTTGATTCTCAAGGTAAGAAATCTTGAAATCCTCTAAAATATTGAGTATTTATTTGTATTTTGTTGCTTTGTGAACAGACAGCATCGCAGAGTGTTAAAGAAGAACAAACTACCACTGATGAAAATGATGATACCGTGGATATAGACTTTTCACTTCCTGTCACACCGGAAAATTATAGAGATCTAGGTAATACCATTAATTATTTACTTTTAGTATCCTTACCATTATAAGTAAACTTTGATATTGCTATTCTTATATTATGTTATAGATGTTGTGTCCAGATAAGTTAGCGTTTGCAGTCCCAGGAATACCCAGGACTGCTATAACAGTAAAATTAACAGAGACTGCAAACTCTAGGGTTTGGCCTAGGGCAAATCATAGAATAAAATGGATCATGCTTTTTTCATGTTCTTTGCAGGGCTCCTATTTCTCGATGGGTTGTCCTTCAGGCATTTGAATTTGAATTTTTTAAAAACTATTCTTAACAATGTGACCACTCTTGTTTAATCATATCTTTGGCCCAATATTACAGGGTTCTATGTTACATTTTCAGAGCAGTTAAAATTAGACTTCATGTCATTACGACAATGTTCAAATTTGGACTCGTCAAAAGTGAAACATAGAACCCTGTAATATTGAGCCAGCAATATTGTGAAGCTATTAGACACAGTATTTTTTTTTCTCTTTATATCTGCAATCAACCATTTCAGTCATAAACAGATTGTGTGACTTCTTGGTATGTTTCGAAAGGTGTTCCATTATACACTCTCCCAATTCACTTAAAAGAGTTCACTTATCTAGTGTCTCCGATGTCTCCAATCCAGGTGCAGTATTTGCCATCTTTTTAATTAATTTATTTATTTCTTTTATTTTATTTAGATATATTGTTGTCTAATCTAGATATATTGTTGTCCCTGGCAAGGGGTTTTGTGCCCCTGTAGCCTTTGTTTGTATTTCATTCAATACCTGTTGACATCCTCTTTTACGGTTGGTATATTTAGATATTCATGTATCTCTGTGTTTCTCACAAAGCAGGGTGCACATGTGAACGCCAAGGACCAGAATTCTTCTAAAAAATATGTTTTACAGAAATTTCATTTGCACTAAACTAAAACTTGCTTAAAGTACGTGTACACCATGTTAATAATAATAAAATTGGTCAACCGCATCCTACATTTTCCAAAGTTATATTTTATATGCAGTTGTATGGAATAAAATAATGATGTCCCTAATTAGCTGAACGCCACTGTATATATCCAAAAGCCTGATTTCATTACTTTAACGATGTTTCGTTAAGTGAAATTATTTATCGATAGTCGATAAAACAGTGGTCGAACCCTCTCAAAGTTTGATTTTTGCTCAATGAAGAATTCCGGTCTTTGGTCTGGCTCTTAGGATATTTTTTTGGAACATTTGTAGGATCTCGAGGTTAGAGTTGCTGGCAGGTCCCCAAAGTTGTATACCATATGTCCAAATGGGTTTAACGATACATTTATAAATAAACAATTTGTTTGCGTTAGTGACGATTTTCTGCCTGTCTTGGTGTTCAGCTTCTTTTCGTTTTACTCTTATGTGATTGGCCCACGTTAGCTTTTGATCAAGGTGAAGTCAGAGGTATAGCATGGTTCTTTGGCAAGTTGTAAAGTGATTTGAACGGATTTAGACATTCTTGGCATTATTCGCCACTTTTCAAGCCAGTTATTTAAGCGGTTACTACTTCCGATAAAGGGTGAGTTGAGCCATGTTTGGGACACCTTTTCTAGTCCCGTCCCCGGCTAAGCGGTGGATGCCGGGCCTCCCTAAATAGGGCTGCTTCGTCAGTGAGGGTGCTGCCGAATCCATACTGTCAACCCAACGCAGTGCAGAAGCGACCACTCTCCCTGAGCCGCCTATGTGCAGACATTATCCACAGTCCAGTTAGCATCATAACTGGACTGGACTCTGACTCTGTCCATCGCCATAGGTCTTGAGTGAAAAATCGGAGTCGTTTGTTAGACGCAGTCAGATTGCGCAGGATATATTCGATTCGAAACGATTGGACATTCTCCCCTACGAAGTGTAAAAGTGATTTGAACGGATTTAGACACTTGGCATTATTCGCCACTTTTCAAGCCACTCATCAATTTTGTATAAGTGCATTTGAAGTTTTTCGGCCGACATTTGACACAATTGGCGCAGTTTGTATGCATCTGCCTACTGAGCCAGCGGTCCCAGGTTCAAATCCCGGCCAGGGCTAATATTTGTGTGATGAACTCAAATATTTGTGCTTGGGTCATTGTTGTTCTATGTATGTAAGTATATATCTATATAAGTATATACATATATTATCATCTAGTACCCACAACACAAGCTTTCTTGAGCTTAATTTGGGACTAGATCGATTTGTGTGAGGTATTCTGATGTTTATTTCTTTTATATGTTTATCTACCTATTTCTTATTATTATCTACCTATTTATTGTCTACCACTAGATGACTTTATTGATCTGGCCAGATCACATAATGATGCAGATGAAGCCAATCATGGGCATATCATGAAATGCAAACATTTATTGAAATGTTTAGACACATTTTAGAATAGAACTGGCCACGACATATATTCCTATACATTCACGGTGATGTAAGCTTATATAATTATAAACGATTTTCTGTTTTAGATTCAATCAAAAATGAAAATGATGGTGATAGTAACCTGCAAGGTTCTCAATGTAAAAGTTGCTTTCTAGTGTTTAGTTCATCTGTTAAACTCAAAGAACATTTGGATAAGAAATGTGTTAAAGGTGAGATCATTGTTTGACTTGATTGCGAGGTAATTGTTTTTAACTTAAATTGAGCCTTTAAGAGGTTTGGCCTACTTTACATATTGTTTACTAGCTGAGCCTCCCGGTCTAATCCGCTCATTCCATGATAGAAAGTAGCCTATGCGTTAATCCAGGTTGCCAGCTACCTCTGTACCAAATTTTATCAAAATGGGTTTGGCCGTTTGAATGCGATGAAGTAACAAACATTCAAATACACTCGCAAACTTTCGCCTTTATAATATTAGGTAGTGTCATTGTTAAAGTATAAGTTAAAGAACAAGGACAATTACAGTGCTAACATTAAGCTGCAATGTATTAATGTTTAATTTTCAGTACTCTAATTATCTTTTATATTTACAGTGGAGTGTAAAGATGAGCAAGGCACATATTGCCCTCTTTGTGGCACATGTTTTGAGAATGCAGATAATTTAACAAAACATATGTGGACATCTCATGCTGATCTTATGGGACCAAAGAAGAGAGGGAGACCAAAAAAATTGCTGACCAGTGTAAGAATATATTTTACTCCTCTACTTTTGTCTGACATATATATACTGAAGTTTTGGCAATTGATTTTAGTGAACCTTTGACAATGGTAACTGTAATAGTTGCCGAAACGTCAGGAAGACTCAAATAATGAATGCACGCGATATAATCCGTTAAAAGTTGTTTAATTTATGCGAGCTTTTATGTTGTCAAAACAATATGTAAACATACATTACTAAAAACAATTAAAAAAATTCAACAAAATACATATGTATCAATTTAACAAACCACTGAATTTATACCGTTTTGATAAGAATATGTACCTACATAAATTAATAACAAAGCTTACGATACAAATTTTTTTACGAATTTTTTTGTAATTTGTGCCGTATCATGAAAAATTGGGCAAGTGCGAGCCCGACTCGCGCATGAAGGGTTCCGTACCTATACATATATATAATCTATAACAAGTTTGTTGTATGGGAGCCCCCCTTAAATATTTATTTTATTTTATTTTTAGTATTTGTTGTTATAGCGGCAATAGAAATACATCATCTGTGAAAATTTCAACTGTCTAGCTATCACCGTTCTTGAGATACAGCCTGGTGACAGACGGACGGACGGACGGACGGACGGACGGACGGACAGTGAAGTCTCAGTAATAGGGTCCCGTTTTTACCCTTTGGGTACGGAACCCTAAAAAGTGTTGCTTGTTGCTTTATTTGCATTTTTTATTAAAATTATCTTTTAGGGAATACAAACCGGTAAAATTGTATGAAATGACCGGTTTGCATTCCCTAGTCTACCATGTCATGAAAAATTAAATGTGTGCAACATTGTATCATTAACTCAAAAAAATCTAGTGGCATCTTCCTTACCCACCCACTAACTGTTGAATAAAATACTATAATTACATATTTGAATCTATATTTGTAACTTGTGCGTTAAATTCCTTTTAATCCGTTTTTTTCAGACAATACTAAGCAAGTTATCAGAAAATGGCTACCATCAGAAAACAGGTCCGAATAACACAAAGTGCTGTAATTTTTGTAAGGATGAATTTAAAACTAAGCTAGAATTAAGAATGCACATGCTGGAACATAAAGGTAAGACTGTGTAGAATGTATGGTGTTTTATCTTTATTTTCTTCGGTTTTTACGACTGTCACATGTATTAAATAAAACAATTGAAACTGATTCTATCGTGTGTATTCGGCAATTATTATAGTTATCGTTGTCAAACCTTTCAGTAATACTCAAATAATGAATACACAATTAATCCATTTCAATAGGCTAGTAGACCCAGTTTTGAAATATATTTGAAATGGTTAATAATGATTTAATGATCTTACTAGCTCTAAAAAACTGTCTTGTATTTTTGTGAAAGCTAGAAAGCTAAATTTTATCAATCGAAAATTATAAATTTCATGAACAGTCAAAAACGCCGTCTGCCATTTTTCCCTTTTGCTAATCTGTGGCGTGACGTAGAATTACCTGTAAATATTCGAAATTCGACCGTCGTATAGTGCCAAATCCGATCACTCCAATATACTTTGAAAGGAGATCGAGAGGGACGGCACTATTCGAAGTCGTCAAAGTAGACTTTCAGTTTGGTTTCCATGACCGATGACGTCACTATCATAAGCGAAAATGGCGGACAGCGTTTTAAGCATTTCAAAATACAGATTAAAAACCATATTTTCAAATTCAATTTTTTCAGCCATCTTTATGAATTGTTAAATATATATTTAGGTTTCCTTTGCTAAATACTATACGGAATAAAAATTAGTTTATTACAATTTGACATGAGTCAACTAGCCTATTGTTATGTTTAAATGTTTCATCTTTGCTTAAGATTTTCATTAGACTTCACAACTATTTGAGAGTTATTTAACTATATGTTAGCTTGCTGTTAATTACACTTTTTTATTTTTTTGCTTACTGTGCATAGGGATATATTGGTTTCAAATCGGTTTTATCGTCTACCATGGCTAATATATAGAGTAGATCTAAAATAAATGAATTATTTTCAGGCACGAAGATTCCATGCTGCGTCCTCTGCAAGAAAATGTACCTCAACATTTTAAACTTTCGACAACATGTCTGTGTTGATGACAGAAATCACCCCAATAAGATGTTAAGTGTAAGTAACATCTAAATTTTATACGTATTGATAACGTCCACAGAATACCTTCTATTAATTTACATATAATTATTATTTATTTAATTTTAGGAAACTGAAACTTTAAATGTTCAAAGCAATAATAGCAAAGCTCTCAACTATCTAACACAAGTATTATTGGAAGATTTGATAGATGGTGATATGGTAAGTATCTATTGCAATAGGTACCTATTCTAACCAACATTTCACCTTTTGAGCGCCCAGCTAGCAGCTCAGGCGCCAGCCAAGAAATCAGACGTAGGTACTGCACTGTATAGTGGCATATGACGTAATGTTGTCCTTTTTTTTACTAGCCTATAATTGTGTCCCACTGCTGGGTAAAGGCCTCCCATCTCTTGCGCCACTCGTCTATATTGGCTGTATGCTCCCTTCACTCGTTATTAAATGCATCCAGGTCAGAGTTAAACATAAAATGAATCTAAAACTTATCGTCTACCTGTGGGCTTACTCATGTTTAATAGGCACAGCCGACGGTGGCGTTCACAGAGCTAAAACTTCAACTGCATACCTGGTGTGGCCTGTATAAGCAGCAAGAAATCGAAACATCGCTGATATAACTGTCATGAAATATTTGGGAATACATCGCTTCTTTGGATATTTTACTAATAATTTAGTTACTAAACTAATGTTTAGTTTAATGAGTAGAATCTGTTTTATTATTGCCCCTGTTAAAGGCCACTCTTATTGTTCCTGTTGAAGGCCGCAGCCGCACTCACATATTTTAAAAACTGACTTAATTTACAATAAATATTTACATTATAAATGGTAGCTGGGTGATGAGTGATGAACTGAGGAAACACATTTCCCAATAATAATAAAAAAAATACACAATAATTTTCTAATTTAGTACGACACTATCAGTTTGTGGTTCTTTGAAACTAACTATCCTGAAATGAAATATTGTTTCCGATGTCTATGTAATGGAACAGATACAGTCTAACTTCAAATTCTAACCAATAACAGGCAAATGCATTAGAAGTATGCAGTATCTGTAGCGGTGTTTTTTTATCGGAAGACGATTTGACCAGTCATAACGACGCAGAACACCCGGAACTCTCTCAGCGCTGCAATCTTTGTTCCAAGGTTAGTAACTAGTTTCATAATATAACTATATAATACTAGCTGCACCGCGCGATGTTACCCGCTCATCCCACGGGAACACTACATTGTTTCGGGATAAAAAGTAGCCCATTTGTTAATCCGGGGTCTCAGCTACCTTCATACCAAAATTTATCAAAATTGTTCCAGCCGTTTGAGCGTGAAGAAGTAACAAGCATACACATAAACACACTCTTTCTTTAACTTTCTTCTTTATGATATTAGTGTGATTGAAATTTGGACGGCTGTTGGGCCTACGTTGGCGTCAGTGGAGCAATTTTCCGCGGAAAATTGGCGTCCACAAAAGGTCAAGGGGATGAAAGGGGAAACTACTATTTACTATGGAAGTGCGGTAATCTGTGGGCTATTGTATAATAAGATAAAATATTTATTTATGTGTATTGAATGTTTGCTAATTTTATTTGGGCGCCTTGTTGCGTTATGGCGATCAAGTAAATCGCTTCTTTGCGACAACACCACCGTACTAAATCTCAACTTTGCCCGTTTTTAACCTTTTAAGCGCCACAGTCGGCTGTGGCCGTCAACAAAAAATCGTGCCCCTGACGCCACGTCGGCCACAACCGTCCAAATTTCAATGATCAAAAACTTTACAAGTATTTTTCAATCCCTGTTGATTTTGGGGCACATCTTTTTTTTTTACTCTGGCGTCAGTGGCACGGTAAATTGCTAGACCGCTTGGCGGTCAATAGGTTAAAGCCGGACGTAAAAAGAGGGGTTTTATAAGTTAACATGTGTATCTGTGTATCTGGCATCGTAGCGCCCATACGGGTGGACCGATTTGAAGGCGGTTTTTTTTATCGTAAGCCTGGTTTGTCGAGATTGTTCTTAGCTTTGTTCGATGAAAATCGGAGCTCTCGTCTCGTCTGCAAGATATTTAGCTTTTAGTGGAACAAGTAACCGGCTCTCACCTAATATTGAAGCAAGGAATTCCAAATTTCGTTTTTTATGTTCACCTTTAGTAGCATTTTCTATATCACTCATTAAAATAGGGTTTCATGATGACCTGCTACTGGTGTTGGGATGTTTTAAGCTTTTATCAGCTTTTTCTGCTTAATCTTATTTCAGGTTTTTGCATCTGTTAAATCGGCAGCTCGTCATAGAAACATATGCAAACAAATTGAAAGAAAACATATATGTAGTACCTGTGGCCTTAAATTTGCTTATGAAATATCGTTGAATAAGCACATATTGCGGTATCACGAAGGGCAAAGTGTGTCGGTCAAGTTTATGGATCCTAAAACGAAGATGGAGGAGAGACAGTATCAGTGCGACACGTGTAAGAGGTGCTTCTATAGGTGAGCTATTATTATTATTATTCTTGAGTAAATGTTGTTCAATTTCAATTTATCTGTAAGATTATTGCAATGGTTGTATAAATCGAGCTAACTTAGCTCGCATTTGACTGTGTTCGTTCGATTCTATATCTTAATAAAATTATACCTCAGTTTACAATAAGTATAAAACTCAGTGGCATACTCCATTTGCAGAAAAGACTTACTGGCCCGACATACGAAACAACACATGGCGAGTGATAAACTTTTTGAATGTGATGTATGCAAAAAGAAATTTCACAGAAGAGATAATTTACGGTAAGGATAATTTCAACTCGTTAGATACATTTATACCATTATGCTTTATTTATTGTTTATTGTATGCCAAATTTGGCTGATTGTGTTGGCATTATGTTATTTAATCTTTGTACCACCTATGTTATGTTGTACCCACAGTCTACAATAAAATGATTTGAATTTTTGAATTTATAAAATTTCATAAAAAAAACAGTTTTCTATGGAGATGGTCATTAATTCAGGAAAAATCTTAAATGTGCTATGTAGGACGTCGGTGGGATGTGAGGTAGCACGTGGCGCCAGCCATACATCGCCATCTGTTTAGCTGTAAGTTACAAATGTAATTGAATAAATAAATATAAATAAATAAATAAATCTGTTGGTAAAAACTAGGATTTTGTAATAAGCTATTTTAATTTATCATAGCTTGGTCAGGAATTTATAGTCAACGCATTCGCGATATATATATTTTTATATACTTTATAATAATAAAAAAACTTACTTTTATGAGTAAAATAACAACATGCAGTCAAATTAAGAACCTGCTCCTTTTCTGAAATCGAAATCGCTTGAAACTACTTTCCATCCATTAAACATTAATTAATACCCTCGTAAAGCGTACGTAAGGAATTAATATAAGTTCCGATCAGATAAACGAGTACATAACTACACATTTTCGTGAAATTTATGACATTAGCTTCTCAGGGTGCCTTATACTTTAACAATTAGGTCAGCCATAAAGTTTTAAGCGAATTTTAGCATATAGGTGCTTAATACGGTATTTGATGACAGCTAAAATGGATCTGTTAGTAACATGAAGATTCTATGATCATATTGGCATGTAGGTACGTCATTAAAATCAGTAGTCAAAATCCATCTTCTTTTTATATTTTGTTCAATTAAAAATAGTATAATGTCTGAAAGTTAGTGGTAGTTTATTTGGTTCCGAGTATTTTTTAATGTATGTTTAGTGGTTCTAACATTACAATTTATTTTCACAATAGTCAAATACCATATTATTTATTTCTAAAAAGGCTTGACGTGTAAAAACTTAATTGTTATTAAATTAACTTAATTGTAATTAAGTGGCCGCTGATTTGTAAACCGGTGTTTAATAACATAGACGATTTAAACAATGTTGATTATTACAGTTCCCACAAGCGAGTTCACGAAATCCATCGCGATAAGAGTGCCAGCAACAATTGCCTGTGTTTGTATTGTGGCCGTAGTTTCTCCAATTCATCAAACCTGATCGTTCACATGCGACGTCACACCGGCGAGAAACCTTACAAATGTGATTTTTGTGGCAAAGGTAATATGTTATCTTCACTTATCTAAATCTAATAAAAGGTACCGATGTTAAGGTGAATGATGTGTAAATAATCAGACACAGCTACATTAGGTACAACGAAGGTGGAATGGTAATCAGAAATGCATTTTATCTACCTAAGCATTTAGTTCATCGTTTTTGTAACTTTTGGATTCTTTCCGTATAAATAGATTTCCAAAGCTCTTTAAAATACGCATTTTAATTTTCGATGATCTCCCCGTTCGAATCAAATCTTTTTGCGGCACTAACGAAAATCTGCAAACCATTTGTGAATCATTTAGCAGCCTCTATAATGTTTGTCTAGTGATTTTTGTGTGCGTTATTCTATTCTCAAAAAATAAAAAGATGTATATTTGAACAAGAAACAAAGTTAATGTTTGCAAAAGTTATCTCGATTAGAATTAAACGGCGGAAAGTAAGCCACTATCAATTAGCAATATTTAATTTGTGAAAATAATACCCTGAATTCGATTTTTACAATACACCCCGCCCTCGTAATTGTAATAAGTATATTTTTTTAATGGTATACGACAGATTGCATGCATACATTTTCGGAAAGTAGGTCGGTAAAATAAACACGTCATTTATTGTCATCACTAATTTAAAATTCGTACTGCTTGCACATGACATACACTCGCATGCGTGACCTCAACTGTGATGCCTATACTTATTGTATGATCTATAAAATTCACACGTCATTTGCGGTAATTAACAAGTGGAAACTTGATGGCTGCATTGCAGGTTTCCCGAGGTCATCGGATCTCCAATGTCATAGACGGTCACATACGGGAGAGAAGCCATGTATCTGTATGGTTTGTGGAAAAGGTCAGTATATTTGTATAGATATACAATTATCTCTATTCTATAGTTCTATGTACAAGTGTTTCACTGGTGAAGAATATTGAATCTCTTGCTTTTTTTGATTTACGTACTTCTTTCTGGCAAGAGAACAGACATAGATAATAATAATAAACAATAAATATCGGACAAACTCACACAAATCGATCTAGTCCCAAATTAAGCTCAAGAAGGCTTGTGTTATGGGTACTAGACGCGAGAGAGATACTTATATACTTATATAAATAAATATATACTTAAATACATAGAACAACCATGACCCAAGCACAAATATTCGAGTTCATCATTTGCCCTGGCCGGGATTCGAACCCGGGACCGCCGGCTCAGTAGGCAGGTGTGTACAAACCGAGCCAAACGCGTCGTCTAAGATTACTTTTTATCATGGAACTATGCGCAATATCCAAAAGTGTATAAGTAATTAATTATTGTTTTATGCTTTTCACAGGATTCTCGCGTAGCAACAAATTGTCGCGTCACATGCGCGTGCACACTGGCCATAAACCGTACAAGTGCACTTACTGCGACAAAGCGTTTTCGCAGAGCAACGACCTGACTTTGCACGTTCGCCGGCACACCGGGGACAAACCTTACATCTGCGAAGTGTGCGGGGACAGATTTATTCAGGTAGGTGCTCCAAACACCTGAGAGAGGTACAACCAACGCCGGACTGGCCTATATTTTAGGTTAGTTACTGTATTATTTTATTAATTCTGGAATTAATAAAATTTCACCAATTTCGAACCTAAGTAACTAAAAAAACTATCACGGAAACGAGGAGCGGTGCAAACTGGACCGTGTTGGTTGAAAACGTCACATATGTATTTCTGCAAAAGATTTTTTACATGGTTGTGTTAAAATATAATGCTTGGTTTCAGGGAACGTCATTACATAACCATCGGCGCGCTCATGGACACTTTCCGGCGTCTTCTTCTGACTCTCACACCAATGTCCAAGGACTTACATATACGTCCATTACCCCACATGGCTAAGCAATTACTTGGAATCTCTAGTTGTATAAATAATAATACATGAAAGTTTACCTTCCGATATTTTGAAATAAATTATGCTAACATATTTTTATAGCTGTCCAATAACTTTATTTGATTGAATCAAGTCTCGAAATCTTTGACTATGTTCTTTCGTCCCTAAAGTGTTTAACCGACCGAAGTAGTAGTAATAGTAGATTGTTTTACAACTTTTACAAGGGATTAAAGCCACTAATTTCACTCGAGATTTTCCAGTCACTGCTCGAGATATATTTGTATAATAGTTCGAGATTGGTGCCGTTTATTCAGACTCCTATTCCGAGTTGATCATTCTACTACTTGCTCTTTATACTTTTCGAATATGAGTAAAGTAAAATAAGATATTATAATGGCAAAACATTTATTATAAAATAAAACATTATACTTAAAGTTAAATGTAAAATTAGATTTTTTAAAGGACATAGATAATAATTATATGATAGATGTTTCCAGGAATGTTTACTTTGAAGACAGTTTGTGTCTCTTGATTCCGTAAACGTCGGCGAATCTCTTGTTTCATCAACGGAAGAGAACGAGGTGTTAGTTATTATATTCTATATACCGTTCATACATCTCGATATGATTACTTTTTGATGTACCTGGACGAGGTTGATCGGAGCGTAAATTGATCGTTTTGGTGATTTTCGATCGACTTCTCTATAATATCCCTCTGCAACAGTGATCGACTTCCACCCCGTGCCTTTTGAGCAGGTTGTGATCAGACCCAGAGTCTGCTAAAGTGCAGCGGATGTTCTCCGAATACTGTCCCGTGTACAGTTCGTTATTTAAAGATATAAATACTTGTATAAAAAAATACGCATACTTATACATATGTAGGTACTATTAGCGGCTAACTGGTAATGCAAAATTTCCACTAGGTATTTATGGCGTGGCATACAAACTTAATGCAGGAGTAGCTAACCGTGTAGAAAACAAATATACATACAGTGAAACATTGAACGTCCTCCTTGCCTTTGTTGCCAAGAATAGACTATCAGGGGCTAATAGAAGTTTATGCAACTGTTATATAATAAAAGGTAAAACGCGAGTGTGGTTTTATGAAACAAGCCGAAGGCGAGTTTCATAATATGATCACACGAGTGTTTTAAGACCTAATTATGTACAGTTGCATCTTCTATGTCGTTACACTTGGCAGAGTGGTCTTGGCTGTCATTCCTTGTGTGGCAAGCCTAACCACACGGAGTCATTCTTCTCTCACAGCCGCGCGTCTGGTTCTCTCGTGCAGAGGGCAGCTTGTGGCCGATTTGATTTGGTCAGTCCACCTCATGGGAGACCTACCGCGTGGTCTATTACCGTCTACTTTGCCCTGAACCACTAGGCGCTCAATGGACAAAGCTGCATATACTACTTTATCTACACTACACCCATATTCATCATCATTATCATACACTTTCTTTTATGTAGATATAAAGTATTCGGTACCGCCAGTCAGTGCTAGGAGCTGGGAATATATGAGGTGACCTCACGCCGCGGCGGGCGTGGGTAGTTGCTCACCTTAACAGTAGTAGGTATCATATTTGATACTGTACTTTTATGAAATTACATCGCTGTTTGGTCGTGCCAAGTAATGTAGGTATAGTATCTGAAATTAGCATAGTAATTTAATAATATGTGTCTAGATAAAGAAAATTTTGACATCTCGAGCTTGGTCTTATTCATATTCTATCGGACTGTTTTTTTTTCAAAAATCTTTTAGCTTGTGAAGTGTTTCAAGTGAACATTGTGTCTTGTATTCAGCATCGAATATTGTACTGCACAGCGTAGACAGTTGTAATTTCGACAGGTCATTAGAAGTATTATATAATAAATACGGTTTCTGATGAAGATTTATTTTTGTTCTCAGTTCGCCACTTCATAAATTCGTCGAATGGTTTCAGTATCTTTTTGAGGAAAGATTATCCACCACAGTATTTTTCTCCTGATTTAAAGGAATTGAGCGTTAACTCCAAATCCGAATTACTAAAAAAAACATTTAATTAATTTATTAAGCTCAATACGTCGCATGGTAAACTCTAGAGGCCTTATACATCTTAATATTTTTTTTTTAATATTATGAATATTGATAATTTAAACCAACTTTTTAAAGTGAATAATACTTTTCCCTGTGTTCTATGTAGTAACATAGCTATTTCATGCTTCCATTGCATGCAGTCGAAAATAAGTTGATAAAACCAGTTTTCTGCGTGAATTTGGTCAATTTCGAGTAGATTTTGAAACAAAAAATATCAACGAAAAATTCAAATTGTAGGTTTCAAATATATACTTATAAATCACAATAGCCCTGTTCTAAGTAGTAATATTGATATTCTGTTAAGAAACATGTTAGATCATAAAGATAATTGTCGTTTATGTCGTCAATCGTCATTTATGAACGGATAAGGATCCTAGTATTGTATTTTGTTATGTAGTTGTCTTTTTTCTCGCTCCCTCTTGCGCGCGCATTGCGCATTACGCAACTATTACTGCCGGCATTTTTTTAAGGAGGTTGCTAGCGAATTAATGTTGATGTAAGTATGTTTGAAGCTAAGCCTTCTACTATTGAAACAAAAAAAAACTATTACAACACATCCGTTTTTACGAAATTTTAGACCAGTGTGTCTCTCTATATCTTTTCTTTATAGAAAAATAAGGCTTCCAGCCCAAAATGTTGATTGTCTGAAGTAAATAGTTGTTATGTGAACATTGTGAACATCGATTCGTCAGTCCATAATATTTTTTTGAGAAATTAGGTTCGGGTTGAGGATTTGGAAGGTTCTTATTCATTCTTTGCAGTAGGGGAAGTCTATCGTTATTCGTCAATCGTTGTTCTTTCCTGTAGTGGAGTCTGTAGTTAGGAACTAAACGCCTTGGTACATTTTTTGACAGCAGCGTAAGATCTAATAAAAGTAATTAATAATGCGATTTTATGTTCGAATATCTCAATTGGTTGCATTTTCTCAGCGATCGTATCGAAGGTTAACCCAATATTTCTGTAACCAGAACTACTGGCATTAGCTCTTCTTAATAGTTCGGTTGTACACATTAATTCCGACCTACACTATCAGTCTGATGTTTAATTATATAAAAAAAAATCTCGAAAAGAAAGATGATGATTGATGTTGATTCAACAACATACTGAAATTATATGAATAGAAATAGTACAATACGTGCCTATAATAAAAAACGAAAGAATTAAAGTGCTTTGAAATACGTGACTTCAAATTTACGCAAAGCATTGGATTGTTGTTTTTTTAATTTATCTAAAAGCTCATTTAAAATTGTTTTCAGAATCCTCGTAATTCAACAAAATAATAGGTACCTAATTGTAAAACAACCGTGTACTCAATCGTACTTCGGTCAAAATGCCAATGACGTCAAGGTATCGTAGTCATTTGTATGGAGCGTTTTCAGCGCTCCGTAGGAATCTCAAACTATAGTTTTTTTCAGACTCTTTGAGCACTCCGTAGTTAGTCGGATGGGACAAGTAGGTACATTTGATGCCAATAAAAAATAGAATCGATTGACGACTTCAAAAAAATAAATTTTCGTCATGCCTATTGTGCGGTTGCAGTTTTGTACTACTTGTTATATTGTTTTATATTACGTTATATACGTACATACTCTAACAAGGTCCAATACTTACTATGTCATCGAGTAAGTCGAGCTATTGGGGCATACCGTACGGTTCAGCAGGTATACTGGTTTTGTTATTTTAACCAGCGTCGGCCGATTACTGTAGCTTCTCAGTATTGTTTCCGTTTGGAAGGTTGATATCGTCGTAGGCTAAAATGTCATGTAATTGTCGATTGAAGTGATTCGGATAGCTTACACCAATACCAACAAAGTTTTTACCGTACCTACTTAGTTAAGATATGGAAACGAATGATTTGGGATCCTCTTATAGAAAATCACCTTCACATATTTCATGGCTTCAGAAAAAAATGCTTTCGCCGAAATGTTTTTGATATATCGTGATATATGTCGATAAACCCCATCCCATCGCGTCCTTTGTATAACGAAAATTAGGCATACAAAATAATTATATGGGTAACTTTCGGTACACTAACGAATCCATTAAAAGTACTGCAGAATCGCATACCCAATTTACGAATTCATTCATTCTTAAATTAGCCATGCAGTTGTGCAGCCCATGCATAGTACCTACTACTTATATCTGCTAGTTGGCGTCGATCACTTACTGTGGTCAACCCAGAAATGGCATTTACAACCTTTAGATTAGATTATATTAGGATTATTGCTTTAAAAAATCTACTACGAATAAAAAAATCGTGATGTAACTTGACCAAAGGGTCTAGCAGGCTAAGCTAACGAGAGTGTGTCCATGCTTAATATCTTGGATCTTGTTTTGTTTTCGAGTAATTCAGGATAATATAAAAACAGGGGTGTCATTTAAAGTGTCGTATTAGGTCTGATCAAGATAGAATAGGCTACAAAATGAATATATTCAACCAACACCATGTCCTTAGTGTCATACTTTCTAGCGGTGACATGGTATCGTACGAAATTCAAATTCATATCATACTACACGTACTTACGAGAAAACAGTGATCAATCTGTCACCGCTAGGAACCATACTTTCTGGCGGTGTCTTACTTTCTTGGTATAGTACGAAATTCTAACTCATATCAAAAAAATGTATGAAATTGTCCGCTAGTCAAAAAAATATGTACTACACGTACTTACGAGAAAACAGTGATCAATGTGTCACCGCTAGGAAGCATACTTTCTGGCGGTGTCATACTTTCTTGGCGTCGTACGGAATTCAAACTCATATCAAAAAAATGTACGAAAAATTTACAAAATTGTACGCTAGTTAAAAAAATATGTACTACACGTACTTACGAGAAAACAGTGATCAATCTGTCACCGCTAGGAAGGATACGTTCTGGCGGGCGCTATATCTATTTCATTATGTAACAGTCTAATTTTCATCTTTCTTGTGAATTAGAAAATATGTACGTTAAGTGTACGTTCAGATTCTAAAGCATTTTTTAGTTATATCGATCTCATAGTTATTTTAATTCGATAGTAAAAAAAAACACATATTGATGGAACATGATTTATTAACGTGTTTGATCAATTATGTACATTAATAAGTGACATGTAATTCTTGTGATTGTAAAACGTGATATTGTTTTGGCCATGCCATCAAATATCTGCCAGTTGCCGTTAAATTTGCAAAGTGCCCGGTAATGTCCATCTCCACCTGGTATATACTCGATTACAGATATTAATTTGTATGATTTGTTTCGTAAAGTTATTCCGCTTGGGATGTCTTTTATCTGTAAGGTTTCATCTAGTACATTTTTTTTTTGTTTAATCTGATGTTTCAGATTTTATCGTAACATTGCCTTGGCATGAATTATTTTAGCAAGGTGAGATTTTAGACCAGTCTCTGTCTCTATATCTTTTCTTTATAGAAAAATAAGGCTTCCAGCCCAAAATGTTGATTGTTTGAAGTAAATAGTTGTTATGTGAACATTGTGAACATTGTGAACATCGATTCGTCAGTCCATAATATTTTTTTGAGAAATTAGGTTCGGGTTGAGGATTTGGAAGGTTCTTATTCATTCTTTGCAGTAGGGGAAGTCTATCGTTATTCGTCAATCGTTGTTCTTTCCTGTAGTGGAGTCTGTAGTTAGGAACTAAACGCCATGGCAAGGACCATATACCCGGGACTTATGTTCTCATACAAGAAAACGTAACTCTGAAAAAGCTCAAAATTCGGTATAAAAACTAGATGGCGCTGCTTCGTAGCCTGGAAGTGACAAAAATGATATTTTTTACCAATATTTATAAGTGATTTTTGATTTTTGAAAATCAAACGCGTTACTGCTTTGTTTTAATACGATAATATAACTTAAATACACAATTTTTAAGGATTTCATTTTTTAGTCTTCAACAACGTGGTTTGATCGTATTAAAATAGATGGCACTACCTCTGGATAGCTCAAGGTTGCTTGCGGGCTCGCCAATTTTTGCTACACAAAATAGCTAGATGGCGTTGGTGCACTGATGTAATGGACAAAATAAGTTACGCCCGAATTGTCAAGCGACATTTCCCACTAACAAACAGTCAGTAACGTAATATTTGTTAGATAAGTTTTGTACAGTCAAGGAATTTCATTTCCTACCCATTTCGTTAAAATGTCGTTAGACATTCGCAATGCATTAAGGCCGAAAATTATATTTCAATTGAAATGTCAATATTATTATTTGTCACTTCATTTTACAAAAAACCTCCTCGCGAAAGGTTATCATTTGCTTTTAATTTCTAATTAGGAACATATGTCAGTGTCAATCGAGAAAATCGTAAAATAATTTTCAGCAACGTTATTAATTTGAAAAATAAAATGCTTGCCGCTAACCGTGAACTATTAAAAGATAATGATAATGACTGAAAACAATGAAGAGCTCAAAGAGTGGAGTTACACCAGGAAGGAATACGGATTTATGAGATCACACGTCGGTTAAATGCTAGCAGGGACACAGTTTGACGTTGGGTACGGCGATATAATGCTGAAGGAAACCTTATTGATCTACTGCAAAGCAAAGTAACCATTGCATCGTCCGCTTGCCATGGACCAAGACCAACGCCGACGACAAAATGGCTTTACGCCAACGGGACGATTTGCGGAAATGTTTGACATTTACCCTAGAACAATTAGGAATTGCCTACATGCAGGCGGCCTGCGAAAATATATTCGTTCGTTTTGTTTTTGTTAAAAGTAATATAAAGAAAACGTTTATAAAATTGTGGTTTTATTGAATTATCACTGTCGTTAGTTCTGTTAGTTTTTGTATAGATAAATTTCGGGTGCCTGTCGTATCGCATAATGTTTTTTGTCCTAAAAATGTTTGGCCGAGAATGTTTGGCATACTGTTGAATGGCATACTACTCGTTTGTCCTACTATTTTCAGATGATGTGCGTATCGAAAGTTTCGATTCGAAACGTGATACCTACCTGAAGGGCTACTCCGATGTTGGAAATTTTACTGTCGTATAGTGCTATTCCATTCACTAAAATATTCTTTGACAGATGATCGAGAAGGATGGCGCTATTCGACAGTCAAATTTTGAACATCGGGGTAGCCCTTCTGGCATCACTGGTTTGACATGTCTTGCCAGATGGGTGTGTGATGTCGTCAAATCAAATGTCATTGTTTCAAATTTGTAAAATTGTATGTATTTTATTCGTGAAATTACGCGATTAATCGAATTTTGCGGTTACGTGTTTCCATATCAGAATTTATTGTTTTTTTACAAAGAATAGTTTGGTATGCGTTTCGTGAAGGTCTATTATTAAATTGTTATTATATTGATTAGTTTACGTCAAAACGATGACATGTAGGGAATTGTTGCAACTACAATGATTTGCTCTCCATACAAATTTTAATCCCGTTTTTCGTCCCTAAAAGGGATAAAACTTGGTATAAATGATAGCCTATTCTTTTCTGATATATAAGGTAGGTACATAACTGGAAAGTTTCATCATAATACGTCCAGTAGTTTTTGAGATTAAGTGAAACGTACATACATACATCCATCCAAACTTTCACGTTTATAATATTATTAGGATTAGGATTAGGATGTAAGTAATTTTTATGTTTAAATAAAACATACACAAATAGTGAAATGAGACGAAACGGAACGTAGTAAACAAACATCGCACCTAACGTCATCTATTCACTTTTTACTGTATCACTTGGAAGTTGGAATGTCGTTGAACGCTTGACGACTGTGTTACTTCACGCTTGCGCGTACCGTACGGTAGAGATTGAAAAATGACGACTTTTGAATGAATTGAGACCCTTAGCGGCATCTAGCGACGTAGAACGATAGTAACTAACGGAGTACGGTGCGTAGTATGAAGAATAGCGGTCCCGTGTATATGGTCCTTGGCCATGGTAAATTTTTTGACAGCAGCGTAAGATCTAATAAAAGTAATTAATAATACGATTTTATGTTCGAATATCTCAATTGGTTGCATTTTCGCAGCGAAGGTATCGAAGGTTAACCCACTATTTCTGTAACAAGAATTACTGGCATTAACTCTTCTTAATAGTTCGGTTGTACACATTAATTCCGACCTACACTATCAGTCTAATGTTTAGTTATATAAAAAAATCTCGAAGAGAAGGATGGTGATTGATGTTGATTCAACAACATACTGAAATTATATGAATAAAAATAGTACAATACGTACCTATAATAAAAAACGAAAGAATTAAAGTGCTTTGAAATACGTGACTTCAAATTTACGCAAAGCATTGGATTGTTGTTTTTTTAATTTAACTATAAGCTCATTTAAAATTGTTTTCAGAATCCTCGTAATTCAACAAAATAATAGGCAATTGTAAAACAACCGTGTACTCAATCGTACTTCGGTCAAAATGCCAATGACGTCAAGGTATCGTAGTCATTTGTATGGAGCGTTTTCAGCGCTCCGTAGGAATCTCAAACTATAGTTTTTTTCAGACTCTTTGAGCACTCCGTAGTTAGTCGGATGGGACAAGTAGGTACATTTGATCCCAATAAAAAATAGAATCGATTGACGACTTCAAAAAAATAAATTTTCGTCATGCCTATTGTGCGGTTGCAGTTTTGTACCACTTGTTATATAGTTTTATATTACGTTATATACGTACATACTCTAACAAGGTCCAATACTTACTATGTCATCGAGTAAGTCGAGCTTACAACTTGCTTTTGCTTTTGCTATTAACTTGCTGTGAAAGTTTATTAGCTAAACTTACATTTTTAAGCGACTACCAAAAAATGAGGAGGTTCTGTGTTTCACTGTATGTACCTATTACTTTTTTATTTTTATGTATTTTCACCGATATCTCCGCCAATGATTCAGGTATTTGCGTCTGGTAGTCAACATCTCATTATCACAGCCCGGTTTGACACGAGAAATCATGTGATGACGTCTCAATAGTGCGAAGACAATCCATACTAATATTATAAATGCGAAAGTGTGTCTGTCTGTCTGTCTGTCTGTCTGTCTGTTACTTCTTCACGCTTAAACCGCTGAATCGAGTTTGATGAAATTTGGCATGGAGATAGTTTGAGACCCGGGAAAGGACATAGGATACTTTTCATCCCGAATAAATTTAGTGTTCCCGTGGAATGAGCGGGTAACACCGCGGGGCACAGCTAGTATTTTATAAGTCGATGGCGATAAAAAACACGATTTACTGTATCATCGTTATAAAATTCAGAAATATTTTAGTTGTACACTAAATTAAAATGAACTGTTTGTATTTTCAATATTTGATATAATTTTAGTAATATACTTACATTTATATTTTTTTCTAAATTTTCCGATTTGAACTCCTTCGCCTTGGTGATCTTTATTGTGAATAACTACCTTGAGGATTTAAACGTAATCTTATTATGTGCACTTACAACTCTTGGATACATTATTGTTTATCCACTTTAAATCGCTTAAAATATTTATATCGTATCGTTCATTGCACGTTATATTTTCAAAATATACATTGATTCCCTATTAGGGAATAATTGTATGACTCGCTTGATTTTTGGTAATTATGTATGACAATAGCAAGCCGCGTTTATCCATGTTCCTTATCTTATTATAGTTGGCTGTGGTGGTAAAGGAACAGTTGGTTACATTTGACGAAATGTTCTTATTGTTTTAGGCGATTTAAGGAATACCTTAATTGTGTAAGCGATTAAATTATAAATAACAGAGGGAAATAGTAATCGCACTTGTTCAGCCACCCTATTTACGCCGTGAGCCAGACATGTAACATGCACTAAATTGGGAAAATATCTTTTCAAGTTCCTTCCCGCCTTTAGCATGTAGGGTACACGCCATCCGTAAGGAGTAACAAGACTTGGTCGGGTTTGTTATGGGCTTTCCCCCATAATTTCTGCCTATGCTGAACTGATATGGATCCTTAACGGTTAGAAGTTAAGGTATAATTCAAACGAGATGCATGCCAACAAGACCTCTCCGATCACCCCGCTCTATGTATTTTATTTAAATCACTAAAGAGCACATAAAAGCAATTTTTTTAACATAAAATAACCGAATTCAAAATAAACTTAATAGCAAAAAATAACCCGTTCATATACCCACAGATAACATTTATCTATAGGTAGGTACGTGAACGGGTTATTTTTAGCTTTTCAGTTTATTTTGATGGATGGTTCTTTCTTGTATTTTTTTAAATTAATAACATGTGTCCGCTCGAAAGTCCGAGTTACTAAGCGCTAGAGACTTCACTACTAATTTAGGAAGAAATTTTAGCTGTCCGAATATTCTAAAAACGCCAGTACGTTTTCATACGTTTCGTTAAAGCAGTTGGTATAGCCTAGCAAGCGTCGGTCTGACCCGGGGCTAATGGCGCTACAAACAGCTTTCATATGGCAATAATGTGTATACGTCATATAGTCTCCAGCGGTGTACGGCAGAATCTGTTTTCGGCAGAATCTTGATTGGACAAAATCTGCTTTAGACAGAATCGTCTAATGGAAAAAAATGTACACTCAAATGAAAAACATGTTGTCATGTAAAGGATTTTAATATTCCATTGTAACTAACCTCAAGATATTTACAAACAACAAATGGATTATTGGGATAAAAATTATTAATTAACATTTAGTCAATTATTCTGTACGCTTCCCAACAGCGAGTCGTCTTAAACAATCTAATATAGTAAAGTCACCATCTAATAAACCTGCTAATATTTTTTCAATTTTTTCGTTTTTTCTCGTGACTGTTAATCTTCGTGACTGTTGTTTGTGGCGAGTTTCAAATCTATTTTTTTTTTCTTGAAATATGGCCTTTTTTCCCCATAATTTTATGAAATTATATATAGAAGGTTTGCGGGGAATCCTTGAATTAATTCTTCTGTACCATCCTTCGACAGCATTCGTGGTTCTAAATTTTTCGTTATGAAAGCTAAAAATATCGGATGTGATTTTTTCCGTCCATTGCTTTTGGAAATAATCGTTAAATTTAATAAAGTTCTCAGTTTCGGGTCCTAAATAGAACAGGTCGAAATAGCCTTCCGGAATCATATTGGGGGGGAAGTAATGCTAGTTGAGTATATAAAAGTGTCATATTAATTTTCTCCGTATCTACATTTACGGTAACTTTTTCAAAACCAATTTGCTTGCTCATTTTCCACACGGCATTTTTGAAGTGGTAATAACAACCACTAATTTTAGCTCTAGGGAATACGTTTTTGAAAGCATTTATAGTTGCCATTTCAAAATCACAGTTGTATTCATCAACCGTTACTCAAAATTGTTCTTTAAAAATCTTAATAGTCTTTCGTAAGTAGCTTGGTTTTTGTTAGTTAACAGGGCATAAATCATTGGTATGAAATTTACTGTATCGTCATTTCGGGACATATCAATATGAAAGGTGTGTATTATTGATAGAATAATCTAGGAACCACCCTAAAAGTTCCGTCACCATAAAATTTATTATACCTTTTAAAGTATGTTTTTGCTAATGGAGTTCCAAAAATTAATATTTTTTCATCGGCTCCGTAATCATAAGGCTTGTTCACGAAAAAAAGTAGCCACAGATAAATACAAATAAATCGTGTATTTCTCGCAACATTTCAAACAAACAAAATTAAATCTGTACCCTATTATTAGAAAAACTAAATAATATATAAAATGTTAATGAAACCTTAAGACTGAACTAACTGCTTGACCTTTTTTCGAAGTCCTGCCATTAGTATACGAATTGAACTAGAAGTGAACTGGCGAGCAGCTGCGTTCCATATCTTTCTGAAGTCAGCTTCACTCTCGGCTACTGCACCTTTTTTGAGCAGGTATCTCTTAATGTTTGCCCAATACCTTTCAATCAGGCGAAGTTCTGGGCAATTTAGTGGGCTCATTCTTTTCGGAACATAATTGATACTTTCCTTATCAAGGAACTTTAAGGTGTCCTTAGCGTAATGAGGAGAAGCTAAATCTAGCCAAAATATTGCGGAATGTCCTTGTTTCCGATACAAGGGCAGAATTTGCTTCTTAAGACACTACTTTTGGTAGACATCGCCGCCGATTGTACCCCTATGGGTACAATAGTGAAAAAGCTGGAACTTTTAAGCCCACATGAGCTAATTGCTTGCCATACGAGAATTTTTTGGAGCGAATTTTTCAAATGCCACGCACTTATACTCTTCTGGAATATCCTTGCCAGCCTCACACGTATAAAACTCGGGTCCCGGTAACGTTCTCATGTCTTTTTTAACGCATGTTTCATCATCCATGAGTATGCATATGTTTCGATTTTTTATTAAAAACTTGTTGAACTTGTTCCGCTCTTTCAAGCAGGGCAGCACCTTTTTTTCGGGATTTTCTGTTCTTCCTAGTCTGTAAATTATTTCTCTTTTTTGCGTTATGCACGTTCCCAACCGCAGTTTTCAACTTTTTTGCTACATCTCGCGTAGACGCCGATGGATTTTGACGAAGCGACGCAACTATTGCCTCGTCCAATTTCGGTTTAACGCAGCCTTTTCTGCGAACTTGACCTGGCAGACCATCTAGTGTATTAAATTCCCAAAACTTTTGTATAATTTTTCATACACCATCTTTAGATATCTTATGTCTTTTTGCGAGTTGGCGCATGGATATGCCATTTTCTGCACGATAAGATACTATAATTAATTTACAAATATTTTCATTTATCCTCGGTATCTTGATTCTATCAAGTCAATGACATCCAATATGGCATGGCATAGGCATGTATTTTTCTTAAACCAGACATTAACTATATTGAACTATGACATGAAAACAAATCAAACACTATCTATATAATTATGTAACCCCGAATTTACGTGGCTACTTTATTTCGTGAACAAGCCTTACAAAAAAAAGTTTTTCACGAGTTCGTCTGGTAGTCTTACTTAGATGTGTCAGACTATTGCACGTTAGTTTATCCAAATGCAAAAAGTTCTTCGTGGCGTTATTTAGCATGTCCTTTTTTGACTCATATGTAGATATATTTTCAACATGCAAATTGTGTAGGGTGTTGTGCATGAAGTCTTCAAATACTTTATGTATAGGATCCAAATTTACGCATACCTGTTTTTTTGCACTCATCCATAATTTCATCAACTTTGTTACGAATTGTGTCAGGAATGCAAGAATGTTTCGCCTTTCTCAAAATTCGGTTTTGGGAATCTAATGTGATTGAAGTGTTGCACTCAGTTTTATTCAAACATCGCCAGTTTTTTGTGCCGGACTGGTTTATCATGATAAAATTATATCGATGACCAGCATGAAGGGAGTACTGGCTTACCTCTCTTACTTTTAATAAATTTTAAATGTTGACTGGGACTCGAGCCAGCTAAATCCATTTTAGTTTATTATATTTCACAGAAGATCAATCGTACACAATAAAATTGGCAATTCTGTAGCAATGCCAGCCGTATTATTTTATCTGTCATTGATAAGAAGAGGTCATTATCGATGATAAACAAAAGAGGTCTCATGCACTTGCACTTCAGTAAGTGGTGCATTATATACAATAATAAAAAGGATATACCTACCCATTACCATACATCTAATCCCAGTCATTATTTCATATTTTGTGGACCTGTACATCTGCCGTAAAATGATTCTGGCCAAAGCCGAATCTGTCCAATCAAGATTCTGCCGAAATAGATTCTGCCGTTCACCTCACCGCTGGAGACGTCATATATTTGCTTTATTAATCGTCAATTGCTATTTGTCATTAGCCAAATTCAAAGCATTGTTTACCGGAATGCTGCTCAATCCTTCGTTCTTCTTGCGAAATAAATACTGAATCTTATTGAAAAAATCTTGATCACTGTGGATAGTTTTGCCTTTATTATACAAAATATACTTGAAATTTGCGGAATATTTAGTCATGTTTCCTCTTTGTGTGCATCAGTGACATTCACCAGTGACTTTCAACGTCAGTTACCAGAAATTTGCCGTTGCCAGTAAAATAAATTAGTACCACTAAAAATCCGCAATATGGCGAGGGTTGTAAAACCCCCTGTGGGGCTATACCTTCGTACCTGGATTACAACTTGCGCATAATGCGGTGCAAAAGTTTCGATTCACTAGCATTAACTTCTATACCTTAAAACGAAAAAAGCTTGCGTGTAATAAATTGAACCTTTATTGACAATTTAATTTTATTGAAATAAAATGCAATAAACTTATTACTGATAGAGGGCTACTAGGATACGGGATAGAAGTAATAAAACATTTTTATCAAATTAGTTAGAAAAACACACTTTAATTTATGATACGGATTATTTTAAATGAGAGTTTAACCCTACTCTCATTTCAAACATTTCGTCAGACAATCTGTGGGATTTTGGTAACAACTATGATTAGTTGCGTAAGAAAAAAGTCGTTCATTTATTCATTCATTTATTCATTGATTGCATCCATGGTACAAAGATATTGTCACATATGAATACAGTTTCTCATGGGCCCTGATAGGGCGTAGCAATTATACATTACCTATAGTGTAAGATAATACAATTTATAACACATTACATTTTCAAATATTCAATTATTACATAGACAATATTTAAAACCATTACATTTTCAACAAAAAAAAAAAACAATTAATTCAATTATGACATAGTTATTCGTGTAATTCAATTTGATTATCTATCGATTTTATTTATAATTATAACATATAAATTAATTAATTAAATAGAAATAAAAATTAAATATTTTATGAGCTTGCGTCATCAAAAAAATCTTGCAGGGTGTAATACCATTTCTTTATAAGAAAGTCCTTCATCCGTCTATTGAACTGCTGTTCTGTTGTTTGTTCATTTATATCTTCGCTTATTTTATTATAAATTTTTATTGCCATCGCATTTGGGCTGGTTTTGTGTAGTTTAAGTCTGGATCTCGTGGTTGATGCCAAATTGTTTTTATACCTAGTTTCAAAACGCCGTGGTCGATTATTCAATTTCGAAAAAAATTGTGGATAATTTCTAACAAATTTACAAATTTCTAGAATATAGATCGAAGTCAGTGTCAGAATTTCGTATTCGACGAAATACGGTTTACAGCTATCCATATTTTTTATGTTCGCCAATATCCGTATGCACTTTTTCTGGAGAATAAATAGGTCGTTGATATCTGTGCTATTGCCCCAAAGGATAATACCATGTTTAGCCATGAATAAGCGTAAGCGTAATACGCGTTTAAGGCGCATCGAAAGTTTGTAGACTTTTTTAATTCCCTTAACGCGTATAGGAATTTTGAAAGCTTATTTTTAATTTTTTGGCTGTGTGGCTTCCAAATAATATGTGTGTCAATGTACAATCCGAGAAGGGTAAAAGTGTCTACACATTCTAGTTTTGATCCGTTAAAACAATTTCCAACGTTCAACAGGTCCTGAAGATGGCATAAATGTATTATATATTTTTTTATATTCATGAGTTCAGGGTGTCGGCGTAACATCGACTTGTTTTTATCTTCATCGCTCAGAAAGTTTGCAAGTAAAGCATAGTTCATATAGAATTGGAACACGATGGAAGGCATATATTTTTTTAATAAAAAGAAAAACAAGGTTTTTAATTAAACAATATAAAAGATGATATATTCATTTTTAGCGTGTCATATAAATTTCAATCATTTACTACATTCATGCACAAAATTACGGACTCTTCTGGAAATTGTGTTCATCGTCCTCTGAACAAGACCTCCGTCCACCTTTTTTGCCTGTTGATTCCATGAGGACCGCACCGAGTTGATGTCTTGGACTATTTTGCCAGTTTTATTTAATTTTCCTTTCATTATTGCCCAGTAGATTTCAATTGGTCGAAACTGGGGACAATTGGGTGGGTTCACCTCATTTGGTATGAAATCAATGTGATTTGCAGCATACCACTTCAAAACCTTTTTTTAATATTGGCAGCTAGCCATACCGGTCCAAAATTTGACTGGACCATTGTGGCTTCGAATGAAAGGCAAAATTCGTCTCTGCAGGCACTCTTTCTCTTAAACATCTGATGTCGTTGATGGCGCAGTGACAAAAACTTTAGTCTTAAGACCGTAACTACATATACCCTGCCAAATCGTATGTTTTTTTGAAAATTTCTCGAGTTTGTGAAACGTGTATTTTTCGTCAACATTCCCTCTAGCGTCGGCTTTGTAAAACTTAGAACCTGGTAGTTGGTTAAAGACGCTTTACGTATGTGTCATGATCCAACAAGAGGCAGCCTTTGAATTTAGTTAGAACTTTGTCATACAGCAGACGAGCTCGTGTTTTAGCTTTTTTGTTCTGTTTGACGGTTCGATTTGGCTGCTTAATTGCTCTATAGCTCTTATACCCTGCTCGAAGGGGTATCCGTCTCATAGAACTGCGTTTTTTTTTTTTTTCGAGCTACTGTGCCACTGACCTTAAAACCTTCTTCCCCAAAGTTTTATCCGTTGTACCAGACCATCGGTTGATTTGAGACTTTCTATCAAAGGCCAGAGAATCCTTGTATTTTTTTATGACCCTACAAACAGTAGTTTTCGGGAAATTTAACGATTTAGCAATCATTGACACAGACCAAGAGGGATTTTCCGTGTATTTGTTCACAATACTTTTTCGTCTTTCAACTTCCATCACCAATAACTTATAAACGCAAAAAGTCGGATCAACCGAATTTCTAGCATCGAGTCTTCAACATAACAACATTAAGTTGTGATTGCCAGTTTTTTATATGTTGAACCATATTTTTATTTTATTTTATGATAAACGTGTGCCAGTTCTAAGTGAACTATGCTTTAATATATCTGACCGTGTCGAACTAAGGGTAGACCCGTTTGTTTCAAAGTAAAAGAATGCGTCTTCATTCGTTTTTTAGCTCGTGGTCGTGGTTCTTCTCGCCTATCATGGTGATCATGTACTTCATTTGCATTTTTTTGTTTAAATAGAGTTTTTAGCCTGCGATTGTGTTGGTGATTGCGATTGTGGCAGTGAACCATTTGTCCTAAAATCGCGGATAGGACAATGCTGCAATTGCGGCTGTAGTTCCAGTTCGCGTTTATAAGTCAAAGAAGTCAGAAAACCTCTCTTCGACACTTGTTAAATATTTTGTGGCTAGAGCTTGACAATACATGAAGTTTTCATTTCCCAATTTTGAGAATACGGTTAGTCGTTTACATATTACAGTACGTTCAAGTAATTTAATTTCTGCGCTACTTCGTACCTTGCCACAGTGACAATAATCATCAAACAACAAATTATCTAGATATTTTCCGGTTTATGGAAATCTCGCCAACATTGGCCTACGCAGAGATACACTCTGCATTCACTACAAACGACATTAGTTTTAGTGGTTGTTTTTTGAGCAGCACACCGGACACAGCGTATCCTTTTATAACGCTCTTGCTTAGCAGTCCTCTCTCCAGTAACTGTGCTCGAGATAATGGTCTAAGGTTTTATTTAACCGAGCACAGGGATTAGGGATGACATTAGCGACGACGCGTCGGTGCCAAATTGCTTTATGAGTTCTTCTGCTAGCTGATAACGGAATTGTCTGAGTGAGCTTTTTACGTTGGCCAATGTTGTATTTATAAATGATGTAAGAATTTAAAATGGATATATTACGGCAACGTCGAAAGACTTTGAGATACCATTTCAAACCACGTTCTCTTTCTATTAGATACGACGAAAGCTGTTAGTCCTTGGAAATATATTTATTTTAGTACTCGATGACTATGGGGTTCATAACCGCTTGGTTAGCCCGCCGACCCTCTTCTACATTGGCGTTGTGGTAAGTCGACACTGAGGTGATCTTTCCAAGACGTCACTGACACGTCACCACTGTTCCTCGAGGAACCCATTTTTCGTTGAAGCCTTTGATGTCCAATTACGTCGGTCCTCCTTGATTTAAAAAGTCAATTTGACAGAATTATAGAAGTTGTCTATGAGCAGGTTGTAACCCTTCCCTAAATATTCAGTGAAAACTTTTAAAACGATTTTGGCAGTGGCATTGGTGAAAACAAAAAATTGTGAAGGTATGCGGAGTGAAATTTAAACAAAGTTCAATATTGTTTTAAATAAATAGAACACGATTCTTTTTTTAAATAATTATGTTTTAATAATAATGTACCTATATGTCAATGTTTAATTTAAAAAATCCCGGAAAAAGACCTAGAGGGAGACCTAAGACCACCTGGACAAATGTGTTGCTGACAGACATAAAAGAATGCGATGTTTCCGAAGACGATATCAGGGATAGGGCGAAGTGGAGGAGGAAGATAAGGAAGGCTGACCCCACCACCATGTGGGATACATAGTCGGGAAGAGAGAGTTTAGTCCCATGCGAGATGCTTTACGGAAGTTCTGTGGTACTTTCTCCATCGCTGTCGAAAACACAGATGTCAGTATTTTATTCAACTCCAATTTTATTTTTCGAATCAAACTCTGTACACTTTTTGAGACGAAAATTATTGCAATATAATACCTCTCCTTGCCTATATCGCCTCTTTAGATTTGCCAAAAATCTTCAATAGGGCGAAGTTGCGGAACATTAGGTGGATTTGATGTCTTCGGTACGTATGGGATGTTTAACTCCGCCATTTTTCCAAGGGTTTTTTTGGAATAATGGCTTGACGCTAAGTCTGGCCAAAACACTAACCTACATTTTCTCCTCTATGACTCTTATTTATGAAATCCCGCACTAAAGGCAAACAGCGCTCTATGTAGCGATCGGCGGTCACAGAAAAACCTGACTCAAAGAATACAGGCTTAGACATTCCGCGTCGACTGATGGCAAACCATAGCAAAACTTTTTTAGGAAACTGTATGCTCAATACTTCACGTTTTCATCGGTTGGACCATTGGTGTTCTCAAAATAGTAATTGCCTTGCCACTCGTTTCCATCTAACGTAAAATATGACTCGTCATCCATAACGCAAGTGACATTGCTTTATAGCGGAAAATATTTCTTTGACCGATTTACGCAGCCGTACTTTCTGTGTGATTTCTTGGTTTTCAGAGACAGTGGGCTTAACTTTTCTTCACCGCTTATCGAAGCCCATGTCTTTAAGATATTTTTTAACAGTTTTGCCGTCAGACTTAAATTTTCTTCCGAGCCCGAGCTCTCTAAGATTTTGCGACACGGCCAACCATAATTTTCTTTAATCGAGCTCTCTCAGAAAACTTGCTCAAGCTGGAATAGTTTCCAGAACCAGGCTTTCTACCTGTGGTTTTCTGCAAGGCAAACAGACGACAACATATTGTAAAAGGTGCTCCGACTCTCACCCGTTTGCACAAAATGTTCCACTACCTTTGATTTCGGCTATAGGGGATGTGTACTGTAGAAATTACGTACTGTTTGACGACGGCGTTCTTGTTGATTTATCATAATTACAAAATCAACCACCCAATCTTTACGAAACTTACCAAACAGATTGACAAATATATTGCCTTAACATTGACAGACACATATTTTTTATTCAGATTTTTGTTTTTTATATGTTATATACAAACTTTGTCCAAATTTCACTCCGCATACATTAGTTGTGTCTTTCCCTGTATACTAAACTATTTATTTGAATTTTTCATTAAGGTAATCGATTATGGATTTCACCTTTGCTAATTTCCTTTCTGGTCCGCGACTAGTTATAATAGAATTGTCTCAAAAGTGCATAAACTTCAACAAGAGTAAGAATCGGTTCTTAGACATAGGTAATCGTTCTAAACGTTGACATGCCTATTATCCCTATAGCCCACGTAAACATAGAGCCATCAGTATTATCACTGCTACTAATCTGTAGAGTTCTGATACTCATATCTCCACCCATTCGTTTATTCGGGAGGAATTTGGTGCCAAGTGTACCGGTTTGTTTCTTTTGCGATAGATTCCATTAAGGTGTGGTCCCATAATTGAGTGAACACGCCAATTGGACTCGTTACCTCAATTTTGGGACCAATAAACTCTTAGAAGTCCTCCGGGACGCCGGTGAATGTGCTGTAGTCATCCTACCTGATGTATTCCTCGTCCATCTCGATATCCTTGATCTCCTCGGTTTCCTCGTTGCCCTCTTCGAGAATTTGACAGAATTGATCTTCCGTCAACTCTTCTTCGTCGTCCACTTCGCTCCCCGAATCTACAGCGAGGCTTTCGGCGAGAGGAGCCTCGAGAACATCGTCATCCTACAAATATTTAATTGCATGCCACACCTCAACCACTAGTCCTTGTCTAACGCGGTCAGCATTTTGGGGACCCAACGGGAACTGACCTTAGACATGTTCAAATAGCCATGAATTATTTCATTTACCCGTTCCTTACTAATGCCCACGTCTCTAGCTATTTCCCACTGTTTCACTTGTCGGTCTTCAAGAATTATATTTCTCACCTTGGAAACATTTTCATCAGTAATGGCAGAAATTGGTCATCCACTACGAGGATCGTCTTCTAGGCGCCCCGGTTTAAACTGCCTAGACCAAACTCTGAAATCTGAAGGACACGAATCACGGGCAACATACGTTGTTTTATATATCTGCGAAGGCGTAGTTCCCTCTTTAGTGACAAATTTAATCATTGAACGTTGTTCAAATAATTTTTCTTTTGCAAGCATTCGAGTGCCAAAAACAAATGAGGAGCAACTGACAAATAAAAGTTTGAAATTTGCAAAAAAAATTACAAAAAATACGAATTCATAGCGGTCAGTATTTTTAAAATTATTTATAGGCTAGGTAGATTACTTTTCAGCCACCCCTTGTAGTTAAGACCGTCTTGTTTTTTTGCCTAATTTCCATTCCATAACATCAGGATTTTGGGTTCATATCTTACATCTATTAATAGAAAAACTAATTTGCATTCATTTATTAACGCTTGTATAGTAGTTACGTCGGTGCAATCTGTTCCTGGAAGAAAACAAAAAGATGCAAGGGTATTAGCATTTATTACTATGCATTTCACGTGGGTATCGTAACTGTATCGAGTTTTATGAAAGCTATGGAACTTTGACTTTTTATGAAGAGACGTTAGCTTCCATATAACGCAATTCCCGCACGTCTAGTATAACTTTGACACGCGACTCTTTATCCCGCGACAAATACTATTTGTCACTTTTCCTCCAATATCGTGCGAGTAAGGCAGGTGACGCTGAGACGCGCGACAAGGGACGCCGCGGCAAGATATGCTAGCCCCGCAGGTAATTGGTAAGCTTATGGCCAGCCATCAAACGTCGAATACCAAACTCTTGGCGAAGGGGTTCGTTCGAGGTTGGCATCTCTATTAGGTTAAATACTAAAAAAATTGGGCAAGTGCGAGCCCGACTCGCGCATGAAGGGTTCCGTACCTATACATATATATAATCTATAACAAGTTTGTTGTATGGGAGCCCCCCTTAAATATTTATTTTATTTTATTTTTAGTATTTGTTGTTATAGCGGCAATAGAAATACATCATCTGTGAAAATTTCAACTGTCTAGCTATCACCGTTGTTGAGATACAGCCTGGTGACAGACGGACGGACGGACGGACGGACGGACGGACAGCGAAGTCTCGGTAATAGGGTCCCGTTTTTACCCTTTGGGTACGGAACCCTAAAAAGGGATAGTTATATTTTATGGAAGAATTTATTTCCAGCAAGCTGGAAATCGTTTTATTACCTTCATTTGGTGCTAAATGCATGTGATTCGTGTGATTCGAGTTTACGCAATAACAGGTGTCCGGAATTTTTGCTCTTTAATCAGTTTTTTTCTTTGTAGCACGCAAACTGCACGACTAGCTGAAATAGGCTAGTTGACCCAGTTTCGAAATATATTGGAAATGGTTAATAATGATCTTACTAGCTCTAAAAAAAATGTCTTGTATTTTTCTGAAAGCTAAATTTTATCAATTGAAAATTAGAAATTTCATAAACAGTCAAAAACGCCGTCCGCCATTTTTCCCTTTCGCTAATCTGTGGCGTGTCGTAGTATTACTTGTAAATATTCGAAATTCGACCGTCGTATAATGCCATTCCGCACACTCCAATATACTTTGACAGGAGATCGAGAGGGACGGCACTATTCGAAGTCGTCAAAGTAGACTTTCAGTTTTGTTTACATGACCAATGACGTCACTATCATAAGCGAAAATGGCGGACAGCGTTTTAAGCATTTCAAAATACAGATTAAAAACCATATTTTCAAATTAAATTTTTTCAGCCATCTTTCACTTTTATGAATTGAAAAATATATATTTAGGTTTCCTTTGCTAAATACTATACGGAATAAACATTAGTTTATTACAATTTGACATGAGTCAACTAGCCTATTGTTAATCCATTGCATATTGAAGAGGGTCAAATTCAACGTCGAATGAGCATCTTAAACTGCAAAAAGAGCGAAAATGTATCGCACAAGTTATGCACACCTCGGTATTGCGCAAACTCTGATTATAAGAATTTAGGAGCACATAAAACGATTTCCAGATTAATGGAAATTAAATCCTTTCGCCTTTTATGGATCTAATTTGATTGACCTAATAGAGTAGCAGCAAAAAATCTTCCCGACGCATAACGACATACTCGTACAACGTCACATTAGTCTAAACTAAAAAAAAAATAAGTGAAATGGCTACTCGCAAAACGACATGCTCGTATAACGACACTTTAGTGAAAATGTAGAGACTCCGGACTCTAAATCTACATGTTTTTTTAAATAAATTGAAAAAGTAAAATAAAACACAAGATGGCTTGGGCGCATAACGTACCACTCGCAAAATGTCCCTTTGTCCCTTTCGCAAAACGTCCCTTCAATTTACCATTATACGATTTTCTTTTCGTCCACTCCATCGTAAATGTAAGCCAGAAAAATTACGTCTTCGTATTCGAAAAACATTTGAAAATCGAACGCATTATTTGTTTGCTTGCGTATTCGAAATGTAAAAATGTTGGCTAGTGACAGGAGCTTCTGGCCTGACTATGTAATTTAGCATAACATTAATTTAAATATCAGTTAATGTCACAGGGGGGTTACCACTTAAGCCCGTTATCAAGCGGGCAGTTTGGTACTTTGTTATTGATGTGCAATGAAAATGAAAATTAGATTGTATTTACACAATATACTGTTCAAGACTCCCAGGCATAAGACTTCGTCTTCCACTTAAAAAACATCTAAAGTATGAAAACGGTCGCTCGACTTCTGCCTACGTAAGTAGGAAAAACTTCATGATTCTAAAGTTTGGAAAGTTTTTTATTTATTTAAAAAAAGTTTCTTGTTTGTTTTCCGTTGTAAATCCGGGTTTTATTCAATATAAAGTTAAATTTTGGATAGAGCGAAGTAACGTTAAATATTATAAATAATGAATTATTTAAGCTTAGGTTCGGGTCCTCTAGTTCTTTTGTCGAAGATAATAACAAGCTGAAATTGCCGTTAGTAAAATTAACATTTGCTAAAGCTTGTCCCATAAAAAATGCTGTTGTTAATATGAAAAGTCGCCAAATTTATGAAATCTGTTATTTATAAATGTAGTACTTAATAAATGATATTTTTCTAAATTTCTTAAACCTGATATCAGGTTTTCTACATCAGTGTCTCGCTTAAAGTTTTCAACTGATGTGGCGTTGGTTTTATGTTTTAAGAGCTTCTACTTCTTACGACCCCAATATTTTTCAATAGGTCGTAATTCGGGGTAGCTAGGAGGGTTTGGGCGACTACTACAAATTCACCCAAAAAGTTTCTTTGCATATTTATCCGTTTTTATCACCTTCTATTTGTCATGGACAGTTTTTTTTATTCCACATCATGATAGATTATGTGGATTTAAACACTAGACTGAAACTCCCGCGTCGCTAGTGCACATAGATTACGAAATAATAATTTTCAAAGTTAGCGAAATTCTGATACCGGAAAATAAAAAAACACGAATAATTCGTTACAAAACTACAATGAAAAAAATTTGTTTTAATTATAATTAGACCCTTATACAAGACACAATTTTGCAAAGTTTCAGCTCTGTAGACTAAACAGTAATTGAGATATCATCCTCCTAGCCTTTGTCCCATTTTTTGAGAATGAATTCTCAATCGGGGTCGGCTACCTAAATCCCAAGATGTAAATAATAAATAAATAAATAAATAATGTGGCGTAGGCATTAGTTTTTACGAAAACGACTGCCATCTGACCTTCCAACCCAGAGGGGAAACTAGGCCTTATTGGGCTTAGGTGGTTTCCTCACGATGTTTTCCTTCACCGAAAAGCGAGTGGTAAATATCAAATGACATTCCGTACATAAGTTCCGAAAAACTCATTGGTACGGGCCGGGTTCGAACCCGCGACCTCCGGATTGAAAGTCGCATGCCCCAACCACTAGGCTACCACCGCTTCACTAAACAGTAATTGAGATAGAGCAATTAAAAAAAAAAGTGTTTATTTTCCCAACCATAACAGCGTATTGGGGTCCAACTCTTACACCAAAATATAGCTAATATTAACGCGTATGTACCATGTATTTTTCATATTCCAATACCTACTTTGTTATTCAAAAGTAACAGAAAAAATTAAATTTCAGTGAGGGTTGTACACTGTCGTAATGCATTTCCGGATATGTTTTCTCGTTATTAGGTACTTTAAACATGAAAGAACGCGTTTTTGCCATATTTCAATTGTAACATAACGTGCAACGATGGCTTTACTACTATTTTTATTAAAATACAATGTGTAAAAGACGTTGTACCGTTTTTTTCGCAAATTATACACACATCATGCTTATCTTATGGGGATTGTACTGAACACTAAGAAATGACATGGAATGCCTCATATGCCAGAAATTTCACCTATATACTTCAGGCAAAACTGGTCATCATCATCATAATCAGTGTCAATGACAGTGTCGCGGGTGAACTTTACGCAAGTGCAAGCCATTATATGTCATCAGAGTTCACTTTGAAACTATAGAATATATGGCTCATCAGTTTCTGCGTTTAAAAATAACTCATCACAGTCTGTTTGGTCAAAGACCATTAAATAATTTTCTGACGGTTTTTTTAACATGGCGACAGCAGCTGATGTCAAAGGTACTTTTTGGTATTTCTTTCTCCTCTTTTCCATCCTTATGCTAGATATGATAGGGTCCATTTCTAGAGCTCTATGGAACAGGTCGGTCATAGTATTAACACGGCTTATTTTGCGGGTGTGATTCTCGGTCATACTTCCAATATTTGTTTCGGGATTCCGCAGCTTGTTCGGAGAGCATTCCGAGTGGCACTTTGCTCGAATCGATTATGTCGGCACCATGTATCAATATTTTGTCATTGGATACCAATTGTATTTGGCAACATATTTGACAGTATTGTTTTTGCAAAATAGTTTAAACTTGTCAGCGTCGATATACAAATTGCTAGACAGTGCAATACATAAAGTATGTAAGTCATCCAAAAGCCATTGGGTCAATACCTAAACTCTGAGCAAATTTACCTCTAAACTTCTCAGATAAAGTAGTATTACCATCATTGGTTTGTTCTGGAGTCAGGACGGACAATATCAACCAATAACCCCATTTCACTTGTTACGAAACTTTGGTTTTTTTTCTTTCATTCTTCAACTTGGGTATGTTCTGCGGGGTTGTGTGGGATTCGCCATCGTTTTACTTCAATTTTGTACCCTAGTCTCAAAAGAAATCCCAGCACTCTAAACCATAAATGCCGTGGACTTATGCCGTAAACTAAATCCTCTTCACTTATACTTTTGGTATAAACTATGTCCAGGTTATTAAAATTGGTCGAAGTCACGCCACATGTAGGTAACAATATGGGGTTTTAGTCGAAACCTAACGAGGGTGGACTCCTTCCTATGTTACACGTATCATTTCATCGAACTTTTTAGCCCGGAGTTGACAATGACAAGTGACAACCCTAGTGCCGGATATGGAGCAAAATTATGTAAACACAAATAACTTTTGAATAAAATAGTATTTGGAATCGGCAAACATTTCTAAGTCAGGAAGTGACAACCCTAGTGCCGGAAATGGAGCAAAGTTATATAAACACAAATTACTTTTGCATAACAAGGCATTGGGATATGAAAAAAATATGGTGCGTTATTATTAAAGGGTGAGTACTATTAAATTGTCGCCATTTGACTTTTAGTTTACAAAATGAAATAATATTGTAAAAACTCAAAATGCTTTATTTACAAGAAAGGGCATGATAAAATAAATCAGTTAACCCAATTTTATGGTTTCTCCAGGTTACGACGAGAGAATTCTCGGACTTTACTCTTGACGCGTTTCATAGAATTTTGCACGGATTCATTCTTGATCAGTTTAGTACATTTTATCCATTTCCTTTTGAAATCGGGTAATGATGTAGCCGGTTGGCATGTTTTCCGCAATTTTGTTTTAATATTGGCCCAGTATTTTTCAATTGGCCGCAGTTCTGGGCAATTTGGCGGATTCATATTTTTCGGTACCACATCGACAGAATTCTGTTTATACCAGTTCAAAGTGCCAGCTGAATAATGACAACTTGCTAAATCTGGCCAGAACAATGTCGAAACAGTGTGTTTTCTTATGAGTGGTAACAACCTTTTTTTTAAGCATTCGGATTTATAAATATCCGTCTTAATAGTGCCAGTGGTTACAAAAGGCGAACTTCTCATGCCGCACTGGCATATTGCTTGCCACACGAGGTACTTTTTGGCGAATTTCTCCACTTGAATCACTCTTTCTGATTCATGCAGACTTGAGATGTCGCGAGAAGAAAAGTATTGGTTTCCTGGTGTTGATTTGAAATCAGCCTTGACGTATGTTTCGTCATCAATAATTAAGCAACCTGTTTTTTGAACCAACAGGGTGTACAATAATCTAGACCGTCTCACTGCTCGATTATATTGGTCTAACGTTCTTTTCGGGGCTTTCTGCTTTTTGTAAGTAGATATACCGCACTTTTTTTTAATTTTTTGTACATTTGTCTGACTTGTACCAACTTTTTTGGACACATCTCGGGCAGATATAGCCGGATTCTGATCAAACAGCTTACACACCTTTGACTCCAGTTTTTTGTTCCGTTTTCTTGTTGGATGACCCTGTCGCTGTTTTCTCTCAACAGTCCCACCTTGTTTTAGTTTTTTGAGAGTCCTTTGCACTGTTCTTCGACTTGTATTGCACGATTTTGCAAGCTCCGAAGTGGATACATTAGGATTTATAGAAAATTCTCGCAAAATTAATTCACGAACGCTTTTTTCTTTTGATGACATCTTGACCGATAAAAACAAAAGAACGTTTCTTTTTAAGACTAAAACATGCAAATACATTAAATTTTAAATCTGATAAGTTTAACCAAAGAAGGTTGCGAATCCAGAGAAAAAAAATGAAAAATGTTGGCGACAATTTAATAGTACTCACCCTTTAGGTATATTTTGGTGTAAGACTTGGACCCCAATACGCTGTTATGGTTGAGAAAATAAATAAAAATCAATCAGTTACTGTTGTGTGTACAGAGCTGAGACTCGGAAGAATTGTGTATTGTATAAGGGTCTCATTATAATTGTATGGTAGTTTTATAAGGAACTAGCGACCCGCCCCGGCTTCGCACGGGTGCAATGGTGATAAATTATGCATGTATTATAAATATAAACCTTCCTCTTGAATCACTCTATCTATTAAAAAAAACCGCATCAAAATCTGTTGCGTAGTTTTAAAGATTTAAGCATACAAAGGGACATAGGGACAGAGAAAGCTACTTTGTTTTATACTATGTAGTGATTATTCGTGTTTTTTTTTATTTTACGGTATCGGAATTTTGCTAACTTTAAAAAATATATTTAGACGCGGGAGTTTCAGTCTAGTGTTTAAATCCACATAATCTATCATAATAAATAAATAAATAAATAAATAATAAATAATGTGGAATGAAAAGACCGGTTCACTTTTTTGAGTGTTTTTAAACACTGTGAGTTGTCTTGATCTTGTTTTAGCGTCAGTTTCTTATTTTGAATTCCTACTACATTTTTTTCGCTCGTTGCACATTTGATTTACACGTTTTTATGATTTTTAGCTTAATTAAGAGATTGGACACAGTGTAGGAATTTTCGGCATAGCAGCTATGTTCTCCTTAAACCCGGTCTTCCCTTCTCCCTCGCCACTTTTTTTTAGTAGATATGCCTTCATGTTGGTTTATTTGTACAATATTTTCTCATGAAGATTTTCTTGTTGAGACGACATCTTTGAGAATGTAACTGTCACAGTTTCTTTTTTAAACAAAACTTATTGGATTCCTTTGTGTAACGATAGTTACCCGTATATTTTGTATGAGTAACTTTCGTAACACAAAAGACGCGATCGTAATTATGTTTTTATTAAACCTTTAACTATGTACACGTTTTTTGAAAATTACTCAGATTAGAGTTTATACGGCGAATGTTTCATAAAAAAAAGTCAGTCGTCTTCTACCTGCAAGAAGCCCAAACGTTCCGATAATGTGCTTCTGATTTTTTCCAAATAAGTAGCAGTAATAACCACACATCATCGTGAACCAGCCCTGAGATCCAGTAGGCACATCCATGATCCATCGTGGGGTAAATTTTATGATATTGGCTCTAAAAGTTCATTGAAGTCAGTAGAAACGAAAACCACACGCGGTGCGGAGTGAAACCCCCTTGTTAGAGGGGTTAGAAGATTCATCCTCCCTAAGGAAACATTTTGATCATCAAAATGATGTTCAAGCGAACACCGCCCAATAAAGGGAGGAGCGAAGCGGATCAATGCGACGCTGCACCTTAGTGCTAATTCCGTATTCCGAAAGCTATTTCCGTATATGGGCGCCGTTCAATAGTCATAAAAACTTTTTGCATAATTTCATTTTACTAGTTGCAAAATGCATAATTTTAATGGATATAATAATTAACCAACAGAACGGGCAATAATCATAATGACGTTAGTTATAACGGGTGATAACAAAAAAATGAGAATAACTTTCTATGGACCTCAAAACAAGACTATTCACTTAGACAAAAAACTTTGTTTATGAAGTTGTTACTACTTCTTTTGAGGTTCCTAAACTTCATTTGATTTTGTTTTTCAAGCATTAATATTTGTCAAAATGGTGTCGAAACAAGAAACGCTGCGAAAACGGTTGAACATTTTTATAATTCAAACTATAACTGGGGGAAAAAGTCTACTGTAGATAATTTTAGTAAAGAATATGTACTTAGTCTCCACTATTTATAGAATTCTTGCATCCTTGACGATAGATCACAAAAGTGGTAGCCGGCGACCAGCGAAGATAATGACCAAGAGAAGGATGAACCTACACCATAGCACTTTTAACGATAATAATCCTATGAGCCAACGAGATGCCGCGAGAAAAAATAAAGTGTTCCCAACCGTGCACTTGTTCGTTCTTGAAAAAGATAGGTCTGAAATGCCGCAAGAAGGTGAGAGCCAGTGTGACCAGATTTAGCAGAATTCTGCGATTTTGGCAGAATTTGAACCCCAATTTGATACTTAGCAGATTATACTGCAGAATGGAAAAAGTAAGCAGATTTTGGCAGAATTTAATAAAACTTTAGCAGAGGTTTAGCAGCAAACAGGATTTTTAATTAGCCGAGTTTAATTTGAATATGTGCTCAACAAAATAACTTCTGTTTTTATTTTAAATATGTTAGTCAATGCAGGAAACTCAAAGACTGTATAAAAATGTATATGTTTAATATGCCAAATTAATAGGTTAGATTAGGTTATCAGTTATGATTATTAATAAAAGAAATATACTTAAATTGTGATTATTATTAATAATAATAAACAATCGGTCATGAGTCATGAGCGTTTTTATTTTGTATATTTTCATACAAAATTTGAGTTCAATCGTTAGCAGAATTTAGCAGAATTTACCCGAGCAGCTAGCATTATGCTCAATTTAAATCTGGTCACACTGGTGAGAGCACCTGAATACACTGAACAGCAAAAACTGACTATTATATCACAGTGTCGCTGGATGATCCGAAATTACAAAGGAAAATCATTCATTTTGGACGATAAAAGTTATTTTCCTTTGAGTAAAACACATATACCTGGAAATGACCGATACTACACCAGCAATAATTTTACAACACCAGACGATATAAAACACAAGTATAAGCACAAGTTTGATTGAGCAGAAAGTTATGCTTTATGTGGCTATATCCGACAAAGGTCTTTCGAAACTGTCGTTCTAACCGAGTGGTTTAGCGGTCAACCAAAAAGTGTAAGAGAGCGAATGCTTGAAAAAAATACTGATAGCATTTATTCGCAAACATCACTCAGATGGAGAATATGTTCTGGTCGGATAAAGCATCGTCGCATTATGCCAAAAAAACGACGCGTTTCCTAGACGCTAATAATATACCATTTGTACCGAAAATCCGAAACCCCATAAACCTTGCACAATGTCGGCCGATTGAAGATTTCTTAGGTTATTTGAGCAGTTTAGTATACAAAAATAATTGGAGAGCTGAAAATTGTACCCAACTGATATAAATAATTAAAACATGTGTGCGGAAAATGGACAAGAATTCCGTCCAAGAGTCTTGTTCCAACGTCATGTCTATACTGAGTGGAACAGCTGACCACGAGTCCTATTCTAATGTGCATTGATGATTTTGTAAATAGTTTCTATGTACATATTTTCCCATAATATCAAATTGTGCTAAAAAGATACACGAGTATTTTTTTACACCTCTGAACGAATTCTCATTTTTTTGTTATCACCCCTTAATAACAGGGCGGTATTTTGCATGGCAAAATCAAACGTCAATAGAGTTGGGATGTTTGATCGACCATCGATATCATTATTTATTTTTGAACAAAAATATATATACTCTTCAAGCCGTGTTCGGCTACAGCGACTACTTTCCTACAAATTAAAAAAAAAACGTGATTTGAACAGATCGTTAATAATAATTCACAGCAGTTATTCAAGGATAACATTCAAATAAAACACAATATCATATCATAATTTTAAAAACTACTTAACTGTAACTTAGTATTCGAAACACCTGTGAACTAATTGTCATCGTAAAAAGCAGTATCTAAGTCTGTGCTTAATTACGTTTTCCTCGTCTTTTTTCCTTTTTTCGTAAATCCATTTATACGCAGAGAAGGATCGTTCTACTGCAGATGATGAAAAAGTGCATATTTATTAGTTAGTTATGTTATCTTCGTATTTGTAAATTTTTAACAGCAGCGTAGTCACGAAGGGTGTCATAATCAAGAATCCTGTAATAGTAGTTTTTGATACAAGTGTGGAAAGTATGTCATTTTGAACGAGTCCCGAGGAGTCTTGGCCTGAGCCGCAAGGCGAGGGTCAAGACTCGGGACGAGTTAAAATGACACTTCCACACGTGTACCAAACAACGTTTTTTAATACATTTGCGAAAAATTGCAATAATACAAATTTAAAACAGTAATTGAAAGGGGCAATTATATTTATTTCTGTCTGATAAAAATCAAGAGTACCTACAATTTTTAGAGCAATTGTCAAGGGTCGCATTTAAGGCCTTTCCTGGTAAGTTTACAGTTTTATTCAAGTTGTTAATAATTCTCTTTTTCTCGTTTCTAGCCAATAAAATGTTCATAGACGGCAATGTAATTTTTCTTTCGATTTTGCGGGTAAAATACTCTCACTTGCAATTTTTGCCTTGGCTCGTATATAGGGCGGTGTTAAATCTATTCTGGTAACATCAGAATCCATCATTTTCTATCAAAAACTCTTATTTTATAAATATTACGTGTCATTTACACATAATTAAAACAATCTTGAAAGAAAAAGAAAGTTTTACTTTTAACTGTAATATTTTTTTTCAAGATGGCGTCGGCTGTCATCATTCAGCCAAATCAAAAGAAATAGTTTTAATATTTCAGATGAGATATGATAATGTTACACAGTAATTTAATTGATTCCAAACCATAGACATCGTGAATCTGTTTTTAGTTCTTTACACTTCATATAATTGTAAATAAATATATTATTTAATACACAAAAATAGCGATTATTCATAATTATTATGAATTTATAAAGCAGCGCGTGGGTCACGCTTAATACTGTATTTTCTAATTTGTGACAATACTTTTCTTTTTAATTTTTTAGGTCACGCATAATACTCATTTACTCATTAGATAATAGTCACTCGAACAAATTATTAACACCGTTTTTGAGTTTTTTGAATAGATAACCCTTTGATTGATCCAATATGCAATTTAAATATTTTAAGCTTAATTATGAGATATACATACACCTGCAATGCTGCATGACGTAATAAATAAAGTCAGAAAGTGATTGACCTTTGTTTGGATGTATGAGGTATGACGTGTTAGTACAACAGAAAATTAAAAATATTTGAAAAGTAAAAAGCACTAGTTCGAAATAACCAATTTTTCGCACGATTTGCAGCTACGAAAAGTACCACTTTTTGAGCAACTGTATTAAAAAGTACTTTTACAATGCATGTGCTCGAAAAGAGCGTATTCTAGGCATTCAAACTGTGCGGAAAGTACTACTTTTCCACACTAGTGCTTTTTACTTTTCAATTTTTTTTTAATTTCTAGCCGTATCTGACAGCCTGACATAAAGAGGTTTTATTATTTACAAAAAGTTTGATAAATAAGTCAAATACCGATTATTATCACGTATAAAAGTAAAATAAAACCAATATTTCATTAATTAATTCATTTAACACGTCATGAATTACATTAGATATAAAATTTGATTAATAAACGAACTTTAAATCGTTATTCATTAAATAAATTTGGCTGAATGTACACGCGCTTGTGCCATTTTGACATAAGACGAATATTAAAAAAATACTTTTGCACATGCGCAGTAGTAGATATGTCGAGCGCGTTTTACAAAAAACTCCGCCATTTTTTATTGATGTCTAGTTTATTTTGAAGTTGTTTTGTGCAAATCTGCTGAAATAATGGCGAGATAAAGGGGCGAATCATGAATTTAAACCCGTAAAATGTTATTGAAGAAGTAAAAAGTGTGAACGACGGCTTCTTGTTGGATAAATCAAATCAACACACTTTTTTTCCAATGTAAACAGTCTTTGAGTATTAATAAAGTATTTTCTATTTTCTCGTACATGCATAGTAAAGTTTTGTACGGAACTCGTGTGTAAGATGATTTCCGACTCGTGTTTGTTTAATCACTCGCTCGTACCTCGCTCGTGACTAAAAATCACACTCGTCTGAAATCACCTACCTTCCACACTTGTATCGTAAATAACTATTTCTTGTGTAAGTTTGGCTGTGTTGGGTCCACTCCAATGGTCTAGAATTACGTAACTTTACTACTACGTCACATAAACTTAAATTTCATAATTTCTAAAATGTTTGTTCTTAGGAATAATTTTTTTGCTTCTCTAATTGCCGCTGACTCGCTTGGGTTTAACTGTGAAATTATTTCAGCAATATGATCGAAATGTTCTGCATAATATAGAACTGCATTAAGCTATGTATCTTGTTATAAGGGGACTCGGGGGAAGTGTTATTAATGGACATATTTTTTTGAATAGCCTTGCTCTTTTTTTTTTTACATTGGCAAAACAATCTACGTTTTTATTTTGAACCATGGTCAAAGCATGTAACGTGCAGTAAATTTGGAAATATGCCTTTTACAATTATTTTGCCAGTCTTCAACAAGTGCGCGGCACTGTCAGTACTAAACTAGTAGAAGGATATTCCTTAAATTATCACTATACGAATTTTGCATAAGAAATTAAGACAATTAAGTTGTTTTTCGATCAATTCAGTCATTGAATTAGCATCGACTTTATCAATAATTTTACCAACAGTGAGGTAAAATTTACAACAGGTATTCTTGGCCAGTTCTCTTATGATTGTGTACTGTTAACCATATATATATTCCTGGCATATTATCAACCGTTTGATTGAACAAAATATCTAAATAAACTTTCCTCAACGATTTGTCCGGAAGTTTTTTCAATGAACACGAACAAGAAATATATTTTTGCAAAAGTTGATTGTTCATAATTTTTTCATGGGATGTTGCAACACACTAAAAATATTATCAAATCTAGATAAAAAATATTATCGTTCTTCACCTCTTTAAACTCACGTGCATGCATTTTACTTATGACGCGAGTTTCAACGCAACATTTTTTAAGTTGCTTTACTTCTTTGTCCATTTGTTTATTGTTTTTCGTGTTGGATTAACCATTTTTCACAAACGTGAATTAGTTGCATTGCAATAAGACTAGCGGCAGACATTACAGTTGCAGCCAAGCGATTTACTTTTAATGGCCACGCAGCTCGCTAATCAAGGAGGTCAAATGGCCAACTCGCTAATCAAAGAGGTTAATGTTAAAAGTCAGTAATATAATATAGAAGGAGATTAAACTTATCGATAGCTGGAAAAGTTGATAAATTTTTACATCCCAACTCTATTGACGTTTTATATTTGTCATGAAAAATTCCACCCCTGGTTGTAATGGTCATAGGGAATAATATTACAATAAATAATATACTAAGTTCATAATTATTAAAGTTGATAAAATAAGCAGATGCCACAATAATTATAATATAATGTATTAATGAGAGTAAAAATTAAAGACTTCCTACAAGTTACGTAAGGTAGCAAGTCTAGTTTAACCTGGGTAGGTTCGTTGGGTACCTTGCGTTCCTCAGAGCGGGCATATAAGTCCCGCGAAGCAGGGATTCATCAACTTGCTCGCAGTGAGAACAGATCTGCTGGTAAAGTTAGTTTATTATTAGTATTGTGACCCCAACGCAAACAAACAGATACTAGAAATGTGGGTTGAATTAAACTTTTAGAAGAAAGTACATTATGATCATCATCCTCCTAGCAATTCTCAATCGGGGTCGGCTACCTAAATCCCAAGATGTGGCGTAGGCACTAGTTTTTACGCAAGCGACTGCCATCTGACCTTCCAACCCAGAGGGGAAACTAGGCCTTATAGGTGGTTTCCTCACGATGTTTTCCTTCACCGAAAAGCGAGTGGTAAATATCAAATGACATTCCGTACATAAGTTCCGAAAAACTCATTGGTACGAGCCGGGTTCGAACCCGCGACCTCCGTGATACAAGATATAGACAATAACCATGAGAAACTTGGCTTTATTCAGCTAAAAAACATAGGTACAATTTATCGGCATATTTGACACGACAGAACAATCGCTCCATGGCAACGAGCCATAGAGGTATACATCATTCACCCCGTCTTAGAGAAGATCAGATGTCTGGTAATCCTCCAGGTAGGCAGGTGGTCGCCTGGTGCGCGTAGACCTTCTGACATTCAGTTGAGGCGTGCCTAACGGCCTAGGTTCCTCTGCAGCTTCCTCATTCGCTGGTGCAGTTGACCTTTCTTCTATTACCTCAGGCATATCTTCATTTTCATCAGAAGAAATGGACAAGTATTCATCATCTGAGGGGATAGGTGCCAAATGTCTGTTTGATATTGTGCCTTCCCTTCCATCGGGATATCTTATGTAAGAATAATTCGGGTTACTTTGAAGGAGATGACCTTCCTCTACGAGCGGATCAAATTTTGAATGACGTACATTCTTTTTGATTAGAACAGGGCCTGGAGTAGAGAGCCAAGCAGGCAAGGATACTCCGTTTGGACTTCTCCGTGGATGGTTAAACATTCTCTCATGTGGCGTGGCGTTCGTAGTTGTACAAAGGAGCGATCGAATTGAGTGCAAAGCCACAGATAAAACTTTTTCCCAATCCTGTATATCTAATCCTTTAGATTTCAATCTTAATTGAATCGTACGCCACAAAGTACCGTTTAGGCGTTCGACTTGGCCGTTGCCTTGCGGATTATATGGAGTTGTCCGACTGCACGCTATTCCAAGGGCGACAAGGTACTGTGTAACTTCTTGGGACATAAATGAAGAGCCTCTGTCTGAATGAATATACATCGGAGTTCCGAAGATATAGAATATTTTATCTAAGCAATCAATCACTGTGCTTGACGTCATGTCTTTACAGGCAAAAGCAAAGGGAAAACGGCTATACTCGTCAATGGCAGTTAATATATATTTATTACGTGATTTCGATGGTAGAGGGCCCTTAAAATCAATATTGAGCCGCTCTAACGGGGCAGTCGCCTTGATCAGCTGTCCGTTAAATTTTGCATATCGAGGTTTGATTTCAGCGCATACTTTACAATTGGCCGTCATTTGTCGGATATCATGGATTGAATACGGAAGGTTTTTAGATCGTGCCCAATGACTCATGCGAACGATTCCCGGGTGACAAAGATTGTCATGCAGGGTTTTTAGATTATTGACGTCCATATGCGCACATACCTGAGTCAGTGTATCAGCGACTTCATTTTGTTTACCCGGGCGATAAATTATGTCATACTTAAAACAGGACAACTCTAATCTCCAGCGTTCAATCTTCTCATTCTTTATTTTGCTTGAATGGGTTTGATTAAACATAAATGCAACCGACTGTTGATCTGTTATTAGCACGAAGTGCCTCCCGATTAAATAGTGGCGCCATTTTCGCAATGCTTCAACTATAGCAGCGGCTTCTTTTTCTATGGAAGACTGTCGTTTTTCCGAGTCAGTTAAAGTTCTTGAGAAGAACGCTACGGGCTGCCCATGCTGAGAGAGACTTGCAGCAAGAGCGTTTTCTGAAGCGTCAGTTTCCACGGTAAGCGTTGCGTTTTCGTCGATAGCAGATAAGGAAGTCTGTATTGAAAGTCGCATGCCCTAACCACTAGGCTACCACCGCCCGTTTAAAATACTAATAAACCATAAGCATAAATTCAGAAGTTGTTATAGTATATCATATTCGAAGTTTTGTGAATTGCTTTCCATTGTTAAACCAGACTTGACACGTAGAAATACAGTTATGAGACAATCGATTCCCTCCCCAATTTCGTCCGACACGGTCGCGCGTTTGCATTGATACAGTATCGTGACTGCTTAGGGCGGCCGCCCACGGCGACTTTTTGTAGCGATGCTATGCGTTTCGTAAACTCGCGACAGCATCGCTACTAACACGCGTTAGTCGCATTTGCAATGCGCTACGGAAGCGATGCCAACACACTACTAACGCGCTACAGCATCGCGACTGTATCGATGCCAACGCGCGACCGTGTCGGACGACATCGGGGAGGGAACGGAGGGAGGGTGGCGCAGTAATGGAGAACCGAGCATCAGTGCAACTCGGACAGGTCGAGAGTGCTGTGCTGTACTGTTGTCCGTTACGTGCGCAAAATGGAGTCGTTCGACACGGAACATTTATTATCGCAATTCAAAACCGTCCCGTAATATGGGTCTCGCGCCTTCCTGAGTATTCGAATAAGCTTGCAAAAAGAAAGGCATGGGAAGAGGTAAATGAAATATTTAATTCAGAATATGGAGAAAAAACAAATAAAGAAAAGAATGCTTGAGGTAAGTTATTTAATTTAATGAAATGAAAATACTTTATCATTATACCTATATGTACGTAGATGTTCCATAATGAGTGAATCAAGTTACGTTTACAGCTTTTTCAAGTTATACACTTATAGCAGTTTTACGCGACTTCAAAACAGGAGGTCATCAGCGGGCCTATGATTGATGGTTACTTTTTATCACGTCATAAGTAAATAATGACAAAGCGTCCGTCACGTTTTGCGACTTTGTTTTGTGTTTTTGTCAACTGTAGCGATCGCAGGCATTTTTGTGCCGTTACTGAATCGCGTTTGCATCGCGACGGTATCGCGTTTGCATCGCGACTGAATCGTGTTATGTGGGCGAGGACACACAGCTAGCGACCGCATTGCGACTGTACCTATTCGAACGCGCGACAGCATCGCTACTGCATCGCTACAAAAAGTCGCCGTGGGCGACCGCCCTTAAGTGCGTTAGTAGCGTGTTGGCATCGCTTCTGTAGCGCGTTGCAATTGCGATTAACGTGCGTTAGTAGCGATGCTGTAGCGCCTTGGCATCGCTTCTGTAACGCGTTGCAAATGCGACTTGCGCGAAAAGTCGCCGTGGGCGAGCGGCCTTAAAATTATGATTCGTTTTATGTAAAAAGTAAATTTGTTTTTTTTTACACAAACCCGAAAAGTAGATTTATTGTTAGTAGGTACTTAGTTCTGTTCATAAAAATGAGACTCGCAGAAAGACACAAATCAATCAAGATTGATATCAACATTTATTAAAAATATACATTATAAAATACTATATTCTACAATAGTAAAGATGAAATGTCGGTTTGAAGATATTCAAGATGATTTTATGAATTTAAATATTATGAAAGATCAACGTTTTGCTAATTAAAATTATGTAATGTAGTCGGTATAAGGTTTTGCTTTATTCACTTTAAAATTATGCACATCTTTTCTGTTATGCGTATTTTTGTTACGCCGATTTTCTATTATGCATATAGTAGATTACGTAATAATAGTACATTACTGCAGGGGCCGCGAAATAGGGAATTGTTGGCCGAGTAGTAATAGATGGCCGAGTGACAACGAGGCCATCTAGAGATACGAGGCCGACAATCCCTGATCGCGCCGAGGCTTGTATAGTGCTTTTCTCAAATAAATCCAAGGAAATAATAGAAATTTTCAACTTATATATTCATATATTTTGACTATTCCCGCCAAGTTTTTACTTTTTTCAATTTTTTTTTTTAAGCTGTTCGGGTTAATGTTTTTACCACCAAATGTTAAGATGATTCTATTTATTTAAAAATGACAACACCTTATTAATTAGATATTGTTATATTTTTAACAATAAACGTGATTCCTTGTTTATTTTATTGAATATCTGTTTTAATCTAGTTAAATGTAAGACATAAAACGTAAATATACATGCACAAACTACGTTTTTTTACTAGTATGCCATAGATTATCAATAAAAGAAATAAACCCCACTGAAACAAAAGACAATCCCTTTGTTGGCCACGGCCAATAATGTTGTATGAAATTCCTTTATTGACCTCTAATTTGAAATTAGAACGAATCTTCAACAATTGCTATACAAAGACGTATTTCGCGTTCTATTACTACGATCATAAGAAAGACATTTCCTTGGATGTTTGAGAAAAAAAAAATTGCTCATCTTATTTTATGCTACTTCGGTAGGTACAATACTTATGGATTTTTTTCATACCTTAAACTCGCAGTCAGCGCCGGCACACTGGATTATTTATAAATACGAGTAATTGCATTGGTTACTATGTATTACTCGTTCATTGCAATAAAAATAGGTTAACTAGGGGTGTTAAAACGGTAGAAGGGTGGATAAACTTTTTCTTGTTGTTATTCTGCATCGTGGTGATTAAACGTCTAAGAATAATGTTGATAATTTTTAATATTGGTAATTTCAACAGATATTCTTTCTTCTTTCAAATAAGAATGGGGTTATAACGGCCGCAATTACAGTTCTAAACAATAGTGCCGCCGAAAATCGTAGTTTTAAAGAGTGACCCAGGGGACATCAACATGGCAACAAGCAACAGAAAAAAGATGATTGACACAACAGTTATATTGCAGTCATTTCGAAAAAATAAATCTCGAGATCTACAACTCACAGAGCTAACTACAATAAACCCAGCAGAAATCAACATTAAAATTGCAAAAAGCACGATGTAGTAGTGGATTTTTGGTAAGTTGTTAAAGATCAGAGAGGACAGTGTTCGTCCAATTTTGCAAATTTGATTTTTGGTTTAAAAGTAAAATCCTACATCGTGCTTTGCAATTTTAGCTTTTTGAGTGTCGATTTCTACGTGGTTACTAGTTGGTATATAAATTATAGCCTGTTTTTATTCGGACAAAAACGGAATTCCGCTTTGCCCAGAAAAATCTTTTGGATTCATTTTTGATAGTGTGCTAATTGGCTTAACCGTCGCAAACAGTCGCAAATTGTTATTTTCCCCTTTTTGCGATTTATTACTATTTATTTTCGACTCTTTATAATATTTTTAATATTTCTTTGATCTAAAACCTGCAAATAGATTAATTTTTTTTAAATCTTGACAAGCAATTTATTTTTTAATGTGTTTTCCAATATGTTTGCCTTTTTTAACATTTTTTATTAAAGCGGCTATGCCTAACCTCAGCTGGTTGTAGAATGCTTTTGACTAAATGTAATAAAACTTTTGAATATATCCATTGTGTGATAAAATAAGATCATGAATTCTTCATATTTATCTGTATTTGGAAGATTGACAGCCAACCTTCTGGTATCATATTATGTGGTAGATATGTTAATGCCTGGCATAATTTCAAAGATATTTACTGTTTAATTTTTGCTTACTCTTTTAACACCAATATGTTACCACTGGTAAAATCTGGGATTGTTTTCCCATCTGTTACCATCCGACTTTAAGTCTCAGTAGTCCGGTCATCGGACTGCTGATACTAGGCGATCTGTCCCGCCTACGAATAAAAAAAACGCCTACCTAAATATAAGATGTCGCATTAGTCAGAAAAAGACAGCACATATTATTCTGACGAAAGCGGAACCAGCCCAAAAGTCCGTTTTCGTCCGAAAAAAAAGGCTATGATTTATTCTAACGAAAAAGGAATCTGACGAATGTGTCCTAGATCGTCAACGGTTAGGTAGCGCAATATCCTGTTCTTTCCGTTTGTACTTAATACCTTTTTAAGTATTGATTTAGTATAAAAAAAATGGTTTATTTTTAATGATGACAACATCACGACTAATGCAGAAGAACAAGACCTTCCTGACAGTCTAAGAACACAAGATTTACTAACAATTATGCCATTAAATGCCACATTATCCCATGAAATGTCTATCGAGTATGACTGACATTATTTGTCCGTATATTGTGTTTTTTTTGTCAATATGATTAATATGATTTATTTATTTGTTGTCTGATATTTATGATAAAGTTAACTTACATGAGCAGTGCATAATCTTCCACTACACTGAAATCATGTTTAATTATTATATTAAGTACTATTAATTTGAATACAAATAAACTACTATAAATGAACGAACTTTATTTGTCAAAAGACAAGTGTGTGCATTAAATCGTGTTTTACCACTTTGAGATTGATTTTCTCTCAAAATTCTAGAAAAAAAGTCTTAGATCAAATTTTGTTACGGGATTTGGATTCAGCATCTTAAGATTTAGTAGAATAGATAAGATATGCGTCATTCTGAGGGACACCAAAGTTACTTGCTCCGTATGTTTTAGATAAAACTACGTCTAGACATTGTTATAGGATTCGGTTCGTAAGTGATCACCTATTGTGCAAAAGGTGTCCGTTTCAATCCCTGAAGGTGTCAATTAATAATAGATTACTAAAGAAAATACTTTACCTGAGATATGCATGACTGTCCATAACACTAGACGATATTATATTCAAAATTAATGCACCTTAATGATCATAATATAACTTAAAACAGAATTTGTAAAAAGCCCGAGTGAATAGGCTGTTGCAAAGTCAGCGAACTACATTTTTTATGCACATTGAAAATATTTCTATCCCTCAAAGTCGGAGTGAGCCGAGTATGAAATAATGCAGTAAACAATACTAACATTTTTTTATATACTTTTAGTAGAGTACATGCACATTGGCTCTGTGTGGGTGAGCCGGCACTGAGCGCTCCCGAGCTCTTTAAATTAGCAAGGAAAAACGTGTGATTCGTTCACGACAATATATATTAGTGTAAAGATTATAAAAACAACAGTTGCTAGGAAACAAATAGCAGAGATATAAAAAGAAGTATAGCATAGACAATGAGTCCATGCTCACGTTATCAACCTTCTTCTTAACAGAGCTCACCCACACAGAGCCAATATGCATGTACTCTACTCACACAATCATGGCTCACCCGCGCTCGTGAGATAGAAGTACTGTATGTGACGGCTTAGTTCCCACAATTTGTGCTTTATCTAGATAACGCAAGAAATTAAGTTTCTTCTGACTTTTTCTGCCGCGCTCACAAAGTTATGGGCACTTTTAAAACTATATGATCATATTTGCATTCTATCGATTCAGTATCTTAAAATTAATCTGCACGATAGGTACCTACCTCTGACAGGCAGTTTTCGCCATTACACTGAATATAAAATGCAATTAAATTAAGTAACTTATTATACACCTACTGATATGTATTAACACACTAATATTATACAGGCGAGTGTTTGTATGGTTAGTAAAATTTGGTATGGAGATACACCCTGCCCCACCCTGGATTAACACATAGGCTACGATTTATCCAGAAATAATGTAGTGTTCTCGTGGGATGAGTGGATAATACCGCGCGGGGAGCAGTTAGTGTTATATATTATCGAAGTGGTTTATAACAAATCAAAGATAAGGCAGTTCTCGTATCCGTCCTCGGTACACGTCTTCATGTGGATACTATGACAATGTGAAAGGCATCATAATTGAAAATTATTTATATTATTAGATATGGAATTCAATGAAGGTATTGGTTAATTAAACTAAAATATAATATTTCAAAGTACACACTATAGCGTTGCAGCTTGCACCCGTGCACTGAAACATACATCATTAAAATTATATTCGAAAAGTCACACACGTTGTATAACACTGGTCTACAATGGTTTTGTTGCCCTAGATATAAGGTTGATTTTGTATATATTATATTTATATTTATGTTCACAATTCACGAAACTATCAATGATTTTGTAAGATTTGCTCTTGTTTTCTTTTAAATACTTATTTTTATTTTACGTTAGAAATTCGGAAAACAAGAAACAAAAACAGATATATTTATAATGTCAGTTTTGTTTTGAAAAATTAGGATACATCGAAGTAAATAGAGAGGAAAATGTCGAAAACATATTTTATATTTCCATAAAACGCTGTTTATGAGCTTTTCTTTTATAATTTTTCAGGGGACAATCTCTTTTTAAAGACCAGCAGTAATCTACACTCATGTGACAATCCCATCGACCCTGATACCTTTCCTCCATCACTTTTAGATCCTGGTGGAACCGCTCTCCCTGTTCCTCACTATAGTTTCCTAAATTATCCGGAAATTTATCCAGATGATTGCGGAGATAGTATAACTTGATACTCATATTTGCTCCTAGAGTCTGAAAGTTTGTCAGCATATGACAACTTATCCAGATTCACGTATCAGTACTTCAATATTATCAAATAACTGAGATCTCAGCTGTTCTGCAGAGCAAGGGTCCGAGAGTGGGGATCACGTGATGTTTGTATGCGCGAAAAAGTTGCGCAGAAGCCTAATCATGAATGGGAAAATAAATTTTATTACTAACAAGCCGATAATTGTTCAAAATATAAGATATGTAAAAATGGTTACGTAGCATAACATCTAAAATCAAATGTCATAAACTTGATACACATACGTCTAGAATGCCGAAAGCCTAAATGAATAATGTTCGTAATCTATAACGTTCGAAATACATACAACACGACTGGTCGAATGAATATAATATCGAAGTACAAAATGAATAATATTATTTGTCATAAACTTGATACACATACGTCGAGAATGTCGAAAGCCTAAATAAATAATGTTTTTAATCTATAACGTTCGTAATACATACAACACACAATAAGTAATGATTTAACAATAAGTAATAATGATTTGTTGTCAATTATTTTTTGTGTTATACTTTTAGAATATGTAGACTTCTTTATTTTGTTGATTTAGAGGAACTTCGACAAAATTTTAGACACTAAAGTTTGCATGCTGAATAAGTAAAATATGGAGAATAACGCTCTATAATAAACATTTGTGATACCTATGTTACCCACCCATATTTCGCAAACGAATAAATATTTCATTTCATTTCATATTTCATTTCATTTCATTTCACACGCCTGTACCTGAAATACATTTTGTGGACGTAGACTGATCGAATTAAATAGTGTAATATATATATATATATATATATATATAATAATAAAAAATATTATATCGTATGAATATTTATTTAAACTTAAACTAAAACACAAGTACTTCTTTTATAACAAAAACATTTTAAATGTAAAATCACAAATTGGCAGCAATATTCTTCAAAAGGTCGAAGTGGCCGTATTCGTGTATTTTCGTTATAATATTTGCTATATTACAAATATGCGATTCATTTTTCCTACGTCTTTTTGACGGAATTTGATGTCCCAGTTTTATTTTTTCAATTTCCATAATATTGTTCTTGGTTTCTTTTTTCAGTTTATTAACCAGTTCATAAAAACCAAGTTGTTTTTTCATACATATTTGGTTTATATGGTGGTGAAACGCCTCAGCACTATTTTGTGTGTAGGGTATATCGACCTGCTGATTCACTCCTCTAGTACACCAAAATATTGGGTGGAAATTTAATGCCCCACCGTTTATATAATTTTTAGCAAACCACTCTGCAATCCGGTTTTCGTCATTATATTGCTTTATAAATTCTTCGTAATACTCTTGCACATTTAGGGGATGTACGTACATATGCCAACGCTAGTAAACATTTCACATGTATTTTAAACTCCTGATCGGTATCAAATTTTGTGGTCAGTCCTTCTTTTTGAAGTTTTCTATATAAAATCTGTCTTAAATGAAAAAAACACCCTTTGATGACGATGTTCTCAAAATTTTGTGTCAGACTTAAAACGGCTGCCTTTTCAAAGTCCAGAATCGCATGAGTGAAATTTAAATTTATGTTGTGTTCCGCACAGTACTCTTTGATCAGATCGAACATAACATCGTATGTTTTTTTGTCTTTGTGTGAGCATAATACGAACAATAAAGGAAATGTCTTTTTCCCCTCATGAAAAGTACCATGTATTGTATATAGCTGTCGAAAAACTTTAGGTACTATTTTAAACGTCCCATCCATTATCCAATACGGCGACTGGCCTAAATAGGTCATGAAATCATTGTTGCTCAAAAGTATTACTCTGTGGGAGTTGTCATCAAAAATTCTATCCTTAATAACAAAGTTCTCGTTATTCATCATTGTAGCATTATCATCAATCGTAAAATCACATGAATCGGGATCTGTAGGTATTTGATTCACTTTCTGTTTCTCTCGCTGTACAACCTGTCTCATAGCCTCTCGCGATGGCATCCAAGGTGCTAACTGTATTTCCGAAGAGGCAATGTGATTTTGTAAAATTTGACAAGTGCGAACGTACGGCTGCTCCCTTGCCTTTGCCTTTAAATTATTTATATTGTTTGCAATGTAGGGCCTCATTGCGTTTCCTTCATGGCTATGCTCGCCACTTGATGAAATCACGGTCAAATGTTCAACCGTGACACTTTTATTTGTCACTAAACGTGCGTTGCACTTATATATATCGTCTGATCTACATTCACAAATCCAATATACGAGGGGCAAACCGAAATGATCGGGAATTTAAAAAACTATGTGCACTATATACATAAATTATATTTTATTGTTTTTCGAAGTATTCTCCGTTACATTCAATGCACTTTTGCATTCTTTTAAACCAGTCATTAAAACAATAATTCCAGTTTAAAGTAGGCATTGCCAAAATGGCCGATTTATAGGCTTCCACAGCGGCTTCTGGGTTCTCAAACCGCTGACCACGCAATAAATCTTTAATTCTAGGGAACGTAAAAAAATCATTTGGACTCAGGTCAGGGCTGTATGGAGGATGGGACATCAACTCAACGTTTTCGTCGTTCAAAAATTTAGTTGTTTTGTGGGCGGTGTGGGAGCTCGCATTGTCGTGGTGTAAGATGACGCGGCGTCTCGGGTTCCCTTGGCGAAGTTCGGCCAGCACCTCCGGCAAACAAACTGTGATATACCAATCAGCGGTAACGGTTCTTTGTTCTTCTAGAGGAATTGTGGCAACATGCCCCTTTTTGAGACGAACGAAGCCACCATCTTCTTCGACACGCTTCGAGAACGCACAACTTTCGTTGGTTTGACCTCGTCATCGAAGACCCATACTGCCGACTGGTGCTTTCTTTCAGGCTTATAAGAATAAATCCAGGATTCGTCACCCGAGACCATATTATAAACGGCTTTTGACTTTCCTCCATTGTAGCATTTCAGAATAGATCGGCACCAATCAACACGAGCCGCCTTTTGCTCTTCAGACAAATTATGGGGTACCCATCGGGAAATCAATTTTCTGACACCCAATTCACCATGCAAAATAGTGTGAATTGCAGTCATTCCAATGCCTATGGTTGCCCGAATCTGCTCGTATGTCACATGTCTATCTTCTTTTAGTAGTTTTTCCACAGCCGCGATGTTTTCAGGCGAAACCGCCGTTTTCGGCCGACCTGATGAAGGTACGGTGCCAAGAGAGGCACGACCCCGTCGAAACTCAGCATACCACCGATATATTGTCGTCTGACTAGGTGCTTCAATGTCGTATATAGTAACAAGCTCATTGCGACATTCATCTGGAGATAAGCCACGACGAAAGTTATGGTAAATAATTGCACGAAAATTTTCACGCGTCAGCTCCATTTTGTTCATCGAGTTGTCAATTTAAAAATGGAATTAAAAAAATATATCGTTCTTTTTTTAAATTGTAAAAACGGCATCGTGATTGTAAGTCGCCAGTATGCATGTGACAAAAAAGGATTTAATGTAACTCAGTTTAAAGTACTCTATTCCCGATCATTTCGGTGTGCCCCTCGTACTTTATCCTGACTTTGGCGATTTTTAACAAAAGTATAGCCATTTCGCCATAATAATGTCCCACCTTTTTGACTTTTAATAAACTCCATCTTCAAGTTTTGGCCGACTGATATGACAGAAGACAGAAACAAAGCCATGCTACGTTATGTTGACAGGTGATTTATTGCTTTTTAAAGAGGTGCAGTGACATTCATATCTTAGTTTCTTATAGAATATTAAAGAGGTTGATCTACTGATAGCCCGATAACTAGTTGAGAGCACTATTTTCTGTACGCATTTTGTATTTCGGTGTGTATATTAATTCGGTGTAGATTATATTATCCAAACCGAAACGACGAGGGCGGGTCGCTAGTTAATAGGATAAAGCTAAATCTCAGACAACGTCATCTGTCTTTTATACCATAATAGATAGATAATACTCAAAGATTTTATAATATTCCTACGTTATATAATTTGACTTTATGTATTTTCAATTTTATACATAGTGAGCAGTATAGATTACAAATGTTATGAATTTAGACCATAGAGTTTTTAAATTTATGATAAAAGAAGTTATTAGTACCGTACGTTATGCAACTTGACCGTATATATTTTGAACGTATGAAAAACGAACTTATGACATTCGATTTTAGATGTTATGCTACGTAACCGTAAAAATCATAAAAACAAGAGCACATTCAGTACTTTCATGAATATATTCGTAATTTGGGCACTTGAAAACATAAAAATTTGTAAAGATATCCAACAAAATTATATACAATAGAAACACATTTTTTTTTTTGTAGAGCTGTGTAATATAATAGAAAAAAGACAATTATATTTTTATCTATGTCTGTGTTTTTGTTTAGCGTGATGTGACACTCAACTGAATTATTCTTTGAAGTGGATAGCAGGGCAGAGCCCATAAATTTTATTCACTCGTTTTTTTTGCTGTCTTGTTCTTCTGGTTTTCTTTTTCTAGTCAGGGTCTTGTAGCTATTAATAGTTTTTCTTGGTTTTTCTTGATCACTAATCGTGTTAATGCTTAAAATGTCTTAATGCGGTGAGTTGACTTATTTTTTTCATATTATCGAAAATATATACGCTTAAAAAACCAGTCGCCTTGCAAAAATAATTCAATTGTACTCGATTTCGGCTCTTTCTGTCGTGGACTTATCTGCTTTGCCCAATGACATTTGTAGATTTTTTTTTTATTTTCATTTTCATTTCTGTTCATATGAATAAAATTTGGTGAGAGATTCCCCAGTAAAGACCCGACATCGCTCGCGTTGTATTAGGATGCGTTGCTAAATCCATAAACTTACGCACGGATTTTGAATAAAATAGTAGGTTATGATTGAATAGTAATTTAAAATCTATTTATTTATATTTCACAATAATAATCGTAGTAATTTTAATTTATAAAATCGCGGCTGTCGCTATATTGATTATCGTAGTATGGAAGATGCGTTCAAGGATAGTCTTGGTCTTGACTTGACTTGACTCACTGCCTAAGGTAAAAGGCGACCTTTTACTATGGATCTCCATACAAAAAGGTCGCCTTTTACCTTAGCACGGCAGCAGAACTCTCTCTTTATGCAGTAATAAATGATTCGATTCGCCGAATGCGCCTGTATGGCTTTACTGGCCGTCCTTGACTTAACTTACTCAAAAAACATGTTTTCATGTCGGACCGACATACTTACCAATAACCCCATAAGTATTTTTTAGTTCTTAGATCTTAAACTTAGACTTAAACTCACAAGAGACGCTTCGGCCTGCCGCGCGGGTCTGCCTACCTACGACTAGGATATAGTGAAAATTTATAAAAAAAGAAATTATCCGGCCCGTCCGGCTCCTGTGGAAAAACTTACTTTTGCAGAAGCTCGGGATCCATCTGCCTAAACGAAAACAATACGGGATCTTGTTACATGTTCTCGTTTGTGGGTGAAGATTGCAAAATTTACTGACATTTTACCCATGGCGGACAATGGACATCATATTATTCGGAGTAGCTTATTCCTCCTATGATCGACGATAATTAGCCACCAGCAAACGGTTGAAATGAAATGGTTTTAAAATTTTGATATTGACAACTTATACTCACATACGAACGTTGCAAGTTAATAATAGCTTGTTAGCATAAATACCGATATAATTTTATATGATTTATAAAGGAAACACTAGAAGTGGCAGTAGTGGTGCGATTTGGTTTATCTTATCAATATTTTACAACCGATGCGTGTACAGAGGTTAAGTGACAATAATTTTAAATTAGTGTTTATAAAATTGATATGTATGTAAGTACAGTCGGCGTAATATTTTTAAATAGTGAGATGTTTTTATACTCTCTTATATTTACTGTTTCATATTTTACCACTCGGACCATGATATTTTGTTTCATTTAATTTTCCCGCCAGAACATAGCACCCGAAAAGGGGTAGGATTCCTTAATTTTGACAGGACTCGGCAGATCCTCGTTTCTTGTGCCAATACACAAAGTTTCATTGATCTTCATAATTTGCCACTAAACTGTCATATTTCGTCTCACTTTACCTGCTGTATCAATGGTGATTATTCACTAGAAAGAACGTTAATAAACCGAACCGTTACTTTACTTACATTTGCTACGCATGATGAGGAGCTGCACTGAAAATTAGTGTTTTGTTATGCAAGGCTGCAAAGTTGTTGTTTGGCGCGAGTGTTGAAATTGAAAGCTGAGCGAACGAAGGAATCTAAGATTCTAAGACTTCACTTCACTACGGCGAGGAAAATGCAAGATGCCAGAAAAACCATTAAAATATAATAATCATATTTAATTTTGCCTTCTATTTAACAATTTAATTAGGCACTGTTATATTTGTAGTTGTAACCTGCAGGGCCGGATTTAGAGGTGTGGAGGCCTCGGGGCAACAAAGGAGTGGAGGCCCCTTGGGCCCCAAATTATTTTCCAAATAAAATTAACAATTTTTTCAGTCGAGTTTTACAATAAATAATTTATTGTGAAATCAAGTATAGATTATTTTATTATTTAACGAACATATATTTCATAATTCGTATTTTATTCAAATGGTCCTATTACCTGTTGGCTATTATTATTATATTCCGATTTTTGCACCGCCTAATAACAAAATCTTATTTTTTCAAGTTCTCCACTACCCAAAGGTTGTCTGGAAGAGATCGCTCTTTAGCGATAAGACCGCCTGTTGTTTACCTCTAATTGTAATTTCTTGCATTGTATTTCTCCTGTATATTTTATGAGGTGTGCAATAAAGAGTACTTGTATTTGTATATAAATATAATCGGAAACATGAATTATCTAAAATTAAATTTTAGGTAACTAACGGAACCTTCCGAGCTTTTTTCGCCGAAAAATCGTTGATGATTTCGCTGAAATCCAGCTCTCGTAGTAAATCACTTTCAATGCTCAGGAGAGAAAGCTTTGATTGACGGTTTTGTCCCATCGTAGTTCGAAGCCTATTTATAATTTTATTTTTTTTAAATGAGCGCTCTCTAGTGCAATTTGATACCATCATAACTAAATACATTCTCAAAGCAATTTCAAGGTTTGGGAATGTAGCTCTGAAATTTTGATCTTTGAGAATTCGGTAGTAAAATAGTTCCGGAGATTGGTCTTTTCCATAGGTAGTCCTTTTTGTATGAGTCGATCAAAGCTACAAATTGAACAGCTTCATAGGCATGCAATCTTTCGGTAAGAGAAACACATAACGGGTGATAACAAAAAAATGAGAATTCGTTCAGAGGTGTAAAAAAATACTCGTGTATCTTTTTAGCACAATTTGATATTATTGGAAAATATGTACATAGAAACTATTTACAAAATCATCAATGCACATTAGAATAGGACTCGTGGTCAGCTGTTCCACTCAGTATAGACATGACGTTGGAACAAGACTCTTGGACGGAATTCTGGTCCATTTTCCGCACACATGTTTTAATTATTTATATCAGTTGGGTACAATTTTCAGCTCTCCAATTATTTTTGTATACTAAACTGCTCAAATAACCTAAGAAATCTTCAATCGGCCGACATTGTGCAAGGTTTATGGGGTTTCGGATTTTCGGTACAAATGGTATATTATTAGCGTCTAGGAAACGCGTCGTTTTTTTGGCATAATGCGACGATGCTTTATCCGACCAGAACATATTCTCCATCTGAGTGATGTTTGCGAATAAATGCTATCAGTATTTTTTTCAAGCATTCGCTCTCATACACTTTTTGGTTGACCGCTAAATCAATCGGTTAGAACGACAGTTTCGAAAGACCTTTGTCGGATATAGCCACATAAAGCATAACTTTCTGCTCAAACTTGTGCTTATACTTGTGTTTTATATCGTCTGGTGTTGTAAAATTATTGCTGGTGTAGTATCGGTCATTTCCAGGTATATGTGTTTTACTCAAAGGAAAATAACTTTTATCGTCCAAAATGAATGATTTTCCTTTGTAATTTCGGATCATCCAGCGACACTGTGATATAATAGTCAGTTTTTGCTGTTCAGTGTATTCCGGTGCTCTCACCTTCTTGCGGCATTTCAGACCTATCTTTTTCAAGAACGAACAAGTGCACGGTTGGGAACACTTTATTTTTTCTCGCGGCATCTCGTTGGCTCATAGGATTATTATCGTTAAAAGTGCTATGGTGTAGGTTCATCCTTCTCTTGGTCATTATCTTCGCTGGTCGCCGGCTACCACTTTTGTGATCTATCGTCAAGGATGCAAGAATTCTATAAATAGTGGAGACTAAGTACATATTCTTTACTAAAATTATCTACAGTAGACTTTTTCCCCCAGTTATAGTTTGAATTATAAAAATGTTCAACCGTTTTCGCAGCGTTTCTTGTTTCGACACCATTTTGACAAATATTAATGCTTGAAAAACAAAATCAAATGAAGTTTAAGAACCTCAAAAGAAGTAGTAACAACTTCATAAACAAAGTTTTTTGTCTAAGTGAATAGTCTTGTTTTGAGGTCCATAGAAAGTTATTCTCATTTTTTTGTTATCACCCGTTAGCTGGTCGACCACTGGGATAAAGGCTAATACTTTGTAGTTTTCCTGCTGTGACAGATTTGCCTCTTGTGCTTTCCCATAATCGAGCGGATTCAGCCTCACGTTTCTCGTTCTGGTGCGTGATTGTACGTATTCATCAGTCTGAGACATTTTTTTGTCAGCTTCCTAGTATTTATCAAAATCGTTTCGTTTGGATTCCATGAATGATTTCAATGATTCTAATGCACGCATTGCTGATTCAATAATCATTCCAAACTAGGCGTATTACCAATAATTTATTTATTTTGTTTTAATATCAGTTAAACAATCTTAAAAGTCCACACATGTTTTCTACGCTCGCTATACGGAGATGGCGGATACAAGCATTTTTTTTTTAAATACTCATATTGTCCATAGGTACATCCACTGTTTGTACCTATGGACTCTAACAACGTACCTATGGACGGTAACGTACCTACGGACAATAATCAACAACATTCTTTAAAACAGAATTAACTTCTAAAATAACGTAATTAACAATATAAAATTAATCAACATGTAATTATAAGTTGCTCTGCATATCATAATTATTATTTTTTCTTGAACTGTAATATTCTTAGCAGAATCTCAAGTATAATTATGGGAACATAATCATCGTTTGACACTACATTATTAAGGAAAACCTAATTTTCTTTATGAAAAATAATCAACAATCAATAACTTTTTGCTTTTTTGCATTGCAATATTTTTAAAATAACTCTAGCAGAGTTATCTGAATCATAATTTTATATTTAACATTTTTGACAAAAAAATCCGAATCTACGTTGACTGAAATGCATAAGAGATAATGTTTTATCCTCTAAAATATTTTTTTGGCATCAGGTATTCTTTTAAGCTTACCAGAACAAGATGTATCTTTAGCTAGCGTCTTTGGTACTCTTTCGCTTTTTTTTTAACTTGAATTTTGCTAGAAGAGTTGTTTTTTTGAGATATCATATTTTTCTGAATTATTACTTTATTTTGCTTTTAGTTCCAGTAGAATTCTTCGTCTTCTTATTATTGGCTCGTTTTGATTCCTCCTCCTCAATAGCTTGTTTAACAGCGTGTCTGTAAGGATCCTAGTTTAGCAAACTCATACGCAAGTTCCCGAACTTGTTTTTTATTCAGGCACATGTGTAGACATCCTGCTTTTTTAAAGTAATTATACAGCTGTTGCTCCTCAGTATTGCTAAAGATCCTCCTGATATAACTTTTGAGGAGTTCTAACTAAGCCTTCTTCACCAATATTTTCACAGTATTTTTTTTTTTTGTATCTAAAGATTATCGAATTTGGGATTTTAAACTTCTCTGTGGCTTTCCTTACTGAAATCAGAGTGTCCAGGCATGTCTTGTCTTTTTTTTCCCAGTTTTACTACGAGGCACTAAATAAAACAAAAATATTGATTTTACTGTCCACAGGAACATTCAGTATAATTGTACCTATGGACAGTCCACAGTTAAATTTATTTGTACAATTTCGGCGGTTTTTATTTTGAATTCATACCGGTCACTATTAATGCTACCTACGACTAACGAAATCTTGTAAAAATAACGTTTACACCATATAAATTAATATATCACTGCAAAGACACCCGAAACATTGGCAGATTTTGCATAAAACATGCTTAAAAAGAAGGTAAAAACTTACTTTTTGTCACAAAATCTTTCGGCAGACACAAGACGCAGTGTCTGTCCTCCATAAAGATGGCGACTAGCTAGTATTGCCATATGAAAAAAATGCTTTTCAAATAAGTGATTGGTATTGGTTGTTCGTTTTCTTTGTAAGAGTCATATATGAGTATTGTCCACAGGTAAAACCGTCCACAAGTACAGCACTTGCCCCTATGGGCGATTGTGCAATACAATGAATTTTACTGTCCGGCAGTCCGATTTTTTACGGTCCGATATGGCACGCCATTAAATGTATATAGTAGTTTGTGCACTATACGTAATTTTACCATCCGACATTTTACTTTTCCCCATTCCGGACCGTTTTTTTCCACCACCACCACCACCAACATCATCACCACCACCTTCATCACCACCACCACCACCACCGTCACCACAACCACCACCATCACCACCACTACCACCAACACCACCACCATCATCAATTCATCACCACCACCTTCACCACCACCACCATCATCACCACCACCTTCATCACCACCACCACCACCACCGTCACCACTACCACCATCACCACCACTACCACCAACACCACCACTACAGTTGTCGTGTGGTTGATTTTAATATTATTATTTAATATTATATAATTTTCTATCTTTATTATGCCATATTTATGTGCAACTAAAACACCAAAACACCAACTAGTGGTTGCAATGCGTCTGAGGCAGCACTGTGCGTGTTACACACACACATTGACGCTGACATTCAAGTTCAGTTTTTAGTAGGCAGTGTCCGCCCTGTGCCTATACTCACTAAACAACTCACTCGCTCACTCATTGTACAAATACTGTATAAACTTACCTTAACGTTACTGCAAGCATTTCATTTGGTGGTACACCCAGCCTAAATTTTGTACCTTGCCTCTTAAATAAATAAATAATAAATAAATATCGGACAACCTCACACAAATCAATCTAGTCCCACAGTAAGCTCTAGTAGTAGGCTTGTGTCATGGACACTAGACGACGATAAACATACTTATATAGATAAATACATACTTAAATACAAATAACATCCATGACCCAGGCACAAGTATTCGAGCTCATCACACAAATATTTGCCCTTGCCGGGATTCAAACCCAGGACCGCCGGCTCAGTAGGCAGTTGCTTAACCACTGCGCCAGCCGCGTCGCCTCTTGATCCATGTGCTTAAGCGGTATAGCAAAAATCATAACAAACTCATCCATCATTCTTAGTGAAATTACGATTGCGTGGCGTGTAGTTTCAAAGAGAGAGGTAACCAAAAACTGCGCCGCACCTGCGAGTAAAAAGACGGACAAGTGCACAAGCTAAAACCGTTTTTTTCATGCCATATCGACCATGAAAACTCGGACTGCCGGACAGTAAAATTCATTGTAGTGCACAATCGCTCTTACCGTTTTTTTCATGCCATAACGGACCGTAAAAAATCGGACTGACGGACAGTAAAATTCATTGTAGTGCACAATCGCCCTATGTTCACTTTCCGACCTCCGGATGTTTACGTTTGCCGTACCGTACCTTTAGCGCCTATCTTAAAAAAATAATTACATTTAGAAGAATTAAAATTTTGGACGTGGATTTTTAAATTTAATTTCGTATTCCAATTTTTTTATTTATTATTAAAATAATCAATGTCTCCTCCATAACATTTGTTAAATGAACTGCAATTTGCGCCTAATGGACGGCAAAACGCGAAAAAAATATGAAAGGCAAAGTTGTTTACTAGTGTTTACTAGTCTGATTTTTCTTTTGGTCGCTTGTGGGGGCCTTGTGGCGCCCTCTTTTGTGGAGGCCCCGGGGCCGTCGCCCTCCCCTAAATCCGGCCCTGGTAACCTGTGAACTACTTGACACAGTTGTGAATGTGGGAGACTGGCATTCTGGGTGAGGTTTGGCGACTTGGAAGTACTTTCCATAGCACTTGCTTTGGAAGTTGATGGACGGTGAAGATCCGAGCAAGATTCTTTTAGCTTGATTTTATTTAAAAATGCTCTTAGTTTCGGATAATTTTCAATTCAGTAACTTTACCAACAGACACGTTATTATATGCCCCTTTGATGTTCAGGAAACACGCCAGGGTAGACATATTTTTAGAAAAACCTACTTGGATATAAGACACATGGAGAGCTAAGCTAAACAATCCATACAAGACTAACTAGCCTCTCCGGAAACCTACGGTGTTTCGAGATAAAAAAAAACATTCTTTTCTATAAACCACTCAAGCCGTCTAGCCAACATGGAGTGAAATACCATGTGATCTTAGTTTAGAAATGCTCAAGTGCGGAATCTAATACCTGAACACCCCTGGCGTCAGTCTTGTAAGACCTGACAGAATGGTACGCAGTAAAATCACCCGCCACCGGAGTTTTACTTGGAAACACTGAAAATATAGAATCCCAATCAAGTTGGGTAGTCCGCACAAATGAAAAAAACTACAGTTAAATGTTTTAACACAAACAATTTCGATACCAGAATTATTCAATGCAATGTGAAATATCTGAGCCTTTACAGAGTAATGTACAAGAATTGCCACTCCTCCGTACGAGTCCGATCTATAAGAAATAATATGTTAAGAAACATGCTTGATCATAGAGAAACATTTCAAAGTCAAAGTCAAGTCAAAGTCAAAATATTATTTATTCAAGTAGGCCTAGCTACAGGCACTTTCGAATCGTCAGTTACAGAGAGCAGAGCAATTTATTGATAAACTTATACTAAAAATAAAATAAAAAAAACATAAAAAACAACATTATAGAAATAAAAGAAAAATCCTAAAAAGGATCGTCAACACATAAAAAAATATATAAATAAAAAACTAGAGGCTTTAATATATCTAGAAAAAAATTCTAAATGTCAAAAATTATATTAAAAATAGTTAAAATTAAAATATCAGTACCCTGATGGGTACTCGTTACAGTAATTACACATAACATTGCGTGATTTTCACTAATTCCACGACACGTTATCATTCATGTAGTCTTGAGTGCTATAATAAGCTTTAGAAATAAGTTTACGTTTTAAATAGTTCTTAAATTTACCAACAGACAAGTCAGTTACGCTTCTAGGAAGTTTATTATAAAATCTTACACAGTTACCCATGAATGATTTTCTTATTTTATGGAGCCTAGTGGCAGGCACTGCGAGCTTATGCTTATTTCTAGTATCAATACTATGTATATCACAGTTCTTCTTAAAATTGGCAATGTTCTTATGTACATACATAAGATTCTCATAAATGTATTGACAATGCACTGTCATTATATTAATGTCCTTAAATTTATCTCTAAGCGAGTCTATGGTGCATTTTATATATCGCACGAATAGCCCGTTTCTGGAGAACAAAAATTATATTAATATCTGACGCACTGCCCCAAAGTAATATGCAATACGACATAATGCTATGGAAATAACTAAAATATACTAATCGAGCTGTTTTCACGTCTGTTAATTGACGGATCTTACTAACTGCAAAAGCTGCAGAACTCAGTCTATTCGAGAGATTAGCAATATTAGAGCCCCATTAGAGCTTAGAATCTAATGTAATACCGAGAAAAACTGCTATCAACTAGTTCCAGTTCCTCATCTTTAACAATAACACTTGCTTGCTCGTGTATAACGTTACTCGTGACAAACTTAACACATTTAGTCTTTTTCTCATTTAACAATAAATTATTTACATTAAACCAATTCACTACTTTACATATAGCATTGTTTACGTCATTATAAGATTGTTGGTTTCGTGCGACTTTGAAAATAAGTGAAGTATCATCCGCAAACAAAACTATATCATGGTGGGTCTTTATGAGCTGTGGCAAGTCGTTAATGTAGATAAGGAACAAGAAGGGTCCCAATATTGATCCTTGCGGCACACCCATAGAGACTAATGACCCCGGTGATCGCTTTCCATTCACGTCAACCCTCTGTATTCTACCATTTAAATAAGATTCTAACAATTTCAGTGCCGATCCTCTAACTCCATAGTGGTGTAGTTTCCTGATCAGTGTCTCATGATTAACGCAGTCGAAGGCCTTAGATAAATCACAGAAGATACCTAAAGCATCTCGTGATTCCTCCCAGGCATCGAAAATACATTTTACTAGCTCGACTCCAGCGTCGGATGTCGAGCGACCCCGCGTAAAACCAAATTGCTTGTTAACCACTAGATTGCTTTTGGTAACTACGGCTACCTGTCACCGCTCTTATTTTATCATATAAATAGAGTCCAACTCAAAATTCGAAGCAATTGAGTGGTTATGCATTAAATTGTTCAAATTAAGGTGTCTTAATAATTGAGACAAAATTAACTTTTCAAAAATTTTACTTAATGTTGGTAGTACAGATATTGGTCTAAAGTTATTGGGGTCAGAAGTACTAGTTACCTGATTTAAATAAAGGAGTTATTTTTACATTTCAAAACAATCAGCATTTTAAAAGGAATAAGGCCTCTTTAAATGTTTTCTTTTAGTCATTCTCCCTCGAAATATTTCTTGAATTTTTGACAACGTACTGTGTGTTCGGCAGCAAACAAACAACATGTCAACAAACTGCATGTTACCGAAATGCGCATGTTGCGTTGGTCTGGAGGTGTAACGCTAATGGACAAAGTTCGCAACAACCACATTCGAGGGAGTTTTAAAATTGCTCGTATATCCGACAAGCTGGCAGAAAATCGCCTCTGGTGGTACGGGCACATCCTACGACGCCTTGAAGACCATATGGTGAAGTTAGCCCTAAATTTACCGACACAAAAACGAGGACGTGCAGCACCACCTGCCACTTGGCTGACGACAGTCGAAAAATACTCGAAAGAAGCTAACGTCGACGCTGTACTAGCTAAGAATCGAGTACTCTGGAGAAAAAGGACAAGAAAGGCCGACCCCAAGTAGATGGGAAAATGGTCAAGGAAGATGATGAGGTACTTATTTGACACTTATATATATATAGGATAATGTAGGTTGCTGGTAATAACGTCAAGTTTGCCGGTAGTCTGACCATTCTACGGTCATCTTTTGTCGTAATACTAAGCAGTTTTTTGCATTTTTCCAGACCGCTTTGCTCATGTGATTAAAGCGACCGGATATGGGAGTTTCGGGAAATACTGTCTTTATTGCTTTTATAGCTGCCACCTTATAGTCTATTTTGAATACATTCATGTCCAGGCCTAATTTATTTTATAAAAGCTCAACAGGCGGCATACTTCTGATGTTTTGTGTGGCAGTAAAAAGAAGAGTGACGGGTGTCGATTGAATTGAGATCTATGTTTATTGTATATATCTGTGCGAAAGGGGGTGGAGTATTTTTGAATGTACCGTCACCAGATTAAATGTCTGAGCCAAAAATCTTAAAGTATAACATTTTTAGCGTTAGGGAACAAAATGTTAAAAAAAAAATCGTGTCCATACATAGTAAAAAATATTTTGCTAACATGTGTCAGGTGTCTGGACCATCAACATCTTTGAACCGTCAATAAGTGACCTAACGTATAATTTTTTTTTATAGCTCTGCATGGTATCTTGCTTTTCTTTTACGGTAGGCATGTCACTCCATCATCACGGAGAGCTTCCAATGTTTTCTTTATTGTTTTCGACACTGAACCTAGATTGTCATACACTTCCTGTTTGCATTTATTTATTGCAATAATGTACTTGAATTTATTAAGGTTTATTTGACAGAAATGTCGACTACATCGAAAAAAGGTTTTATTAGTCAATTATTCGAATTATTATTTGCCACATTAAAATTGTGACAAAAACCATCGTGTACCTAAGTAGAATACTTATTTGACACTTATATATATAATTCGTATTTATGATTCTTTATTACCTTCTAAAGGCTTGTCTTATTTTTTTACCTTATATTTAACATAAAGTTTCCAAATCCAGCAGAAAGTCTATAGATATGGGTGTCAGCAGGAGAGAGAGGAGGAGAGAAAAGGTGAAATGAATGATGACACGCACATACAAATATATTGAGTACTAATTAATTAATACGTATAAAAATCTGGTTATGCGTTATCCGCTTATAAGGCAATTTGTGTTTCTGGCACTGCGTAATTTTAGCATCCTGGCCGTTTACGAATGAAATTCTGGTCATCCAGTTATATAGTTTATGAAACTGCCTTTTGAAAGAAGACAATGAAATCCAGTTAAAAGTGAGGGACAAAACTATAAATTAATAGATAAAACAAAAGTTTGGTTCCATGTTATGTCGACTTCAACGTGATCATCTTAATTTACTGAACGAGGAAAATTTGTTCACGATGATGTGTAATACAAACGCTATGGTTAAAATGCCAAATGTGTTTTCTGATCAATTCATTGGAATTCACTAAGAAACTCCTAGCAAGTTTATAAGTAAATTACAGCAAATTCAGTTACCTGAGCTGCACACGCACGTCCGAGGCACTGTAAATTAAACAAATACGTCTGGCTTATCAAACTGGCGGTTTGCGGGAGAGTTGAAAGCGAAACGAGTACGCATCGATTTCGCCGCTAGCTCGCAACTACTTGTGCGCGAGCGCGTACCAAGTTTGTTGGTGTACAACATGCCGTCGTCGGCACTGCGCTGCGAATTCACTGCGATGGTGTCGCTTTTGCCTCGTGCGCTTGCGATTGTGATTATGAGTAGTCTCTTGGAAAATAATTGATTTGATCCAAGACTGAACAGTTCAGTCACATGTCACATAGCCGAAAATTAAAAATTTATAAAATTGTTAGGTATTATATATGTATAAGGTATGAAATTTCGTATTTAATTTTTCTCAGAAAACTGTTACTGACACAATTTTTTCGCAGTTGACCGTCTCAATAAACACTGTTTGTCGTAGACACTATAGGAGTCGCTAGATGGACTGTGTTGTACTTGGAACGTTGTCAGCATTACCTGTACTTGGTTTATTAAAAAAAAACGAGATAAGCGGCTAGTAATTTTCAGTTTAATTAATTTAATATGTTTTGGTCTTTTGAATGAGAAACGACTGCCTATTTCCCCACATCACTGAATTTGAACGATTTGCAACAAACTTTACAGTAAGCCGATCTACGCGCTAAATACAAAGCGCTAGTAAAAGGTAATATGCATGGCTTTATCTTTTATGCTATAATTAAAATAACCTTATCCTTACCTTAGACATGCAAGTACTTTCTATCCCATTACACTGAAAATGTGAATTACAATGCGTCGTAAGATCGTAATCTGAATAAAAAGGGGATTTATCGCATACTGTGATAATGTGCATAAAAAAATGCAAAGAACCTTCCTTTACTGTTCAATTTGCAAAGCGGACATCAAAATATATATTACGGATTTCTGATATCAAATATCTTTATTACGGTGAATATTTATTTAAAATAAAGTAATTTATATCACTAGAAATAAAAAATTAATAACAACGGTAAAATTTTCGGATATTAGCCGGGATTCAACGCATAATAAGTGTTTGCACATCGCTTTTGGATACTTTTTTACAAGCAGCAAACCACATGCTTCTCGGCCATCCTTCTTCAAGCCCTTCGGCCGTATATCGTAGAACCGAAGTTTCAGAACAGGTTCCATACGAGGCTTTCAAATTACTTGTATGAAACTGGTTCCGATCAAGTAATTATCGTATTCCATCAGCCGTGAACGGAACTGAAGTAAAAACATAGAGAGAGGTTGTTTTTTAGAATGTTAATTTTTTAATTAACACAAAATATAATTATCAGTGACCGGTTATTTGGATTAGACACGGGGTGAACGACCTCAATCATTATGTTAGTATGGATATGCCCCGGGAATCTGGGCTTTATGTTATTAGAAAAGGCAAAAAAATACAATGTGCTTATTTTATTACACTTCAAAACATCTAAGTAGCTGATAGATTCACAATCTGACTTGTAAAAGTGGCCTTGTGGCCTACTTACTGAATAAATTATTTCATTTCATTTCACTGACAGCTCATTTGCTGCCACCAAATCGGCACATTTTGTACCGTTTGGATAAAAGTTCGGCGAGTAAGTACGCGTGTCTATCAGCTAATGTATGGTTACTACAGGTTAATTGTTTGAATAAATGTATTCGCTATCAAAAAGTGAATTACACTTCTTTCAACTGAGAGGTAGTTTGAGAAAAACAATGTCTACAATGTAAAATGGTTTTATTGCTCACCAAAAATATAAAACAACAACATTAACATTATAAACTCAAACAAAAAATAGTACATAAACAGATGACCTTACTAACATGCGATTTCATAACCACTATAAATCTCTTCAACAATTAAAAAAATGTGAACTCCTTTAGCCTTGATATTTTTACAAGCAAATTTAGAAAAACAATATAATTTTTATGGTCCATTTGTATAAAATTAAAATAAATAACCATTAATTTCAATATATCAAATTTTAATCTATTTCTTTTTACATCCAGAATCCATTTGTACGCAGAAAAATTACCTTTCTACACTGACGTGACGGAGCGAATTTATATAAAAAAAGTTTCAAAGCGATATCCATAATTTGTCGTCTGCAACTTCACTGTGTATAACACTTAACTTTTCTTTGTAAAACTTCTCCAATTACGTTTTTCTTATAACAGATTCACCAAGTAACTTAGGACTATCACCACATTTACAGTATATGTACTTTTCAAAGAAAGATTTAAAAGCCGGATATTCGATTTCTGCCACGGCATGTTGCAAAGAATTAAGAACTGGATTAGATCAAAGTAAAAATCTTCTTTCTTCTGTTGTAATCCTTTGCGCTTGGCACTTTGAACGTGTTATTTAACAACACCTTTATTCGTACATCCGATGGTTACTGCACATTTTGTACAATAGATTGATTGGTTAGTCGACGTAGGGCTCGATCCAACTTAGAATAGTTTCATCCTTAGGAAAAGACTTAGGTTTTCGCGGCATTTCAACTAGTATGTAGCACTGCCTTACGGTCTAGTACTCCCCGAGAATATTACAATCATACGCAAATCAAAAGTTCAATTAGAGTAAGCCACAGTTGTCGTAAAAGATAATCTCAGAGTCCACGAAACAAGTCGATGAAATGAAAATTGAACCATAAATCACAGCGTGCGAACTTAACGTGGATACTTATTTAATGGATCGCCTTTGAGCTATAAGATCTATGTATTTGCAGTTATACGATAACCTGTGACCTAATATTATAAATTATACAGCTAATACCTATTTATTTATGCAATCCTTAGAAGCAAATGATTAGAACTGAAATCCAGAGAAAATAATGAAATGTCAATATCAAGATTTTTAAGTAAATTTTCCCTCATGACAGATATATAAGCTAATACTTTGTGGAGGTTTTAATATATTTTGCTTAAAATAATGTGTAGTGATTAGGAAAAGAATAAAAGCTTTTGTCTCAACTGGTTGCCATGTAAGAGTAAAAAATCCCCTACGGACAATTTAAATTGTTTTATTTTTGGACGATTGGTTATATCGCGGCAAACTGTCGTATCCATATTAACTTTTCTACTTGATTTCCCGCGAGGGAGAATCCACATAACCGGTCGATAATCATCAAATATAATATCCTAATTTATGCATGGCATTTTTTTCTTAAGTAATACATAATATAATAAATTAAATACATATAAAATCCAGCGGTTAGGAAATTTCTTAATCTAATTTTTGCACTTTTCTGGGCCCATTCATACTTGTCAGATGTTCTCGCTTTACGGAGCATCTCTTATTGGGACTTCACGTACTTGTAAAACTCAATGCATGTCATCTTGTAGTTGTATATGCACTGAATTTTACTCTCAACTGTCCCCACAGCGAGCTGGTTCCTCTCTTTAGTCGACTGTGAGGTTATCAATGAAAATACCCGCTCCACATGTGCATTATGGCCAGGGATTGCAAAGAGATATTGGCATACTTTGAGTAAATTAGTCTTCGCGATCCCGAATTGTAAATTCGTGAAACGTGAACGGAAAAGTGTCAGCGCTTACGTCTTTCTATCCACGTACGATTAGCCTAGACAGTTAGTCGCGTTTATTGTAGGTTTATTACACGTTTATTACTGTCTGTTTACCAAGTCCAGCCCTCATTATAACTATGGCTTTTAAACCGGGACAATTTGCTTATCGGCCGGGACGCCGGGACAGCATGCTTCAAACCGGGACATGCAACCCTATACTAGTGAGGATAACATGTGCTTGAAAGTTTGTTTTGTTTGTGTTTGCCTGATAGACAGTGGGAGATCGTTCCAAAGCCGTATTGCCTGAACAGTGAATGAATTTGACATAAAACCGGTGCGATAAGGAGGGACAATGATCATGAGTGCGAAGAGAGTTTACGAGAAGTGCGAAGGACGCAACCGGGTCGAGCAGATACAAATTGAAATGTAGATCTAATATAATCGGGAGCAGCTGGGTCAAATAAAATGGATAAAGAGTCGATTAGGCAAGAGCTGAGAGTTTTGGTGCTGACTGAGAACCGAGTGTCCCAATTAAAGCGGTTTTTAATGTGTACCCAATCATTTAAATGTGTTTCAAATAATTTAAATTTGTAATCGCACGGGAGCCGGGACCATAAACATGTATTTTACTTTACACGTAGGCTGAGGAATGCGAGGACAGGAAGGATGTTATATGGAAACCTGTATCGTATGACTTATAAGTTATATAGTTCTCTAGTTAAATGCTTAAAACGTTAGATTTAAGGTATGAAGCATCCGTCGAAAGTGTCTTGAGACCCGCGATAATGTATGTACTGTCAGTACTGTTTGATCTAGGCAACCACACTGACATCCCCCTTACTCACATTATTTCCAGTACCTACAGTTGACAGGCACAATTCCAGATGCCTGTCCTAATTCTATTTAGAAAGTTTAGATGTCGAATTGAAAGTGTCTGTACCTAAGTAGGTATATGAATGTTGTAACGAGGTCTTTACAGCTACGTGACAACGTCAACTATGCTTCACGACTCCTGTCGCGCGACAGCCTCGCCCGTCCCTCTCTCACAGTACTGAGAAGAAAGAGATTGGTAATATTTCTCGCGCGAGAAAGAGTCGCGTGTCACAGTTGTGCTAGACGGGCAGGTCATTTCATGATGATATCGTTCATACTAAGCAGACGATCGTGTATAGTAGGTACCTATTTAAAGGGCAATCGCTAATTATATTATTTATTACAGTTGTTTCCTATATAATGACATTGACAGACTGTAGTTTTTTCTTTGATCATAAAATATCGCGATAGAAAATCATAACAAAAGCATATCATCATATCGATCACAAACCCTCGCACATGTGTGTGCGTCTGCGTCTAATTACCGTCGATCCCAGCGCACAACCGTATCATTCGCTTTAAAAATAATACTGATTTCTCTCGCGGGCGCACTTTCCAGTATAATTACGCGTAGATATGGCTCGGTGCGGAAAAAATATGAAAGTCGTATAAAAAAACAATTTCACGGTTGATTTACATGAAGCTGTATGCATGGTGTCAGCGAACGAATGCGCAAATGGGCAAATGTTGATGGATTGTCTCTAAAATCATTGTTTTGAACCATTGTTTCACATTCGGGTCTTATATTAATATAACCCTATTTTTTTTTGCTTAAAGGGGATTTACTTCAAATATCCTTTATTCCTAGTTTTAGTAGACGCAGGTAGTTTCGTGGTAGCGCAGCTGTGTGAGGAGACGGCGATGCTGAGTTCGAACCTGGGCTAAGTCAAATCTCTAATTTCGGCTCGAATATTGGTTCACATGTACATTTAAAAGTACATCGTCTATTTAAGTACCTATCCGCTGACAGGAGGAAAGTGTTTTAGTCGGTAAAGCGATCGAAGTGTGTTAGTTGGTCACTGCGACATACTTCAGACACCTGTGGCTTCCACGTAAGGAGTCAAAAATCAGACGCAGGTTCTTCATTTCCGACGCCAACGGAATAGGAGTGTCTTCAAACCGGAAAAAGAGCTATGTGCGTCATTTCAGTTACAGAGAGCAAACGGGGACTTCTGAGTACAATGGCCTGGCATTTATTCCATCTAGTAGTAGAGTTGCTAAGCCGCGAAATTGTGCGCATCGGGTTACAAGCATGAAATTTTTACCACACATAGAACGTTCCACGGTGATTATTTTCAGATGTGGAGGGAAGTCAGATTCGTCCCCTGTGTGGTGGGAGAGCGGGGTGAAGAGGACCAAGTACTACTCTTTTTCTTTTTTTTATTACTGATCAGTAAAGGCTATTAGGGTTTGTGCAACATCGTTTACGTGTAAAATAGATATCAGCTATTAATTTTTTATGTTATCTAAGAATATTTTCATATTAAAATTTGGGTTTATTGCCGAAAAGGTAAAAATCACAACAAGTTTTTTTTATTCAGAACGATAAATTCGTTATCTATCCTGAATATTTACAATTAAAAAAAATATTACTAAACAGAAAATTTAATCTTGTTTTTAAAAATGTATACATATTGGGCACATCTATTACAAAAAATACCTTGAAAAAAATGTTGATGTTAAGCTTAGCCTGCGTGTTCTAGTACATTTTGCTAAGTCGCGAAATTGTGTACATCGGGATACAACGACGAAATTTATACCACGGATAGAGTATTCTGCGGTGATTATTTTCAGATGTAGAGGGAAGTCAGATTCGTCCCCTGTGCGGCGGGAAAGCGGGGTGAATAGGACAAAGGAGACCTCTTTTTCTTTTTATATTACTGATCAGATAACGCTACTAGGACTTGTGTGGTATCGTTTTCGTGTAAAACAGATATCAAAAATTCATTATTCATGCTATTTATTGATAGTACCATATAAAAATATGGTTGTATTTCCGAAATTGTAAAAATCACAACAAGTTTTTTTTATTCAGGGAGATACATTAGTTGGGTGATTATCATATAGTTTTAAAATATTAACAATTTTTTTTATTTTTTATTCTGTGACATATTGCGGTGTATATTAAGAGTACATACCAAAGGCTATTTTTTGGTGCAGATGGACAAGCTTAATACCCTCTGCAAGTGATTAAATTTAATGTGTACACGGCTGTGACGTGTGGTGTCTATGGTTGTGACATCCCTAAGCATAGCTGTGAGACTGTATAACATGGGTGTGACAATTTCATCCAGAATCTAGTAATTGTGTCAAATAATAAGTAACGAAGTAGCCAGGATCATTCACCAGCAACTTGCTCTTCGATACGGTCTTGTGGGGTCTGAGGTGCCGTACTATAAGTACGCACCGATGCCAGTTCTTGAGAATGGTCGTGCCACGCTCTATTATTGTGATCGATCTATCATCAAGGACAGGACTATTGTAGCCAATAAGCCTGATATCGTGTTGGTAGATCGATCCAAGCGCCAGGCAGTGCTTGTCGACATCACCATCCCCCATGACGAGAACCTCGTGAAGGCCGAGAAGGACAAACTCAGCAAGTACCTTGACTTGGCTCACGAGGTGACCGCCATGTGGGATGTTGACTCGACGATCATTGTCCCGATAGTCGTTTCGGCTAACGGTCTTATAGCGAAGAGTCTCGACAAACATCTTAAGAGACTCTCGCTAGATGGCTGATTTAATTTTAACTTTGGTGACATCTGCGGAAAAAATACAACAAATTGATAACCCAACTTAGCAAACAAAATCATCAAATTATTCAAATTTACTACAAGAATGTCACAACCAAGCATTACATGTCACAACCGAGGTTTGAAAAATTCTGTGGTCGTGACATTTAGATCTATCCATGGTCGTGACAAATTTTGAACATGTGCGACAAAACGGAACAATTTGCTTTGTCTCGCCAATTTTAAACAATCACCTTATTCTGTTATTTCTGAGGTAAAATTTATATAAGTATCAATAACATAACAGTAGAACTTACATTTAAAACTCATTCCACGGTGGTGACGTACTAAGGTTGTCCTTTTTGTTAATAAATACAAGAAATGATTTTTGCTATACTTTCACCGCACTTTGTCATAAGCAGAACCGACAAGAAGATAGTTTTTCCGTTCTTAAAAAGCCTAAATAGGGCTGCTAGCTTCAAATATAATTGTCTACCGAGTTACACGTATTTAAACAATCACACATGGCTGTGACAAAAAAATTGATCACAAACTTTATGATGTTCTGAATCAGAAACTGTTACATTATACTTTTACAACTTTTAAATAATGTTATCAGACATTTATTAGCTTTGCATCATTCGTATAACATTAGTCAAAATTACGTGATATAGTAGCAGAAAAAAATATTTTATTAGATAATCGGGAGATATCACACGGCATGGACGTGACATTTTGGGCAAACATTCTTTTTTTTATATATATTTCTGAATATTTTAAGGTAAATGTGTTTATAAAAGATAAGTAGAGGATATTTGCTCAACAAAGGCATAAATAGATTTTTGATTTAAACAAAATAAACATGTGATTCTTACAAATCACAAAAAAATACATGAGAATAAGAATGACCCAGTTATATTTCCTGAATATTTACAACTAACAAAAATATAACAAAACTAGAGACCCGTTGCGGCGTCGAACCGCCGCCGCTAGAATATGGAAATCCGGTAGTGTTACAGAAAATAACTACTTTATCGATAAGAAGTTTTTGGGGAACGAAGAATAAATTAATACTGTAAAAAAACACATTAAAATTATGTTTTAAAAAACCGGTCAAGTGCGAGTCAGACTCGCGCACCGAGGGTTCCGTACAAACTCTTTCCATCCTTAAGGGGTTAAGTTAAGTTTGCACCTGGTATGTACATCGCCCCATACAAATGAGGTGCAAAGTTAACGCAACCAATCCTGTTTGTTGTATGGGAGCCCCCCTTAAATATTTATTTTATTTTATTTTTAGTATTTGTTGTTATAGCTGCAATAGAAATACATCGTCTGTGAAAATTTCAACCGTCTAGCTATCACCGTTCTTGAGATACAGCCTGGTGACAGACGGACGGACGGACGGACGGACGGACAGCGAAGTCCCGGTCCCATCCCGTTTTTACCCTTTGGGTACGGAACCCTAAAAACGTTAAAACATGCCAGGCTAGAGGCAGGCCTGATAGCCAACTGCCAGCTTCATCGTGACAATTTTTTCAACTCTTTTGTAAAAATAACTTGTGCATTAATGACATGTGATCTGCTGATCTGTTTCACAAATAAAATGCATATTATCCGATTTATGGAAAAATATAATTCATTACAATAGTCCCATATCTTAAAAAAATAATTGACATATTTTCATAGGACCGAACATAAGATTGGTGAATTTTAATTTGTTATTCTTTCTTCAGGACATCAATTTATCGATTTGATCGATTTCTATCAATTTCCAGAAATAGCACATGAATCGAAACGACAGATTTGGTCTCTCACTACGCAGGTTTTAAAAAGTTTATTCATTTATAATCGTAAATATTTCACAATATTGATAATAAAAAATGTTACCAAAACTCAATTGTATGAAATATAGAGTAAAAAACGTTTATAGATATAAATTCGTCTCCATTGGCAACTCGTCCATATTCCCAATTCGTCCACAATGCCACCTCGTCCATATTACCAACTCGTCCACAATTCCAACGCGTCCATATTGCTTACTCGTCCACAATGCCAACTCGTCCACAAATACAACTCGTCCACATTTCCAACTCGTCCATATTCCCAACTCGTCCATATTCCCAACTTGTCCACATTCCCAACTCGTACACAATGCCAAATCGTTCATATTGCCCACTCGTCCATACACCCAACTCATCTACATTGCCAACTCGTTCATATTACCAACTTGTCTTTATTGCCAACTCATCCATATTCCCAACTCGTCCACAATGCCAACTCATCCATATTGCTAATTCGTCCACATTTCCAACTCGTCCATACACCCAACTCGTCTACAATACCAACTCGTCCTTATTATTAACTCGTCTTTATTGCCAATCTCGTCCATATTATCAACTCGTCCATATTATCAACTCGTCCGTATTACCAACTCGTCTTCATTGCCAACTCGTTTATATTCCCAACTCATCCACAATGCCAACGCGTCCATATTACATGCTCGTCCACAATGCTAACTCGTCCACAAATACGACTCATCTACATTTCCAACTCGTCCATATTCCCACCTCGTCCACAATGCCAAGTCGTCCACATTACCAACTCGTCCATACACCAAACTCATCCACATTGCCAACTCGTCTTCATTTCCAACTCATCAACAATGCCAACTCGTCCATATTGCTAACTCGTCCACAAATACAACTCGTCCACATTTCCAACTTGTCCATATGCCCAACTCGTCCACAATTCTAACTCGTCCATATTCCCAACTCGACGATACACCCAACTCGTCTACAATACAAACTCGTCCTTATTATCAGCTCGTCTTTATTGCCAACTCGTCCATATTACTAACTTGTTCATTTTGCCAACTCATCCACGTTTCCAACTCGTCCATATTCTCAACTTGTCCACGTTGACATCTCGTCCGTATTACCAAGTCGTCTTCATTGCCCACTCGTCCGTGTTCCCAACTTGTTCATTTTGCCAACTCATCCACATTCCCAACTCGTCCATATTCCCAACTCGTCCACATTGACAACTCGTCCATAATACCAAGTTGTCCGTATTACCAACTCGTCTTCATTGCCAACTCGTCCATAATACGAACTCGTCCACATTGCCCCCTTGTCCATGTTCTCAACTTGTCAATTTTACCAACTCATTCACATTGCCAACTCATCCACATTTCTTACTCGTCCATATTCCCAACTCGACGATACACCCAACTTGTCTACAATACCAACTTGTCCTTATTATCAGCTCGTCTTTATTGCCAAATATTCCATATCACCAAATCGTCCGTATTTCCAAGTCGTCTTCATTGCCAACTTGTCCGTATTACCAACTCGTCTTCACTGCCAACTCGTTCATAGTGCCCACTTGTCCATTTTCCCAGCTTGTCAATTTTACCAACTCATCCACATTGCCAACTCATCCACATTTCCAACTCGTCCATATTCCCAACTCGACGATACACCCAACTCATCGACAATACCAACTTGTCCTTATTATCGGCTCGTCTTTATTGCCAAATCTTCCATATCACCAACTCGTCCGTATTACCAAGCCGTCTTCATTGCCAACTCGTCCATATTCTCAACTCGTCCACATTGCCCACTCGTCCGTGTTCCCAACTTGTTCATTTTGTCAACTCATCCACATTCCCAACTCGTCCATATTCTCAACTCGTCCACATTGTACACTCGTCCATGTTCCCAACTTGTTTATTTTGCCCACTCATCCACATTCCCAACTCGTCCATATTCCCAACTCGTCTATATTACCAACTTGTCAATTTTACCAACTCATCCACATTCCCAACTCGTCCATATTCCCAACTCGTCCACATTTCCAACTCATCCATTTTACCAACTCATCCATATTACCAATGTAGATACATTCCCAACTTAGCTACATTGTCAATAAGTCATCCATATTCTCAACTCGACCACATTTCCCATCCCGTCGACATGCAAGCGGAAGGACTAAGTTTCTTCTTGTAAAATACCATTTAATTTACCATAACTCATGCCATTTTCCTTGGAATAATTTTTTTGATGGACTATATAATCATATTTATAATAATCTACCATAAATTTACTTATTTGAATGACGTTTAAATTAGTTTTACTAATTTTTTTCTGCTTTGATTTAGATTTAGTAAAACTCGCCTATAGAAATAATCTATTCTTGAATGACGGTCAGTTTTTCTAGTCTTTTGAGCACCAGTCCAACTCGCACTTAACCGGCTTTTTTCTCCACATTTTTAACAGGTACCTATGCGAAAAAAGTTTCCATATCAACATCTTAAAAAGATAAACAACCTGGCAATTTAGAGCATTGACATAATAGCCCCCAATAAAAAAGACATTAAAAGTTGTCAGAATATGGTTACTGTCATTCATTGTCAACAAACTGTAAAATTATTTTTGCATATTCGTACATTTTTTAAGTGTTGCGGATATTATGTTGCCGACTCAAAAATAATATTTCATCATGCTGAACAACTTACTACAGGTGTGTTACGTAATCATGCTTATTATTATTTGGTCATCTTATGTCAAAATAGGGATCACAGGTCACGTGGTCAAAGTCACGTGGTTAGCGCACAGTAGTTTTTTCAAATCCATTTTTCAGTACCTTTTCAGGAAAAAATTAAAATTTGATGAGTTTTATGCACCTCTCCAGCATGAGACGAATCTAATGACACATCATTTATCAAAATCGGACCATAACTGTAGATCTGATGGGATGTACAAAAATCGGCCTCGCGTAATATATATATAGATAGCAAATTTAATCTAGTTTCTAAAAACATAAACATATTGGGCACTCTCCATACAAACAGTAACCTAAATAAATTGTTGATGTTGAGATTAGCCCGTGTGCTCGTGATACATTAGCAAAAAAATATTTTGTTTTAATTGCATTAATTAGTTTTTCTAGGACGTATATAGTAAATATTATATGTAAAATCCTGTTAATAATCATTATTTAATGTATTTAATCAAGCGAAATAGGATGCGTTCGGAGATTTACGTTGGTTACGCCGACTTAAACATATATTTTAACCTACTGTTTGTATGAAAAGTTCCCAATATGCATATATTTTTAGAAACCAGATTAAATAAGCTTTTTAAAATAATAATAATACTTTAAAAATGTTAACGAAATTTAACTAATTTACCTCACTGAATAGAAAAAACTTGTTGTGATTTTTACCTTTTCGGCCATACACTCATATTTTTATATAGAACTATACAAAAATAACATAAAATATGAATTTCTGATATCAGTTTTACACGAAAATGATACCAGACAAGTCCTAGTAGACTTAACTGACCAGCAATAAAGAAAGAAAAGAGGTAAACTTGATCCTCTTCACTCCGCTCTGCCGCCTCACAGGGGACGAATCTGATTTCCCTCCACATCTGAAAATTATCACCGGAAAACACTCTATCTGTGGTAGAAATTTCATGCTTGTAACCCGATGCGCACAATTATGTTAGAAAACAGCGGACTAACAACTCTACTATAGTATGGAATAGGAGAACTGACACTGTCTAAGTTAAATATCTGATAGGTTTAGAGTATTTTTATCGTGATGAGCACAAAGTAGCTAAGAATAATAGGATTAAGACTAGAAGTGTTACACAGGGAAAACTAATTCAGCCAAGTGTACAAAACTATTATGGTAAAAGGACCTCTAAATATTTAGTACCAAATATTTTTAATAAGATTAATTTACTTAGACAATATAGTAAAATTAGTAAAACAGTGTTAAAATCAAAACTAAAGGACTTACTTCTCGACGATAAGCCAGTGTCACAGTAAACACGCTGACACGCGCTGTCGTCGAGGGCGAAGTACCCGCATAGTAAATACGATACGTATGCAGATTGTACTAATAACCGTTTATTGTATTTGTACCTATTATTAACATAATTTAATTTAGGCATACTAAGTAGTTATTATATTTATTAAAACTGAGCGCCTCTCGCCATTAAACGTCACAGTTTGGCGAGTAATATTACATTGTTAAATGTTATTGTTTAAAGTTAAATAAATAAAAAAAAAAAATTATTCTTGATAGTAATAGTTCGTTTTCTATTGGGAAACAGTATGACATTTTGGAGTACAGCAATGCCATTTGGCACGGGTATTATACACGTCTACCTGAGCCCAAAACACCCGGTAGCCGGACTGAACACCGCGTCAGAAGGGGGGAGGGGGGGTTCAAAATACAGTGCTCCCGTCGTTCAGAAAAAAAAATCTGGCGGATTAGTCTGGACCTTTAAGTCAAGTTTGGTGGCGTTATCCGGTAATAAGATGATGCCCGATTCATTACCTGTGCCAGTTTTTTAGGGTCCCGTAGCAAAATATGACGCAATCCTTAAAATAACAAACTTTCAGTACTAACAAAATGTAAACAAACCCTTATATTTTCATACTTTTTGTATTAAACTTGGTATATAAAAAATACTATCCAAAAGCCAATTTAATACAAATTCTAAAAACATTAACAATAAATATAAATTTGTCTATTTTCAATGAAAAATAAAATATTGAAAGTACTGCAACGTTCGTCAGCGCAGCGTAGGGAACGGCAAAAAGACCCGAATACTAAAGTAAAATAAGTATTACTAACAAAAGAAACCAGTCAAGTGCGAGTCGAACTCGCGCATCGAGCGTTCCCTACAAATTTTAACCTTTCTCATCCCATCTTAAGTGGTAGGACCCGGTTAAGTTAAGTTTGCACCTGATACGTATGGCCCCGCATACAAATGAGGTGTAAACTTAATCCAAATGGGTAGTCCTCATATAACTTTTGAAAGCACATTTTTTTAATGTTTTAATTAGAAATGTATAGTTTTCAGATAATTACCTGTACTGGTGGTATTCGCTGGGTGCGAAGTAGGTGGTGGGGGAACCACGAATCGATCGCAGCGCGCGCCGTGGCCAAAAAAGGAACTTTCGTCAGGCCAACTGTCACTTTTTACTAGCGAAATTAAGGCATCTAAATATAAATAAATATGCGGCACGAAACCTGCAGCCTAGTTAATTGCAAAAACAGTAGGTAATCACAAATTCAAAAACAGTAATCATAAATAAATAAATTTCCACAAGCAAGTTGGAAACGAGAACAACGACTTAAATGGATAATCGCTATCAAGCGGAAAAAGTTAGTATAACCTATAGAACAACATTATTAATATTATATCTTGTATGTTGTAGGGAGTAGCATGTTTATGCGTTTATTTTCTTTTACATTTTGGACATGTTGAGCAAAAACGAATTGTTTCCCATTTTATTGTAGTTTGGGATTTGAAAACGATGTTGTGTTTGATTGAGCAGAATCCATTTATAATAATAAATTTGGCCATGTTTAACTGAAAAAACAAAATAATCTGTATTATTACGAAAATACAGTCATAAATGATCGGTTGCATTATGCATGAATGCGTTTTTCGGTTAAATTTGTTTATTTTGTAACTTACTTCTCGTGAAGACAGCCATGGAAAGGTCCCTGTGAATTACATCTGAAAGTTATTGATTTTGCCATTTTAGACGGGAAATAAAGAAGGTCAACGTTTTATCGACACTATATATTAACATAATCGAATAAAATGAAAGAAAATTACGACATTTCATTGAAATTATTTGTTTTTTTACTTACTATTCGTAAAGACAGTCAGCCATTTGACATTAAAAAGTCCGCCGTAATCGTAACCGCTAGTTGACGCTGTCCTCGCGCACCCAGCGAATAAGACGACATTAGTTGCTAAATTTCATAGTTCTAGGTCAACGGAAAGTACCCTATATACTTTGATTCTCTTGAGAGTGGCGAAATATAAATACGGCCGTATCTTTTTTTTATTAATTTAGAACATTGATTTTTTCACGACTTCAAGGGATTGTAGACTTGAGTATATGGTTTAAGTTTCAACTTGATATCTCCACGCGTTCCCGAGATAAGGGCTTTGACACACATACGGACCGAAGGAAAACAAAGTAATTATATAAGGTGTCCGTTTTTGCCGATAGAGGTACGGAACCCTAAAAATAAGATATATCTATAGCTTTCATAATATCTATAAATTAAATTTCTTAAAATAATATATTAATTATAATTGATATTCTATTATCTATTATTAACTAAAACCAAAGTATTTTTCTCTCTTTACAAATATTTTTCTTCTTTTTAATATAGGTACTAGCTGCACCTCACGGTGTTACCCGTGGTCAAAAAATAGCACATGTGTTAGTCCAAAGACTCAGCTACCTCCATCCTAAATTTTATTATAATTGGTTCAGCCACTTGAGCGTGAAGAAGTAACAAACACACACACTCACAAACTTTCGCCTTTATAATATAAGTGTGATTTGTAATCATCTTCAATCTATGTATAAACGAAGTCAGATAATAGTTAAATAATAGTTAAAAATAAATACAAATAATAGTAGAACGTCTGTGAATCAATTATTTAAGCTATTTTTTGACCACGGGTAACACCGTGAGGTGCAGCTAGTACCTATATTAAAAAGAAGAAAAATATTTGTAAAGAGAAAAATACTTTGGTTTTACTTAATAATAGATAATAGAATATCAATTATAATTAATATATTATTTTAAGAAATTTAATTTATAGATATTATGAAAGCTATAGATATATCTTATTTTTAGGGTTCCGTACCTCTATCGGCAAAAACGGAAACCTTATATAATTACTTTGTTTTCCTTCGGTCCGTATGTGTGTCAAAGCCCTTATCTCGGGAACGCGTGGAGATATCAAGTTGAAACTTAAACCATATACTCAAGTCTACAATCCCTTGAAGTCGTGAAAAAAACAATGTTCTAAATTAATAAAAAAAAAGATACGGCCGTATATTTATATTTCGCCACTCTCAAGAGAATCAAAGTATATAGGGTACTTTCCGTTGACCTAGAACTATGAAATTTAGCAACTAATGTCGTCTTATACGACCAGTACAGGTAATTATCTGAAAACTATACATTTCTAATTAAAACATAAAAAAATGTGCTTTCAAAAGTTATATGAGGACTACCCATTTGGATTAAGTTTACACCTCATTTGTATGCGGGGCCATACGTACCAGGTGCAAACTTAACTTAACCGGGTCCTACCACTTAAGATGGGATGAGAAAGGTTAAAATTTGTAGGGAACGTTCGATGCGCGAGTTCGACTCGCACTTGACTGGTTTTTTTTGTTAGTAATACTTATTTTACTTTAGTATTCGGGTCTTTTTGCCGTTCCCTACGCTGCGCTGTCGAACGTTGCAGTACTTTCAATATTTTATTTTTCATTGAAAATAGACAAATTTATATTTATTGTTAATGTTTTAAGAATTTGTATGAAATTGGCTTTTGGATAGTATTTTTATATACCAAGTTTAATACAAAAAATATGAAAATATAAGGGTTTGTTTACATTTTGTTAGTACTGAAAGTTTATTATTTTAAGGATTGCGTCATATTTTGCTACGGGACCCTAAAAAACTGGCACAGGTAATGAATCGGGCATCATCTTATTACCGGATAACGCCACCAAACTTGGATTAAAGGTCCAAACTAATAATCCGCCAGATTTTTTTTCTGAACGACGGGAGCACTGTATTTTGAACCCCCCCTCCCCCCTTCTGACGCGGTGTTCAGTCCGGCTACCGGGTGTTTTGGGCTCAGGTAGACGTGTATAATACCCGTGCCAAATGACATTGCTGTACTCAAAATTGTATACTTCTCCATACAAGCATTCCCAATAGAAAACGGACTATAATTGCTAAATGTGTTGAGTAGCTGAACTAATATATACGCCAATAATGCTAGATTCATATAATCATTTATACAGGCCGCGCGCAAAAGACAGTAAAAATACACTTTACCATGGACCACTTCGTTCTTGTCTTTTGAATAAATACTCCCTTTGCACCCTTAAGTGTAATTGGAGCCATAACGACCAGAAAAGCCCTTTCAAATATTTATTTTAACGTTTGATTACATTCGAAGTACTCTTCGGCCAATATGTCCGCCATAAACTCGTGCTGTTTTTGACCAAAACTGGCATCCGTCTGCGTGGAAATATGCTTAGACATTCGTCCGTCTAAGTAAGTAAAATCATCCTGGGCAGATGATTTCGGTGATTGTGAGAAAAGCTTTCTTCAAAATGTGGTTGAGGTATTTGTGTGCCACGATGTATGTACACATTGCTGCAAACTCCAACCTGCAAGAAAAAAGGAGATGGTAAACAAAAAATCAGGAGACAGTAAAAAAATACAGTAGAAAAAATTTACTACCTTTTTCCCAAAATGTGCAAGTAAAAGTAGCGTGTACGTGTTAGTTAGTGAAGCTTAAAAAAATCAAAAACCACCACAAATAACCCATGCATTTTAATGTGCAGACATATAGTATGAAATTGTGTAATTTTGCCAACAAAAAAGGTTAAGTAAGAGCTTGCATTTCCATTTCCGTATCATCAGCATCATCTTTTTCAACTTCATACATATTCTTGTTGAAAAGAGACAGCATATTCCTATTTATTTCATGACTGAAACAGGCAGATTTGTTGTACAGTCGTTTGCTGTGCATTATGCCACACAATGTCTTGCTACTTAATGAGTTTCTCTGTTTTGTTTTATTTAAATTTATAGCAGAGAAAACACGTTCTACTGCGGCACTAGAGTGTGGCAACACCATCAAGCAACTCATAACCTGAGTTAATTTGGCCAATGCATATTCATCTCCAATCTTCTCCTTACCAACTTCTCTCCAAAATTTTGGAATATTGTTCTTATCCAAGTTAACTGGTGAATTCCGCAGCAATTGCCACTGGTCATCCAATTCTTGCCACTTGTCTTCTTCTATTATATTTGGGAAATGCATAGCCAATGATGCAAGACTATTATATTTTCTTTCTTTTATAATTTTAGGAACCAGGACTTCAATTTGTTTCAGCACATCATCATCATCTATAAAAGCTTAAGGGCTTCATACTGTTCCAGTATCCTACTAACGGCTGCATGTAGTGAGAGCCATCTTGTTTGGCTTGGGTGGAGAAGTTTATGAGGCTTTATCTGCAGGAAAGTCTGGAAAATTTTCAACTGGAGTCCGCTTAGGACTGCAATGTACATAATTATATACTTCCCTCACTAAATCTTCCGCCATCTGTGGCAATTTAGCACATGCATAAGAGGCACAGAGGGCAAACGAATGACAAATGCACTTCATTATAAATATGTTGGGTATCTCACCTTTAAGTAGAGTGCTCACTGAATGATTTGTGCCCATTAAATTATTTGCACCATCTGACGCAAACCCAATCAAATTTGACTTCCAAGGAATTTCATGCTTGTCAAATGACTTGGCTACTGCATTATAAATTTCGATTGCTGAAGCCCCTTCAATAGGTATCATGTCATAGAAGTAGTCACATACTTCATGGTCTATCATAAGCCTGACTATTAGGCATAGATGTTTAATGACTCCCTTGTCAGTAGACTCATCAATCATTACGGAAATTTTTTGACGCTTCATGTTGTTCACTAACATTTCCTTGCTGTACTTTCCAAGTACATTCTTAGCAATGTAAGTTGCTTTTGTGCGGCTCAGGGAAATATTTTTCACCACTTCCGAATCGGGGCATATGGTGGCTATCAATTTAGGCAGATGTTCTATGCACGAGAATGGCAAATTATGCTCAATCACATATGAAACCATATGTATTTCCGCCTCTTTTACTTTGCTAGCTAAAGACGTCGCTGAACTATACGCGGCGAAAACTTCCTTTAAAGTCCTTTGGGAGGAAAAGGAATTTGCATTGTCCGTATGTTTCTTCGTATCCTTATGGCGATCTAATTCTGACTTGCCGGAGTTAGCGACCGATATATCGCACCTGCACCATTTGCAATACGCAAAGGTATCACCTTTGTTGCTCGTTGAAAGCCAAGGTTTAAAGCATTCCATGTGAAGCCATTCTTCTTTGCATTTCTGCATGTATTTTTTTTTCTTTTCAGCACTGGCAATTTTTTTGTAAATGTACTAAAAGCTGCCCAACCAAACAAAACCAACCACACCATGCAAAAAAAGAAAAGGCCAAACCAAAAGTTAGCTTAGATTGTTCCGACACCCATTCCACACCACCACAATTGCAACCATTATTATAAATTTCAAGTCTTCAACTCACAATTCTCACAAACAACAAATAACAAAACTAACAACTCGCAACGCTACTGTTCAGTTCACTCAGTTCAGTGCTCACTCAACTCGGCTCAACACACACCACACACAGATTAAAAAAAAACAGCTGCCACTCACTACAAGTGAAGTATCTCACACCACAGATACGAAACTACGAACGAAACTTAACGTATAGTATAGTATGGCGTATAGTATAAATAAGTCAAACTCACCATTAACAGTCGTTCCGTTCGATATGATGTGATGAAACCAATAGTAGCCAACATAAGCCAAACAAAAATTCCTATATCAGTAGATTGTCATCGTATAAGCTCCGAACTATCTTCGCCACTCTGTTCAGTCCGTGGGCTACACATGTAACATGTGTCATATTTGAAAAAACGCCATCAACCTTTTGAGCGCCACAGTCGGCTGTGGCCGTCAACAAAAAATCGTGCCCCTGACGCCACGTCGGCCACAGCCGTCCAAATTTCAATGATCAAAAACTTTGTAATTCTAACCGCTACAAGTATTTTTCAATCCCTGTTGATTTTGGGGCACATCTTTTTTTTACTCTGGCGTCAGTGGCACGGTAAATTGCTAGACCGCTTGGCGGTCAATAGGTTAAGAGTCCGGCCTGTCTTTAACATGTAAGGAGCACCATCGGTGAGTAATAAAGCTACTCTTTTATGATAATCATCATTTTGGTAAAGATTGTTTAATGAGTCAATTATGAAATCTTTTATAGTCACATTGTTTGTACTATCAAGTACCCGGCAATCGATTATGTGGGGTCTGCTCGCATTGTCCTCCTTAAGAGGCCTTATTCCTTTTAAAATGCTGATTGTTTAGACATGTTTCTCTATGATCAAACATGTTTCTTAACATACTATTGATGTTACTTTCTAGAACAGGGCTATTGGGATTTATTGGTATATATTTGAAACCTACAGTTTGAATTTTTCATTGATAATTTTTGTTTCAAAAACTACTCGAAATTGTCAAAATTCACGCGGAAAATTAGTTTTTTTAACTTATTTTCGACTGTACGCAATGAAAGCGTGAAATAACTATGTTACTACCTAGAACTCGGGGAAAAGTATTATTCACTTCAAAAAGTTGGTTGAAATTATCAATATATTTGTCATAATATGAAAAAAATAAATTTTAAAAGGAATAAGGCCTCTTAAGAGTTCCGACTATAACGTTAGCAACATTTTGCTGCAGTTGGTCTTTAGTCTCATCAACACTTACATAAATGTAAGAAGTTGCAATGTCCTCCCGTATTGACGCGAAACTTTGTTCAAACTTTTTCGGCAAATACCGTAGTCTTAAGCTAGATTCTGAGGGTATACCTACTGCACTTGCATATTTCCCTCCAATACATTTTAGTATGAAATCGACAAAGTTTTTGTTATTCAATTGTTTCCATGGTATATTCGATGCTATCATGAAATTGGTCAAGTCCATGTTAAAATCAAACTGTGTTTCTTTATGTTCCTCATGTTCTTTGTGTTTTATTTTTTGCAAATGTAATTGGATGTTGTTATCTTTTGGTGGCAAACTGCTGACAGCAGGAACAATACATTTGTTTATTATTTAGAACTAAACATGGGTTTATTTGGCACAATAATTTTATAGCCTCCATGGCGAATTGGCCACTAGCAAAGCATTAAGTTTCCCGATCTTATTAAATTTAACCGAAATGTTGTTTCCGCACGTCTCCTATTTGTGAAAAAGAGTAGGTAAACTTAGATGTGACAATGTCAGATAATGTTTTATCAATGCCCGTCTCAAGTGTCAATATATATCTACTTAAACGGAAGAGGTTGATATAACAGTGTAATATTTGTATGAGAAGGGCCCACATGCATAATATTGTTAAAAATATGAAGGAAATCTAATCTATCTACCTGAATAAAAAAAACTTTTTGTGATTTTTACCTTTTCTGCTATATACCTATCATGATTATCATCATCATATATTTAAGAGCTAGGCTCTTGTCGGTGGTGTAATTTCCAGCTTATTCTACAGTCCGCTTAATTGCTGACATCTGTTTTACACGAAAACGATACTACACAAGTAGTAGCATTTACTGATTAGTAGTAAAAAAGAAAAAGAGGACTACTTGGTCCTACACCCCGCTCTCCCGCCGCTCACGGGACGAATCTGACTTTCCGCCAAATCTGAAAATAATCACCTAGGAACACTATCTGACTATCTGAGGTAGAAATTTCACTCCGATGCCCACAAATTAGCGGCTCAATTTTTTGAAGCTACTGTTTGTATGAAAAGTGCCCAACATGTATATATATTAATATTTAAGAGTTTCACTCTTGTCGGTGCAGTTCTCTCCAGTCCGTTCTACTTAACGCCAGTTCTTTGACTTCCCGATACGACCCGACGTCTGCCTTTTTCTTGATCTGGTCCAAATAGCTAATCCTTGGCCTTCCTCTTCCTCTCCTTCCTTTAATTTTCCCCTCCATTATTTTTTGTATTAGATCCAACATGTACAGTAGCGGAAAAATCTAGCATATCTGTTTTTTTTTTCAAGAATTTTTATATGTGATCAACTAAGACTACCTAAATGACTATATCATATAAAAGTACTTTTGATTTTACAAATATGCACCGGCCTGTTAGCATGTTATTGGTTGAGAATAAGTTAACAGGTACAACCTTTTTTGATTAGTTTTCAACAAATTCAGTTCTTGGTTTCATGTATTTTGAAATATTTTACTGAGAAATCACAATATGATAGATTTTTTCCGCTACTGTACCCTATAGATTTTAGGAAACTAGATTAAATTTGCTATTTTGTTATAATTTTTGTAAACATAAAGGAACTTAGATACTTCCCGAATAACACAAAAACTTGTTATGATTTTCATTTTTTCAGCAATTAACACATAATTTTAAATTACCTAAATATCGTAAAAAAATATTTGCTATATTTATTTTTATATATTATACCACGAAGGCTAGCAGTCTTAACTGATCGATAATAAAAAAAAGAAAAAGGGGACTAGGTACTTGGTTTTTCACCAAAAATAATATATCATCATGGCACGTTGTATCGTTTATATATAAATTAGTCAACTCGATCATTCGGCAGGCAGCGTCCACGAAGTACGGCGATTGGCGGTATATTAAAAAAAATGTTTTCCTGGTTTCGTAAATTTTACTATTGTACATTATGATGGGACAACTCAATGGGACTATTGGGATAGACGGCGCACTGTGAGACGAAATTCGGCTCTCCATAGAAATAGCAACTTATTTTTGTAAGTAGGTATGTTTTTTTTATTGAAATCCAGTCGTCATTATTTTTAGGTAAAATAATGATTATTTGCAAATTTGGCCAATAAACCGAGGAGTAATAATTTTTAAACGAAAATTTTGTACTGAGTATTCATGAAAAAACGAAATATCTCAAAAAGTGCAAAAACCGGAGAAAGAGACAATTTTATTTATTTCTTTGTACGATTAAAATTCAGAATACAATTGGAACAAAAGCTAAGTACGTCATTCTATGTTTAATGTTTTCAACATTGAGTTTCTCAAAATAAAACTTATTTTATCAAACTTGAAGAAGGCGGAAATGAAAAGAAAGTTTATACTTTTAATTGCAATGTTTTTTTCAATATGTCGTCGTTTGTCATCATTCAGTCAAATCAAAGGAAATAGTTTTATTATCTCAGAAGAGCTTATAGTTATTTAAAGAATTACTTAAAAACATTAAAAAAATGGTGAAGCCTTTTATTGTATTTCTTTACATCTTGATATAATTGTATTTGTAGAGGCTGCAAAGTAAGCAATCGATGAACGAGTAAATTTCGATAATACGAGTTCATCTATTGCACTTTTAGCCGAGACAGAACAGGGTGCTTTTCACGACTAGTGCGATGAAATACATTAAAATACGACTCTGTTACATTGGTCATTAAGCTCAGCGCCTTTTTTCAGCCTAATTTATGTAAAAATGAGGGCTATTTTATTATTTTATATATATAAAGCTGATGAAGCTGATCTTGCCCTCAGATTCAATCGACGTAACGAAGATTTTCAACCCAATTATATAGAAATAACAAAAATATTTCAATCAAGATCACGACAGACAATATTTGAAAAATATTTTTTCTACTCCAGTACTTTTTCTGTCATTTATATAGTTACTAACTCTAATATAAAGAAATCAATAAAGTTCGCTACGCTCACATCGTAACCCATGCCACTCGCGTTTTTTGCCCCCTCTTATACAACGGTTGCATAAAATACTATTAATGTACAGACATTCCATTCATATATAATACTTAATTACTATTATGTACCTATTGAGAAGTGATTATAAGATGAAGTATTATATATGTATATATTTCTTCATGATACCAATTTTTGATGATCACATTAATCACACTAATCACACCAATCAAATTCATATATTATTAAGGAGCAACTTCGAGATTGTGTTTGTATGTTTGTTACTTCTTCACGCTCAAACGGCTGCACCAATTTTGATAAAATTTGGTATAGAAGTAGCTGACACCCTGGATTAACACATAGGCTACTTTTTATGTCGAAAAAAATAATACCGTGAGGCGCGGCTAGTATAATAAAAAAGTAAAAGTAACATATGAAAATCAACTTACGTTACTCTGACAGAACGCTCCATTGCACTACAGGTAAAGCAACATTTAATATTCTATTAATTAATTTCAGACATCAAAGGCCTATAGATATAAATACCTTAGGGCTTGTGCACAAATCACGTGAGGTTCGATAGGGGGGGAGGGGGTTCACGAAAAAATCACGATAGATCACGTTGGGGGAGGGAGGGGTAATAGGGGTATACGGAGTCCTCACGTGTATTTTTCTGCTATGAACGAAGACTAAGAAAAATCGATATTTTTTCTCGGCTTCGTTAAAAATAAATCTTCACTTGTTAAATACTTCAAAATTGCGAGTCTATTTTACGAAATTCTGGCAGAAAAAAAATACACGTGAGGTAGTATGGGGAGGGGGGGTTAGCAAAGAACCTCACCAAATATCACCAGGGGGAGGGGGGGGGGGGGGGGGGGGGGGGTCAAAAAGTAGCTGAAAAAACATCACGTGATTTGTGCACAAGCCCTTAGCATACTTTGCAATCTAACATAGCATCATTTTAACAGTATACTATATATAACAACTAGGTCGCATTATTACTGCGGTGTGTTTACGCTGTTCGTGGTGTCAGCGTCAGGTAGCCGCTCGCAGAACAGGGGACTGTTAATATATTCTCGGTACCAGTAAAATTCAGTACATTTTCATATTCAACCTATACTGATATTATAAATACGAAATTGTGTCTATCTGTCTGTTACCTCGTCACGCTTAAACTTTAATATGGAGATTCTGGGGGCTTGAGCCCCGGGAAGGAAATAGAATGGTTTTTATCCCGGAAATCATCCCTTATGGGGCAAAAGGGGAGTGGAAGTTTGTATGGGGAATCAGTAACCGCAAAACCGTTTCATAGTACTTAGTGGTGTACCGAAAATATGACTTCCCTATCCGAAGCTTGGTAAACATTCGAACTATGTTTACATGGCGTTCTTTTTATAGAACTTGGATGAGAGCTGGCAGCTGAATAATCAAACCGTTAACCTCTGATGCGATAAACTATGAACAGGATGCACCTTGCCTATTAACTGTTCCTCGCCCATTGAGCGATCCTTCAAGACAGTTGGCACATCTAAAAAGAAAACCTTATCATTCCCCCAGTATTTCAAGCAACGATTTAGAGCCCCTAGTTTTACTTGGAGGCCAGGAAACCATTGTTAAGACTGCGCCGAGCGAAATATGAAAAAAAAGCAGTTGGAGATAACATCAACACTAGTTGTTTAATCCGGTTTATCATCATTTGCTAAACAACTTTTTACAAATAATCACTTAACAAACAACGATTTACAAACTAATCATTTCACAAACCTATCATTCCTTAAAACGCTCATTTTACAAATAATTACTCGACAAATATACATTTAGTAACTTAGACGCTTTATAAAAATATTGAATGACAAAGTTTCATTTAAAAAATGTTCACTTCACAAATAAATCGTTTTTCACTTCTCATGCTCTAAAAGTTCGACTTTATGCTGTGCGTAGGCGACATAAAGTCGCTTTTTATGCTCTAGAGCATAAAGTAAAATCGTCGTCGAAGATCAAGGCGATCGGTCCAACAGCCACACGAACAACTTAAAATTTCATAGAATTAACTCTTTATTTTATTTCCTTTCGTTAGTATTCTGAGACCAAGGCAAAAATACCAACAGCCAAAGTACATAAAAAGATCTTGAAATAAACTTGTAATATTTATATACTATCATTTGTTACTTTTTAAATTTATTTTTATTTTAGTAAATCAATATACTATATATTTAAACTACAATAATTATCTATCATAGATGTAAAAAACAAAATGTTTTAAATATTAATTAAATTTGTTTTTAAGTATAATATTTAAATGATGCAGTTTCATTTCCTCGCAATCGAAGTGAAAAGTAGAGTGTGCAACTCGTCCATAAAACGCATTTTACAGTCGACTTCATATTCATCCTCGCTCGCAAGCTCGCTCGGATGGATAAACGTCTCGAGTAAAATGGTGCGTTTTATGCACTTGTTGTACAATCTACTATTAAAAACCAGTTATTTTGCAAAACATTAATTGATAAACTATTGTTTCAAAAAAATGTTAAAAATGGAACGAAACGCAGGACGGTATGAAGTTTAATACTCGAAACACTTGGGCCAAATATTAAACAGGCAAGTACTTATTTCGGTCAGATTGTACCAAAGAGGGGCCGTTTCTGGGACTTACAATTTTTTTACAATTTTGTTTTGCTGTTTTTGGTTTTTCTCTCAGAGCGATATTTACTGCGATGTTGGGGTTCAAAAAAATATATTCTTATATTTTTGTAATTTTTAGGCTAAATTAGATTGAGTCATGTTCCATTTTTTAAGCAAGCATTTTGGCGATGGCTATACATGATCATAAAACAAACCTAACCTAACCTACAGTTTTCGGTTTTTGAGCCATGTTACCAAAAAAACCTCAATAACCTGAACACTAAGACGTCTGTATGCTCATCAGAACAATTATACTTTGTTAAAAATTAAGTATGTTAATATTTGTACTCGTAGAAAACTACACATAATGAATGGCGTTAACACCATGATGATTTATTAAACGAAATGTTTACCAAACAATGCATTTTATTAACGTTGTTTTATCATTCGTTATTTTAATTGACTAGAATAATAAATGAATAATTTGCGAAATAATGTTTTGTGATATGATGTTTTGTCCAATAAATAATTTGTATCATGATCTATTTGTAAAACTATATTTTATGCAACGTCTAATTTGGGTTTCGTTCATTTGTCTAACGTTGTTTGTAAAATGAATTTTTTTTGAAACGTTGTTTAGCAAGTGATTGGCTACCGTTTAATCCATTTCTAAACTATATATTTAGCACTGCGAAGAATGTGTTAACAACTTCTCCGTGGAAAAATTATTAGTAATATTTTACCCTGGAAAACTATAAGTAACAGTCGCTAACGCTCGTCGCAGTCTTAAATTAGTAAATACGCTTATGAGTATGAACTAAATTTTAATGTCAATATCGGCTCCATAACTCTCCAATGTCCTTCTACCGTGCCGTGAATTAAGTTCTAAGTAAGATAATGATTAAATTTCAATAAAATAGTTAATAAATGCGTTGTGTATCAAGGGATTAATACAAGATTTGAGTTTTCAACTTAAACCCTACCCACAAAAATTAAATCACTAAGTAAATTAGATACCACGTTCTAACCTCAACTGAAGCCTGTTCGCCATCTGCCTGAAAGTAAAACAAATTGTTTATTTAATCTTTATTGCACAAAAGAAAACTTATCGTACAAAAGGCGGACTTAATGCCATGTGGCATTCTCTACCAGTCAACCTTCGGGCAAAGCAGATGTTTTAATAAATAATATTTAGATAAATACATATCTTTATATAATATATACACATATAAATAAATACAGATGAAACATACTAATCAAATAACCTAAGAATTCACAACTCTGCTAGCGTAAAGGTCACGCCAACATTTTTTGAAAGCGCAATTGTTCTGTTCTCTGTAAGTGCTTGTTGGTACTAGCTAGGCCTCCTTAAACAAAAATCATTTTTAACAAACTCAAAAAATGAGGTTCTCAGTTTGACTTGTATCTATGTATGTTTGTCGGGCCCGGTTTTCAGAAAAGTATTTTTTACACCTAGGAAAAGGTGAGTGAAAGAAGTGAGCGCAATGCAATGAAAAATTAGAGTGGCCAGAACTGATTGAAAATTCAACACTTGGGGCTGTGTAAGTTGTATTGTATTATGGGTATTAATTTACCTTTCCGGTTGCATTGAAACCTTGGGCCTGAAAGCAGAGACGAGAATTATACGTTTTTTTTCTAATTTTATTACTTTTCGCGGAATTAGATAATTAGGTGCTCAGTAGCACTTCATATTATATAAAATCAAATTTACCATATGATGAATAGGTATGCGGGTAGTTCTCACGAAATCTCGAAATTCTTGTCCTTCATGTTTTCACAAAAAACTAGTGAATATATAGTGGTAAGTATTACTTCCTTGCAATAAACACCATCGTCGCTAAGCGTATTAGTTATAATTTCTGAGCCATATATGTAAATAAAAAAAAATGAGTACATGTAATGTCGTTAAAATCATTTCCTCACTATGTCCCAAGTCCCATTTTCAATTACTTTTAAATTTGTAAATAAAAAGTTAATAAAGTAAAAGCCATGAAAGTTTCATTAACCTATTCTTAAAACAATGGACTTGTGAATGTATTCTTCATTGGGATAAAAAAGCCAATAATGAATTTGAAAAAAAATTTAAACCATGTGTCCAATAAAATTAAATCATTTCCTCACAACTTTACTAACAGTCAATTTATGAACGCTGTTTCAATCAAACGTGGACACTACCGTTTGTTTTTGATAGCTGGCAACACTGACGATTTACCAATACGGCGAATTGATTGAGTAAGCGTTCGAGGCTTTGTTAAAAAACGGTAGAATACATAATTTTTTAAAATTACTTTTGTGTTCGTCATTACATCACGTCCCAGAAAAAAGGAAGGTAAGTACTATAAAAATTATTAATTACATAATGAAGTAGGGTTTTGGGAGTAGTTCACTTACACAAATAACCTTGTTTAAAGCACGGTCGTATCACTAGTAGTTTTAGGTTTTGTTTCGTTTCGTCATTCCCTCATCGTCATTACCTCATATATTATACAGTAATTAATTTACAGTGAGGGAATGACGACTAAGGAGGAAATGATTTTGACTGTGTTAGAATTCTTTTTTACTGTCGCATGTTGTAGCACACCCTTGAATTTACCTGTAATATCTTTTTAGGGCACAATAATGGCAAGAAAAACGAAAATTAGTGAAGAGGAAGCTAAATGAGAAGGAACCAAATTTGCAAATGACCAGCAGTTAAGGACGAACAGTTGTATCCCTGGAAAGATGCTTTGCAGAAGATGAAATCCCTGACACTGATCAAAAGGGGGTGTTATTCTGTAAAAGAGATCGATTAGCTAGAGAGCTGAGACTGATACATTTTATCTTCGAGATTGAATAGGTAGGAAAAATTATTTAAGTCGATTGCCAGTTTGATTAGTTCTAAGAAAATGAATTTTATTTCGTTAATTTTTCCTGTTTTTTTTTTAGTCAAGACTGTTATTAACTTTGAGTTTATGTCTGAGTTATTTTTTAAGCAAGTAAAGATTTTTTGTTTGTTTTCTATAGCTACTGCCATCATGATTAAGACAAGTGCTATAACAATTTTTAAACTTTGTTGTTAATTATTCGTGGCAGCTGCAGACTGCAATAAATTTGTGATTTTGTTCCTAATAATGTTAATGAATATAGTAAACATTGCAATACAAAATATTTTAACACAATAATTATGCATTTTTATTTGAAATTGTACATCATTGCTTATTAAAATCATTCCTTCACCTAACCTCATCATTTCCTCATTTCATTTTTTTAAAAGGCTTGTAATTCTTAAAAAAACGCTTATTTTAGGGACCACTATATAACCTAAATTTAATATCATGACTACTACAAAATCCATATCAAAAAATCCGAAATGATCATACTATTTTAATTTTTTTTATCGGAACCGAATTTCGAGATTTCGTGAGAACTACCCATGTATGTACAGTACAGAGGGCGCATAATAATAATAAGATCATACTCGTACAATCAACGGTATTATTCTGTTTCGGTCCAGCGTTGCCAGAGCTACGGAAAAATCCGTAGATCTACGGAATTTAAGCGGTGTGCCCAGGCCTACGGAAATTATTGGGGAACCTACGGAATTTCAGACTACTTGTATTTATCACCAAAACATGACATAAACGAAACGGAATGTACTTTTTCTGCGAAAAATTAATTGAAATCCTAGGTGAAACACTCGCGGACTAATCACGCACTATCACTTAGTAGTCCGTTTTTTAAATTAAATTTTTTTACCAGCTTAAAATGATGATTAAACTACGGACAAGGTGTTCAAAAATATAAGATTTCTATTTTTTCACCTACGTTTTTGCAAAAGTTACTAACTTTTAATAACATTTTAAGCTTCAGTATAGTCAAATGAAGCATTGAAAAAAAAGTCTGTAGAACTACGGATTTTTCAAGCGACAATCTACGGAATTCTACAGACTTTTTGGTCTCACCCTACGGATTTTCATAAATGTCATCTGGCAACACTGTTTCGGTCACAGATTTCAAACATCTGTCTATTTGAACAATATCTTCCTCAATGATAATGAAATCTCTGACGGAGGTAATGCGTGCAGAGATGGAGCGGCTATTAAGTAAAGGTGCGTTGTTGGTTCCCTTACACGGTTATACCCTTTGCTTATGGATTTTAAATTGAATCACTAATACGGATTTGATTTCATTTAGCGTCACTATTGCAGCACATTGTTTTCTATCAACACACCGTCGCCTCGTAGTATTGCTAAACTTATTATTTTCATGATAATTATCTATCTTGTATTATGGTGGGTCTATTTTTTAGATTTTTTGTAATAATAAAATTTTCTATGTTCTCACACCTATCATCAATTCATCACACACAGATTGACAGAAAGAAGTAATTTCATTCATCAGTGTCATGCTTCCTTGTAGTGCGGAAAATTCGGAGGTAAGACCGTATTTTTCGCTTCAATGACTGCACTATTGGTATATGTGGCCAGTACTTAACCAGAGATAGTGTAAAAAGTCTGAAAATACGCTTCTATTCTGTTAGAGTATCAGGTGGAAGTTTTATTTCTTAACTTTTATACATCAGATGGTCATTATTAAATGTCGAAATTTTTATTCATCGACCAAGGTCATTATTAAATGTCGACATTTTTATTCATCGACATTTTTTTATAAATACATTAGTCGCCAAACTCGAATTTGCGTTCCTCATATTATTGCGTAGTCTCATATTTCAAAGCACCTTGAATATTAGTCTTACTTGCTGTCTTCCACTTTTGGTCCGGAAGCTGCACTTTGTGATGAAAGAAAGCCGTTTTGCGCAGTGATAATATGGACGAAAATAAAAATAAGGATTAAAAAAAAAAATTTTTTTTTTGAATAAGTGGCGCCATCTATTTTCCTAAGGGGTGAAATCAAATGTCTCCTTGAGTGTAATCGTTTATTTTGATCCATATTAGCACTGTGCAAAACGGCTTGCTTCCATCACAAAGTGCAGCTTTCTTTCATAACAAATAGAACTATATTGCTCTGAATGCTTATTAGGTAATTTTTGTTTACTTACTGAAGCTTTCGCGCTCGAACCTTTACACTGAAAAACAACGAATATTAGAACGATGTTCATTTTATTACCTATAAATTTAATTTAATAATATTAAAAGGAACACGACGGATTTGGTTATATTTTTAGGTGACGTAGTAGCAAGTGAGAACACTGCCTGATTATCAGCCTTCAATTTTCTTTTGGTTTAGATATACACACTCGTTCACTCGTAGTCCTTTTTTTATTTTAATTGGCATAACGGCCCATTTTTGGCATAACGGCCATCGTAACGTGTAATCCGTGTTTCCTACCAACAAATATTTGACACTTGTCTGCTGTTGATCTTTGTGATGTAGCTAAGACATATTGTATGTCAAATTAAACGATTATTATTATTCTTGGACGGTTTATTGAATCGATTGTACTGACGATCCATTATTTTTCGTTTGGATACGATATCATATTTGCAAAATTTGGGGTACGCTATTTATTTTGCAGTGTATACCGTTAGTTTACTTCTAGTTGCTTGTTACAGTTTTTTCATAATATCCAAAACCGTACTACATTGACATTAAAAAAAACACTGTAGCTTTTATCACATAACACATGGATAATAGGTATACCTAATGTATTGAGTTTGTAGTTATATTTCCAAAGGATTCTGATAATATAAATATATGCTTACGTAAGTTTTACAGTCATTTCCCATGCACTGTAAAAAATTAGACGCTAAATGATCATATTTTTATCTACACCCATATAACTTACTATAATAAGTTCAGGTACTATAGGCATGAGTAGGACCTACATAGCATCGACCAAAATCAGAGATGTTACTTCATAACTTTGCGATGTCTCCAGCGGGGTCAACGATAGGTATCTATATCGTATCTGAACTCTTTATAATAAGTTAAAAATATGGGTGTAGACCAGCGAACGAATAAAACATAGAAGCCTAACTAGCGTCGGAAAATGGCCCCACGGATTTTGTGTCAGTTAAGAAATATATGAAGTCTCAAAGTAACAAAATATGCCATAATGTTCAGTGAAATGGTGTATTAATTTATTTATTTAAACTTTATTGCACAAAACAAGTTAGTACAAATGGCGAACTTAATGCCAAATGGCATTCTCTACCAGTCAACCATAGGGCCAAACAGAGATACTAGAAGTGGGTGCAAATTAGAAATCTGATGGTACAGAGAGGATCTAGAGATTAATCACTCAGGAGAACACAAAAAAAAAGATGGTATCAGTTTTAATACGTAAATAAAGCCGTACACATATTAATTTAATTTATTTTACGGAACAGATTTTGTATAGGGATGGTGTTATGCCATATGACTAATTTATATACGATGTTTGAAAAAAAGTAATGCGTTCAGTGGCGTGCCTAGGCTTACAGGAGAGGGCAAGCCCAGGGATTTGTTTTGGTAATTTTTAGTGGGTAAATCCATTTTATTGCCGCATTACTGTTCAAAGTACAATGTCAATATTTACACAGGTTGCGCGTGGGTTTTGGGGAAATATGAGCTGTTTTTTCTGAGCGAAAGTTAAAGTGCCTACCTTTCCTTCGCCTACTAAAAGACCTGCACACTTTAACAACGCTCAAACAAACACTACACTAACTAAATATTTCTAAACAACGTGAAGTTAAATCACTCCTGTTTACGCGAAATTTGCAAGTGGCCGATCCGTATCTAACTTCACTTCATCGTCCACCGTTCAAAAAGGCAAAAGCCCGGCTTATTCCTAAAGGAAAAGAGTAATATGAAGCAACGTATAGTTATGATGATACATAGGATATTGCCATGTGTTAGAGTAGGCGGTATGAAGCCCGATTGCAAACCAACGCGTGCGAGGGAGATGACTAGCGGTGACGAGCGATCAGCGAGCGCGGCGCGGTCGGTGCGCGGACAAATTTTGAACCACGCGGCGTCGACAAAATTTGAAATTATGAAACACGTCACTGCGCGCAATTTTGTGCTTGTATGAGACCGTCCCTAAAAGGCTATGCGTTTTCCGTCAGTCCGGCAGGAAAACGTATAAGTTCCTAATTATGTTTGATATTTTTTCACTACAAAGGTTGTATCGACTTTACCTACATGTAAAATATTAAATATTACAAAGAAGTACAGCACGCATTAATAACAATCATTCAAAGTATTACTAACTACAAGGAACAAACAAGGATTCCTTAAAAGATGTATTTTTTTTTAGAAATTCGTATGTAAGCAATAACCTTAACATTCAAGATTTATAATGAAGTAAACAAATATGGCTCTTTATTGCATTAACGATTCACCAATTATGAGTTTTCATTTTCACTGTCACCGCCATATTACCATAGACAAATGTCATGCGTTTTGTCGAATCACAGCTGGCCATTCGGAAATTGACGAATCACATTTATTTGTTATGCGTAATTGAAAACATTTGACTGGCTGTGATTGGTACACCGGTGAGCATGCGCATTTCGACTATTGGGCCGGTTTTTGATTGTAACTTTTTATGAAGCTCGTGTTCTATGTTTTTTTCGTTCGCTGGTGTAGACAAACTACTATTATGGGTGCTGGAGAAAAAATTGCGATTATTATGAAAAAAAAAATACTTTAAGTTGTTAATTCTTATCCTTATTAGGTACTGTCATGATATGCATGAGATCGCTTGAAGGATGTTTTTAATTTCTAATGTTCAACTTAAACTTACGTATTACACGTAGATATACGTATTTTTTTATGTTAATGGATTTGATTCGTAGTGTTTTTTTCCTTAATGTGTATTTATATCCTATAGTAATTTCAATAAAGGATAAAACTGCTTTAAAACTTAGAGGCACCATAATTTTCTTGATTGCTATAAATCGTATTTACTACTTGTTATTTTTGGTAATTATTTGTGTTAATTTCTTACACTCCTTAAATTAAAACAAAGGTAAAACGCTCTATATTTCTGATCACAACATCCATCGAAGAATTATACTATGCTCATGACGCCATCCGAATGACTTACCACTGAATGACAGGTTCTCTAAGACATAAACAATTTTTTTAATAATTTACCTACTTATTAACACATAACCAACCAATAATTAGCACGAGCCTTACTTCTGTTTCCGCCACAGTAGAAGGCTGTAAAAATAATCATGTTTAGTATCTTATACTTATATAGTAAATATCTAAACTAACTCAATTATGTTTTATGGCTTGTACTAATCAATGAATAATTTTATTTATACTCAATTGTGAATCGGTACCCATAAAAATATTTCAGTCATTAGTATTATGAAGATGTAACGGAAGTCTCCTAATCTTGTCATTTTTAAATATTATTCCACTTCTGCCAGCAACCTCGGCTTGCGTTAATTTTAATATGAAGAGCTCAACTGCATTTTTATACAAGTCAATGATTTGTCTCGGGTTAGAGCAACCGTAGTATATAATCATCTTTGCAATTTCTCGTGGTATGCTATTCGTCGTTATCTACATTGATTAGTGGCGGTCGTTGATTAATTTATTCGGTAGATTTGATTCAGTTGATTGGTAAGGAAACCAACGGGAAAGAAGTTAACCAAATCCAACTTAAAACTTGATGTTGCTATGAATGGAATAACAGCAGAGAAGTTAGCTGCAACTACGGCAGGAAGAAAGGGCGAGCTGAGCTAAGTAATTATATGATGAGCTTATAAACTCCACCTCAAATCGTCAACCGCCAACCCGCTTCACAATGAAAGGTATAGATATCTCTACGAGAGGTGAAGTGTTGATAAACATAATAATAATCTTTTAATTAGGTTTCCTTCATCTAATTTCACTTATTAATGTAAGGTATCTATTTCTTTCACCGACAGATTTTAAAATATCTTCCTTTTTTAAAGAATTTTGTAAGAATCGACGCAGCTGTAGTCCTGGAAGTATAATTTAACCACTGACGAAACTGTTTCTACGCTCAATAAATCAATAAACTTGTTTGTAAAGTCTTGAATAACGATCAATTCTAAAAAAGTCAACCCGGACTACATATGAATCCCCCGCTCGGAAAATCCCCTCTAAACTGGGGCTAATCCGGGGAAACCCGGACGGATGACTTAGTCTAAGGGGATCTTTCCCCGTCGTGAATGTTTCTTTGTCGACCTTCCCAAGTTCCTATGCAGATGGCACTTTATGAGAGGGGTTTAAGTGGAGTGGAGGTTGTTTTGCATATTTTTCGCAAGCGAACTATTACTTATGTATTGTTTTCCGAACATGGAATAATTTGTGTTGCAAAAGTCAAAAGATCACCACGATGTTGTGTTGTTGTTCCGGATGCATTCTGTGTAATGTCGGTCAAAGGGTCGGTTGTTGTAGCCCTTGGCGCCGCGAGGTATGTGCATTAGTATTAGGTTGGACGAGGAGAGTAGGTATGGGGCGGAATGGAAATGGGTTTTGATACTGATTGCGACGAGCTGTGGTTTTGGAAGTTCTATAGTAACCATTTTTACAACAGTGCGCAACCCTAGACCGATACAGTTAAACGTGTAAATTGAGAATTATTTAAAACATATTGCGAAAAGGAGAAAGATAGAAGTTACCCAACTTCTTAAAGTTATACATACATTCAAAAGTTATATATTCTATAGTAACCATTTTTACTATAGTGCGCAACCCTTGGCCGAATACAGTTAAACGAGTAAATCGAGAATTATTTAAAACATATTGCGAAAAGAAGAAAGATAGAAGTTACCCAACTTCTTAAAGTTATAGATATATTCAAAAGTTATATATTCTATACTAACCATTTTTACTACAGTGCGCAACCCTAGACCGAATACAGTTAAACGTGTAAATCGAGAATTATTTAAAACATATTGCGAAAAGAAGAAAGATAGAAGTTGGGTTGGTGTATTACCAAAAAATTGTGATTTTTTTAGTTCTAATTAATTTTAGTTATAGTAGTAGTTAATTTATTTAGTTAGAAAACATTTGCAACATCGAAATAAATATTGAAAAGATAAGAGAAAGCACTAGAAATAATCTTGCGAAATCAGCAAAAGTTTTATGTTAACAAAGTTTGAAATAGGGGAATTGGGTAAAAATAAAAAAAATCAGTTGCGGAATTGAAAACAACGATGAAATTTGAGTCAATTTATGAAGGAATCGCGTCTATTATGTATGGTCCATATACATAATAGACGCGATTCCTTATCCAACTGTACATATGAGTATTTGTAAACCCACGTACGAAAGAGGTTCGTGGCAAGTTTAACACTATTCATACAGCGTGTATATTTGATTTTACTGCTATAATATGATATTTATAACAATTGTAAATTTAGCGTTAACTCATCCTCATCCTCCTAGCCTTTGTCCCATTTTTGAGAATGAATTCTCAATCGGGGTCGGCTACCTAAATCCCAAGATGTGGCGTAGGCACTAGTTTTTACGCAAGCGACTGCCATCTGACCTTCCAACCCAGAGGGGAAACTAGGCCTTATTGGGCTTAGATGGTTTCCTCACGACGTTTTCCTTCACCGAATAGCGAGTGGTAAATATCAAATGACATTCCGTACATAAGTTCCGAAAAACTCATTGGTACGGGCCGGGTTCGAACCCGCGACCTCCGGATTGAAAGTCGCATGCCCTAACCACTAGGCTACCACCGCTTCATAAATTTAGCGTTAACTGCCATACCGTAATTATTATTTTTTAATTTTCTGAATCTAAATGTATGTCGTACACTTATTTGACACATGGAAGGATAACAGTGTCTTTACGTAGTGTTTAATTATTGTTGAATAAATAAATAATTCATCATGATGATGATGAATTATTGTTGAATACTTACTTTCTTTATAATATCACTATTTAGCAAATAGAATTTAATAATGATTGTACAATCTAACGCATTTAATATTTTCTTGCCTTGGGTATAAACTACATTTTATTTAGAAAATAATACATACAATTTTATTGCAACTCAGATTGAAGTAAAACACAAATCACATGTGTTTTAATTATCTACTAATAGTCTACTACTCATATTTTCAAGTTCTTCTTTTATTGTTATGAATACGCTGATTTAAAAAAATATATTTTAATTTATTATAAACAGAAAGAAGTAAATAATCAACTAACGATTGTCAAGATAACTTCAATTATACACTTCAACCTGAAAGGATAACACAGATATGGTTACTGGAATCAAAAGGTAAATTTATACATGGAAGTATAAATTAACATCATTCAAGTCCTTATGCTTAGTACCAACATAAAGACACATTTATTTGCAAATTTAGGCAAACAATGAATGACTGCTTGCTAGCTGGTAGGACAGGATGCCATTAGGCTAAATTACAAATTTAAATAAAAGACTTAGTTGTGACATAATTTGTCTGGTGAACTGGTGAAGAAGTCTTGTAATTTTTTGGTAAAAATGCCAAGACCATCAACTTTTAGTTCTAGGGAATTAGCCGACATGATTTTAATTTAAGTATGGTGAAGCTGGACAAATAGGGCACCGTAGGGCACCGCAAAATGCTTGTGTCATAACTTGTGCATTACAACGGGTTCGTGAGGATGTTCCTATTACGGGAAGTGTCGTGGTACCAGATAATGATGTACGTGTTCCTATTCAGGGAGAGGAGAGAGTATTACGCCACTTTGCTGCGAACCCCGAAAGTAGCACAAGAGATTCAAGAGAAGCACGTTCACACGGTACGGTTCACGTACGGTTCACAAAATTCTTAAGAGAGACCGACAACACCTGTTCAAATTTTTAAAAGCTCACGCGCTGTTACCAAGTTAGTTACCACCTCGTATAGCATTTTGTGATTGGCTACGCAGATAACATCAAAATGACCGCCGATTTTTGTCAAGAATTATCTGGACTGACGAAAGTACTGTGAAGACTGCTGGGGGATAGCCTCAGAGGAGGAAATAATAGAGCAGAGGTACTTCGTTGTATTACTTTATTGCCCGGAGGCTAGCACTAAACTCCCTATACATTTTATATGACTAATGTCATACGTCTTATTCTAAATATAAAAACTACTTTATTCTTATGTCGATGGCCAACCACCTTCAGTGAAGCACAACCTTCACATTTCCCGCCGTCTCGGGGTGGACGAGGGAAATTCATCTTAATACAGAGACACTAGACAGAACTACTCCTGCCTAACACATAATAAGTCCCTACCTATGCAGGGATACCCATACATTCATACCCAGATGGTCTCTTGCTAAGAGATAACCAGGGTCAGGACATGAGCAGACACTAGCCTATGGCATGTTACGTAATCTGACATGTTGTCTGACACTGGCTTCGCCTTGACAAAAACCCCGCTAAAAAGGCAAGGCACCAATCTGACTACCCCAAATGTCATTCGATTTAATAGACTAAAGCATAGACCATTCGATACAATATTAAAAAGATAGGCTTCCACAATTTAATCGCCTGGTGTAAAACCGGCTTAAATAAATTACCCGATTAAACCGTCTCGAATGTTCCCACCTTAACTGCCTGGAGTATGACATATGACACACGTCGCATGCTCCAAACAATTGTACCACGATATGTCACTGCCCTTATATTAGATGTTTGACACATTGTCTATGACACTTGTCTCAATCATCCATACAGAACTAACAAATAGTGACAACCGTCTACCACTAGCTTTATATTAGACTCCTGGAACATATTAGATATGTCCCAAAAATCCGTACCATTAAAAAAATAAATATCTGGATTAAATTTCCAATTTAATCTAGATACTTGTACCAGTTCTAAATAAAAACCATTACCATATAATTAATTTCACGACCATAGATGATGGCATGGCATGTCATATTGACATGTCAAATGCCATGTCATTGACAATTCGCGAAATTAATTATTAAAACACGAAACGAAAGATATTGTTATTAAAAATCCTACCTATCACTTAACTAATAAAATTATTTATTGATTACAGCAATAAAAATAAAATCTTCAGTCTGCAATGGCCCGATGCAGGTTGCATGAAGTCCTTGGCAGCACGGCCAAGGCCTCATGATCCTGCCGCCCCTGGAGGATGAATGCGTGAGGCATTCAATCACACCAGCAGCTGAAATCCCAAGGAATGGGACAGCACAGCATTGGCCCTCGCAGTGTCGAATTACATGAAAAAGAAAAACGTATTAGCATGTGTAAACATTAAAGTTCTGAAAAGAAAATCAAAGTGTTATAATTAATTATTGGAATTCTGTGAAAGTTATAAGTTATTATTATTACAAGGAAAGGTATTGTAAGTGCAATAAACTTAAAGTGCAATAAATTTATAGTGCAAGAAATTAAAAATTGAACTTCCTATAGTAATATCTTAGAAATGCAGCTAATATATAGTGGAAAGAAATTAAATTATAGTTACAACAGTGACACTTGCAAATGCAACAAACATAACTGCATCCTTGTACAGTCAGCCTGAATTAAAAATTGATTCTTGGCACGACCATTAGGAGTGAGTCTTTGCACCACATAATTCCATGGAGACAATCGGTGGATTATCTTATAGGGTCCTACAAATAATCTACAAAGTTTTAAACTTCTTCCAGTCAACCGTCTTGGTTTTATAATCATGACCAAATCATCAGGCTCATATTGAACTGATTTTGTCTTCTTGTCATATTGTAGTTTTTGAGAGCGCTGTGCCTTCTCTATATTCTTCATTGCTTTCTCTGATAATTCTTGTATGTAATCCACTTTCTCCTTTAACGTAGTGTGTTCTTCCTCATGTAGTCTTAGCTTCAAATCTTGATTAAAATGCGGTTCCCGTCCAAAAACTATATGATATGGTGCAACGCCTGTAGATGCTTGAACTGAGGTATTGTATGAGAAGACAATTCTTGGCAATGCTGACGACCAGTCCTTCTGATCTTCTTGTATACATTTTGACATAGCTGTTGACAACGTCTTGAAGAATCTTTCTATTAAGCCATTCGCCTGTGGATGGTATGCCGTCGTATGAAGAAGTCGACCTCCAAATTCTTCTACTGTATTTTGCACCAGTTTTGAGGTGAAGACTGTACCTCGATCTGTGATGATTGATTCGATGCTCCCGAAGGTGCAGAATATGTTCTCAACAAGAAACTGTGCGATAACCTCTGCTGTAACTCTAGGTACCGCTTTACAAATGGCAAATTTGCTCATGTATTCTATAGCCCCAATGACATATCTATGTCCGTCCTTTGATTTGCAGAATGGGCCAAGCACATCCATTGCTACTCGATGACCAAAGTTTTGAATCTTCACATTTTGCAGTGGCGCCCTCTGGTGTAAAATATTCTTTTCCTGGCACTTTGTACAAGACTTTATATAATTTTCTATTTTCTTTTCTGCATTCGGAATATAATAGCGATTCTTGAATTTTCTTAGGGTTTTAAATAAACCAAAATGTCCTCCACTCCATGTGTTATCATGTAATTCTGCCATACATTCTGTAAATAAACTTTGTGGTAAAACTGTGACACTTTTCAGCTGGTTATCAACCCATACTTTCTTGCATAATATATTCCGTTTCGTGTGATAACCTTTATATTGGTTCATATTTGATAATTTTTCAAATATATTTTTGTATTCTTCGTCAGCCTGTTGTTTCTGTAATAAATCTATTTATTCAAAGCTATACAAACATAAGTCGTCCTGATTCAGTGCGATATTTTCTTCTGGTTTTTCCTCATTGTAGAGGGGATTTCTGCTTAGGAAATCTGCATGAATATTGTCCTTTCCCTTACAACGGATTATTTTAAAATTCCACGGTTGTATGGCTAAGGCCCATCTCGCCAAACGTCCATTCATATCTCTACGTGATCGTAACCATACGAGGCTCTTATGATCCGTAAATACTTCAAATTCCATGCCCCATAAATATTGTTTAAAATATGATAGTGCCCATATTAGACCTAAACATTCTTTTTCCGTTATTGTATAACGTTTTTCCGCGTCGCTTAATTTCCTCGAAGCAAATGCTACTGGCCGTAGATCTGATTTGCCTTGCATAATACATGCTCCTAAAGATTGATCTGATGCATCTACATACAGTCTTGTTGTCACATCTTCATCCGTCGTGAAATATCTGAGTATTGGAGCTTCACAAATCTTGTTTTTCATTATATTGAAGGCCTTTTGCGCTTCTGTTGACCATTTAAATTTACGTCCTTTCTTCGTCAATTCTGTCAGAGGCAATGTTATCTGAGCGAAACCGTCAATAAATTTTCTGTAATACGAAAATAGACCTAGTACTGATCTTAGTTCCTTTAAATTGGATGGCGGCTTTGCATTTTGCATTGCTTTTACCTTCTCCATGTCGGGTCCAATGCCATCCTTTGATACAGTATGTCCTAATACTGTTAAACTTGTAAACCCGATCTTACACTTCGTTGGTTTCAAGGTTAAATTTGCCTTCTGAAATTTTCGTAATACATTTTCCAGTGCCGTTAAAAATTCTTTATAAGTCTTAGCATATACTATGATGTTATCAACATATACCAAAACATTTTTGTATTTCATTTCCGCTAAAACTGTATCCATTGCTCTCTGAAAATGAGCCATACTTGTTATCAATCCCATAGGTAATTTCTTGAATGCATATAAACCTGATTGACAAATAAAAGCTGTTTTTTCTTTGCCTTTTCCGAGGCATAATTGCCAATATCCTGAATTTAGATCCAGTTCGGCAAAGAAACGTGCTCCTTCTAGACACGTTAATAATTCTTCAATGCGCGGTATAGGATATGCATCTGGTTTAATTTTCTTGTTTAAGCTTCTAAAATCTATACAAAATCTCGGTTTCCCATCTGCTTTCTCTACAATCACGACTGGTGATGCGTATGGGCTTTGAGATCGTTCTATAACGTCATTCTTGAGCATTTCCTGAACTTGTTCTTCAATAATTTGCTTCTGTTTCTCCGACATTCGATATGGCGGTTTATGTACTGGTACCTCATCAGTCGTTTCGATGTCTATTTTATATGCATTATATGCTCCTAGATTTGACGGACTGTATGCAAATCTATCTTCATACTTATTCAATAGTGTCATTAGTTGCTGCTTCTGAGAATTGTTTAATTCCTCGCCAATTTGTATACTATCCTTATTCTCTTCTGCAAAATATATCGTTTCACATCGGATGCCTTTTTTATTTGATTCTTCCAGTGGCATTGGTTTTCTTGGTTCCTTCCTTATATTTTTTACCAATGGTAAATCTTCCACGTAAACATATTATATTCTCCTGAAAATCAATGTTGGCACCATTCTGTACCAAAAAGTCATAACCGATGATGATTTGGTCAGAATTGATGTCAATTATATTAAATTTGTGACTATATACTACATTATCTATAATTATATTTAACTGTACTGAACCCTCAGTACAAACAAATTTGCCACCGATTATCTTCAAAGAAATCCTATCATCATCCTTAAATTTAATGTTCAAATTTTTGACAATAGATAAACTAATGCAAGATACGCTTGCTCCACTATCTATCAGAGCTAGATAATTGTCATTAGATGTTTCTACATTTATATATGACCTATTATGTATTGGTGCATTATTGCCTGTAATAGTATCGGAGCGTAGTGTGTTTAACGCCGCGCCGCTCCGGTCCCGCGTCGTCCATCTGCGTTTGGGCGATTCTCTTCATTCCGGTACGTTGATCTTGAAGGTGCATTTCCTTGGTAGTTGCCACGATAATTTTGCTGTGTTCTTTGTCTGAAATTATAGGCAGGATAATTTCGGTTCACAGGTGTGTTCACTGCCTGGTCGTTGGTCAGCGTTGCGAAAGCTGGTACCGGCGTATGTACTGGTATCGGTGTTGAAAATGCAGATTGGGGTGCCGTAGACACATTTGGGGAAGAAATGTTTATAGGTGATGGTGGATTTCCACCTTGTTGGCTTTGAATCATTGTATATTGGTTTTCTTTAATAGGGATAACAATTGAGGGTATTTGCTCTTGCGAATGATACTCATTGTACCGCTGAATAGCCGCTTTGAGCTCTGCCTTCGTGTTGATTGCTGAAGTTGTAAAGAATAATTTGACGTTGTCATGCAAATTTTTAATATAATGAGTTATGAAATCTGTTTCTACAATGTTCCCGGCCTTAGACGCCAATGCTTCCAGAGCATAATAGAATATTATTGGTGATTCATGAGTCTCCTGCCGACGATAATAAAAACTTTGTACATAATTTTGGCTCGACGGGAATTCGTTTTTTAATTTCGTCAAAACATCTTCGAATGATGTGAAAGTTGCGTGATTCGCCTTATAAAATTGTAACGCTGGTCCTGATAAATACGCTGCGATCGCTGCTTGCGATTGTTCAGGTTCATATTTTTTGACTTGCGCCAATATTTTGAATTGGAAAATAAAATCATCCACGTCAGATAAGCCATTAAAAGTACTTGTCTCCATTTTAATGTGGAGTCCGAAACGATGCACAAACAAATTATAATCTCATAGGATGAAAAATGATAATGGGTGATTCAATAATTCGTCAACTTCACCCGTCCGTCAAATTCGCTCCTTTACGGCAGTGCCGTCAATATACATACAATACCACAGCGATGGCAATTCGCAATTGCCAAAAGAGCACTTATTCTTCGTTGTGCTTAGTGCGCGTATAGACGGTGCGCTTCGCTCCTGTCTGGCTCCTATGCAAACCGTATGCTTTCAGTACGTGACTGTAACTAATGCCCGAGAATCTGTGGACAAAATTAATTGGGAGCGGGGGAACTCGTCAATACTCGCGTGACTCTAAATGTAACTTTAGCACGTCCACCAAGTGTGAAGACTGCTGGGGGATAGCCTCAGAGGAGGAAATAATAGAGCAGAGGTACTTCGTTGTATTACTTTATTGCCCGGAGGCTAGCACTAAACTCCCTATACATTTTATTTTTATGACTCTGTCATACGTCTTATTCTAAATATAAAAACTACTTTATTCTTATGTCGATGGCCAACCACCTTCAGTGAAGCACAACCTTCACAGTACATTCACCAGAATCGGTGTATGGAATGAGCGGAATTGCCACTATTGGGCCTGAGTGAACCCGCACGTAGGTATAGTATAGGTATTAAAAGAAACGGGCCACCAGTACCGGTGGGCAGTAAACGTATGGGCGGCAATCCATGGAGATCGAATTATCATTGGACCAGTTTTTATTCCCTTGTTCCGTCTAGGTAACCGGGATTAGGTAACCAGTGATCTATGAAGAATTTTTTTCCTCCCAGGCCACTGGTTACCTGCAAGGATTAAATTTTCCTTGTAGTAAACTGATATTTTCGATAGTTGTCTGTAAAGAAAAACGGTTCCTCCCATGCCACTGGTTACCTGCAAGGATTTAGTTTTCCTAAAATGATACTGTCAAATATATGTAATAGTTATCAGTCTGCTAATTTAAAATAAGCGTTAGGAGAACGATCACCTATCAGGAATGTTTTTCTTATAAAAGCAAACTAGGTAAGAATAATAAAAAAACTTTTCTTAAAACACTTAATGTCGTCCTTTTACTACGTTAAACATAAAGTCAAAATTAAACACAGTCAACTTTCACTTTCAAGATAGCATGGACACATACATTAGTAATTTTAATCATCCTCATCCTCCTAGCCTTTGTCCCATTTTTTGAGAATGACTTCTCAAATCGGGGTCGGCTACCTAAATCAGTAATTATAGTATCTATACATTAGTAATTTTAATGATACAAATTAATTAACATTTCTAAATCAACAAATTAAAAGTACAAGTTAAAGTAGGTACTTAGTACGTTAATTTACCCTATTTAAAAAAACCCACTTGCCAGTAACAGCAGTAAGCCTAAAACTAACCCAGGGATATAACCATAGCGTATTTACTGTAATAGTACATTACATCAGAGGCCGGGAAAATGAGGATTTCCGGCCAAGTAGGTATATACGGCCGAGCGAGCGTGCGAGCGAGGCCGGATAGTGATACGAGGCCGGGAATCCGTTTTCACGACGAGGCATGTATAGTGCTTTTCTCAAACATACAATGAAATAAAAAAATATACTTCAAAGAATAACACTTAATATTGTTTGTCCGATATTTTCCGAATTTGACCGAATTTTGAAAATCAGATTTCAGATTCTGACTCAGGAGCCCCAAAAACCCCCGGATACCGAATTTCAGCCTCCTAGGACCAATTTGTAATTTTCTCCATACAAATCGTTTTTTTTTTCGATATTTTCCGAATTTGACCGAATTTTCGGACAAGACTTCAGATTCATATTTTTGAGCCCCGAGAGCCCCCCGATACCGAATTTGACCGAATTTAAAAAATCCGATTTCAGATTCTGACTCAGGGGCCCCAAAAACCCCCGGATACCGAATTTCAGCCTCCTAGGACCAATTTGAAATTTTCTCCATACAAATCGTTTTTTTTCGACATTTTCCGAATTTGACCGAATTTTCGGACAAGATTTCAGATTCATATTTTTGAGCCCCGAGAGCCCCCCGATACCGAATTTGACCGAATTTAAAAAATCCGATTTCAGATTCTGACTCAGGAGCCCCAAAAACCCCCGGATACCGAATTTCAGCCTCCTAGGACAATTTTGAAATTTTCTCCATACAAATCGTTTTTTTTCGACATTTTCCGAATTTGACCGAATTTTTGGACAAGATTTCAGATTCATATTTTTGAGCCCCGAGAGCCCCCGAATCCGAATTTGACCGAATTTTAAAAATCCGATTTCAGATTCTGACTCAGGAGCCCCAAAAACCCCCGGATACCGAATTTCAGCCTCCTAGGACCAATTTGAAATTTTCTCCATACAAATAGTTTTTTTTTTCGATATTTTCCGAATTTGACCGAATTTTCGGACAAGATTTCAGATTCATATTTTTGAGCCCCAAGAGCCCCCCGATACCGAGTTTTAGCCGCCTAGCACCAATTTGAAATTTTGAAAAAAAAAGTCGCCATCTTGAATTTTTTTTTCCACAAGTGTCTAACAACCAACCTTTAAAAACAAAACCTGCTTTTTGTCAAACCAGCCAGCTGTGTGAATGACCTTGTTATTGAAACAAAAAAAAAGTTACTTTGCAGGCCTAGGCCTGAAAAGCAGTATGAAATCCCTTTACAGTCCTCTCGAGTTGTTGCGCCCAAAAACCGATACTTCCGAGCCTATTATAAGGAACGCAAAGACAATATTTCATTGCATGTTTGAGAAAAAGTAATTTTTATATTCTGCCACCGCCAAAATCACCCGGGACGTGCTCGTTTGGGCATCTTTCGCCGGTATTTCCGGCGCGGAGTTCACAATGTAAAGATTTCTTTTCGAGTTACCAATTCTGATATTAAACATTGTTTTTAGATTTTGTTTGTCTAAATATAAAACTTGAATTTTGATTTATTTGTCTAAATATAAATTTACCTGTCAAAATATAATTATAATAATTATTGCAAACCTGCATAGTAAACTGATCAGAAAATAAACATGACGTAATCTATTTGAAGTATTCTTCATTTCTTATCAGAAAAATGTCATTCAGTGAGTACTCGTAAATGAAGTGTTTAAAAAATGGAATAATTGGTGCACTATGGCTTAGACTTGAGTGGAAATGTTCCATCAGATATGGAATTCGTTGCGTCTGCCAAAGGAGGCCTAGTTTTACTCTTGGATGGTCGTCAATGCAACAAAAAAAAGAATTACCAAAATGGAAACCGATTTTGGGCCTGCCAGAGAAAGCAGTGTATCGGAAGCATTACATTATCACATGAAAATAAAATAGTTAAAACAACTCAACATGAAGAAAATTGTCCCAAAACCTTACTAAAAATTTTATAAGAAAGGAACTTGACCTTCTGCGTAAAAAATACTACAGACTTGAGACCAATTCCGAAGCAATACAACGAAACAATTTGCCGCTTACAAGACAAAGGAGTTCATTTAATAGTAGAAGTGCCTCAAATTTTAAGCGTGAAAACGGGTCTATGTAATGCGAAAAATAAAGCACTTAAAGTACCAAAAAGTGTGTGCACAATCTTGCAGATGTGGTGGTGGGTCGCTACTCACGAAAAATTTCTTCTAGCAGACTATGCGGATGCCAATGATGAATTCAATAGGATTTTGGTGTTTTCGTCAGAAGCAAATATGTATGGTGGAGCGGAAACACTTCTACGCAGATGGCACTTTCAAGAGTTGCTGCGAACCCTTTCAGCAACTATTTGTCATATTTGGAGACATAGGCAATGATAGTAATCCTAATATAATACCGCTTATCTATGCCTTGATGACAACCGAAAAGAAAGAAGTTACAGTATACTATTCCAAATTATAAAATCCCAAATTCCGCTTTGGAACCCTGAAAAGTTCACACTCGATTTTGAAGTTTCGTCGAGAAACGCGATTATAAAATTGTTCCCTAATATAGAGGTAAAAGGCTGTTTTTATCATTTCTCAGCCAGTTTAAGGCGAAAAGCAAAAGCGATTGGTGGCATGAAATCTCAATTCAACAGACGACATGTAAGCCTTTGTACTGGCCTCGCTCTTTTGCCGGTTGAAGCCATTGATGATGGATGGTCGTACATTATAAATGAAAGCCCAAACAACGAATTTGCTGAAAATTTCAATGGTGTTCTCAGAAAGAGCGAAATCGTACCACGAATAAGTTGGAAGGCTGGAACTCCAGGCTGAACCGATTTGTAGGTCGCCCTAAGCCTGCTTTGCCCTATCTTTTAGACGTGTTAAGAGATGACGCTAAATTTTATGGGAATAAAACAGATCTCAAAAAAATAGAAACTTCACTGCAAAACGCGAACACAACAACAGGTTCAAGAAAGACATACCCGTATCAATAGAGCAATAATACAGCTACAGGAAAAGAAAATCAACGTCGGGCACTGCCTTGAAAAAATTTGCCCATATGCTTATTAAATTAGCCTCATTTCATTGTCTTGTATTTTCAAAGGTAACATTTGTGTTTTAATGTTTGTTTATGTCAGTCAGTGCGTCTCATTTTAAGGCGGTTGTCACACTGCCGCCGCGTCTCGTTGCGAGACGCGGAGCTACGGACTCGCATGCGGAGACAACGCATAAACGTCCGAGTTTTCTCTGCATCTCCGTCCGGAGCTGCGCTGCACGACGTCCCGCGTCCGTCGTTCGTCGTTACTTCCGTCTCACGTTCATTTCACATTCGAACGTCAGAGTGAAAACAGTTCCTATATTTGGCGATAAAATGGAAACGGACCTTATTCTGAACGCTGCGATGATACTTTCAGTTTGGTTTTTATACAATCGAGTCATAAAACGCAGAAAACACTGGGTACATCCCTATTTACAAACCAGACCTATAAATGGGTCTTTTGCTAGAGATTACCAAGATTTAAGGCAACACGAAGATTTTTTTTTTAATTTCACCCGTATGTCAACCGCGTCGTTTGATTGTCTTGCTTTTTGCACACGGTCACTATATATTCGTTGCATTTCATATTCGAAATTGCTGGACGAATTTCAATTTCAAAAATATACTTATCGATGTCCATATCCATTGCGCCTACGCCCTTCTTGAACTAAAAACGGTCCGGCACTGCGGAGCTCAGTGTGACATACCCTGCGGCACGCACCGCATCCCCGTCCCAGCGCGCGAGTCGTCGTGCGTCTCGCTCTTCCGTGCGTCGAGGCGGAGCCAGTGTGTCGTACCATGCGATTTTTCTATACAAAATCAAGATTCTACATACAAAGTTAAAAAACGCATCAACGGACGACGCTGCGAGATGCGGAGCAGTGTGACGACCGCCTAAAATAGGGTCTGATTATAAGTAGTTAAATGTATGGCACTAATGTATGTATGTGTCCACCCATGGTATCTTGAAAGTGAAAGTTGACTGTGTTTAATTTTGACTTTATGTTTAACGTAGTAAAAGGACATACATTAAATGTTTTAAGAAAAGTTTTTTTATTATTCCTACCCAGTTTGCTTGTATAAGAAAAACATTCCCTGCCTACGAAGCTGACGGCGCTGGGATCGAATCCCGGTAAGGACAAATATTTGTAAGATGAGCATACCGACTGAGGTATGGAACCCTAGTGAAGCATACAATAATGGGGCCAATGTGCCCATTGTCGTAAATAAACTCCCATAAATTCGTTCAGTTATTTATTAAATTTATAATACCGTACACACCGGGTGTGGCCAGTAATAGGAGCAAATAATAAAACATACGTTTTACTCGTCAAACTAAACAACATTAGTTCAGCAACTTTATTTTTAAAAAAATTAACATTTCGCAATACTGAACCTTATTTTTCAATTTTTCATTATTAATGAGTTATCTCTAAAAGTTGTTTATTTGAAGGAGTAGAATCCATGTTTTAATTTTTTGCTCATGTTACCGGTTTTTAGGGTTCCGTACCCAAAGGGTAAAAACGGGACCCTATTACTGAGACTTCGCTGTCCGTCCGTCCGTCCGTCCGTCCGTCCGTCCGTCCGTCCGTCCTTCCGTCCGTCTGTCACCAGGCTGTATCTCAACAACGGTGATAGCTAGACAGTTGAAATTTTCACAGATGATGTATTTCTATTGCCGCTATAACAACAAATACTAAAAATAAAATAAAATAAATATTTAAGGGGGGCTCCCATACAACAAACTTGTTAAAGATTATATATATGTATAGGTACGGAACCCTTCATGCGCGAGTCGGGCTCGCACTTGCCCAATTTTTTATTTTAATCTAATGCAGATGTAACAGTCAGTTGAATGCACTACAAAACGCTTTTGAAGATTTCCACAATGTCTTTCGTATGCTCCATTTCAAAGTTGTCAGCGGTCGTAATTCCTTCGGTAATAAGATTATTCCAGTCTTCAGAGTCCAAGTGATGCGAACACAGGCGCGTGTTTCGTTGTAAATATAGATCATGTTTAGTCAGCAACATTGCCCTGTGGAAATTGGAAGGGCGGAAAAGTCTCAATTCGGAGCACCCGTTAATAAGGCATTTATCTTTATCTGCCGCAACTGCTCGTCTTAACTGATTTGTCGTAGAAACTTCAATTTTTCTTCAAAGCCCACCAAGCCCACACGATATTGACTGTATGAATGTAACGCTACCTGTCAGACAAATAATTATTCATGAAAACAAAACAAAAATCCATAGATACATTATAACCAGTGATCGGGGATTTCTCGGCCACTTGGGGTTAATGACCTCAATCATTATGCTAGTATGGATATGCCGCGGGATTCCGGGATTCGTGTGCGATATAGGAGAGTGTTACGGCATGTTACTGTTAATCAATTAATCATGCATTGCGTATATTATTATTATTAATAATTGAAAATTTGATTACAGACCAATTGAATATATCAATAAAACCACTAAGCTCGCGTTACCTTATCAGTTTCGCATTGCCTTTCAACGGCCGAGTCGAGACCCATGTTGCTGGTAGTAAACGCGTAAAAATAAATGTCAGTACAACGATACATTGGTTACGCGTTGGTCTTCTTTTAATAAAAAACGTGACATACATACATAGCATTAAAATCTTACAAATTGTATAAAATCAAACTATAACTTTCTTAATGCTATCAAAATATTTTAAAACTAGATAAGTTAATATAAAAATAACAGTCAGTTTTCACATAAAAATTGTATATTATACATAATCAATTAATCATTTATTTCGAATGTCAAATAACATATTATTTTTTATTACTTTTGGTCTATAAAATTAAAATAACAAACCATATTTTTTTCAATGTTATCTAATGTTAATCTATTTCGCTTGACATCTAAGATCCAGTTATAAGTCGAAAATGACCTTTCAACTTCGACCGACGTTAGCGGGGCGAATTTGTATATAGAAATTTCATTTTAGTACAAACTTTTTCTTACGAAATTTTCATGAGCTGAAATTTTAATTTATGATTAAAGTGGAATTCGTCCTCAAGAAATTAGTTTCACTAGCCTAATTGGTAATGTCATCGTGTTGGCCTTCGAGAGCGAGTTCGAATCCCGCTCTAGCTTTTTTTTTGACTTTTTGGTTTAGTATGACTAGGCTTAAGCTAGTCTTAAGTATTATTCTTTTTTTTGTATGTTTATATTTTTGACGAATAAACAGTATATATGTTTAGTATGAACTATATAAATATAATAACACCTCTACGGCCATTCTTGAATATCCAGTGTACTAGGCAAGCGTTAAATTTTAAAACAAGTAACTTAGAATAAAATTGTAACATTAGTTAAGATTATATAAAAGGTAATAAATTTATATCCCATTGTGACTTTTTTTGTAATGTCTCTTAGTATTTATTTTCACGGCAATATTTGTGCCAAATATCGGGTTGCTCACAGTTGTATTAACAAACACATAATAAAATCATATCATGTTAATAGTACATCACTGCAGAGGCCGCGAAATAGGGAATTATTGGCCGAGTAGTAATAGATCATCTAGAGATACGAGGCCGATAATCCCTGTTCGCGCCGAGGCTTGTATAGTGCTTTTCTCAAATAAATCCAAGGAAATAATACAAATGTTCAACTTATATATTCATATAAAAACAAATTTATTTCAAATTTAATAAAAAAAAACAAATTTTTTTTTGTAAGCTGTTCGGGTCAATGTTTTTGCCACCAAATGTTAAGATGATTCTATTTATTAAAAAATGACAACACCTTATTAATTAGATATTGTTATATTTTTTAACAATAAACGTGATTCCTTGTTTATTTTATTGAATATCTGATTTAATCGAATTAAATAATCTAGTTAAATATAAGAAATAAAACGTAAATATACATGCACAAACTAAGTTTTTTTTTTATTGGCAGTATGCCATAGATTATCAATAAAAGAAATAAACCCCACTGAAACAAAAGACAATCTCTTTGTTGGCTACGGCCAATAATGTTGTATGAAATTCCTTTATATCGTTCTAATTTGAAATTAGAACGAATCTTCAACAATTGCTATACAAAGACGTATTTCGCGTTCTATTACCACGATCATAAGAACGACTTTTCCTTGGATGTTTGAGAAATAGTACATTACTGCAGAGGCCGCGAAATAGGGAATTATTGGCCGAGTAGTAATAGATGGCCGAGTGATAACGAGGCCATCTAGAGATACGAGGCCGATAATCCCTGTTCGCGCCGAGGCTTGTATAGTGCTTTTCTCAAATAAATCCAAGGAAATAATACAAATGTTCAACTTATATATTCATATAAAAACAAATTTATTTCAAATTTAATAAAAAAAAACAAATTTATTTTTTTAAGCTGTTCGGGTCAATGTTTTTACCACCAAATGTTAAGATGATTCTATTTATTAAAAAATGACAACACCTTATTAATTAGATATTGTTATATATTTTAACAATAAACGTGATTCCTTGTTTATTTTATTGAATATCTGATTTAATCGAATTGAATAATCTAGTTAAATATAAGAAATAAAACGTAAATATACATGCACAAACTAAGTTTTTTTTTATTGGCAGTATGCCCTAGATTATCAATAAAAGAAATAAACCCCACTGAAACAAAAGACAATCTCTTTGTTGGCTACGGCCAATAATGTTGTATGAAATTCCTTTATATCGTTCTAATTTGAAATTAGAACGAATCTTCAACAATTGCTATACAAAGACGTATTTCGCGTTCTATTACCACGATCATAAGAACGACATTTCCTTGGATGTTTGAGAAAAATATATTTACTTTCACTTTTACCCCTTTCTATAAAAGTACAAAAATAAATGAAAATTAAAAGAAATCTGTCATACAAACCAATTTTTCTCTGATTATTTTTTACTTATCTACGGAATGAAATAAACACAATATAAAATAAACTTATCAACTAAATAAAAAGGTAATTAATACAAAATCCAAAGCCTCCAAAAGTAGCATCTACATAATTCTAAACACTGTGTATTTTGGCGTCACAAACCACAGACGGTAATTACTAATTAACATATTCATTTACTTGTCAACTAGCACCTCTAGCACAACTGTCACACGCGAATACTTCTCGCGCGAGATAATTGCCTGTCTCTTTCTGTGCTGTAATGTGAGAGGGTGACGAGTAGCGCTATGTCGCGCGACAAGAGTCGCGAATAATAGTTGTGTTAGACGAGCTGGTAGCACTGACAAGTTTTGGACAAGAAGAAACCAAACATAACAATATATTTAAAAAAAATATACTTATAATAAAATGTCCTTACTTTTCATCATTCTTGTTCATGTTTTTTTTAAACTGATGAACTTTATTAACAACGTCATCTGGTGTTTCCATTATAAGCGCCCTCACCAGTGCACCAATATTATTCTGGGAAGCAAGTTCAACAATATCATCAATGTTCTCCGGCGTGATTGTTTTAATCAGTTTAGCGATACAATCTTCCTTCAGTTTGTCCATCAAGTAGCGTGCAGCAAACAGCAATAGTGGCTCCAGGCCCTCATCAGGCAGAGTGCCCAGGTACATGTAGTCCTTCAGGTGCTGAAGAGTCTGCGCAGTTACTCCGTCTACCTTGACCTGGCCTTCTTCAGTTTCCTTCCACTCCCCACCCAACATAGTCCTGAACATGTCGCTATGAATGTACAGTACGGCCAAGTGCACCGCCACGGTGCCATCAGCTGTGTGCAGTTGGAAATCAGTTGACTTTGCATCTTCTTATAGTCGCTTATTTACGAACATAGGCATAAATGTTTCTTCATGCACAGTAATGTTTACTTCTGTGGTACATAGATACATTGATACATTTAAACGACAGAACCTTAGGAAACAAGGCTTTAATCAGCATGAAACATTAGTTAGATATTATAGAATATTTCACGACAAGACAGATCTGACATGACAATACATGTCATTCACCCCTCCTAGAGACTACAGCTGGTAGTCCTGCAGGTGATGAGGCAGGTGGCGCTCTCGTCCAGATCTACGCGGCATCTCTGGCGCAGGCTCAGCCTCGAGCTGCTGTGAACCGACAGAAGGTGTTGATTCGGCATCGAGCATCTCCAGCTCGTCGTCTTCAGAATCTGATTCGTGAAACTCAGGTTCGGGAACTGGGGGTGGTGCAAGCTGTCTATTTGAAATAGTAGTTTCTCGGCCCTCTTGTGTTCTTATATATATTATATTCGTTATAAAAGAATAGTTAGGGTTACTTTGAAGAAGTTCCACTTCTTCAACATAGGGATCAGTTTTATTGCGTACATTTTTCTTCATAAGGATTGGGCCTGGCACGAGCCACGTGGGTAAAGACTCTCCATTTGAAGATCGACGCGGGTGCAAGAATAAATAGCCTCTCATGAGGCGTTGCATTAGTTGACGTACAAAGGAGCGATCGTATGGCATGTAAAGATACTGTTAGAACTTGCTCCCAATTCTCAGTAACTAGGGCTCTAGAACGTAAAGATAATTGTATGGTCTTCCACAGGGTGCCATTGAGACGTTCTACTTGCCCATTGCCTTCCGGATTGTAAGGCGTCGTACGACTGCAAGCAACGCCAAGAGACGCTAAGAATTGTCGTAATTCTTCGGACATGAATGAGCTACCTCTATCGCTATGTATATAAAGCGGCGTGCCAAATATGTAAAATAAATCTTTCAAACAATTGATTACCGTAGCGGAAGTCATATCTTTACACGCATATGCGAATGGAAATCGACTGTATTCATCGATTATTGTCAACAGGTACTTTTGTGCCCGTGTTACTGGGTAAAGGACCTTTGAAATCAATATTCAACCTCTCAAATGGTACAGTAGATTTTATCAGGTGCCCTTTTGTTCGCATAAAACGAGGTTTTATTTCGGCACAAACTCGACAGGATGCAGTCATTGTTTTAATGTCATTCAAAGAATATGGTAAATTCTTCATACGAACCCAGTGCGCCATTCTTACGATACCGGGATGACAAAGAGATTCATGTAGTTCTTTTAGCTTGTTATGATTAAGGTACATGCATACTCTCGACAGAGCATCTGCTACAATATTTTCCTTCCCGGGTCGATAAACGATGTCATATTTGTAACATGACATTTCAAGGCGCCAGCGCTCAATTTTTTTATTTTTTATTTTGTTTTTATGTTTTTGATTGAACATAAATCCGACCGATTGTTGATCAGTAACAAGCAAAAAATGTTTACCGATAAGATAATGTCTCCATTTTCGTAGGCTTTCTAGAATGGCACAGGCTTCTTTTTCAACCGACGATTGTTTACGTTCGGATTCGGATAATGTGCGTGAGAAAAAGGCGACAGGATGGCCCTTCTGAGAGAGACTAGCGGCTATTGCGAACTCGGAAGCGTCTGTTTCCACTGTAAAGGTCTCATTGGGATCGATAGCCACAAAACACGCTTTAGTAATATCTGACTTTAATTCCTTGAAAGAAGTCTTAGCCGAATCGCTCAAGGGGAAAGTTGAAACACCAGTTCCTTAACTCTTACGAAAAAGGCGATGGAAACACATAATAAGTCCCAACAGAGAAACAAATATGTATAACTGAAACGATACACAATATTCACTAACCCAAAGGTTGTCTGGAAGGAAAGAAATAGATCTTTAGCGATAAGGCCGCCTGTTAGCTACCGTTTTAACCCTTAAATGCATGAATAAAAAAAATATAATATTATAAAATATTATTTTATTTCAAATACTTAAATGTTTCTATTTTTCAACCAGTAATTCATTTTTGTTTATAAGCTGCATCTTACACTATGCATTTAAGGGTAAAACCTAGTTAAAAAAAGGAGGTTCTCAGTTTGACCTGTTAGTATGTATGTATGTATGTATGTTTGTCCGCGATTATATCGCGTTTGGCTGAACCGATTTTGATGCGGTTTTCAGAAAAGTATTTGTTACACTTAGGGGAAAGGTTTTGGTATTTTAATCGACTTCATAAACCCTTCTCCTAAGTGTAACAAATACTTTTTTTATGAAAAGCGCGGTTCAGCCAAACGCGACATAATCGCGGACAAACATACATACATCCTGTAAGTATGTAATACATACCTACAGGTCAAACTGAGAACCTCCTTTTTTTGAACTCGGTTAAAAAGAGGTCCCCGTTGTTACTGAAGCTTGAAGTAAGTTGACAGGCAGGTTTACGTAAGATGCTTTTCTCAAAAATTGCATGTAATGTTGCCTTACCATCGCTAGATAGACTACAGTAAGTGGAACATACCGAAGACTTTTTAGAAGTGTCCAGTAAACAGCGAGATTTTAAATTTGGAATCAATATTTGTCCAGTAAGTAAGTATGTAATTCCTATTACGTATCAAGATATTTGAATATCGAAACACGATTTACATCGTCACCGACCTATAAAAAAACCATGGACCTAGTAAAAAAACTAAGGATGTGAAGGCGATGAGGTCGTATATAAATGTAAAAAGGATGCATTCCACAAATCGTTTTAATTATATGTACAGTGCGAGAGCAAATTGTAGAAATTAAAAAGTGGCGTCCCTTTTTCATAGATTAGATAGAAAGAGACGACATTGCAGTATACACTTGCAATTTACACTAAGAGCAAATGTAAAATAAAAAGAGGTTAGTACTATTGGCAGTATAAACGTAAATCAAGATGCATATTTAAAAAAAAAAAAGTAGCGACAAGGTTTAGTGCGGAAGTTTGTATGCAGCGTTTAGTTCATAATTGTGCTGTGTAAAATGACAATGATATTTCGGAATTCCTTCCTTTTTTGTGTCGTCCATACGTCGGACTATAGGTGGCATTTTGAGGGCAAGGTAAGGTTTACAAAAAAAATCTTAACTTACGAGTATTATAATGTACCTAGTATTTGTAGCATAGTTAATTAAATTAATTACCCGTTATCATTTATTCATCTTTAATGTGTAAATACTCTTTGAAGTGATGACTGATAGTGAAGCGGCCACTAAAGTGGCCACTTAAAAAACAAATAAATAGCTGACATGCGTCATTATGACTGTTGTTCATACTTATATTTGTTGGTAGAGTGCAGTCTAATCAATAGAAAGATTTGCTTTATTTGTTAATTTGCATATCTATGTATTGCAATGGATACGATACTACGACAGCACTCCGAACTTAAGTCACAAAAAGGTCACATATATTGCTTAATATGTAAAGTTAATATGAAGCCCAAAAAATATAATGTTGATCGTCATCTATCTTCAAAAACACACAAATCAAGAAAAACTACTACTCTTGAGAAACTGGTCAATAAAGATATAAATTTTAGTATTGAAAAGGATAAAATATATTGTAATTTATGTCATTGTTACATAATTCCCAAAAAATGCAATATTGAAAGACATCTTGGTTCGCTCTCACACAGGCTGGTAAAAGATAAGCAAATGCAATTTAACGAAGACTTGACGAAATTCTTAGTTGAATGTAATATCCCATGGGCTCAGTTACAGAACCCAAACTTTAGAGGATTTATAGAAAAATGTATCAATCAAGAATACGGTGAGAATATTACTTTGCCTCGTGAAAGTTACTTACGTAAGAAATACCTCCCGAAAGTATACGAAGAAACAAAAGATGAAATAAGGGAGGCATTAAAAAATCAATATATTTATTTAAGCATTGATGAGACCACGGATGCACAAGGAAAACCAGTCGCCAACGTAGTAATCAGAAGCCTTGATGATGCAGAAGCTAAAACGTGTCATGTCTTCAGCTCAAAAGTTCTTGAAAAAACGAATAATATTACTATTTCAGAACTCGCTCAGAGCACGCTTGACGATCTTTGGGGTGCCGACCATGACAAAAATAAGGAAAAACTTTTATTTTTGTCACTGATGCAGCACGCTACATGACTAAAGCAGGAAAACGATTATCTCAAATGTACCCGAATATGACACACGTAACGTGCCTAGCTCATGCGTTGAACAGGGTTGCAGAAACAATTAGAACACTTTACCCCAATGTGAATAACTTGATAAATTGGGTAAAAAAAATATTCTTGAAATCTCCCCTAAGAAGAAACGTTTTTCGAGAAATGCTTCCGGGTGTACCGTTTCCCCCCCAATAATACGGTGAATAGAGACTAAAGTACTATGTGTGACCTTACAAACGGTCCGGTAGTTTTGAATTTTTGATATGTTGTCTAGGATGGTTAGTCAGTGTTTAAAATGCAAAATGCACAATTCCCCCCCCTCCGCGCCCGCCGCCATATTGAAAAAACCGGCACTTTCTTCATATTTTTGCTCATATCTTCCTTTAGGAGCATTTTAGCTAGAAGAAAGCTTCGACAATGTTATAGAGAGTTAAATTTACTACATTTTCCATTTTATATTGTTTTTCTAGGACAGATAGTTACGGAGATATCTACATTTAAAAAAACGTAAAAAATCCCAATTTCCTACTGAAAAACAAACTTCTGCATTATATCTTCGTTTAGAAGCATTTTAGCTACAACAAAGCTGGGGCAAAGTTGTAGAGAATTAAATTTACTATAATTTACACTTCAAATTTTGTTTCAAGGACGGTTAGTTACGGAGATATGCACATTTAAAAAACAGGAAAAGTCGAATTTTCCGAAAATTTCTTGATTTAGAACGCTGTCATTCAGTTAGGGACTAGTCTAGGACAAATTAAAACATGTAGGAAATATAATTGCTTATAAAACTCATGTCCATTTTTACATACATTTTCGGAAAATGTAACTTTATTTTTTACATATCTCCGTAATTATCTGTCCTAGAAACAAAATTTGAAATGTAAATTATAGTAAATTTAATTCTCTACAAAATTGCCCAAGCACTGTTCTAGCTAAAATGCTCCTAAACGAAGATATAATCCAGAAGTTTGTTTTTGAGTTGAAAATTGCAATTTCTTAAGTTTTTTTAAATGTGCATATCTCCGTAACTATCTGTCCTAGAAACAAAATATAAAATGGAAAATGTAGTAAATTTAACTCTCTATAACATTGTTGAAGCTTTCTTCTAGCTAAAATGCTCCTAAAGGAAGATATGAGCAAAAATATGAAGAAAGTGCCGGTTTTTTCAATATGGCGGCGGGCGCGGAGGGGGGGGAATTGTGCATTTTGCATTTTAAACACTGACTAACCATCCTAGACAACATATCAAAAATTCAAAACTACCGGACCGTTTGTAAGGTCAAAATCCTTTATTCACTCAATTACAACCTGTTATAACAAGGTGGGGTACGTGGCTAGCTGCGGCATCTTACTATGCCAAGCATTATTTTGCTGTTAAATCTGTTGTAAATACACTAAATAGTCGTGAAGCCATTGCGATCAAAGAAGCAAAACGTATATTTGCTATAGCCAGCGTAGAAGAAGAAGTGAAGTTTATTCATACACATTTTTCCGAGATAACAAATAGCATACAACACTTGCAAAATCCGAATTTGCCGCTGCAGTCTTCTTTGAATGTAATAAATAAGACGATGAACAAATTGTCAAAAGTACGTCTGCACCCTAAAGGAAAACAAATATATCTTAAATTACGAAGTGTTTTAAAATCTAATCCAGGGTATGAGACAGTAAGGATGATGAATAAACTAATTCAAAACGAAGAGGTTGAGACTACAAGTAAAGTCAATAAAAACACTCTTCAGCATTTTGAGCAATGCAAATACTTGCCAATAACTTCAGTCGATGTTGAAAGATCGTTCTCCCATTTAAAATGGATATTTACAAGCCGACGAAGAACCTTGACTGCCAAGAATTTGGAAAAAATATTAATAATATATTCTCATAATATACCTACAAATGTGCCATGAATGTAAATTAAATCAAATATAACACGGACTATTCAATCTTATTTTTATTTAAAATTTAAAGGATATAAAAAAAATAAACACCTAACTAACGTACAGCCTTAGAGCCGTGTTCATAGAACTTGACATGCCCAGTTAACTCATTTGTGTTTTGTTCCTTTCTCACAGCTGCAATTGTTTGAGTGACGGATAAAGCCAAACGAACTTTTTCGCCATTTTGACTTATGTGTAGTCCCAGTACGTTTATAAATAACGCAGTTAGTTGCTATGATATTTGGAATTTCACATTATAAATACTAGGTACAAAATACTAAGTACAAATAATCGAAAGTGAATTGATTGATTTGCGAACCTTACCTATCATTCTGACATGCCACGAAAGTGCCCGCTACACTCCGGATTTTAATTAGGCGAACTAACTTGACAGTTCATTGCACACGAATGTTGCCACAGTTTCGCTAGTGTTGTTAATATCGATAATTAAAAAAAACAATTCCTATAGGTTGATTCACTAAAGCTCATAATATTTATGTGTGCGTCACAAAATGATTACATACAATACAGGTTGATACAAATCGAACCAAATTAAATTCAAAATGACGAATGGCTTTTTTTTCCAAGATTTCAAATTGGTGCTAGGAAGCTGGAACTCGGTATCGGGGGGCATTTGGGGCTCACACATATGAATCTGAAATCGGTGTCCGAAAATTCGGTCAAAGTCGGAAAATATCGAAATAAACAAGATTTGTATGGAGATCTTTTTTTTAAGAGTCCCGTATCTCGTAAACGGCTAGAGATGGGTAGGGGGATGCTCAAACAAATATCATAGGGGACCCCCACCCGAGTACAGTCGTGGAAAAAAAATCAAAATGGCGACTTTTTTTTTTCGAAAATTTCTAATTGGTCCGAGGGGGCTGAAACTCGGTATTGGGGGGCTTTTGGGTCCTCCGACTCAGAATATAAATAAATAAATAAATATGTCGCATTGACAGCTTGCGATGATATTACGGACGTGTTTATGAAGTTACCTGTCAAGAATTAGTTTGAATTATACCCTCTTATTAAGACTAATTTCATTTGAAACGGAACGTTTCACTCGGTTGTCAGTAGATGACGTTTATCAGATTATGTTATTATTATTGTTGATTGGCAACACTAGATTTTCTTAGGTTGGTACACGACACCAGACAGGTTAGCCAACAATGACGTGTTGACGCGCCGGTAACATCCGACCAGTTTCGACACATTTTATCGAACCGTCGTTGCGCACACATCTCTTTGCGAATACCCGAAGATTGCACGCGGCCATTTGTTGTTGAGTTCAAGTGAAACGTTCCATCCATGTTAATCTAGCTAATCTCTATACATCCATGTAATTAAATCACTGTAACGAATAAAAAGATTATCGATGTGTTAAGTTACGTTTTTATTTGAATTCTACTTGTGACAAACATGGAAGATGACAGTCCTGAGCATGTTCCTCCGGAGGTTGTTCTTTCGTCTAAGCCCTCCCCGACAAATATATAGCCATTTCTGAGGCTCAGAAATGGCTATATATTTGTCGGGGAAATCTGAGCATAACTTATTGAATCGAATGGGTCTTAGCCTCGAATACTAGTACTTTCAATGAAAACTATATTGAATAAAATCGGCCGAGCCGTTTTTGAGTTATTGCAAAATTTCATAATTTTCTTTAAAATGACGTAAGTGCCGCGCGCTGTCCCTACACTTCGAACGGTTACCCAATTGGTTAAGTGCCAAACTATATTAAAACATTTCGCTCAATCTGTCGCGTATAATAGATAACTTCCAAAAGATAATAAGTCATTACTGTTTCTTGGCGTGTACGACCTTTTTATAGGGCTTGAAATCTTTCTCGTAATTTTGGTCTATTGTGAAGGACGGGCAACTACGGGACCCTACACTGAGCGTGGCCCGACATGTTAGTTAAACAGCATTAAAAAAAAGTAGACATTACGTATTTCATAAATTTTGAATTATTGTGTTTGAAATCTAACTAATAATTTTATTACACGAATCAATAATAAAAAAACGGTTGCTATTAAAATACTTACATCGAACGAACTTTATTTTAGGACATCGCTAAGAACGCTGTCCGCCTCTTTGTTTTCTTGACAGTTCCATAGTACTATCGAATACACAGATAACTGTACATTTTTAAACGAATATAAACCTTATTACAACATAATTAAGTGTCTGGGTGTATTGTTAAGGTTATATCGACATATTTGTATCGACATAAACCAATCACTATTTTTTTTTTCTATTCCTGACAACACTTTGAGCTGTCAAGTTAGTTCGCCTAATTAAAATCCGGAGTGTAGAGTCCGACGTATGCTTATAACACTCTGCTCGTGACCAATGCAAATGAATTCAACAGCAGATTCCTGAGGTCGTAAGAAGTAAAAAATGTTACATGAACCTATGTCGAAATATGATTTTTAACTTTTTTTATGTTTTCATACATAATCAATAAATTACCTTTACTTCACCAGTAAAACAATACTTTAGAACGAGCTGGCAACGTTTGTTATTGTTATCTCTTTTCATTAAAAGGGAAGTCAATGTCATAAACAAATTTTCTTGTTGGGCAATATTTTTTCAAAACAGGCTTTACTGAAATATGCGATCCAAACACCTTACTCATGAATCTCATGATTTATCTAATGGCGGCTCCACACTCTCTTTTAATAACTTTGCTATCAAACTTCATGAATTATGATTATAATACAGACTGGCCACTAAAAATACCATTTGACTCGTTTTTGTAACTACTTTTGACAATGACTTCAGTCATATGACACTTCATTGTTGTGATTGATTTTAACGGTATGACGAATGTAATCTCATTACTTATTACAAATAATAATTGCACTAGCCATCGAAGAAATTGCGGCGGCGTCTAGCTGAGACAGCCAACCTTTATAACAGCTGAAGAAAGTACTCCATGTTTTTGAGTACTCCACGGTGCAAAATATCACAAGGGTGGTGTAAAAACTGAAAATCATTTTGCGGATTCTAGTTCAGCGGCCATAGATTTCAACGAACTGCACGTAACTGATATAGTGAGAAGCATATAGCAATTGTTGAGAATAATCATACTGCTTGTAGTGTATTAAATGAATAATTTGATTAATTATTGTGTTTGTTTATTTAGAGAATTAATAACAAGATATTTATTGCAAACTTTAATCAAATCAGTTAGGCAATAACAAAACAAACATTACATATGATCAGTAAAAGAACACTACGCTTATTATTACGAACCATTTAGTTTTGAATATTTTAACTAGATAATCCAGTTCTCACAACTTAAGCCATCGTTTTTCCACCATCAAGAGGAATATCAAAACCGGATTCATACTTTTCACATCTGTTGTATAAAAAGACTTCTAGGCGTATTTATACTTAGATTCTACATAATTAATTTATTAACTGAATTTTTGAAGGAAAAATATACCGTGACCATTTGTAATGATTGACACATAAACAATGATCGTGACACCTGACAGGAACGGTTTTCATTAGGTAGTCAACGTCTGTCAATTAATGTAACGGTCTCGCAACATCGCAATGATAAGGATGAGGTACACTGGAAATGTTTTAAAACAAAAAATGCTAATATCTCGAAAACTAAGCAGAATTCGGGTTACTTTATACGACATTTTATTTTCTACACATACTCAGGAATGCGCTGGTGAAATTATTTGGATTCCTCGGGAGCGCCGTGTATGAGTAATTTTTTTATATATATTAGCTTAAGGTATTTACACTAACTACTAAGAAACAGTTTTCATATCAGAAATAAACTTCACTGGCCACAGAGGCCACTTGTCAAAGCCATTGTCTTGATTGACGTAGTCGAAATTGTTCACGGATCAAAATCAATTAATTTCTACTGCTTGAAGTTGAAAAAAAGATGGAGGAAATAGTGTTCATAAAAAGCGAAGAAGGGAAGGACATTTTATTTAAAAGTGTATATAAATATCATTTAAGGGGAAACCGGCAGAATGGTACTAACTGGCGATGTGTAAATTCTTTATCGTGCAGTGCTTCGATAAGTATTGGTAAGCAGAATAATGGTGTTCTAAGAGAGCGTGCACATATGTGTAAACCCAATCAATTCCAAAATAAAGTGGACATTTGCTTACATAATTGTAGGGAAAATGTTGTAAAGATCATGAAATCTATTCAACACATATTTGAAAAGGCGTTTGAGGCTTTAAATGACGAAGCCTCCGTCAGCGAATCTAAAAAGATTCCCGAATTCAAAGCTGTAAAAGACGCACTGTACAAGCGACGATATAAGGCGTTGATGGTCGAAAAAAGCTGTTTTGGAAATATCGATGACATCACGTTAACCCCAATTCTTCCTGAGGATTTTCTGATAAGCGATAATAGTAGATTGTACGACAAGTGCATAAAACGCATCATTTTACACGAGACGTTTATCCATCCGAGCGAGCTTGCGAGCGAGGATGAATATAAAGTAGAGTGTAAAATGCGTTTTATGGACGAGTTGCACACTCTACTTTTCACTTCGATTGCGAGGAAATGAAACTGTATCATGTAAATAACATATACACATATCATGTATACCTACATAAAAACAAATTTAATCAAAATTTAAAGTTACTTTAAAAAGTAATAAATGATAGTACATAAAAGTTACAAGTTTATTTCAAGAAGTTTTATTGTGTACTTTGGCTGTTGGTATATTTGCCTTGGTCTTAGAATACTAACAAAACGAAATAAAATAAAGAGTTAAAATCCGTTCCAGACCTTCCGATCCGATCCGATTTATCGGAAGAAATCGGATAATGTGTAGTGCAATTGTTAGGATCTTATACACTACACATTATCCGATTTCTCCCGATAAATTGGATCGGATCGGAAGGTCTGGAACGGGTTTTATTGTATGAAGTTTTATGTTTTTTTTTACTGTTTATTAAGAACCTTTTTCGTGTGGCTGTTGGACCGATCGCCTTGGTCTTCGACGACGATTTTACTTTATGCTCTAGAGCATAAAAAGCGACTTTATGTCTTTACGCACAGCATAAAGTCGAACTTTTAGAGCGAGAGAAGTGAAAATGCAATATCTATATATTTGCTACACCTCTAGCTAGGGAGACCACTCAAAAAACTACGAGTTTTTTAGGCGATGGGACCTTCAAGGTCACACCTTCGCCGTTCTTCCAATTGTATACGCTTCACGCGGATTCAAAAAAATATGCAGATGAGGATACCCGTAGTTTATGCTTTGTTACCCAACAAACAGCAGAATACATACGAGCTGTTATTTTCAACACTCAAGAAGAAACTGTCGTTAAGTATAGTACAATACAATTTAAAAGTGATTTCGAGCTGGCGGCCATAAATGCCTTAAAACAAGTTTTTAAAAATGTGGCCATAACTGGATGTTTTTTCCATTACCAGCAGAGTATTTGGAAAAAAATCTGAAGAGCTCTCAGTCACTAACCATCCAATTGGTAAAGGCATTACAAGGCAGCTGTGTTCTGACCATAATAATCACTCACTTATACAGAGTGACAGCTCGGAAATGAACATTTTCTAATAAGATCTAAGTAAACATTGTTTTTGTTAACCAGTCTGTAAGTGATTACAATCGCAGACACTACCCATGTGAAGTTGACCACCCAAAATCGTTTTCCCGCAATTAGCATAACAATATCGTTAGTTCGTCGTCAGTTCACGTTTGCACAGCAGGTAAAAACGTTAGGATCCGATTTTGAATCTTGGTGGCGGCATACAGATCTCAGCCAAACCACACCAAAATCAAATTCGGATCCTACTCGTAACAATCTTACCTGCTTAACAAACGTGAACTAACGATGAACTAAAGATATTGCTATATGTACCATTTGCGGGTAAACGATTTGGGGTGATAACTTCTCACGGATGCCGTCACTAGAGAGTTAAAATTATGATTTTTAGCATATGTATAGCCATAAATACATATTATAGAAGATGAAGCTTTGTTCAATTGACTATATCTTTTAGAGTGAAATGCAGATTTACGTTGTTTTTCAGTTAAACACTTTTGATATGAAAGTTAAATAGTATGAATGAATGAATGAATGAAGCGTTTATTCACTGGAACATACGGTTACATGAAGATCTTACAATAAATATTTCCCATGATATGTTCAACCCAGTACAGGTATGTGAAAATTTATGAGGGATTTATCAGGACATTATGTTCGTTGATAACAATTTAAAATTAGCTAATAAAATTTACTACATACTAATAATTTATACAAAGTAATTAAATTGCATGCGAATAATTTATACCATGCCAATTCTTAGGAACTAGTTTAAAATATTAAGTGAAATTAGAATTGTGATATAAATAAAATAATAATTAAAAGAAAATAAAATTGTTATGTAGGTACCCAAGATCTATTTAAATTCATGCGTCAAAAATTCCTTTACACTGTTAAAACACTTGTCACTCAATAATTTATATAATTTCGTTTTAAACTCACTGAGCGACAAGGCTCTCAATGCAGCTGGTATTTTGTTAAATATTTGTACACACATGTTGTTTGCACTCTTTCTCCTAAGTGCTAACTTGTTACTGTCAGGTATTTCCAATCTAAATTGTCTTTGTGATCTAGTTCTTTCCTTGACTGTAAAAGTGAACAGTTCTGTATGGAGCTTAACAAAAACAGCTATTTCGTAGATATAGAGACAGGGTAACGATAGTAAGTTGAGCTTTATAAATAGAGATTTGCAGTGTTCCCTTCTATCTGCTCCACAAATAGTTCTAATGCATTTTTTTTGTACTATAAAGGCACGTTCCGCATTCACTGAGTTTCCCCACATTATTATACCGTATCTTAGAATAGACATTACATAACTGTGATAAGTTAGTAAGGCAGTTTTGAAAGACACGGTTTGCTTCAGGCGCCAGAGTGCATAAACGAATTTATTGAGCTTGTTACAGACTGTTTCTACATGTTCTTTCCAATTTGTACACACATTCGATTAGGGTTTTATTTTTCCTTTCGGCGATGCCATTTTGGTGAGCAGTGTATGGAGCTGATAACGTTCTTGCTAATTATAAAAACGGTATAAACTCACATAAAAATTGTCAAGAACGGCCCGACATGTTTCGAACTCATTTGGAGCTCTTCATCAGGGGTAGCTATCCGTGCTGCTACGCGACTCGCGACCCACGCGAGTTCCTGACAATTTTTACGTGAGTTTATACCGTTTTTATAATTAGTAAAGATGTCTCACGACAGTTTTAATAACATTAACGTTCTTGCTATTCCGTGTTGTTTCAGAAACGAGTCGAATTTCTGGTTTCGGTATTCTGTACCATTATCGCTTTGTAAGCATTTAATTTTATTGTTTGTATAGTTTTCGACTTCTGCTTTGTACTCCATGAATTTTTGCAACATTTCTCATTTTTAATGAAATATACTCGGCAGTATCTACTATAGACATCAATAAAAGTTACGATGTATCTGTTGCCGTTTAGGGAAGGTTGCTTAAATGGACCACATACGTCACTATGGACGATTTCGAGGCGCTCAGTCGTACGTGAGGTGTTCTTGTCACATGGCTTGCAGGGAACTCTGCTCAGTTTTCCTTGTATGCATATTTCACATTCTCCCAAATAACTGTCATGTGCGATGCGACGAAAAAGTTCAGTCATATGCGATGTACATCCACTATCCAGTATTGTTTTGCTTTTTCATTAATTAAGTAGCAGCTGTAGATATTTGTGTTACCTTTGTTTGGCTTACATGAACTGTTATTATATTTTTTATTCTTCTTACTGGTATTTTTATGTTTACCAACATTTTGATGTGTCGTAGCCTTTCTTTTTGCAGATTTTGCAAAATGCGTAGAATGCTTCTTCAGCGCTGCAAGAATTACTGGTACCAGGGACATCACGGCGACGAGCATCACTCTCTTCTATAACTTTAATTTTATTTTTTCTGGCAGTGAGTCTTGAGATTCGATTGCAGTCCTAAAAATTTCATAATCTGGAGAAAGGCTGTATAAAATCATTATCGAAAGTAGGTCACTGTTTATGTCGATGTCCATGTCTTTTAGTTTATCGACTGTGTCCATCATTTTCTTGAGATGTTCCCTTATATCATCACCTTCTTCAAATTTTCCCAAAATTTATTGTTTTAATAGAGTAGCTTTCCTGGCTGGACCTTTGCTTGCTTATAATGACTCGAGGGTTGTCCAAACATGTGACGGGAAGCTCCCGCAGAGCGCATAGAAATGCACTAGAGCGCAAGTAAACGATCAAAAGATTAAAAATGAAACATAGTAAATTATATTAGTACTGTATAATAGAAACGTCTAAAGGTGAAGTGTCATAAAATTGTTATTGTGATTTTTATGACACAGAATAAGACTACTCATTCAAATCTACATTGAATACAGCCAGCAATATACACATTAAAACCTAATACGCCCCCTTAATGTATATATTAACAAAACAGCAAAAGAACATTCGCAAATAGCAATAAACTACAACTAACGACTTATACCTAAACCAGGGGCCCTATGATGGTTGCTTTTATCACGCAATAAATAAGTGATATAGCATCCGTCACGTTTTGACATAATGCGAGTGTGAGTGACAGATGCTTTATCACTTATTTATCACGTGATAAACGCAACCATCATAGGGCCCCAGTAATGCACATATAGTGCTTCGCTTTGGGTAAAGCCTTAGTTAAAACATCTGCTAACATCAAGTCAGTCGATAAGTAAGCAAGCTTGATATTAGCATTATCTTTTAAAACACTTCGTATAAAATGATACCTTATATCAATATGCTTACTCCGGGAATGGAATACTGGATCACTGGCTAGGCAGATGGCCCCTTGGTTATCCGCGTTTAAAATTATTTGTGCGAACTTACGTAATCCAATTTCAGTTAGCAGACTGCTCAAATAGATAGCTTCTTTCATCGCCGATGCCATACTAATGTATTCAGCCTCACACGTGGATGTCGAGAGGCTTTTCTGTTTCTGTGACATCCATGACACACATGCACCACCTAATACAAAAGCATATCCAGAATATGAACGTCTATCTATCAAACATTCACCCCAATTCGAATCAGAATAGCCCTGTATAGACTTACCTGTTTTTTTAAAAACTATTCCAAATTCTTTAGTCCGTTTGAGATAACGTAATATACGTTTCGCGGCACTCCAGGACTCTTTACTTGGGCAATTAACAAACTGTGCTAGTTTTGAAACGCTATTTGAAATGTCCGGCCTGGTTCCCACGGATAAATACATTAAACTCCCTATTAATTCGTGATACGGGTATCGCTCGTCTTCCATTTTGGTATTTGGATCGCATAATTTAAGCTTTAAGTTTATTTCCATCGGAGTACACACTGATTCCTTGCAATTATCCAATCCAAACTTACGCAATAAATCTTCAATGTATTTTTGTTGTGACAATTTAATTTTGTCATTGACAGTCCGCTCAATGTCAATTCCTAGTATATATTTCGCGATGCCAAAATCTTTTAAATCAAACTCTCTGGCCAGTTCTTTTTTGAACTTTTCTATGCAGACTCTTTTCTGCGATGCCACTAAAATATCATCGACATAGACTGTAACAAAAAGTTTGGTATCATTATCAATATCTCTGAAATATAAACATGGTTCATTTAACGACTGTTTTAATCCCATCCGCCGAAGTTGTTCGTCAAGTCTTGCGTTCCATTGGCGTCCAGCTTGTTTTAAGCCGTAGAGCGATCGTTTGAGTCTACATGCGTTTCCTCCTGCTTCCAGATCCGCCAACATTCTCTTTGCTCCTTCATATATGTTAGAACCTTGTTCTTCCAAATGTAGAAGCTTCAGCAAGCATTCCTTGAACATTTCGGGAACTTCCATGTATATTTCCTCATCTAATGAACCATTCAGATAAGCCGTATTGACATCAAGTTGATGAATTTCCATATCCAACTCCACTGCAAGGGCAGCCAGTAATCTGATGGTATCCAACCTCGCGACAGGAGCGAAGGTGTTATGGTAATCGATACCATACTGTTGACTGTAACCTTTTGCGACAAGTCTGGCCTTCTTCTTTTCTGTCTTGTCCACGTTTACTTTGGTTGTTAAGACATATCGACATCCAACCACATCACGACCTATAATAGGTCTTTTGGTGATATCCCAAGTGTCATTTTTTATCATGCTTCTTATCTCAGACAAGATGGCTTCCTCCCATTTGTCCTTTTCAGCACCAGATAACGCCTGTTTTAATTTTATTTGTACGACGCCGGCAAAATCTTGACAGTCAGAGAATTCTTCTATACAGCCTTCTTGCAACGAAACTTCCGGTTCTACCTCAACCTCTCGATAAATTTTCTTTGGCCTTCCCACATGTCCCCTCTGAATTCGCGGTCTTCCTGGAGCTCGTTTCGTTGTCTTATCTACGTCCTTATTCTGTTGTTGTATACAATTGGATGGACCAGCAACTGGTTCCGGTTCAACAACCTCATGATCATCCTCAACGCATGCATCAATCGGAACATGATAAGATGGGTCAGGAATCGGCTCCACGTCAGCGACATCATTGACAATGTCCCTATCTACCTGATTTTCTTCAGTTTCAGGAACAAACACGACAGAATTTTTTACTGTCTTTTCAGGCTCAAAATTTATCTCTACGAAAGTTGGTTTCGATTTTTGACTGGCATCGATTTCCAAGTTTTCGATACTAATCTCCAATGGATCACTTTTAGAAATCTCACTCTCATTTGATGTCAAGAATCGGTCTTTATGAAATTTGACATCTCGCGAAACGACAAATTTTCGCTCTTGTGGCAACCAAATCTTGTAACCTTTTCTGTCCTTCGGATAGCCGACAAATATTCCTTCAAGCCCGCGAGGGGCGAACTTATATTTTCCCTCTTCCTTATTTAAAATGTGTACCTTCGTACCAAACGTTTGCAAATAATTTATTTGCACGGGTCTCTCGTACCATTTTTCATACGGTCTCGCTCCTCCGAGGCTACTTGTAGGACAACGGTTTCGGATATGACATGCAGTAAGAACAGCATCGCCCCAAAAACCTGGTGAAAGGTTTGATGAAATCAACATGCATCTTGCCATTTCTACTAACGTCCTGTTCATCCTCTCGGCGACGGCATTTTGCTGTGGAGTATAAGGGATCGTAAGTCTTCTCGCTATACCTTCATCTTGTAAATATTTATCAAAATCTCGATTACAAAATTCGCATCCATTGTCTGTCTGGAAATGCTTGATTTTCTTGCCTGTCAAATTTTCAACATAATTCTTATATATCTTGAAATATTTGAGCGCCTCACTCTTCTTGTTTATCAAAAATACTTCACACCATCTCGTTGAATCATCGATGAACGTGATGAAATATTTTGCGCCACCTATCGCCTCATGGCGAATAGGTCCGACAATATCAGAGTAGACAATCCTCAATTTTTCTTCACATGGACCTTCATGTCTCGAAAATGGTAAAGCACACATTTTCCCACTCGCACATACTGAACAGTCATACAATTCACTCACATCCGTCATCTTTATATTCATGCCGGACTTATTCAGAATTTTGACAAGGTCTCTCTCTTCCATTCAAATGCCCAAAACGTTCATGCCACATCTTTACTTCATCAATCGTATCCGTAATTGCCGAAACTATTCCCATTCGTTCCTCAACATAATAAAGATTACTATTACGATTAATACAATGTTACCACAACTATCACTAACAGATGCTACATCTCTTTCAAACGTAACGCTGTATCCTTTGTTAGTTATTTTCGCAACTGAAATTAGATTAGTTCGCAAATCCGGAACAAATAAAGTATCGGGCAATTCTACAATTGTTTTTGAAATATTTTTGGATGGAATTAATTTGATTGTGCCCTTACCTCGAACTTTAGTGCTTGAATTTGTTGCCAAATTCAGCTTACCGGACAGGGGTATGAGTGAATTGCCAAATTTTGAAGAATCGTTACACAAATGTGAAGTACATCCGCTATCAATGATCCAGCCTCCATTCCCGTTGTATGCCATTGCAGCCTTATCACCTGGAATACAATTAAATTTTACAAGGTTGAAATCATCATTTTTATGTAATTCACTTTCCGAAACATACTTTGCACTATCACGATACTCCTTATCCTTCTTCAAGGGACATTCCGATGATTTATGGCCATGTTTGTGACATTTGAAACATTTGTATATGAAAGTTTCTTTATCGCCCCTTTTTGGCTTAAGATTCTTTTTCGGTTTTACAAGGAGAGCTCTCTCTTCGCTTCCTTTCTGGCGTCTTGAAGACACTTCCTCGATTATTTTGACTTTTAAAGTCTCGGGATCTGGTAATGTATCCCTGGATTCTATAGCACACCTGAAATTCTCAAAGCTCGGTGGTAGACTACACAGCAGCATTATCGATACTAAATCATCATGCATATCAATTTCCATATCTGATAATTTGCTTTTCACGTCAAAAAATCGCATGACATGTTCTCGAACGTCACCGCCTTCCGCCATTTTATGCAGCAATAATTCTTTTAAAAGTGTAGTTTTCTTCGCAGGCCCCTTGGATGCATGAATGCTCTCCAATTTAAGCCACACGTCACGAGACGTCTTGCATCCACAAAGATGCCGTAACTCACTCGGACTAATTATTAAAATTAGGTCAGACTTTGCTTTTGCATCTCCGTCGTCCCATTTTACCTCTTCTTCAGGCTCGAATGGTCTATGCTTGCTTCCATTTACAAAGCCCCTAGCATCGTTTTTTACAAGGATAGCTTCAGCCTGAATCCTCCAAGTCTCGTAATTGTTTTCGGTGAGCGGTTCTATTTTTATAGTACTCATTTCATTAACTCTTTTACGTTAACCTTCACTCTGTCAGCTGTTCGTACTCAATTTTAAACGTACCTTAAATATTGACTGACCGTGAAAAATACAATTTGCTTCAATTTAATTTTCCTCGCTTACTGAACTCCTGGGCCCATAACCACTGTGACGGGAAGCTCCCGCAGAGCGCATAGAAATGCACTAGAGCGCAAGTAAACGATCAAAAGATTAAAAATGAAACATAGTAAATTATATTAGTACTGTATAATAGAAACGTCTAAAGGTGAAGTGTCATAAAATTGTTATTGTGATTTTTATGACACAGAATAAGACTACTCATTCAAATCTACATTGAATACAGCCAGCAATATACACATTAAAACCTAATAAAACATCTGGAGCATATTTACAGTTTTTGACTTGCCTTAGTTCGCCAGGTGCTATCAGTAGCATCAGCTCTGATTTCGCCAGTTCGTCTTCATCGAGTTGGGCTTGCGTCGCGTCATTTTTCGGATACTCTGACACATTTTTCCATAATTTATTTTTAATTAAGTATACTCTGGCGTGTATACGCCAGGTGTCATAGTTCTCTTTATAGAGGGTTTCCAACCCTATTTTAATTCGTATGGTAGACATACCGGTTTTGTTTAAATTCCGTTTTCGTTTAAAACTCCATATTTTTATTTATTGCACTTGAACCATACGCTCTGCTATCATGTGAAGTTTAATTATATTTATAAATTAACGCACGGAAGTTAAACTAATAATTAAATCAAAGCTCTTTGTTAATAATGCGTCAAAGAATATATTTTAATAGAATATGAATGTGACATGTAAACAACATTGCTAAGCGACAAAGTAAAACCATAAATAAGAAAACGTTAAGTAGAAGAAAGGAGGTCGTTCTTCACAGTATTAACAGTCAGTACTAGCAACCCTAGGCGTCACTTTCTAGCCAATCGGTGGTCAAAGTGTGGAACAGTTTACCTGAATCCGTGATTAGTGCACCCTCAGTGAACTCTTTCAAAAATAGACTAGACAAACATTTACAAACACAGAACAAGTGAATAGTGATATGCACGCATCAGCTATAAGCTGCCGGTGCATTTATTAAATAAATAAAATATATGACAAAACATAATATGCAGTAGTCATCATTACATAGCAGTAAACATAAAATTCAACAGTTCCTTTAACTTGATAATAGACACAATAACAGTTAAATGAAACCAGTCACAAACAATACATGACAATTAAATGATGATAAAGACATAATACCAATCTACCCTTTGGTAATGATTATAAATGAACGAATACAAATAACAATAGCTTAAAAAACAATCACTCCTCCTCTAAAGGTAAAACACAAAGTTTAGACACGGGTCGTTTAAGAAACGAATTCTTATAGCGCAAAGTTACAACTCGCGTAACTTTGTCCACTCCACGATGTTTTTCAACAATCTGACCTAACAACCATCGTGAGGGAGGTAAGTCAAGCTCTTTAACAAGCGCCACATCTCCAATCTTTAGTTCAGGTACAACCTGTGTCCATTTGTGTCTGCATGAAATGATGAAGATACTCTTGCGCCCAACGTCGCCAGAAATCTTGTAGCATCCGTTGACAGAGTTGCCATCTTCAGTTTCCTCTACTGCTTTCAACATAACACAATAATAAAGTTTTATTTTCTAAAAATAGGTTTATGGCTATTATAGGTTAGAGCTAGTGTTGGTAAAGACTCAAGTTTTTTAAGTCCACATTTGAAGAACTCGACTCATATTTACGGGACTTCGAACTTAAAAGACTTCAGAGTCTTTTAAGTCGTGAGTCGAGTCCTTTTTCGAGTCTTATCGAGTCCTTTACTCACAACTCAAGCTTTAGAAAAGACTCCAGCCATCGTATCTTCTATAGTCTTTTTTAAACTTAAAGCGTGCCTCAAAAAGACTTGAGTCCTATAATGAATAATGAAGACTAACTTTTGAAGTTTCTGTCCAAAGATGAAAGATAATGACACAATGTCATATTTCAGAAAAGGTTTGAAAGCACGAAGGAAGTATATGGTAGAGTGACTAGGTATTATTATACTCCTCTTCTCAGATTTGTCAGCACTCTTTCGAAAAGCATATAATTTTCCTAATAAAAGTACTAAAAAAACGCTAGCACAAGTTTCTTTTTTCTATACCAGTAGGCAAACGGGCACCCAGACCACCTGATGTTAAGTGGACTCTGAGGCCCATGGACTTCTATAACCGCGAGATTGCGTTGCCTACCCTGAGGACGAAGATGAAATGCCTCTATGCTAGTAATTTCACCGGCTATCTTATCTCTTCACCGGAACACAACAATGCGAACATTGCTGTTTGGCGGTAGGTTATTGGCAAGATGGTAGTAACAACCCAGACGGACACTGCACGAGGTCCTACTACCCCCGAAACTTCATACTCGTATCGTCGCAGTATAGATTCGGGGCTATTCAAAAACAAAGTTTCTTCCTTATTGCATACATATAGGTATTGAAGTATTTAGATGTCTCTAACGCTTAGTGTACCTACTTACCAATATAAGATGTACAAAAAATTATACAACAAGTTGGTTTAGTTGTTATTTAATTAAATCAAACAAAAAAAGTCTTTGTATAAGACACGTAACGTAAAAGAAAACAAAACTATAACATATGCAATACATATTTTGTTTGAAAAAATTTAACCAAGAAGAGAGACACATCGACGATCTAATTGTTTTATTGCCCAAACGGTTTCTCCTTTTTGTTATTAGATTGGCAGACTTAGAGAATGCTTGTTCGCTTGGTACACTTGATCCTGGAACAACTAGATAATCAAAAGCCATTTTTTTCAGCTGAGGCAGTTGATATTCGTGACTTTTCCACCAAGCCAGCACATTTGTGTTTTCTGGTTCTTGGGGTAGAGACAAGTATTTATCGAACTCGTCTTGGTTTTGTTCATTTTTTTTGTAGATGTAAGACAGAAAGCAGTTTCCTGACGTATTCATCCCAACATTGGTTCCATCATCGTGATTATTTTCCAGCTTATAATCATCTTCAAATATTTTTTTTTGTTTCAGACGTAGTTTCCGAGTTCTCCCATTCATTGAAATAATAACATTTTAATCTTGGATCTAATACAACTGCAATTTTTGTAACTTTGGAGCGAAGTAACGATGCATATGATTGCAACTTGTTATACATAGCTGTTGCACCATCATTTAATATTTCATCGCCCAACTTACTTGAAATATGCTTCAGGAGTTCGTCTACTATGGGAACGACACAGAATATGCTTGGATATTTAGTCGTTGACATCAACAACGTTGCATCATAGAATGGCTTTAAGAATTTAAGCAGAACTTCTACTCGTTCCCAATGTTCAACTTTATATTTTTTAAATTCAGCTACGTTGTCACATAAATCATCCAATACGGACCTTACTTCAAAGGCCCGCAACAGCATTACGTACGTTGAATTCCACCTAGTGGACATTTCCCGCAAGAGTGACAACCTTTTCACACCGTTCACATCGCAATACTCAAAGTATATTTGTTTTTTCTTGGGTGAAAAGTTTATAATATTCACTAATTTAGATATATTGTGAATCAGATCACCATCAAGTTGTTCTAGACCACATTTGACAACGAGATGTAGAACATGTGCTAAGCACCGTGTATGAACAACATTTTCATAACCATCGTGGAGTAACGTCAACATCTGCATCATTTTTACATTAGTTGACTCGTTGTCTGTAGAAATCGACAATATTTTTCCTCTTAAAGAATACATATCAAGAATTTCTGTTACTTTTGTTAATAAATGGTCACTTGTGTGAGGGTATGGAACTATGTCAAAGTCCAAAATTATGGCAACGAGACTATTATTCTGCATAAAATGAGCAGTCACTACAATATACGGTTTGTTGGTTACCGACGTCCAATAATCCAGTCGTGGAAATTTTATTTTCAACTTCACGCAACCGGTTTATCAATTGGTTCTGTGTGGTCTCAAAAAGTGTTTTAATGCTTAAGCTTAACTGGTGACGATTCGGTAGTGAATATCCTGGGTTAAGCTCACTTATAAACAATTTGAAATGTTCTTCTTCAACAATCCTGAAGGAATGGCTCCCATGTACAATAAAGTTGATTAGCAACCTATCCAGGTATATTTTTTTTTCATTGCCGCGTTTTCTCTGCTTAAGAGCAAAATTTGGCTGATGCACATTGCAATGTTTCTTTAGTATTGTGTGCGATGTTTTTATTGAAAAATTTTTATCACAACGTTTACACTGCATAAAATTTTCGACCCGTTGATAAAACGTAGTCTTCAGTGACGGACGGTCCGAACTTACGTTTCCGCGGGGTAACAACTACAGAAACCGAAGAATTGCTACTGTTCGTACTGTTATGAGAACTCATTATTCTTCTTACATTCGGTCAGACACATTAAATATTATGAATGTTATAAATAGATCATGTACATGTACATAATTACACGAAACGACAACGACATATCAAATTTGACAATCATGTCCGTCAAAGTATTTACTTTTTTGTGTTATTTATTTATTCTCTATAGGTAACGATTCAAAAGTTATGCCCACTTATAACGATAATGTCATTACTAGCTTTTGCTCGTGACTTTGTAATTTGTTTTCCGCAATTATCTGTGGAATTGAGCAATTTTCCCAAGCACCTTCCTTTTATCGCATTCACTTGCCGGCAGTGAATGCGTTTATGTACCTAAGTTTGTTTTGGATTACATCAAACCAGCGTAACTGAATACGTCCACTAAAAGGCAGCTAGAGACTCAAACAAGATTATAATGATATTTATTATCCTAGCCTTCTAGATGTACAAGCTTGCCAGCGTCGTCTAGTTTAGTATAAAAATGTAATTTCCTATTTTTCCCCTGATTCTTGCTAAATTTCTTCAAAATAAATTCAAATATTTAACCGTGAACACTTATTTCATTAGTCATTAGGAATGCCCATAAGATAGATAATGTCAAAAAAAAGATCTTCTGGTTTGTAATAAATTAAGGAAATCGGAAAAACAGACAGAATTTAAAACCAATAAATGTACTAATTGCTACAGTACTTTACTGAGCAGGCAGCGTAATCTCAAGTATCTCTACAAGTACATTTGAGTTTTAATCATAACTCAGTTGTTCAAAAGCCTTAGGTGAAAACAAAACACTCGAGCCTTTATAGAGGACTCGAGTTCTCTATAGAGAACTGAAGTCTCTATAGAAGACTCAAGTCCCCGACACGTTGAAAAGAACTCAAGTTTCGTTTATATGACTAGAGTCTAAAAAACCAAGTCGAGTCTTATATATGAAGACTCAAATGACTTGAGTCTTTACCAACACTAGTTAGAGCTTTTTTAAAGAACCTAGTCATTTAAATGTTATTCTCATTTGTTGGAGTGAATAATAGGCAGCTCAACGAAATTATAAAGGGCCTCGTCATTCAAAGATATATTTTCGTTTCTTGAACTGAACATAGTAGCTCATTCATAGAGTTACTGTCATGTGTTGGTTTTGCGAGTGGACTAGGCAGCTCATCATAAATAGTATTCAACATAGACTGTTTTGAATAACTGATGGAACTAGATGACGGCACCATAGATAGTATTTTTGAACATCGAGTAAGTCTCGCTCGATCAAACTAAACATGAGAGGCATAAAGTTTTTATTACTTTGAACACATAAAATTAGTTATTAGTTTAGAAGACTAATAATAATGAATTTATTATCAATTTGATAATAAATTCATTATTATTAGTCTTCTATATAACAACAATAAATTACTCAGTAATCGCTTAAGTAATATTCATAAAGTTTGGTCTTGCCATATTGTCGTACTCGTTGTGCGGCGAGCTGCGCACGCGCGTGATGACGCCTTCAACTGCCTGGACACAACTGATTGAATCGATATCGATATCCTACCGCGATCGCGAACCCCCTTTACCCAGCACACCTAGCAATACGTAGAAAAGGCGGTACGGCACTTGAGCCTAACTTAATGGTGATTTCACTAAGATGAAGGCCATTTTATTTTATGAAACTGTACATATTTTGTAAAATAACCAAACACATGATTAGATGTGTCTTTTTTTTGTATAAACCAGAAATGAGTTTTTTTATTCTTATTATACGCGTGGTTGATACATCTTTTTTTGCTGATTCCGAATATACAATTAATTTTTGTCAAAAATATTAAATGCGCCCCTTTTCTCTACGACGGCAGTATAGTATCTAACAAAGGATTTAATATTTTTTTCTCTTTTTTTTGTGTAGTTATTATTTATAACAGTTAATAATATTTAAAATATTTTACAGTTTAATTACGTGACAGCTTGACATAAGAACATAACAAGAAGCCCTTTCTTCTTTTTTCTTTTCAGAAATTCTCAATGGTTAGCTGCCAGTTGTCTCGTGTCACATCGCGTGTAAACTCCTTTAAACATTCCGCCTCACGAGATGCAATGGAACTATGTTCATGACAGTCCTTTGTCAGGTCTGCTTCCATGTTCTCTGTTGGACGGTATTTGATATCTATGTGCCCATCTTTCACAGCATCTCTAATGAAGTGTTGCCTGATGCTGATATGCTTCGACTTTGTGCTTGTGATTGGGTTCTTGACCAGTTTTTGAGCTGCTTGATTGTCATTGTAGATATCATTTATGCCTGTCTACTTTAACAGGTTTTTCTCGTATATGGCTTCTTTTGATGCCTTAGAAGTACTCAGTGCACCCGTTCTTTGTTTTTTCGCTTCCCAGCTTATTAGTGTTTCACCATAGGTAAATATATATCCGGTGACTGATCGACGAATTAATGGTGCATGATGCCCAATCTGCATCGGCAGTTACTTCTACCTTCATATTTCCTTTGACGTAAGTCAGTCCCAAGTCCATGGTACCTTGTAAGTATCGCAGAATCATTGAATGCAGTTCAAATTGTTTTTAAAATCAAAATGATGTCTCCTTTCAGTAAAATTGTTGAGGGAAAGTACCATTAAGGTATTTTCTCTCCGTGTGGCATAGCCGTGGGACACTCTGTATTGTTTTTAACAAAAATGAATTTGACAGATATTCAAGATAAATGATCGTTAGATAATTTTTAGAACGATAAAACTCCATCCGTAGTTTTTGATGGATCTTCAAATACCTCTTCAGTTAGCAAGGGATCAGTGCAGGTACAATTACCAGATTTCTATCTACATAATATTATTGTTTAAGAGAACACAACCACCTAGTAAATATTTGCAGAGCTCAGAATTTTGTGGATGTCAACACCAAAAAAATGTTGCATTTCGGCCAGTTTTTTGACGCTTGTTGCTGCGGGAAAAATGTGATCCAACTTTGCGAAGAGTATCTTTGAGCTATCTGGGCAATTGTAAACAAGCTTTTGATGCCACCAGATGTATACTGTGGCAATAGCATTCGATGCATGCTATATCAGGTGATTCATCCTTTAGGCGAGAGAAGATTGAGTTGCGTATACCGGTCATTGAATTAGTGGTGTCCGCTGAAAATTCCACAAAGTTGGAAAAAAGAATATTATTAGGTACTTTCTATACCTTCTTTCAACGCCCAAACAGGCTTTCTACAAACAGTCTGGCCGTGGGTAGACGAAGAAAGTACACGTGAAATTGTTTATAAATTTAAAATTTAATGAAAAAAGTAGTTATTACTATTATTTACACATAATCAGTGTACAAATGTGTTAATATTCACCTCAGAATCGCCCACAGCTGTTATCTCCAAATATTTTTTATAAAGACAAGACAAAATCACACATTGTCACTTATCACCAACATGGATCACTTATCACAGCTTCAAAAGGGTATGGAGGACATGAAGGAGCTGTTTGCTTCTAGAATGACCAGCTTCGAGAATTCCATGGCTGCTCAGTGTGTCTCAGGAGCTGCAGATTCATCAGAGGTGGCAGGCGAGTTCCAAATTTTCAAAAACTTCATTTGGCAGGCTGTTGGAAGTTTGCAGGCTCAGATGGAGCTGGTTTTGAGCACCCTGGAGGATTTGGAAATCCGGTCCCGCTCAAATATCTTACTGCTGCATGGGGTCCCAGAAGTGAAGGATGAGGTGGTCTCGGAGAAAGTATTGAATATTCTCCAGGTGAAAATGCAGCTTAATTGTGTTACTGAGACCTCCTTTATAGCCTGCCATCGCCTCGGTAAGATCAAAAAAGGCTCAAAGGCCAGAGCAATTCTAGTCAAATTCTCTTGTCTGCGTACTCGGAATGCTGTGTGGTCTGCCAAAAAATTGCTGAAGGGATCGGGTTTTACGCTCTCCGAGTTCTTGACTAGTTCGCGGCATGCTGTTTTTCTTGAAGCTAGACGTGTGTTCGGAATGAAGGGAAGCTGGACTAATGATGGTCGTGTGGTAGTGCTGAGTGCAGACGGAACGCGCCATAAGGTGGCCACTATGAAAATATCGAAAAAAAACGATTCAAAATTTCTAAATTGGTGCTAGGCGGCTAAAACTCGGTATCGGGGGGCTCTCGGGGTTCAAAAATATGAATCTGAAATCTTGTCCGAAAATTCGATCAAATTCCGAAAATATCGAAAAAACAACGATTCAAAATTTCAAATTGGTGCTAGGCAGCTAAAACTCGGTATCGGGGGGCTCTCGGGGCTCAAAAATATGAATCTGAAATCTTGTCCGAAAATTCGGTCAAATTCGGAAAATATCGAAAAAAAAAACGATTTGTATGGAGAAAATTTCAAATTGATATAGCATAGCTAATAATGACTACCGCACATTATGGAGCGTTTTTTAGGTATATAAAAAAAAAAAACTAACCTAACCTAACCCGGCTGAGTCGGATCTGCTCTGAAAGGTGATCAGGATTAGATGGATACCTAGCTGAAACACTTATTTATGAAAACAATATTTGGTGAGCAAAATATCCATTTTGGTGAGCAAAACATCCATTTTGGGAAGCAAAAAGATATTTTTTGGTAATTATTTTGATGTTTTATGAAAACAATATTTGGTGAAAAAAAAAACAATAACAACAGAGCATTTTTTTTTGTTATACTTATATATGCCTTTATGGGAATTTTCAAAGAATTTGTAATTGATTCAAACTTTCAATCCCTTTTTAACCCTGTTAGCCTTTTAGGGGATGATTTTTTGTAAACGCTGTAATTACTTTTCTTATATTGTAATAATATGCCTTCACACAAAGATTCAAGTCCCGCGCTCAAAAAAATATTTGATCTTCATACAAACTTTCAACCCCCTTTTCACCATCTTAGGGGATGAATTTTCAAAAAAGCTGAAATTAGTTTTCTTGTTTTTTAATAGAATACCGTTTACCAAAGATCTCTTAGCTTTAAAAAAAGTTGAACCCCATACAACCTTTCATCCCCTTTTTAACCCTAATAGGGGTTGAATTTTTCAAAATTGCTTCTTATCCCTAGCCCACGTTATAAAAGTAACCTATTGTGCAAAAATAATTTCTCTAACATTAGTAGTTTCGGCTGTGCGTTGATGAGTCAGTCAGGACCTTCTTTTATATGTATAGAATGAAGAAGAAAAAAAAGAAGAAGAAGATAGATAAAATATTAAACTATAGCGACTCCTTAGATTTTAGCTCTGTGATGAGGTGCATTTTGTAGGGACAAAGTTAATAATTCTAATCTAAAATATGCTGTGATTTTACATAGGATTCGTTAATTAATCAACAGAACTTACAAAAAAAAATATTCCGTCCTTTTTCTTTATTTTATAGCTGTTAATTCTGCAATTTTTCACTGAACATTTAGTCACTTTTGAGACTCGTCGAGACCCGTCACGTGTCATGGTCTGAACGAGACTGTTCGCCCAAGTAATGCGATTTGTGATTTTGCATTACTTGGGAGGGTACCATTTTTCCGTCTGATTGTGTGTATTACGTGAATGGTTTGTCTTAAAAAAAAATACGTATTTAATTATTGTTTTAAACACGGTATAAACTTACGTAATAATCGTGTGTGCTTTGTTCCACTGGCAGTTGTAATGCAGACTTGAATAAAATTGATACTCATAATAGTACATTACTGCAGAGGCCGCGAAATAGGGAATTGTTGGCCGAGTAGTAATAGATGGCCGAGTGATAACGAGGCCATCTAGAGATACGAGGCCGACAATCCCTGTTCGCGCCGAGGCTTGTATAGTGCTTTTCTCAAATAAATCCAAGGAAATAATACAAACGTTCAACTTATATATTCATATAAAAACAAATGTATTTCAAATTTATTAAAAAAGAACAAATTTATTTTTTAAGCTGTTCGTGTTAATGTTTTTGCCACCAAATGTTAAGATGATTCTATTTATTAAAAATGACAACACTTTATTAATTAGATATTGTTATATTTTTTAACAATAAACGTGATTCCTTGTTTATTTTATTGAATATCTGTTTTAATCTAATTTAATAATCTAGTTAAATATCAGAAATAAAACGTAAATATACATACACAAACTACGTTTTTTTTTTATTGGCAGTATGCCATAGATTATCAATAAAAGAAATAAACCCCACTGAAACAAAAGACAATCTCTTTGTTGGCCACGGCCAATAATGTTGTATGAAATTCCTTTATTGACCTCTAATTTGAAATTAGAACGAATCTTCAACAATTGCTATACAAAGACGTATTTCGCGTTCTGTTAACACGATCATAAGCACGACATTTCCTTGGATGTTTGAGAAAATTCATTTTGTATAACAACCTTCGACAGAAACATCAATTCTCCGAATTTTACTTCACATATTTTTTTATACCAGAACAACATGACAGATTATGAATAAACATAATATTTACATGTCCGAATAGTTATTTAGAAGAAATTTATATCTCATAATATTTAGATTGCATAAAAATTGTTCGAAGCAGAAAACATTGTTGGAAATCCAACCAAGCTGTGGTCGCAGTTCTAACCTAACCTAACCCATTAAGTTCGGTTCTAACTTAACCTTCTTTACTGGCAGCAGTTCGGTTCTGTTGTGGTCGCAGTTCTAACCTAACCTAACCCATTTTTCTGGTGTCAGTTTAGTTAATAATCGCCTAATCTAACCTAAAACTTAAACTATTTTCCTAGCACCAGTCTGTTCCGTAAACTATGTCTTTATGCCATAATAAATTCGGCGATATTAATGTTCTGCTATATAAAATTATGTGAAATAAAAGTAGGTGATACTAGTGTTCTGCCATTTAAAATTATGCTAAATTAATAGTATGCTGACAATTATGATAGATATATGATTATGCTAAAGAATCATTCGGCTAAAAATGTTTCGGTGATAGCTGCTATGCGAAATGTATTTCGGAGAATCGATATTATGCAAGATAAAGGGAACCCAATGCGGACAATGAATCCAGGCTTTGTTGTCATGTGTTTCAAAACTCTTTTATGTTCGGCCGATTGAGTATTGGGAAACTCATGAAGTTTTTTAGATGATAGTTGACAACATTCTTTTGATTCTCATACACGTTCTCCAGTATGCTCATAGCATTACCATAATTTCCTTCGAGAATGAGAAGTGAATTTATTGAACTCGCAGCCGCGCCTTTTAAACATCTCTTCAGGTACTGTGGGCGCTGTAACTCCGGCACATTACCATTACCTCCGCTCATGGCGCATTCGAATAAGTTTCTAAACGCAGGCTATTCCCGTATGTTCGAGCTGAAAGTCGGAAGCTCCAATCGTGGTTATTTATATACTTGACTCGCTTTAGTGTTCTTCTCATCTATTTGTAACAAATTAATGAGCGCTTTAGTCGCGTAGTATACGTTTTCAATACGCAATCGTTCCTTGTCGGGTTTGGTATCGTCGTTTTCGATCAAATCGATTTTCTGTTGCACCTCGTCGAAATTCTCCATTTGTTTGGTTAACTCCATATTTCGCAATTTTAGCTCCTCAAAATTTATAATGTATCTATCCGATATATCCAAGTTGTTTATATATTTAATAATTCTAGTTATTTTACTTTTTATAATGCCTCTAGAACTCTTTAAGGTACTATATTCTTCCTATTTTTTCAATTTTTATTTAGTTGAAAATTGTTTTTCGGGTTCGTAAATGTCATAAAATATTTTTACATTTTTTTACCGCATTTCCTGTAATGGCTCGTTTTAGGACCATAAATGAATGTGATATGTTATGTATATATAAATTAAATCACTGTTGTGACGCTGTTTACTGTTTTATTTATGAATTTACAATAATATATAAAAAAATTGGGCAAGTGCGAGTCCGACTCGCGCATGAAGGGTTCCGTACCTATATATCTGTATATATAGGTATAACAAGTTTGTTGTATGGGAGCCCCCCTTAAATATTTATTTTATTTCGTTTTTAGTATTTGTTGTTATAGCAGCAATAGAAATACATCATCTGTGAAAATTTCAAGTGTCTAGCTATCACTGTTCTTGAGATACAGCCTGGTGAAAGACGGACGGACGGACGGACGGACAGCGAAGTCTCAGTAATAGGGTCCCGTTTTTACCCTTTGGGTACGGAACCCTAAAAAACTACATTATTCAGCTGTTGCTGACATGACATTAATTACACAGAAAGAAGAATAAACTAACAATATGAAATAGTAGAGGATCCCGATATAGAACGACCTTCACCGAGATGTTTATTTGATGAAATGTATTTTATATTTAATTAAATATGTCAATAAATATATTGCATATGGGTTGCCTAACAAATTTTTGTCCAGGGTATGTTTAATTAATAAGTAAAAAAAATTTTTTTTTAAACATTTGATTATTAGATAAATTCTATACCAATCGAAAGTATGAAGCCCATAGAATATGCAAACGTTAGGTTGCCTATTCTTTTCCCGTCACAACTATCGGGTAGCCAGGTTTAAACAGGTAAATCTATACTAGCATTTTGCAACGGTCTGATTATTGAATTGAAATTAAATAACATTAAAGATTATTTTATTATGAACACGGTGGTATAGGGTTGCCTGCGAAAAATCAGTCCAGAATTCCGGTTGTCGAATTTTGAAAAGTAAAATATTGCAGCGAGTGAATGTTTGCGACTGAGAGGTCCCAACCAAAACCATCCCATACGATAGAAGAGGACACAGCATAGCAGCTGTTTGAAGTCCGCCCATTTAAAAAAAGAGAGTGCGCATGCTATTTGTGCTTTAAAATGAAAAGGATAGCGATAGACTCGTATATGCTGTGCATTATTTTGGAGTAGATTGTCGCTATAGATACAATAAAATTCATGGTATAATAATATACTCCGCCTGGTACTCTCTTCCGAGACTCGCGAACCACGTGACTGACACAAGCCTACGTCATCATGGTGTTCAGAGATTCTCATACTTTAAAATGTGGGAGAATTTTAACCAACGGTGAAAAGTATTTAAACGACATTAATTTTAAGTGATTCTAGTAGAAACATAGGTAGTAGAATAGAACAAATCTAATGTGTAATACTATAATCTTCATTTTTACTAAAGATGTCTATATACTTTAGTGTCACAAAAAAAATATACACACATAAGTAATGAGTTTCTTTCGGAGTTTCTTCTCAACAATGGTCACCTCTTGTGTAATGTCGATAGACTCAGACATGTAAAAGTGCCCTTGTGGCCTACTTGCAGAATAAAGTTCATTATTTCATTATTTTATTAATTAATTGATTAAAAAAAGTAAAATAACTATTACTCTATTTTAATAATAAACTACTTCAAAATTATGTACAGCATATACGAGTCTATCGCTATCCTTTTCATTTTCAAGCACAAATAGCATGCGCACTCTTTTTTTGAATGGGCGGACTTCAAACAGCTGGAGTAGTAGGGCCTCGTGCAGGGTCCGTCCGGATTGTTACTACCGTCTTGCCTGCTAACCCACCGCCAAACAGCAATGTTCGCATTGTTGTGTTCCGGTGTGGGGGTAAGATAGCCGGTGAAATTACTAGCATAGAGGCATTCTATCTTCGTCCTCCGGGTAGGCAAGCACTTGTGACTCCTCTGGTGTTGCAGGTGTTTATGGGCGACGGTAATCGCTTTCCATCAGGCGATACGTTTGCTCGTATGCCCCCTTTGACATAAAAAAAAAAAAGCTGCTATGCTTTGTCCTCTTCTATCGTATCGGATGGTTTTGGTTGGGACCTCTCAGTCGCAAACATTCACTCGCTGCAATATTTTACTTTTCAAAATTCGACAACCGGAATTCTGGACTGATTTTTCGCAGGCAACCCTATACCACCGTGTTCATAATAAAATAATCTTTAATGTTATTTAATTTCAATTCAATAATCAGACCGTTGCAAAATGCTAGTATAGATTTACCTGTTTAAACCTGGCTACCCGATAGTTGTGACGGGAAAAGAATAGGCAACCTAACGTTTGCATATTCTATGGGCTTCATACTTTCGATTGGTATAGAATTTATCCAATAATCAAATGTTTAAAAAAAGAAATTTTTTACTTATTAATTAAACATACCCTGGACAAAAATTTGTTAGGCAACCCATATGCAATATATTTATTGACATATTAAATTAAATATAAAATACATTTCATCAAATAAACATCTCGGTGAAGGTCGTTCTATATCGGGATCTTAGACTAAAAGAGTTTCAATACTGAACATACTGGAATCATTTTCAGGCGTTCTTTTTATCATCATTTGAAGAGATGAGTCAGGTTCGTGCTTATTCGGGAAATCCATGTTAAATTTTACTCGAATTCTGATAAATGACAGAACCCTGACCGACAGACAATTGAATTTTTGGATGGAGGTTTTACCATTTAGATCCTTCATATATAAAGAACCCCGCACAAAATGATCGGTAAAAGCCGTTCGGTCGATTTGGCTGAAATTTTGTGAGAATATAGCCTCTGATACTTTAAGCAACTGTGTGAAGTTGCAAAATTAATTAATGACTAGTTTTTAAAATATAACTATTTTAAAATCTTGTTATTACGACACAGTGGCACAATTGTTGTCTTTTTTCTATGAAGTAGCGGGACCAATTCAAATTACGAATGGCATAAAGAACTCGTGCGAATTGTCAGAATTAATAAAATAATAAATCAGTGTCACGCTGTCATTCACTACAGACAATTTTTTATTCACGATTTTAGGAAAATATGTATTTTGCCCTTCGCCGAGTTTAATGGCTTTTCGAAATAGGGTTCCTTGCTACATTTGCGATGCTGCCTTAGTGCCGCGAGCAATGGTGCGATTGCTTAGAGAAGACGGAGATATTTTACTTGAATTAGCAAAGGAAAGGCGGGATGAAGCTGGTGGATTACCAGTCGACATTAATGGTGACTCTCGTATATGCAATAATTGTAACTTATTAATTACTCGGGACATTCAGACACTGAATGATGATCCTCAGTGTTTGCGGTTAAATATTTTACGGCAAACGACTACTCACACTTGTTTTATATGCAATCGCGCTAACAACATTCATAGATTGTCACCGGAGTGTCGGGTTTATATTTTTGCGAAAAGAAACATCTATGTGCCGGCTAGGTACGTGTGCTGCAGAGCACACTTAGATGACAGAGGTTTTTTGACCGAAGATATTTTAGTGGATCTGAGGTATATCAACAGACCATTTATATTAAACGGAAATGAGTTACAAATATTTTTGAATGCGTTACGTGAAGAAATAAATGTCAGTGCTCAGCGCCGATATCAAGATGAGAAGGAATTGACAGATGAATAGTTTAAAGCACTCTCCCCCGTTAATAAAGAAGATTTTATTGATTTATACAATTACTGTGACCGTTTGCCTGTGCATGGTGGATATCGTTATGTGAGCAAAAAAGATCTTTTATGTTTTCTTTGTAAGTTACGGCAAGGTGTTAGTGATGAATTCTTGTGGGTTCTATTCCATTATTCGTCAAGACAAGCGGCAAGCCTAGCTGTTAGTACAGTGAGACAATCGTTAGGAACCCGTTTTATTCGCGAGAACATAGGTTTCGAAGCCATAACAAGAGAAGAATACATAGAGATGCACGTAACCCATTTTGCGAATCACTTATATAATCCCACACCAGATGTCCCAAAAGCATTAGTGTACAATGATTGTACATATTTAGACATAGAAAAAAGTTCATGTTTCAAGACTTTGCGACAGTCTTTTTGCACGCACAAAAAGAAACATTTGGTTAAACCCTCAATAATGGTTGCTCCTAACGGATATATTTTAGATATTCAAGGACCTTACTTTTCCAATGCTAACAATAATGATGCCAGAATTCTCGTCAATGAGCTAGAGAATGATTTTCGTGGAATGCGCGATTGGATACAGCCACAGGACATCTTTATTGTAGATCGTGGCTACAGAGACGCAATCCCCAGATTGCAGGAAATAGGCGTACAAACAGTGATGCCACCTGTTCTAAGACCCGGTCAAAGTCAATTGACAACTGAGGACGCCAATTATGCACGGATTGTGACAAAAACGCGATGGATAGTGGAAGCACGTAATGGACATTTAAAAAAATGTATTTAAATTCTTTGGCCGTATTATTTCGACATCCCATATTCCGAATTTGAACACATTTCTTTTAATAGCTGGAGCTATTATAAATAAATACTATGGACCTATTACAATGCCGGATGGTACTGTCCAGTTAGCTAATGAAATGCTTCAACGTGTCGAAACCGTTAATGTTGTTCAGGCACGAGTTGAAGCTGAAAATCTTGGCCGAAGAAGAGCACGGTGGACCCCACTAACTGCTGCACTGCTGTATATACCATTGTTTCCACGGTTAGACCTCGCGTATTTGCACTCGGTCACATTTGGAACATATCAAGTGAAACTGTCTCCAGGATATATTCAAGACAGTACATTGCGTCATATTAACGACTTAGCAGCAGAAGACGAAGATGAGCGAGTTTTCGATCTAGATGTAAGCTTTAATGAGCCAGGATTTATTAAAATAAGGGCTACATCAAGATTGAAACGCAACGTTTAATTATGTGTGGATTTGCATTTGACGAAGAAAATAATAACGGGAGATGCGAAGATCCAATCGTAGGCCATTATTGCACGTGTAAGAGTGGAGCAAGAACCCTTGGTACATGCGGTCACGTTAAAGCAATCTTATGGTTTTTAGGTTTTGGCCGATACGAAGAAAATGTGAAGTATCCATCATTAAGAACGCTTTATACCATACTTAACGCATTGAATGCATAAAGTTAGCCTTTTGCCACGGAAATAATAATAAGCCAGATTGCTACAGTGTACGTTAAGTCATAAGTGTACATATGTAAATAAAACATATTGAACATAAAAATATTCATATTTTAAAAACTAGTCATTAATTAAAGTTGCAACTTCACACAGCTGATCAGAATATTAGAGGCTATATTTTCACAAAATTTCAGCCAAATCGACCGAACGGCTTTTACTGATCATTTTGTGCGGGGTTCTTTATACATTTAGATCATTTAACTGTTTTTTTATCAATTTACGTTTAGATAATGATTACAATCGATATAAGCACAGCCACTTCTCTGTATTCTATTATTAAAACTTTTTATCTGACACTTATCATACTTTTTAAAGAACAGGCCACTTAGAAACTATGATTAGAAAGAAGATGTGAGTAATGTCAGCCCCAAAATCGTCGTGGTTTTTGAGATAATAAAAAAAAAAGGAAAATAGTTTTTATTTTTTATCTACTAAAGTAGTAGCCCGATTTTTTGAAATTTGTTATAATATTTGTCTCGAAAAATGTGATTCCGTTGGAGTCAATGTTGAAGCTCTCACATTCGATGGCTGTCCAACGAACGTAAAAGCGGCAAATATTTTGGGTTGTAATATAAGTAGTACAGGTCAGTTAAGAACAACTTTCCCGCACCCTGTCACAAAAACAGATGTGGTTGTTTTCATGGACGCGTGTCACATGATTAAATTAGTGAGGAATGTCTTTGAAAAAAAAAAAAAATTTCAACGAGAAGGATCAACGCATCGAATGGAAATTTTTGACTCGGCTCTTAAAACTCCAGACAAATCAGCGCCTGAACTTTGCTAATAAATTAACATACCGGCACATATACTTCAAAAACCAAATAATGAAAGTTAAACTAGCCACACAGGTGTTAAGCCGAAGTGTTGCAAAAGCAATGACCCTTTGCAATGAAGTGTTGAATTCAAGTTCATTCTCAGACAGCAGTGCCACAGTTGAGTTCATCAATTGCTTCAATGACATATTTGATATTTTGAATTCTCGTAGATTCAATCAATCCGGATTCAAACGAGCTATTTTCCCTAAAAATAAAGAAATTATATTTAATTTTATCGAGAAAGCCATTGCTTACATAAAAGGTCTAAATTTTTTTAATAATGTCACAAGGAAGATTAAAAAACGTCAGAGACAACCACGAATAGTTTTAACAATAACAAAGAAACGGATTCTGGAATCCAAGAGCAAAACAGGATTCCTAGGGTTGCTTGTATGTTTAGAGAGTTTGAAAATTCACTACCACAATTTAGTTGAAATGGGTTCTAAATTAAAGTACATTTCGACGTACCGCCTCTCCCAAGATCATTTAGAGCTCTTTTTTAGCTTGATTAGAAAGCACGGGGGTTACAATGATAACCCAAATGTTGTACAACTAAAAGGTGCTTATAGGCGATGCATGAATCATCTATCACTGAAATCGTCATTTACTGGAAACAGCATTCCTTTGGATAATTTTCCAATTTTAACTGTGTCGTCTGTGAAAGCTATTAATTGTAGTACTGAAATGAATCATCATGAAGAAGAAGATAAATCTACAGACGACATGTCGGCAGTCATGTTTCAGGAAGAAAATGATGAAATGTACTCCAATAACTGTACCCAGTTGTCACATGCTTTGAATAACCAAACGGAAAACGTCTTTGGGCACTTGTCAAAAAATATTGAGCTCATTGTTGGATATATTGCCGGGTGGGTAGCTAACTAGAAGTTTAGCAAAAAAAATTAAGTGCGAAATTTGTGTAGACAGTCTGGTCAGTAATGAAAACTGTTTTTTCATAAGCTGATAGAGTTAAGAAATGTGGGTGGACTATGTTTTCCTTCTTCTGACCTGTTTGAGGTATGCTTAGAGACAGAAAAGAATATAAGACATAAAAATAGACCTACATTTATGACAAAACGTGACTATTTGTGTCTATCAACACGAACTCTGGCAAAATTTGTAGGAAAAAACACTTTTGATGTTTTAACCATGCATTCTATTGATCAACCGGCGACATTGAATCATAGGACACATCTTATCCGAGCAATCATCAAGACATACATAAATGTTAGAATGCATCATGAGTCTATTACCGAAAATACGGAGAAGGGAACTAAAAGACAACAATTTAAAAAACTAGTTTTATTTAAAGGACAATGAGTGAAACAATTAAAATATAACTAAATGGGTTCGATTTATCGTAGTCGGTTAGTGCTATTAAGAATAATAATCAACCATTATAGTGCTAGAAATAATAATTTGGCCCAAGCTAAGGTACGTTTTTAGAAGTATATTCTCTCATGTGGTATTTGATTAAATTGTATGTACATATAATAAAGGAGTTTTTGAATTCAATTGTAATAATGAATATATAAATAACTCCGCTCATAAGCCCTTCATCTTATTTACCCAGTGGCGCGTTCAACAAATATATATATATATATATATATATATATATGTAAATATATTTATATATATTTCTCACAGCGTATCTTCTACTAATGTAGGTTAGCAAATGCATAAAAGTAATGTATAGAAGAAAGTCGTTTGAAATGTCTTCAGCAATAAATGTGTGATTTATAGTTGATAGTATTTATTTGAACACTTACTTTAATATTTTCAACTTTACCGAGTCGATTCATCGTTCATTGTTTGACGAAGAGACACATAATGTCATGTTATTTGGCTCTTATTCTATCATTTGCTACATTGTAAAGTTGTGTGTAACTAAGAATATTTGTATTGTAAATATTGTGAGCCTTTTTGTCCTCACTAAATTGCGCCCGTGATTTCGTCCGTGTGGTTTCCTATCATTTGGAGACAGTAGTGTTTTTGTGTATTAAAATCTTACATTTGATACGGAAAAATACTCTACCGCATCCCTGACAAAATTTCGTGACGAACCGTTCAGTAGCTGAGCCGTAAAAGTAAATAAATATACAAACTCACTTTCACATTTATAATTACTTATTTATTACATAGGTACCACTATCGCTATGTAAACATCAGTCTGCATCAACCACTGCCAGCCACTTCATTAATATTGAGAAAAGTCGCCCTTACAAGGTTACTCCGGCCACCCAAACGTGTGGTACGCAGTCCGTACAACAGATAGCGCCACTCTTTTCCATTATGAACAGATGTCAAGCGAATTGTTCGGACAGACGTATCTTTACTTTCGATATCATTGGTTATTAAACATGTCGTCCTCCTCGTCAGAATTTGAAAATTTAGTGAATGATGAACTAGTCTTTATTAAAAGAAAACGTGGTCAAGTGCTACTTCATTCTGGTAATCAATACCACTAAAATAAGGTATACAAAAACGCATCAGCGAATTGGCTGTGCCGCAATTTCGCGAAGTTATTGATTTTTTTATTGAGTTTTGATAATGAATGAAAGTATATTATTTATTTATTTATTATTTTGAGCCTATTATGTCCCACTGCTGGGCAAAGGCCTCCCCCTTCTTCTTCCATCTGTTGCGCTCTTGAGCTGTATCTGGCCAGTCCTTCGAAAATGAGTCCAAGTCATCCCGCCATCGCCTATATAATATAATATACTAATAGTAATTTGCCGCATCAATAAATAACGACAGTCTGTTTGCCGCAGCAGCAGGAGGGATTTATGACGACATTAATATTTAGTATTGGGAATGGGAATTTGATATTTTGTGTTCTGAATCCTATTATTTGTGGTATCTAATAAAAGGGCATCATGTACTAATTCCAAACATATACTGCATACTGCATTATTAAATTACACGTTGCCTCATTTATCCCTATAAGACGAGAAGTTGAAACTCTATTATGTAAAATTACGTAAATAGATTCTCGTTTTGTATCCGTTTTAGCAAACACTACCCTTATTCCATCGCAGTTATAGTCAGCGAGTAGGAAATCGGCAAATTGCCTTGGTATATGACATTCTTCTGCCGCACAACATCTTAATTTTAGTAGGTACTTCTAGATTATAATTTTTTTCTGTCGACGGTATTTGAACCAAAAAGCTGGACAAAATATTTTTTTTTATTTCTTTGGCGTTCTGTTGATTGAAGTATACCATACCTTCTATATTATTTTTTTTATTTTGGACATTTATGACACATTTGTTTCTTAATATACTTAAAAAAAGTTTATATATTTACATTATAGGTATACATAATTCATTGCCCTCATCATACAGACGATGCGTGCCATTCTTCCTCACAGTTTGACAATTCATTTCCATCTTCAACATCTGGCATCAAATCGTCAAATTCGACATCATCACTATATCTAGAACAAACATTATGTTTCTAGCAGTAAAGCTAAAAGGCTCAGTAATGGATCTGACTTAAGTGGCACCTGGAGAAAGTTCTTGCTTAATTCCTCCAAATCTCTCAAGTGCTTGTTTCTGGCCCCTGGGGCCTCTTCTGATAAATATCCTATAGGGAGAAGGGCATAATGCTTTATGACAATTTTATGAACAGTCCGTGTCAAACGTAGCTTTGCCGTGTCGTCACAATATGAGTAAAACTTGTCGAAGTCTATCTTTTGGCCACTGGATATTACTTTAAGAACTGTGGTAAATCTTTTTATCAAATTCAGGTAAATTTCCGTGATGTTTGATGATATCTCGGGATTCGTGATATTTTACCTCTATTTGATGACGTAAGTAAGTACCTACCTATATCTCCGACAAAAAAGATCGGGAACTATTCTCTTGCGAGTGAGTGGAATTTCCAAGGTTCCTTTTAAGCATTCGTAATTTTTCTTTAAAAACAATTGTTCTGTTCTATAGAGACTAGCGATTTTGTTTTAAGTTCCGACTTCAATCGCGAAAAATTGCAAAGAAATTAGTTTTTTGTTCTTGAGGGAATGTGGTAGAGTTGACAATCTTATTCTCTACTGCATCCAGTTTCTTTAGAAATGTTACCTCATACCAGTCCTTCATAGAGTTAATACTTATCCCCTTGTGACAATTCTCACGCTCGAAGAATCGTTAAAAATCGTTAAATTAAATTTCACGACCGCAAAATTAACATCGTTTGGTAAAATATCTTGTAAAAAAATTAAGATAAATACCAAATTGGCACTTTTTGGCACGCGTTGTTATTTCTATATCTAATAATACTAGGTCGGTGCAGAGTCAGCCACCGGCTAAGCTTGCACCATAGATTGGAGCGGAGTTGTGCGATCTTCGATTTGTATAACGCAGTAACTACAAAATAAACTACAACAGAAAGTTGAAAGAAATAATAATTTATTTAGAAAAGTTTATGGAAAATATTAATTTTGAAATTAATTTTTGATGATGATTTAAATTGACTGGCGTTCAGATAGCTCTACCGAACGATTCAGCTCTGTGCGCTTTTCAGCCAATTTCTTCTTTTCGTTGATTTTTTTGATTCGTTCGAAAGGAAATCCAGGCTCGAAGAATAAACCATTGATGTTTCGACACTCTGGAAAGCGCAACATAAGACATGCCTAATGCAAATTCAGTGTCTCCAATGTTTACAATTGCTTGATCTAGAGTTAAGCCTTGAGAACGGTGAATGCTTATTGCATATGCAAGCTGTATGGGAAATTGCTTCCTTGTGAACGTTGTTGGGCCTTTCCTGAATGAAACTGTCACTGGTGGTATCAATCCAGAAAACACCGTGAACATGAGGGCTACCACGGTGCTGGTACTCGAAGCGATACCAATAATCTTTGATTTGATACTTCTTGCGAAGTAGTGAGACAAAAACTTCCACTCGTTTGGCGAAATACTCGTCAGCAATCAAAGGGTTACAGGAAAGCAATTTCTGCATTTCTCTTGACATCAAAGACTCCGTTTTGTGTGATGAATCATACCCAAAGTGCTTTGTCAAACATGGCCACCATAAATCTGCCGAGCTGAGAGTCAAAAAGAAGGTAGGAACACCGAGCTGCAGAACCATCGCTTCTAGTTCCATTCGCCGCGAATACCAATATGGACCTGTAGCTGTTATTTTAGGTTCTATGTGAAGTAGTCTCTTCATGACAGCGGGATTACGATTCACATCATTCAACAGATCTTCAATCGTCCCGTTGAAATTACTGATGTTAGCGTAAATTGTACCTCTTTGCAAAGCATCATGACGTTGAATTGTGGTCAAACAAAAATAACGAAAGCGCGGGTCTTGTGCGAAACGCTTGTCTTGATAGCGTAGCATGTGCAGCGTCCATTCCCTGAAAGTTACCTTCACTGTGCGAGAGTAGTCATGAAAATGAAAAAGTTGCGCGCTATTTTCACTTCTATTGTTTTCCCCATAGACATTTTGTTTTTTTATCAGAACTTTTTAATAAAGAACAATTTCAAAATTTTCTCTTCGTCACGACCTAGCGAAATTTATTTTGTGCATTTTAAAACAAAAATTTCCAAAATCGGTTGAGAACTCGCTGAGATCTGCGCATTGTTACAAAGTCCATTCGAGTCGATCCATGGGAGCTTTTTGTTTTTTTATCATAACTTTTTAATTAAGAACAATTTCAAAATTTTCTCTTCTTCACGACCCAGCGAAATATAATTTGTGCATTTTAAAACAAAAATTTCCAAAATCGGTTGAGAACTCGCTGAGATCTGCGCATTGTTACAAAGTCCATTCGAGTCGATCCATGGCAGCTTTTTGTTTTTTTATCATAACTTTTTAATTAAGAACAATTTCAAAATTTACTCTTCGTCACGACCTAGCGAAATTTAATTTGTGCATTTTAAAACAAAAATTTCCAAAATCGGTTGAGAACTCGCTGAGATCTGCGCATTGTTACAAAGTCCATTCGAGTCGATCCATGGGAGCTTCGCTCGCTTCGCTCGCTCCGCTCCAATAAATCCCGTTTTTATGACGGGTTTAAAAAATAAAAAATCCCATAATGAATGATCTTGTAACTTAAAAGGCTTAAACGAGTCTAACCAAGTTTCATTTAGCAAAATTATATTAATTATTAGTGCAACTAGAAGAAATGAAGTGTTTTTATTGTAGCCAAAGATTCTAATTTAGAGCGAATACTGCGAGAATTCCAGTGAATGATATTATGACTACTAATATTGACAGCAATATGCACTTGTAGTTAATGAAGTCTTGGCAGTTACCGAAGCATAGGTAGTTTTTCCACTAATCTTGTCCTTCACTCTTGAGTTTTTGCAGCCTTTGTAGGCTAACTTTTTTTTCCAAACATTGCTGACGGCCAAGTGAAGCCCACTAGTGACATTTTAAGTTATCTTTATTTGTGCAATCTTTAAAAAAGTGGCGGGCACTACAAATGGAACAAATCTGGGGGCTCCTGGAGGAGCCACGTCTGTGTCTCTACTTGGAGTATACAAAGCATTGACAAAATGGGTTGATATACTCTTTAACATCTAAGCATATGTTATCCTATGTATAACATGGTCTGGGCGCAAGGAAGCTACGAGTAGAAAGGTTACTAGACAAGTTGGATTAGGTGGACAACGCTACCCGCAATGTGGCTTATAACTTGTGTGCTGAATTCCATCAAATTTTCGTATAACAAATGGGTGGCTTCTTCTTCTTCGGATACACTGTTATTTTCCTCACTGTCTAGGTTCATCGTTGTCGCAGGTGTTGTCATAATAGTATTTCGATTGCGGAAGAGCAATTTAAGATGGAAATGTTCTCCAAAGTACTGCAATCACCAGTAATAACATTTTTAATTTACATATGTACTAGCAGCTTTTTATATGCTGCTTTAAATTGATGTGGGTTGTTGTTGGCTTAGCCGTGTCATCGGATGTTTCCGAAATATAAATCTAGGTGATCCTGGGTCACCTTTTTAACACGGAAAGAAAACCAGTTGTTTCGTCTTAATTAGGGATGTGGCTGAGAATCTCCATACAACCGGTGAACCCCAAAAGTACAACTATTCTTTGGCTCTTTATTAAAAGTCTACCATCTTCTTGAGAGAGCGTTGTTAGATATTTTAATTTACATATGTACTAGCAGTTTTTTATATGCTGCATTAAATTGATGTGGGTTGTTTTTGGCTTAGCCGTGTTATCGGATGTTTCCAAAATATAAATCTAGGTGATTCTGGGTCACCTTTTTTTAACACGGAAAGAAAACCGGTTGTTTCGTCTTAATTAGGGATGTGGTTGAGAATCTCCATACAACCGGTGAACCCCAAAAATACAACTATTCTAAGCTCTTGATTAAAAGTCTACCATCTTCTTGAGAGAGCGTTGTTAGATATTTATATGCCACATCTAAATATGAAATATTTCGGAGGCGTCGTCGGCATTTAAAGCTTTTTTTAAAGACACGTCTAATAAATTGTTCATAATTCGCAAAATTAATATTGATACGACACTGAATTTAATGACATGCTGAGACTGTTTCGACAAAAGTCAATGGCATAAGCTCTACGCTAATACTTCTGTAGCTAGATTTAGATAAATTGCGTTCGGAGCTTGCCTTCTGTATCCGTGGTCAGATTGATTGTTACATCAATCTAATCACGGCCACTCGTGTGTCCTTGGTCAGACCCATTAAATTAAAGGATCCTTGGTCAAGATGGTAGCCGTAGTCAGATTACGTTAATTATTTCCGTATGATAAAAAATCTCATTATTATATTATATTTTTAAAGTTAGTATTAAAAATTTTGTTTATATAAAAGTTATACTACTTATTACTTAATTAAAATTAACGAAATTGTATTTCTTCAACTTCTGAAATTTTCGAAGTAATGCCCCAGTTGCCCCACAAATATTTGGTGGTCATTCAAAATCATTTCGCAATCCATTATAAACATGTCGGGGACAGGTCGGATGGCCGGTGTGGTGTGGCACATTAGATGAGCTATTCGACATAGTTGTGGACGAGGAGGTAGTTGTGAGTAAGATGAAACACTACGGATGCAATTAACTTGATTTATTCCTTATACACTGAAGCACAAAATAACAGTTCCTGGCACAGAGGTCTGTAAGCTAGGTTATCAAAGTCTCACAATAGTCTTTATTAAATTAACACTGTATTGTTGAGTTATAACGTTTCACTGATTCTAACTTGGTATAGCACAACGTAACGGGACAGTTCCAAGGCAGTAGTGCACTCAACGGCGACCCAGAGTGAAGTGTCGGTGGGCGTTCGCTGAGTGAACCGCCAAGACTCTGTCTAGCGCGCCAAAACAGGTTCAAGGGGGCGCTACTGTCGCCTTCCAATGGCGCGCCTTTTCGTTGAGCGTCCATACTAATGACCGTCTCCGACACGGCCATCCTGCGATGACACACGTCCTCGTGTGTTGCTCTGAAACAATCAACAACCAAAACAGTATCCACTCGGTCACTCCTGACAAACACGTCAAAATGGTAAGACAAAACAAAAACTTCATCTTTCTTCTTTTCGCATCAAATAGTTACTGACACTAAAACTAAAAATATCACAAAAATCATTTTGACAACTAAGTGAAAGTTTTTGTTTTATAACCGCAATATTTTAAAAGATTCAAATGGAATTATGGTATGTAGGATACCAATTACCAATTGTAACATTACTTATTCTTTCAATAGTGCAATACGTTTTTAAATGAGATTGTACTACAAAGTTACTTGTTGTGAAACAAACTAGCTATTTACCACTTCTACCTTAGAAAACACATTAGGAACCATGTACCACCATATCATTTCCTTTTGGTTCGCCTTATTGACAATATCAAAACATTTAAATCAACAAAAATCCGTTCAACAAAACAGGTATCTCATTCGTGGCCTAGGGCTAATTTAGCCACCCAATACGCGCATCCCCACGGGATCGCCGAGTCAACCCTATGACTCTACGGTCTCTGCGAGAGAGACCCGACCTCCGCCAGCACCTACCGCGCACCGCGTATCCACGGACTGCTTAGAGCAGATGCCGACTTCTACCGGACTACGGCTACGATGAAGTGACTGGTATGGTCGACCAGCCGAACTGAGAACCTCCCTACCAGTCTCACTATATTTTTTTTTTTCGTCTACTTCAAATGGTACGTAGCTCCCGGGCATTTCCCTCAACCTATCGTGCAAGTACGCGCATGTTTGGAAGTCAAGTTTATGGCAAATGGTCTTGCAATTTACAATACTACATGTCAACATTTCTAATAGGCTCGCTTCAGTAACTTTATTTATTGCACAGTACTAACAATTTTAGTTAGACTGCTACAAGTCATACATAGTCACTGAATTATACAAGCAATTGCCATGGAACTTATTGGAAATCAACTCTTCCATAAGCGATCACTCGGCAACCGAATCACAATAAAATGAGAACTCCTCACCAGATTGCCTCATATGGTGTGGTGTGGTGACGTCACACGTCAACCCTCTTCCCCGTGGTTGAAGGCGCCCTGTCGCTCGCCTTCGCGCAGTTCTTTACGCGATGTCTTGTACCGTGGCAGCCGAAGTAGACGACTCATGGCTTAGCTGTTAGCTGCTAAGTCCGCGAATCTTTTCCTGAAACAAAAACTTCAAGCACAGTATCACAAAGCTCGGTCATTCTAACCTTAAATCTAACAAACTCAACTTCAATTCAACAACAACTGAAATTGGATTTGTAATTACTTATAGTCAAATGAATTGTTTCTTTTGTTATCTGAAATAACATGCCATACGAATAATAATAATCCAACAAAAAAAAAGGAAACTCAAATCAATCTAGCAAAGTTAGGTAGATTATGTTATGTTTATTATTATGTTATGCATTTTAATAACAAACTTTACTTTGAATGTTTATTATTATGTTATGCATTTTAATAACAAACTTTACTTTGAATGATAACCTTAGGATTACCAAGGCTTTACCGATTATGAAACATTAATGATAAAAATCAAACCTCAATTTCAAATTCTTGTTCTAATATTTTCCTAATCCTATTAGTGTCTCCAGTTTAAATATTTTAGGCTATAGCGATCACCACAGTTAAAAGTAAACATTAGGATCGTTTAAACAAATCTCAAGCTCACCAGTTCTACGAAAGTTATAGACGCTAAACTATATACACCAGCTAATGTACACCGAGTAAGAAACTATTCAAGATGTCAACAAATTCAATTCTACAGAACAATTGGAAAATCATGAACAGAGGGTAGATTATTATTACCGCAGCCGCTCCTACTACTAAGTACTGTGTATGATTAATGCACCCTCACAGCGAAATTTTTAAATGATTAACTTTAATAATGGTAGGTAAACTGCGTAGTGGTCATATTAATCAACACTAAATCTCTGTAGAAACATTTCGCGTTTAGTCATATTATATCGCTACGAAAACAATCGTTACAAAACGTGCAATAAACTTTGTTTCAAATGATTATTAATTTCTATCACGCAATATTCAACTTTTACTTGGAGTGTTGCTTTTACCAGTACCCGTTAGTACTTTTTTTTGACAAATACCCACTAAACTGAATAAGTGCGACTCAAGTCTACCCCAGAATCTAGCTACACTTTTATTAGTGAACACTATATCGGAATCGTAGTGAAAAGTTAACGACTGACCTGATGTGTTTTTAAAATGTGTCGGTGAGGCCATAGTGCCTACGTCCACGCGTCGCTTGTAGTTGACCGTCGCTTCTGGGTCACTTTCACTGGTGCAACAACTGACGATGTGTCCCGCTGTTCTTGAAGCAAACAATGAGCTTCGATGTAGTTTGTGTTGTGACTGCTGACTTTTGTCGCCGAGGTGGTAGGTAAGTTGTAGTTTTCTTTTATACGAAGTAAGCAATCGAATATTTCATGTCCGTTTCTCTCGCAATGAAAACGATTTAAACAGTGCAATCTTCATTTGTTTTCATACGGTTTTGTAGGTCTCCGTGACGGTGTTAGCTTGAGTTTCAATAACGGAAACGCTTGTAGCTCCTGTTCCTTGATTTAGTGATGTCAAGTTCGTTGTATTGCAAAGAGTAACAACAAACTTTTTCTTCCGTTTTATTCGCTTCGAATTCCATCATTCTTCGTGTTCGCTCATGGGCCGTAGATACCATCCCAACTTCTGATGTCGGGGACAGGTCGGATGGCCGGTGTGGTGTGGCACATTAGATGAGCTATTCGACATAGTTGTGGACGAGGAGGTAGTTGTGAGTAAGATGAAACACTACGGATGCAATTAACTTGATTTATTCCTTATACACTGAAGCACAAAATAACAGTTCCTGGCACAGAGGTCTGTAAGCTAGGTTATCAAAGTCTCACAATAGTCTTTATTAAATTAACACTGTATTGTTGAGTTATAACGTTTCACTGATTCTAACTTGGTATAGCACAACGTAACGGGACAGTTCCAAGGCAGTAGTGCACTCAACGGCGACCCAGAGTGAAGTGTCGGTGGGCGTTCGCTGAGTGAACCGCCAAGACTCTGTCTAGCGCGCCAAAACAGGTTCAAGGGGGCGCTACTGTCGCCTTCCAATGGCGCGCCTTTTCGTTGAGCGTCCATACTAATGACCGTCTCCGACAAACATATCAATTTCAATTCGAGCTTTCTCTCTAGTATCCGGTATTCTACCATTAATTCATATGGCATAGTATTCTGCATCTTCATGCAGACATTTCACAACTTCATTTGGCCGTTTTTTGCCAATCATATTATTTAATATGTTATGCCAACCCTCTGCAAAATTATTGGTGCGATGGCGTTGGTCGTACACAAGCCATATTTTGATCCATTCTGGATTTTTAAGCCATTGCGTCTGCATATATTTTTTGAATTAGTTGATGTTGAGTCCTTCATTACCTTCAGGAATTTCATTTTCAACATAGTTCCAACCTTCATTAATGAATTAGATCTGGCGGTAATAAAGGAAGAATAGCAGACGGTGCTATTATCTTTTTCCAGTTCCTGTTTTCGATAATTCCTAGCTTCTTCCTCTGTTTCCACAGACTGTTCGAGAAATGATAGTAACACCCGCACATTTTGATTTTAGGAAAATACTTTCAATATCGCGTTCATTGCTGGTGCAAAATCCATGGTGAATGTTGAAAGGTCCATGTCTGGGATTTGTGATTTACTGAATAACGCGTAATAGCCTTTTTCAGTCCTTTCTGTCATCAATACATATATGGGTCGATTGCAAAAAAATTGTATAAGCGGCACAACGTTTGTAGTGTTTGCTGAACTGCTCAGGTCTCCGTATAATGCATATAGTTGATCAAATGGTTTCGTGCAACTACTAAGCGTTCCGTCTACAAACAAATGCTTTATGGATTTTATGCATGCTCCTGCTTCTGCAGATGCAAATGCAAATATCCAGTTTTTTTATACGGGTGGGTGTGGGTGGTGTTTTAACGTCACTGGTTTTTTATACATTATTTTCTGTTTATTACCATTTGTATTTCGAAATTTCTATACACCGCTTTTCGCCGCCTTTAAACTTAGTATCTTTTTGACGATATCAATTCCTTGATCTTTCAATAGCATCACACTTTTTTAGGGTTCCGTAAGGGTAAAAACGGGACCCTATTACTGAGACTTCGCGTCCGTCCGTCTGTCACCAGGCTGTATCTCAAGAACGGTGATAGCTAGACAGTTGAAATTTTCACAGATGATGTATTTCTGTTGCCGCTATAGCAACAAATACTATTCATGATAAAACAATAATAATGCCCGTTGAACGAAATATCATGCCCTATTTTTGTATGGGAGCCTCTCATACAACAATAGGGCTTTTTGCATGATATTTCGTTTAACGGGCATTCTCTCGTTATAAGTTGAAATTTTCACAGTATGTATATTTTTGTTACCGCTATAATAACAAGTAATAAAAATAAAAAATAAGTAAAAGTTAAAGGAGGACCCCTTACAACGAACGTGTTTTTGTTCAATATCGGTTTTTTGTATATTAATGGAACTGGTGTAAATGATTTATATGCAACATTCAATTTATACATTTGTAGGTCTAACATATTTTTCGCAACGCGGGATAAACAAACACATATATGATCTTTCGTCATTACTATATCGGTATTCTTTAATTATGAAACACAATAAATAAAATAAAGGGTATAGCCGTGTTTGGATGGCGAAACTGCCTTTGACGAGGAAATGGTTTTCCTTTTGCTCGGATAATTATCTTTATATATGTTGTAATTTCACCAAATATCAGCCCCAAAATCGTCGTGATTTTTGAGATAATAATAATTATTTTTTTATTTATAATCTACTAAAGTAGTGGCTCGATTTTTTGAAATTTGTATATACTATGTAGATAATGAAGGACTTTTTATAAAAAAAAATATACCATGAAATTTTATATTTGAGTATAAAAAAGGATTTTTAATATATATTTTTTTACTTGCAAGGTGGCACCTACCAATATAAGATATTTTATAAACCATTTAATACTCTACCACATATATTTTTTTTCAAAAATATCACCAACATATACAAAAAAGCGAATTTGTAACATCTCATGCCTGCGTAACTAAATACATAACTTTCCCATTACTACCTACATACTTGAGTTTCAATAACAGTAATTGAGGTAGTCAATGTTCTGATAAATGTCCGTGAACCTTACTCGAATTTTCTTTCTATATAATAATGTTATGTGTACTACTCCCATCACAACAGAGGAAGTAGAAAAGGCCCTTTCTACAATGAAATTTGACAGAAGCCCGGGAGTCGATGGAATAAGCACGGAAGCACTTGTATTCGGAAAACCAAATCTGCTTCCTCCAGTCACAAAATTATTTAACGACATTTTAAAATCCGGTAATATTCAACCCAAACTACTACACTCAAATATAGTCTTATTACATAAAAAGGCGACAAGAGTGATATCGCTAACTATCGCCCAATTAGCCTCGTTTCTCACCTCTACAAGACCTTCATCAAAGTCATCGAAGGTCGCATTGCTGGGCAACTCGACCAACACCAACCTCCTGAACAAGCCGGTTTCCGTCCCGGGTTTTCCACAACTGACCACCTCCACACTATCAACCAAATTGTCGAAAAGTGCAACGAATTTCAACGTCCTCTGTATATAGCGTTTGTAGATTATTCTAAGGCATTCGACAGTATAAGCCATCTTGCAATAGAGACAGCACTGAGAAACCAAAATGTTGAGCCTACTTACATCAGCCTAATTAGAAATATCTACCAAAATAGTACAGCAGATATAAAACTCCATCTCTCCGGTCAGTCGTTCCCAATTCAAAAAGGTGTGAAACAAGGCGATCCGCTGTCTCCGAAGTTATTCACCAGCACTCTGGAAGAAGTTTTCAGGTCCTTAGACGTTGCTTGGCGGGAGAGGGGGATAGTCGTGGGAGATAGGAGATTGTCAAATATTAGTCTATAATATGTGTTCCTCTTGTAGGTATATATCATCACCTAGCACCAACAACACAAGTCTGATAGAGCTTACTGTGGGACTAGATTGATTTGTGTAAGATTGACCTTAAATATTTATTTTATTTAAATGATACGCAGATATTTAAATGGCACGAACATTTAATAAATCAACAATATATCAATGTTTTTTTAAAATAACTCCTCAACATTGCTCTGTTTCAGGATTTATAGGAAAAAATCAATCATCAATTGTTACATAAAAGTCTTCATTTTAAAAAGTGTGCTAAGTTTTCCATTTGGACGTGGAGTTCACGACAGGTATCTGCCATGTGATAAAAAATATACAATGGCTGCCACGTGTGAGTTTGTAACCCATTGGCACACACGCAATTTTTATTTTTAAATAAAGTTATTGCGTCTATCCCAGTATCTTCCAGATCATATTTTATAAAACATTTGTAGAAATTTCTCGATATGCGTCGAGAATGTACTTGAATTTTTAAAATATTTGTCTGATCTTTAACGAAAGCCATATTAATAGTGCCGTTTTAATCATCAAATTCTGCTACATAAGAGATCGCTTGGCCTAGCTAGCCAGCTGCAGCAGCTGCGAGTAAACAAAAGCTTCAGTTCGGTCTCTGACAATTGCGGGAAATCTGAGATATCATTTGAAGAAAAGTCGTGAAAAGGAAGTTTTCTTCTCAGCCAACCTTTGTCTTCTGCTTCCAAAGCTAAAAGATTGTTTTCGTTGTTCTTAGAGTTCATTCAAATGTCATCGGTCATAAGTTTGTCCGATATTAAAAGCTTCCCAAAATAATTGTGAAGATATGAAGCAATTCGATAAAAACTTCCAACTTAATCTAACATCTTATTATCAAAAGTTTCGTCCTGGAGTTTGTGACATTGAATTAAACGTTCGCAGCATACATAATCGTATTGATATTTTATTAATTTAATATTCAATAAGTTACTGATTATCAATTTCTTTTACGTACCTGCATACATATTTAGCGAGATTGGTGTTTTTTGACTGGCTAAACGAATAAATGAACTGTGTACTAATATCAAGGCTTTTATTAGTGATAAATTACTAATGAGTTTCGCTACATATATCAATATTCTTAGAATAATACATTCTTTCTTTTCTTGCCCAGAATTAACTTCAAAACAGTATGCGTAAGTGCCATAAGACTACACAAAACGAAGAGCTTATATCCCCATTTGTGTGGTTTATTAGGTAGATATTGTTTGAGGAATTGTGCGATTTTGGTAGAGCACATTTGCTCGTCTATAGAGAGGCGGTGGTCTACTGGTATTGATGAAAAAGTTTCATTTAGGTGTTCTATTATTGGTGTATTTACTTATTAACCGGTCGTGATCTGGGTGCTCTCTTGTGTTTGTTGTTATCATTGAAATGCAGCAAATTTCGTATCTGCTCAAATTTATTTTCAGGCATAATTGTTTGATGTCGCTACTTGTTATATTAATCGGACGAGCCGGGTCTTTTTGGCACGAATATAGATTTGTTTCATAAGTGTATCAAGATCTAGTATGTTCACATCGGTGGTGTTGGAATCACGTATTATTGTAGTTTCGTCTTGTGATATATTGCCTACTTTCCAAATAAGCTTCCGTTTGTCGAAATGTTGAATATATCATGCCTATCTTCAACGAGTGGCGGATCGCTATCACCCGGTTCATCGCTATCAACCTGTTCAGCACTAGCAGTACGTTCTTCGTGCGTATCCCGACTGTCGTCAATAACGTCCTTTTCCAGTAAGTCTCTCATAATTTCTCTAGCATTGCTGTAAAATAACTCCTCATCGTTCTTCTCGGCATCCAAGTCGTCTTCAGATACATAACCATCTTCTAACGCAGCCACAAATCTGCGATACATCTATCTCGTAAACGTTACGCCATCCTTACAAGAGTAAAAAACAATGGTAATAATTATATTTGCAAAACTAAAGTTGGCACTAAAATAATATAACATTTGGGACATTTCATATGAAGCGGTCAGGAAAAAAAGTGAGGATAGTGAATTTGTTCAAAACTGTCGTTATATTTGTAGACAATGTCATTAATATGTACATCATTTTCCTTCATTTGCAATCAGTGGCCAGTACTTCTAGTGATAACCTCTTTGGAGCAATAGCTGCCGACCTCAAAAAGGTTACGAAGTGTAAAAGTTCAATAAGTACTTACCAGAAATGCATAAACTATGAAGAAGTTTTTCCCCTCGCGACCTGTAATCACATGACGCTGCGAATGAATTATTTTAAAATGCATGGTGGGAATAGTTATTTTTTATAGAACCCTGTTTTATTAATAAAAATATTTTGATTGAACTTATTATAATTTTCAGTCCAAAGATTTCAACTACATTTTGAAGTTGAAAAAATTGGAGGAAAGTCATCCAATATGCTCAACTGGTTGAACAGATAGTTGAACATATTGGAGTAGATCAGTTTAAAAAAGTTGCGATCGCCTTGGGTATCGATGCAATGGTGTGCCTTCCAATTGGTTGCCTTGTACATTTTCCATTTTTGTACTTCAGGAAAAAGCGATCGCTATTGGTGTTCACTGGGCGATGAGCTTCGAATTTTTGTACTACGGTCACAAATTCATCACGGACAACAAACATGCGGTCTATTTTTGTTTTAGTGTTTAGTGTCACGTAGTTTCACAAGAATCATATTATTATGATGCTCGACGTAAACTATGGTTTCATAATCCATTTCAAATAGGGGATTTAATTTCGAACAATATACTGACGAAGGAAGATCTTTTAACTTTTTAAAACTATTCAAAAATCTTGGTGGCACCTTATATGTCCAATATTGGGTTTCAGCTACCTCGCGTGATAACGCCTCTAAGCGACGAATGATAAGGTGGTACTGCATGCCTTAAATACATATCGATCTGCCAAGTACTGTATGTGGAGGGCACGAGGAGGATCCACGCATTCCACCTGCAGAGCGTTCTTTGGTGAAGATTTCATGGCACCGGCTATAATTCATAGGCACTTGGCCTGGACAAGGTCTAGTTTTCGAAGTGCCACTTTGTTACAGGGCTCCAGGACTATTGAGCCATAGTCCATGTGACTACGAACTACAGCATTGTAAACTAGCTTCTGGAAGAATGGATGATCACCCCCAACCTATCTTGTCTACTCTCTCATCACGTGTTGACGCAGTTTTATGGCAGTGACCATTACCCCATAGTCATCTCTAGCCCATCCTGCGTCTTCCCTCTCCAATCCCCGTCCCTATACTAAAACGTAGAATCGATAGAGCAGATTGGCCTAACTTCCTGCTCTCTGTTGGAAATTCTGTGTTTGGTAGCAGTGATATCGACCGGATCACATGCTTTTGGACCGTTATGTTTATCCGGCTGTCATTTGGGTTTGGCAACAAATGTTCGTTTGCGTATGCGTGATTTAGGACGAAAGGAAGTTTTCTGCTTTTGGAAAATATATTTCGTGAAATACTTTCCTGGTCGTTGACGCATACATTTTTCCCATGCACGCTCATGGCCCATTATTTAAGTCAAACCTGGAAATACTATACTGTAGTACTGTCTGTGGAGGGCATGAGGAGGATCCAAGCATTACACCTGCAGAGCGTTCTTTGGTGAAGATTTCATGGCACTGGCTATAATTCGCAGGCACTTGGCCTGGACAAGGTTGAGTTTTTGAAGTGCCACTTTGTTACATGGCTCCAGAACTATTGAGCCATAGTCCATGTGACTACGAACTACAGCATTGTAAACCTAGCTTCTGTCAGAATGGATGAGCACCCCAAACCTATCTTGTCTACTCTCTCATCACGTGTTGACGCAGTTTTATGGCAGTGACCATTACCCCATAGTCATCTCTAGCCCATCCTCGGTCTTCCCTCTCCAATCCCCGACTCTATACTAAAACATAGAATTGATAAAGCAGATTGGCCTAACTTCCTGCTCTCTGTTGAAAATTCTGTGTTTGATTGCAGTGATATCGACCGGATCACATCATGCTTTTGGACCGTAATGTTTATCCGGCTGATATTTGGGTTTGGCATCAAATGTTCGTTTGCGTATGCGTGATTTTTGACGCAAGGAAGTTTTCTGCTTTATATATTTTGTGAAATACTTTCCTGGTCGTTGACTCACACATTTTTCCCATGCACGTTGATGCCACTTATGGCCCATTATTTGAGCCAAACCTGGAATAATTACCGTGTAAACCGTGCACATAAAAATAAAAATAACCGCTATACACTACAGCCGCATAAGGGTACGATATGTATAAGAAATTGGTATAGTATTTTCTCCTGAAACGGTGAGGTCCAAATGATCTGCTCAAAGACCGGAATCGTTAATAGACCGAGTGTCGTGGAATCGGTAGGCTAGAAGAGGGACGACATCAAAGCGTTTGGCCAACGAGCAATCCTGCTCGTTGATCGTCAAGTAAATTTTTTTATTGAAAAAGCATAAATATCGGCAGCGTGGACTCCTCTGATATGAGCCGCCTTTGACGAAGCATATGCGATTGCTGCAATTGAATTTATTGATTACACTCATAAAATTCTCTGCAATATTAGTGGTTTCGTTGCTGAGCCTACACGCTTTCGACATGACGGCTTCGTTAGCAGCAATGATATATCCCCAGACAGTTGGCGCATCTTTGTTAATTTTCGACAAAGTCCTCATTCTTGTCTTACTCTTCATCATTGTCAGACTGGCCCCTTTTACAATAATAAGGTTTGCCGTTGACATAGCATCCGAATACGTGCAGGGGTCCATTTTTTAGGTCGGCACGCATGGAATCTGGGCTATTGCAGTTAAATGTTATTATTTTTCTTGTTACATCCGTCAATTTTGGTAATCTAGCCTTCAAAAGATTTCGTCTAAGTAGAGGCAGTTTTGTGTTTCCCAATCTCTAAAAGGAAAACAGTGTTCAATATTAATATTAATCATATTGAGACAAATTATTGATGCACATTAGGGAATCGAGGGCTACCTTTTAAGTCGTGTCGTTTGCAAACCTCCCGCAATATTAAAAAAAAAGAAACATATGGCCTTTCATCTTTTTGAATTAAAAATCCGAAAACGAAAGAATGATTTTCTATTGATTGATTAGTTTAATTGTGCGTATGTTTAAAGGTGACAAAAGTGCGTGCGATAATTTTCTTCAACATTCAAAGGGTAAATGGGCACGATTAGGGCTTCTTTCCATTTTAAAGGAAAGAAACCTTCAGCTAAAGAGCGGTTAAATAGCAAAGAAAGAGGCAAACTTAAGCTGGAAGCGCACTCTTTGATGAAGAACGGAGGTATCCCATCGCTGCCTGCACCACCATTGGGATCTAATTTTAATAATAAATTTATTACTTCTGTAGGTGATATTGTGTATAGTGAAAATAATTTCATCACTATCGCAGAACGGAGGTGGCGCACGTGAAGTCTCAGGGTAAACATCGAGTGGTTTACTAAATACTGAGCTAAAAAATATATTAAAGCTCTCACAGATTTCCTGACTGTTGCTTAGGGTCTCATCCAGATATTCAAAAGACTTCGGATAGGCAGAACTACCGCGACGAGTTTTGACAAACGACCAAAGTTGCTTAGGGTTATGTTTAATATTAGTTTGCACCGAGTCAATCCAACAGTTCTCTTGCAATTTTTTTTGGCGTTTACGTAGAAGCGAAAAGCTATCATAATCTAATGGGTTCCCATACTTTTTCCATTTACAATGCATTTTATCTTTTTCTTTAATTATTTTAATTAAACTACTTGTATACCAAATCGGATATCGGCTGTTATTGCTGCGGGTATCTACAGGAACATGGTCTTTTATTGTACTGTTAACGATTTTGTAAAATTTAGATTTTAATTTAGGTATATTTTACTACTAAGGTGTGTAGTACCTTAGTTGCCAAATAAATTTCATCGAGAGCTTCGTTCAAAAACATCTTGACGTCCTGAACAGTAAAAATCTTGGAATTTATGCTTTTGAAGTTTTCAGACTGCCTTTTTAAATATACAGTCAAGTTGGTGAAATTTTTCAAGTTGACATTATGCTTCGTATTTATTGTAGACTTCAGCATTGAGTAATTGCTCCAAAGCGTTGAAGGCTGTAATGTCTTCGACAATTCATTAAAGTGCTAAAATGCTAAAAACACACTTTCCGAAAGGGACTTCACTTTTTTAGCGGATCTCCAGATCATAAATTGGTTGTATGCTTTCAAATATCTGTCCTTAGAGCACTGCGGTAAAAGATTATTCACCACAGCGTTTGCTTGCTCTTTTATTTCGTCGGGAGTTAAATCAATCTCCATGTCACTGGAATTACTTTCCGTAACCATTTTTGTCAATATCCAATAAAAGACACGGTGTTTAAATTTAATCTTGTGTTCCCGCTTTTTCTATTGCAAACTTTGTTTCATAGATTAAAAAAAAAGTTAAAATACACATACTGCCAATGTAAAAAAAAAAGTTGCCAGTGGTTTCAAATTGTACGATTCTATAAATAAATGTAGGTACCTACCGAATTGTATGTATTATATATAAATATGATATAAATTAATATTTTATAATTAGATATAAATTTTGCTGTATATTATATTCAATATAACATTTATTTAAAAATACATTCGAATTAAGTAGTAAAACATATTAAAAACCTAAAACCTACACTAACCTAACTCTAGCCAAGGTCGGTCATTGGCGGAAATGATCCCAAGATGGTGGCGGCGTTTCCCCGCTGCACAGCAATACTGAGCCTTTGTCCGAGAAACGCGCCAGCTCTGGGATCACAGGTAGTTCGTATTAGTTTTTTTTTCAAGGGAATCGAACAGATTATGAGCGGCTGGGCCCCATGGGCCTAGAGTCTCTACCGCAAACGGCACGATATAAATAAATTAAGTTGACCTATAAACCTTTGGAGGCTTTTTCGGAATGGCCACTTACCACGGCCGACTAGTTAGATTGTACCTAATCGAGTTGGTCGGATGTGCGTCTAGATGGACTTGCCAAAAATTAAAAATAATAATAAGTGTCATGCTATTATGGCATTATGGCGGGCAGCAGAGTAGAGGAATGATTTTAAATATTGAGCTTACGTAATTGGGGAAAATAAATAGACCAACTGTAAAATGATTTTAATATCAACCTTTACTTGTACATCGTAATTAACACGTCGTTTAATGTATAGCTGGATTTAGATATATATGAAAACCTCTTATTTTCATGTAATAAGAGACTCAATTATCTTAGCCTCCATAACAATAAAAAAAAATTACTTTCCACCCTAGGGATGGAAAAGCTATTTTCAACCCGGCTATATACTCATGAAAATGAATCTTTCCGCACAGGAGAGACGAAATAGTTATTTGTTATGCAAGGCTGTAAAGCTGTTATTTGGCGCGAGTGTTGAAATTGAAAGCTGAGCGACCGAAGGAATCTAAGATTGAACCATGAGCGCAGCGAATGGTTCAAAGATAGATTCCTGAGCGTAGCGAGGCTTTCAAGACACGAGAAGCTAAATAATTTTGCAGCCATGCGGAACACACAACTTTTCACCTCAATATAGCGAGGAAAGTGCAAGATTCAAGAAAAACAATTAAAACATAAAAATAATCATATTCAATTTTGCCTTTTATTTAACACATCAAATTAAAACATAACATAACACACTCAAATCCAAACCAAATAAATACGAGAAGCACACATATTAAAAATTAAAAGTACCTAATATGGCCGTAATTTGTAATTTGTATTATCATCGTGTATATTTGATCGTTGAGTTTTTCTTAAGCACTGTTATATTATATTTGTATTTGAAACTACTTGACACATTCGTTGTGAATGGTGGAGACTGGCATTCTGGGATGGATTAGTTGGCCACTCGGAAGTATTTTCCATAACACTTGCTTTGGAAGTTATTGGACGATGGGATCCGAACAAGATTATTTCGGCTTTATGTTCTTTAAAAACGCCAATATCAATAGTTTCGGTAAATTACTTATCGTGTCCAAATATTTATAACAAATCCTTTTTCGTTTGAATGCAGGCTTTTAGCATTGAATATATACTCGAAATTGGGCTTAACTTTCTTGTTTTCGATATTTCTATAAAATAAGACAACAGTATGTATTCTCCACAGAACAAATTTACGTTGTTTACGTGAATTGTGAAAACTTCCAACTTTTTAATACGTTATTTTTTCTCGGGTGCGTTCGGAAATTACACTCTTATGTTCCAACTTTTATAACAAATATATATTAAAATTTGTGTTGTATTTAATATATTTACTAGTCAAAATATGTAAATGAAACTGAAATACTTACTATTAGTATACCTATATAAACATATTCAACATAAAATAAAGTGTAGAAAAAAAATTAAATCTTAAAAATTTGTAACCACAGACCAGGTTTCTGGACGTGATATTATAGGTGTATTAAAAAAAAAAAGAAGTATTCAAACGAATATATGATTTTAGCCGGCCTGACCAGATCGCCCTTTATTAGCGTGCGTTGATTGGTTATTCAAAGATGTATCGACTGATGAATCAGTCACGCGTTGAAGGAGTCTTAAATACAAAAAAGTTACATGCACCACAGAGAATCAAAATTGTCGTGTTCGAAATTCAAATGACTTTTGCACGCTAGCGGATAAAATAGACTTTTGCACGCAGATTTCGCCCTATAAACGGAGGTTTTCCGAGCGAGTGAGGTGAAATAGTTATTTACGATACAAGTGTGGAAGGTAGGTGATTTCAGAAGAGTGTGATTTTTAGTCACGAGCGAGGTACGAGCGAGTGATTAAACAAACACGAGTCTGAAATCATCTTACACACGAGTTCCGTACAAAACTTTACTATGCATGTACGAGAAAATAGAAAATACTTTAATACTCACAAAGACTGTTTACATTGGAAAAAAAGTGTTTTGATTTGATTTATCCAACAAGAAGCTGTCGTTCACATTTTTACTTCTTCAATAACATTTTACGGGTTTAAATTCATGATTCGTCGCTTTATCTCGCCATTATTTCAGCAGATTTGCACAAAACAACTTCAAAATAAACTAGACATCAATAAAAAATGGCGGAGTCATTTGTAATCCGCGCTCGACATATCTACTACTGCGCATGTGCAAAAGTATTTTTTTAATATTCGTCTTATGTCAAAATGGCACAAGCGCGTGTACATTCAGCCAAATTAATTTAATGAATAACGATTTAAAGTTCGTTTATTAATCAAATTTTATATCTAATGTAATTAATGACGTGTTAAATGAATTAATTAATGAAATATTGGTTTTATTGTACTTTTATACGTGATAATAATCGGTATTTGACTTATTTATCAAACTTTTTGTAAATAATAAAACCTCTTTGCGTCAGGCTGTCAGATACGGCTAGAAATTAAAAAAAAATTGAAAAGTAAAAAGCACTAGTGCGGAAAAGTAGTACTTTCCGCACAGTTTGAATGCCTAGAATACGCTCTTTTCGAGCACATGCATTGTAAAATATATTTTACAATAAATCTTACACTATTTTACACTAACAGTGTTTCAAGGAGTGCTACAGTTGAAATTAGTTTGATACCAATGTCTAAACATATGTATTACATGAGACCTTAAGGGTCGCTTTATGTACAGTAGCGATCAAAAGTATTTGGACAAATAATTTTTTTTTAATGTTTATGAATTGAATTGAGTATATATTTAAAAATTACGTTACGATTGAATTGAGTATATATTTAAAAATTACGTTACGATAACATCTTATGACTTGTTCCGTTTCCTCTTAGATAACTAAAACTTAACAACGAACTTAGAATAAAATCCGATAATACACGCTTCGAAAGTATTTTGACACTTACATAAAATGATTTTGCTGAACTTGCAACGAGGTTAAATAAGACGTTTCATTAATATTTAGTTGCATATCCTCTGCCCTTCTTAACAGCTGTACAAGGAGCCGGCATATAATCCACTAAATATATATCATCCCGCCTGAAAATAGAAACATAAATTTGTGAGCTGTTCTTTTCAACAGCAACCACGGGTTTATCTCAAAGCGTTCTTTTACCCACAAGGTCTGTGAAGACCGCCTCCCAATAAAGATATATATTTCAGGTGCGCTGCTAAGAGTTGCACAAAAATGCAGCAGAGCTGAAGAACCTGCTTCCTTCCTTCACCAAGGCTTATAGCAACAAAACTTCATGTTTGAACTTGTCCTTGGTTATTCCGAACACAAAACTAGCGAGTATATTTCATGGGGGCTATTATTTTCGTAAAACTACGGAAAATCTTCACCTACATGCTCTTCAAATTATTTTCTCTTGACGTTTCTTTCCGACAGCTCTAGAACGTTCATAATTTTCAATTTCGATTCCTGCCATTAATTTCACAATGTAGTCCGTCTTCAAAAAGGTACATCAAAAGAAAAAAACGCTACGTTACAGCCGGCTGAGTAGGTATAGTTAGACGCCGACCGTAGTGATACGAAGCCGGCAAGCCCTTTTCACGGCTAAGGCATGATAGTACTTATTTAGTCTTAAACATATGCAATGAAATAAAAAAAATACACCACTCTTAGCCCGTTCATAAACACAGATGCCAAGTAAAAAAAAAAATACTTTCCGGCCTAGGCCGTCAATTCAATTTTGTATGAAATTCCTTTATAGTTCTCTCGAATTATTCCGCCCGAAACGTGACACTTCGAGCTTGCTTTAACCACGTTTCTATATTTCATTGCATGTCAAAAAAGTATATTTTTGGAGGGATTTGGGAATGAAAAGTAAATTGTAAATATATTGAGCTTTAATCAACGCACATCTCGAACAATAAAAAAACAATTAAGTATCTACTCGTTGGTGTCATAAATAGTGGTTGTAGGGATATTATATTTTTTTGCAGCAGCGTACCTACATTGACACTCTATCTCTTTGAATTTCTTGAATTGCTTTATTTAGGTATTCTTTAGTGTAAATTCGCGTTTTTTTTTAATAATTACTCGGCATATTTCTGAAACAATGTTTCTCATTTCAGTAATTTGAGCTTTATTGCACACAAATACAAAATAATGGCATTCTCCACCAGTAAAACATAGGCCTTAACAGAAAGAAAATCCGTAAAAAAGTGCAGTGAGTAAGATCTAATCATGATTGTACCTAGCGAATAGCAAACATAACCTTTGAATTACCTTTTTCTCGCAGCCTGTATGTTTTTTCCAAAAACTGTTAACGCCAATCTTCATGAATTTGAAATCAAGAGAAGGTCTTCTAAGACCATTTTCGTTTAGCAGCCCTCACGGGCCCAAAAAGAAAATCCACGTAGACTAATGATGGTATGAAATTCATTATTTAATTATAACGTCTTGCTTTAACAGCTAAAACTAACTTACTTGTTGAGGCTTTTATACATACACCACATGACTGACTATATATGAGTATTGACAATTTGATGGTACCTATAGCTATTTGTAATCATAATCATTTATTCACAGAATATATGGTGCGTACATAAGGTGATATTTATATGCTTTGGAATTGACAATTCATACATTCTGCCCTTGTAGGCATGTGAATTTATAATAAATTTTTTCTAAATATGGGTAAATAGCGTGCATTAATATAAATACAGGAATGTCAAAGATTTTATGCTTATTTACTATTAACATTTCAAATAATGGTAATAATTATTCAAGTGCATTCATAATTTCATCGAAAATTTAATGATCCATAAAAAAAGGTACAACAATAATGGTAATAAACAAATAATTATCTCATAGAAAATAATTCAATAAATAGTTAATAATTCATTGTCAAATAATAAATAATTCAATTACATTAAAATTCATCTAATTAATCTCTGACGTAATAAAAACACTTGGACAATAGCCATTTACTAAGTGTACTTTCGAACGTCGTTGGATGGCAATCCTTGACTTGCTGTGGAAGTTTATTGAATATTCGGATTGCCATGCAGTTACAATTATTCCTAAATATGTTAAGGTTTCCTCTTGGCAAGTGTATTTTATTCTTGTGTCGCGTTGACCTGGGAAGTAGCGATCTCGTGCATCAAAATATTCAGGGTGCTCCTTTACCAATATGGAAATCTGTCTTACGTACATACACGGCAAGGGAAGGACTTCTGTAGATATGAATAAAGGTCTGCATGGTGCTAGATAGTGGGCATTGCAAGCGGCCCGTAGACATTTGTTTTTGTGCCCTAAATGCTCGTTCGATGTCGACACTGTTACCCCATAGTAACAGTCCGTAGCTTGTATTATCCTAATTCTTAGATGTGACAGGTTTTATACAAATGATGCCGGTCTCGTTTAACTCGCTATGAAATGTCAAAAAATAATAGCTAGGAAATATGTAGAATATGACGACGATGATTGATGACTGACTTTAAATTGTACAACATAGGCACTGCGGTTATATGAATAAAATTATTTACGGCTAAAATGGGTAATTGCTTTTCAATACAGATTTTCGCACGTTGACTCGACGATGACGCCAACGTTCACGGTTTGGTCGCCATTTGTATAGAGCTTTTTCAGCGCAGTTTTCAGATCTTCGTATGTCTTATTTTCAGACTTTATACCTTACCCATACTGTCAAATCTAAATGTTACGCCCTATAACTAAGACGCATAACTGGATTTCGTTGTACTTACTTTTTAAACATTTGTTAATTATGAAGTTTTTTTTACATAATTCCTGGTTCATAATATGCATCAGTCAATGTCATTACATAGAATTTAAATCACCCTTTTACTACGGTAACATGTAATGATTGTAACTTACGATTTTCCAATACCATGGAATCTTTTAATTCCCGCTGTGAGCCTGCGACTTTTCTTCGAGAACTTTTTGGCCCAGAATATTCATGATGTACGTCGTCGCACGTTGTTTATGTGGTTTTGTCGTCGTGTCCAAATTATTGGTCTTCTTTCCTTCACGGTGAAACAAATAAAAATCAGTCCTAAAAAAATCTAGTTTTCTGCTAATTCAGAATAAAAAAGTAAATTATTTATTTAAATAAAACAATTTTAACGGATTATATCGCGCATATTTATTCAACATGTTATCAAGGATCGAGCAAGACTGGTGGTAACGCATATACGAGTAGGGCTTGCAAAACCAGTAAATTTTAGTATAACAGAAATTCCCGGTACGACAATACTAATATTTTCCGGTTCTGCAAACCCTATATACCCGAAAGGATCCGTATAAATTGTTTTATTTAAATGTGCGACAGTCACGGAAACCGAAGAAAATATTATAAAAAATTATTGTTAATTTTTAACTGTTTTGAATTTGCGATCCTAGTGTAATTTACACTTAGTTTTCTCATCATCAATCTTAGAATTTGTGGAAAGAGGGGGACAGTAGGATTTTCGATTGTGGTACGTGAGGTTTTATCGGATGATTTTACGGAACTCCTGTTTTTTGGCCGCACTCTAGAAGACGATGCTCTTAAACCTTTGGCACTGTTACGTCTGTTAGAGTTCCTTAACACGTTTTTAAAGAATGTTTCGCATTCTACTCTTGTTAACGTGGGGTCACTCTCTTTTATGACAGTGAAAAAAAAGTTGCATGTTCGCTCATATGCTTTAAAACATACTTTTTGCTCGTTTTCTTTTCGGCTGCCACCAGACCATGAGCATTGCGTTAAAAAATTCCTGCAAAACATTACGTCTACTAGAGAATAACAGTTCGTCATACCCTTTCCTTTACGTACTCCACAAATAACCAAAAAATTTCTTTCTAATTCTGCCGCCAGAACAGGATTTTTTAGTTTTTCTTCGAAATCACTTAATGATGTTTTATTGTCAATAGGCTCTATTCCAAGATCTGTGCGTGTTTGATTAATCTGTGCTTTTTTCAAAAAATCATCAAACTTTGTGTCTGTATTTATGCGCATTTTTGTCAGGCGTTCCAGTCCATTTTGAAGTTTTTGTTGGTTTTCCTGGACTACCACTATGGCGGCGAAAAGCAAATCTACTTTTCACCTCACCAGCTCAAACATGGCGATTTTGCTGTCAGACAACAGTGAACAAAATGCGATTTTGTAGAATAGAATAGAATAGACATTTTTTATTTTTTATAATTAAATTACAGATTTATGGCCCGCCAAGTTCGAGCAGTCTTATTTTACCTATTTATGTCTTATGATAAAGATCTAAGTGTAAAATTACTGGGGCTCAGTTCAAACGAGAACTGGCTCACGCGGATGCTACGTAATTATTTTATATCACAGGAATACGAGGAGGGACCGACCGCTTGGAGAGTGGTTTACCTCTTTGTTGCTTACACACATAATCTATTTCGCCAGTGCGTAAACTAGGCAACATGGGATTATGGTGATTTGGCTTGTCATATTTATCACCAGGTAATGTAAGATCGGGAATTTGCTGTTCTTCCAATTTACGTAGCATGTCTTCATGAAGATCCCTCGCTCTTAGATACCACGGATCCTCATCAAGCATCTCCCAAATTACTTCAGAACTAGTATTTCTTGGATTTGCAGCTGTCTTCAATGCCATGCGGTACTGTCGCTCTAATTCGGTTAATTTGGATTTACATACCCTAGGGTAAAGTTGCACTATGCCGTAATCCATGATTGGTAACAATGTTGCTTTTATTATTTAAATTTTTGTTTCAATTGACACTTTACTGTACCATCCTATTATGGGGGCCAGCATGCCACGTACTTGCTTAACGTTTTTTACTGTATTTTTAGCGTGTTCTTTCATAGTTAGTCGTTGATCCAGATGTACACCGAGATATTTAATGCTGGTCTTTATCGGTAGTTTCTCACGTTGAAGTCTGACTGTCCGATTGTATTTACGTTTGTTTGTAAACAGGACGCAGTCTGTCTTACTGACGTTGCACTTCAATCCCCATTCGTTGTAATAATTTATGACCGTCTCAGCAGCCCATGATGCTCGTCGAGTTGCAGTATCTAGTCGGCAAGCTTCATTAAGTATGCATAGATCGTCAGCATATTGTGAGAGTGTGATACCAGCGATATGAGTCTTGGGTATGTCACTGACATATAAGTTAAAAAGTATTGGTCCTAGAATGGACCCCTGTGGTATACCATGAGGAACTGGCACTCTTTTTCCATACATAGTACGATATTTCCCTCGAACTTCTCGACCTGCAAGGTAATTCTCAATGAGCTTAATTACATTATTTGCCATTCCTGCATCCAATGATTAATTGAATCGAATGCTTTGCTAAGGTCAGTTGAGATCATTGCTACGCTGTTACCATTGGCAAGAGCATCAATTATTATTTTTCCAGTTCGTAAGATTTGGGTACCAGTTCCTTTATTTTTTGTGAATCCATGTTGATACTCCGGGATAATTTCTAGTCGATTAACTTCTGCGATAATTCGGCTATGCATGATTCTTTCGCAAAGCTTTCCCATTATGCTCAGTAAGGTTATTGGACGATATGAAGCAGCATCTGTGTGAGATTTGCCAGGCTTGTGGAGGAAAATACAATCCCCCAACTTCCACCATTTCGGAAAGGTTTTTACACCTTAGCGACCTCTATGTGAATACGTTAATATTCACATCTTACCGCACCACTTTACAGTGGTGAACGAGCAAGCGAGAGGGCGCTCTTAGTTTTATAAATTTATGAAACATGTAATGTAAAGAAAAATTGAAAAAGGTAGCTCCTTTTTCAATTTTTCTTTAAGCTTTGATCTTTGTATTCATAGTTTAAATAAAAATTGTGGTGTACCCACATTAAACAAAATGAGACATTACATGTTACATAAATTTAATAAAAAAAAATGTTATATCAGCAAAAATATAAAAACAGCGATTACATTTTCTTTATAAGCGGAATACGGAAAAGAATTAAAATGGCAGTCTTAAAAATATGGAATGTTGGCAATAAAATTATAATTATTATCAATTGTATTGCATAAATTGCATTTGACGATGCGGTTGGCACAGCGGTCCTGGCCAGGGTATGTATATATATATATATATATATATATATATATTATATATACATATATATATCGTCGTCTAGTATACCCATTGTACAATTTGGCTTAGTTTTGGACTAGATCGATTTGTGTAAAATTGTCCCAAAATATTTATTTATTTATTATTATTATTATTAATATAATATATACAGTCAGGCTCTAGAAACGTACCATTATTATTGGCAGAGGCGAATGCTTGCAGCCAATGGTCCAAGCTCTTTTGGCCTCCGTTAAAACCGCAGTCTCATAGTTTAAGGCAGAGAAGGCCCTCAAAATGTTGCCTATGAAAAATGCTGAGCTATGGGCAGAGGACAGAAAAGCTGGTGCGGAAATGGAGCAAATTTTGCGCATCCCTATCCAACCAAAGCGAATGGGAAGGGATGCTGAGCTGAATATTTAAAATAGATTCCAGGTTAGCTTTGATTAAGTCATCTAATTGTGTTAGTAAAATTTGGAATTTAGTTAATGGGTAGCAGCGAAGTACATACGTGAATGTTGGGACAAAAAGGCAGAATTTAAGGATAGTAATTGCGAAATGAGGACTTATTTCAAGAAGGCGATTTTCGTCGTTTTTGAATTTGGAAACACATTCTGAAATATAGCTCGGAAAAGATTTTTCGAAAATAGGGGCCCCTAGGAGGCTAAGGGAATATCTGTCTACTATTTTTATGTTCGGTGTTAGAACATCAAATGTAGCTGTCACGTGTAAAATATTTAAGTTTGAGTTTTGTATAAGAAGTAAGTAAGTTAAGTTAAGCTCTCAAACAATTGATTGAAATTCGGTTTTGGTGGTCGAAAGGTCAGACATTAAGGTATCTAGGTCGTCTCCTAGGGTACCGTCATCCGTCACACGTTAAATTTTGATTTTAATTTTTTTATAATGGGGTTATTGGGCAAACTGAATATTCTTCAATTGCTTGGGTGACGTCATTATTTTTAATTTTGAGGCAGGCCTGGTTTGCCGCTGCGCGCTGTAGGATAGAAAAAATATGGCGTTGAAGGACCTGGGCTTCGACCACCAAACGCTTCGTGTTTTGTACAAACTGTGCCATAGAAGTTTGTGTGCGAACTGGTGCTGATGGTACTGAGCATACCGGTCTCTGCGATGCTTCTATTGACACAGCTGCTAACGTAGAAGGAGCATTCAGTTCATATCCAATTCTGAGTTTGAGGTACGAGTGGCATTGTGGGATGTTTTGTATTTAAGTGTCTCGATAAGTTTTCAATATTGCCGACTGATACAGCCAATATTTTGGAGCAATGAGAACATTTTGCCTTCTTCGGTTCACTTCCTCGAAGTGGTTCCAAACTGCACTTCGTTTCCTAGATGACATTTTTAATTAGTGGCACATCGAATTGTCACCGTGTTTTAAGTATATCTCGTACTTATCCTAGCAACTAACAAATTTACAAATACTTAACGATATATTTACATACATTTACAGTCTGCACTTAAGAGGCCTTATTCCTTTTAAATTGTGATTGTTTTAGACATTTTTCTCTATGATCAAACATATTTCTTAACATATTATTGATGTTACTACCTAGAACAGGGCTATTGGAATTTATGGGTATATATTTGAAACCTATAGTTTGAATTATTCATTGATAATTTTTGTTTCAAAAACTACTCGAAATTGACGAAATTCACGCGAAAAATTTGTTTTTTCAACTTATTTTCGACTGCACGCATTAAAAGCATGAAATAGCTATGTTACTACCTAGAACTCGGGGAAAAGTATTATTCACTTCAAAAAGTTGGTTGAAATTATCCATGTATTTATCATAATATGAAAAAAATAAAATTTAAAAGGAATAAGGCCTCTTAACAGTTTTATATGGGTACCTATATTAAAAGGTATAAAGACCTATATTAATAAACACTAAATATTCAGAATATGTTTATATTTACAATTCATGCACGAAAAAAATATTTCTTACTTGTGTGTAACACTTACAAGTTAACCCTAAACTTGGCTTGACGTATCTAATAATGCACATTTTAAATTAAAAAATCTACCGGTTAGTAACGATAGTTTTATATTTTCTGTTTAGTATTAAATCGAAGCATGATGTGCACACTTTCTACCAAAAAATATACTTTTGTGCTCTGGCAACAAATTTTGACCAGTAGCTCGCTAGATGGCCGACCATGCGCGTGCGACTATGAAGCTCGAGGTAAAAAAAATATATATATAAATTTTTAATATTTACTTGGTAAATATAAAATCACTTGGGGTTGAGACTCTGGGGCCCTGGGGTGAAAGCGCCCACAGGGTATTTAAAGAGCGTAGCCGCAGGTTAGTCGAGTTGACGCGTGACCAGAGGGCTGGTTCATATCTCGCACAGCGGATCAGCATTGCCATTCAACGCGGCAATGCTGCCACCCTTCTGGGCACGCTGCCAATAGACGGCGATTTGGGCCAAATTTTTTATCTATAGTTCATTTTTAAGTCTAGTTTTTAATTTTTAGTTAAGGTTTTATGTTAATTATTATCAAGTTGCATAAATATCATATCAAATAAGTCCCGAATAAAAATGATTATAAATCACTTTAACATATTGCCGAATAGTTGAACTAACGATTTTAATCTAAAATTAATAGAAAAACACTTGTTTTCCAAGTAAAATATTAGCGTATTTTAGGGTGTATCTTTTAATGCACACTGCCAGCTTATTATTATTTGAATATGTGCATTTTTACATACATTGCCAATTTGCAGTTATTATAAATGACCAGCGATTGACCTCAGTATCACCTGATGGTAAGTGACTACGGGGTAGAAGATGTAGGTCGCTGGTTCAGCAACCACCTTGAAAAGTTTTCAATGAAAACCTAAATTATTAATTTTTAAGCAATACACACCACGGGAGCGAGATCCAATTATTCTCAGGTGACTCAGTCTGGGTTTCTTATGATGCCATAGCTCATACGGTGATTTTCCATCGATGCAGGTAGGGCCTGTTCTATTCAGGATGTACACCGCAGCTAGTACCATTTCAGCCCACAGTCCCGTAGGAATCTTGGCGTGTGCATACATGAGACTTCGTGCCATTTCCACAACAGTCCTGTTGTCTCTCTCTGTTGGGTTCTGTTGAGGAGTATAGGGCATTGTCAATCTCTGTTTTATGCCTTCTTTGTTGAGAGTAGCTTCTACTTTACTATTGACGAATTCGCCGCCATTATTTGAATATGTGCATTTTTACATACATTGCCGATTTGCAGTTATTATAAATGACCAGCGATTGACCTCAGTATCACCTGATGGTAAGTGACTACGGGGTAGAAGATGTAGGTCGCTGGTTCAGCAACCACCTTGAAAAGTTTTCAATGAAAACCTAAATTATTAATTTTTAAGCAATACACACCACGGGAGTGAGATCCAATTATTCTCAGGTGACTCAGTCTGGGTTTCTTATGATGCCATAGCTCATACGGTGATTTTCCATCGATGCAGGTAGGGCCTGTTCTATTCAGGATGTACACCGCAGCTAGTACCATTTCAGCCCACAGTCCCGTAGGAATCTTGGCGTGTGCATACATGAGACTTCGTGCCATTTCCACAACAGTCCTGTTGTCTCTCTCTGTTGGGTTCTGTTGAGGAGTATAGGGCATTGTCAATCTCTGTTTTATGCCTTCTTTGTTGAGAGTAGCTTCTACTTTACTATGGACGAATTCGCCGCCATTATCGCTTAGCAATTCTTTTATGACAACTCCAGCAGCTTTCACTTCAGCCAGCATGAGTAATAGCTTCGCGTGTACTTCAGCTTTTTCTCTCATAAACTATACAAATCTGTATCTTGTATAATCATCTTTGAAGAGGACGAAATATCTTCGCTTCGAAATTGAGTAAGGAAAGGGTCCACAGACATCAGCGTATACCAGTTCACCAGGTCGTGTAGCTTTCTGTCTTGTCCCAAACTTCAGCCTGTGTGATTTCCCATAGATACATCCTTCACAGAGTTCCTTGGTGGCTTCTGCTTTAATGTCGAACTCTCTTTCAATCAATTTCTTCACATGGCTTTTATTTTGATGTCCAAATCTTTCATGATACAGCTGTAACAGATTTGATGTTGTGGACAGCTGGTTCACTCGTACAGTTGGCTTGAGACATCTGAGCTTTAATTTGAATAGTCCGCCAAACTTGCTGCGAGTACCAATGACTTTGATCTGTCCATCCATTTTTAGAGTACATTTTAGAGTAGTGGACTCAAAAACACTATTATCCGATTTGTCATGGGTAGCGAGGACTGAGAATAAATTTCTGCTGATACTGGGCACATACCAGACATCTTTCAGCAGTATCGGCTCTTGTTTGCCGTTTACATCAGCCTCTGCTAGAATATTTCCAATGCCCAGGGCTTCAATACATTGGCCGTTCGCGCCGGTCACTGTGTGCTGGCTTTTGAAGTATGTAAAGCTTTGAAACAGATCTCCTCTATTGGTGACATGACTGGTTGCTCCATTGTCCACGTACCAATTTTCTCCATCTTTTGTTTCTCCAAATACTTTTTCCGAATGTACTGTCATCACTGTCAGATTCATGTCAACAATTTTGGATTCCTTAGGCGGTCTTCCGTCATGGATCCACTTCTTGCAACTTCTAACTCTGTGGCCCTTTTCTTTGCAATAGTTGCATATAAGCTCCTTGGAAAATGTTTTCTTCTTACCCTTACTCGTTCTTGCAATCAAAGCTTCTGCAGCGGTTTCGTCTTCTGTGACTTGAGTGTCATTCTGACGTAAAACCCTTTCGTGTGCGCATAACTGACTTGTCAGATTTTCGACTGAGCGTTCCTTTTTCGAAATTAACAGCCAACTAGACTTGAATCCTAAATATTCTGAAGGTAGGGTGTCTAGGATTTTGCACATGAGGAGAACTTCTGGTAATTTCGCCTCACTCTGCAACTCGGTACACAAATCGCTCCAGATATTCTTTAAAATTGACACATGTGTAATGATGTCATGATGTACCATATTCCACGGTTGCTTGCTGGGTTGCCGAATTTAATAGAGGTAGGCCCAAGTGTGAAGATGACCTTCGCTCCGGCCGGCCTTCCACCTCTGTTACTGATGACAACGTGGCGAGAATCAAAAAATTGGTATTAGAAGATAGAAGAATTAGCATCAAACAGTTAGCAGAGATCCTACACATTTCTTTTGACAGCGTGCAATCAATATTGACGGACGTTTTGGGGTTTAAAAAAGTTTCGCTAAGATGGGTTCCGCGAATGTTAACTGAAGTAAACAAAGAACAGCGTGCGGAGGTTTCGAAGCGGAATCTCGAAATCATCGAACGTGACCCGGATGCGTTTTATCGCCGATTTGTAACCCTGGACGAAACATGGCTCCACCATTTTGATCCCGAAGCAAAAAAAACAAAGCATGTCCTGGAAACGACCATCTTCTTCAGCTGATAAAAAATTTCGAGATTTTCCGACGGCGGGCAAAATTAGGGAATCTATATTCTAGGATGCGGAAGGAATCCTGTTTATTGACTACCTGCCGAAAGGAAAAACTATTACAGGTCCCTATTATAAAGAATTAATCCCGAAAGTGCGGCAAGTGATCATAGAAAATCGCCGGGGAAAATGGTCTACAGGCGCACTGTTTCACCACGACAACGGCCCAGCTCATCGCTCACAATTGGCAATCATTGCGATCCGCCAAGCTGGCTTCAAGCTGTTCGACCACCCGCCATATTCTCCGGACTATGACTAGGAAATCATTTTCACATATTCCCGAAATTAAAAGCACATCCGCGGAATAAAATTCCGAGATGATAATGCCATAGTGGGTGCTGTAGAGGAGTTTTTCGAGTCCCAAGGAAAATCTTATTTTATGATGGAATAAAAAAAAAATTAAAATAGTACTTAAAGTGTATAGAATAACAAGGAGACAATGTAGAAAAATAAAAGATAGAAAAACAATTTTCTTTTGTTTTTCACCCTTATTCTAAGAACTTTTTGATTTACCCTCGTATGTTTTATCCACACAGGTGCCTCCATAGATGCGATCTAGCTCGTCCCACATGTCTTTAGCACAATCAAATCGAACGACTTTTTGCAAGACGTCATCGGACATGTTTGTCGTGAACAAAATTAAAATTGCACTGTTCATAGTTACAAAGCTGTGAAGATCCTTTTCAAACTTAGCCTTTTCTTCGGCAGTTGCAGTTGGCGCCAAGGCTGGTTTTGTCTTCCTTCCCTCAAGGATATCCAAACTGCCCGGCATTGCCTTCAGCACTAATTGAATTTTGTACCTCCATGTTTTGTAATTTTTGGGGTCTAAATTCCCAATTTGAACTTTGCACGCATTTATCACGCATAAATCCATTATATCTCTGCTACCACTTTAAATTAGCAAGGAAAAACGTGTGATTCGTTCACGACAATATATATATTAGTGTAAAGATTATAAAAACAACAGTTGCTAGGAAACAAATAGCAGAGATATAAAAAGAAGTATAGCATAGACAATGAGTCCATGCTCACGTTATCAACCTTCTTCTTAACAAATGCTCTGGGCGTATTCCCATCTTTTCTCCATCAGTTGTTTCAGACAGAAGATCTGATCAACAGTGCTGCGATTACGACGGAACCCACACTGATAATCACTTAGGATTTGTTCCGCGTAAGGTTCCAATCGTTTGAGCAACACATATGATAAGACCTTATACGCAGTTGGCAGAAGAGCAATTCCGCGATAATTTGTGCATTTCTTTTTACAGCCTTTCTTATGGACCGGGCAGATGATACCTGTATTCCATTCCCGAGGTTGCTGTTCGGTCATCCAGATCTTAACTATGAGTGCATACAAATTGGACTGTATCGACCCTCCACCGTATTTCCAGACTTCTGAAGGTATGCCATCAATTCCAGGGGCCTTATTGTTCCTGAGCCGCATAATGGCTTGACGGACCTCATCAAACGATAGTGGCTCTACCTCGATGTCGTTATCGTTGGTTGTTCGAGGTACGGGTTGGTCTACCGAAGGGCAGTTCAACAGTCGCTCAAAGTAGTCACGCCAGGTATTTCCGATCTCTGCCTCATCTGTGATAAGGTTGCCGTCGGCGTCCTCTAGAAATTGAGATGTAGGCTGATATCCCTTTTTAAAATTTCGCAGCTCTTGGTAAAACTTTCGTGGGTGGTCGGCCTTAATAAGCGTTTCCATTCCTCTTACTTTGTCCTCCATATGTTGCCTTTTCGCTCTACGAATCACCTTTCTTGCGTGTAGTTGAAGTTCTTTGTATTTACCTTCCCATTGACTATCCTGTTCCGATAAAATCTTATATTTCCTTTTTTCTTCAATACTTCTTTCGCACTCGTCACCACCAAGAATTTTGAGCGCTACATCTTTTATTGTGTCTCTAGTGCTTGCCCAAACATTGTCAATATCTTCATCCAATTGTAGTCCTTGGAATCTATTGCTTAATTCTGTTTGTAAATTTTGTCTGATTGTTTCATCTTTAAGGTTTTCGGCTTCTATTATCTGAACACTATGGTGACGACGCTTTTGTGAAATATCAATTTTGACTTTAAATTTAAAACCTAGCATGTAGTGATCACTGTCACAATCGGCACCTCGGAAAGATCTTACATCTTGGATGGAGCTTTTACTTCGTAATAAGGTTAAATATTGTCGTAAGTTAGCAAGATGAACCGCGTTCGTATTTGAGTTTGGAATTTCCAGAAATTTCTTTTCTAAACTCGTGACGTCTTCTTACGACTTTTCGAGTTACAATATTAGTGTAATTAAACATTAATATAATTATTATAGGCACACTTTCGTGATCAACTGCACTAAAACAACGAGCGAGATATTCGTTTCGAGCAGGCTGAGAAAATTATTGAAGACTGACGTCAATAATTTTACTTCTATTTACCTACTGAAAATAAAAGATGTTACGGATATACTAGGTCGATGCAGAGTCAGCCACCGGCTAAGCTTGCACCATAGATTGGAGCGGTTTTTTTTTTTTTCGGAATTTTCTCTTCGTCACGACCTAGCGAAATTTAATTTGTGCATTTTAAAACAAAAATTTCTAAAATCGGTTGATAACTCGCTGAGATCTGCGCATTGTTACAAAGTCCATTCGAGTCGATCCATGGGAGCTTCGCTCGCTTCGCTCGCTCCGCTCCAATCACAGGTCTACAAAAACAAATTTTTTTTTTGGGTTTCTGTTCTAATGCTTGAATTCTGATTCCAAACATCGAAAAACACTCGGATATCCATTTTTAACTCTTAAAGTTTGCTTTTGTTTAAATAAAATTACAGAGAAAATATAAAAATTTGTATTTTTTTTAAACTCCGTAAAATTGCTCTTGTTTCTACAAAAGCAAACTTTGATCGGAACAGATATTTTTTTATTTATTTGTGACATAGGAGAAACCAAAATTTCACATTCAGGAGCCAGACCCAGAAATCGTGTTGACCGGTGATATTTATGAGAGTAGAATTTTATTCTCAAGCAAGTATTTCAATTATAAATACATATGCAAGATAATATTCACAATTACAACTTTGACTCCACGGTACTGGAAGAATAATTGTTTGTATGTATATATGAAAATATTTTATTGATTAGTCTGATAACCATAAAGTTTTATAATATCATTGTGATGTATATGCAAAGGCAAAGTTAAATGATTTGAGGGATAGTTTCCAGTTGAGCTGTAGAAGCCGTAAGAAATGCTTAAGTCTATAGATACCATATTCATGAAAGATTTTTAATAAAGTGTTTTATACCTACTACACTGTTTACTGTTATCACTGTTAGATATCATGAAATAAGTTAATTAATATTTCAAAAATAAACATTTGCCAAAAATTACAGTCAAGTTTAATGGTACGGAGTACAGTCAGCAAAAATTATTGGTAACAAATTATTAAATTATTTTTTTATATTTTGTTTATCGTTGTGTTGGTTATATTTGATGGCGATAATACTGATAATACATTATTGATCTGTGGTTGTTGTTGGTATATGGTGGCAAAATAATGTCTACATAGACCACCATATTGTACATTTTCAGTTGTGACAACAATAATGCACTTGTTGTTTCAGCTCTCAGTATTAAGAAAATAACTTAATTCTTTATTAACAAATCAAGTTAATGGTAGCAGCTACTATTGTGAAGTTTGAAATATTCGTACCTAACAAAGTATTTGTGCCCTTGACATAAAGTTGAATTTTTTGTGGCTTATGTCTAAGAAATATTTCTGCTTTACAAAGTACTTGTGCCATGGAAATAAGGTTAAATTTCGTGTAGCTTGTGTGACTTATTATTTATTAAACCTATTTGTGGGTTGTATACCTAATGGTGGGTTATTATAGTTTTATACCTATGTTTGTTGTAGGTTGTTATACCTACTGTACAATTTGTTTCCAGAATATTTTACCGCAAAATGGAAGAAATTCTTTTAAGTCGATTGTCCAAATTTGCAACAGAAGCTAAATCTTTATCAGATCAAGCTCTCAATCTATGCAATATCTTGAATGAAAATGATGAAAACTTGGAAATGGCAAAAATAGTCATATCTAAATTAAAAACAATGTTGTCTCGATTCACAACCGAACCTGTATAATTATTTTAAAATATGTAATGATCCTAACCTGGATGAGATATCTGACTTCATAAATCATCAGCTTCATGGTGAAGAAAATCTCGCTGAGTTGGAAGCCAGTTTGGCCATGAGGATTGCGACGGTACCTCATCAAAATGAAAATTCATCGTACAGTAAATTACCCGACTTGCGTTTACCAGAATTTAGTGGTAACCTTCTTGAATGGCATCAATTCTGGGACCAATTCACCTCGAATATAAACAGAAGAAAGTTGAATGATGTCGACAAACTTCTATACCTCAAGAGTTCTCTAAGAGGAGATGCAGCTCGGCTTGTTGATGGACTGAATACAACAAACCGAAATTACGAAATAGCCGTCAAAACCCTAAAGGCAAGATATGGGAAAGAAAGCGAAATCATATACGCGCATCACAACGCTCTGAAGAGAGTCAAGAAAGCGGAGAAGATGGATGATTGTAAAGGAACTTTGGATGAAATAGAAAGACATCTCCGAGTACTTCAATCTATGGGGGAAAACACAAATTCCAATCAAATGCGATTCCTTGTCATGGAAAAGTTTCCAACGGAAATTATCTATGAAATGAAAATAAGATTAGACTCCGACAAGACAGAGTCAGTCGAAGACATTTTGAAGCAACTCTCAAGAGTTATCTCGGTTAAAGAGGAAGCACGAATGATAACTCAAGAAAGTACCATGAATGAAGCTTCAAAATATACTGTGGAAACTTTACATGTAAAAGAAACTACATTTCAAAACAAAGGACATTCTTCAAAGATGAATAATGCTACTGGACCAAAACATTATAAATGCCATTTTAAGAATTTTAAACCTAGATTGAACAATTGGAATGGGAATGAGAAAAAATTACCAACTAAAAGAAAGTTGGAACCAGAGAGAAATGGTTATGATAGAATTAGAGTAAAGATAAGAGAAGAAAATGGTCATGTATTTTTTGTGGAGAACACCATCACAATAAAAATTGTAATAAAGTAAAAACTATTGATGAATGCAAAGCAAAATTAAGAGGTAGATGTTTTAACTGTTTTAGAACAGGCCACATACTGCCTAACTGCACAATGAAAAAGAAATGTTATTTCTGCGGTAAACAAGGAGTTCATCACCAGTCGTTATGTCCTAGCAATTTCAACAAAAAAGGAAGAGAAAAAATCCGCCAGCACCAGTGTCATGCACATAAGTAGAAAGGGATCTTGTGTATAGCAGACTGCTGTAGTTGAAGTCAGAGGACATGCTAACAATGCAAAGATATTTCGAATTCTACTGGATTGTGGTAGTCAGAGGAGCTATGTTACTGAAAGGATTGCCAAGGATTTGAATCTTCAAGCTGAAGAACGAAATAATCTTTCAATATTTACGTTTGGAGCACAGAAGCCCAAGGAACTAGAAAGTCCACTAGTTATCGTCTGTCTAACAAAAGCTGAACCCATCGATTATTTGAGCGGCAACACTATTAAAATGTCATTTTGACATTGACTAGCAAAGTCGTTGTTGTTGAGGTTAGTTTGAGGCTGCATTCGAGTGTCAAATAGAAGAGATTTTTCGAAAGTTTACTGCTGAAACATGGGTAATACAATTAAAAGTGTTGTGCGCCCGATAATTTTTGCCATGATAAGCAAATGCAAATAAAAACAAGAGGAGAGGGAAGCCTTGTTCAAACAGAGAAAAGAGTGTTTAGATGTGGTGACTGCATTTGTAGGTTAGTAAGGCATATTAATTTTGATACTTATTATTTCTATAATTATCTTCAATCCAATGATTCACAATATATCTTTTCCCGTCCAAACTATCTTTTTAAATTGATATTTAATTTTAATTTTTTCATAAATGATGTATTCATTTCAGATAAACTTGACGACTCTGAAGAAAAACAACTCCTTTTGGATAATCTTGGGAAGCTGAAAGAGTTGGAGCAAAACGAATTGCTAAGTCAAAACAAGTATTTAGAGGAAATATCGTCAATAACTGATCTCAGTGTTTCAACTTTGAAGAGAATAAGCAATGAAGGAAAAGTAAACAGTGGTGTCTTCAGTACCCCAGGAAAAAAGCGACCTCACAAGGCCACAGTATCCAATTTAGATAGCTTTGATATCCAAGCCATCCGAAATAAAATCAACGAATTTTATATCGTAAAGAAGCAAGTGCCTACACTCAGGTGCCTATTGGCAGAGTTGAGAGAAAGCATAAATTTTACCGGATGCCTTGAAACTTTACGCCGAATATTGCATGCGAATGGATACGAATTTAAACAAAATATTGATCAACGCTCAGTTCTTTTTGAGCGCTTTGACATTGCAGCTTGGCGACACCGTTACTTACGGACTATTGCAACAAAAAGTGCTGAAGGTAAACAAATAATATACCTGGACGAGACTTACGTTCACCAGAATTATAAATTAAAACGATCATGGCAAGGGCCTTCTACCAAAGGTCTAGTTGACAATATCTCGTCCGGTAAACAATATATTATTGTTCACGCTGGATCAGAAAATGGTTTTGTGTCTAATGCGTTATTAACATTTATCACAAAATCAATTCGAAGAAGCCGACTACCACCGTGACATGAACGCCACAAATTTTAATAAGTGGTTACATGAGAAGCTTATTCCCAACTTGACTAAACCGAGCGTGATTGTCATGGACAATGCCAGCTACCATACGGTGCAAATTAATAAGCCTTCAAATACCAACAGCCGCAAAGCAGAAATAAAAGAGTGGCTTCGTGTGAATCAAATTCACTATGAGGAGTATGAGGAATATCATACCATTGCAGAACTTCTTGTATTGGTACAGAAACACAAACTGGACCCAATCTACGAAGCAGACAAAATTCTAAGAGAGCATGGTCATGAGGTCTTGCGACTTCCGCCCTATCATTGTGATCTGAACCCAATCGAATTAATATGGAGTTCGGCGAAGAGAAAAACGCAAGTAAAAATATTGCCGGATCAGCAGCTGAAATGGAAAAAAATATTAAAGAGGCTTTTGAGAGCATAACATCAGAGCATTGGAAGAAAATGACTGATCATGTGCTTAATATTGAAGCTCAGTACAAAGCCAGGGATGGGATAACCGAAAACCTGGAATCATTTATTATAAGTGTGCATGATGATGAGTCTGACAGTAGTTCAGATGAATCAATGGAAGTAGTTTCTAGAAACCGATTTTGATTACAGTTCTTAAAATAAATAAAACTTTTAACTTTAGTTTATGACTTTTTATTCGAATGTTTTTTTAACCCCAACAAAAAAAGAGTGCATGTGTGTGTATAACATATATACATTATAACTATGTTTTTATTTATATAAGTATATATCTATTAAAACTTGTTTTTAAGTTAGTTGTTACATAATTTATCTGCTTAGTTCAAAGGTTGACTGGTAGAGAATGCCTTACGGCATTAAGTCCGCCATTTGTACGATAAGTTATTATTTTGTGCCATAAAATCAAATACATAAATAAATGTTCATGAAATATTAGGCGTTTCCTCTCCCTTAGTACCCACCAAAATAAAGAAAAGTATCAAAATCGTTTATTCCTACTTTGATAGGTAATACCATGTAATGATTTTTTAAATTTGCCGCTTTTTCTCAGGTTCAGCTTTCATTAGACAGACTCTAAACTAGGATTAGTCACACGGAATAAGGCAATTAAGACTATACGTGCCAACGTTGTACCTACAATATCTCATGGAGTTCCACAACCAGAAAAGGACCTACTTGATTGCAAGATCAAGGAAAATTACATCTTGGCTGACGATGGTACATTGTCAGACAAAGTAGACATTTTATTAGGAAATGACTACTAACGGGTGATAACAAAAAAATGAGAATAACTTTCTATGGACCTCAAAACAAGACTATTCACTTAGACAAAAAACTTTGTTTATGAAGTTGTTACTACTTCTTTTGAGGTTCTTAAACTTCATTTGATTTTGTTTTTCAAGCATTAATATTTGTCAAAATGGTGTCGAAACAAGAAACGCTGCGAAAACGGTTGAACATTTTTATAATTCAAACTATAACTGGGGGAAAAAGTCTACTGTAGATAATTTTAGTAAAGAATATGTACTTAGTCTCCACTATTTATAGAATTCTTGCATCCTTGACGATAGATCACAAAAGTGGTAGCCGGCGACCAGCGAAGATAATGACCAAGAGAAGGATGAACCTACACCATAGCACTTTTAACGATAATAATCCTATGAGCCAACGAGATGCCGCGAGAAAAAATAAAGTGTTCCCAACCGTGCACTTGTTCGTTCTTGAAAAAGATAGGTCTGAAATGCCGCAAGAAGGTGAGAGCACCGGAATACACTGAACAGCAAAAACTGACTATTATATCACAGTGTCGCTGGATGATCCGAAATTACAAAGGAAAATCATTCATTTTGGACGATTAAAGTTATTTTCCTTTGAGTAAAACACATATACCTGGAAATGACCGATACTACACCAGCAATAATTTTACAACACCAGACGATATAAAACACAAGTATAAGCACAAGTTTGAGCAGAAAGTTATGCTTTATGTGGCTATATCCGACAAAGGTCTTTCGAAACTGTCGTTCTAACCGAGTGGTTTAGCGGTCAACCAAAAAGTGTATGAGAGCGAATGCTTGAAAAAAATACTGATAGCATTTATTCGCAAACATCACTCAGATGGAGAATATGTTCTGGTCGGATAAAGCATCGTCGCATTATGCCAAAAAAACGACGCGTTTCCTAGACGCTAATAATATACCATTTGTACCGAAAATCCGAAACCCCATAAACCTTGCACAATGTCGGCCGATTGAAGATTTCTTAGGTTATTTGAGCAGTTTAGTATACAAAAATAATTGGAGAGCTGAAAATTGTACCCAACTGATATAAATAATTAAAACATGTGTGCGGAAAATGGACAAGAATTCCGTCCAAGAGTCTTGTTCCAACGTCATGTCTATACTGAGTGGAACAGCTGACCACGAGTCCTATTCTAATGTGCATTGATGATTTTGTAAATAGTTTCTATGTACATATTTTCCAATAATATCAAATTGTGCTAAAAAGATACACGAGTATTTTTTTACACCTCTGAACGAATTCTCATTTTTTTGTTATCACCCGTTATTACACGATTATGTCAACAGAGAATATTCGTATTGGAGAAGATTTATACCTCGTCGAATCTGAATTTGGTTGGATACTTACGGGCCGAATGTTAGATAATAACAACACAAATGAACAACTGTCAGTTTTGACATACTTTCAGTCTTCGTGTGAAGTGAAGCTGAATCAACCAGATCCGCCATTAGACAATGGGGATTTGAAACGTTTATGGGACTTGGAGTCAATTGGAATCACCGATTCACCAAAATTAACTCGTGATGAAGAAGCCATTAAACACTTTAATGAAACGACAGACTACAGAAATAACAGATATTATGTTAGTTGGCCATGGAACGACGATACAACAAATTTACCATCTAACTTTGGACTAGCGTTCGGACGTTTAGTAAGTTTAGTTAAAAGATACTCTGACACTCTAGCAATGTATGATCCCATTGGGCATCAATACCAGTCAACCTTTGAGCAAAGCAGATAAGTTGTAGGCGGTGAAAAAACAGGTTTTAATTATCTCACTAATATAACTGTCCGAACGCCATATTTCAGCTTCAGGTTCTTGAGTTATGGCGTTAATGCCCAATAACGTCAACGGTTCTGCAGTTCCTTTCAGGCCAATTTCGTTGACAAGATCTTGTTTGATCAAGGTCAAGGTGCTCCCTCCGTCAAGAAGAGCGTAAGTTCTTTTTGATGTCGTTGGTCCTCGTACTTCTACCGGTATTATTTTTGACGTGACAACGTCTTAAATTAGGTTGCGCTCGGAGTCACTCATGAAAAAGTGTAACGCCCGCTCACGTCTGTTACGATGAGTCACCGAACGAGAGAGAGGCCCGCCGGACCGGCGAATGCCTTGCGTCTCTCTCCCACTCAAACATGATCGGTCCGCCGCGCGTTGTCACGTAAAATCTTCGCCCGTAAAACCGAATTTACAGGCAACCAGGTTTTTTTAATAAAACTTGAGATCTGTGGCTGGTTCCGCTGCATGCCGTCATCTCGTTCAGTGGTTTCGCAGCTGTCGGTTCCGGGGGCTCTTGACTGTAGTTAAGAAGTCGGTGGATTGATGCAAGCTGACGTCTCGTTCTCGGCTCGGGATTAACGATGCGTACCTCCGGTTCCAATGGCGGGTTCGGGGCATCGACGGGTTGTTCTTGGTCATTTGGATGAAACTCTGTTGACAGCCATTCTTGAACCCGACTGCGACTTGAGCGGTTAGATCCAGAGCGATGGCTCCCGCTATTCAGGCGTGCGAGTTCTACTTCAAGTTCTTTTTGTATGATCTGTCGTTCGGTATTCAGTTCTATTTCTGCCTTTTTTTCGTAGCTTCGGCTAACTTTCTGGCGGCCGCTAGCTCGGCTTCTCTAGTTCTTATTAAAATGCTACTTGCATTAGAGCGAATAGTGCGGTCACTTACGGAATTATTTTGACTAAGAGTTATCGTTTTTATATTAGCCGATGCGGGTACGGTTTTGGCAGGTGCAGGGGTCGAGGTCAGCGGTTCGGGTTGTGCCGGTTCGGGGATCGGATCTTTTGGGTTCTTGGCATAACTTCGTGTTACCGGCCGCGACATGGTTCAGTTCGGGTCTTTATGTCGGGCGGTCGGAGGCACTGGATCGTTCGGCGAAGGACCACTATGTTAGCTTATCCAGCGATACAATAACACATGAGATTATTTAGTTTAAATCACTAATCTGCATAAGTAAAACAATTCTTGTTCGAGATCAAAAGTGCCATGTTTATTTTTATGCGTTACTAAGGCATTGTCAAAATGTGGTCTAAATACATTTCATAAAGAATAAGGAAGAGTTTAAGTAACAAAAGAGTCCGCAACAATGATGGTACTTTTATAGGTACTGATAAATAAAACAATTTAAGCGAAATTATTACCAAACCATTCCAAAATATTCAAACGTTGTGCGTTGATGTTTAAGTTTTCACTTCTGCCTGCACTCCCGATTTTTACTACTGTAATAACACAATAATAATTTCGTAACAACAAACCAAACAAGAAAATTTTATTCCACCATAGGGCTCATACAGACGAACGGCACTTTCCTTACAGTCGACGCGTCGACGGTAGCCGTCGAGAGGTGGCGACTGCAGTCGACGCGTCGACGGCAGCCGTCGACAGGTGACGGCTGCCGTCGAGAGGTGACGGCTGCCGTCAACGCGTCGACGGCAGCCGGCAACGCGTCGACGGTAGCCGTCGACAAGTGGCGACGGCAGCCGTCAACAGGTGGCGACGGCTGCAGTTGTACTAGTGCCGTTCGTCTGTAAGGAAAGTGCCGTTCGTCTGTATGAGCCCATAGATTTAAATAACTTGCGTCAAATTGAGGGTTGTATGACATTTGTTATTGCGTCTTAATCAAATAGACGTTATGACACTTGTTACGTGAAGGAATCGGTAGTCGTTTTAATTTAGTAGAATTATTTTTATATTTCAATGTTGGCAGTAAAGGCTTTCATAATTCAGTTTTGTAGGCAGTGTCGCTGGACTGGCAACGATAATTGCGGCGATAAAGGTAATGATTCTTTCGATATTAAATATATGTTCAGTGATATATCGTCGAATATTTAATCAACTGTATACCGGGTGGCTTATTTAAATGGATCAGTATGGGAAAGTCTTAAAATATAAGGCATAGGAAGATCTCAAGGTATGAATGCAGTTCTTATAACTAAAATCGATGACATGGTTCCTAAGAAGAATTCTTCCTATGCCTTATAGTTTCAGATTTCCCCATACTGACCCTTTTAAATGAGCCACCCTGTATATGTACAGCAGTGGACATCTATTGGCCGATATAATGATGATAACTGTATTATATTTAATTTAAACAAAGATTTTGTTTATCACGTTCACAGTCCAGAAACAAGCAAGTCCAAGAAAATTTAAAATTTTTGTATACGGAGTGTAAAGATATAAATTACTTAATATGTATATAATATGTGCATTTGGGTCCTTACATATATATGTTGTGACTAATACATAAATATATCTGAAATAAAATTCAATTTGATACAACTCCTTTTTTATTTCAAAACTAGCGACCCGCCCCGGCTTCGCACGGGTGCAATGCTGATAAATTATGCATGTATTATACATATGAACCTTCCTCTTCAATCACTCTATCTATTAAAAAAAACCGCATCAAAATCCGTTGCGTAGTTTTAAAGATTTACGCATACAAAGGGACATAGGGACAGAGAAAGCGACTTTGTTTTATACTATGTAGTGATATATTAATCACTCTTTAGGAACACTTGGCTCGCCAGGACTTGATACCATGGCGGGAGTACTAGGCGACTCAGACAAGTCTGGTTCAACCAGAACATTGTTGATGTTGAGCTGCTGGCTGTCTTCAATATCATCAATATCCTTTATGTTTTCGGCCGATAAATTTAATTCCCAAAATATTCCCTCAGATGATAGCATAGACGGTGATGATTGCATTGTAGAGACAAATTTTGGTTTCGATAGCAGCTTTTGCTTTAATCTATCTTTTTGTTCCTTTGCCCTGTTAATGCGTATTATTCGGCTCACATTCTTACCACACTTGGTACAAAATCTGAAGGTGTCAGCGATTATGCTGTAACATCGCATCTTAATAATGTTTTATTGCAACCAGGACAGGTATTACGTTTGTTCTACCGTTCCATCCACTTATTACAATAGGGACAATGCATTTTGAGAAGTTATTTATAACTTTGGAAAATAGTTTTTAAATTCCAACAATATTTTCTTGAAAAGTAAGGTGACTTTGTCACTGACAGTATTGCCAGATTACTAAACTACTATTACGGTTTAGTAATGTGGCGAAATCAATACAAACCGAAAAGAAATAGGCTGGTACTATTTGTTGACATAAGTGTCTATAATCTAATATAATGTGGCATGCAACATGGTGATGTCTGCGTGATTTGCCAATTTTTTCCGCCACTTATTGAGCCGATACCTACTTAAAACTATTTAATGATGTCTTTTTAAAGTTACCAGCTCTAAAATACATATGGTTTAAATTAATTTGGTTTACATTAATAGGTAAGTGATACGAAGTTCACCGGGTGGGTCATCTAGTAAAATAATTAAATCAAAAATTAAATTAAGGCGTTAATACAAATTAAAAAAAAAAAATTATTGGCCTTAGCCGGGAAATCAATATGATTTAAATAAGACGATTAAGTAAAAAACACACCTTCCGTTTATGACGTCGCATACCAATGAGGGTACTCTTAATTTGGCCGGTTACCGGTCCACTAAATTTAAAAAATAAAAACTAGTTTAAACTTTCTCATTGTTCTCTGCGTTTAGTTCTTCCACTGAACATTTTTCTGCTCTGCTACTGTCAATGTATTTTAAATGTCGACAAATTTCGAATAACGGACAAACAATTTAAATAATAATCTTATTTGCGGTTAATTTATTTTTATGATTCTTAGTTATTTATTAGAGATTTCACACGAAAGTTTTAATTTTAATAATATGATGGTATTTAATGAGTGAGTTGAAAAATAATTAGTGTACCAAACGTAAACAAATTAAAAATATAACCGAAATTACTGTGTCCAAATCAATATAAAAGTTATTTTGAACTTATGATCTTCTCTGAACGATAAATATGGTATGGTTTCTAAAAAAGAACAGTGCGTTTAGAAGTTGTTGTTTTAACTAAAATTAATAATTATGTGCATATTATTTTTTATTATTGTGTTTTCATATAATTTTAATTCTTATTCATATATTTTGTTTTAAATCAAACATATGATTCGGACCCGAATTTTTTTATATTCCTAAAAAAAAAAATTGTCAAATGAACTTCATGGCTCTGATATATTAAATTAAAAATGTAGATTGGTGATTATTTCCAAGCATATTTGGAGAAAAGCGCTATACAAGCCTCGGCGGGCGTCAGTTCGCAGAAAATTAAAAATGTAGATTGGTGATTATTTCGAAGCAAATTTGGAGAAAAGCACTACCCAAGCAGCACATTAGTGAATTTTGCAGCTTATCTTACAGCTTTAAGTTCTAAATGAGTGGTTTAACAGTGTTTGATGCAACTTATAGCTCTAAACACAACTCAAAACTGTATATGAGTTCATCCTATCACTTGTAGTTGCATAGGAACGTTTTTTGTTTCTACTTTATTACTTATGGTGGGATAAAGTCGATTTTGCTACTTAAAGTTGCATGCAGGTTCAAATAGTCACTCAATAAGAAGCAATAGTGCTATATAAGGCCTTAAAATCACTTATAAGCAACTTTTACATATAAGTGGCAACATACCCTTATTTGGAACTAAAAGTTCCAAATGACTAGTACAATAGCGAATTATATCACCAATAGTGGCTAAAGGGATAATTTTACGGCTCTTTTGGAACCAAAAAATATTGCAACTTTAAGGCCTAAGAAGTACCTTATTGCCACTCCAACGCATAAATAGGTCTCAATAGGAGATTCTTAGAACCAAAAGCAGTTATTTTCACTTATTTCAAACCACTAACGAACTAAAAGTTCTATTATAGTTCCTATTGCGCCTTGTCAAAATATATTTAATAGTTGCACTGCTTTGCCACTCGCAAGATACAAATAAGTGATTATTAGACCTAATAGTTCCAAATAAGGAACAAATAAGTGAAAATAAACACTGTAAGATCTTTTTTGTTTCGCCATGTTTACAAATGGAAGCCAATGAAAATTAATTATTTTGACCAGAATTTTATCACACTCACGCATAATCACAGACTTTTGATAGTTTTGACGATGTTACTTTAACATTGTAGGTAACCTACAATCATTAGGTCAGGTTTTTAACAGTTTTATTTCTTATCAGTATCTATTCCTTATTTAATTTAGCACTCTCTTTTTTAATATTCCTGATCAAATGAAAGGCCCGTCGAAATTTACAAAGAAAACATACTATAGTTTCACAGTAACAAAAAATTCGCAAGAATTTCGTGCTTATTTCAATGCTTGTACTCGTCCTTCAAAATCATACTCATCCACGAACTGACTTTTCCCTGCCTCGGCAGTAATGTACTATTATTCAAGTATAAAAAAAATATGCTAGGTAAAGCAAGCGTTTCCCAGATCCAAGTCCAAGAATTGGGAAGCACCAATGGAGACCTGGTGTTAGTGGGGAAGGAGTTCCGAAGTGCACGCGGTGATAGTGATTTGGCGTAACCGCTTTAACTGCTAATCTTTTCCTTTAACAAAAGATCTGGCGAACTATCATTTCTTTCAACTTCCATCGGATCATTTACCGGCTCTAGTGGCATCGAATCTGGTAACTGTGTACAAGCCGACTCTAAGTATATCTTGGTTCTCGGAAATCGTATTTAAATTTGTTAAAACTAATTTGAAATCTTTTGACATTTCTTCAATCTTCGGCAAAACATGCGTCGTCACTCGTGGATCTTCAACTTCTGGTAACAATATTTCTGGCGGATCTTCATTTAGTGCTATTATCACATCCTTACGTAATGTTTCTGTAGTGTTGACTATGGAATTTTGTACGACGAATACTTCAGAGAACGTAGTATTTTCTTCTTAAATAGTGCCATCAGGCGTTATTATTTTTTGTTTATATCCTGGAATCAAGAAATCGTTGATATATTCACATCAAAGTTATGAAGTCAGGTAGGAAAAAAGGTACTGTGAGAACAATAAAAGACCTAATCATAAGTTTGCAACCAATCTTAGAAATCCCAGCGGCCATATCGTTGTAATTTATTACTATTGATTTTTCACAATCATATTTTCTTGTATGATATAATTCATTATCAGTTTCTGTGTCAGAATTTTCACACATCTTTTCAATAATTTTTTCTGCCTCTCTATAATTCGATATGTTTGACCTTTTTAAGGTACATTTTGAGTTATACCAATTCGCCTCTGGGTTTGTTAATTAATTTTTTTGCTGTTTTCCACGTTTTTCTTTGGACATTGCAAAATTCCATTCCGTTCCCAGAAATGAGGAACTGCTGTTAAAAGTAAAACAGCCCTTCCTCTTACCCTAGTCTGCACAATTCGCTCCGGGACACATTAGAAGGCGCGGGGGGGTGACGATAAAATTTAACTTTGCTCTATAACCTACATATCCTGATAGATAAAAGTTGTCCTTTAATTTTGCGAAATTCTCAGCTAATTTTATTGAACTAATAATTATTATGAAAATATCAATAACTACATGAGACCGTACTGTTTGAACATTGAACATTGAGTATATTATCTAGACTGCACAGAGGTATCATTCCTATCCTATCAAATATCTGGTATCCTAATAGTGGTCAAGAGGCTTGCCGAGTGGCCTAAGTTAGGTACTGTGAAGACTGTGGGGGTGCAGCCTCAGATGAGGGATTAAAAGAGCAGAGGTACTTCGTTAAAACTGTTTATTGCCCGAAGGCTAGTCTAAGACTCCCTATACATTTTATTTTTATGACTGAAGTCATACGTCTTATTCTAAATATAAAAACGACTTTATTCTTATGTCGATGGCCAACCACCTTCAGTGAAGCACAACCTTCACATTTCCCGCCGTCTCGGGGTGGACGAGGGACATTCATCTTAATACAGAGACACTAGACAGAACTACTCCTGCCTAACACGTAATAAGTCCCTACCTATGCAGGGATACCCATACATTTATACCCAGATGGTCTCTTGCTAAGAGATAACCAGGGTCAGGACATGAGCAGACACTAGCATATGGCATGTTACGTAATCTGACATGTTGTCTGACACTGGCTTCGCCTTGACAAAAACCCCGCTAAAAAGGCAAGGCACCAACTTGACTAGCCCCCATATGACATTTGACTAAATAGCATAGACCATTCGATACAATATTAAAATGATAGGCTTCAACAATTTCATCGCCTGGTGTAAAACCGGCTTAAATAAATTACCCGATTAAACCGTCTCGAATGTTCCCACCTTAACTGCCTGGAGTATGACACACGTCGCATGCTCCAAACAATTGTACCACGATATGTCACTGCCCTTATATCAGATGCCTGACACATTGTCTATGACACTTGTCTCAAACATCCATACAGAACTAACAAATAGTGACAACCGTCTACCACTAGCTTTATATTAGAATCCTGGCGCATATATATTAAATATGCCCCAGAAATCTGTACCATCGAACTAATACCTTTTAACCTAAATAAATATCTGGAATAAATATTTCTACTTTATTCCAAATATTTTTACTAATCCTAAATAAAAATAAATTATAACCTCATAATTGATTTTACGACCATAGACCATAGCAGTACACGTCATATTGACATGTCAAATGTTATATCACTGTCGAAAATTTATTATTAAAACACGAAACGAAAGTTATTTTTATTAAAAATCCTACCTATCACCTAACTAATAATTTTTTTTATTTCTTACAGCAATAAAATAAAATCTTCAGTTTGCATCGGCCCGATGCAGGTTGCATGAAGTCCTTGGCACCACGGGCCACGGGCCTCATGATCCTGCCGCCCCTGGAGGATGAATGCGCGAGGCATTCAGTCACACCAGCAGCTGAAATCCCAAGGAACTGGGACAGCTATGGCTCTTGCAGTGTCGAATTACATGAAAAAGAAAAACGTATTAGCATGTGTAAACATTAAATTTCTGAAAATAAAATCAAAGTGTTATCATTAATTATTGGAATTCTGTGAAAGTTATAAGTTATTATTATTACAAGGAAAGGTATTGTAAGTGTAATAAACTTAAAGTGCAATAAATTTATAGTGCAAGAAATTAAAAACTATGCTGCAATTCTAAGATAGGAAGTTCAGTTTTTAATAAAAAAATTAAAGAAATTTAATTATATTTACATAGATGATATTTGTAAAAACAACAAATATAATTGCACCCATGTACAGTCAGCCTGAATTAAAAATTGCTGAAAGATAATAGTTGTATTATTTACACCCTAGAAATATATACAAATATCACACATATTATTGACATCCTAGTAAACACACATTCTACAAATTATGGACAATTATTGCCTGATAGAAGCGTAGCGTTTCGAATGGCGTCCCCGGTGTCCAGCGGCGCCTGGCTGATCCTCTTCAATCCGGCATGCTGTTCCCGATGTTGCATTTTCTCGACGAGCACTCGGTCCGGCAAAGCACATAATAAGCAAATACATTTTTACGAGCAACATATTGTGGAACTAATGACATAAGCTGAAATTGATTGCTTCCACTCTTTAAGAACATTTGTTACATCACTTAATTACACAGAAACTGAATGTTTTTCACTGGCAAAATTCCATATTTTCACTGACAGTTGCTTGTCTGATGTCAACAACGTGTGCTTCAAGCGTATAGAAACGAATTAATGGTGATTCTTGTGACTTTTGCCGTCGATGATAAAATCCTTGTACATAATTTCTTGGCTCGACGGGAATTCGTTGTTTAACTTTGACATAACATCCTCAAACGATGTCTGAAACTATTCTGTAATGCGGGTCCCGAAAAATTAAACCGCAATCGCCATTTGTGATTATTTTATTCGTGTTTTCTCACTTGGGCCATTAATTAAAAATCTCCAACGTCGGAAAAGCCATTAATTGTGTTCGTTTTCATTTTCGTATGAAATCCAAACAAATCAAATGCACAAATAGATTATAATCGCATGGGATGAAAAATGATAATGGGTGATTCAATTATTCGTCAACTTCACCCGTCTGTCAAACTCGCTCCTTTATGGCAGTGCCGTCAATACATACAATACCACACCGATGGCAATTCGCAATTGCCAAATGTGCACTTATTCTTCGTTGTGCTTCGTGCGCGTATAGACGGTGCGCTTCGCTCTTGTCCGGCTCCTATGTAAACCGTAAACTTACAGTACTTAATTGTAACGTATGCCCAAGAATCTGTGGACAAAAAATTAATTGGGAGCGGGGAAACTTTCAATAATCGCGCGACTCTAGATATATATAAGCTTCGCAGCCTCCACCAAGTGTGAGGGATGCAGTCAGATGGACTAGTAAAAGAGCAGAGGTACGTTGCTATTACTTTATTGCCCGGAGGCTATCACTAAACTCACTATACATTTTATTGCACTTGTGAAGACCTTGATTTTTTCTGTTATATTGCTGAGAACTCGATCTGAAGTCCCGGTGATTATAATATCCGACTCAAAGTTATAGTCTCGACGTCGTATTTGTGAAAGCATTGATATAATTTCAGTTCCGTGGAAGTCGGAGAGGAGCAAGAGTTTGGGTTTCGCATCAACGGTGGTCTGTTGTGGAGTATAAAAACATCGTTTACGCTATGTGCAGCAGTTTGTTTACTTCCCTTTACTGTAATGTTTGGTTCTATGCTGATTCTACTAGATTTTTCTTCAGATTTCAATATGTTATTTATGTTTTCTTGTAGTGCATTTACTTTCTTGTGTAGCGTTTTAATTGAGCATGCCTGGTTTACCTGTGATTTGAATTTGTTGTTTAAGTTATTGTATTCTGTAAGTAACTTAAGGTCAACCGGGGTAATTGCCACTTTGGGGTTATTGCGTCTATTTCAGTTACTTTTTAAACGACGTTAGTTACTACAACTTCTGCCATTTAGTGATATAGGAATAAACTACTTGGAGGGCAACACGTAACATAGAGGACGTTTTGGCGTATCTTGGTCAAGAGGTCGACCATTTTGAAATTTAGTGTCATGCTAGATTTACACGTTGCATGAGGTAAGTCAACAAAATAAGTGTACATCCCTGTTTTTCTTCAGATATTTGATAATTATTTGTAATAAATGTGACTACTATTAGTACGGCGATATGTTCGAACCACTATTTTTGTTGATAATGCTTTGGGTTTGGAAAAAAATCGATGTCAAATTCTTGGAGGTTATTTTTTAAATTTGGCAAAATGCGTCTAATACGTTGAGGTAATTGCGTCTGTGTATCGCATTTGCCCCAATGTCAGGTGTCGACAACCTTTTTCTTGATCCTAGGTTTTAACAGTATATAGAACATTTTCGAGCTTATTTTTACCAGAATTAATGCATTTTATGTAGTTTTAGTGTCAAAGTTTAAGTAAGAACCTAGTCGGAATTTCGTTTACTGATAAACTCCAAATTTTTTTTATTTTATTTAAAAAATCAACGCCAGAGGGCCTGCTGCAAATCGTGAACAAAGTTTTGCCTCTCTGCCGCAAATGTGATTTCATTTTCGTTTTCTATATCCCAAAGGATTATATGGGTAAGGCCGCGGAAAGTTACTAATTTGGACGTTTTAAATTTACCCAGCTGATTAAAAAAAAATGGTAATCCCTACAGTTTCAAAAATATTTTTATTATATGTAGGGATGACAAATCTCGTGGTCGCAAGTTAGATAATTGATATAAACCCCTTCAAAATATATATATATATATTTTCTTCCAAAACGTAACGAAAGTTGGTTAATTTTTTCGACCACGCATCATAAGTGCTCTGTTATTTTCATGATATTTTAACTTTCATGGTCATACTTTTGTTTTAAACTAAAATTTATGACATAGCGATTGTAATACCGATTACAGAATAAGTATGGTAATACAAATTATTTTTTTCTTACTTTACTTTAATGGATCATTCGACACTTATGTTACAATACTTTCGTGACGCTTTATGTAGCTTGTTTTTAAATATTTTTTGGCGAAAATACGTTTTCGTGCACTGGCATGGCAACTCATACTCTAGCAGGGCATAACCAATGAGACAGCCCAATCCCGTCAGTTTGTCAAAAAATGCTATTCAAAGTTGATGCAGTCATAGTTTCGCGAAAAAACCTCTAAAGTGCTTGTGTGTATTTTAAAGGTAAGGAGTGATTATTTTTAATCAGTTGTTTTTTCGTACAATAGTGTTATGGTTTTCACGCAAGTGACATGTATTATTGTATTCAAAATGTCTTTATTTCACCATGAAAATCCACTTTTTTTCAAAAATACGTTACACTTTCGTTACGAATATGTTACATTTTTGCAAAATGTTACGTATTTTCTACGTAACATAACGAATAAATGTTGTAAAGGGAAGTGCACACAGAATATACTAACTTAAATAAGTTTCATTAAATTTTTAATGACACGAAAATATACAAAGTCGAACAAAACTCCTGTACTCCTGTACTCTTGTTTAAAATAAATAAAAACAACATCTTAATAAAAAAAAAATTGGGCAAGTGCGAGCCCGACTCGCGCATGAAGGGTTCCGTACCTATACATATATATAATTTATAACAAGTTTGTTGTATGGGAGCCCCCCTTAAATATTTATTTTATTTTATTTTTAGTATTTGTTGTTATAGCGGCAATAGAAATACATCATCTGTGAAAATTTCAACTGTCTAGCTATCACCGTTGTTGAGATACAGCCTGGTGACAGACGGACGGACGGACGGACGGACGGACGGACGGACAGCGAAGTCTCTGTAATAGGGTCCCGTTTTTACCCTTTGGGTACGGAACCCTAAAAACTGTTTTAAGAAGAAGATAATTTATTTTCAACCTCATGTCACAGTAGAATCGTTGATTCTAAAGCTGTTTTATTGTTATGCGGTCGTCTTGTTACTAGTATTGGGCACCTGCAGTGAACAAATAGTAATTACTGCCACTTGGTACAAAATGTGAGGCTTTAAAACACTAGAGTGGTTTGGGTTTCATAGTTTCATCACACGCGTGTTTGATTATATTGATTTTAATGTGCCATGAAAATTTTGTTTACAGGCAATATAAAGCTAATCATTTTATAACTTGATGTTTTTTTTTCTTAGCTACGTTATTCAATGGGAATATTTTCCAGTATGATCTAAGCTTTATAACGACTTATGTTACGTCTTATGATAACATAACGTATTTCTTATGTTACTTAAATGTCACATTGGTAAATTCCCGCGGCCTTACCCATATGATTAATACTTAGTACAAAGTAGATAAAAAAAATGATAATGTTGAAATATTTTTCTATCATGGAACACAGCAGAGGGAATTCTCATTTTTTGATATGTATTTTTCCTATTCTTTATACCCCTTGCGGCGAACGATGAGTCCTATGACAGCTGTCATCTCAATACGTTTTATAACCTATAATCGGAAAAATGTACTGGTGTCATAGGACTCATCGTTCGCCGCAAGGGGTATAAGTGTGATGACAAGCAACTCCGTAATTCAATCCGCTAAAAAACATGGGTAAGTACATAGAAGAAAGTATTGACCTTAAATATCTTTAACAAACTCCTCATCTGGATAAAATCTCCACTATAAAATTTCACTCATTAAATAGGTCAGTGACAAAGATAAAAATTAAAGCTCTCGGAACATTTCTAGATCTAAGACTTTTGACCGACTAAAAGGTTTACAACATCTGGAAATTAGGTTTGGATAAATGCGTCCACATATTGTAGACGCGATTACCCAGATTATACTATTTTCTATCTGAGGTCGTTATAACTGTTTTTGATCCCTTGTATTTAGCTTTATCTTCTAGAATACTGTATTGCAAACATGTTTCATGAATTTTTGAAAGCCTCTTCGTAATTGATCGTGAATGGCTTAAAAAAGACGCAATTATCCCAACTGGGACAAATGCGTCTAAATTTCCGTTTTTTATAAAAACATCTGTATATCGTTTAATCATCGCAAGCCAAAAACGTTACTACACGAATTTTATTGGAAAAAAGCCACAGGAAGCACAGCGCGTAAGAATATTTCTATACACTAATTAAATATTTCATAACTTGGGGTTAAATGAGAGTATAAAATATCAAAAAAAACAGTGACGCAATTACCCCGGTTGACCTTACTCAGTCTCTGTGTTAATTTTTAGGGTTCCGTACCCAAAGGGTAAAAACGGGACCCTATTACTGAGACTTTGCTGTCCGTCCGTCCGTCCGTCCGTCCATCCGTCCGTCCGTCCGTCCGTCCGTCTGTCACCAGGCTGTATCTCAAGAACGGTGATAGCTAGACACTTGAAATTTTCACAGATGATGTATTTCTATTGCCGCTATAACAACAAATACTAAAAATGAAATAAAATAAATATTTTAGGGGGGCTCCCATACAACAAACTTGTTATACCTATATATACATATATATAGGTACGGAACCCTTCATGCGCGAGTCGGACTCGCACTTGCCCAATTTTTTAACTTTTTTCCTATAAAGTGTGATTTCGTTTTTTACTGCCTATAGGCAGGCTTGATTTTGTGAGCCTTTGCTACTGGCGCTGTTTGCTCTGGTCGCTGAGCAGAAGGTATGCTAAAAATGAAACGAAGCTGAGGACATACACAAAAATGTTTCTATTTTAGTTCCACCAAGTGTGAAGACTGTGGGGGTGCAGCCTCAGATGAGGGATTAAAAGAGCAGAGGTACTTCGTTAAAACTGTTTATTGCCCGAAGGCTAGTCTAAGACTCCCTATACATTTTATTTTTATGACTGAAGTCATACGTCTTATTCTAAATATAAAAACGACTTTATTCTTATGTCGATGGCCAACCACCTTCAGTGAAGCACAACCTTCACATTACCTACGAAATTGGTGATACGAGAGTGGTGGGTGGTACCAGCATCCTGTGACATCAACTTGAGGAAACACTTTACGAACTGCTTTTAATTTAGCTGATTCTTAATCGCATTTAAACTTTATTATGTTAATGCCAAGGTGCTCCTTAAGAGGCCTTATTCCTTTTAAAATGCTGATTGTTTAGACATTTTTCTCTATGATCAAACATGTTTCTTAACATACTATTGATGTTACTTTCTAGAACAGGGCTATTGGGATTTATTGGTATATATTTGAAACCTACAGTTTGAATTTTTCATTGATAATTTTTGTTTCAAAAACTACTCGAAATTGACAAAATTCACGCGGAAAATTAGTTTTTTTAACTTATTTTCGACCGTACGCAATGAAAGCGTGAAATAACTATGTTACTACCTAGAACTCGGGAAAAAGTATTATTCACTTCAAAAAGTTGGTTGAAATTATCAATATATTTGTCATGATATGAAAAAAATAAATTTTAAAAGGAATAAGGCCTCTTAACCAATCTAAAAAATCGACAGTAGGTAGCATCTTCTTTATTCGGTAGTAGAGCGTATATTACCGGAATTATGGTTTTTGCAAGACTAGTTGATTTGCAGTCTAAATGCAATAGGGGAACCTGGGGATAGTTGATCCCCATTTTGATTTTGGACTCTATTTTTTTTATTTTTTACAGTATCGGAGATCTTTTCAAGCCAAAATATTCAAAATTTATCTATTCATAGTTTGAATGAAAACAAGATTATGCTACAATTTAACTCGATATTAAATGAAATACAATATTGTAGACGTTTACCATGTATCCCCCATGTAAGGGAGATTTGTTTACCCCTAATTGGGAGCCTTTTTAACTTTTTAACTTTGTCGTAGTCGGGCGAAAAATAATATATCATCGACAGCTCTATGAATCCTAGCATAGCTATAAGACTTGATCCCTCACGGGACACATGATTCCGTCATCATGTCACCCCCAAATCAAAAGTTCTCAAGTCTCCCCATATATAGTGTTGTTATAAAACATGCGCTACTCCAAACTATTTATCACGTATTTAAACGTATTCAATGACAATCTACGCTTGAATAAACGACTAAAACAAAAAACACACTAAAACAATAGCATTTGTTTCACTTTTCATTAAATAAATCAAGTTAAAACTTACCGAAAATTAAACAAACACAAATATTTCAACGGCCACCATGTGCAACATACTGACGTGAGTTAGAACGTGCCACGAAAGAACGTGAAGTTAGGCATAAATGAATGAGTGTTGCTAGCGTAAGAAAACGTATCGCGTTTGGTTGAATTTTAAATTAACTTTAACTAGTCTCCCAAGGGATCTAGTCTCCTCAGGTTCCCCTACGTGTAATTGGTAAAAAGGGCTTGGTGCCGCCTTGAACGTGCAGTCTCAATAAATTTAGTCCCAAACTAAGCTAGGCATGTACTACGTGCGCTGTTGTTATTATCGGAGCATGTTAAATAATGTATTTTTTTTTCACTTTTAAAAAAGAAATATTATTATTTATTTGTTTATTTTTTTCAAAAGTGAAAAGTTCCCGTTTCGACTATTTACCGCTTGATCAAACGATGGAAACTTGGTATTGGTACTAGTGACTTAGGTACCAAAAACGGGTAGACCTCTTATCCTAAACCCACCCAACCAGAAAAAAGTGGAAAAAATTTGCACAAAATAAGGTTGGTGTGTCGCAAAACTGTGACGGGATGCTCCCGCAGAGTGCATATAAATGCACTAGAGCGCAAGTAAACGATCAAAACATTAATAAATGAAACATAGCAAATTATATTAGTACTGTATAATAGAAACGTCTAAAGGTGAAGTGTCGTAAAAATTACAAATATTTTTATGACACAGAATAAGACTACTCATTCAAATCTATACAACCAGCAATATACACATTAAAACCTAATAAAAACAAATTAGCCGCGAAAAATAAGGTTTCCCGTGGGTGCATCAGAAATATTTTGAAAAAAACACAACATCGAATATTTCAAGAGAGAGAAAGCACCAAAGTACACCGAAAAAGCAACTTCAGGAAATCCCAAAAAAATGCAGATTGTTGCGGCGAAAGTACTTGAGTGAAAACAGTAGTTATGGATTACGAAAAATACTTTACATTCACTAACGATAACATGTCTGGCAACGACGGTTATTACACAGCTAATAAAAAAACGTCCCGAAAAATGTAAAGTTTAAATGTCAGCTAGTAAAAAAACGTCCCGGAAAATGTAAAGTTTAAATGTAAACTTAAGTTTGAGAAAAAAATGCTTGTCTGGGTCGTGATTTCGGAAAAATCGAGGGCAGCGGTCACAGAGACTCGTCGGGTCCAGCAGTAAATGCCGACGTGTGTAAACGTGATTGCATGCATACCCATCGTGCGCCAATTGATAAGCACCATTCTGATGGTAAATATATCTTTTGGCCCGATTTAGCTAGCTCTCCTCAGAAATATATCAAGATAGAAGGAAAGAGTTCAGCAGTTTGTAGGGAGACCGAGCATGTAACATTTTGCGTAGGTACTTTGACGTCACGAGCGTAATTTAGTGATGGGAAACATAAGCCGCGCGAAAACGATCCAAAAGCATCGATTCACAGATCGATAAAACCACAGCACCGATTCTATGCATCGCCACCCCCACCGCACCGCACCGCGCCGCGGCCCATCCGCCGTCACAAGCAAAAACAGTAGGATAACAAAATTCGAAGCGGGAGGTTGCGTGCGCGTTACGTGGCGACGCAAAGTCCAAAACATCGCACCACCGAAATATATCTGGCATCGGACGTTCGTCTTCCTTTATTCGCGTGTTTATTTGAACATTGCAATTTGGAAAAAATCATTCGCCTTAAATATCACTAACACACGAGAAGGCAGAAAGATTACAAGGTGGTGTGCAGCTATTTCATTGGTACCAGCCGAATTCCTTGCGGAAGCGTGGTTATTAATATCACAGAATATGCCAAATACGCAAGAAATGACAGCCTTTCAAAATAATTCCATAAACAATAGTTCCCTAAATATCATCCGTCAATTTAAGCTGCCATAACCAAACTCATAGGACCACTAATCCGGTAGAAGGTTGGACCAGCCGATTCAACAAAAATATCCCAAAAAGACCTGGTTTATATTGACTCATTCAAAAGTTTAGAAGAGAAGCAATACGCTCTGATCGTTCTATAAAAGAGGAGAATATTGTAAACTAAAACAGAACAGGAGGAACAACAAAAATATGACAAAACAGTAAAAAAAATATTAAGAGGCAAAAATACTGTCCGAGAGTTTTTATGACGATAGCTTTATATCAGACAACACTAAGAATGTGGTTTATTATTTAGTATGTATATTTAAAAAAAAAACGTTAAATATCAGCTGGTTAAGAGAAGGTTTAGTTATTTTAAGTTTAATTTTGAAAGCTACTTCCAAATTTACGTTTATGAGTGGTCTCTATCAGATGTTATCGTTTTTAAGGACTGTATCGTTAATTATGGGTACATAATGTAACTGGCTAGAAAAAGAGGTTTAGTGGTGAAAAGAAAATATAAGTCATCTGTCAAATCTTAGTACGTTATTAAATAACAAGATTGTTGTGTAAAGTTACATGTATAATTAGCATATTGTTTTTAAAATGAAAGGCCTTTCAATCGAAAAGCGAAAATCTATTGTTTCCAAATGGTGCACTGAAAGTGGTATATCATACAGAAAGTTGGCTAAAGAGGAAGGTGTTAGCGTTCATGCTGTTCAAAACGCTATCCAAAGATTCGGCGACCACTACTCCTTAAGTGATCTTCCTGGTCGCGGCAGAAAACCAGGTCCTTCAAAGCCTAATTTGGACCAAAAGATATGTAAGCTATTTGCCGCAAAAAAAGGGCGCTCAGTTCGTGATTGTGCCTAAAAAGCGGGAACTAGTATTGGTATGGTACAACGAGCTAAGAAACGTAATAACTTAAAGAGCTATAAAAAGTAAAAACAGCCAAAACGGACAGCTTTACAGTCATCTACCGTAAAAACTAGGGCCCGCAAGTTATATGAAGAGATTTTGAGTAAAAAGAAGCAGTGCATCGTGATGGATGATGAAACCTACGTAAAGTTGGACTACAAAACTTTACCCGGAGCACAATACTATACGGTGAAGGAAGGAACAGTCGTTAGTAATACCGAAAAAGCAATTTTTTTGCGAAAAATTTGGTAAAAAGATCTTAGTTTGGCAAGCAATTTGTCAATGTGGAATGACCTCAACACCTTTTTTCACTGACAAAACATTAAATGCAAAGATCTATGAGAAGGAATGTCTCCAGAAGAGATTGTTGCCACTCATAAGGAAGCATAAAGGTCAAACTTTGTTTTGGCCTGACTTGGCCAGCTGCCATTATGCTAAGTCAATACTTCAGTGGTACGCCAAAGAAAAAAATTACTTTGTGGGAAAAAGCACAATCCATCAAACTGCCCAGAGATTCGCCCCATAGAAAAAATTTGGGCATTGATGAAGAGGGATCTGCGTAAAAAAGATCGTTCTGCCACTTCGTTAAAAATTCAAGCGGGACTGGAATCTGGTGGCCAAAAACCTCGGTGTTAGCGTTGTCCAAAACTTTATGCGAAACATTAAAAGCAAAGTGCGAAAAATTGGAAAAGGTCAATAAGTAGATGTAGTTTTTTTTTATTTCTTCGTATTCAAATATATTTTACATTGTAAATATTAAATAAAATACAATAAATGTTTTAAAATAAGTGAATTCTGTTACTTTTATTGTGTACCCATAATTAACGATACGGTCCTTAAAGACCGACGCTGTATTTTTATTGGATAGACATCCTATCAAACAGAGACATTAAGGCCTTGAGTTTATCGTGAGTTTATCGCTCGACAAATGGCAAGATAGATCTCTGGCTGACTGGTGACGTCAAAAAAGCCAAATGCTTTTTATGCCATTTGTCGAGTGATAAACGTGACCGTAGGGTGATACGTAGCGCCAGTAATGGACAAAAAAAAAACACTTTTACCAAAACAACTGATGATCGTAACTACTAACGATCATAAATGGTGGGCTATAAGGCCTTACATCCTTGCCGTCCATTTCTGGGTACTATTGATCTTAACATGTCCTTGATTGGTGCCCTGCCCTCACCCTAATAGGCTTGCTGAAAGGGACCTCTCGCGAAAGTGACATTTTGCGAAAGGGTCATTTTTGCGATAGGGTACTTTTGCGAAAGGGACATTCTCCGCCTAAATGGATTCCTAGTACTTACGAGGTACTTACATTACATTTATAATATGATCTTCACAAACAGTGAACCTTTTAGGATATTGACTTCGTACAAAGAAGAAATACTATTTATCGAGGGACACCATCGAAATTATAAACATGTCCTGCCGAAACATTCTATAATACCACGGCCTTTCTATTATTATTAGATAAAAAACAGCTAGACCAAAATAAAAACTGCTGAAAGCTTAGAATAAAAACAAACATCTAATATGTTGCCATGACAACACGGACAACTTAGCCTATGGACGTCACATGACAAGTTATTTGTATACATATTGCACCTATTTTCGAGTAACAAAACTCGGGAAGTGACAGTTATCGACTTTCATTATCGATATCGAAAATTTTCGTTGCTGTTGGTCAAAGTAAGTAAAAATAGAGGTTACTGGAATAAAAATCAGACGGATTGAAAATTGTAGAAAATATTCTCTTGTTTAAATTTCATATAAGTAAATATTTTTACCGTTAATTGAGTAAGAAAGGATATATGTGATGTGATAGCCAATCCATTAAGCTAATTTAAAAATTAAGTTGCTAATTGATACCCGATCATTTATACCGTGTAAATCAGGTACAAGTAGAAAACAAACATGACTTTCTCCAAAATCATCATTCTTGTTTGAAAATCGCCAAGTGGAACGGCAAGCAAGGAGGTTTTGAAACATGGTATGTATAGCATACACGCTATACGGCTGCAGTGACCAAAAAGTGATACCCGATCGTTAACTGGCTGAAACGGGGAGAAAACGGCATGTAATGGGCGATATTGAGTAAATGCACTGCAAATGTCTTACAAATTTTCAAATGTTTTTACTTTCTTTCTAAAAGTCAAACCTCTGTTGGTATCGGCACGGCTAACGTACCACAATAAGTAATGAATGCCTCTTTTGCAGCACCGACATTTAAACTCTTCAGATTTCAAATCTCTTGCACAAAACAAGCATACGTTGTCCAATGTTTCGCTGTATGCTAGCAGCCGGGATTTTAATTATTGGCGATATAAATCGCAATTTTTATTTTGTGTCAGGGGTTTATTATCGACCAACAGACTAAATTTGGGCCACAATTATCTCCATCAGTCTGTAAAACCTGTCGATGCGTTTTTGTTTTTACAATCCGGGCCGATATATTTTTCAGTTCCAAAAGGTGATCAACTCAACTTTATTCGTGTAGAACGATGCTAGTTTGTTTTCCATCCCCAGTGAATCTATTATAGTCAACGTCTGGTCTGCAAGTGAAAGAATAGCCATTGTAAAATGTCTATTTAGGCACAACGGAAATACGTTATATTTATCGACACACAACTCTACAGATTCCACGAACTCTGGTAATTTTTCAGTCTTCGAAAATTATGTTCGATTTGGCCACACTTTTAATGTTCAATTTAATGTCTGAATTATATGTGTGCAAGAGGTGGTCCATCACGAAATCGTCAATTCTTCACGTCGATCGAGACTTTTGTAATCTTCTATAAGAAGTTCTTTTAAACTTTGATTTGGTATAGTCATCCGGGTTACGACATATCCTCTTTTATCTGGAAAATTGCCATATAAATCGGAATTTCGGAAAATACCATTTGTATGTCGGGGAATATTTTCCTATCGCGAAGTATCTTTTTGCGAAGGGTCAGAATTTTCCGAACTAGAATCAATGGATGGTTTCACATTGCTGATGTCACATACAAAAGATCCGCCGACCGCATTTTTATTTACGTCATTAGAGCATGTCATGTGAACCCAGATATTACAAATGTCACACGCCACCCACGTCGTGGTTTCGTCGGGGCCCATTGCAGTGCCATGGCCGCAGTAAAAGCAATTGATGATATCGCCCTCATCTTCCACTAGTGTTGTAACACTAGTTTGGCTTTAGTTTACTCACTGACTTTATTTTTTTTTGGATCTCTAGCTTCTGTGGCCATTACAGGCACGCTTGGTTCCTTTAAAAACCGACCCATAAAATGTGTTAGTTTGTCACATACAATATATATCAGAAGTCAGATTGAGGTCCGCTATTTTTGCAAACGGAACTCCACTGAGAGTCCGGTCTACGTCTTTTTTTCCAAATTTCAGTTGGGTTTTCATTTTGTGCCCGATTCCTGCATTTGTTCAATCTTGACTTTGAGACTTTCAGCATAATCTCTTAGGACTTCGAGACTGTTTCAGCTCTCAGTTTTCGCAAAAATTGGGGGTCCATTATAAAAAATCTGTTGACTCGTACTTTTAAATCAGACGTAAAATTTTATTTTAAATATTGTCTTACAATTGAAATTTCGCGGGATGACAACTGAATAGTGACAGTTTAAAATGGCGACAGACAAATTTTAAAAAGTTTTTTTTAAAGGTTAGGCCGCGAACTTTTCAATCAGCCCACGATTTTCTCAAATAATACCGGGTCATGAAACGGGTTTGCGTCGTTTTCAATGTGAGCCGTATACTCCGTGCTGTCGATGTCGACGTCTATAGCTCTTTTGTAGAAGGGAATATTTTTGTACATACACGTCTTTTTAAATCGTCCTTAAAATTGGAAGACGTCGTTGTTCTCATGTTGATTAGGGGTTCTGACGATTGTTGTTCTGGTCTACAGTGAACAATTATGTTATTTTGTGCTTTTATCGTATCTGGCGATTCAAATTTACTGGTAAGGAGGATAAAAATGTTTCGCATAAAATCATCGATCTGCTCTAAGGTAGTTTATCCTGGACATTGCTTGCATCAATATCATTACAAACAATTTTGATGAAATGTCGCAACAAAGAAACATGGGCGTCAATTGTTTTTTTTTTTTGCTTTTCTTGTATTATAAATATTCGTCAAATAGTCTAACAGGCTGCACTCATTAAATGCTTGGCAAGAAGCATTAGTTAGCACAAAACTAATGTCTATTACGACTCCTCCGAATACAGGCCAGATATTACTCTCAACACATTGTCTCCTAACTAGAATCACACAGCATTTTATATACGGAATTCGTGTCGTGACAATATGTTATCATGTCGAATACGCTGAAAAGTCTGCTATGTGACGGGACTTGTATTATTCCGGAATACAGATATACACGCTCACATTTGACTAAATATTCCCCACAGACTGGTTTTCTTACAACAATTCATGTAGCATCCCAATGCAGTAGCGGCGAATTCTCTTTTTCGGACTTCAGGACCGTAATTTGTTCCATACTGTGAGCTTTGACGGTGAATGGGAATGAAATTTCACGAACGTAGTTTGGGTGGTCTTGCTGGAACAGAACTAAGTCCATGATATCATTTTTTGATCGGTCATTTATGCATAGCGCCTCTGATGTTATTTTGCGCATTGTTTGATCCGATTTCACACTTTGTAAAGATTTTGTCAAAAGTAATTTGTTTACATCTAAATCTAACAGATCTTGTTTTTTATCCGTCGACGGGTTAATATTACGGAGCTTATTTCTTCGCATTGCCCTATCTACACCGCAAACATGGGCCGTTATAGAGACTGACTCCAAACGTCAACAGTTCTGTCTGGCTTTAAGACAAGTTTCAGTTTTTTGCATGATTCGTGTTTGCACTGGCAATTAATATTAATGACTATTTCACCATTGGCTCTGTACTTCACATATTTTATATTTATAATGCAAGTGTTGTTTACGTATTTTTTGACATATGCTCTAAGGTACGAGTAATTGAAAACGTCAATTTTTTTTTTCGTTATTATAAAGTTTACGTAACGAGTTTTTATGTCGAAGTAAATTTTAACTTTTTATTGGTATATTTCTAGTAAACAGTTCAGTTAGTTTCAGTATAAAATATTTAATTTGCGTCAGGGTAATTGTTTTCAAGGTTTTTGGTGTGAAAAACCGATAAATTTTACACTATAGAAAAAATACCTAAAAGTTTACGTAATCGACGAGGATTTCTTAAAGTGAATGTTATTAATAACACTAAAGGTTAACCAAACTAGACGGTTTTGGGCTTTATCGAATCGGCTTTTGTTAAGTTTTTGTGTGTGGGTCCGTCCAGGAAGTACAAGAAATATAGATGGTGAAAACTATGCTAATCGTTTTATTTAATTATATAGAAAATACGCTAGACAGAATTTGATATGTTTGTGACAACACATTAAAAACGTCTTCTCATTCATTCAAGTTCGTCGCTGGGCTTCCAATCATTGACATATTGGTGGCCAGTACATACTTCACATCCTCGGTAGATTTTAAGAATTTTGGGATAAATTCTTCAGTCCCATTCTTGAGCTTAGGTCAGAGAGTCTGGGCCCGAATAGTGGCTTGCTCAACATATCGGCCAATTGAATTTCCGAGGGAACTTGTTTGACGCTCAGGTCTCCATTACTAACACATTCTCGAACAAAGAAGTGTTTCAGTTTTATATGTTTGGTGCGCTTATGACATTCGTATTTAGGGTTATGTGCAAGATAGACAGCAGACTCATTGTCCAGGTGTAACACCGGTTTTTCAGTTAGGGTCGAGTCACTGAAGAGTCTGTTCAGCCATAAAATTAAATACCATAATAGCCATAAAAATTTCTTGTGCAGACTCGCTCGCCGCTATGATCTCCGCTTCTGTTGAAGAGATAGATACAGTTGTCTGCTTTTGGCTTCTCCAGCTTACAGCGGCGCCAGAAAATAAGCACACCATACCAGATGTTGATCTTCCAGTATCCTGATCTCCCCCAAGATCTGCGTCACTGTAGCAGACTAAGTTTGGAGGTGACATTTTTCTGAATGTCAAGCCATTCTCTTGCGTGCCTTTTAAATAGCGAAAGATGCGCTTCACTAAAATAACATTTTCCTTTGTAGGTGCTCCAAGGTTTCTTGAAGCGACACCTACGGCATATGAGATATCAGGCCTTGTGCCTACTGATAAATATGCCAAGGCACCCACAGCTTGCCTGTATGGGAAGTTGGGCTCTGCGCCTTGATCCTCTCCCGTTTCATAATCTTTGATTATAGGCGTTGGAGCTGAGTTGCAATTTAACATTCCGAATTTTTCTGATACTTTCTTTGTATAAGCCTTTTCACATAAAGATATGGAGTTGAGTTGAAGAAAGTAGGATGCAGGTTTGGTTGTAATTTTGAACTTCGCTCTTAACTCTTTCAAAAACGGCTGCGTTTCAGTTTACAGACTCGTTTTGTTCCATCTCCATAACCTTCGGGTTGTTTCATGTAAATTTCTTCATGTACAGTACCATTTAGGAAGGCTGTCGACACGTGAAACTGACTCAGTTTGAGATTTTCTCGAGCAGCTATAGCAAGTAGTGATCGTACAGTGCCTGAGCACGTCTGAACGAACCACTGGACTGAACGTCTTATCGTAGTCCACTCCAGGTATCTGGGAATAGCCTTTTATAACCATTCTGGTCTTATGCCTCTCGACGGAACCATCAGGGTTCATTTTTACTTTATATACCCATTTGCTTGGTAAGGCTTTACGTCCTTTAGGTAGATTAACCAGATCCCAGGTTTGGTTGTCCTCAAGAGATGTCATCTCATTTTTCATGGCCTCTTGCCATTTTCCTTCGTCAATTGATTCTAACGCTTCTTTGAAAGTCGCAGGTTCTTTTGGTTTGTGAAGATTTTCGATTTCTTCTACAGCAGCCAGAATAAAATCGTCGTATCGCTTAGGAGCTGTGATATTTGACCTGTGTCTCAAAGTACGTGTTTGATGAGTGGCATTTTGTTCAGCTTCAGTGTTCTGTTCCGTTTCTTCATCATCGACTGTGTTGTTAGAACCGGAAAGAGATTCGTATTCACTTTCATAATTTGATGGTTCCGCTTGTTGTACATCTTCGGTGATGGACGGACGACGTACATTTTGTTGCAACGGATTGTCTACAACTTCATCCGTTTCACTGTCGCTGTCAAATGGTGTGTCATTTCCTTCTTCATCGTCAAGCAGGATAGTCACTTGTTTATTTGGTGATTGTTGTTGTGACTTATTTAAATTTTGTTTGCTTGGAAGTTCTACATCGTTAAAAGGTTCGATGGGACTGTCTTTGTTGGCTTGAGTATAGAACATTGACGTCATTGCTCGAATGTCCTTTGATGTAATAACTTTGTTTTTCGAAGGAAGAAAGATTCTGAAAGCTTTGGATGTTTCTGAGTATCCAGTGAACATACCGGGAATCGCTTTTGGTGCAAATTTGTGACCGTTGGTGCCTTTTATTAATACAAACATTTTGCAGCCAAATATGTACAGATGATTAATGCATGGTTTTCTTCCAACCCATAGTTCGAAAGGCGTTTTATTTTGTACGGCGCTATTTGGACTCCTGTTTGATAGGTAGTTGGCAGTCATCACTGCTTCGCCCCAACAATGTAATGGTGCCTTCGCATCAATCATCATGGCTCTCGCTTTCTCCACGAGGGTGCGGTTTTTTCGTTCGGCAGTTCCGTTTTGGTGCGGGGTGTAGGGTGCAGTAAGCCTCCGCTGTATTCCGCAACGTTTCAGGTAAGTATTCATATCTTGGTTTACATATTCTTTACCGTTATCAGTTTGTAAGAACTTTATTTTGTTTCCAGTTTGTGTTTCCGCTAACTCTTTGAACTCTTTAAATTTTTCTAAGACTTCATTCTTGTTCTTCATCATGTAGACTCGACTGTATCGGCTGTAGTCATCAATGAACGTAACAAAGTACTTGTTTCCGCTTATTGTGGGTGTACGAATTGGACCACAAATGTCACTATGGACAATTTCTAAGCGTTCGGATGTTCGTTGAGTCAATTTCTCACGGGGAGCAGGAACTCGATGCATTTTTGCTTGAACGCAGGTTTCGCAGTCTGCCAAGGTTTCGGAAGCATCATAGTTCAAACCAAGTAAACTTTCTTCTTTAAGTGCAAGTTTCATATCTTTGGCGTTCATGTGCCCAAGTTTTCGGTGCCATTCTTCGATGTTTGATGAGCCTGTTTTGTTTGTAGGTGTTGAAACTTCTTCATCGTTATCGTTGGCCAAGTTGTTGCGCTCATGCTTGGTTGGTTTGAAGTAATAAAGACCATCTTCTTGTTTAAGTGCAGTGAGAGTTATTCCAGCTTTTGAGTTGTTGACTGTCGCTTTAGTTTTGGTGAAGAGGACAGAGCAGCCAGCATCGGTCATCTTACTGACAGACAATAGGTTAGTGCACAGACTGGGAACATACAGCGTGTCCTTAAGGTGGGTGAGGGCTTTCCCATCGCTATTTTCAGATATAAAGGAGACGGTACCTTTTCCTTTAATCTCAGCACTATGTTCATCAGTTGCGAATGATAGTCTTCTGGATTTTTTCTCAATCGTCTTAAATAAGTCTCGTTGATAGGTCATGTGAGACGTACAACCGCTGTCCAAGACCCAAATGCTATCGAGTCTTCTTGTTGTTTGTAAAAAGGCACTGCATAGCAAAATGGTTCCTATGAAAATCGTAGTCTTGTTTCTTGGACTTCTCATTGTTTTTCTTCCAGCAGTAGACGCATATTTTGTGATTCTTGCGTTTGAAGATGTTACCTCTTCGTTTGCAAACTTTACAGGACGCGTACAGGGCTTCTTCTTGCAATATGGATTCAGGTTCGTCGTTATTGGTCATGTTATGGCTATGACGTGCTTCAAATTCTTCAATAATTTTTGTTTTAAGCTCGTCGGGCTTCGGAAGAGTGTCTCGCGATTCTATAGCGACTCTGAAGTTCTCATATTCAGGGGAAAGACTATAACATCATTATTGTTAACAGATCCTCGTTGATAGCCACGTCCATATCGGCCAGCTTGTCCACTATATCCAGGAACTTGTTGAGGTGACTTCGTACATCGTTTCCTTCTAGCTTAGTCAGTATAAGCTGTTTCAAAAGGGATGCTTTACGTGCACTGTGCAGGTCCTTTACTGGCATAAGTTAGTTTTAATTTGTCCCATAACTCTTTGGCGGTGCTGCAGTGTTTAATTTGTTTCAGCTCAGACGGGGCGATAATAAGAATTAGTTCCAATTTCGCAAGTTTATCATTTTGTATCTCGTCTGTAGTTGAGACAGGAGTCAAGGGAGTCTCAACGTATTTCCATAGTTTATGGCGAACTAGCACGGCTTCAGCTTGGATTACCCATGTGTCGTAATTATCTCTTGTGAGAGGTTAAATATTTGCAGTCGACATTTTTGATTTTGGTACTCACTTTTTTTAAATATTTCTTCGTAACTTCAATTTAATAACCACGCTCTGCTACCATGTTAAGTTTTTGTGTGTGGGTCCGTTCAGGAAGTACAAGAAATATAGATTGTGAAAACTATGCTAATCGTTTTATTTAATTATATAGAAAATACGCTAGACAGAATTTGATATGTTTGTGACAACACATTAAAAACGTCTTCTCATTCATTCAAGTTCGTCGCTGGGCTTCCAATCATTGACATATTGGTGGCCAGTACATACTTCACAGCTTTATTTCTCCTTTTTTTTATTCCAGTTTTTGTAGTAATCTGTTCAGTAATTTTTAAATTATCAAAGGTAGCGAGTTTTTGTATCAAAGTAGATTTCAACTTTTCATTTGTATATTTCTAGTAACCAGTTTCAGTTAGTTTCAGTATAAAATATTTAAATTGCGTCAGGGTCATTGTTTTTAAGGTTTGTGGTGTGTAAAACCGAGAAATTTTACACATTATAATTTTCTTTTACCTATACGTCATCGACGAGGATTCCTTAAAGTGAATGTTATTAATAACACTAAACGTTAAACAAACTACACGTTTTTGGGCGTTATCGAATCGGCACCATTTCTTCTTTTTTTTAATCCAGTTTTTATAGAAATCTGCTCAGTAATTTTTAAATTATCAACGGTAGCGAGATTTTTTATCAAAATAAATTTCCATTTGTACTTCATTTACATAGTCTAAATGATCGGGTATCAATTAGCAACTTGATTTTTACAGTAGGTAAACGGCGATAAAGAATGTACATCGGCAATCATCGCATTTCCGAATACAAACGAATGCTAATTTCCATGTACATCAATTATTAACGGGTGATAACAAAAAAATGAGAATTCGTTCAGAGGTGTAAAAAAATACTCGTGTATCTTTTTAGCACAATTTGATATTATTGGAAAATATGTACATAGAAACTATTTACAAAATCATCAATGCACATTAGAATAGGACTCGTGGTCAGCTGTTCCACTCAGTATAAACATGACGTTGGAACAAGACTCTTGGACGGAATTGTTGTCCATTTTCCGCACACATGTTTTAATTATTTATATCAGTTGGGTACAATTTTCAGCTCTCCAATTATTTTTGTATACTAAACTGCTCAAATAACCTAAGAAATCTTCAATCGCCCGACATTGTGCAAGGTTTATGGGGTTTCGGATTTTCGGTACAAATGGTATATTATTAGCGTCTAGGAAACGTGTCGTTTTTTTGACATAATGCGACGATGCTTTATCCGACCAGAACATATTCTCCATCTGAGTGATGTTTGCGAATAAATGCTATCAGTATTTTTTTCAAGCATTCGCTCTCATACACTTTTTGGTTGACCGCTAAACCACTCGGTTAGAACGACAGTTTCGAAAGACCTTTGTCGGATATAGCCACATAAAGCATAACTTTCTGCTCAAACTTGTGCTTATACTTGTGTTTTATATCGTCTGGTGTTGTAAAATTATTGCTGGTGTAGTATCGGTCATTTCCAGGTATATGTGTTTTACTCAAAGGAAAATAACTTTTATCGTCCAAAATGAATGATTTTCCTTTGTAATTTCGGATCATCCAGCGACACTGTGATATAATAGTCAGTTTTTGCTGTTCAGTGTATTCCAGTGCTCTCACCTTCTTGCGGCATTTCAGACCTATCTTTTTCAAGAACGAACAAGTGCACGGTTGGGAACACTTTATTTTTTCTCGCGGCATCTCGTTGGCTCATAGGATTATTATCGTTAAAAGTGCTATGGAGTAGGTTCATCCTTCTCTTGGTCATTATCTTCGCTGGTCGCCGGCTACCACTTTTGTGATCTATCGTCAAGGATGCAAGAATTCTATAAATAGTGGAGACTAAGTACATATTCTTTACTAAAATTATCTACAGTAGACTTTTTCCCCCAGTTATAGTTTGAATTATAAAAAATGTTCAACCGTTTTCGCAGTGTTTCTTGTTTCGACACCATTTTGACAAATATTAATGCTTGAAAAACAAAATCAAATGAAGTTTAAGAACCTCAAAAGAAGTAGTAACAACTTCATAAACAAAGTTTTTTGTCTAAGTGAATAGTCTTGTTTTGAGGTCCATAGAAAGTTATTCTCATTTTTTTGTTATCACCCGTTAGATTAATCGTTCATCAGAATTTGAATTTAGAACTAAGTACTTTATTGTTGTTTTGTTTTGATTTCACATGGAATATATAGAGCTGTAAAACTCGATGTAATTATATATAGTTATTGCTATAATGTTCTTGTTGGGGAAAAATAATATGTTTATATATTCAGGCCCACATTCCTAAAAAGGGTTGACTGAGCATTAAAGCAACTGATGTTATACTACTAGGATACTTAAATGTGGGTTTAAAGATCGACAAAAAGTGTAATTACTTACATTAACATTCTCATGTTTTTTAAATTGGTCGGCTTCAGTTACAAAATATTTATAAACATTGTAGATAATTTCGCGTGACTGGCAAAGTAACGGCTTACCTTTTTTCCCTATAGATGCCATAGTACAAATTTAATTTTGTGTAGGTTTTAGCAACTCTATATATATATTGACTTGGATATGCGACTGCACTCTCTCGCATTTGAACCACGACTGACAAAACAAACGTCATGGTGTGTGCGACACAGATATCGCTATACGAAGTCGAAATTAGCCGATTGCCTCTTTCCAAAGATCGATGTGCAAACTTTATCGCCGTTTACTGTAAATTAGCTTAATGGACTGGCTATCGGATACTGTGGTCAAAAACTCCTTGCTTGCCGTCTTTCAAGTTGAAAATAAACTGAATATCGCCCATTACATGCCGTTTTCTCCCCGTTTCACCCATTCAACGATCGGGTATCACTTTTTGGTCACTGCAGCCGTATAGCGTGTATAATAAGCTACACATATCATGTTTCAAAACCCCCTTGCTTGCCGTTCTACTTGGCTACTGTGGTCAAAAAATTCCTTGCTTGACATCTTTCAAGTTAAAAATAAATGAAAATCGTAAAGCATTGAATTTCGTCCATTACATGCTGTTTTCTCCCCGTTTTACCTAGTTAACGATCGGGTATCACTTTTTGGTTACTGCAGCCGTATAGCATGTACCATAAGCTACACATATCATGTTACAAACCCCCTTGCTTGCCGTTCTACTTGGTGATTTTCAAACAAGAATGAAGATTCAGGAGAAAATCTTGTTTGTTTTCTACTTGTACTTTACATAGTTTAAATGATCGGGTATCAATAAGCAACTTGATTTTTAAATTAGCTTAATGGACTGGCTATCGGATACTGTGGTCAAAAACTCCTTGCTTGCCGTCTTTCAAGTTGAAAATAAATGAAAGTACTGAATATCGCCCATTACATGCCGTTTTCTCCCCGTTTCACCCAGTTAACGATCAAGTATCACTTTTTGGCCACTGCAGCCGTATAGCGTGTATAATAAGCTATACATATCATATTTGAAAACCTCCTTGCTTGCTGTTCAACTTGGCGATTTTTATGCAATAATGTTTTTTTGCGAAAATCTTGTGATGTTTTTATGCGGATTTAATTTGCATAGTCCTAAAAGCTGGGTATGATTAGCTACTTGGCTACTTGGGCTTTGATTTAGCTCAAGGGTTGACTGAATGGTACTGGGGTCTAACTAAGGGCTGGTTCAGACACGGCGGGAACCGCGCGATTATAGAATCGCGCGGAAATCGCGCGGGTCTTATTTATATGAGTTAGTTAGTAATCGTTCAGACATAACCGCAGCGGTTCATAGATGTTTGTTGTAGTCCTTAACGTCACCGGAGAATTTTTTTTTTAAAGAAAATCTTAACTTATTAATTTGGTCGGATTATCGGCGGCTGCTAAGTTTGGCTGCTAACTTCACACCGGTCCAAATAACTGAATCACTAGTTTTCACGCTTAGTTGCTTTGCGTCAACCCATGTTACTGTTACTTCAAAATCGATGTAAATATACTCAGTTAAAAAAACACAGAACGCAATATTGTTTCGAGAACCTACGAAATATTTTGACACACATTACGTAGAATTATCACTAGTCACTTTCATATTTTTGCGCGGGCGAAATCGCAGGCAAAAGCTAGTACATTATATTTATTGATATACAGCGTGTATATTTGATATTACCGCAAACTTTACGGGGTGTGAGTATGAGTGAGAGTATAGGCATTTATTAATATATTGCACAGTAACTTATTAAAAAAATCGAACTTTTATTCCATATAAAATAATTCAGCACGCAATGTATTTGTTTGTTGTTGTTTGTTGACACTTAACATCGTGATGTGACAACTGACACTAGTAATAACGACGCCATACATTGCTGCTCAGAAAATTTTCAAAAATTAATTACGCTATAGCAGTTAACGCTAACTTAATAATTGTTATAAATATCAGATTAGAACACTAAAATCTCTGTCTGGTTTCAATTTGTGGTTGTATCAAATATACACGCTGTATTTACTTATGAGCGATGTACCACACTATTTCAACGTGTGACTGCAATGGCAAAATTCATAATCAATGTTGTAAGAGCGAGATCAACTGAATATCAAATTTTATTTCTTTATTTGTTGAACAATATAAATTCAATGCATTTTTGCTAATATTTGACAACCCAATGACATGACCCATCTTTTTTCAGGAGGCTTTGTGAAAAAGTTTGTTAGGAATCGTAATCCATCAAGGGTCTGACACGCTTTGATAGATAAAGATAGCCTTATTGCGATTCCTAAAAGAAGAAATAGAAAAGAGTGCCATGTTTTGTCTTTATCAGCGACCGAGCATTTTTTCATGGTCGGGTTATTGGCACACTTCAAATTCGAAGCAAAACAATCAGGCAGTATCAAAAGCGGTATGAAAATAGAAGATTTTGTGTATTAAATAATTACTATTACCAGATAATTGATATATTAACGGATGTGGAGTGTTTGTGTGTAGCCTCAAAAATGGTGGGGTGTTCAGTGTTTGGTTGGAAAAGCAACAGTTAACGAAAATAAGCGGATTTTACATTTCATGCGTAAGTACAAGTTTTTTGTGTTTTGATCACCTATTTCTTTCTCAAATCTCACAAGAATCAAGTTACAAAGTTAAATCATTAGTTATATCATAAAAAAACTTGATAAAATAGGAAAAATCTGTAAATTATTTTCAAAATAACTCAGAGCACTTTGACATGTAAATATTGCAAATCGGTCAAATTGCGTAGCATAAATCTACGATAGAAGCCAGCTAACATAGACGTCTAAATAAATCAGTCGGTTTATAATCCAATTTGGGGATGCCTAGATATAAAATAAAAATTACCCCCATATTTGGGGAATCTATAGCAAATTGATATTTTCAGTTCTCCGATTTCGACAGAGAAAGAACCGTGTAAAAAAATAATAGCAAGACCTGAGAAAAATTACATTTTCGCAACTAGTATTGGTGATATCCTATCTACTTATGTCGTTTACAATTTTACTATTTAATTTTGCTTTGTTACAGAATGTCCCAATAAGGCGGTGCGTCCATGAACGTGGACTGTCACGATGGATTAAAAGTATCCTGAGTAGAATAGAAGAAAAAGAAGAAAGATGAAGTTTCACACTATTTTTTTAGTACTGGCCAGAAAAATTCTACAGTATTCAAGAGCAAATCAAAAATTTTGTTAAAAACAATTGTTGTAAATACATATTATTTAAAATTTAAACTAATTTCATTATTTATATTATCAGAGAACCCAAGTATATTATTTTTATTTGATTATACGGACTAGTTTTGAAAATACTAAATATAAAGGTGAAAGCAGCGTCGTCTAATCAATCAGCACTCAAATGACGACACCTTCTTGTGGAAAATTGACAGTCGTAGCCTATAAAAGAACAGCGCTACAATTTTCATACTAAATCCGCCTTAGTAATAGTCCGACTGTATGATTTACTGCGCTGTGTCCAATTACCTTTCGCCTATGGTCTTTTAAAATGAGGAACAAATGGATTTTTAATCGTTAATTGGATTATTTTCAAAAATATAAAAAAGGGAATACATCATTTTTTTATCCTTTATTTGATGTTATCGGAAAATGGGTAAAAAAAATGTGAATTCGAGTACTTGGAACGTTTCTCTCTAACCACTTTTTATGGGGTTTTTTTTTTGCGACTATGGCAACCCCACATTTTGACGTCATTCTATGTCTTTCTCTTACGCCTGGTCGCTCTGTGGCAAATCTATAACTACTATACTATATCTATGTAATCCATAGGTTAAGTTAATCCGTGCATGACAGTAATAACGCCCGTCACATTGAGTCCACAGATGCACTACCTACATTTTTTGTACTTTTAAATGCACAAGCGGTATTCATTCTGCCTTGAGATGTCGTATACGTCTTATTGGAATAAAGAATAGAATAGATTAGAACGAAAGTACTCATTTTATTTTCAGTTTTAGACACTTTATTTTAACAATATAAATTCAATGCATTTTTGCTAATATTTGACAACCCAATGACATGACCCATTTTTTTTCAGGAGGCTTTGTGAAAAAGTTTGTTAGGAATCGTAATCGATAGGTTAAGTTAATCCGTGCATGACAGTAATTTTGCACATAATATTAGATAAATCAATAAAATGGTGGGGTAAAAAAAATGAAATGTTGTCCTATACTCCGTACAATTTACTTGTCGTGCGATGTCCATAGGTTAAGTACTTAGTCCGTGTTTTGCATGTGTTGTGTTTTGCGGTCACCCATACATAATAGCTCCATGCGGTCTATCAAACGACTATCAAAATCTCCGCAGAGTTTTTTGGAAAAAGAATCAGCCAGCTTTACAGTTAGTCTATTATAATATTTTTTACCACATTGTATCACACTGACAGGTGACAAAATAATCATATTCTATTGATACTCAGAAATTCATTATCAGTGCTATGTTTAAATTTACCGTTCAAAATGCGAGACAAATATCACTTGCCCTAACTTGAGTAAGCTAGGGCGTTCAGTTATTGTTAATGTGAAGTGAACGTTGTTATTGTAAATTGATAGTTTGTGTGTAAGAAGAATGCCGGTGTTTACGGCTAATATACCCGGGGAACTCAGAGTTGGAGATAGAATCGAAATTGGCGGTAAAATTAAAAAGAATGCTAGAAAGTGAGTTGTACATTTTATTCTATTATTGCAATTTAAAATTCTTAATTACAACATCACACATAATTATAACAATTCCGACACAGATCAAGTGATAATCTGGGTATGTCTGTCCCACTAACAGTTTCATACTGCCATCATACGCATAGAATAAGGATGCAGTGTTTTTCCTTACATATTTTATAAATATAAAGTTCGTGCATGTTTGTGGTATTTGTAAACCTAAGTTCTGGTCATTGCTTGATTGCTTAAGTTATTTGCGTGTTTGTGCCACTCTTTTGTGATCATTTATTATATACTAGCGACCCGCCCCGGCTTCGCACGGGTGCAATGCTGATAAATTATGCAGGTATTATACATAAGTATAATATAATTTTCTTGAATAGCTTTATCTATAATAAAAAAAACCGCATCAAAATCCGTTGCGTAGTTTTAAAGATCTACGCATACATAGGGACAGACAGACAGACAGACAGCAGGAAGCGACTTAGTTTTATACTATGTAGTGATGCTTCTTCGCACTCGATAACTTAATATCATACTTAATAGCTGCCTAAACCCTTCCGCGATTAAGTATGTACCAACTGACATCTCTTAGGTATTATTTGTTCCTTAGGCTTTTTAATGTGATAAAAAAATATTTAGTTTACCTGTCCTGATGTCTGTCCGTCCGTCATTTTCCCTGTCTGTCTGTTTGTCTTTATTGATTTATATAACAATTTTTTTATTAAAGCAGTAACGTCTGCTAACGTAAATCATGTTTACAATGAAGCGAAAAATGTATAAATTTAATGGTTCAGACAGGATTCGAACTTGCGTACCAAGGGCTTTCAAATCGGGTGTAGCACGTCGTTACTATCGATTCTCAACAAATTCGAGACGATGGTACCGACTATAAAGTCTACATCTTTATGGAGAGCGCTACGATGACACCCTAAGGCATGTTGAAGCAACTGGTTGAAGGATTCAATGGCTCTGACATCTGGTTCGGTGGTCCAGTTGGTATGACACCCGTGTTGCCGTTGGAAACACAGGTTTGAATCCTGTCTGAACCATTAAATTTTTCAATTTTTCGCTTTATTGTAAACATTTGATTTATATAGTTGACAATTTGCATAAATTAATAAATTTATGGCATAAAGACAAAAGAGTTGACTTGATGAAGCCGGAAGTAATAAATGCGTGTAGCCCCAACCAGTTTCAGTTGATTCGATACGTCATAGCAATATCAATAGGCTAAATTCTTAATATCAATGTATATTTTTTGAAAATCAATTTTTAAAGTCCTACACGGAACAATCATTGCAGTAGTTGTTGCTTCTTCAGAACCGGTGTTTCATTGACATTTCATAAAAATAGCCAATTTGATCGGTCAGGAAAAAACCCGATTGATGATTATGCGAAAAAGATGCAACCAGCTACAACGCCTGTCACAGAAGTATATTTTTTTGAAAATGCTCCGAATGTTTTTTCTCCAGAATGTCCGTAAACCTGTGCGCGCAAGAGGGCGAGGAGCCGCGCGACGTCGTGTTGCACTACGACGTGCGATTCCAGCGAGATAACATTATCTCGCTGTCGCGCAAAAACGGCCTCTGGATCGGCAGCGGCAACTACGACACCAACTATAACATGTTTGTACCTGGTTAGTAAAATATTATAAGAGATCTTTTCCTGCTGAAAAAGTACCACAGATTACTAAGCTCACTGGATGTATAATAAAAGAATTACATATTTACTATCAACTAGAAGCTGTCCGGGAAGAATACATAAATAAGGGTTATGACCAAGGACCGGAATTCTTAATAGCAAAAATCAAACTTTGAGAGGGTTCGACCAAAGTGTTTTATCGACTATCGATGGCATCCTTTATTGATACCAAATGCCTGGAAATTTTTTAACGGTCAGTAATATGTCACCCAGTATAAATGCAATTGTCCTGACTGACGGACTGACTCATCAACGCAGAGCCGAAACTACAAATGTTAGAGAATTGAAATTTGCACAGTAGGTTGCATTTATAAAGTTTACAAGAGGTAAGGAGCGATTTTCAAAAATTCATCCCCTAGAGGGTTTAAAAAGAGGATGAAAGGTTGTATGGGATACAAGTTTTTTTTAAAGCAAGTAACTTGTGTAAAAAGGTATTAAAATAAAATGGAAGGAACCTATTTCAGCGTTTTTGAAAATTCATCCCCTAAGGTGGTAAAAAAGGGGTTGAATGTTTGTATGGAGATCAAGTATTTTTTTGAGCGCGGGACTTGAATCTTTGTGTAAAGGCATACCTACTATTAGAATAAAAGAAAAGTAATTTCAGCGTTTTCAAAAATTCATCCCCTAAGAGGGTTAAAATGGGGTTGAATGTTTGAATCCATTACAAATTCTTTGAAACTTCTTATAAAGGCATATATAAGAATAACAAAATGACTTTAATTTAACGTTATTAAAAATTCAACCTCTAAGGGGGTTAAAAGAAGGATGAAAGTTTATCTTGGGGTTCAAATTTAATTTTTAGGTAGGAACTTGAAACTTCGTAAAAAGGAATAAAAATAAAATGGAAAAGACTGACGGAGTGGAAATGCGGCAAAGCTTTTCCCATCATGCTCCTGAGGTTTCGGGACATACAGACCATTTTTAGGGGATTGCACGATGGGGAACGGTGCCGTGAGGAACCGTTCTGGGAGGACACTGCGGAGGGAACTGCGCAGGTTTCCGCAGCACCCACGGTCGTCGCACTTCACGACTTGTAATTGATGTAAAAAAAATATTTATACTGAAACATTTAAATTGTCAATTAGAATGCCATCTTAATAATACTGTGAACATATAATAAATACTACTGTACCTGCAACAGATATTGGCTCTCCCAAACATGTTCAGTGTACCATTTCGGTGATGGCATCTCTGGTACTGCGGCGACTTCACTGGGCTCGATATATTCTGCCAAAACGTTATAACCATCTATGACCATGTCATTCCAGATATCAGAGAGGACATACTCAGCTTTCTTTTTTTTTTTTTCAAGGTCGCTATCAATTGGCCTGCCCTGTGCGTCCAACTGGCTGCCGTAGTAATCGTGCGGAAGTATGACCCCAGACAATTCCCTACTTAGGGGTTACATTCTCCTTTTAACGCGATTAAATGCGCTTCGTCCCGATGCGTTCGTTAATATAAAAATCCTGTCTAAATCATGTTTAGTGAAATGCTATATTGCGTGTGCTATCGCTTTCGCGTACCGAGGATTTTCATCGGGCCCTGCATTTGGTTAAATTAAAACTATCGGTTTTAGATAACCTTCCTCATTTATCATCATTCCCTTAAATGCGTACAGGGGAGGTAGGGAGTTTATTGAAATGAAATGAAATAATTTATTCAGTAAGTAGGCCACAGGGGCACTTTTACAAGTCATTAAAGTCTATGGCATGCGAAGATGCCGTAGACGAAGAATGTTTACCGCTTCGTATGGCTACATGTGTTGGTCCTGAGTATGTTATAGCTTCAGCACTGCCCATGTTATTTGGCTTTATGACGCACCCAGCATATATGCTAGGGATTTGTTTGTGCCGTGAAGCAACCACCTAATCATGGCAGCGAAACTCGGTACTCCACGTGCATAAGTATCGGGGCTTGCTTATTTGCCGCCGTTAAGCCTATTAGGCACCCGAGCTTTGTCATCTTGTGACAAGAAAAAGACTTGGTGCGGTCCTAAGATTGATGCTACCGTCTTCAGTGAGCAAATTGCTGATACGCAAAAGTGCTGGTCAGGATGAGTCTTGTGGTGATCGGCTTTGGGGAGACTTAATTTGACGGGAATAGTCACCTTTTGCCCTCTATTGTGTTACTTTTTCTTGGCAGCAACCGAAGATATGTGGCACTCTTAAATAACATAAACCCATTCTCTAATACATAGTTTATCGTCAAAGGGCGGACAGTGGATAAGACTTTTATTACATTTCGAGTAACATTTATGTATGCAGTTTTCGTAGTCATATCCATATTACGTATATCGTTTGACATGATTTTGACGTATATTTCACCCACTGTCCGCCCTTTGTTTATCGTGCAGGTCCTTCAGTGTTTGGCAATTTCGAACGAGCTCGCAGCGTCGTCGCTCTTCTTCCGAAGCACCGAACACCGCCAGATCAACGATAGTCTTCAGCAATTCCGGCTGTTGTGGCTCGTCTAAGCGTGGACGACCTGTTAAAGGACGAACCTTCAATATACTTGCCACATCGGCGTTTTTTTCGCACGCAAGTTCTACTTTTGATTTAACAGTACGCCTGTGTTTCTAGGCATATGACATGGCTCTTTCCTTCGTAATTCCTTTTTGAACTTGTCTATTTATTTCTTCGCGTTGTTTTTTTAACTGTCTCTGTTCATCCCCACTGGCGCTAAGCGAGTCTCTGCGACTAAGGATGAAGTCAAGTTCAGACTGCAGAAGAGTTATCTGGGCTTTTAATTTCTCCTGCGTAGGGGTAGCACGAGGTGCCTGTGTCGTTGGTGTACTCGTACCCGCCATATTTGACGCATCGTCGTCTAAACAAGTGGACGCTTTACACTTCCCAGTAGCATCTGGAATTAAGAGGCATTTATTTTAGCCTAGCGTTTCCCTTTTTTAATGATAAATTATATGCAGACTTTTAATTTAACAGATAAATGCTTTTAGCTGGAGTATTGTCAAAGATGAATGATCATCTAGGGGTACTTTGGGTGAGTTACTGGTACCACCAGCAGCATTATCTTTGCCACTCTAAAAATATATTAACCTGCTTAATAATCATTTTGTTATTTAATAGTTATTTGTGCAACAAGAGAGCAAAATCGTTATTTGCTGCGAGTGCAGAACACACATAATACTTAGGAGATAAAATAATAAACAGGAATACATTGAAATAACGTTTATATCCATACTTAATATTATAAATGCGAAAGTGTGTCTGTCTGTCTGTCTGTCTGTTACCTCTTCACGCTTAAACCGCTGAACCGACTTAGATGAAATTTGGTATGGAGATATTTTGAGACCCGGGAAAGGACATAGGATACTTTTCATCCCGAAAATATTTAGTGTTCCCGTGGGATGAGCGGGTAACACCGCGGGGCACAGCTAGTTTATTATAAATCTGGATATTTTAATAGTTAGAGGTACAATTATTACGGTTCTGCAAATTAAAAGTTACTGAATTATTCGGCATCGTTATAGTTGTATAATTACTTGAGTTTGACTATCTGCTAAGGTTTCTGTTTCGGTGGTGGGTTGTGACGGAACAACAGTAAAAGTTGGCGACTCAGATCGGCTTTCTGTATAAGTAGACGGTACGGGCGTGGGTTAGACCAGGGATCCGAAGACTGTTTCAGGCTTATAGTGTCTATTATGCGCTTGCAGATTTTAGATTTTTTTTCTATTGAGTCTTCAATATACCCTTCTGCAACCGTATTCGACTTCCACCCGCCGTGACGTTTCAATGTAGTGAGGTCGGCACCGGAATCAGCCAAGAGCGTTGCCGAGGTTCTCCTAAAACAGTGACGAGTGTACTGCTGAGGCCCTTCTAGGTTTAGGAATGTGGCTACTTGTCGCGCTGTTGCACCTAGTTTATTTATTCCCATAGGCTGTCTAGAACATTTATTATCTTGATATTGTATGAAAAATCGGTTCGTATTTGTATTAGCTGGGCGCAAAATTTGGTAAATCTCAACAACATTCCCATATTCTTTGCGCATAACAAAAGACCTGTCAAGGTTCGTCTTTGTATTTTTCAATTTTACGAACATTAATTATTCAGAATGCTTTTCAATGTCATTTACGGCCAGGTTCAAGAGTTCCATATTGCAGCACGCTCCACTAATTCCCATGATCAGTATAACCTGTAAAAAAAGTATTATATATGTATTGAACATAATTATAAAATCTTTTACACAACGTAATAAATATTTTACTTACGGTATGTAAAATATTAAGTAAAAGATTGCGCCGCCAAAAATGAGTTTACTAGGTACGGAGTAAGTATACTCATAAAATTCTTTTCAGAAATGAGATTAGTTTTGGGTAGATTTCAATATGCACATTATGCTTCATTTTAAGAGTCGCTTTCAACATTGAGTAAACACTCCACATGGTTGATGATGATGATTGCTTTGCTTGTGACATTTCTATAAAATAAGATAGTAACACAGTCTCTGAAAATGTGTTCGCGCCCTTTAGAAGTTTCAATTTATTGACGACATGGTATGCTTTTAAATGTTTCTCGCGAGATTTCTCAGGAAGAAAACTTAGTTCTGCATTAAGAGGCCTTATTCCTTTTAAAATGCTGATTGTTTAGACATTTTTCTCTATTATCGAACATGTTTCTTAACATATGGTTCATGTTACTTCCTAGAACAGGGCTGTTGGGGTTTATTGATATATATTTGAAACCTATAGTTTGAATTTTTCATTCATAATTTTTGTTTCAAAAAGTACTGGAAATTGACAAAATTCACGCGAAAAATTAGTTTTTTCAACTTATTTTTGACTGCACGCAATAAAAGCATAAAATAGCTACGTTACTTCCTAGAACTCGGGTAAAAGTATTATTCACTTCAAAAAGTTGGTTGAAATTATCAATATATTAGTCGTAATTCGAAAAAAATAAAATTTAAAAGGAATAAGGCCTCTTAATCACTCGTTGTTTTAACTCTTCCGGTGTTAAAATACTGTCCTCGTCGCTAGTTTTGCTAATTTTTTACGATTATTTTAATTTTATTCAACACCTAACGCTACCAGCAAAATTTTTTTCCCGTAATTTTTTAAAGTGCGTTTGGGGACTTCATTCGAGATGTTACATATTTCAACCGTAACATTGTTGAGAATATAAACAATCATTTATATGTTGAATATCCGTATTATCTGCTGTTATAAATTACTGTTATTATTTAAATACAATAATAAATTAAATATTAAAATATATACATTAAAATACATAATTATCTTTTTTACAAATATCTTCAAATTTTAGCGTAGGTATTAGGGCGCGTGTACACGGTGCCGCCTCCGCGCCGACACTGCACCGCCGCCGCACGGGCTCGTGTACACGGTGCCGCCTCCGCGCCGACACCGCACCGCCTCCGCGCCGACACCGCGCCGCCTCCGCGCCGACACCGCGCCGACACCGCACCGCCGCCGCTTTTAAACTTTTCCGCTTATCTTTATATATTTCCAAATGTTTGTCCCATAGCACTTGTCTTTCCTCTACTAGACATATAAACAATTCGTAATAAAAAAAAAACATGATAGTTTACTAAGTAAAGTTTAGTAAGCACGTGCACGTTCTTAAGCGACCGGTAATGAAATAAATAGCAAATGGCTCGCGTCTCGTATACATAGCGCGAAGGTGCGGCGGCGTTGCGGCGGCGGCGCGGCGGCGGGCTTTACGCGTCTCGTGTACATAGCGCGGAGGTGCGGCGGCGGTGCGGTGTCGGCACGGAGGCGGCACCGTGTACTCGCGCCCTTACGCGTTTCCGAACGTGTTTTTCTTTGAGGTTGAATTCCATAATCGAATGTTGAAATGGCTTTTACTATATGATATGAAAGAGACAGGGCATAGTGAAGTGCGAATGTTTTGAATTAAAAAGCTACTTTCTACTCACGCTCGAAACAAAATCGCATTTTGTTCACTGTTAGCTCGCAGCAAAATTACCATGTTTGAGCATCGGTGAGGTGAAAAAGAACATAAAGCCATGCATTGATGTTTTTCTGCGCACGGATACGCGCAGAAAAACACCAATAAAATATATAATATTATGCCACTCTGAAAATATATACCATTAACATCATATTTAAACATAAGGCCGTGATGCAACACAAAAACTTATAGGTGCAAATACTTAATATGACGATGATTATATTGCTAAAACTTTAAACTGTTATTAAAACTAATCGCATTTCGGAAGATATTTTTAGGAATTAGTATTTTTAGTGATGTTAGTTAGTTTTTTGATAGCAATCCATTTACTTACATACGTATTGGTATTAAGACTAATAATTTTTTGAATACAAGCATATTTAAAAGTGAAATTACGACATTCAAACAGTGTTTAGTACATTTTTTTATTATTATAATCGACGATTTTGTTAAAACACCACCATATAATTTTATATCATATTGCATGCGTACAATTGTTTCAGCCACCCATCTATTTTTGCATGCTCTGCTCTAGTTTAAAACTAGATTTTTTTTACCTATTCAGTATTAATATCCAGGCGCCATTTATCTTAGTATTTTTGTCTAAATCTCATGGCAGGATCTCCAGCGTTGACGAACTATTAAAAGTTAATAAATACAATTTTAATAAGTCTCTTTTATGTTTAAAATTCATATTTGTATAAATATATCAATCACGATAGTTCTCACTTACCCCTGTCTTCACTGAACAAGAAAACAAAATGTTGGACGACTTCTTTGCTGTATTTTTCCGACGATATTCAGCCAAAAGAAAAGTACTTCAGAAAATCTTCTTTGACAACATATTTCTGCTTTGCGTCAGTCCATATTTTATTAAACTCTGACTGAGCCACGCTAGGCTTTTAATCCAATTTAAATTAATTTAAAAGTTATTGATGAAGTTAGCTTTTTTATTACTATTAGACATATCGCTATTCCGAAAACACAACTTGACTCGCTATTTTGAAGTATTTAACAACTGAAGATTTATTTTCAACGAATCCGAGAAAAAGTATCTACTATCTACTCATATGTGGTACCTAGATGTATTCTTAGTTCGTTCACTGTAGAAATACACGTGAGGTCTACTTATACCGCCCGTGATGATGATCAGTCGTAATTTTTTCGTGACCGTAATAATAGCGCATTAATTTGCTCTCTAAGATTTGGTGATAATTTAATCAATATTTTGGGCTTTTTAATTTAATTTTTTATTCATCTTTGCCATCTTCCACAGATACCATGTTCAGCATAATCTTCGAGATCAAGGACACTGACGTCATTACTATCTACTGTCAGGGCAAGTTCCATTCGAACTTTCTGCCGAAAATTCCGCTTTCAATGGCAAAGTATATTGTGGCTTGGGCAGACATTCAACGGATCACACACTGCTACTTCTATTTGGGGAGCAAAGTGAGTTACTAAACCGCGGGCTCAATATTTAATAGGGATTTCCGTAAATTTTCGAGGTATTAGGTTTTTATTGGAAGTATCCGCAAAACATATTTCACATTTGAAAAAATCTAGGTCTAGGCCAATCTCTGCGAAATTTTTCAATAATCACCACGCTGCTATTTTATAAAATAAAAACAATGGAAAAAGTTGCACTTGTACAAACCACTGTCTTCCTATTTGTTATTATATTTATTGGATGATTTAAAGTAGTTTCGTTTAAACAATACATGTGGCGTTATTTTTGACTTTCAACGAGTGTTCTATGTATGTTTATATGCGTTCACTGGCATCATGATATTCGTGACACGTGATTAATTAGAAAATGAAACGTAGACCCTGTAATAAAGAGCCAGCGAAATGCTATTCATCATATTTTTTTTTTCTCGACAGCGATGAAGTCTGTTTCTTAACCTTTTAATGCCAATACTAACAGGAAAAATCAAATAAAAAACATATTCCTGATTAAAACTATTTCGTTTTTGCAGATGCCTGGTGACGATCCCCCCCCGCTGCCTTCTCATCCATCGCCAGTTATGACTGGCGCGGAAAAGCGAAGGTAATTCGGATTGCAATTGCTATTCCATCAATCAATACAGTTTGAAAATTTATTTATTTATTTATCTATTTATTCAATTACATTTGTAACTTACAGCTAAACACCATGACGTTACAAACTTAATTTAGCATAATCCTTCCATCTCAATCATTCTCTTACACTCTTCCATCACCCTTGCTATGCCCGAAGCGAACATACTCGTATCGCAATGCGGCGCGGCACGTAGCGTGGAGTTGAGTAAATGAGTCGTTCAAGGCGCATATATACATTTTATGTGCTATTTAGAATATTTGAATACATTTATATTTTTATTTACGTGTCTTATTTCAGATCTGAATAAGCCTTATGTTCTTTACATGTTGTAAATTTAAGGTATGGGTGGGAGTACAGGCACAGGGGCGACAAGGGCCTATCGGTGTAAATCGTGCGGCGGTGACCTTGTAATGCCGCGTCTACGCGTAGGGTTGGCGGTTTAGCTACCGCGGCACAATGAAATAATAATTATTACTTAATGAAAGATGTTTATTTATTTAAGGTTTAAAATATATTTAGTATAATAGTGTTGACATATGTTATATTATAAATTGCTTACTTTTATATATTTTCTGTTTTTGCGACTTACTTTAAACATTTTATTATTCTCTTTAATTACGGCGAAGATTCGAAATCGTACGAACAGTTTCTTCAAAAAATCTAATGGGAAGCATTCACAAGGCATATCAAAAGTTATATGCTGCATCTCGGCCAACAAACTGTTTCCCAATGTTTGAGACAGATCGTCTTTATTTTTAATAAAATATTCCTTGAATGTATTTCCAAGACCTTGTATTACCTGTACCTATTAATATAAAAGTATGTAAAGTCAAAATTATTGGTACTTACATATAAAATTATTCATTTCACTTACCTTTTTGGGTCGGTAAGTAGACGAAAAAAGCTTTTTTCTTTGTGGCCTTTGGTATTATTGCCACAGCCATACACAGCAATATGAACCTCTAGCAGCCATAATAGTTTTGTTTGCGCGGCCGGTACATCGAAAAGTATGAAAACGAATACGACGCGGCGCGAGCGAACAATGTGAATTGATTCGAGCAGAGACGGCGGCGGCCCTTTGAGTCGTCGAGCCGGGCTCGAGTTTCCCCACCTCGCGCGTCCCGCGCTCGCCCCCGCTCGCCCCACGACACGCACACATAGCCGCGAGTTCTGTTACTGCACACAAGTGTCAGTGTCGTTTCTTTTTACGTTAGTATATATATTCTTTGGTACAGGGGCCTAATTTGATTTTCATATTAAATTGAATTGAAAAAAATCACTTAATTCAGGCGACTGTGGACCATAAATAAATAACTTAAAAATACAAAAATAATTAAACAACTAGGGCACATGTTTTTTTCTGCAATGTGTTGTGCAACTCCGTGCCGTGGTGTTGGGTAGGCGACCGCGGAAACATCTGAACAAAACACCTGTTTGCCAATATTCTTCCTGAAGGACGCTGACTTATCAGTCGGAACCCGCAACACATAAGAATTAAAATTCATTTTGTGGCTATACTCCAATTTTACGACCCTCAGAATATTTAGTTCCGGTCTTCACACATACATATCCTGCGATCTCCTCAGCCTTCGTAGAATAATGTAGACAGGACACATACTTAGAATAAAAACGCCTAGAACGAGAATCTTCATACAACAGATCTGCGAAAGATGAAGCCGCTTTTGGTTTTATGTGTACCTTTCTGCACTTAGGCGCTATCGCTCGGCACTACCAGTAGAGTGAAGGGAAATTTTACTTTTCCATGACACTACCATTATTTTTCGCTTTTTTAACGTATATTATAAAACCTCCCGTGAATAATCTCATTACCAATGGCACTACCATCACATGCCTAAACTTAAAAAAACAAACTAAATGTGCGATAAGTATACTTAATAAGAAAATTAATTAGAATTGAGTAACCGAGATCACAAAAGCAACGTCTAGTCTTCAATCTGTCATTCGTCCATCTCCCAGTCCTTCATTCATTCGTTCCGTACATCATATTAACTCTTACAATTCAATCAGCTGTCACTCCGTCATCAATACTCATTCCTCCATGTATAATAGGGTGGGTCACTTTTGTATGGGAAAAAAATTATACCTTTATTTCTTTAGGCATAGCAAAAAAAATGTAACTCATAATCATATAAACTAAATACCAAAATTGCATTGTAATTGATGTTGATCTTTTGCCTCCAGATCAATTTTTTAAGTTAGTATAGAAATGCCCATATTAAATGAGCGTTATGAAGTCAGGTTTTATTATTTTAAATTTGGCCCAATATTTTAATGTATTTTTATTCTGAGTATAATAAGTAGGGTATCACAAACGAAATACAACAAAAAAAAATATACAAGGCCACTTTTTTTTTAGTGCTCCATACATTAGGTACTTTTTTCTGGAGTAATCCGGAGGCAATAAAACGGAAATATAAAAATAAATAAAAATATGTATCCATTAATGGCACTAAATGGCACCATTTTTCAACTGTGCCAGTTAGAAATTAAAAAAAAAATGACCCACCCTAATGTATAATAGTGCTTTTCTCAAACTTGTGCAATGAAATAAAAAATACACCACTCAAAAAAATATAATTCAGCTGTTTAGCTTAATCATGAACACAGACGCCATGTTTAAAAAAAAAACTTCCCGGTCTAGGCCTTCAATTTTGAATGCAATTCCTTTACAGTTCTCTCGAGTTGTTCCGTCCAAAATGTGATACTGCTTACGCACGTTATGACGACATTTCAATGCATGTTTGAGAAAATAGTTTTTCTCAAACATACAATGAAATCTCGTCTATTCCGACTCACCCGGCAAGCACTTCTTTCCCATCGGCTGCAGTAATGTACTATTATTATATCTTGGGTATGTGTTTCGTCAAAATCAAGGAAGACTTGGGTCTTCGAAATCTGGATAAATGGACATCCGAACATCAAAACATCCCGATATACCATAGATTATTTTAGCCAAGCTGAAACTAAAACGTTTCGTACAGTCGGGGCTATAATCTAGTTTATCTCATTTTATTTTGCTCATACAACATGTCACATAACTTACAGCGCACGCGTGCGAAAGCATCCGGTCCAAGACTGCCCGCAGCTCCGTTCGTCCGACAGTTCTATCTCGTCGTCGAAGACCCGGCAGAAGGCCGAGGGTCACGCCGACAAGTTCTTTTACGAGACTCTCATGTGTCAGCAATCACGGGTTTGTAATTTGTACGGTCGAGTTCATAAATTTATGAGCAAAAACTATGTGAACTCGCCTCTTATGTTAGCTGCATAAGCGAGTGTTCCGATATTATTGATCATATTTTGCTTATAAATTTAAAAACTCTACTGCAGGTGGTGGTTCAGACGATGTCATCGGGATCCACCCTACCACACTCAGTAAGTCATATTTCGTACCCCTTATTAATGAGATTAATGTATGTTGTTCTCCGTTAAAAGCGAACTATTTCATATTTTTCGACGCTAAGTAAGAATTAGGTACTCGCGAATTTACATCTTAAAAATAATTATAGAGACCAACCTTTTTCGCAGTATTTTTTGAACGAGATAGAGTCCGCGAGCCCTGACAATGTAAATGTGATATAGATGGCGGCAGATCATCCGCTCTAGATGCAAATGACCACAATCCTCAAACATAACACATGAGAAACCGACCCTAAAAAGATAATTCATATATTTATTTTATACAAGTATATTTGGCGATTTGCGAAAAATGAAGTCCCACTTTTTGTGTTTCACAATAATGCCTCCAGTCCTCCATCACTTCTGAGTTGTGTACGGTGGGTCTTGATCTTGTCTACTGAATAACCCACAATAACATTTTCTTTTTTCGTTTCCCAGGAAACTAATAAATTCAATCCTACCGAGACCCGTTTCAGAAGTGCTGGCCATGAGAGGACCAGGCCCGAATGTTCTAGAAAATACAATGAAGTTGAGCATGAAAGCGATTATTCTGAAGATGTTACTTCAAAAAACGAGGAGTCACTGGTTGACGAAACTGAAGTGTTGTCTGGTAAAAAGCAAATGAGGCGTGGAAAGTTCCCCTTCAGTCAGTTCGTCAATTTAATGGGAAAAACTAATCGGAGAAATTAGGTTGTGTTTCTCTGGTGTATTTTTTTATTTTTATATTTATTAAAATGTATATGATGGTTAAACTTCGTAGTAAATTTTTTTCCTTACCTAAATAGACATTCAATATTTCATTTCGTCGTTACCAATTATTAATGAAAATTACTATTTGGTTTTATGCTGGTCACCCATAATAACTGAGTCATTGAGAGCCATAATTTATTAAAAAACTTCAGTAATTGGTTCCTTTTGTGTAACGAAAGTTACCGATATCTTTTGTATGACTAACTTTCGTTATAACACTTTATACTCTCGCGGTTTGTACACATAATTAAAACTTATTGAACCGGGTCTATCGCGATATTTTGATTTACCTTCATTGCCTGACGTTTCGACACGGTTTTACGTGCCGTGGTCTCAGACGTTGATGAAACAGCGAGTTGTTACTGGAGATGTCGGCCAAATGGTTCCGTGTGTTAAGCTTTACAATACTCACATGAAAATCTTATTTTAGGTGTAACTTTTTTGGTGTGTCGATAAAATGTAAACGTAAATCAAACTTAAAGGTACAAATTAGGTACTAAATCTTTACAAATAAATTAAATAGTTGTAACGCTTATAACTAGATGAAACCAGCTTGGTCCAGTCAGCCTGACGTCAGAATGGCGGGCCACTTTATTTTTATTATTTTTCCCTTACTAGCAAGGTACATGTAAATTATTTCATATCAGGTACAGTCGCCATCAGATATATCGCAGCATATAACGCGTTCATAAATATGTGAACATGTACTGTAACGCCCAGTCAATAAGAGTCGTGTTCAGATATTTATGAATACCTTACATGCTACGATATGTCTGATGGCGACTGTACAAAATAGGTACAAAAACATAGGATATCTAAACTTCCAAAATCTCTCTTGGTCCAGTCATCCTGACGCTCACATAATATAAGTGCGTAACTATGCCGAAAATACGCTACCAAAGAGGCGAAAAAAGACAAACGATTATCAATGGCATATTAGCTTCATATTAGGCTTAGAAGATGTTTATACCGCCATTAGTTATCATAACTAACCTAGATTCCAGTGGAGCCTATATATATATATAAATTATATCACAGGTTCCACTGAAATCAGTGGTGAAACTTACCAAACTCCCTGAATTCTGTTGGATCCACTGGTGGAGATGCAAGTATCACAGGATCCACCGAGCCAAATGGTGGATCACAGTGAACTTCAGCGTGCTATTAAATCCACTGGTGGATCGAGATAGTGGATCCTACTGGACAGAGGGCGGATTTAACTACTTGACGAATTTTAAGATATAAGATATTTGGAGAGAAATTTTAAGATTTAATCAAAACACTTAAAACAAAAAATAATTCATTTACTTAAAACATAAATAGAACTCTTCTTGACATGAAATAAAGCTAATGTAAAAGTAAATATTAATCAACTTAAAATAAAAATGCATATGGAGCAATAACTTCTATGCAGTGTCCCACAGTTATTAGTCCCTTTTTCAAATCATTTAATGCTTTATTAATTTCCGTATCTATTTCTTGGTAGGCTTTACTTTTTTTCGTGTTACTTTCAAAAATATTAGTAACTTTAGTCTCCTTAATCAAAATTTCTAGCAAGTAGGCCCTTGCCTAGGTAGCTCTAGGTTCTAGCAGTAGGGTGTAACATTTTTCTTGGCAATGTACCTGTTGATCCGGCTATGAAAGCCTTCCAACTTGTTCGTTGTTCGGATCTGTTCCGTTCCGTAGCACAACAACAAATTTTCTCAATGACACTATTGGTTTGTCACTCTTTTTTTAAATAGGTATTGAATTTATTGATGTCTTCACCGGTGGGCGACTTTAACATCACATACTGAATACCACATTCAATGAAAATATCAACCCCTGCCAAGAAACGCTATGTATCACGTTGTGCCGGAATAGCACGATTGCCACGAGATTTCATAAAAAGTGGTATTCAGGAATTATACCCAACACTACAGATTTCCAATCCTACAGATTCCTGACCCTGCAGATTCCCAATTCTACAGATTCCCAATACAACAGATTCCCAACACTACAGATTCCGGTCCCTGCAGATTCCCAATTCTACAGATTCCCAATACAACAGATTCCCAACACTACAGATTCCCAATACAACAGATTCCTAACCCTACAGATTCCCAATACAACAGATTCCCAACACTACAGATTCCCGATACTACAGATTCCTGACAGCCCTGCAGATTCCCAATTCTACAGATTCACTAAGGTTTGTTTCTTAAGAGTCCGCAGCAAGGTCCGCTCAACTCCGCGTTGAGATCGCGCGCTTACGCTTTAAAATGTTGTTGTTTCACCTAGAGGAAGACAGGGCGCTAGCAGTAAAGCGAGAGCGCGCTAGCGGGGGGTAAAGAGTATGTAATCACTACGTTTTAAGAGACGGGAGTGCCATACAAAAAGCGTGAACTCGCATTAGTATGAAACGGGGGCGAAAACATACTGCCAATATGAAGCCGCAAACAATATCAGTGTCAGTGTCAACTCATGACATAATGCCAACATCAAGAACAAAATAGGGATGTCACATGTTACACAAATTATCGAATTATCGATATCGGTATTTAAAAAAAATGGTTCAGGCGGGGTTCGCATTCGCACCCGCGTCTCCAACGGCTTTCCGGTAATTTAAATCATTAAATATTTCGCCTCAATGTAAACATTTGGTTTACTTTAGGTTACTGACTTCATAAAAAAAAACAAAAGTGTGCAAATAATTTTATTTCGTTCAAACTTTGCTTGGCTTGCTGATAAACATAGACGAAAAAAGCCGTTTCATCACTCCAGTCTGTGCTCCAGGTTGGAAGTTCTGCAACACAAATAATACAGGGTAAACAGAAAATTACAGAGTAAAAATGAATCTGTTTGTCCAGATGAAACCGTACCGAATTCATAGTCCATTGAAGATTTTTCGTAAAATATTTCTGTGACCATAATCTAACTCAAACTGGCATAAAAAGTAGTGGCTTTTGCTTGAAGAAAGATATTCCGTATTTACCCAGGTATTTTTCACTTCAAATGAAAATTATCGATAAAACTTACATACAGCACTATTGTTTACATACGTATAAGGGTATGTATTATTTTACCCGAAATACCAAGTTTTCAATGAAACTTACGATTAACATGGTTATAACACGCAGTAATTAATTATATTTTTTACTTACCGATCTTCGTCCGGTGGAAATCTGGCCATGAATAGTCTTTTTTGACCGTCCATTCGACACGTTTTCATTCTGCATATTTCGCACTTTTTCCTTTTCAATCCACTCATTTTTGCAATTGTGATTGTCTTGTGTACCTTCTAGACGACCACTACACCCAAAGAATGCAAATTATTAGATTATTTGTGAAATTTGAATTATTTGAAAAGATCGCAGAACCTTGACAAAACCAGACAACACAACAAAAGAGAAACGTCAACTAATATGGCATGGCGGACAAAAATGGCGGCTGAAGTACAACCCGCCTAAATTCGATTGTCGCCAATTATCTAATGCTTTGTAGGTTTCAACGTTCTTTCAAACTTAGATAGGTAAAAATTCACCCCCGTTTCATATAGCCGTTGTCGTTCGTTTTTTACCTTGAGAGTTGCGCGAGGCTGGCGGGGGGCGGTGCTTACCGCCGCCCCCCCGGACCGTTCCCCGCGCTAGAGTAATTCGCTGCAGTTTCGCAACAATTTTTTGTAATTTATTTTAAGGTTTTCGTAGTTACGCTCTCATTTTAAAACTACGAGATCAATTTTGATAAATCTTTTTTCTTATCAAACTGCATAGTTTAATCGACACCGGAAATAGGTTTTGACTTCAATCTAAACTATATTTTGGTCGTAGTATGCCGCCAAACTGAACAACTTTCTGGGGTCTAAAAATGCAAAACTTGTACTCGCTCTATTTTCTTTCTATTAACATTTCAAGAGTCATAAACTAGTTTTAGCCCTAGATATATCTTATCTCATTATATTTAGAGAATTTCATGATAATGTGACATGTTATATTAAAATAAGGACGTAACTACGTTTGTATGAAGAATCGAGCTTGCTGCGGACTCTTAATTAAAAAGAAATTATCAACCATCCCCAGTCTTCCCTACTAATTTTCAATTAAAACAACAGTTTAATTCGAATAACCTTTTTTTATCAGAATATTTAACTTAAAAACTATCTCTTCTGTAACAAAATTAATTTTAATTTTATTGCATCTGTATTTTTACATAAAAATAGTTTAAGTACTTCCTTAAAACTATCTTATTCAAAAATAAAACAATCTTCCATGCCGAATAGAAATACCTAGTTAGTAGACAGCCATTAACCGTTTTATACAGTCTTTGACATTTATTTGCTCTGTTACGCAATCTTCTATAATTTTTTTTTATTTGAGTGTTCTTTCGAATGTTAGTTGACTTGCGTTTTTTGGCAGGTAAGTGTAATTGGCTTTGTACTATTCTACGATCTTGGTATGTGGCTTCTTTTTTTAACGAGCATATGAATAACAGAATGCTTGGATGTTGTGGAATTCTGGTATTCATTCTATGGTGCCAGCCTTCTAATAAATTGTTTTTACGCACGTCCTCATTAGCACAACTTAGCACATCACTCGTAGTCGTAATTCTTTTTATCCAGAACTTTAAAAAATATTCATCAAATTTTATGAAATTCTCGTCATGACAATAATTTTCTGGTAGCTCACTAACTATGCTTATATGTCCTTCAGTGACTATTTGAGCTGGTAGAAATGCCAACATGCAATAGGACTTGACTATTGTTTTTCCTTCTGGCGTAATGTCTATCCCAAGTTCTCCGGCTTTTGCCCTCACGGCCTTCTGGAAATGGTGGTAGCAGCCACTTATCATGACTTCCGGAAATACCATTTTAACGGCGTTAATAACGGCAACCTCAAAATCACATTTCAATTTTTTAATTGTTACACCGAAATTGTCTTTCAAAATTGTGAATAGTTTGTGGTACGTAGCCTGAGATTTATTGGGAAGCAAAGCGTAAAGAAGCGGAACGAATCTAAGTTCAGTGTCACTTTCGGAGAAGTCGCCATGAAAACTGTATACCTGAACGAATGGCTTTGGTGAAATTTTAAATGTTCCATCGCAGAACAGGGAATCTTTTGTCGTAAGACTTTCTAAAGCCAGAGGTGTACTAAAAATTAGAATTTTGTCCAACTTTGCACCATTATAAACCAAAAAATCGTTTTTGAAATCTTGTGGTATTTGCACGTCCTTAATGTTTTCAACAGTTGCTTTAGTTATATTTAGGGATCGGTACTTTGCTCGATACATTGAACTTTTGCAAGAAGAAAACTCCGGGAGTAAAATGTTATTGTCCTTGTATTGGGGTGACTCTAGTTCACCTTCGAAGATTTGCTGAACCGGAATCATAGATTCACTCACCTTTTCTTTGCAACCGTTCATAAATTTTTCTCTCAGCCGTTTTTTAGCTTCAGATGTATCTGAAAAACATGCATGAACTCCTTTACGCAGAATTTCATTATTCGCACTCATAGTGACAGAGGCACTGCATTCTGCTGTTTTATAACATCTCCAGTTCGTACTTCCAGATTTATTTTTGACACTGAAGTAATATTTGTTAGAGCCAATAATCAAAACTCTTTTTCCTCTTTCACCAATCACAAAAGATAATTCATCGTTTTCATCCATTTTCCAACTTAATATAGAACTGCAACTTTAATGTACTAGATACCGAAGCATGCAACTTCGTATGATATCTGAATGACATTGCATTGACGCGACACTCAAGATAAATAATAAAATATAAATCGTAAGTGCCGGCCAGTATACTTCATGCAATGTCAATACTGCATCAAAAAATAATGTCCGACGGCAACAGCCCTTTTAACCGGAGTGGGCTAACGCGCCGCAGCCCTCCGCCCTCGCCCTCACCCCGCACGGAGCCCGTGCTCTCGCCCGTTCCAGCATCGCAGCCGCCGCGCGCAGCCAGGCCCACTGAAATGGAACTTATTACGACACCGGAACTATAAAATTGGTTGACGTCGATCGAGCATCACCTGAACGAGGTCTGCATCATCTCGACCGAAGGGAAGCTGAACTCCGAGCAGAAATTACGAGTCCATAATCTGTGTCGAAAAGTAGCCCACTGCTCATCTCAGTTAGCCGTCGAGTACCAAAGCTTAAAGCAGAAGGCCATCCTTAACTACACGTCTTGTAAGCACCTGCAAGAGCAAGTCGACCTGTCACAGCGCGTCCAAGAAATTAAGGAGTGCATAGCCGAGTCCACAAAACACAGCCAAGTCCCGGTTTCTTTTGCCGATATGCTGAAGAAAAATCAGGCCAGGTTCGTGCAGCCCACTAATTTCAGCTCGGTAGCGATTTATCCTACCGACAAACAAACTTCTAGCGATCAGACCAAATCTCTCGTCCAGAAGATCATCAAGCCAGACGAAATGCAGCTACACGTAAGAGGGTTACGCAAAACGAGGAACGGCGGTGTCGTGATAAGTACGGAGTCTAAGGACGATATTTTGAAGCTTAGGCAGTCTGCACAGTTAGCTAGCTCTGGTCTTACGGTAGACGAACCACAGAAGCGCAGACCCAGGATAGTGGTTATTGGAGTGCCCGCGGCCATGCAGGAAGATGTATTTAAATGTATTTATAAGCAAAACTTAGCCGATAAGTTACCTGACATGTCTCTGGATACGTTTTTGACCTCAACGAAGCTGAGTCATAAATCAGGCAAAAAAGGTGCTGAGACCTGCAACTACATTATAGAAGTTCGTGCTCCCATCAGAAAGGCATTAATTTCAGGCGAAAGAGTTTTCGTGAATTGGTCTTCGTGCCCAGTCAGAGACTTAACCCTAGTGACGAGGTGCTACAAATGTCAGCAGTACGGTCATGCAGCAAAATCGTGCAAAAGTGAAGCCGAGACCTGTGGCCATTGCGGCAACGTAGGCCACTCTATCAAGGAATGCACAAGGAAGGCCGAGCCGGCCTGCTGCGCTACATGTAAGCACTACAACAAGCCGGGCGACCACGAAACTGGTGATGCCGACTGCCCTGCTAGGAAATTAGTCGAAAAAAGGTATATTAACTCCATAGACTATGAGGGCGCCTGAGTGCGCCGTATAATTTTTAATTTTTTCATTCCTCTGTACTTTAACGTAGATATATATTTATGACTAATAGTTTAATACATGACATAGATAACTTCTCCGTCTCAGAATGTAAAGAGTGTGACGTTGAAAACTGCAAACATTATATTTATTCTTATAAAATATTGTTCTAATTTCTAATTTGTAATATACCTACACAAATTAAACAAGGTGACGATTCGTGCAATTCAGACTGTCCTAGTTTCTTTCAATTTGTGCTAACGGTGACAATGCAATGTCCTACATAGTTGAACATAAATATTAATTAAGCAATATCGAATAAAAATTGTATTATTATATAATGAATTCAATAAGTAGTATTGTATTAATTGTAAATGATTATTTTGGTACTTAGCGTATAATTTGAACTCTCAAAGCCTGAGATACAGGATTCTCCTAGTTCAGGCACCAGTATTATGAATGCTCTGTATAGATGTAAGACTTTTTATGCTAATTGTTATTACTATGATTTCATGAATAAAGATTATTATTATTATTATTATTAATAGAGAACAGAGCAAAGAGAATGTATGTTAAATTATTTAACACTAGCTGACCCAGCGAACTTTGTACCGCCTGAAAGTCGATAAATGTAGAGACAGCTTTTACTATTAATCCCACGGGAACGTGATAAAAAGTATCCTATGTCCTTCTCCTAGTTCTAAGTTACCTCCCCACCAATTTTCAGCCATATCAGTTCAGCCGTTCTTGAGTTATAAATAGTGTAACTAACACGACTTTCTTTTATATAATTAAGATAGATAGATTATTGCTTGAAAATTATGACGTTTGTGTATGTATACAGGAAACATTAAAATATATAGATAAATATTGCTTATTATTTGTCGTATGTCTAGTTTATATTGATGCTATATTTTTTCTTGTACTACGATAATCGTATGGTCAAGGCGAATAACTCGTACCATGTAAATAAGGCTTTACAGTTGGGAATTTGTAGTATTGGGAAGAGCGGCTGTAGCCTAGCGGTAAAGCGTGCGACTTCTGAACAAGAGGTCGTAGGTTCGACCCCCGGCTCGAACCACTGGGTTTTCTAAAAACTCATGTACGAAATATCATTTGTTATTTACAATAGCTTATCGGTGAAGGAAAACATCGTGAGGAAACCGGTCAAATCCTATCAAGTTGTAGTTCTCCCTTTGGGTTGAGAGGTCAGATGGCAGTCGCTTTCGTAAAACTAGGCCTACGCCAAATCTTAGAATTTAGATGTCAAAGCGGACCCTGGGTTCTTTAGGAACACGACCGGGAAAAACGCTAGGACACAATTTGTAGTATCGGGAATCTACAGGTTTAGGAATCTGTTGTATTTGGAACCTGTAGTATTGGGAATCTGCAGGGTTAGGAATCTTTAGTATTGGGAATCTGTAGAATTGAGAATCTGTTAAATAGGGAATCTGTAGAATTGGGAATCTGTAGAACTGAGAATCTGTAAAATTGGGAATCTGTAAAACTGAGAATCTGTAAAATTGGGCATCTGTAGAATTGGGAATCTTGAGACCCTGTAAAATTGAAAATCTGTAGAACTGAGAATCTGTAAAATTGTGAATCTGTAGAATTGGGAATCTGTAGATCTGAGAACCTGTAAAATTGGGAATCTGTAGAACTGAGAATCTGTAAAATTGTGAATATGTAGAATTGGGAATCCGTAAAAGAAATCTGTAGAATTGGGAACAATTCCTTTCATTTGATACGTCACACGATATAATTTGCAATTTTGTTTTTCTAATTTACCCCTTGGCCCTGGAGAAACTGGCCCCCATGTTTCAAATTTTTAATTTATTTACGTATCACGTTTGTGCTTCATCGATTTACATATCGCCCCCTGCCTGCTATACGGCCACATCTCAAAAAACCATTTTTTCGAGAAATCGCTTGTTAAAGTTTTGGCAGCGTAGTGCGTGGTAGTAAAACGGGGCTTACTCCTTGAGTTTTGGGTCAATTCGTTTTAAATTTAACTTTTTTTACTCTACATGATATAACGCTTCTCATGAATACGTCTTTTTATATAAAACGTGTATATTTTTTAAGATACGAGGCCTTTAAGATAGGTACTTAGAGTAGTGGCCGTATTGCAGAAACTTTTTGTTGAAATTTTGAGATGCGTCCAAAACCGAACAAGAATTATTGGAAAATGGTAACATGAAAATTATTATACAAACACTAAAATAATTAAAATACCATTATTAATCAACTTTTGTTACAGTAACAACATCACTGTAAGCGATAATCAGTGCATGCAGCTTTAATACCAACTTTCTAGATGCAGATATCATCATCATTTTGCATATAATTACTAATGATTATTTGGTAGTACCTTCCCTTTAAGGCACTTGTATCTTTAATTATCGTGTTAACATGTACCATATATGGTATAATACCATTTATAACATCTACCATGTACAAGACGGCCCCATAGTTTTAGGTTTTAGCGTGGACTCGGTTCCCGTTGATATTAGTGTACTGTTTTCCAGAATTCTTCAACTTCTTTACAATATTACCTTTTCATAGTGCAGGATAAGCTTTTCGTTTTCTACTTTTAGGTTTAGCAATACTGGATGAAGACTGGTTCGAATCAAAGTCCCAATTTATGTGAGTCGGTATTTACAACGAATTTTTAGAACACCTTGGCCCAAGATGTAGGACGTGGCTCTCACAGTTCTATTTAGACATAGTCTCGTATAATATAATTCCACCTAAGTTCAACTGCTCAAATATAATAGCCACACTCAATCCGGGTAAGCCAAGCAACAAACCAAAGGGTTACCGCCCTCTACTACTTAGTTCCATCTACAAATTTTTAGAGAGGCTAATCTACAATCAAATCGAACCTTTTGTTGACAAAATAATTCCTGTGCAGCAGGCTGGATTCCGTAGTGGTCCGAACTACGTGGATCAGGTAAATGTCGCGCCCAACACACATAGAGGCTGATTTTCAAAGGAGAGAGAAAACCGTGGCAGTATTTTCGACCTCTCAGCTGCATTCGATAGCGTATGTAGACAGGAGCTTATCTATAAGCTCCTGACCGTGGTGCAGATGGTGGGACTAATCAACTCTATGCTCAGCAATAGGGAATTTATCGTCTACCTCGGAAGCACTCTGAGCAAAGTCCTGGCCCTGCTCCTGTTTAACCCATATCTTGTGTGTATAGGTTGAACAGGAGTGGGTCAGGACCGATTCCGAAAACAAAGAGTCGGAAATTGATGTATGGTGATGACATCACCATCACAAACCAGCATGGAAAATTTAAATCCTCGAAGGAAGCTCTTACTCGCAATCTGGAATGACATTTCTGATTAGGCTGCCCCAATGCTAGTAAAGCAGAAATTGCGACATTCCATCCTTGCAACAAAGAAGCAAATTATGAGCTAAATATATGCTTCAGAGAGACTGCGCTTAAATTAAATCCTACACAAAAGTACTTGTGTCACTCTAGACCGCAGTCTTACCTATATGCAAAGAAGCTACAGACGCCGAATTACATACTCCACAGACTAAGGGGAACTACTTGGGGAGCAACAACTGATGTGCTATGCACTACCAGTCTTAGCCTAGTTTACTCCACAACAGAGTATTGCGCGCCAGTTTGGCGCAACAGCGCACAATGACGTTTATTTCGCTTATATTTAAAGGGATTCATCGTAATAATACTAGAATATACGTTATTTCTATGAGACGCAACTCAAAAAAAAGATTACAAATTTATGCTATACAGCCACAACTGAAAAGTGGCTGTCTTGCAGGGAGTCAACTGACAATTTTTGGTCAGATCCATAAGGCCACTTGTGGAAAAAAGGCTCTTAAGGACAATTTTTCTTATGGCTCTCGAGATAAGGTCGTAAATTAACCTATTCTGACTACGAATCTGCAATAATCCGAAAAAATTTTTTTTTTGAGATGTGGCCGTATAGCAGGCAGGGGGCGATATGTGTACCAAATTTCAACTCAGTCGATTCAGTAGTTTCGGAGCAAATTGGCAGACAACAAACGGACGGACCGACAGATATAGGTTTTGCCTTTTGAGGTACGGCACCTTAAAAAACCTCTAAAAATGTACCCCGAAGTATGACACGCGGTGAATGGAGTGTCCAAGTGTGGTCTAAAGAGTTACTTTGATGTATTTTTTGTTTAGGCTCCTTTTTTCTGGTTAAAATTGCTACCTACAGGTACATGACCTATTTTATGCCTGAGAGAGATAAAACCAGCTAACTATTTTTTTTTAACTTATGTTTATTGTTCTTAGGTATTTACTGATACTATTATTATTCATTAATTAACTATTATGACATCTACTTGAAAAATCAGCATTATTCTTCTTTAATTCGACTACGTTCGCGCAACACTCGCTTCTACAATTTTTGCACATGGGTACACAGTGGTACATCGTAAATGGGCTTTCACACATCCACATCGTCTACCACAGCCTTGTTTGCAAGTTAGCACACGTTATTAGTTTAAGAACCTGGTGCTGGCGGTTCCGTATTAAAAATGAGAAGTTGGCAATCGACAGTTTTTTTCCAGCCCCAATCTTCGGTAATACGTTACTCCTCCAACTTTGCACTTGATGAAAGACTCGCCGAAAATGATGGCGAGCCGCAAGTAGTAAATAGGCGGCCATTTCGCCAAAAATTATTCGCCTGTCCCACTAATTTATTAAACCAAACCAACCTGTGCTGGTTCAAATCCACTTCTTCGGGTCGAACTTTGTAAAGCGCGAGAATAGTGCGTTCGCCAGCCTCTTCGATATCTCCGTTGGATGAATTTGGATTGTTGTAAACGGTGGGAATGTAGTGCAAGTCGGGTATCTTGTTAAACATTTAGTACAGTTTGCATTTTACCTTTTCCGTAGAAAGCTGACGTCGTATCACAGCCACTTACAGCGTGTAAGTAAAGGATTGACTCCTTGATGTTGGGTACCAAACTAGATTTACTGCAAGTCTCGGGAACTATACATTCTTGTTTTTGTTTTCCCTTGAGCTTCCTTGAGTATTCAAATTAATCAACGAGAGTAGCTGATGATGGTGAATTTTAGAAATAGCATAGCAGCGTCAACTGAAAGAGTTTAGAAATAAATTATACCTTTTTATAAAGAACATGTTCTATTCTTTACTTTTGTCATACATATCTTGACGGTAAAGTGTGAAGTTTTTGTGAGAACAAGCCTCTTAGTAGAAAAAAAATCTATTACTTATACAGGCTGTCCCAGAAGTACCACGTCACAGTGACACTGGAGGTAGGTCAGCCCAAGAGGAAACCAACCAACCTAACATGACTTCAGTAAAAGTTGCACGGTTTTCGAGTTATTACCGAAATAAAAACTTTTTAGAGTTTTCCCCTTTGTTTTTAAATTTTTAGTACCAGCATCGACACGGAAAGCTCTTAATGACAGTTTTTTGTGTGTATCAAATCATAAATAGCTAATTCAAAAGTGTAAAGTGTTATTTTGTCAGTAACTATTGTAAAATGCTGAATAAAACTTGATTAGTCTTGATTTAATTTGTCACAAAAACACGAATTTCAACTTTGACCATCTGCCATGTTTTTATTTTATTAGAAATGAAACAAACAAATAACGTCAATAAATTAGGCATGTTATGCAAATTCAAAAATGGTATAACACATGTATCTTACTCCGATAACATTAGGTATTCTTATCACTTTAGCGAAGCCCTATCGAGCCAACTTAAAACTTGAACTCCGAAAGCAGTCACTGTTATGTGCTACAAAGATGTTGTGTAGGTACAGCGATGACTCTTCTGTTATCTGATCCGATTATTTTTCCAAATGCACGAGGGCTACAAACTAATGTTTTCCTCCCTTTTGGAGGCTAGCTTATTCTAAAGGACCGGATAAAATCATAAAATGTCAATGACAATAAAAAACAGGTGTCTCTTTATTTCATTTATTGGAATAAATTTAGGTCACAATAAATGTTAAAATTGTCTCCCGTGGACTTAATGCACAAAAAACATCGTTCAATAACATTTCGGCTCAATTTTCTTAAACTGACTTCCGATATGGTACGGGCTCGGGCTGCCTCGAATACTCGTAAAAAATAAATTTTTATTTCGGTAATAACTCGAAAACCTTGCAACTTTTACTGAGGTCATGTTAGATTGGTTGGGTTCTTCTTGAGCTGACCTACCTCCAGTCTCACTGTGACGTGGTACTTCTGGGACACCCTCTTGTTATTAAAACCGTTACTATTTGGTAACATTTTGTGCTGGTGATATCGCTTTTGAATGTTTAAGAGGTTTATAGTAAATTTATCAAGAATTACTTAGTTCCTACGCACTTTTTATGTATCGTGCTCCTACATATCCTGATAGATAAAAGTTCTCCGTTAATTTTGCCAATTTTTCCATACATTGGAATCTAATTTTCTTTAACTATTATCATTGTGTCCATGTTCGTAGAGGATGGTGTCTATTTCATGGACTGAATCACGTTTATGACGACTTGCTTTTTCAATCATTTTAGCTTTGTTTGAATTGTTGGAAAGGATATGTTATTTATGCAATCAAAATCAACCATTCTGCACGTGTTTTTATTTCGATCTTTAAGAGGTTTAACTATTAGTTCGGTTCAGTAAGATTGGTATCGGGCATTTTCCATTACAATACACGGTGAGAATTATATTTTGAACCTTCATTCTTTCAATTATCTTTATTCACCGAATCGTGATAATATAATCTGCTGTTTAACACCTAGGATGCTGCGCTCTATTGCGCGTTAGGTGGCAAATCTTCGGACTCTCCGTGAGTGACTATATTATCTTATCTGAGCGCCCCGACCTTCCTAGTTATCTGAGGCTTAATAAATAAATAAATAAATAAATAAATAATTGAGATAGCTTGAGAGTAGTATAGGGTATATTCTGACACCGCAGCGTAGGTGGTCGCAACAAATCGTTACTGAATAAAAAGCAACATCCTTTTTTAATCTATATTTATCTTCATAATATACACAAAAGGCAACTATTGATTCTCTTACAGAGTGAAACGGACTAAACTGTTTTTTTTATCGTATATAAAACACAGATAATGTATGATATTGTCAGGTAAGATAAGCTCTAGAACTAAAGATAAAGAAAACGTGTCGTGTACATTTAAACTAGTTAGATACATAAAATAGTATCTATTAATATTTGGTGAATAAAATACTGTACCGAATCTAACAACGAAGATAGGTAAACAGTTTTTAGTTAAAATCTGTAATTTACACAAGTTAAAATTAGTCATTTTGCTTTGGTCAGTAAAATTTATTTAAATGAAGGTACTGCTTCAATATATATATTTAAACTATTTATATCCATATTTACACGTAACGGTTTAATCTCTTATTTACATACATATTTGATTTATTAAGATCAAAAAAGCTCTGCTATGTACACTACAGCACTATGCTGTATAATCCCGCTTATAGTAGTACCTAATTGATCCCGCTTAAATTACACAGCTTCTTTAGCAATCAGCTACTCCACTCCTAGTTATCGTCTAATTATTATTTTTTTAGAATAATTTACTTTTAGTCAAGACTAATTTGCTACAAATAAGTAGAGACGCTACTAGATGTAATGGGACTCCGTATAACCTTGGACTTCAAAATGATTTCAGTACTAGAGAAGATACTGAAGCTCAATTTAAATCGACCCAATGCGAGGGTCTTGATAAATGTATCTACGTCCATTTGTTTCTTATAACGGAGCTTAGTCGTCGTCCCCACATTAGGTGGTATCATACAATAGTTCCTTGTAGATGTTGAGGGTCGGGCGCGGGCGAGGGGATGCTCGGGCCCATCGAGGTCGAGGGGAGAGCAGCGGCGGCCTCCTGGTAGCCCCCGAGCCCCATGCTCGTTCCCGGGAACCGTTCAGAGGGAGTCTCTTCCGGCGGCGTAACCTCCAGCCCGATGCTCCCATTTAAAGCGATCTTAATCGCATTGACACTTTGCTGCTGCTGTTGTTGTTGATGTTGCAACAAAGAATTAAAGTGTGATATGCCTATTTCTTCCAGACTACTCTTTCTGCGACGTGACCCGACGCCACTGAGACTTTGTCTCAAAGAATTTGATCTCCGCAGCAATATGTCATCTACTACCCGGAGTGAATTTGACCGTCCTCTAAAATCTGTTATAATAGTTGGACTATCCGGTAGAGACAATGAATTAGCTTTCGTAGTGGAGAGTGGTGGAGCTCTTGGCTGTGTGAAGGTGGCACCCATACCCGATCCTCTTCTGCTAGCTACACCCTGCGCTTGTATTAAAGCTTGAGAACAGAAGCTGATGTTCGATTTTCGCCGGCTATTATGTCTTTCAAACGTTTTCTGCGCGGAGAAAGGCGACGGCCGCACCAAGTATCTGAAACAAGTGGTAAACTGTTGTTAATAAATTAGTTTTGTTTGATGTCATGAAGTACCCAGTCACCATAGGATTTATCGCAGCAAACTACGCGCTCATAAATATCTGAACACGACTCTCATAGTGTTGTCCTGGCATTAAAGTTTGTGTTCAGATATTTATAAGCTCGTATATAGTTTGAGGTGACTGTACAGGTGGCCATTTTGCGTTATGCAATTCCCTATCTGGAATAAGTAGATATTGTGGGGGTGGGAAAGGAAACTAAGTACTTGATAATTTAGATTTAATATGACCGAAATACAATAAATATGGTTGTTTGTTTGGTGGCGACTCCTAGAGGAATTATATAATATTTTATTATGTCGTTCACCTGACAGTGACGGAATCTTTATTTGAACCTAATAATTCTTTATAACCGGCCTACATCCCTACAATATATACTTTTATTCTTGTTCTAAATTAAACGATTAAAGCAGAAATTTAATTCTTATTTCTTCTCAATTCGAACGTGGCTGTATGGTCAATACAACTTTATTGGGGAAATTTTAAAGTTTAAAACCTTGGTGAAATTCCAGCTAATATAGAATAACCCGGAGGCAACTAGGTTCTCTTGACACTACTTACATAATATCTCCTTCTTGTATATTGAGGTCGCAGCTAGGGTTGATGATGACGTAGGACAGGCTGTTCCGCTTCTCGCTCACGTCGTCGTAGTCGATACCGGTAAGGTTCAGCGATTCCATTCGCGATCGTACAAGATTGGCGATCTCCGCTCTTTCTATTTGTTGAGCATGATTATCCCTTGCTTCGTCTGCGAGACTTGTTGAATACTGTGGATTGGAATAATACTTAATAAATAATGTTCCAGGGGACCTGTTGTAGTCAGCAACTGGTTATTTCAATGCTCAAGAAGAAAGTTAAAAAACTTACGGCGTGGCATTCGGCATGATATTATTTACAATTAAATTAAAGTTATATACAGGAATAGTACTCTTGCTGACGTCAAAGTGTTGTCATGCACAAACTGCTAATCATTTGATATGCACAGCTCATGAATGAACTATTTTATTTTGCAAAATGTACATAAGTAATTACATACTAGTCAGAGATGTGTCGATTGGGCCTTTTAGAATGGCTGTAGTACGTTTGCACGTAAGGTTGCTTAAAGCAGTTCTAAAACTACGTCTAAATCTATAAGTAAAGTTACTTAGTGCTATGTGTTTCTTTATGCTCTAAAAAATGATTCCTAGTCAAGAACTAACGTGGCAATAAGCTACTTCTTCCTGCGACTGTTACTGGAGCGTGACATGCGAAGAGTAGTTTCAGCAGAATATCCGGTAGTATAAGGATCACCCTTTAAACATTTATTATAAATGGTACTTAATGTACTGTACTTTATGTTCGTATATTTATATACCAATTAGACATTCATTACAATAATACTTGAATATAATAAAGATACATAATATATTTTATAGGCCAATTTCAAAACAATTGAACACGTCATACCATCAATCAAATCGATTAAGTCCTTTCACAAGGAATATAACCATACCAATTTTACCACTAAGTTTTCATCCAATGTGATTGTTGAGATTCAAATATCAATATAGAGATGTTCATCGAATGCCCTCCGGACGACTTAGGCCATTTCCTGATTTGTCCTTTTCCTGTACCGTCCACTTCCTAGTTTTTCCATTTATTTTTTTTAATTTTAGCCAACATTCACTAAATCGTCTACTTATTTTTTTTTATTAATGGGCAATTGACATATCAATAGCTTAATAAATAGGAAAAATATGCGGAAAAAACGGGCACTTTAGGAAGAGGACCATTTAGGAATTCCAGTGTCTGTTTCGGAAAGGGATAATAATAGAAATAGTAGACAAATTACGAAGAAGTGGACGACTGTGGAAATGGAGGTGGTCAAAGTGGACCCCCTGGTGAGTCGAATCTAAACTAAGTCAACAAATAATAGGAATAATTATACGTATTCTTCTTTTAAAAAGTAATTTGGAATACGTTCTTATGATATATATTATATCAAAAGATTTCAACGGGAAATCTGTCATATCCGTTATAATTACTCGGTATTCAACGGATAGGTTGACTTGACTGGACCAACAACATGGGATCTAGGCGGTTAGTGGATATAATTAAGAACACTGAAAAATTAAACCAGTGAATCCTACTGATATTTCAGTAAGCCTAACTGCAATAACAATTAGTTAGGCCTACTGTAATCTCAGTAGGATTCACTAGATATTTTTTTCAGTGAAGGTCCATGTGAAAGAACTCCGACAATGGCTTACCGCCGGCGTACGTTCCCCGTAGCAGCCGCCGAGGCAGCCGGTGGCCTCCCGGCGCCCGCACGCCGGGAAACCGCCTCGTTCTCCTTCGTCCTGCTGCAACTATCGTGTCATACTTGTTTGCCTACCATTTTCCTTACCAGTGAATAGACTAACGCATTAACACAATTATTCGGCCATGGTCTATGAAAGAGTTCCTACGCTCTACGGCACCCAAAATACCCACGTGTGATAATAGGGTGGAGCGTCGATGTATGGAGAAAAAAAAAGTTGTCTGATTGACTTGGAACATTTGTAATATGTTGCCTTTAGATAAGATATTAATGAATATATATATATGTAATTGATTTTAAATATGTTTCAGCCCTCTACTTGAGCTAGAAAAAAATTTTTTTACTCATTACTGGTAAAAAAAAAATGTTTTTTTTACGTAATTAGTATTAGATTTATAAAGAAGGGTTTCAACTTCAAATGTTTTGAGCTTATTTCATACTTACGGCAACTACTACGTGAACCTGTGACCCAAATTAAAATTCAGTATTTTAAAAAATTTAATATTTTTAATATTGTTGTATTTTTATGCAATAATATCTTGTATTCGAGTATTATGTGCTTAGATAAAAATCACTTGACTTTCATTAAAAAAAAAACAAGATTTTGCTAAAAAAAATTTTTTTCAGTATGGGCTTGATCATAATATTCAAAATGACAGTAGAGGGCTAAAAGTAGTATTGAATATTTTTATTATTATTTTTCTCGTACACCTGGCAGCCTAATGCAACGTTTTAGAGACGTTCCGAGTTGAATTTCAAAAAAAAAAATTTGCTCCACCCTAGTGTGATAATGGTCCTAAATTATATATCTGACCTACTAATATAATATTATATAGATACAATATTCTTCGCACCGTTATCTGCTCTCAATATTTGTCCTACTAGTGACATTGAGTTATCATAGAAGCGTAAGCAATAATGTACAATTAACTGTCTTATTAACTGAAATCATAGGATGGATTCTAACTGTGAAGGAATCGTTTCAAGAACAAAATATTTAAGTACGCGCGTTTATTCAAGAAAATGAAGCATGAATATTGTACCTCGAATTCAGTCCCCGCTTTTGGTATTTATGGTTTCCGTTTCAAACGCTTTACTTTATTAATTTTTTTTTATGATTTCGCATTAGAAAACTACTCCTGTATGCGAATATATAAAAGGAAGACAACGAGGATCAGAGCGCTATTTTAGAACAGGTACTTTTCAAATAACAAGTTAATCAGATAGCAAATACTATCCCAGTTGAACTATCACTAAATCTAAATATCTTTCGTGTATTACTCCGTCGGTTATAATCTTATAATTTTATAATATCTTGGTCCACTTGGTCCAGTTTCCCATTAATTTATAGTATTAAGTACATAGGTAATATTTAAGATTAAAGGTATTACTTGTAACAAGGTAGTTACTACATAATATGAAGTGCTTCCTAAATAAGTACCAATATTTTTGGAGACGGTACACGCCATTCAAACAATCAACTTTAAATAAAAATAATAATAGATATCGGACAACCTCACACAAATCGATTTAGTCCCACAGTAAGTGCGTGTTTCCTAGTAGGCTTATATTATAAACACTAGACGATGAATACATACATACTTATATAATTCAAATATATATGAATATAGACTTAAACATATAAGACATCCATGAATTTCATCACGCAAATATTTACCCCTGCCGGGATTCAAATTCAGAACTGCCGGCTGATTAACCAGCTGCACCACAACTGCCATCCCCGTTGTCAAACAAGTTAATTTTTAAGTTCGCAGCCCTAACATAATCATTAATCAATCAAACTTTTAATGACTAGAATTATCGAAAATGACTTATTCTTAAGTATAGGTAATCACAGAGGCGAGGCGAGTACTATCAACTCTAAAAGTATTGGTAGGTACTTAATTCGAAAGCACCTTATATTACGAGTATGTATTATCTTTAAATTCAACGGTAGATTATTAAAAACCAATTACACATATTATATGCGTTTTCCTTAGTACCGCGTACTTATTATTTTGTTCTTGATCTTAACATTTAATTAGTTATCTCAGTGCCCAAGTGTTTAAGTGCCATGGTCATGATACTTCTCAATTTGAGTAAAGCCGGCCATAGAACTAAGTAACTACTTTGTTTAGTTCATCTACGGATAAGATTTAGAAATAAAAAAAAACAGCTCATTTACAAGTTTTGTCTCACATATGAGCAGATGATATGATGAAATCCTTGAAAAGTTACATAACTTGAAAATGAGCGGGGTAGCCTTCGGATCTTACTACACCAATCAAATCGATCATTGATCGATGCATCAACTCCAACCAATCAATCAATCGTCCGTTGTTTGATATGTCGGTCAGCGATCAATTTATTGGTTTCGCTACTTTCTTATACGTAATTATCTATTATGTACTTAGGTAATCACGAAAGTGATGTGATATAATTTTTACCTCAAATATTTTGGGTACAGTAATGAGTTCGCATGCTGTAAGCGGAAGCGAGATAGTAATGTAGCAGTGCCAGCAAGTCATCTTGATAAGCGTTTAGGTTCTGTGTTAGGTCAAGACGAGGGTTATTCAGGATTCGATTGTTTTTCGATTCCATGCAGTGATTGCAGTATGGACTACTCACTAGTCTTGCTATATTAGTTAAATCCCACATACTATCATATGATTTACCTATTAATTGGACCCATATGTGTGGACAATTGATGTCTAAGTCACGATGTTGTCTTCGAGATTTCTGTCTATTTCCACTAATACAAACATGCAAACATCTACAACAATTATTATACTGAGGCGGGATTGCGATCATCGAGTTAAATACCAATTAGTATTGATGGTTCCTCAGTCGAAAGTAATAATATACGCCAATGATTTCCAAATGTTGAATGTAATAGTAAATTAAATCTGGATGATTTTGACAGCTTAATCCGCGTCCGCGCAAGCAGTAAGAGTCATTATTAAGGAGTAGCAGTTTGCGATAAATAAAAAATTAAGCACGTGTAGTTCATAAGAAAATCAAGTCTCGCGTGAAGAATATAAAGTCATTATGTAAATGCTAACTAATTACAGACACGTCACAAGTGTTAGGTTGGAGATGTGTGTCAACAAGTTACAATCATGGAGAAAAGTGTGACGCTGTTCCGCGACATAAGATCAAAAGGAGCAAAACACCCGAAAATACAGTCCAAGGACTCGGACTACTGGAATTCATTCATTTGATAAGGGTAAAAAAATTAAATATGTTTAATCAGTGTCTGGTTCAGTAGCGTTCAAACAGTATTTGGAAGAGAAGGACTGTATTTAAGGAAAGTAAGTCTGAGTGTAGAGGTAACCGACTCACCGATGGACGCGATGTTCGCATTCTCGCCAGGCGTGACCAAAACCAGTTGGACGGGGTCCGTGGCGACATACTCACGTGGTGAGAGGGATCGGCTAAGCTCGTGTCCTGCGTGCGATAGATCCCGATTGGGATTTCACACGACGTTGAACACAATTTTTGGTATAGCCGACCATATGTACGAATCCACATGTCCTCTTTTGTTATTTTCATCTGTTAAGTTCAACAATGTTCATTATTATAGAGGTTTATTTGTGATAACTTCACCTTAAACTTAATAATGCTTGCCATTCGCTATACTTTTAAACAATTCGCATAAAAGATAATGATGAGATGGGGATGAAGTCGCACATTTCAATGATTTCGCAATATGCTAAAAAAACGGTAGCGCAGCGTTCCTGAACATTTTAATACAACTTACTGAAGTTAAAAAGCCTGATCCGGGAGCTTGGTCCACACCCAACAAGAGGCGGACAAAAGTAATGACATAGTCTTTGACGAACGCCTGGTAGAGCAGCGTGTCGAGCATGGAGGCGGAGAACACCGAGCCGGCGGCGAACGGCAGCCGGAACATGTAGGAGATGTGCGACCCGCGCTCCTTCTCCAGCTGCACAGACACACCAACACCTCTATAACACTAAACCATTACATTTACATAACTTATAAGAGACTTATAACACCAGAACCTTTTCCATTTTCGACAGATGCAGGGCGTATTTGTCGTGCGCCCTGAATTGCATAAAGCGCATGTTGGATGACTGTGACAATTCCGTTATTGATTTTATAGATGGGAAAAACCTGAAAAGGAAAAATAATCATACTGTAAGTTGGAGTCACTTAAAACTTAATTCCATATATAAGTAAAAACAAGATTCGCCGTTGCATAAATGATAGTTAATATCGCTTTGCCGATTCAAAATAAACAGATAAAAACACGTAGATTATTTTAAAACAACAACGTAAGCGAATAGGATAAGAACACCGGTTTACTTGAACATGGTTTGTACGGCTACGATAGTGTTGCAGTCTGCCAGGCTGTCTTCTTCGGCGGAGTTCGACAGTTCCTTATTGACTACCACTACGTTCTCAGCCAACGTTATCCCTGCCCGGAGTAAATCGTCCAAACTGTGGAAAAATATAACGTAACTTAGTTTTCCAGCGGCAATGGACAGTCGAGTTCATTTACATCTGTTCATTCACTTACGAGAACATAAATATCTGATCACGATTTTATGCTCCTGACAATAGGGTCGTGTTCAGATATTTTTGTTCTCGTAAGTGTGTAGATGTAAATGAACTCGACTGGACCATTATTTAGAAAGTTTTTGTAGTATATTATGGAATTAATTTATCAGAAACCTCGAATGAATTGTTAATTTTTAATTTACAATCACGAGTTTTGATATACAAACTCGAAGTAATACATTATTGTAAAGGTTGGAAAGTAAGTAGTAGATGAACGAATAATTTCGATGATACAAGTTCGGTTCATCCATTGCACTTTCGATCAACAGTCAAAGCTGTAAAAAAAATATATATGGGAATGGGACAGTCATACACAGAAAACGTAGAAATATTACTTAAATATAAAAATACGTACCAATCGATAGATCCAAGCATCCAATACACCAATGGAAAATATGATAAAGCATCTAAAAATGCGATATCCGGTCTTCTTTCCAGTAAAAGTATAATCGGATTCAAAGATGTCTTCGATCGGAAATGCGCTCTTAGTGGTATAATAAAGTTGTAGATGCCATTAGACGCGTAGTCGGCGGCCAGGATGATGGTTTTGTTTTGCCACTGGTATTCCTTCGCGTTCCTGTAAGCGCAGTGCTCGCACACCTGCGCCAGTTGCAGGCAACAAAGCGGCTTCTTCTCTTTCAGCAGATAGCACAAGGTCGGACTCACACCGATGAATGGCGATACCGGAGGAAACCCTTTCACAATCCTGAAAAAACTTTGCTCGATGCAGGTTATCCAAAATTATGCCCAATAGCTACTCATTTGTTTTTTTTTTAAGATTCCATTTAGAGCAAAAGCAAAGCTCATAATCATAAGATTAAAAAGATAAAATAAAATTTCATAGAAAAGGTTTCTTAATTATTTTTACCTACCTGCGTACAACGTCGATATGGACAAAGAAGCGAATTATCGAATGCTTAGGAATAGAACTAACGTGTAGTCTTATTAAAGAGTAGAATAAAACGCCGTGATGTATTCTATAATATTGTGCCGTTCCATGTCTAAATGCTAACATTCAACATAGATTTTAAGGATTTGATCATGCTTAAAAAACGACATAGGAAAAGTGCAATAGGTAGGATTTTTTAAAACTACATATAAATAATTTTGGGATATTAAAGGGTTATTTACATTACCTCGCACTATTATAGTAGGTAGATAGATTTTCCTAAAAATATATCTAATTATGTAGGATATATGTATATCTTTTACATAACTGTATCACCACAACCACATCTCTTGCAAAGGTTACTGCAATTAGATGAACAAACTTACATACTTGTATTGCAGAACAGACTAAGGTTTCATTTTTTGTACTTAGATACAAAATGAAATTGAAATCATTTATTGTAATGATCTGAAGATGAATGGTACCGTCAGTTAGCAGGTCAATTTAGGTAACGGTGGTGTCGATGGCGTCTGTCGTTTGGTGCGGGAGTGAACGTAAAATGGGTTTGAGGAGTCGGGTGTCTCACCTGGTGAAGTCGTTGCGCCAAGCGCTGTGCGGGGTCTCGCTGCCGGCCAGCGAGGAGAAGCTGCTGGTGGTGACGTCATCGCTGGAGGCAGAGCGGGACGGGCCGACGGGCCGGAGTGGGATATATGCTCAGGGGTTTATACACATACACACAATGCACACAATTGCATAAGAAAACTTAACATAACCTATCGGTGTACTAAATTGGTTATTTTTACATTGTCCTTAAAATGTAACGTATACAAAGATAAGTGTTGTGTACACTTACCTACTTGTACAGTGTCCAAAATACTAAAATGTTGTTTGATTATATAATCGAAAACAGAAAATATCATTCTCTGTTCATTCTTATTATACAACCAAACGCAATCATAATGCAGAAATAACTGAAACAGACGCTAAGATCAAACCAAAACTACTCATTAGTTTACTCGCCTTGGAGATACCTAAATGTGTTTTTTGAAGATTCCATACTTGAATGGGTTTAGGATGTTATATGATGAATATAACTGTTTTGAAGTGTGTATGTACTATTGTGAGCTAACCTTATTAACGCCATCTGACACCAAAGATAATGTTCGTAATGTTACATCCATAAAGTACAATAGGTGTAAAAGCGAAAGTATTTATTAGGGTTTTCTGTCTATTTGTCACAGGGCCAGGGGTATCACAGATGATATATTTAATAAATATCTATACGTTTTAAGAGACGGTAATCCCATACAGGGCTTGAACATTCATCGGTGAAATGTAGAGATGCGCAAAATGTGTCATTAAAGTGAAAAGAGTGATATGTGTCTTTAGCTCACCGAGATATGTATCACTCATTTAGCTCATTTAGCTCAGTAGATCTTTAGACTATATCGTTTACGAGTGAGCAGAGAACTAGAGATGTCGATGAATTAGATTCACGGCAGCATGGCAACATTCATTTCATGAGCGAGAGGGAGCGAGTAATACTGAGATGATAGATGATATACTGAGCTACTTGAATCTTCTGTGAGCGAAAGAGCTAGTTAGCGAAACCAAATGATATAGCTCGTTTGAATCACTCACTCGCGTGCTACACATCTCTAGTGAAATGGACCGGAAAAACTTTAGAATCAACAAATTTTTATATTATTCATTCTTGCGGTTTTAACTGTTTATTTGAGTTGTTATGATCTCTATTTATAGTAATGTATTTCAATATCTAATATGAATGGACTAAATGGGAAGATATTTATTTTATACGGAAACCTCGTGTCATTTAGCCGTTTTCACCATTAATTGTATCAATGAATAAGCAATTGATCAGTTTTGGTTTGATTTTAATCTAGAGGTGTACAAAGTAAGATCCGCGATCAAAACCAGTGAGATGAAATATTTCGTATTGCATAAAATTTAAAATCTAAATAGGAATAAACATTTTAGTTTAATTCCTTACCTTCGGTTGATCATTCATGAATAAACCTTTGCCCACGCCTACTTTAAAGCCGAATACATTAAGTATTCGGCTTAAATGTACGCATCTATGTAATATAGAATGCTGGGATTATTACTAGAATATCCATGGCGCAACAAAATTATGTGAAAAATGTTTGATCAAAAAATAGTTCCCGGGTTATCGATCGATTGAAACAAACAAAAGTAATAAAAATTTTGTTAAAGAGAAATATTTTTTTTTGACCAGACATTTCACGATTGTGATCATATAAATAAATGTACGAAGCGATGCCAAAAGAAAACAAGGAAAGCAAGCAAAAAACACTTACATGTAAGAACAATGAGGAACAACGTATTGTGCGGTAGTCATGCAGCTTGCGTGACCTTGTTCGGCTATCTAGTGATTGTACAGGCTAAAACAAGGATAATAAAACAACACAATACTTCACTGTGTCAATGGATTTTAGAATAAGTCAATCAATAAATCACAATGCCATTATCACAGATTGTGGAAATAAAATAGAAAGCAATGGAGTGTAATAGATTTCTGTGGTGAGAGTTAAGAGTAAATCAACTAGTTAAAAGTAGTTCAATCGGTACTGTTTATTTGGTACTGAAATTATAAAATAATGTAATCGAGAGAAAATGTCGAAACGGCGTTATAGCGTGCATGTAGATGCAGTGAAGCGAGGCGCATGTGGAGGCTTACGCGATTTTCTCGGAGGGCGAGCGCCAGGGTACGTCGTCCTCTAACTCATCCTCGCTCTCGTCGGCCTCCGGGTCCTCATCGGCCGTGTCGCTGTGTATGTTCAGGCTGCTCGTCACCATGTCCGGCACCGGCAGTATGGACGGCCTTCTACTGCCTACCAGTCACATAAAAACACTTTTATCTATACATACATATGTATGTATATACAAAATATGATTGTTAGACAATGTTATACCTCTGCGGTAATTCAGGGCATCTGGACTGAGGAACATCGTGTTTTCTGGTTTGGGCAATAGTAGATGACTATCGGTTGCACTGTCTGTGCCGGGTGAGTCCTTTAGGCACGTTCTAGATTCCGAGGCGGATGTGCCTTCTCCGTATTTCGCTGCGTACGACAGGATAAATATGAATAGAATTAGTGCTTGTGTGTTATATTAGTTAATAAAACACGCGATCCTAATAATATTTGAAATCATCGTGATTATATCTATTTATTTAAAGGTGTTGCGAGTATCAATGATATGTTGGTCAATGCCATGTCAAATGAGTCTGGAATAGCCAATACAATATGTAATCTTTAATGTTTGGATGGATAACCAGGCATTGTACATTTGGATCTACTTTGCATGACATTACAAATACCAAGACCTACGCTACCTATAATACTTAATAAAAAATCGCAATACAAATAACATTGACGAGGGATCGAATTTAAATACACGTGGCGCAAGGTTGCATGCCCAATCGCCCACTGAGCCGGTCGGTGGCGGGCCCGGCATGCTCGCGTCCCCGACCTATTATTTTAATTTTATATGAGAACGATGCGCCATGTGATCGATATTTCGACTTACTGATTCCTCGGTAATTAAAAAATCCTCTTCTGCGCAAAATCAAATTTAAAATAGATGAAGGCATATTAAGTAAATAGGTACATACATACATAACTATGAAAACCGAACATGCAAAATATGAATTAATCAATGCTTGAAAATTATTCAATATAAATTATATTCTTTCAAAACGACCATGCATGATACACTGCACTCAATATATTATTTCGAAACCGATGGAAGTTAATTTATTTATAAAATATTCTTGAAACCGTACACGGAAAACATTGAACAATTTTCATCGTACTATTTTCAAAGCTTAACTCCCAAAAACAACGTTGTGTGCTTGTCATCAGCAGTTATCAGTAACTTATCACGGATAACAAGCACACGTTACACCAACGTGGACTTCACTTTGTGAAAACATTGACTTCTATCAAATAACGTGGAAGATTTTATAAACCCATTCTTCTACAGTACATAAACAGGTAAATTCGTTGTAATTATTTCCGTGATTAACGCTGGTTTTTGATTAAAAAAGTTATACGTAATTTATAACGCCAGAATACTGTACCTATCGCAGTCGAATCTCGAACAGGCGTTAAACCTAAGGGCCTATGATGGTTGAGATATGCACGTGACAAATAAATGTCATTACACACGTCATTTATTGACAAGCATGTGAGTGTGAGAGTGATGGATCATTTAAAATGTATCCCGTGATAAACGCAACCATCATAGGCCCGCTGAAGGAAATAATTGTTAAAATCGCCTAAACTGAACATTGGGTTGAAGGACAACAAGACACAGCGACTTAAGCAAATGCAACAAAAAGAAGATCGAATACAAGTGTTGATAGGAAAGAGAGGAGAACTAGGCAGGAAGCTGTATTCGGTCTACTTTAGGCGTTATCCAACTGTGACACTCACAGCCAGCGACAGTAAACTTAGCGGATGATACATTAGCTTGGTTGATGCGTGATGGCGATGCGTTTGGTGTGGAACTCGCGGGAGCTTGGAGAATCACTTGTGGGAGGTCGTATTGAGCGACGTTACTACCGTCAGTGTGTCTCTGCTGGCCCGAGCCCTCCTCCGGATCGCCGGGCTTCTTGTCGTTCGAAAGCAGACTACATGCAGTTTGATCTTTCGGCATAGCAGGTTTGTTTTCGATCTGTTTTTCTGATATGACAAATGCGGAATTCTCTTCTTTTGTGATACTCATATAGTAACAGGTGTCGCTACTTTTCATGATATGCCGAGGGCCTGGATTTAAAAGTATTGTCTCTTCATAAAATTCGGGTAACTCTGCCGGTCGTACCCCCACCAAGGCCACACCGTATCTTAAAAATGAAACAGTCGTGTCTAAATCCAATCGATTTGAACCAAATATGTATTTCCGAAATACTGATTTGTACTTTACAAAATACTTACTTTCTGTGAGAATGAAAACTTGCATATGTAAAACTTTTGCCCTCATATTCTCCAAAAAAACGACTGTCTCCTAAAACAATGTGATAAATCTCATTCCCGGAACATTTCCCGTACAACCGATGCCATTCTTCTGGGGATTGTTGTCCTTCCCTGTTAGAAAAAAAGTTGGTAATGAGGTTAGGTTAGTATGTAATATCAAAAGGAATGGCACCGTTTGGTTACTCACTGTCCCCGACTGGTGTGGAGCAGTAGCGTGACGAGCGTGGAGGCTCCGGGACACGTGCAGTTGTTAGCCAACAGAGCGTACTTAAATTCATCTTCGCAGACAACGAACTCAGCAAATTTAACATGCAGTTTGTTCTCCGGCCTAAATATCTGCACATACTGAGGAACGTCCGGTGCAAAGTCTTTAACTGCCCAAGATCTGAAGAAATAAAACTTTAGTGGTTCGGCCGTTCGCGTTCTGTCTAGCTCTATATTGGTAAGTATGTATCTACACATGAACTTGTATTATTTCAGTGCCAGGCAAACGTCACAGCTTTAGAGCAGTGTTGCTTGCTCTTACTGCATAGTTATACGTAAGTTTATAACCAAATCTTTGAATCTCTGTAATGATCGTTAAAACGTTAAAGTCATGTTGTGGAAGGCATCGTCGGCATGAGCACACGTGGGAAATACCTGAGTATGGTGTGCTCGTCGGCTGCAGTCTTGTCGGCATAGTTCCTGGCTGCCAACACGAAACATGCCTCAGCTTCGTTCATGCGCGCTCGAATGAGATCCGTGTCTTTAAGGCACGATCCTTGTATGTATATCACACGTTGAGCCCATATTGGCACCTTGAAAACCATAAATTTAGGTGAAGTAAACATTACGTAATTAAGATGAACCTCAAGGTTTCTAAACTACTACTTTGCACTGTTTGCCAGGTTACTTATTCTCTGACAGGGGTCTATATCGGATGGCATACAATTATTAGTCCTAGCGTTGTGTCGCATAACGTCTTTTGTCCTAATAACGTATGGCATACACTTTGTTCCGCATATTTTTGATTGTCCGAAATTGTTGCTCCTATTATCGTTTGTCCTAAATATTACTTGTCCTATCGTTTGATGTGGCTAAGATTCAACTATCGAATGATTGATGTGCATAATTGTAATGTTCCTAATATTTAATGTGCTAAAAATCTTTTGACTACATTTCATTATACCTAAATCCCGAAGATTTTTAAGCAAGCATTCTGACGCTCCGCTCGCTCCGCTATCCATGGTCATAAAACAAACCTAACCTAACCTACAGTTTCGGTCTTTAACCTAACCTACTAACTGCTAAATTTCAATATACCTCCATGCATTCTGACGCTCCACTCGCTTCGCTCGCTCCGCTATCCATGGTCATAAAACAAACCTAACCTAACCTACAGTTTTCGGTCTTTAACCTAACCTACTAACTGCTAAATTTCAATATACCTCCATGCATTCTGACGCTCCGCTTTCCATGGTCATAAAAACAAACCTAAACCTACAGTTTTCGGTCTTTAACCTAACCTACTAACTGCTAAATTTTAATATACCTCCATGCATTCTAACGCTCCGCTCGCTTCGCTCGCTCCGCTATCCATGGTCATAAAACAAACCTAACCTAACCTACAGTTTTCGGTCTTACAATATTAGGATAACGTGTTATGACTACATGTCATTAAGCACAAATCTTAATGATTTTTTGCAAGCAGAATTTTCAAACGTTATTTACGTTACGTTACGGGTCTGGCGTTTTGCTCGTTCCTTAGCGTCATAGTTCTACCTAACACTCCTCCTCGCTTCGCTCGTCGTTGCACCTAACCTAACCTAACCTAACCAAAATCTGACCAAAATCTGACCTGCCTGAAGGTAGAATACGTAACGATTCTAACTTCACACCTACCATAGTTTAGTTTAGGTGCTGTAATTTTAGCCAATTTAATAATAGGCAAAATAATTCTTAGGGCAATTCATGTTAGGAATATTATGCTTTAGGTAATTAGATTTTAGAGTTATCAATATTAGGACAAACTTGCTTTAGGACTTTAAATGAGTATGCGCAAAAACTATTAAGACAAACGAGTAGTATGCCATTCAACAGTATGCCAAACATTCTCGGCCAAACATTTTTAGGACAAAAAACGTTATGCAATACGACAGGCACCCCTCTGACAGGCATCCTAATAAGTTTTTATTTAGTTTTGATCGATTTTCAATTTATCTATAGGCCAGGTAGCATTACATTAATACCCTTTGGCTTTTCCTACATTGAAACGTAATATTCAATGGCCGTTATTGCCATACTAAATGACGCAAAGTATAGTAAGCGTTTTACCTGCAAAATCATTCTCATCGTTGTGTCTAATTCCATCGGTGATAATAATACTACATAGTAGTCTTGAAGCAGTGGATGAGCATAGAACTCGTTAAGAAAATCCATAATAGTGTCGGCGTGAAGAGTTGTGGAACACACTACAACGTGTTTCTCTGACTGGGCCCGATGAGACGAATAAGATCCTCCTAGCTTTTGTCGCTCCATCCAAGTAAATGCTAGTTGCTCAAACTGTAAAGAAGTTAGTATAACTAAGAAGATTTTTAAATTACGATTACATTTTTGAATATCGGTTCGGAATACAAGTGCTTACAATTGGTGATTGAGGAACAATTACAACCATCTAAAATGCTACGTAATGATTATAATGTAAGAAAATTGATAGTTTTCCCATCTTAAAATGTTTAAGGTAAGGTACATTTCACAATTTAGTTTCAATGATAAAATAAAAATTATAAGGTCACTATTTTCTGTCTTTTTGTGGAAATAATTACTAACCCTTTTTTGGCTTCTTCTTGGGTCGAGTAGAAATTTGTAACAAATACCTACTCGTTCGGGGTTTTAAAATAAAATGTACCTACTTAAAAATAATAAACACATTGGTACTTAATTTCAATCCATAATGCGAAAGTGTGTCTGTCTGTCTGTTAACTCTTCACGCTTAAACCGCTGAATCGATTTTGATGAAATTTGGCATGGAGTTAAGATCCGAGGAAGGACATAGGATAGTTTTCGTCCTGGAAATTATCCCTAAAAAGATTGAAAAGTGAGTAAGTAATTCATGATGACATTGATGACCCTGTAGGAAATGTAATGATTAGATCAAAAGCACAATTGCTCTTACATTTGCTTAGGCGCTTTTAATAATCCCTTTTATTAATTAAGGTGATTAAGTGGATATCTATCGTGTTGTACGAGGTTGCTTCCATACTTCCAAGTTCCACGCGGACGTAGTCGCGGGCAAAAGCTTGTAAAAATATAAGATTAATCATGCGAGGACGGTAACTCTCATAAAATAATTGAAGTAATTGTGTGTGTGTGTGTGTGTGTGTGTGATTAATGAGATTTTAATGGCGTTAACTGCCGGTCTCACGCGAATACTTTGAAATTACTGATTTTGTTATAGTTTGGGTTCGTAAAACTACTGATGCAACTGATAATTTTTTGGCCAGATAAAGCATCATCCTGCGCCGCCATCGGGCGGATGGCCTGACATGTGGCCTATTCAACATAGCCACGCTCCATGACAAATAGCGGAGAGTTTTTTTTAGAAACAACCGAAAATACAGTTCTCAGGTGGATCAAAGGAGAGAGCCTTCTGTTTCGTGGAGTTTTATTTGGTGGTATGATTACCTTAAATGCAAATGCATATTATATTGCTACTTGCGTCACCCGGTCCCTTATTAGATTCAGTCTAACCCAACTAGGAACAAAAAAAACTTTTGTATGGAGTTTACATGGCAAACAATAGCCACCATACTCCATCAGTATAGTTTTTAGTATCTAATCTGTGGTCATCCCTCGTCAGCCATATTGTTTTGTTTGTCATTGCGTTTCGTCTGTTTTGTTTAATTGTTTTTGTGCATTTCTAATTATTTTGGTCTTAATTTGTAATTGAAAGTAGTGAAATGTGATCGAACACTGGTTAGTGAATATATTTTGTGACAATGCCACCGAAAAGACGGTTTATAACTTGTGAAATTTATGGAAATTGAGCTAGTCGTGAAAATTTCAATAAACGGATGTTTATGGCGAATTTTCCCTTAGATGAAGGCCGGTAAGTATTGATATAGCAATTTTTAGCCATATTTAAGCGCAGCACATACTATATTAGATATTTTATTTCCATTTTTATTGTTTACTAGAGATGTACTGTATCTATCGATAACTATACACATGTTTATTTGTTTATCAGTGCAAATCGTTACGTAAAGTCGAATTGTGTGAGGACTAGCATGAAATATGAGCAAAAAAATACTGATTATTTTATGATGCCCATTCAGCTTATACCTGATGCGTGCAAATCAATGTCCACTTGTTTTATAGTAATAAAAAAAAAGTGTCAGTTTTTAAACGAATTGTTATGAGTCTTTGATTTTAATCTTAGATATAAAAAATTATAACTCTGTTTTAATTAAAAAAATATTTTCTGATGCAGTCTGTGGGTCAAGTTAGTGGAAAAAGAAGACTTGATAATAAATTAAAAATTTAAGAATGTGTAACATTAAATAATTAGTAAAAGTTTTTAATTTTATTTCGGGTCTACATTTAAGTCGAACCTTGTATTAGAACCAATATTATATCATTATTATTATCTACTGTACAACATACGACTTAAATGTGGAGTCAAAACTAACCTAATTTCGAGAAAAAAAAATAGTTTACGTATTAGCCTATATTTCAACCCTGTTCATTTTATCGATATCGATAAAAAAGCGAGCGTATAGACCGCTACACTATTTTAGTCTGTTAGGTTGGTACTACTGCTGTTTGTTGGTTCTTTGACGTACATTATGGTATCGGTTTGCCATGCAAACTGTTTCTTATTTATTTTATTTATTTAATTTATTAATTAAAGTGTAAAGCTAAAAAACATATACAATTTCCTGCAAAACGGTTTGTACTGTTTGTCTGCAGGTATGAGTCTCTATATAATATTTCTACAATAGTTATTGCTAAACACTTGAGTGACACTTTGTATAGACAACTTTATCACTCAAGTGTCAGCAATAGGTGCTTTTTTAAGTACTTTTTAAATTTAGACTTATTTTGTTCGTGTCGGATATTCTCGGGCAAACTGTTGAGTATGTAGGGAATCCTTTTGCTCAATGTTCTATCACCATAGTAGTTTCTGACCCTTGGTACTTCAAATTTGCCCGCGGATACCGACCTTGTTCCGTGTTTATGTTCTATTAGTATTGGGTTATGCTCTCGATTGCCGTGGTTGTTAACTGCTAAAAGATATTTATGTTTTAAACTAACGGGGAGTATACTACAAATTTTAAAAAGCTTGAAATAATTACCATTACATTTATTTTTAGTTTTTTTGTCCACTATTAATTTTAGGAATCTTATTTGTATTGCTTCTAATTTGTCTATTAAAGATTTAAATGTGAGTCCGTAGCAATCCAGAGCATATCCCAATATAGAATCTACTATTGCAAAGTATAGACATTTTAATATATTATTTGGCACTTTAAAGCTTAGGTGGTAAAATTTTCCTAAAAGTATTCTTAGTTTGCCACATATATAATTAATGTGATGGTGCCATGAAAATTTGGTATCTACTTTGACTCCAAGATAAGTTACACAGTCAACTTTTTCAATGGGTTTGCATTGACAGTTTTGTAAACTATTGTGAAAGCAACTAAAGCTGTGGGTGTACATGGGCAATGGCTCTTCTGTTCTATGGAAGTGAGGTGATTGTATAATTAGAAGTTTAGTTTTTTCGGTATTTAAAATAATTCCGTTATCGTGAGACCATTTTACTACTGCATCTATATCTTGCTGAACCAAGTCACATGTCTCAGTAATGTTGGTGCCGGCACGTAGGGTACAAAGATCATCGGCAAACATATGTGCTGAACAGTTACGTATTACTCCACATAGACTGTTAACATGCATAAGATAGCATACAGGTCCGCACACAGAGCCTTGAGGGACTCCGCAGCGTACCTGAGTCTCTTCACTTAGGCTGTCACTAATCTTGACACGATAGGAACGTGATGTGAGATAGTCGCGGAACCAACAGTTCAGCGGCTGCCCCACACCACATTCGTCCATTCCATCTAAAAGGGTATTAGTTTCCAAAGTGTCGAATGCTTTTTAAAATCGTAAAATATGGCAACTACAATTTTTTTATCGTTTAAGTGAGTACTTATCTCATCAGTAAATTTTGACAGTAGAGTGGTGGTACTTCTATTTTTTTGGAAACCAGTTTGACAATCATTTGATATATTATTTTTTTGTAAAAAAGAACTAATTTGGTTTATTATGCATTTTTCAATTATTTTGTCTATACTAGAAAGGATGGATATTGGCCTGTAGTTAGAGAATAATTTACGGTCACCTTTTTTATGGATTGGACGAACGAGTGATTCCTTTAGCTTATCCGGATATTTATGTTGAGCTACTGATAAATTAATTAATCTGGCTATGACTGGACTAACCTTATCTATGACTAGCTTCAGATCGGACATACGTACAAGGTCGCTTCCCGGTGCTTTATTTTTATCCATTTGGCGAATGATTTTTTTAACATCTAAGCTATGCACGGGTTGCCACCTTATACACACGTTCGTCTTACTTACATAACTATTACGGTCCAGCCATTTGTCATTACATATATGTTTTATCTGTTCTATCTCACTGGTGAAGTTAAATGCAAACTTATCACAAATATTTTTAATACTCCCTTGTTTTTCCATTTTACTAAGGACAGAACTATCTAAAGATTGCTTTTTATTACCTAGCAGACTATTAATTTTATCCCAAATTTTCTTAATGTTATTATTGCAGTTTAATATACTTTGCTTATCATATTCATTCTTACATTTAGAAGTGGCTTTGTTACATTTATTTCTATATTTAGTATAATTTAGTCTTTTTAACATATTTTTAGGATCATTGCACCATATTACAAATAACCTATCCCTTTCTGAGATCATTTTTTTTATATTATTACTAATCCAGCTTTTATTATTCCTATTACTAGATACATTTCTAATTTGATGAACTTTATAGCATGCGTTATAAATATTATTAAATAACAGTGTGAACTCTTCGTACAATTGAATCGGGCATTGTATTTCCATTAATTCCTCAAAATTAGTTTCTAAAAGTTTTTCCCGCACTAAAGCATTATCTAACACCCGCCTAGTGGCAGGTTGCGCGGGCGCGGTTTTGCAATATATTTCTAAAAACCTTGTGTGATTTGAAAGTGATTAGTTTTAACCGTTTATTTATTTAATTTAATAGGGTTATGTTTTGGGTTATGTATTATGTATTACATGTACGATTATTTTATGCACTTCACTGTAGCATCTAGTAACGAAACTGCAAGAGCGGCCATAGCGCGGCAGGGCGGTGGGGTCCAAATAGATAACGTTATCGATATGGATCCTGCAATGACATTGAAATACGAGTGCGGGAATGCCCAATTGACATTAAGCCTGTCTTTGTGCGATTTGTTTTCATTAGCACAATAATTATTAAATTAATAATTGAGTATCTTACGGCTCATAATAATAAGGGCCAGTCACTAGAGATGTTCGTTATGGTTGTAGATAAACAAAAGAGAGTCGTACCTGAGTAGGCAACACGACCAATGCGACCCCGATCATGATCACCATGTATAGCTGCGACGGCCAGATGTCGGGCACGAAGTCTCCGTAGCCCACGGTGGAGAATGTCACCACCACAAAGTACGTGGCCTGGAAGAGGTTGAGGTGCCGATGCCCCGCCTTGACTGATTCTATTGGCTAGTATGAGAGTCTCTTAGAGGCCTCTTAAAACGTAGTGATTATATTCTCTTTGATTAGATTTACTAATCGTTAGTTTTTTTAAGAGTTATCCGTTTTCCGGCCGTATTACGCCATTATACGGCATCCGGGCAGATAGCAAAATTGGGGCCATGTACCAGACAGTGGTCGGGTTGATGTTGATACACTGATGTAGCCCGATAGAAATATATCCTTTGAGGTTTCGATATAGAAACTTCGTTTATTTTTGGCATCTGTAGGTACATTGTGTCATTTTCAGTAATTGCCTACGTAGAAACATAATCACTTCGTGATTACGCAATGACTTCTTCCTTAATAATATCAAGGACCATATACACGGGACCGCTATTCTTCATACTACGCACCGTACTCCGTTAGTTACTATCTTTCTACGTCGCTAGATGCCGCTAAGGGTCTCAATTCATTCAAAAGTCGTCATTTTTCAATCTCTACCGTACGGTACGCGCAAGCGTGAAGTAACACAGTCGTCAAGCGTTCAACGACATTCCAACTTTCAAGTGATACAGTAAAAAGTGAATAGATGACGTTAGGTGCGATGTTTGTTTACTACGTTCCGTTTCGTCTCATTTCACTATTTGTGTATGTTTTATTTAAACATAAAAATTACTTACATCCTAATCCTAATAATATTATAAACGTGAAAGTTTGGATGGATGTATGTATGTACGTTTCACTTAATCTCAAAAACTACTGGACGTATTATGATGAAACTTTCCAGTTATGTACCTTATATATCAGAAAAGAATAGGCTATCATTTATACCAAGTTTTATCCCTTTTAGGGACGAAAAACGGGATTAAAATTTGTATGGAGAGCAAATCATTGTAGTTGCAACAATTCCCTACATGTCATCGTTTTGACGTAAACTAATCAATATAATAATAATTTTGTCTGGGCCTACGATAGACCTTCACGAAACGCATACCAAACTATTCTTTGTAAAAAAACAATAAATTCTGATATGGAAACACGTAACCGCAAAATTCGATTAATCGCGTAATTTCATGAATAAAATACATACAATTTTACAAATTTGAAACAATGACATTTGATTTGACGACATCACACACCCATCTGGCAAGACATGTCAAACCAGTGATGCCAGAAGGGCTACCCCGATGTTCAAAATTTGACTGTCGAATAGCGCCATCCTTCTCGATCATCTGTCAAAGAATATTTTAGTGAATGGAATAGCACTATACGACAGTAAAATTTCCAACATCGGAGTAGCCCTTCAGGTAGGTATCACGTTTCGAATCGAAACTTTCGATACGCACATCATCTGAAAATAGTAGGACAAACGAGTAGTATGCCATTCAACAGTATGCCAAACATTCTCGGCCAAACATTTTTAGGACAAAAAACATTATGCGATACGACAGGCACCCGAAATTTATCTATACAAAAACTAACAGAACTAACGACAGTGATAATTCAATAAAACCACAATTTTATAAACGTTTTCTTTATATTACTTTTAACAAAAACAAAACGAACGAATATATTTTCGCAGGCCGCCTGCATGTAGGCAATTCCTAATTGTTCTAGGGTAAATGTCAAACATTTCCGCAAATCGTCCCGTTGGCGTAAAGCCATTTTGTCGTCGGCGTTGGTCTTGGGCCATGGCAAGCGGACGATGCAATGGTTACTTTGCTTTGCAGTAGATCAATAAGGTTTCCTTCAGCATTATATCGCCGTACCCAACGTCAAACTGTGTCCCTGCTAGCATTTAACCGACGTGTGATCTCATAAATCCGTATTCCTTCCTGGTGTAACTCCACTCTTTGAGCTCTTCATTGTTTTCAGTCATTATCATTATCTTTTAATAGTTCACGGTTAGCGGCAAGCATTTTATTTTTCAAATTAATAACGTTGCTGAAAATTATTTTACAATTTTCTCGATTGACACTGACATATGTTCCTAATTAGAAATTAAAAGCAAATGATAACCTTTCGCGAGGAGGTTTTTTGTAAAATGAAGTGACAAATAATAATATTGACATTTCAATTGAAATATAATTTTCGGCCTTAATGCATTGCGAATGTCTAACGACATTTTAACGAAATGGGTAGGAAATGAAATTCCTTGACTGTACAAAACTTATCTAACAAATATTACGTTACTGACTGTTTGTTAGTGGGAAATGTCGCTTGACAATTCGGGCGTAACTTATTTTGTCCATTACATCAGTGCACCAACGCCATCTAGCTATTTTGTGTAGCAAAAATTGGCGAGCCCGCAAGCAACCTTGAGCTATCCAGAGGTAGTGCCATCTATTTTAATACGATCAAACCACGTTGTTGAAGACTAAAAAATGAAATCCTTAAAAATTGTGTATTTAAGTTATATTATCGTATTAAAACAAAGCAGTAACGCGTTTGATTTTCAAAAATCAAAAATCACTTATAAATATTGGTAAAAAATATCATTTTTGTCACTTCCAGGCTACGAAGCAGCGCCATCTAGTTTTTATACCGAATTTTGAGCTTTTTCAGAGTTACGTTTTCTTGTATGAGAACATAAGTCCCGGGTATATGGTCCTTGATAATATTATAAATTTGAAATTGTATAAGTGTGTCTGTCTTTTAGTTACCTTTTCACGTTTAAACCACTGAACCGAATTTGCTGAAATTTGGTACAGATGTAGCTTCAGTTCCGGAGTCTTCCCCCGGGAAAGTTCTTACGTAGAATAGTTTCTATCTCGGATAAAGCTGACTAAAGTTTGTATAGCGAAATACTAATTCTAGACAACGAAATCGTGGTCAAAAGCTAGTTTCTTAATAATAGTCAAATTGCGTACCTAAGAAGTCATGGGTAATCTACCGAAAGGTTTTAAAGACTTTTCTAAATTAAGTTTTAGTGTTTTAATTAAGGCCTTTAGTAAATTATATTAAGAACATAAGTCGTAGGTATGTGTGACGGATGACTATGAAAAATCCCTCTATAATAATTATGTCAGCCGATACACCCCAAACAATTTGCATACACTTGGAAAAGTCGATAGAAATTGATAACGAAAGTGCGCGTTGGATGCCCTTGAGGGTTGACATCGTTCGTTTGTCATCTAATAGGCGTTAGTTAATTGTTTCGGTGCGGGGAAGGCGCGATCGCGAGTCGTGCTACAAACAACACAACCTACAGTCGGTCAAAAGTGGAGTACATAGTTTATGCAAATGCTGCATAATGACAATAATTACAGGCATTAAATACGAATTCGGGTTTACGAAACGAGCCGCAGGGGAGTTCGTTAAGTTCACAAGAATATTTCAATGCAGAATTATGGCCTAGACTTACCATTTTTACGAATTTACCATGCTGATGAAAAAGGGATAACCACCAAGAGGTTTAAAACAATTTGTTGAAACCATTTAAAAAAAAAAAAAAATTCCGTCGTTGTTGTACACCATATTTTAGTAAGAAATCTAGGAGAGCACCGAGAGACTATCAAATCTCGTCAGATTATTGACAGTCAAAGATGACGCAGCCAAATCTTTTGCAATATATTTCTAAAAACCTTGTGTGATTTGAAAGTGATTAGTTTTAACCGTTTTTTTATTTAATTTAATAGGGTTATGTTTTGGGTTATGTATTATGTATTACATGTACGATTATTTTATGCACTTCACTGTAGCATCTAGTAACGAAACTGCAAGAGCGGCCATAGCGCGGCAGGGCGGTGGGGTCCAAATAGATAACGTTATCGATATGGATCCTGCAATGACATTGAAATACGAGTGCGGGAATGCCCAATTGACATTAAGCCTGTCTTTGTGCGATTTGTTTTCATTAGTACAATGATCATTAAATTAGTAATTGAGTATCTTACGGCTCATAATAATAAGGGCCAGTCACTAGAGATGTTCGTTATGGGTGTAGATAAACAAAAGAGAGTCGTACCTGAGTAGGCAAAACGACCAATGCGACCCCGATCATGATCACCATGTATAGCTGCGACGGCCAGATGTCGGGCACGAAGTCTCCGTAGCCCACGGTGGAGAATGTCACCACCACAAAGTACGTGGCCTGGAAGAGGTTGAGGTGCCGATGCCCCGCCCGCTGGAAGTGCTGGATACCGCATACACTGAAAATTTAATAGTTCCACTTTTTAAGATCCGTAGCTACGTGAAGTTTCTCTTCCGAAACTTCTAAGAAACCTCGCGCGTCCTCTGCGCGTCATCAGCACGTATACCCATTAAAGACATTAATATCGATACAAAAGCAATATAACGCGCTTTAGTCGCGCTTTATTTAATAAAATAAAGCGCGACTACTAAACGCTTAACGCGCGCGTTTGTATCGATACAAACGTATAGGCGTGGAGAGCGGTGGGAAGTAACACATGTTACTCCACAAACACGCGCATGGAAGACAGGCTCGTCGACCGAGATTCGCGTTGAGTCGAAAGGTACTAGTTTTGGCTCAAAGCTCAAAAAGAAAATGAATGTGGCCAAGAAATGGGTCGTCATTCAATCATTGATCCACCCATTGCATTTGTCTCGATGTCTCTGCACGTTTGTATCGATACAAACGTGCGCTTACGGCGCGTACATATCAAAGTTTGTGAGCAATTGTGAAGCTTACAAGTTGCAGACTGCTTTGCAAAAAACGTCGTGTGAATAAACCCATATTTACTGAATAATTGCTTAATTTATAGAACGCATTTTCAGCTAGCCAATTTCTTAACTTAGTTAAAAAGCGGTTTTTTTCATAACATTTTAATTCGATTACGCAAAGGCGTATTACAGTAATGAACGACCTTTTGTAATACAATGAGTTGTCGGTTGACTCTGTTGTGTTCTAAACGACACAGCAGATTGTAATTATATTTCAAATCAAATCTCTTAGTCATCTTAATCAGTAAGGAATAGTCTGTATGTTTTGACAAAAAACTAGAAACACATCCCAGTAAGTGTTATAATTTTTCTTCATTAAATACCAATGTTTAATAGGGGTGCACGACGTTTTATATTATTTCACTTTATCTATTTTGGTTGGATATACTACTGCTTTGTTTAATATAACGAATGATATAGTGTCCTTTAAGATAATTTCCAAGTCACAACTAGTAGTACTTACTAAACTGCCACTAGTTGGCAAGTTTAGGTGCTTTAGTTGCTTTGCATCGTTCAGAGCGAGCGGAAATATAGAGCCTCCGGAAGCGAAGCTTCGTCGGCTGACTCACATAAATTAACATTAAAATAGTGTATCAATTAATAATTAGAGCAAATTATAACTAAAAACGTTACGTGTATATTAAACGTTACATTATATTAACTTTATGTCAATATATTATAAATCACGTGTATGTTAGTTTTACTGAAAATATATAAATCTTTACAGTCACCTAAAATTATTTTCCTATAAATATCTTTTCTAGGAAAAAAGTACATTTTACTAGAAATACACCATGTACCAATAAAGAACTGTCTAAGTACAAGATTTTCTTGTTATATAGTAAATTAGTGATCACTGTGTTCACTATATTAAATCAGGAAGTTCGAAATCCTGCGTAATAAAACTGTGTCTGGTGGAGGATACGTAGATGATACGACTGAACTCTTCACGTCGTCATTATGCAACTTATAAACAACATTAGCTGTAAAAGCTTTTCCAATTATGCCCTCTCTAGAAATTTATAAAAGCCGTAAACAATGTAAATTGGTAAAACCTTAAAAGGTTATGTAAACCAATTTATTAAGCAGAATTGGAAAAGGACGCATCTGGATACATCTGCTCGTGTGAACGAAATACATTTCATTTTTAGTCTACAAACCAAGTGTGTTGGTCTCGCTTCTGAAATGCATAACGGAAGTTACGGAAGAGAGTAAACAAATACAATCAGTACAAACATATTCGAAAAAGCCGCAGAAAGCGTTCGGTGCGGGATCAGCTCTCATAATTCTGATTGTCATAACTCATTTCACTAATTGGCTTTCCTCCTACAAGTTATTTGTCATAAATTATTCTTCGCATAATACTTTGTATGCCATAACTGTAGTTTGGCAGGCTTTTCATAAGCATTATTTAGGATGGTACAAAATTTCAAGTCATATTATTGAATGTTAATGTTATAGTAATTTTATAGTACGATGAAGTGCAAGACTAAAATTATACTGGTCATCATTAATGGCAATACATTATATAGTATAATTACATGTATCAATCATAATATCTTATAACATTTGTCATAATGACACAAAACTTACATGAGCAGAAAGACAAAAGGGGGACTCGGGGGTGCTTCGCCCCCTCGCATTAAAAAAGTGGTTATGCACACAGACATTATGGCTTTAATATTTATGCAACCCAATATGGAACCGTTCGGTGCACTCGACAGCACATCGCCGATTTCTATGATGATGCTTGATTTTAAATCGCATTGATCCATGATAAAAAGAAAAATGTTTCGTGAATAAAAATTATACCTAATCGAAAAATAAATAAATAAATATTATAATACGACTGGCATTGGTGAACTATGTCAGATTTCAGGGATACTGCTATGAAGTTTCTACAAAAACAACCAACCTAAGATATAATTATGATTATTGATTATATATACATAATTATGCTTACTCGTAGTTTGAAAGAAATCCGACTAAACACTTGAAATAAATGAAAATCGCTTGAAAAACTTGAAGATCAGGAGACCTCTTTTACCATTTTTGCAGTATGTTAATGTCGAATTGTTTTGAGCTTTTATCTCAAGTTACCAACTTATTCTCACCATGAACGGGAATGGATGGAAATATACGAAGTGACATTTAATAACGTTAAGACCTAAGAACAACCTTTGACTGTTTGATTGACCATTGGTGAAGTGTGATTTATGGTACTCTTCAAAATCTAAGTATTAATAATGCAATGCAACCTATCGCAGCTATTTTACTCACTTTCGACTGGTAATAAATAAATACAACTTGGTACATTAAAGTTACTTAATTATAATAAGAAGTAGCTGTGGCGTGTCCAGTTCGTAGGAACTCTGTACTAATTTATGAATTTAGTTCCTGGCCTAAAGGTCAGTACTTGCTCCAGATTCAAATACACGGAAAATACTTGAAATTGAAGAAACTTGCTGGCTGAATCCAATGAATAGTTCCCATAAAGGCCGAAAAGGGACTCTTTTTGGCATATCAGCCCGCGGTTTTGCCAATTAACTAGTCTGGTCACAGAGTCTGGTGATTATGCGTTTCACGCTTCCTTAAGTTATAAAGCGTACGAAGCCTCGGGGATTAATAATAGTGAAATACAGTTAATATTAACAGGAAATGACCAGGTAGATATTTGGTGATATTATGTCGATTGAGGTTGAGTTGAGAGTACTCTAAAAACTTCTTTTTAAAGTTATTATTCTCTACATTGCACTGCAGAGAAGTAATCCCAGTTACGATACGGAAGGATGGAATCTTGTCTCAACCGCAACAACCAAATATAATTTAGCGTTAACTAATTGAGGCTGACTATACTCTCCCGCCTTATCCCGCTTTATATGGATCTGAAAAATACGCTAATAAAGTAAACATGTCTAAACACCCTGTAATAGAGCTACTATGAATCAAAATAATCTACCATAAAAAAAAATATCTCACCCTTGACGGTTGCTCATCATTCCTACAGCTCGTAAACAGGACTGCGTTAAAATCGAGATACATAGTTATACTGATTAAGAACCACAAGTGCCTCAAGAGACCCTGATAAAGTTACGTGACACTTTTTCGGTACACTTAAACGACTGTCATTATTTGTCGAAATCCCGTAAAAGGAGACCCGACCTTAACCATTTCTTTCGCGTCGACCTAGGAAACAAGAGTAAATTGTACAATCGTAGCTTGAAAGCGTTCTAGAAACTGAATACGTTCTCAATAACGTCCAGCAACCGAGCACTAAAAGTGTCGTCTAAGACAAGATTGGCATAAACTTAAGAGGATGTATCACCGCTCATTTTCCCATATGAATCGAAGTTTTGTTTTCGACTGTTTCCTCCTCCAAAACTTAACCAATCGTAACGATATTTTGGCAACTGAATGGGATGGAAATGATCGGTGTCGGACCGTTTCCATTACTGTGCTTATTATTATACAATTTGTGTGAGTGTCTGGTTTTGGCCAAAATGTCGCTCCAAACACAGAAACTGTCCTGATTTAGTTTCCAAAATTTCGTTACGATTGGTTAAGTTTTGAAGGAGGAAACAGTCGAGATCCAGAATCAAACCTCGATTTCTTAAACCCGGCTACGTAAAGATTGAACCTCAATTGTATGCGACGGTATAGTTACCAGGTGCAAACTTAACGTAAATGCATGATAAGAACAGATGCGCAGTGATATTAAGTCTCAATAACACTGTCTGCAGCACAAACCATCTATCAAATAACTAAATGTTCCATAACAGGTTTCGTATTTTGTTATAGGTTTTGTAGTAAACTTGAATATGATAATGATAATTGGTGGAATAACACATTATAATGGCGGGGTGACAGTCTTGTTTACCTATCTCAAATCTTTTCTTACTTAAAATACATTTGAAAGGTTCATTGTATCGGTGCCAGACAGACGTTTGAGGAACTTAGATGTTAAACAGGAGACAAGTGAGTAAGGAGCTGCATACCCATGACTTTTTCTTAAAAGAATTAACCAAAACCTAGATGAAAATAGGTTCCTATTTTGGTAACTTTCTGCTGAACCTACGTCCCAATTAATAATATCGTACGTATCAAAACTCTCGATCGTCATATTTTAGCGTGTACCTATACTTGAGGCCTGTGATCGAAACACATTTAGCAACAGTTAGATTAGTCACCTAAATGGTTCGCTTATATATTCCGGTCAACGAATAGCTAACTTTCTAGTCAAACTGTCCGGATTGGGGTCAATTTATAATTGTGGGCAAGTATAAGTTGGGCACTAATTGCTTATTACTTACCTTGTAAAAACGAGGCACAATAGGGTCACGCACAGGATCATCAGTTGCTGTGAGAGAGCAGATTGTGATTTCTGCATCGCTCGGTGGAGGTCATTCTGAAAAAGTTTTTTTCCAAAGTTTGGACTCAAAAATATTTCTCAAATAAAATACGTGATCATGTTGCATAAATAAGTTTGGATACTCACAAACATATTTTCAAGAGACCGTTTTGCCAGCCAGCAGTTTAGGAATACCGGTATGAACAAGTTTCGGAGCGGTGGAAATGGCAGCTGAAATTCATAAAAAAAAGTTATAGATTTTAACATAAAAAACGATTGTAATTATTATTTTGTGATCTACTAAGTTACTAAATACTTACAGTTAACGCAAACGGTATAGTGTTTACCATTTCTAAAATGAAATGGAATGATAGAACTTGTTGCCAGATGTTTCCCTGCAGACATATTCATACAAATAATAAAGGGATAATTCAATAATACGGGTGCAGACATTTTTTATAGTGTCTATCGATTTTTTATTGGGTTCAAATGTCTAATATATGGAACAAAATTCATGTATATAGTGCTCAATCTGAAAATTTCTAAAGTTCGATATTCCAGGTTCGATTTTAAATAGATGTGACGTTATCAGCCCCGAACGGTAACAATGTATGTATGGAAATATAACAACAAAAACCTACTTCTATCTAAGCAGATAGCAGTGGCATCTATGCTTATATGTAGTATACTCACCTTATATCCTAAATAAGCGAGGAGTATCGCCTCCGTGAACGAGATCATAGCTAGTATGACTTGCACTATCCATAGGTAGAGAGGTCTATTGACCCATATTATGCCGTCCCAGTTGATAATCGGGTGTTCTTGAAACTCCTCCTCCGTCAAGTTGGCGGAATATTCAAATTCAGTCTTATTTCCGACCTTACATCCGTAACTGAAAACAACAACAACTCTAAGCACAAATTGCAATGCATCAACTAATTACACTTCATTTGGAAACGGTTTCTGTAAGAAGTTGTGATAGTATACAAATTGTTTGTCGCATCCTAATAATATAGTATAGGTATAATTATTTCGTCTGGGCCTACGATAGACCTTCACGAAACGCATACCAAACTATTGTTTATAAAAAAACAATAAATTCTGATATGGGAACATGTAACCGCAAAATTCAACTAATCGCGTAATTTCAAGAATCAAATACAAAAAATACAAAAAATAAAGTAGTAAATAACTGAGTATGCAAAGATAGGATTATCAATATATATAAATAATCCTAATAATATTATAAACGTGAAAGTATTTACGTTCGTTCCTCTTATTTTAAACGATGATTGGTGTGTGCGAACGAGTGTTCGGAAATCGTTGTGAACAGCCAATTGTTGAATTGTCTCTTTCTAAAGACCGATGGGCAATATTTATCGCCGGGTACAGTATTAGTGCATATAGTTTTTGTATTACTCCGATCTTAGACTCGGATACTCGACAATTCCCGAATCGTCAACAATTATGCACCTAATTAGGGATGTACATTTTGAAGGGAAAGGTTTAACGGGAAAAGCCAAGGAACAAAGTGTACTTATAATACCACGTATTCCAATTACCATTATAATTTACCATTTAATTTTAAACGTCTACAGTTTCCATTAAAAGTTTTTAGCATTTTCTATGACTATTAATAAATCACAGGGGCAAACGTTAAAAATGGCAAGAATACATTTGGGCATTCCATGTTTTTCTCATGAACAGTATAGCTTGCTGACGTGTCTCCAAATAAAAAAAAATACGTGTTTTTACTAACCAAAATAAATCATTTAAGATAATTTATTGAACTATGCTTCGACAAACTAAGTTGTAAAAACCAAGTTAGAAAAAATAATAGTACCTACCTAATAATTATTTTGTCCCAATTTAATAATGAGACAAAATTCTTTGGTGAATAGAACCATACCTTCTTCGTCTGTTGATTATGAACCGTCACCATCTCGAGCCATTTCTGAGCATAGCTAATTGAATCGAATGGGACTTAGCCTCGGATAACTTATTGAGTCGAATGTGACTTATAGCCTAGCAACTCCAAAAATATTAAAAAAGGATGTTTTGCATTTCGTCCACCACTTTCACCCAATAGCCCAGAACTAAACTACTAACTAGATTCCATTCAAGTATTGAATACCTGAAAGACTAGTTGTCTTTTTTTTTCAATTGTCAATATCAATTAGCGAGTTCTACGCGTACGAAGTCGCGGGCAAAAGCTAGTCTTATCATATTTTAATGAGCGCAGGTAACTATAGTACTCTATTCTGTGAAGAATTAACATATAAACTCAGTTATAGAAATAGTTCTTTACTATGGCAGTATAAACATATGTAAGTATAAAAGAATCCCACTCAGCTTTATTGCTAGAGTTACTTCATTATAATCGTGTTCATGAAAATTAGACATATTTGTCCAGGAACATGAGATGTCTTCCTTAGTACACAACCGTAATGGTGTATACACTGCGGAATGATTGATGAGCGTATTGGTCTTAATCCCTGTTTATTGTTTGTACATCTAATCGACTAATTATAATTGGCAAGTTGACGGAATCGGATTCTAAGGAGTCAATGTTCAGAACTTGGGAATAATGATTGCGCCATTAAACATTTTATAAGTACGAGTACTATCTTGTTTCCTTGCTATACGGACCATTTGTTTTATGGCGCTTTACTAATGGCCCGATGAGTTCCGTAAGAAAACACTCCTAGGTTGGAATAGCTTTTTAATAGAATCTTTCTATCGATTCTGTTTTAATGTTGAAATACCATGGTTTAAGAAAATAAGGCACGGCACTTCGGAATGACAGGCGAGAGTTTTGACGACATCAGACTATGATTGTTTGGTTGGTTCTGTCAATCCGTTCCTGTGTTGCCAGTGGTGTATCATAATGCTCCCCGATTCCCTTCTTACCTATATGAATCTAAACAAATCGTGAGTGTTTTAAATCAATTATAACGACAAAATAAAATGTATTGTCAACGAACATGACAATTGTAATACATAAACTCATGACTGGCGACAAAGGTAGATTATGAAAGAAAAATGTAATGTGATCCACTGTAATATAAGCAGGACTCAAACCTGCGACCCTACGATTCCTGCCTAGTGCTCTCACAACTGAGCTATCACATCGGAACGTCAATCACACCAAATTACATTTATTTTTTCATAATTTACCTTTGTGTCCAAAGTGTGGTATTTATTTTCACATTAAGAATAATTGTTTGTTCCTATAAGATGATTTGAAATAATGCAGGTAACGGCCCTACAATAAAGTTTAACCTTTTAGCCATTAAGAGTTAAAGTTTGATACTATTTTTAAAGGTAATGGGGTATTGGGTCGTTGTTTTTTACCGATTATGTCTTGATACTAAACATTTGTGACGTCGATGTAAATTACATCCGGGTGTCACAGTTTTCGAGTTTATTAATTGAGATGAGAAAACTAACTCTACGCTAATAGGTACATGACAGTCTATTGTACCTACATATAAATATTACAAATACAGGTATTGAATATTTAACTGCCTTTCTTATGTGAGTGCATAAGAACACGGATTATTTACAATCTTTTGTAACTTTAAATCGAATTCTAAATAACTAATTTTCGGTCCAGCCGTATTTAGTATTTTAAAACTTCGTAGCACTAGGAATGCAACTCCATCGGTGTGATTAACAAAACGCTCTGTTACCGTTCTAACTAAGTAACGGAACTCACTCGTGTCCACTCAACGGTAAGGGCCAACTACGGCGCGTCCTCGAGAGGAATATATAGTGATGGACCGTTCCCGGGAATATTCCTATGTCATCATGATATTCGCAAATAGAGTGCAGACATTATTTTGCCTGCTGACAGCCAAGTTACTCAAATTTCTGTCACTGCTCATCAAAACTTCGTATTTAGTTAATACATTGATACAGTGATACGAGCTTTGTTTCAAGTAGTTATATGGTACTTAGTTATTATGTCGATCGATTGTATCTTTTATTGGGATCAAACTATGGGATGAAATACATTTATAGTGCTCTAAAAGTCAGAAATTATTGTTATAGTTTGATGTTCCTATTCCTATTGAGTGCTGAAAACGCTCTGTACAAACGGCAAGCGGGGCGTGACGTCATCACCCGGAAAGGTAACGTAACAGTATAGTTACCTATGGAAAAATAACTTAGTTGCCATTTATCACGGTAAAAAATGGCGTTTAAGTTTGTAGTTTAAAATAATTTCAAGTTTAAAAAATTGGGCAAGTGCGAGCCCGACTCGCGCATGAAGGGTTCCGTACCTATACATATATATAATCTATAACAAGTTTGTTGTATGGGAGCCCCCCTTAAATATTTATTTTATTTTATTTTTAGTATTTGTTGTTATAGCGGCAATAGAAATACATCATCTGTGAAAATTTCAACTGTCTAGCTATCACCGTTGTTGAGATACAGCCTGGTGACAGACGGACGGATGGACGGACGGACGGACAGCGAAGTCTCAGTAATAGGGTCCCGTTTTTACCCTTTGGGTACGGAACCCTAAAAAACAAAACATAAAATACATATTTTTTGGTTCCGTAAAACTACCCAAAGTCCAATCATCCAACTATGGTCCAAAACAAAACTCGTTTATTTTTATCAAAATCCATATTCTATCAGTGATTTTATACGCTTTTATTTAAGTTTGTTTAATTATGTTGTTCACCTGAAGAGTTTATTCGTAATAAGTAATTGTCATAATATCAACGAGTAATTTTGGATTAAATTGGACCTTAGTTGTGTGGGCTGGTCTATAGTTGGATAGTTTAACGGTTATCTGTTTTTTTGTGACTTATGGAGCTTCTTTTATTTATATAATTAAAGTACCTATATTGTATAATTCAACATCACTCTGCACCCCTATTTAGAACATCAATATGTTAAAATAACGCTGGTATAATATAATATTGTGTCGCGGACAAACCTTATAGTTAATTGGCGCATTTAACGATAAATATTACCAAACGTGAGTGATCACTGATCATGTCGTAAAATAGTATATATTCTCACAATTGTTAGGTTGGGTTCGTTTGGTAACGCCTAATGCACGAAGGACAAACCGCCCACAAAAGAATCCGTATATATGTAGTGAACATACAAGAAAATAATATCAATTACTTCCTTCATTAATGATATGGCCAAACTTGGATTGAATTCAAACGGTAAATTTTAGCAGGCCATTTCATGAAATGACCAGCTAATAAAACATGATCTGGCTACGACATATACATACATATTAACTATACCATCTGTACAAACAGTTTTGATTAATATTTTTTAGTTAATCGAACATATATTTTTTTTATATTATTAAGTCTGCTTTGTACATTTTATAATGCAGCGCCTTTGGTTGTTTTGTGTGCTGAGAACACAAAAAAAACAACCAGGTTAAACTAATACAAAAACAGGAAAGCCGATATAGTAATATTAATGATATGCATTTATAATAATGTCGGCTTGAATGCTTGGTACAATGAATAATTTGATTCGGATCGTTGGAACGTACAATCAATTGTTCTGATTTGATTTTGTATCATATGTGTAGGTAGTTTATTATGTGTTCATATTATGTAGATACAGTTTAATAATTTTTTTCAAGTTGGCGCATAACAAATAGTCTTTTTTAGGTTTTGTTTACATAACACATAATGTGTGGTGAAAAATATTCGTATCGTATTGTATGTTTACAGTAGGTCGTTGAGTCGGCAGCGGCCACAAGTTCCGTCTCATTGTCCTCTCCCTCTACAAGTGATGGCTCTCCACGGCTCAGCGTTGTGTAACGAGTAGTGTCTCGGTCGCTAACATAAATTTAAAACTTCTATTTTTTCGGAGAGACTAAATCTTCTAGATTTTCTTAACATTATCAGCTTTATAACTAGTTTCGCTTCGTGGATCGGTGATCGAAAGGTCAAACGTAACTATTGATTTTTCAATCTTCAGAGTAAATTTTCTTCAACGTTTGAATAAAAGATGCGTTTTGATGCTAATAAACGAGCAGCTGGCAGAGGAGTTGGATTCAATACGGTATTTGACATCATAACATCTCAAATCTATTTTTTTCATAGTTTTACATTTAACGGGTTTGAAGTTATTTATGAAAATTTTTAACAAAAAAAAGAACCGACTTCAGTAAAACTAAAAAGCCAACAATAACCCGTTCAAGTACAGATTACATTTGACTCACCCTTCGAAGTCGATCCCAAACCACTCAGTTCTTATATTTATATATTATAGTTTACGCGAGGTTTGGCACCGACTTCGAAGGGTGAGTCAAATGTAATCTGTACTTGAACGGGTTATTGTTGGCTTTTTAGTTTTACTGAAGTCGGCTCTTTTTTTTGTTAAAAAATTTTTTTTTTTGCTTTTTAGTTATTCGTATTTGTGTTCATCATCAGTTTCCTTACACCAAATACTATTTACTGAATGTAAATTCTTGACTTTATCAATAAATTACCTACCGAAAGCGCCGTACATGTCCCTATAACATTTGAAGAGTTCCCTCGATTTCTCCAAGATTCCATCATCAGATCCCGACTTAGTGCCAACGGGAGCAACTCGGAGTTATACCCTTTCGATAAAAAAAAAAAAAATGAAAATCGGTTCACGGTTCTCGGAGATATCGAGTAACATACATACAAAAAAAATGAAAAAATTAGTTCGAATTGAGAACCTCCTCCTTTTTTGAAGTCTGTTAAAAATAGGCGAAAATTTACGAGTTCCGGGCACACCTCTTACCTCCTTAAATACTGAGCCTAAAAATTAAAAAAAAAATACAAAATATAGTTCCATACCTACAGATTAAAGGAAAACATAATAAGAAGTTTATGGTATTAAAAGTAACACCGTTTAACCAGTACGGGGGGAGAGTTTATAAAATTAAATTTTGCTCTATAACTTCATCTACATCATATCCTGATAGATAAAACTTGTACTTTAATTTTGCCAAATTTTCCATACATTTGAATCTAATTTTCTTTAACAACTTTATGAAATGTCAAAAACGAACTGTTAGTATGAAGTTTCTATGAAGATACTGGTTTGTGACGTCATTAAAAAGATGTCGTCAAAAAACATCATCTTTGTTAGTTTAGTGATTTCAAATTTGAGCATTTCTCAAAAAGTTTGTACACAGTTAAGACAGAAAATTTAATTTTAAATTTCAAGTCAATATAATTTTCCTATTTTGTTACCAATTATTTTAGTAATTTTATATCAATGTTATGCCTATGTTCGATAATTAAGGCTCTGTTATGCCTATACTTTTTTTAATTATGTATAATCTGATACCAATGTACTGGAAATCACAAAGAAATATGGTAACAAAGTAGGAAAATTGTATTGGATTTTAATTTTCTGTCTTAATTGTGTACAAACTTTTTGAGAAATGCTAATTCAATTGTTACTAGGTAAAGTCAAATACCGTATTATGCGTTTGATATCGTTGTAATTCTTCAAAATGAGTATACAGGTAATAAAAACAACTGATTGCAAAATCGACCAGGTACTCTTACAGCTGATTTTTCTGCTTAAAGTTTATTTAGCCGCTGAGTACCTATAAATTTGACAACTCATCATCATTTTACTTTCCTATAATTATACGAAGTAAGTAAACCAAAGCATGTGTCCACTTTTATTTTGCTTTGGAAGCATAGTCATTATGGGACTCAATTGATACAAGTATGGTTCACCAAAATGCTCAGATGTCATTATAAACTACATATCACGGGGATTCAAACCCCGATACCCCTTGCGGAGTGTAGAATAATTTACTTATTGTAGTGTTGTAGAATAATCTGTATAATATAAATAAAACATTGACTATTTTTTTAAACTGCGAAATATGTAATGTATTACTTACCAGGAAGCAGTAATAGGATCGCCGTCCGCACAGACGCGGCATATATACAGGACGCACGCCAAAAGCTTGAAAAACAAGTTCGCTATTCTAATACGTAAACCTGAAACACAGGAAAATTGTTATCGCATGTCATGGCGGAAACTACCCACTCACACTTAGCATAGTGAGTGAAATAGGGTTTTCACTATGCGCACGTTAACCTACATTCCCAACTATATTTTACGGTTTTGTATCCTAGTAAATAAAACGAGAGACAGCCTTTCTCCACCAAATCGTTACTTCTTATAATAAATAAAAACGTAAAGTGAGGCCGAAATCATCATCATTACTGCAGATTATTAATAGTGCAGATTTGAAGAGTAACATTAGAGTACAGAGTTTACAGTAATAAACGCATTTCAAAGCGTCCAGATAAGTAGCGTCCACGTGAGTGGTAGAAATGAGGACCTATGATGGTTGGGTTTATCACGTGATTAATAAGTGACAAAGCATCTGTCACTAACACTCGCATTTTGTCAAAACGTGACGGATGCTTGATCATCACTTATTTATCGCGTGATAAAAACAACCAGCATTTGTCTGCAGCTTTAAAATAATAATTGTTGCATGGAAGTGGTACTAATCGTAATAACGTCTAAATTTCGAATACAATCAAATACAATACGATATTACTTATTGACCTAAATTCCCCGAGGCTTAACGTAGTCAAACACGGGGCATATTTCCAATCGGTGCTTCTACATATTATGTAACAAATTGCCACCTGAGCTCAAAACTATAGAGCGACTAGTAAAATTATCAATGCAAAGCTTAGAAGTTTTTGTTAGAAAAATCGTACTCTGCTCAGTTGAAGACATTATCAATTTGAATTATTATAAATATATAAATAATGACACAAAGGTAAATTAAGAAAGAAAAATTGAATGCGATCTACTACAAATCCAAGCGGGATTTGAACCCGCGACCTCTGCGTTTCCGGCGCATTGCTCTTACAACTGAGCTATTTGATCGCTACGTCAATCACACCAAATCTTTCATCCCTTAATTCTTTACGCTACTGGAGCGCCCTCTGCGTCATATATGTTTTTGAAATGCTTATGCGCATTAGCCATACCCTAGGATGTGCGCTTTACACGCACGATCCCCAATCCCCATTGCTTTACAGCAAGTGTGAAGACTGCGAGAGAGATGGCGCTGTTCTAAATATTTGTATAGAATCTTTTTATCGATTCATATTTTTTATGTGGTCATACCACATTTTTATTTTTATATAAATAATGACACAAAGGTAAATTAAGAAAGAAAAATTGAATGCGACGAGTAACAAAATTTGGTACTATAAAAGTCCTGGGAACGTTTTAGGATGTGCCAAATAGTGTTCATGATCAGCACTATAATGGTGTTGTAAATGTTTACAGAACCCCAAAGAGGCCCTAGTTTTATCACTGATTAATTCTATAAACATTACATAAAGACTCGCGCGGTGATAAATCAGCTCTGTTGTTGAAGTATAAAAGTGTCGTGAAACGCTTTTTAGTACTAACATAGTGCTGTCAGTAACTATTATGTCACGAATTTGCACTATAAAAGTAACCAAAACGTGTTTATAGTGCTGCTCTGCACTGTAATCGATTCCAGTGTTTTTTGTCGTCAAAACTGTCTCCCATTTTATTCTTTAGATGTGTTATGCCATCGTGGTATTGAAAGAAATAAATATCGATAAGTTATTTATGCTCCATTGTTACTTAACGTAACGTGTAATCAGAAGGATATCAGCACTTGCGAAAAAAATGTATTGATAAATCCATGATGCTGATTTCATATTTGACAATGCGCCCTGATAATAATCTTGTTTTAATTAAATTTAAATCAATAAATTTAAGACTATGGCTGCTATAGTACACATTGGCTCCAGCCGTCTCCTAATATATGCTATCATGGCGTAAACAGCGGCCATATTTTTACTAGTGATATAATTGATAATAAAAAACTGCTACAGATCTAATTAGTCCATTAATTCGTAATTTTAACTCTTTTATGTCACGTTTTAGTCCCGTAGCAGTAACACAAATTCACTTAAAGGGCTATTTAGAATTTAAGTTATTTAGCAACTGCACTAGGAGTCGCTATAGTACTAATTAGTGCTGTAGAAAAGTGTTCATCAATTTTACAGAACTAGCCCCATAGCGATGTTGAGGAAGCTTTTAACACTTTGCACGCCGTAAGTTATAATCGGTACCGCGCTCCAACAGCTGATCACGGGCACCACTCGTGATGCTCTTTTTCCCAAGAACGCCGCGCATTTTTTAAGGTGCCACCTATGGTTCGCCGGCGATTTTCGGTGATATTGTAAGATTTATAAAATAATAATTAACGTAGATACAGGAATAATTTCTTTTTTATTTAAGAGGTGTTTTAGTATTTTATAATGATAAAAATAAAACAATGTGTTTATAATATTTATTTTATTTTAAAACTGTCGCTGAAAAGAACTCGTTTTATGAAAAAATAAAAACTCTAACATGGATTTGTTAGGTAGCCCGCGCAGCGCACTGACGAGGCAGCGCGGGCGACGCATCGTCATGCCTTTCCCCCAACCCTCACGTTAATAAATTGTATGTGTGCGGGATACTGGAGTGGCAACCACGAATGGGGAAAAGAAGTGTGGGCAGACCCCCCTCTAGATGGAGAGACGACATAGTTGGCGTCGCAGGAAGAAAGTGGATGCACGCGGCCCGGAATCGCAGTGAATGGAAAATGCACGAGGAGGCCCTAGTCCAGCAGTGGATAAATACGGGCTGATGATGATGATGATGATGTGTGCGGGTAGCTTAAACGTTCTTCTACACGTTGCTATTAATCGGATCACGAACTGTGTTCGATATTTTAATACAAACAGTATGAAATCTGATCACGAGTACTATTCGTTATCCGCGACTCTAAGAAAAAAAGTGTCACGAGTGGTATTCGTCATCGGCGAGCTAGACATGGCAGTTATTAAAATGGCCGGCGAATTAGAGAAAAAATGCGTACCGAGTGATTCTCGTGATCGGCGTGCAAAGTGTTAAGGAGCCATATCGTTACGTAATGCTTGTACAGAGTACTTTTATAGTGCAAATTGATCCTATAACAATGTTTTCATCACTGCTACAGTGCCAGTACTGTTAAAGTCATTTTGACGCAGTTTTAGTGCTAAATGGATACATAAAAGTGTCAGTAAGGTCATCTACAGTACTAAATAGTACCATAGCAGCTTTTTAAATATCTAGTAAAGTGCAACACTTTAAAGATTCTTTTGTATGGTCCTGTAAGCGTTCTAAGAGCTAAAATATAGAACTTAATTGCTCTTTAATTTATAGAATTAAAACGCTCCGTTAAACACCTTTATAGCGCAAGCAGTCACAGTGGATACCAGTATAGGCCGACTATATCACTGTTTGGTGATATAACGCCCTGGTTATAGAACTTTTTGTTACTTGGTTGGATTGTAGTACTACAATCCAAACGGGATTTGAACCCGCGACCTCTGCGTTTCCGGCGCATTGCTCTTCCAACTGAGCTATTTGATCGCTACGTCAATCACACCAAATCTTTCATCCCTTAATTCTTTACGCTACTGGAGCGCCCTCTGCGTCATATATGTTTTTGAAATGCATATGCGCATTAGCCATATCCTAGGATGTTATAAATATTATGATGCATGTTATAAACTGTCATTTAATATGAGAACTGATATTATTTTTTGATATTATTTTGGTAACTATTTTTCTTTAATTTAAGGTTACGTACCTACTGTGTAATTTTTATAATGCGATAGTAAAATTCAAGCACAATCATATTTTTCATGATTAAATGATATGATATTCACGTGTGAGTTAGTTCAATGTGGTTAAATACTTTTAACTCCAAACGAATCCCATTCATTTCAAAGTATTCCAATTGCATTTATTTGCATAGCGCTTGTTTTATACCTATTATTTAGTTTGTATTTGGTATTTATAGAGACACGAATAACGGTTAACTTAACTTTATTGAACGGTTGAACAAAAATCTGTATTAGCTCATACAAGTACTATTATTTATTTGTATGTTAAATTAGTAGTACCAGTAGTTTTACAATATCTTCACTTATTTCGATCTTAAATCTGGCGTGTATCTCTCTCTCTCTCCCTCTCAATGTATTCAATAGGACATAAGGCGACAATAGAGATACCTAATGTTATCCGCAATGGTATGAAACACCGCCCGCTGGTAAAAAAGAAGTACTTACTTCCCTTATACTTTTCACTGAAATGCGACACATTACAACTATTGTTCGCGGTATTTATGGGTGCGATATTATGCTTACAGCCGTACAAACCATAGGTTTTATTTCCTTTGTCTACGCGTTTACTTTGTACACAAGATACATACTACTCCGCACACGGCACACCTATTTAGCACACGGGTCGCAGACGGAAATTAATTAAGCTCTTTTGTTATTTTGAATACCTACGCGTTGTTTCGCCGTGTTGGCTTTGATATGCACGCTATTGTATAAACTGATTGATCTCACTATTGTGACGTATTACCTAATATATTGTGATAAATTCGATTAGATCATTCCGGCTCGTTTTATTTGAATTGAATACGAATAATATAGGAATATGTTGCGCCTGAGCTGTCAGGGTAATCGACACTTGAGTAGGGTGTCGCAGTCTGCGCCGGGCTCTGCTCGCCTGTCGCTTCGTTTTCACAGTTACGTGGCGGAATCCTTTCCAGGCAAAGCAATCTTGAGGAAAAACATTACTTTCTAAAATTAGGTCACTGCCATTGAAAACATTGAGATGTTGCAGAAATCGCAAATTCTAATTTTTGGTTTCCTTTTTTGATTAATTGGCTTAAGACTAGAGAAATAAAATCTTACCAAATCATGTCGATCCCTGACATCATTAACTGTGGCTATGTTTATTAATATTGTTGAAGACAACATTTTGAAACTGGTAATAAAATCCACTTAGATATATTATTATTTTGTTATAGTAACTTACATTTACTAACAGGTCGGCATCTTTTTATCCGCCTACGAGCCAGCAAACGCTAGGTTATGTTATGAGATGATATACCCATACATGTACGAGACATACCTTTAATCGATTTTTCATTAGTCAGTGTCGAATATGACTAAAGAACTCGTAAGAATTATGCGGCTTACCCAGCATTAGAATAGTTTAACAGATTGTTAAAATACACATAGATAACGATGAACCCTATCTCGTTAACTATTAAGGCGGCAGTATGTTCGGAGATTGCTTCATTAACTAAATTTACATATTTCATACTCGCCGCGTGCAATTGTGCACGCTTCGTTTCAATTTCATTTATTTTCAGTTTAATAACTGCAATTTTACACTTATATTTTGGATATGCAAGATATATTCCACTTCAGTACCTACGGTTGTTATCTAATCACATTTCAAATATATGGAATGCACCTCAAACTTGAAATTCTCTTAAATAATTAGAACGACCAGCCACAAAATTCCCGTCTGCAAAATGGCGTCTTACGAGTAAGAGATGAAAATACCCTTTAGATCTCTAAGTTGCTTAAGTAAGAAGTGGCCTTAAGCAAACTACTGAACTACCTAGAAAATTGCAAACACATACCGTGAAACCGTTCAATTTTGCCCTAGTGGGTAAATGCCCTCGGAATTTTAAATCTACGTGGAAATAGGTTAAAGATTCACTTATTTACCTATAAATAAAACAATTTAAACGGATTATATCGCGTATAATCATTATTTGAGCCTCCCTGACGTTTCGGTACCTTTACAATGACAAACCATATTCTCTATTGAAATTGGGAAAAGTAGTATATGTAGAGTATTTGTTTAAAAGTATATCATAGTAATAAATAAGGCAATCTGGGAGTTTTCTTTCGGCGGTTCTTTCTCCTCAGTAAGCCTTATGTAGTGAACCGATGGTCGATATTTTAAATAAAATAATAAATGCCCTTCTGGCACCTGTGTAACTGTCTTAACACATTAGGCCCTTCTGGCATGTATGAACACCATTATTTTTTATTAAAATTTATAAAATTTTCTCAGTCAACCTTTGACAACGGTATCTGTAAAGGTACCGAAACGTCAGGGAGGCTCAAATAATTAATATAGGCGATATAATCCTTTTAAATTGTTTTATTTAAATGTGTGACAGTCGCGAAAACCGAAGAAATTATTAAAGATTCACTTTTTCAGCTAAATATAAATACGTACAGTTCGTCTATTTGCTTATGAAAAGATTCGAATAATTTTATTTTGTTTATGATTTAAGGCTAATGATTTAAGACATTACCCGCTAGGGCAAAATTTGACGGTTTTACGGTACAGAATAGGCTCATCTTACTTAACAGTAAAATATAGTCAGTATACTATTTTTATTTATTTAGTAGATTCAAATAAATATAAAAGACTGAAATGGATTTCTCTTTTCAAAATTGAATTTGCAGCTGAAAGTTATAATCAATCAACACTTTTCTAGTTTGAAGCACACAAACGAGTAAAGTTAATCATGTAGTAATCACCTTGCGATGCCTATGCGTGTTTGATGTGTTACATGGTAGATTTCAGAAAGAAATCTAAATCGTATACAATAAATTGATTCACATTGCCCACTGAAAGGAAACAATGCGATACCTACACTTTAAACTGTTAGGTATTTTTTTTCTAGTATGTCCGATTTTCAAATTTATAGCCGACTTCAAAAAAAAAGGTGAAGTTGGTGATACGATTGCCCACAAAGCAAACAACCCATGCAATATGTTTGTGTTAATACTACAGTAGGTACATAATACATAAGTACTGGATACTTACTCGATCGTTGATTTTTTATGAAATATAGTTGCAGTCTTTCCTTAAAAGTATTTTCGTTCACGTAATACTCCACTCGCACTCTGTAACAAAATCAAAAGTTACCTTTAATAACTTGGCTATACTTACACAAAATATATCTCGTTCTATTTTACAGTAAAGATAGGTACAGAGTAATTAATAGAAAAATATACGTAACGTCTATTTATACTCGTATAATATGTCCCATAACTTTATGTTGATTTCCAACTGTCTCGTAATTAGCTGTTATTATAGCTATTTTATTTTACAGTTTGATATGTTTATTATATAAAGCTGACCTTGCGAACTTCGTTCCTAATAGTCAACGAATGAGCAGATTTAGGATTTTATTAGGGTAATAAATATAAATTTAAATAAATGTCTGTCAAAAATTTCATGTTTGTAAAAAGCTTTAATAGCTGACTGTACCTACTTTTCTTTGAACATCCATCAATTGCTCAGTGATACGATTCTAAAGAGCCCAAACTCGGTAGGATTGCCTTAATCTATTACATAGTTCCTAGGGCACCTTCCGGCTCCATCATCAGAACAACCCCATGGTATTATATTATTCTATTGTCATCAAAGTTGAGTAGGTATGCAAAGTTTCAGTCGATGGGTTGAAGATATCTGCTTCAAAATCGAGTAGCAAGATTCCACCCGAACAAACATAGTTATATATATATATATATATATATATATATATATATAGTAACTATAGTCTGTTCAGCAGCGTAAGACTTAAAAGCAATAAAACTTGTATTTTGTTTCATAAGGTGTTAAGTCGTAATAAGAAGAAGTAAAATTCGACCTACACACAGTTCCATTAAAGCCTTAAATCCATTTTATGTCAATGAAAAAGTATGTGATATATTCACACCTGTAAAGGGTCGTCAAAAGTGTAATTAGTGAGTAAAATAATACAACATAAATAATTCAATGATAAATTAAAGCCTGCCCAGAAATTTATGAGGATGCGCCATATTGCGGAATTTTACTGGAACTAATTTCTTACAATGATTTTATGATGGTTTGTCAACAATGTCAGTGTCATTCGTGATGGTTTCTTAAAAAAACAAATATTTAATATTATCCAAAGAAAATGCCGATAACTATTCACAGTCGTGAACGTAAGATTATACGAGTAAATAAAGTGTACACGTGTTTACTACACGAAAAACAGCCAGGAAAAGAGTGCATGCCATTAAATAATATTACGAGGTTAACATAGTGAACCTGACAGGTATTTAAACTAATGTCATTATAGTGGGTTGCGATTGGTTACAAAATTGTTGCCATATAAATCTTATAAATAACGCCCTCTGGACAATCCTCATATATTTCTGGTCAGGCGTTACATCAAAAAACATAATCGTATATTATTTTCAATAAATTAATAATACGCAATTATTCATTGTCAAAGCTATCTGTCACATTAATTATGATTTGCGATTCTTGTACTAAGCGGTTTACACTCACGTGAAATTGTCAGGAACGGCCCGACATGTTTCGAACTCGTATGGAGCTCTTCACTATCACCGACCGAGCATTTTTTCATGGTCGGTTTATAGGCACGTTTATATTCATGACGAAAATAGCTGTGTGAAAGAACCATATTGGCACCAAAAATAATATTACTTTCAAAATCAACAAAATTATCTTGAACAAAATAACTTCTACGCAAAAAATATATCGACCGTCACCATCCCGAGTCATTTCTGAGCGTATCTTATTGAATCGAATGGGACTTAGCCTCGGATAACTCCAAAAAGATTCAAAAAGTATGTTTGCATTTAGTCCATCACTTACACCCAATAGCCTAGACCATCTAGATTCCATACGATTATTGAATACCTGAAAGTCTAATTGTCAATATAAATTAACGAGTTCTACGCGTACGAAGTCGCGGGAAAAAGCTAGTAATATATAAATACATTATAAAGATAACATCCATGACCCAAGAACAAATATTCGAGTCAATCACACAAATATTTGCCCGGCCGGGATTCGAACCCGGGACCGCCGGCTCAGTAGGCAGGTGTCTTGATGAATACACGATGAATATCATATTTTAGTACTTATTATCCTATTCCATACACACATTATTAAAAACAGATTCAGGGATTTACGACGGACGGAACGAGGCGGTATGTGTGTTTGAGGTTAGAGCTTGTTTATGTGTATATCTGTTACCATTTTCCTGGAAAACTACTGGACCAATTTCGATGCAATTTTTTATTATTAAAGGACTATAATTTTAGAGCAAGTTTTTAGATAAGTTCTTTTCTTACCGGCAATATCTCCGATACTACACACAAGACGCGAGCGTGTAAATTACCATTCTGTCACGCTTTTGATGACGATTAGCAATATTTATTTATTTAATCTTTATTGCACAAAGGAGAAACTAAACGTACAAAGGCGGACTTAATGCCATACATACGTTATGTAAAATATAGCGATCATAATTGAACGAAGTATATACTAAGTTGTAAATTTACTTATAAGCGTAAAAAATATCGATCCAGCTGACAAACGTGAAAAAGATACCATTACGTATCCATTAACGACAATGCGAAAGCGGACTCCGTACCTACACAAAACAAATTTGCATATTTTGCGACATAGTTGAGATTGCAATATCTTAAATTTGACTTCGAGTTTGCGGGAAACTTGATCATACTCGTTTCAAAGTTGCGGTTACAGTATCTACACAGGAAATATCTCGGTAGCCTGCTGGCTCCACGTCGAATCGCGTAAAATAATGCACGCCTTGCGCAATAGATTTCACGTTTCGTATCCAACGGAGGATTGCTGCTCCATCTATCCGATTTGACTTAACCCTACAGATAAGTCAAGAAAAAAAGGGTCCTTAAAGTTAGTTTTAAGCAGATATCGGACGGGTGGGCGTCACTACTCGTATACATAATAATATATTAGTCTGATAAACCGTGGGACTTTAGATACAGCTGAAAAAGAAGCATGGTTTTGTGATCATTCCAAGGTGCACCTTTGAGATAGCGGTTTTTAAGATAGACGGACCATTTTATTTTTTTCAATGATTGGAACGTTGGCTTACTCGCTCGCCGCGAGCACCCTGGAATATCCGACTGATCTCTCTCGAAACGTGTGACGAATATAAACGAATGACGTTTTGTGTCATTGGCCGATTAGAATTAGAAGTGCTATGAAGTTTGGCAGCGAGTCTCAGCGGCTAAAGACGGTATTTTTAATAGCGGTATAAATCTCGACTAACTGACAATTCTACTATGCAGTTTTACATCAGCCAGTAAACTGAGTTCCTCTGAAGTTGCTCTATGGCAAACCCGACGGTCGCGCACCCGCTGCGGGCTCAAGCTTCGATGGTTAGACGGCGTTAAAAAAAAAGACCTTAAAACTAGGCATCAGCGGCTGGAGATAAAAAGCACAGAATAGACTAGAATGGAGGAAGTTACTCGACCTGGCCAAGGCTCACCCAGGGCTGCCGCAGATGATGATGATAAGGAGCACCCAATATCAAGTTTCAATTTTTTGAGCATGTTATTCTACGTAGCTTTTTTTGGTCCTTACTGTATAACAGTAGACGCGTGAGTTCAGTGTAGTTGGCCAACCAGCCTCGCACGCCCACTGTGAGTAATTACCGTTTTCGCACATCACTAATGCATCTCTTACGACTGCACTTAAATTGGGTATTCCAGTAGAAATTTATATGATACTAATGACCTGTCTTCAGTGTCTTGAGCTTGGATCGTCGTGAATGATCCTTAGACGTAAACATAAGTGCCCGGTCGCGACTGGTCTATCCGTTGAAAACACGTGATTTCTAAAGTATCTGTTGACTTTGTTGCTTATTAGAGGAAATAGATCATATGCACACACTTAATTGCGTCAATTCTGTGAGAATATAAAGTAAAGGATTTTATGTAGCCTAATTTTCTGATTAGACTCACCGCCTAAACTTTCATTACAAGTTGTTAACTTTTGACCAAAGAAAAGACAAAGTTTGCTTCAATTATTTATAAAAACTTTATTGCACATTGCAAACGTAAGTACAAATAGCAGACTTAATGCCATTAGGCATTCTCTACCAGTCACCCGTAAGGCCAAACAGGCTTATCGATCGTGTGTATGTCCCAAACAACAAAAAGGGTATTTGCGTATATTACGTATCGATTATAAGAATTTCTTTCAGCTTGAGC